>CAKXYN010000055.1:13893668-15191557 GCA_935064755.1 Tragelaphus eurycerus
TGGCTGTGCTATTCAGTCCAGCACCTACCAGACACATCTGGCTATTGAGCCAGAGCAACCGAGGGATGGATTTATAAATTGTATTTAATTAAAATTCATTTAAATGTAAACTGCTATATGTGACTAGGAGTATTATACTGAATAATACAGACCTATACAAGAAAATCTGGCATAGATTGGATTCTAGAGAATAGTATGTCAACATTTAGCTTGTTGATTTTTTTAAAATGTTTTCATCTTGCTCTTTTTTCGTTATAATACTAAGTACTGTTTCTGTGTTTTTATCTATCCTTCTTTCACTCTATACTTCTTTCCTATGCAGTCCTATTCAGTCCTAAGGTCCAAAATACAGTCCTTAATTCAGTGATCCTATTTCATAGCCAGCATATAGATTTCTCATCTGAATTCACCTTGTTCTTGATAGCTATTAGCAGCATAGTAGCAGGCCCATTGAACTCGAAGGCAAAAAGAACCAGCTTAAGACTGAAGGTATAAACCTATTATAAGTACAGTTATTTAACTTTTTAAATATTGTTACTGTCACCTAAGATGAGGATCTTTTTCCTTTGTTTCAGTTAGCATGCAACTACATGTGAGTTCTTTATTTAAACAGTAGAAAGCTTCCCTTTATCTGATTGCAAAGACTAATCAGGATGACTGTTGGGGCAGCTGCTAACCCTCTATACTATAAAGGTTATGTGCAGTCACCCTTCTCTCTAACCATCATCCCCAGGGACTTAGCCAAAATCCCTGTCCCATCTGTCACTCTCTGATCTCAAGGGAAATTTGAAAGCAGCTACCAGTTGTGGTGGTTACACTGCTGTATATAGATCTGTTAAAACTCACTGAATTGTATACATAATTCGGGGGGGGGGGGGTAAAAAAGGCAATTCTTTACTCTAAGAATGTTAATGTTACATGGTACAATTTAATTATTAAGTAAAATCCCTTTCTCTGTTTAAAAATCTGAGTCTTCCCTACCCCCTTGCCTTTCATTATTGTTCATGGATTGTGGTAAAACCATTAAGTCACTCAGTCATGTCCGACTCTCTTGCGACGCCATGGACTGTAGCCCACCAGGCTCCTCTGTCCATCAGATTGTCCAGGCAAGAATACTGGAGTGAGTTGCCATGCCCTCCTCCAGGGGATCTTCCCAGACCCAGGGATCCAACTCATCTCCTGCATTTGCAGGCAGGTTCTTTACCACTAGCGCCACCTGGGAAGCCCCAGAGAGAGAGAGATAACTAAATCACTTGGCCATATACCTGACACTAACCCAACATGGTAAATCAGCTCTGTGTGTTTTAGTCACTAAGTCATGTCTGACTCTTGTGACCCCATGGACTGTAAGCCTGCCAGGCTTCTCTGTCCATGGGATTTTCCAGGCAAGAATACTGGAGTGGGTTGCCATTTCCTTCTCCAAAATCAACTAGACTCCAATATAAATTTAAAATAAAGATTATCTGAGGTCCCAGAAATCAGTTTCTGATGCTCAGCACCTCTGAGTTTGTCTGGCAGTAGAGCTGCTTCCATTCAAGCCCCATATTCCCCGGGAAGCCCATAAAATTGTTTAGATACATTTTCCATTCTGGGTTTTAAATGCTTAAAATTCAAAAGGGACATGCTTCATCATTGACCTTTGATTATATATATTTGTGGTGGTCAGCCTGAGTAAGCATCAACTAGAGAGAAAAAATACAGATAGAAGAAAATATGGCTTTCTCCTAAAACTTCTGAAAGTTGTCCAGAAATAACTGAGTTTTATTCTTTAGGAACCTTTTCCTGATATACCCCAGGAACCATTTTAAGAAGGAACAGATAAGCCCTTTAATCTGTTAGTTCCATGAATACTGTTTGTGTCCTGCAGAATTGTGACCTGTCTGGGTGTGACCTTCAAGAAGCCAACCTGAGGGGTTCCAACGTGAAGGGCGCCATCTTTGAAGAGATGCTGACACCACTACACATGTCACAGAGCGTCAGATGAGAGGCCTGGAGGGAGGGAGTTGCTGAAGACGACAAAAGTTTTCCTTATCACTCTTCTTTCTCCACCCACTCGGTTATCTAGAAGAAATAACACTGTAAGGGAATTTAAAAAACATTTAGAGGATTATGCTTGTTCTCAGAGGTGCATAAGGGGGGAAAAGTGACTTTTTCCCCCACATTCTGATTTTTAACAGAGAAGCAGTCCTTCAGTAGATTTAGGGAAGCTAGATTAGATTGCTGCCTTTGGAGTGGAGTAGAGGGATTTGCCTGGTGGCCTTGCGACCAGGAATAAATAGTATCTATTATATTTGCTTTTAAATAGGCATGATGTTGAAATACCATCTGGGTTTGAAATGCATTTGAGGATTTTAATTTATGAAAAGCACAACATATGCAATTATATTTATTGACTCTCTAGATGCAGTATGGATATTTAAATTGTTGAACTTTACAATTTTGCAGAAGTTGTTCAGGTTTCTAAATAGCTTTAGTGGGGCCTCTGCTACTTTGAATACCTGTCACACCGTGTGAAGATAGTAAGATCAGACTCCCCAAGGCTCTCTCTTCAGGTTCCTTTTAAGAATTTTTTTTAAGTACAAAACAGTAGCTAAATTAAAGAAACCCTGTTACTGACTGAGATAGAGTGGCAAGAAAGAGACATCATATATACATCATTGTCAGCTAAATTTGCAGTGGAATTCTCTGGATGGTGAACAATTTACCTATAGCTTTTAACTGAGGTTTCAACTTACAATTTCATTCTAAGCAAGTTCCACTCCATGCCAGCCCAGGCAATTTTACCTATTTACACTACTCGCTTAGTTTCCTCCCTGTACAGTCAAAACAAGCATAGAAGAGAGTTGAAAGCCAAAAATCCAAGGTGCATAATTAACATTCAACTCAAATGCCAGATAAACAAGGCCAGCTTGGAAAAAGGTGTGAAATCCAAACCCACTGCCATCAAAGCTATAATATATGAATGAATATGGCAGATTCATCTTTTAGAAGTCAACAGAACTGCAGCTCTGACCCTACAGTGGGGAACGAAGAATTTTAAACTGACAGTTTGACTATAGTTATCAAAAAGCTTAAATAGAAATAAAGGTATTTGGCTGGTTCCAAGACGGACCACCAATTCAGTCAGCACCGTGGCTCTGGCGTGCTGTAGTTTAATACATTTTAGCCTGGCTTCCTCGAGTCACTTGCTCTGCAGGGGCAGGGCCTGAACTTCCTTACCAGTAACTGGTGTGTCCTTATGTCGACCCCAAGAGCAGGGATGTAAGCTGTGTCCAAATGGGTTCTGAATTCTCCAGACTCATCTGTGTGAGGCAAGGAATCGTTAAAAACCACTTTGTCTCCTGTGGGAGAATGACATGTCTTCAGTATTTACATAGCTTATTCTTCTATACATATGCAAAGCTTTCCTTAACGGTAAAGGGTACATATGCATAAGTGGGAGGAGATAGACCTTTACAGGCGAAGGAAAGCAACTTCAGAAATGAATTATTTTCTTTGCTTTATTATTTTTACCGAGACAGAGAAGTATTGTATTGAGAGATAATCTATTTTCATAATCAATATGTGCCTAAATTATATTTAAATCATTTCACTCTGTACTATATTTTCAATAATTAGAGAATGTGTTGTTCATCCACTTAAGGGTGCCTCTGTAGACATAACCTAAACCTGCAGAAGAATCCCAAAGATCCAAACACAGTATGCTTAGAAAATGCAGATTTTTGGATCTAATGTGTCCTGCATTAATAAATGATGTGAAATGTTGAAAAGGCGTTTCTTGTCTTGCTTTTGAAAATTAGAACTTTCCAAATTTACTTAATTTGTTCAGTGTGCGTTTTAAGACCAGCCCGAATGTCTTTGTGAAAAAGAAGAAAGTGCCTTTAAACTTATTTCTTGAAGCATGATTATTTTATGATCCTCTTCTTAAACTCCACCATGCTAACAACACAGACATTTCATTAATGCTGACCAAAAAAGGCTGTCTTCCAGTAACTCATTTGTGTTACTCTTTAGCTGATGAACATTTTTACCTGTTAGCTTTGTTGGGTTTGTGAAATACATTGTTCCTAAAGTGTTCTTGCTTGACAACCAGGAGAAAGAAGTTTAAGCAGGAAGGAACATTACAAAACTCCCATTAACCCTTGCAGAGAAACATGATTGTACACATAGGTTTAAAACACAGTTGTTTGGGGAGGGGCGGGAAAGTCTAGAAAAGGGTTTTAAACTACATAAGCTAATGATCTACATTGAGAAAATTTGTACTCATGTACCTGTTTAGAGCAATATGTATTATGCTGTAATAGTCTTTTAGCTGTGATTTTAAAGCAATGAAATATTGTATATTGATTTTCTTACAAAGTTTACCATCATAAATAAAGACTTGGGATATTTTCTCCAACTGTTCATTTTATGAATTGGCAATAAATCTACCCCTAGTCAACTTTAATCTTTAATATATGAAAAACCCTAGTAGTTTTTTAAATCTCCAAGGAAATATTGTCTATAAAAGGTACAACTCTACAAGGAAAAGCAGTTATTATTTTTCACAAAGTACCTTATGCAAGGATTAATTATCTGAAACCCTGTCACAACCTTAGATATGTCAGCAGGAGTTCATGAGTCCTTCCTGCTGATATTTTACATTAGGACAAAGAAGGTTTCCATCTGTCATTCAGCAGGATTGTGTGTGTTATATTCATTCGCTCAGTTGTGTCTGACTTTGTGACCCCATGGACTCCTCTGTCCATGGGCTACCCAGGCAAGAATATTGGAGTGGGTTGCCATTTACTGCTCCGAGGGATCTTCCCAAGCCAGGGATCAAACCCACGTCTTTTGCTTCTCCTGCATGGGGAGGTAGATTCTTTACCACTAGTTCTACCTACTAAATCATTATTGTTACATTTTAGTAATTTTGAGGTGCTTTTTTTAAATGCTAAAAAAAAAAGCCATTTTCCCTTTATAGAGCCATACTTTAAAATTTAGGAGATTAATAAATTTAGGGGGAAAAAGTGTTTAAGTGTAAAATTCAATTATTTAAATCTTATTTACTAAATTCAGCTTCATGGCAAATTAATCTGTCGTTGGAACTGTGACAAGGATCAATTTGTCACCAAACCTCCACATTCCATTAATTGTATATTTGTTTGATACCCGATTTAGTGCTGTAGAAAATAAACAAGTTTGGCCTTTGCCCTTGAGATCTATGACAATGCTAAGGCAGGCTTCACAGGCATGACGCATAGAGAAGGAATTCACAGACCATGTGGCTGCATTCATCTAAAAATTTCAAAGCATTTTTCAAAGACTGAATGTCAACTGACGGAAACTGGCTACCAGTAATCCAGGGAAGCTTAACCAGGGATAAAAGATTAACATGACAAGGGTCAAAGTCTCAACTCCCCTTTGATTAGTCTCAACCAAAGACACATCTGCTTCAGCAATACTGTTACAAGCACATCACACCTTAAACAGCATCCATCGTTCAAACGAAACGGACTCTTGTTGAAAACCAGCCTCTCATTACCTTCATAGGGAGATGAGGTTCCATTCCTCCATGTCAGAATGGCGCTTAAATTATTCAAAGTGTCTAAATGAGATAAAGTCAATCACTTACATTCTATTTTCTAATTCCCCCTGCTGCTAAGTTGCTTCAGTCGTGTCCAACTCTGTGCGACCCCATAGACGGAAGCTCACCAGGCTCCCCCATCCCTGGGATTCTCCAGGCAAGAACACTGGAGTGGGCTGCCATTTCCTTCTCCAATGCATGAAAGTGAAAAGTGAAAGTGAAGTCGCTCAGTCATGTCCGACTCTTAGCAACCCCATGGACTGGAGCCTACCAGGCTCCTCTGTCCATGGGATTTTCCAGGCAAAAGTACTGGGGTGGGGTGCCATTGCCTTCCCCCTAGATTTGCAATTAAAGTTCATCCTCTTCTCTACCCTATCACAGATCTGACAACCTCCACAGAGGTGGCTGGGCAAAGAAGTTTATTTGGGTGGACCAACATTGCTTTTTATGCCAAAATCCTTGTAATTATTTCCAGAGAACACTGGGCAACAGCTGACAGATCTAGCATCCTACTCAAGGAGAAATTTCCAATCTTAACTCTAAAGTGAATACACATCCAGTTATTTCGAAACAATTTACTGCTTAGCGAATGTAACAGACCTTCAACTGGACGTGAAGATTTCATTCTGAGTTGTTAAAACACATCTTTGATGCAGAAGAGGAAACAGATCTAATCAGGTTAAAAGGTCCTTACCTTTCATTCATTCATTCCAATCTATTGAATGCTGACTAAATGCTGGGGACTTACTAATAGATGTTTAAATAAGATGCAATCTTTGAGTATCATGACTTACTGGGGTAAATTGGGAGAAGATAATCATGTATTCGAATAAATATAATAAAGAGTAATGGTTCTCTTTTTTAAATGCTTTTACTGTGTAAATATAACGTCCAGCAGCTCACTTCTGGGGTGGAATGTCTATCTCTGAAATGTAGATCAAGAGATCTGCTTTGCAGGGCTGTGATAATGAGCAAGGTTAGCCTCAATCACATGTCATATCATTTCTCATCTTTGTACTTCCACAACCTTTAACATAGGGATTTGTGTCTTTTAACTCAATAACCATCTACTGAAATGAGCTGAACCTCTGGCTGGTTGTTTTTGCACTTAGCACATTCAAACTGCAACGTTTCTCCTTACCTTTTTGATACTGTAGCAGGATTGCAAGAAAGACAATGTGGTATATATACAGGATGGAATACTACTTAGCCATAAAAAAGAACAGAATGATACCATTTACAGCAACATGGATGGACCTAGAGATGATCATACTAAGTAAACCAGACAGACAAACATAGGCTGTTGTTTATATGTGAGATCTCAAACATGATACAAATGAACTTATTTACAAAACTGAAGGAGAATCCGAGACATAGAAAACACATTTAGGGTTACCAGAGGAAAAAGGAGGGGGATAAATGAGTTTGGGGTCAGCAGATGATACACATGACTATACATAAAACATAGCAAGGACATACTGTATAGCACAGGGAACTACACTCAATATTTTGTGATAACCTATAAGGGAAAAGCACCTGAAAAAAATATATGTATATATATTTGCTGTACACCTGAAACTAATACAACACTGTAAGTCAACAATACTCCAATTTTTAAAAATAAAGAGACTTACCCGGTGGTCCAGCAGTTGAGATTCCACACTTCCACTGGAGAGGGTGCGAGTTCGATCCCTGGTTGGGGAATTAAGATCCTGCATGATGGAGCCAAAAAAGTTAAATAAGCAGACCTGCTGTATACACAGGGAACTCTACCCAATACTCTCTGATGACCTATAAGGGAGGAGAGTTGGGAGAGAGCAGGTATACGTATGTGTGTGGCTGGTTCCCTTGGCTGTACAACAGAGGGTAACACAGCCTTGTTGATCAACTACGCTCCAATAAAAATTAAAAAAAATAGTCAAAGAAGAAACCTGGAGGGTAGAAGACTAGGGGATTTCCAAACTCCTACCATCTACTTTAGCGATTCTGTATGGCTTGGGGACAGTACCAATACTCACTTATTACTTATAACTCAGCTCATTTTACACGTGGGGAATCTAAAAGCTGAGACCTGCTTCTATACATCCTGACTATACAATTACTATTACATGGGCTCCTCTGTGACAGTTTCCATGTGTGCCATTTAGCATGACAGTCTAAGACAGCTATTTTCCTTGAACTCTTGATTAGCCTGTCAGTTTCCTCAAGGGAATTCTACTTAGATTTTAATCTCTGAATTGTGGCCTCGACTATAAAAGTCTTAGGTGAGATTTTAATGGCCAAGATTTAACTAAATTTAACAGATACACCAGTGGGTGTTCCAATTACATACACCATTAAGGGCTTGATGTGAGGCTTTAAGAAATTACTATTAAAAAAAAAAAACAGTCCATGTGCAATGCAGTTTACCAGTGGGGAAGATTTCAGTGTCTTGGAAAAGCTTCATATAAAAAGGAAGCTAGAAAAATGAACAGTCAGATTCAACACACTTCAAAGGAAGCTTGAGATCTGGGGGACTCTCTGCTCTCAAACAGGTAAAATGCTTTGTATTTCTAGCACTTTTGTTTAGACTGCATGCTATTGTCTATCTATAGGGCATTTTATACTCTAAGGGTTTAAGGCCAGGTGTGGTGTCTAAAGAAGCCTTGACCTTCTTGGTCCTTGTCACCTCCAGCCACAGAGCTCCAGCCTGTGGGGAGCTGCAAGAGCTCATCAACCAATATTTGGTTCTGTCTTTAGCTTCTTCCCCACCAATGGAAATTTAATGTGTGAGAATTCCACATGTCATCAGATGGCTGAAGGCTGCTGTGGCCAGGGAGGCAGCTGGTCTGGGACTCGGAGCTTTGAAACGTGTGAGGTCCTCTCTCATGCTCACAGATGGTCCAGTCAGCGTCCATGTGGAAGACCAAAGGACACACACTCAGCAAAACGCAATTAGCACCACAGGGTAACCATTTAATGTCAAGCAACTTTTATTAGCCAGAGACTTCTAGTCGGAGCCACTTTTCAGAGCAGATGGCCCAATTTTTTTTAATCTCAGGAAAGAATCTCATTCACAGGGGGAGAAAGTACTAAGGCAAAAAGTGAATTTGATAAAGGTGGAATCCTGAGGTTTGGATAACCAAATAATAAAAATCAGAACAGTTTAGTTCTGAAAAGTACTCAACTTTAGTACTTTAGTTAGTTTAAAGGACTGGCTTTGTCTCCAAGGCAAGAAAGCACCTTTATGTGAAAACTGTAGATCACTCCCACTTTCGTCTTGTACGGGGTGAGTGACCCCAGTGTTAGGCTTTTCACCAAAGAGGTCTTTGCTTAACCCAGTCTGGGTCTATTTTTATCACTGTGTTGATATTCCTCAGAATGGAGCCGACTCCCAAACTTCTAGCTGGATTAATCCTGCTGACTCTCTGTGTGGTGGGTTGCTGTGGTCAACACTGGTCCTATGGGCTGCGTCCTGGAGGAAAGAGAAATGCTGAGAATGTGATTGATTCTTTCCAAGAGGTAAGTCCCTCTCAACTTCAAAATGAGACATGGCTTATGTGATCCAATTGAAGGATAGTAAAATCCTTTGTGTGCCCAAGTGTGCTATGGATTCTTGCCCCTGACCCAGGTATTCCTGGGGAAATAAGGCACTTCCCAAGTCAAGCCCCATTCCTGCTTTAATTCAGACAGAGACCAATGGGACAAAGAACAGGAATGATTCCAGAGGAACAGGTGCAAAGGAGTGAGCTATACTCTAAGGATACAGAATCGCAAAAAAATCTAGAAACAATAAGGCTTCCCAGGTGGCTCAGAGGTAAAAAATCATCTGCCTGTAATGCAGGAGACCTGGGATCCATCTCTGGGTCAGAAAGATCCCCTGGAGGAGGAAATGGCAACCCACTCCAGTATTCTTGCCTGGAGAATCCTATGGACAGAGGAGCCTGGCAAGCTACAGTCCATTGGGTTGCAAAGAGGCGGACATGACAAGTGACTTAGCACATGCACAGTATGAAATAAAGAAGCCCAGAATCCTCTCCACAGACTATTTGTGAAGCAATTCTCTATTAACTATGATATATTTATTAAAAACTGGAAAATTAGAACAATCCTAGTCATAACTGTAAGCTCTTGTACTTTTTTGTATACCATCTCCTTGTGAGGTTCAAAGTACTTCATTCTCTTCACCTCTAGGGAGAAAAACATTGTCTCTCCTTACTATGGCCTCCAGAGCTGCACACCAATCTATAAAAGTGTCTGACAGCATCCCATAAAAAAAATTAAAAAATCCTACATGTTGCATGGTGCAGTCAGAAAATAAAAAAAAACATTTTTTTAAAAAGGAGAATTGAAAAAAATAAAGTCCCCATCCCAACTCGCAACTTTCTCAGTCCCACAGTCCCCTGACTTCGCCTTCCACGAACAATTTTTGGTGGAAATGAAAAATCCCATTTCATTTCTTTACCTCCATCTTCAATAATCTTTATTCGCAGATAGCCAAAGAGGTCAATCAGCCAGTAGAACCTAAGTGCTGTGGGTGCCTTGTTCACCAGTCCCATTCTCCTCTGAGGGACCTGAGAGCAGCTCTGGTGAGTTACACTGCCAACAACATGGCGCTCTAAAGATGGATGGGTCCTGGGAACCACCTCTTTGGTCATCCTCTGAGGACAACTCCCTCAGCCACAGCACGGCTTACCTTCCTGACGGCCTGAATTCCTCTTTACTGGGCCCTTATCATTTCTTAACACACTTTTTCAGTGATTACATAGCACTAATGGCTGGAACCTTTTTTCATTTCTTAAATTTAAATCTCTTTGCAGACTGTGTCCACTAATCTCAGCTCTGGCTTAGGAATGACTGACAAATTTCTTTCCCCAGCTACCTGTCAGTGCTTCAAGTATATTCATCAAACTCTATAGATTATTCTCCTCTAGGCTAATCCACCAAGAACTTTTATACCAAGAACTTTTCGACCAAGTTCTTCAAGAGTTCTTGGTATAACACAGTTTTCCCCGGGAAATGTAGAAATCAAAAATGGTACACTACAGAAATTTCTTTCTTTTTGGAATAAAAAATCCCCAACTGATTAATTTACAATTCAGAGCTACAGATTTCTGGTTTTCTGATTGGACAAACCAGTTTCCAAATTTTTATCCTAAATGGAAATCTACTAACTCAATGTAGGTTTTTTATTTTTATTTTTTGAATATATAGAGAGACTTGAATATAGAAATTAAATCCTGAATTCAATATTGATATTCTCTGAGAAATGTGGTCCACTTATTTGCAGCAGTTAGAAGGCATTACAGGCTTTCCTGGTGGCTCAGATGGTGTAGAATCTGTCTGCAGTGTGGGAGACCTGGGTTCAATCCCTGGGTTGGGAAGATCCCCTGGACAAGGGCATGGCAACCCACTCCAGTATTCTTGCCTGGAGAATTCTATGGAGAAAGCATTACAGTTCATTTTCAGTTATGGCCAGGAATAGAGAAAGCCTGAATACATCACATCTGCAGATGAGTGATAGGACAAAGAAAAAGTGGACAGGGACTTCTCTGGTGGGTGGCCCAGTGGCTAAGGATCTATGCTCCCAATGCAGAGGGCCCGAGTTCAATCCCTGGTCAGAGAACTAGATCCCACATGCTGCAACTAAGACCAGGTACAGCCAAATAAATTTTTTAAAATAAATCAGTAAAATGTAAAAGAACACTCTTTTTTTAAAAAAAGTGGACAAATATCTTTATTTCCTTTTTTCAGGTCCTACTTACCTCATGATAAAATAAAAGCTGTGACATTTTCTGAATATGACACTAGAAAGACAGAATTGAAACAAAGACTGGATTAATAATAGATGAACAAGTCAAAAGACAAACTTCTCTTTCACCTCTGTCCTCACACCCTATACTTAGAAACAATGTATTAACAGATCTTATGTTTATTTGATTCATAAAGCATGATCCAGCTCTCTAGCACTTTTTCATGTGAAAAAAACAAATGGACCTATTATTTAAATATCAATATTTTAAAAATTGTAAATGTCAAAAAAAGTTGACATTCAGCTCAGAAAATCAACTTTGATATATTTATTACTGACTTATTTTTCAGGAAAGTCTGATTGAAGAGGAAACTGGGCAGAGGAAGATATAAATCCACAGGACCAGAAAAACTGATAACACTGAAGTATAATTCTGATTTTGAAATCTGTGACCCATTTAACATTTGTAAATTGTGTGAATTTCAGAAATTCTCACACCAGGTTGCATGAATTTCATGATGGAAGTGGTTGTATTGGGAATAAAATGGCATAAATGTTAAGTCTTTCTCTAACTCAGAACTCTGGTGCGGGAGGGACATGGTAAGCCTCCATGCATACTAGTGTGTTAAGTCGCTGTAGTCCTGTCCAGCTCTTCGTGACCCTATGGACTGTAGCCCACCAAGCTCCCTGTCCAAAGGATTCTCCAGGCAAGAATACTGGAGTATGTTGCCAGGCCCTCCTCCAGGGGATCTTCCTGACTCAGGGATCGTCCAAGTGTCTCTTATGTCTCCTGCAACAGCAGGCAGGTTTTTTAACACTAGTGCCACCTGGGAAGCCCACAAGCCTCCAAGGGGGTGCTTCTAAATGAGTTCACAGCATGGTGGTGGTTGCAGAGAAGAGGAGATAACACAAAGGCAGTGTTATTGTTGACTCAAGGAATCTCATGTCTCCCTTACTCCCCCACTCCCACCACCACCCTGCACTCACAAGACAATCACTCTAAGCCCAATACCAATTCAGTCCAGTTTTCTATGGGGTGAAAGCTTTCTCTCTGACCTACAGAAGTTAGATGGGGCCAAGGCCAGAGTTTCCCCACTCACCTCCACATTGTCTGCAACCCCCTTGTAAGTTAACCAGAGCCTGAGAGAGGCCTTGGGGAAAGGAGGCCTCACTGGGCTCCTGGTCCAACGATCCTTTGGGCTCCATTTGGTCCCTCTAGGTTCATCAGAGCAAGAGGTGCATAATGAGGTTTGGACCAAGCCCTGAAAATAATACTGTTTCCTTGTCTGATTTTTCTGATTATTTCAGTTCAGAAACATATGGATGATAGTCCGTTGAAGACAGGTGTCAGGTGTTCACGCGTCCTTTGCTCAAACAGCACTGGCACCACTCCTTCTCCAGAATGGACTAGATAAAACAGATGCATGAATATTTTCATTAACCCTTGGAACAGCCTTGGAAAATGGATGTTATTACTTCCCTTTAAAATGAGGAAAAGAGAGAGAACAAGATGGCCGGAGGAGTAGGTGGACATGGAGTACATCTCTCTCCATGGATACATCAGGAATATACCTTCAGACACAGAAGTGCATGCAAAACACCAGCTGAGAGTGGACAGGAGCACCTGACCAGCGGAAACGAATATATAAACCCTCACAAACCTCTGTAGGAACTAGGGGGAAAAAGAGGAGTGTTTGTAGGACTAGACCCACCCTCGGCAGGTTGGGGAACTGAAGCAGGGGTCTGATACCCACATGGGGGCAACTGTCTGCATCAGAGGAGAAACATGCAAGGCTGAGAGTAAAACAGCTGATCTGTGGCAGATTTAGGCTGAATGAGAATCAGACAGTCCTTGCCGCAGCCATACATACCGTAGAGGGCACAGCAGCTGGGAGCTGGAGTTTAGGGATTGTGGAGCAATCCCAGGGTGAGGGCTGCTGTTGACTGTGGAGAGACAGATTGAGGGGATGTGAGGAAGGAGATTGTGGTGGGAAAAGCCCGTGGAGGAAAGCCAGGCAGCCATGGAAGCAAGGCGATACTGCTGAGTCACGCACAGAGGGTGGAGCCATCACCATAGTCTCTCTCCCCCCACACACTAGCATTGGCAGCTGAATAATAGTCAGTCTGGCTCATCAAACACCTGACACACTGAACTATAGAGTAGGGCCTACCCAGGGTGCCCCTTTAAGTGCCTGATGCACCGATCTACAGAGTAGGACCCCAGCCAGGGGGCCCCCTCTATGTGCCTGATGTGCCAAACAACAGAGAAGGACCCCAGTCACGGAAGTCCTCTAAATGCCTGAACAGGCAAAGCTATGGAGAAAGACTGGCCAAAGAGGCCTTCTGATAGCCAGCTACAAGAGGCTTGAAAAAAGACACTAATAGGGCCATAATTCCTGTGGTGGGGGACTTCCCTGGTGGCTCCGATGGTAAAGTGTCTGCCTATAATGCTGGAGACCCAGGTTCCACTCCTGGGTCAGGAAGATCCCCTGGAGAAGGAAATGCAACCCACTCCAGCACTCTTCCCTGGAGAATCCCATGGATGGAGGAGTCTGGTGGGCTACAGTCCATAGGGTTGCAAAGAGTCAGACATGACTGAGTGACTTCACTTTCAGGAAGTCCATGCCCCTGCACAGTGGTACCCCACAAGCCAAGCGGCTGTGCCATCTTCATGCTTAACTCTCACTGGGCAGAGCTGCCACAGGCAAAAAGTTTTGCAGCTCTTCAGTACTGTCCAACTCTTTTTGACTCTGTAGACTGTGGCCTGCCAGGCTGATCTGTCACGGAAGGGTGTTCTCCAGACAAGAATGCTGGAGCGTACTGGCGAATATTGGTTGCCATACCCTTCTCAGTTCAGTTCACTCAGTCGTGTCCAACTCTTTGCAACCCCATGAACTGCAGTACGCCAGGCCTTCCTGTCCATCACCAACTCCCAGAGTCCACCAAAACCCATGTCCACTGAGTTGGTGATGCCATCCAACCATCTCATCCTCTGTTGTCCCCTTCTCCTCCTGCCCTCAATCTTTCCCAGTGTCAGGGTCTTTTCCAATGAGTCAGCTCTTCGCATCAGGTGGCCAAAGTATTGGAGTTTCAGCTTCAACATCAGTCCTTCCAATGAACACCCAGGATTGATCTCCTTTAGGATGGACTGGTTGGCTCTCCTTGCAGTCCAAGGGACTCTCAAGGGTCTTCTCCAACACCACAGTTTAAAAGGATCAATTCTTTGGTGCTGTTTTCTTTATAGTCCAACTCTCACATCCATACATGACCACTGGAAAAACCATAGCCTTGACTAGATGGACTTTTGTTGGCAAAGTAATGTCTCTGCTTTTTAATATGCTATCTAGGTTGGTCATAACTTTCCTTCCAAGGAGGAAGCGTCTTTTAATTTCATGGCTGCAGTCACCATCTGCAGTGATTTTGGAGCCCAGAAAAATAAATTCTGACACTGTTTCCACTGTTTCCCCATCTATTTCCCATGAAGTGATGAGAACACATGCCATGATCTTCGTTTTCTGAATGTTGAGCTTTAAGTCAACTTTTTCACTTTCCTCTTTCACTGTCATCAAGAGTCTCTTTAGTTTCTCTTCACTTTCTGCCATAAAGGTGGTATCATCTGCACATCTGAGGTTGTTGATATTTCTCCCGGCAATCTTGATTCCAGCTTGTGCTTCATTCAGCCGAGTGTTTCTCATGATGTACTCTGCATACAAGTTAAATAAGCAGGGTGACAATATACAGCCTTGACGTACTCCTTTTCTTATTTGGAACCAGTCTGTTGTTCCATGTCCAGTTCTAATTGTTGCTTTCTGACCTACATATAGGTTTCTCAAGAGGCAGGTCAGGTGGTCTGGTATTCCCATCTCTTTCAGAATTTTCCAGTTTATTGCGATCCACACAATCAAAGGCTTTGGCATAGTCAATAAAACAGAAATAGACATTTTCCTGGAACTCTCTTGCTTTTTTGATGATCCAGCGGATGTTGGCAATTTGATATCTGGTTCCACTGCCTTCTCTAAAACCAGCTTGAACATCTCAAAGTTCACGGTTTACGTATTACTGAAGCCTGGCTTGGAGAATTCTGAGCATCACTTTACTAGCATGTGAGATGAGCGCATCTAGAGCACTGCATTTACTGCTTCCCCAGCCGCCAAGTCCCCTGAGTATCTAGTGCTGATAGAACCTCTGGGACCCAAGCAGCTCACCACCTCCACACCTGCCCCTCACAGGAACAATCCCAAGTCCTCCAGGGAAGCCTCAGGAACAAACTGCAGTGGATGATCCACATACAGAGGTGAAAATAAAACCACAATTGAAACCCAGGGTAGTGTGACTAAGGAAGACCCCAAACCTTCCCACCAGCTGTACAAGCTGCACATCATCTACTAGGCACACTGTGTCTATGGAATATACAGAATATGTCGCTGAGAGCTCCCACAAAAGAAAATGCACTAGCTCTGATAGCTGTGGACATTGGAAGCCAGAAAACAGAGTAATAGGGCCAGATTAGAATCTGAGCTGCCCTCACAGCAGGTCCAGAGATCAGCAGAGTGCCAGATGGCATCCTAGGGAGGTGAGGTAGACTGTGACTTCTAGCAAGGTAAAGGACTCTGACAGCAGTGACTCAAGAAAAACATTTATTATTCTGATGTTTTGACTTGTTCTATAGATTCTTTTGGATTCTTTTTTTCCTTCCCCTTGCCCCCACTCCTTGTAGATGTCAATTTTATTGGTACTATGAAATTGAATTTACCTTTTCAGTTTTTAAATTTTTTTCCCAGTCACATTTTTTACTGTTGTTATAAACCTCTCCCTCTACACTGAGCTTCTGTAGTTCTGTGGAGTTTTCCTTCTTTAATTTTTAAAAACCTATTATTTTTTCTACATTATTTGCTGAATAAATATAAATGTATATAAGTATATATTCAGTTTGTGCTTTAGTTAGTTTTGTTCTGGTAGATATAATTTTTGGTTCCCTTTATTTGCTGGGTCAATCTATTATATTTTTTGTTGGACTGTTTTAATTTTGCTTATGGGTATATATGTATATGCGTATATTCAGTCATGTTTTGTTGTTGTTATAAACCTCTGCCTCTACGTTGGGCTTTTGCAGGTCTGTGGAATTTTCCTTTTTTCTTCTTCCATTTTTTAAAATAATTTAAATTTTTTAAACCTAATATATTTTTTCTACATTCGTTTGCCTTTCCTACTGTTCTTTTCCCCTTGCAGTTAATTTTTAATGTATATAAACCTTCTTTATCTACCTCTATTTAACTTTGCATTATCTATTCTTTCTTTCCTTGCCTCTCAATATATGTCAGTTTTATTTTCATTGCTTTATTCCCCAGTTGGCACCTTGCTTTAGCTTTGTTTTCCAGTTTGTGCATTAATTTTCTTCTGGTAGATGTAATTTTTTGTTTCCTTTGTTCGCTGGGTCAATTTATTGTACTGTATTTTTGTTGGACTGTTATGATTTTGCTTATGGGTGTGTAAGTGTATATTCAGTCACACTTTTTATTGTTGCTACAAACCTCTGCATCTACACTGGGCTTTTGTAGTTGTGTGGAATTTTCCTATTTTTTGTTTTTTCTTTCTTTTTCGGTTTTCCCTCCTTTTTATAATTTTAACTTTTAATTTTCTTTAAACCTATTAATTTTTTCTATATTTATTCGTTTGTTTGCCTTTCCTTCTGCTCTTTCCCCCTTGCAGTTAATCTTTAATGTGTATAAATCTTTTGTATCAGTAACCTCTATTTAACTTTTCACATGTATTCTTTCTTTGCTTTCTTTCCTTTCCCCTCAACATATTTGTTAGTTTGTTTTCATTGCTTTATTCCCCACTTAGCACCTTACTTTAGTTTTTTTTCCAGTTTGTGCTTTAGTTAGTTTTGTTCTTAACTGGTAAATATAATTTTTGATTTCCTTTGTTCACTGGGTCAATGTATTGTACTTTATTTTTGTTGGACTGTTTTGACTTTGCTCATGGTGTATATGTGTATATTCCATTATTTTAATTATTATTTGCCTGTTTTGTAACTGCTATTTGTCTGGGGTTCATCTTTGGTTTCTCGTTGTTAAATATGTTTTACTCTCACTTAATGCCATAACAATCCACTTGTAGAATATTCGTTCCTGACCAGAGATCAAGCCCTGAGCCTTTGGAGTGGGAGCACTGACTCCAAGACCCCAGACTACCAGAGAAGTAACTCTCAGTTCAGTCATTCAGTTATGACCAACTCTTTGCGACCCCATGAATCGCAGCACGCCAGGCCTCCCTGTCCACCACCAACTCCTGAAGTTCACCCAAACTCATGTCCATTGAGTCGGTGATGCCATCCAGCCATCTCATCCTCTGTCATCCCCTTCTCCTCCTGCCCCCAATCCCTCCAAGCTTCAGAGTCTTTTCCAGTGAGTCAACTCTTTGCATGAGATGACCAAAGTATTGGAGTTTCAGCTTTAGCATCAGTCCTTCCAATGAACACCTAGGACTGATCTCCTTTAGGATGGACTGGTTGGATCTCCTTGCAGTCCAAGGGACTCTCAAGAGTCTTCTTCAACACCACAGTTCAAAAGCATCAATTCTTCGGTGTTCAGTTTTCTTTATAATCAAACTCTCACATCCATAAATGACTAATAGAAAAAACCATAGCCTTGACTAGACGGACCTTTGTTGGCAAAGTAATGTCTCTGCTTTTGAATATGCTATCTAGGTTGGTCATAACTTTCCTTCCAAAGAGTAAGCATCTTTTAATTTCATGGCTGCAATCACCATGTGTAGTGATTTTGGAGCCCCCAAAATAAAGTCTGATACTGTTTCCACTGTTGCCCCACATATTTCCCATGAAGTGATGGGACCCCATGCCATGATCTTAAGTTTTCTGAATGTTGAGCTTTAAGCCAACTTTTTCACTCTCCTCTTTCACTTTCATCAAGAGGCTCTTTAGTTCTTCTTCACTTTCTGCTGTAAGGGTGGTGTCATCTGCATATCTGAAGTTATTGATAGGGTGTATCAAATAGTGAGAACTCTCACAAAGGAAACTACTTGAATACAAGACCCAGCATCACCAAACCATCAGTAGAACCCTGTGTAGGACGCCTCATGTAAACAACAAACAAAACAAAAATACAAATGCAATCATCAGCAGAAAGGACTACCACCTCATTCAGCCTTGCCCATCAGAGAAAAAACAAACAAAAACTCAGCACAAATCTCAGCCTATAAGAAGCTTACAGAAGCCACTGGACCAAACTTAGGAGGGCAGGAACCAAAAGGAAGAAAGAGTTCAACCTTGAAGCCTGGGAAAAGGAGACTTTAAACACAGTAAGTTAAAAAAATATATTATGAAAACACAGAGAAATACTACACAAATGAAGGAACAAACTAGAAACACAGAAGTCCAAATAAATGAAGAAGAAATAGGCAAACTACCTGAAAAAGAACTCAGAATAATGACAGTAAATATGATCAAAAACCTTGAAAACAAAATCGATAAAATGCAAGAATCAATTAAGACAGACATAGAAGAATTAAATAATAAACATGCAGAGACAAACAACACAATTACTGCAATTAAAAATACTCTAAAAGGAATCAAAAGCAGAATATCTGAAGCAGAAGAACGAATCAGTGAGATGGAAGGTAAAATGGTGGAAATAACTTCTGAAGATCAGAATAAAGTAGAAAGAATGAAAAGAGCCGAGGATAGTCTCAGAGAGCTCTGGGACAATATCAAACGCACAAACATTTAAATTATAGGGGTCTCAGAAGAAGAACAGAAAAGGAAAGGGTATGAGAAAATTTTTGAAAAGATTACAGTTGAAAGAGTTCCCCAACATGGAAAAGGAAATAGTTAATGAAGTCCCAGAAGCACAGAGTCCCATACAGGATAAACTCAAGGAGAAACATGCCAAGACACATACTAATCAAACTAACAAAGACTAAACACAAAGAAAGAATATTAAAAGCAGCAAAGGAGAAGCAACAAGTAACATACAAGGGAAATCTCATACGCTTAACAGCTGATCTTTCAGCAGAAACTCTGCAGGCCAGAAGGGAATGGCAGGATCTATTTAAAGTACTGAAAGGGGAAAATCTACAACCAAGATTACTGTATGTGGCAAGGATCTCATTCAAAATTGATGGAAAAATAAAAACCTTTTCAGACAAGCAAAAGTTAAGAGAATTCAGTACCACCAAACCAGCTTTACAACAAATGTTAAATGGATTTATATAGTCAAGAAATACAAGAAAAGAAAAAAAGACCTACACAATCAACCCCAAACAATTAAGAAAATGGCAATAAGAACATATATATCAATAATTACATTTAATCCATTTAAATGTAAATGGATTAAATGCTCAAACAAAAAGACAGAGATTGGCGGAATGCATACAAAAACAAGACCCATTTATAGCTGTCTACAAGAAACCCACTTCAGTCCTCAAAACATAGACTGAAAGTGAGAGGATGGAAAAATATATTCCATGCAAATGGGAAGCAAAAGGAAGCTGGAGTAACAATCTCATAACAGACAAAATAGACTTTAAAATAAAAATGAGATAAGGAAGAGATAAGGAAGGACACTACATAATGATCAAGGGATTAATCCAAGAGAAAGACATAACAATTGTAAATATCTATGCACCCAACACAGGAGCACTTCAGTACATAAGACTAACACTAACATACATAGAAGGAGAAATGGACAGTGACACAATAATAGTAGGAGACTTTAACACCCCACTCACACCAATGGACAGATCATCAAAACAAAAAATTAATAAGGAAACACAAGTCTTAAATGATACTTTAGATGAGACAGATCTCATTGATATCTTCAGGACATTCCATCCAAATGCAGAAGAAGGCACCTTCTCAAGTGTACATGGAACATTCTCCAGGATAGGCCACATCTTGGGTCACAAATCAGACCTCAGTAAATTTAAGAAAATTAAAATATCAAGCTTCTTCTCTGACCACAACGCTATGAGACTAGATATCAATTACAAGAAAAAAATTTAAGAAACACAAGCACATGGAGATTAAACAACACTCTTCTAAATAACCAACAGGTTACTGAATAAATCAAAAGGGAAATAAAAAAATTTCTAGAAACAAATGACAATGAAAACAGGATGACTCAAAACCTATGGGATGCAGCAAAAGCAGTTCTAAGAGGGAAGTTTATAGCAATACAGTCCTACCTCAAGAAACAAGAAAAACATCGAATTAGACACCTAACTTTACACCTAAAACAACTGGAAAAAGAAGAACAACAACAAAAAAAAAACACACCAAAATTAGTAGAAGGAAAGAAATCATAAAGATCTGAGCAGAAATAAATGAAAAAGGAATGAAAGAAGCAAATGAAATGAAAGTAAAGATTAATAAACCTAAAAGCTGGTTCTTTAAGAAGATAAACAAAATTCACAAACCTTTAGCCAGACTCATCAAGAAAAAAAGAGAGCAGAATCAAATCAACAAAATTAGAAATGAAAAAGGAGAGGTTACAACAATGCAGAAATACAAAGGCTTATAAGAGACTATTATGAACAACTATATGACAACAAAATGGATAACCTGGGAGAAATGGACAGATTCTTAGAAAAGTTCAATTCTTCCAAGACTGATTCAGGAAGAAATAAAAATTATGAGCAACCCAATTACAAGCACTGAAATTGAAGCTGTGATCAAAAATCTCCAAAAAAACCCCACAAAAGCCCAGGAGCAGATGACTTCACAGGAGAATTCTATCAAACATTTAGAGAAGAGCTAATCCCGATCCTTCTAAAACTCTTTCAAAAAATTGCAGAGGATGGATCACTTCCAAACTCATTCTACAAGGCCACCATCACCCTGATACCAAAACCATACAGACAACACACAAAAAAGAAAACTACAGGCCAATATCACTGATGAACATAGATGCAAAAATCCTCAACAAAATCTTAGCAAACAGAATTCAGCAACACATTGAAGAGCTCATTCACAATAATCAAGTTAGGTTTATTCCAGGAATGCAAGGATTCTTCAATAGACACAAACCAATCAATGTGATACACCAAGTTAACAAACTGAAAGATAAAAACCAAATGATAATCTCAATAGATGCAGAAAAAGCATTTGACAAAATTCAGCACCCATTTTTGATTAAAACTCTTCAAAAAAATGGGCATAGAAGGAACTTACTTCAAAATAGTAAAGACCATATATGATAAGCCTACAGCAAACATTATTCTCAATGATGACAACCTGAAAGCATTCCTAAGATCAGGAACAAGACAAGGGTGTCCGCTTTCGCCACTATTATTCAACATAGTTCTAGAAATTCTAGTTATAGCAATCAGAGAACAAAAAGAAATAAAAGGAATTCAGATGAGAAAAGAAGTAAAGCTCTCACTGTTTGCAGATGACATGATACTGTATACAGAAAACCCTAAAGATAGTATCAGAAAATTACTAGAGCTAATCAGTGAATTTAGCAAAGTTGTAGGATACGAAATCAATACACAGAAATCACTTGCATTTCTATATACTAGAAATGAAAAATCAGAAAGAGAAATTAAGGAATCAATCCCATTCACCATTGCAACAAAAGAATTTAATATCTAGGAATAAACTTACATAAGCAGACAAAAGAACTGTACACAGAAAATTATAAGACACTAATGAAAGAAATCAAGGATGACATAAACAGATGGAGGTATATACCATGTTCCTGGGTAGGAAATTGTGAAAATGACTATACAACCAAATGCAATCTACAGATTCAGTGGAACCCCTATCAAATTACCAACAGCATTTTTCACAGAACTAGAACAAAGAATTGCACAATTCACATGGAAACACAAAAGACCCCAAATAGCCAAAATAGATTGGAGAAAGAAGAATGGAGCTGGAAGAATCAACCTTCCCGACTTTAGATTATACAAAAAGCTACAGTCATCAAGTTCAGTTCAGGTCAGTCACTCAGTCGTGTCCAACTCTTTGCAACCCCATGAACTGCAGCACGCCAGGCCTCCCTGTCCATCAACTTCCGGAGTCCACCCAAACCCATGTCCATTGAGTCAGTGATTCCATCCAACCATCTCATCCTCTGTTATCCCCTTCTCCTTCTGCCCTCAATCTTTCCCAGCATCAGAGTCTCTTCAAATGAGTCAGCTCTTCATATTAGGTGGCCAAAGTATTGGCGTTTCAGCTTCAACAACAGTCATTCAAATGCACACCCAGGACTGATCTCCTTTAGGATGGACTGGTTGGATCTCCTTGCAGTCCAAGGGACTCTCAAGGGTCTTCTCCAACACCACAGTTCAAAAGCATCAATTCTTTGGTGCTCAGTTTTCTTTATAATCCAACTCTTGCATCCATACATGACCACTGGAAAAAACATAGCCTTGACTAGACGGACCTTTGTTGCCCAAGTAACATCTCTGCTTTTCAACATGCTGTCTCAGTTCAGTTCAGTAGCTCAGTCGTGTCTGACTCTTTGTGACCCCATGATTCGCAGCACACCAGGCCTCCCTGTCCATCACCAACTCCCGGAGTTCACTCAGACTCACATCCATCGAGTCGGTGATGCCATCCAGCCATCTCATCCTCTGTCGTCCCCTTCTCCTCCTGCCCCCAATTCCTCCCAGCATCAGAGTCTTTTCCAATGAGTCAACTCTTCACATGAGGTGGCCAAAGTACTGGAGTTTCAGCTTTAGCATGATTCCTTCCAAAGAAATCCCAGGGCTGATCTTCAGAATGGACTGGTTGGATCTCCTTGCAGTCCAAGGGACTCTCAAGAGTCTTCTCCAACACCACAGTTCAAAAGCATCAATTCTTTGGCACTCAGCCTTCTTCACAGTCCAACTCTCACATCCATACGTGACCACTGGAAAAACCATAGCCTTGACTATGGACCTTTGTTGGCAAAGTAATGTCTTTGCTTTTCAATATGCTGTCTAGGTTGGTCATAACTTTTGTTCCAAGGAGTAAGCGTCTTTTAATTTCATGGCTGCAGTCACCATCTGCAGTGATTTTGGAGCCCAGAAAAATAAAGCCTGACACTGTTTCCACTGTTTCCCCATCTATTTGCCATGAAGTGATGGGACCACATGCCATGATCTTCGTTTTCTGAATGTTGAGCTTTAAGTCAACTTTTTCACTCTCCTCTTTCACTTTCATCAAGAGGCTTTTTAGTTCCTCTTCACTTTCTGCCATAAGGGTGGTGTCATCTGCAGTTATTGATATTTCTCCCAGCAATCTTGATTCCAGCTTGTGTTTCTTCCAGTCCAGCGTTTCTCATGATGTACTCTGCATATAAGTTAAATAAGCAGGGTGACAATACACAGCCTTGACGTACTCCTTTTCCTATTTGGAACCAGTCTGTTGTTCCATGTCCAGTTCTAACTGTTGCTTCCTGACCTGCATACAGGTTTCTCAAGAGTCAGGTGGTCTGGTATTCTCATCTCTTTCAGAATTTTCCACAGTTTATTGTGATCCACACAGCCAAAGGGGCTTTGGCATAGTCAATAAAGCAGAAATAATTGTTTTTCTGGAACTCTCTTGCTTTTTTGATGATCCAGTAGATTTTGGCGATTTGATCTCTGGTGCCTCTGCCTTTTCTAAAACCAGCTTGAACATCTGGAAGTTCACGGTTCACATATTGCTGAAGCCTGGCTTGGAGAATTTTAAACATTACTTTACTAGCATGTGAGATGACTGCAACTGTGCGGTAGTTTGAGCATTCTTTGGCATTGCCTTCTTTGGGACTGGAATGAAAACTGAACTTTTCCAGTCCTGTGGCCACTGCTGAGTTTTCCAGATTTGCTGGCATATTGAGTGCAGCACTTTCACAGCATCATCTTTCAGGATTTGAAATAGCTCCACTGGTATTCCATCACCTCCACTAGCTTTGTTCATAGTGATGCTTTCTAAGGCCCACTTGACTTCACATTCTAGGATGTCTGGCTCTAGGTCAGTGATCACACCATCGTGATTATCTGGGTCGTGAAGATCTTTTTTGTACAGTTCTTTTGTGTATTCTTGCCATCTCTTAATATCTTCTGCTTCTGTTAGGTCCCTACCATTTCTGTCCCTTATTGAGCCCATCTTTGTATGAAATGTTCCCTTGGTATCTCGAATTTTCTTGAAGAGATCTCTAGTCTTTCCCATTCGATTGTTTTCCTCTATTTCTTTGCATTGATCACTGAGGAAGGCTTTCTTATCTCTCCTTGCTATTCTTTGGAACTCTCCATTCAAATGGATATATCTTTCCTTTTCTCCTTTGCTTTTAGCTCCCCTTCTTTTCACAGCTATTTGTAAGGCCTCCTCAGATAGCTGTTTTGCTTTTTTGCATTTTTCTTGGGGATGGTCTTGATTTCCTGTCTCCTGTACAATGTCACGCAGCTTCGTCCATAGTTCATCAGGCATTCTATCAGATCTAGTCCCTTAAATCTATTTCTCACTTCCACTGTATAGTCATAAGGGATTTGATTTAGGTCATACCTGAATGGTTTAGTGGTTTCTCCACTTTCAATTTCAGTCTGAATTTGGCAATAAGGAACTCATGATCTAAGCCACAGTCAGCTCCTGATCTTGTTTTTGCTGACTGTATAGAGTTTCTCCATCTTTGGCTGCAAAGAATATAATCAATCTGATTTCATTATTGACCATCTAGTGATGTCCATGAGTAGAGTCTTGTGTTGTTGGAAGAGGGTGTTTGTTACAGCTGGTGTGTTCTTTTGGCAGAACTCTTATTAGCCTTGCTCTGCTTCACTCTGTACTCCAAAGCCAAATTTGCCTGTTACTCCAGGTGTTTCTTGACTTCCTACTTTTAGATTTCAGTCCCCTATAATGAAAAGGACATCTTTCTTGGATATTAGTTCTAGAAGGTCTTGTAGGTCTTCATAGAACTGTTCAGCTTCTTTAGCACTACTGGTCGGGGAATAGACTTGAATTACCATGACACTGAATGGTTTGCCTTGGAAACGAACAGAGATCATTCTGTTGTTTTTGAAATTGCATCCAAGTACTGCATTTTGGAGTCATTTGTTGACTATGATGGCTACTTCATTTCTTCTAAGGGATTCCTGCCCACAGTAGTAGATATAGTGGTCATCTGAGTTAAATTCACCCATTCTAGTCCATCTTAGTTTGCTGATTTCTAGAATGTTGATGTTCACTCTTGTCATCTCCTGTTTGACCACTTCCTATTTGCCTTGATTCATGGACCTAGCATTCCAGGTTCCTATGCAATATTGCTCTTCACAGCATTGAACCTTGCTTCTATGACCAGTCCCATCCACAAGTGGGTGCTGTTTATGTTTTGGCTCCATCCCTTCATTCTTTCTGGAGTTATTTCTCCACTGATCTCCAGTAGCATCTTGGGCACCTACCGACCTAGGGAGTTCATCTTTCAGTTTCGTATCTTTTTGCTTTTTTATACTGTTCATGGGGTTCTCAAGGCAAGAATACTGAAGTGGTTTGCCATTCCCTTCTCCAGTGGACCACATTCTGTCAGACCTCTCCACCATGACCTGTCTATCTTGGGTAGCCACACATGGCATGGTTTAGTTTCACTGAGTTAGACAAGGCTGTAGTCCGTGTGATCAGATTGGCTAGTTGTCTGTGATTGGGGTTTCAGTCTGTCTGCCTTCTGATGCCCTCTCTCAGTGCCTACTGTCTTACTTGGGTTTCTCGTACCTTGGACGTTGGGTATTTCTTCACAGCTGCTCCAATAAAGCACAGCCACAGCTTCTTACCTTGGACGTGGGGTAGCTCCTCTCAGCCGCACTTCTGCTCCGTCGCAGCTGCCATGCTTCATCAAGACAGTGTGGTATTGGCATAAAAACAAAAATATAGACCAATGGAACAAGACAGAAAGCCCAGAAATAAACCCATGCACCTATGGGTACCTTATTTTTGACAAAGGAGGAAAGAATATTCAATGGGGCAAAGACAGCCTCTTCAATAAATGTTGCTGGGAAAACTGGACAGCTACATGTAAATGAATGAAATTAGGACACTTCCTAACACCACTGTACTTATGCTAAGTCGATCAGTCATGTCCAACTGTTTGTGACTCCATGGACCCTGCCAGGTTCCTCTGCCCATGGGATTCTCTAGGCAAGAATACTGGAGTGGGTTGCCATTTCCTACTCCAGGGAATCTTCCTGACTCAGGGATCAAACCCGTGTCTCTTTCTGTCCCCTGCATTGGTAGGAGGGTTCTTTACCACTAGTGCCACAACTATGCCTAATTATTTGCAGTGAATGAGTGAAGGAATGGGACTTATTGTATTAAATAGCTATCAGAAAACCATCAGCTCACATGCCATGGAATGAATGGGGTGTGGGTGGAGAAAGAACCAAATAGTTTGCAGTTTTGATTGCTTTTAGGCAAAGATGGTTCTCTGACCCCCACACTACAAGTTTAAAACAAATAGGACCACCTGGAATGAAATGAGACCAAAAGAGACTATTGAGTGTGATATGTCAATAGGGAAATGTTCAGGAATTAATTTATTTCATTAATAGTATAGTGAAATTGCTCAGTCGTGTCCGACTCTTTGCAACCCCATGGACTGTAGCCCACCAGGCTCCTCCGTCCATGGGATTCTCCAGGCCAGAATACTGGAGTGGGTTACCATTTCCTTCTCCAGAGGATCTTCCCTACCCAGGGATCAAACCCAGGTCTCCCGCATTGGAGGCAGATAAGCTTTAACCTGAGCCACCAGGGAAACCCTAATTAATATAAGGGTAATAATCAACTAAATACACAAACTTTAAAATACATTTCCATTTTTAATTTAAAAAATAAATTACAGCAAATCTGAACAAAATGTTTTTTACTTCAGTGCATATCTTCTTACCCCTTTGTGTTTGAAACCCAACTAATTCACACAATCAAGGCAACTGGGCTTTTGACAAAGTTTGGATGAACAATTCACAAAATGTGGCTAATGGATGAGTCTAGGATGCATAGAAAGGAGATAAGCCTTGGCTGGACTGTAAGCATCAGCCTGAAATCATGAACTTAAAAGGAAAACATTCTCCAACATTCTCCTTTTGTAGAATAAAACTGATAATGCCACTCTCAACCCACCCAAAGGGCAACTTACCTTTTCCAATTTAACTTTACACTACTACTTAGTCATGAGGTAAGGGTTTAAAAGCTTTGAAAGAGAAACTCTCCACCCCTCTTTTTCATTCACTTAAAAGTCAAAGAAAGCTAGGCCTGAAAGGATTCTAAAAAAATCATGTAACCTCAAATACACACACACACACATACAGATATATATATGTATATAGGTACTTTATATGAAGAAATTCAGGTTAAGGTCCAGGGACTGACCAAATTGACCTGCCAAACGTACACCCTTTATAAAGTCTTCTTGTGTGTTGATAATAGGGTTTTTTCCTTCCCTTTTCACTAAACCTGCAAAATGACAGGAAGGACAGTACAAATGGAAGGGCCCTCTCAATGCCTTTGATAAATGACAGCAGATGCCAGGGAGACTTCCATGCGGCTGGGAGAAGCCTGTGGCTCTCTGGGGTGGTAACTTGAGTGCACACTATTATCAAATTGGATTCATCTGTACACCTAAGATTTGTGACCTTAACAGTCTGAATGTTACACCTTAATTTCAAAACAAGAAATCACCCTGTGACCCAAGGGCAAGGAGAGGGAAAGGAGTCTCCAGGCTTAGAGTTAGAAAAGGCAGCTTATAATCTCATATCCTGCTTGATCTCTGGCTCTGTCTTAGTGATCTGAGGGTGGCAGTTGTTTTTTTAATGGGTCTCTCTGACAGGGGAAAACAACTGTAATTTTGCAATCAAGGCATGAAGGTGGAGAAGGAGAAAGCAACCCTTGGCCCCGCACCTTATTTATGGCTTCCCTTAAGGCTAATGCCACTCTCTTGCCACTGCCATGACACACCACAATCCTCGTATCTGGGGCTGTTCCCTTTGAACACTATGGATTGTCACAACCTGGGTGTTAGGACAGTGTCTGGCATTCAGTAAGAGTTTAATCTATGCTGCATGAAACGATTCTTGGAAAAAAAAAATTCAAAATATGACAAGTCGTTCAGATGGAGAGAGAGAGGGAAGAAAGGATTTCAAACAAAAATTCCATAAACCAATATCCACAAAGGTTGTGACAATTTGGAGGCTACTTCCAAGGGCTTTCAATACTTGAGTTCTTATCAAGGAAAATAAGGACCACTTGTTTCTTCAGTATTTCGCCTGCCTTTATGGTGGTAATCCTAAGGCATCTCTTTGCAGCTTCCCTCTTTGACTTCAGAGACTTCCCTGGTGGCTCAGATGGTAAAGCGTCTGTCTACAATGTGGGAGACCTGGGTTCAATCCCTGGGTTGGGAAGATCCCCTGGAGAAGGAAATGGCAATCCACTCCAGTACTATTGCCTGGAAAATCCCATAGACAGAGGAGCCTGGTAGGGGTCCATGGGGTCACAAAGAGTCGGACACGACTGAGCGACTTCACTTTCACTTTCTTTGACTTCAGGACAGACATTACTTAGGATCTTTTGTCAAACAGGACTCTTTCTGACCAAGGGTGAGTAGTCCAGTGTCCTCTGGGACCTCTTATTCACCACATGACCTGGAATCCTGTGTATTCAGGCAGGAGAGATCTAGGATTTGTGTGAATGTGGGAAGGGAATCTTATGGGAAAACGTTATGTTAAAAAAGGAAATGTATTTGGGCACTGGTCTATTGGATGTCCCTGTGTGTGTGCTCAGCCACGTCTAACTCTTTTTGATCCCAGGGACTGTAGCCCACCAGGCTTCTCTGTCCATGGGACTTCCCAGGCAAGAATACTAAAGTGGGTTGCCATTTCCTCCTCCAGGGGATCTTCCTGACTCAGAGATCAAATCCTTGTCTCCTGCGTCAGCAGGCACATTCTATACCACTGTGCCCCTTAGGAAGCCCCAATCTCTGACCAAAGGCCAGAACTTACAACTCATCCTTGAGACTTGGAAGGAACACGCTTCAGGTTTCTTTCTTTTGTGACGTAGTTTACACTATTCTATTTTAATGGGAGGATGTAAAGCTCATGAATCCCCTCTAGCCAGTCTGCCTCACAACTTCTCTGAAGCTACTCTGGGTTCCAGGTCAGCCCTGCAGATTGTCTCTTCCTCCTCTTCTCGTGCCACTTAAAATCAAGTCCAGATCTTTAAAAAAAAATTTTTGGCCAAACTACATGGCATGTAATCGAACCCACACCCCCTGCATTGGAAGGATGGAGTTTTAACCACTAGACCACCAAGGAAGTCCCGTCTTTAGGTCTTGTTAACAATTTGTCCCTAGTAATATATAAGATGCTACCTTTTAGAGAGGGACTGTTGTGTGCAGAACTAATCTGCACCCATCCTCCAAATTATCTTCTAAAAAAATAAAAATGAAGATTGATCATGCTTGTGGAAAGCTTCAAATATTATGTCGGCCCAGCAGAGACAAGAAAGGCCCACAGAGTGAGGATATACTTCACAGAGTCAGCCTCACTTGAACCTCCGGCAGTCTCCGTGGGAGGGATGACCTCCATTTTGAAAGGTGCAAAAGCTCAAGAGAATTTAAAATAATTCAAGGGGGTGTGCAAAGCGGAGAGAGGCCATAGCTGGGTTGATTCAAACCTGAACGGGTTACTTCCAGAGCCCTGGCTTCTTCATATCTCTCTGCTACGTCACATGCGTGTGCCTGAGTGGAGCCAAAGAAAGAACACAGCACTGGCAAATATGCATTCTCATTTCTTCAGTGACCCTGGACATGTCTCAGAGGCCTTACTTCCCTGATGCTGTGATGAATTTACACGTCTCTCCTAGGAGTGGTGGTGAAACAGGCATCCAGAGAGGCAGGCAAGAAAATCCCCATTTTTGGAAGTTAAATCTCTCTCTCTCTCCTCTGAATGTGCTCAGTCACTCAGTTGTGTTCGACTCCTAAGGGCTATAGCCACCAGGATCCTCTGTCCATGGGATTCTCCAGGCAAGGTTAGTGAAGCGGGTTGCCCTTTCCTTCTCCACAGAATCCTCCTGACTCAGGGACTGAACCCAAATCTGTGTCTCCTACATTGGCAGGCAGATTCTTTTACCACTGAGCCATCTGGGAAACCCCCCACCTCTCCTGGACCTCAAAGGCAAGGTGACTTGGCCAGGCTACGGAAGAGTCCCTGGTGAGCATACCCACAGGTTGACCCAGGACATCCATACTCTTAATGTTTTCTATTTTGCCATAAAAAGCTAAGTAGTACAGAAATTATCTGGGACATTTCCACTATTGTTCCAGCTAGGGGTAGGGACTGAAGAATTCATCAGGGTTGTCTTCTAGAGATGTTATCTAGGTATAAACTCAATGAGCAAGCTGGGTTATCAGGAAGAGTCTGTAGTAGGATTTTCTGTGTTTAGCTTCAATTTTTTTATCTACAAAATGGTGGGGTGGGGGGGGTGTTGGAGGACTTTTAGGGGCCTTCGAGCTCAAAAGGTCTTTAGTTCTGTGTGGCTGTTTGCGTATCTGCTGATAATATTTGATCCTCTGAATCACCCTACCTTTTCTTCTGAAAAGAGGCCTGATGAGGGTACCATGAGCACATCATCAAATCAATTCAACAATCAAGAAGGAATAAATAATCAACAAGAGATATTGCACTGTATTCTCCAGGATAAAATCAGGTTGCAGATGGGGGGCCACCAAACCATTCCAATGAGATCTCGAAGCAAAGTAGTTCAATCCAGGCTTCTAAGTCCCTTATATCCAGTGATCTGAGCACCGAGGTAATAGAAGAAACTGCAAAAGTCAGAGCCTCGGGAGTCCGTGGTAGGAGGAGGTGACTGCCGTGCAGAGGACCGTTAGTCGGGAATGTGGGGAGCTCCTGGGAAGGTGGAGGAGGGCAGTTTAGGTGGGTTGGGAGGGGGGAAACAGAGGCACTCAGGGCTCATGGTTGAGTCCACATTCTTTCAACGATGATACCCATTCCCACTTGAAAGCAGCCAATCTCCATGAAAAAGATGTTCTTTCCAAAAAAAAAAAAAAAAAAAGGCACAGGGAAACCTCAGAAAGATAGATAATTTTGGCTACCAAAGTACTTGATGTTGGTCTCTTCCAATAGGTTATATCACAGGGTGTGTCCACATGAGAAAACAATGTCTTAAGTACAGCTTTTCAGAAGCAAAGCAGGAAATTCCTCTAAGGAGTACATTTGTGAGGATTTTCCCACCACCAGCACCAACAAAGAACTTATCCAGGCTCCTGGAGACCCTGGTGGTTCTGTGCTGGAGGCTGAAATGTAATAATGGTGAGGGAGAAACACAGGAAGTGGCCAACTATGGAATTCCACATGGGTTGGAGAAGAAACAGCAGGGCCTCAGGCATGGATCAAGAAGAGGCTTTTGAAAAGACGAAACCAGTGTTGAGCTGGTGAACCTCAGTTCCAGATCAGGAAAGGAGGCCAGCAGGGACCTTGGGCAATGAGGACCCTGCTTCTCCAAGGCCAATTCCCAGGCATCTGTGGTCCAGGTGCTCAGAGCTCCAGAGAAAGGATAAGATCCTTATTGGGATCCAGGCTCAAAAGAAAGGATACCGGATTTCCGTACTTTTGGAGGTGGAGGGGGCGGGACTATGGCTTCTCTTCGGACAGGCAGTGGGGGTGCAATCTGTTGGGGTGGATACACAAAAGGAGACATGAGTCTTCCCTTTCTTCCTAATTTTGCCTTCTCCACATTTCCAATATTCAGTGTTAGCTTAAAAGTGACCTCAGTTTATCTACACAGCCTTTGCAAAGCAAAATTTTAGAGATATGACTAATTTAATCTCCCCCTTTTCCCTTTTGTGTGTGTGTTGCTCAGTTGTGTGCAAATCTGCGACCCCATGGACTGTAGCCTGCCAGGTTCCTCTGCCCATGGAATTCTCCAGCCAAGAATAGTGGTGTAGGGTGCCATTCCCTTCTCCAGGGGATCTTTCTGACCCAGGAATCGAACCCAGGTCTTCTGCATTGCAGGCAGATTCTTTACCATCTCAGCCACCAAGAAAGCCCCCCAAAATAGCATTACTATGTGTTCAGCCGTGTACGATGCTTTGCAGCCCCATGGACTATAGCCCACCAGGCTCCTCTGTCCATGGGATTCTCCAGGCAAGAGAACTAGAGTGAGATGCTATTTCCTACTCCAGGGGGTCTTTCCGACCCAGTGACCAAACCTGCGTCTCTTGTGTCTCCTGCATTGCCAGGCATATTCTCTACCACTAGCGCCACCTGGGAAGCCCATATGTATAGTAAGGGCTCAGTAAATGTGTGTTGAATGAATAAAGGAAATCACTGGAGGCCCTTCCAGAATGACTATCTCTCATTCACTCAGGTATGAGTCAGAACTCCTGGCTTACTTCCCTCCTCTGGACCCAGGGTGAGGGCCCTTCAATCCAATCAAAGGTCAGACAGCATCTTCCTTCCCATTGAAAACTCCTCTCTCTTTCATCGTTTCAGGAATGAATCAAAAACTGATCAGAGTGGCAAATCAATGGGACAACCTGCCTATCAAAATCCAAGGTTACATTCCCACGAGTGTGGGCGCTCCCCAGCCCCAGGGTCCACTGTCACCTTCGTACCTCTGTGGAGTTCCTCCGGCTGCTCTCATAGGGCTTGCTTTTGGGGGGAGGGGGTGGTGGGACATTAGCCATTGTAGGTCCATCTGTCTGCAACGATGGGGAGCCTGGAAATGACACAAAGTAGATGAAGGCAGAGAGATGAACTCGCTGAGGAATCTCATGGCACTTCCGCTAGACACTGCCACCCTAAACCACCTGGTCAATCAAATCGCTAAGGTCACATTCTACTGTTTTTGTGGACAGAATGAAGACCTTTTACCTGCTGAGACACACTTATCACCCTTCCTTCACCAGAAGGTGTCATGAGAAATTCTTAAGTAAAAATTTCATGTTTTGTTGAGGGGTGTCACTATTACACTGAAGATGAGAATATTTTCTAGAACTTAGGGTATTACTCTGTTCTCTGATATATCCTAAGTTCTTAGAAAAAAACATTTGTCACAAACTAGGTAGTTAATAAATACTGGTTATATTGGACTATTACAATTTTATCATTTAAAGCAGCAGTCCCCAACCCTTTTGGCAATAGGGACTGATTTTGTGGCAGACAACTTTTCTATGGACCGTGATGGCGGGAAGGGTTCAGGATGACTCAAGCACATTACATTTATTATGCACTTTATTTCTATTATTATTCCATCAGCTCCATCTCAGATCATCAGGCATGAGATCCTGGAACTTACATACCCCTGATTTTAAGAGTGCAGTATCTACTTCCTCCAGGAAACTGCCTGATTAACTCTGACGCTGGCTGACTACAGTCTCCTGTTTGGGTTGACGATCTATTCTTCCACTGCTCCTTTGTGTTAAGCGTCCTTGTACTTCATCTCAGGACTTGTGTACTGCTGACTCTTCAAACCTGAGTGTAAATTTTCTATTTCTTATCCTTTCAGACCCTTCTCCACATAAAGCACATGGCTACGTGGCCAAAAGTTCCTAAATTACCTCCTATCTAGTCCTAGTCCAATCGATCTCATTTATACCATGAGCATTGGAAAACGGGCAGTGAAACCCTGCGGCGCTCCCTGCACTGCTGCTACGTCATGTCCGACTCTTTATGATCAGAGCAGCTGTAGCCTGCCAGGATTCTCCATCCATGGGATTTTCCAGGCTAGAATACTGGAATGGGTTGCCATTTCTTACTCCAGGCATTGAACTGGAGTTCCTACCTGGATTCCTACTCCCTACCCAGGGATTGAACTGTTTCTCCTGTATTGGCAGGCAGATTCTTTTCCATTGGGCCACTAGGAAAGCCCCACGGCTCCCTGTATAGAAAAGTTTAATGAGTCTTAGCAACCTAAGGACTCTGGCCAAACACTAATCTAACTGAATGACACCCATGACCACCAAACTGAACCAACTTGACTATCAGCTCAGACCCCTCGTGGCTATTTTGATTAAAAATGGCCCAGATTCATAAACATGCTCCATCACCTAGTGAAATGACTATAAGGGGTATCTACAGGTAAACTTACTCAGGGCCCTGGTCGCTTTAGGAGTGAGTGGGGGTGGGCTCAGGGCTGTTGACTGTGGAGGTGAAGCGCCAGGAAATGGTGTCAGCCGATTGTCCGACAGCTGAAGACTCTTGGGTCTCTGTGATTTCTTGGTTGGGCTCTAGTGGGGGTGGGGTGAGGGGAAACAAAGCAAAACATTGTCAGGGTGAAGAGGGTTGAACTCATCAATACGCCTTAAACAACCCTGTCTGCAGAGCACAATCTTGTTAAAGGGCAAAATTCTAGGAGCCCTCTGTAAGTTTACCACACTAGCATGTAGAGGGTATGAGAGTGAAGACACAAGTAGGGAAACCCCGGTCCACAGACTATTTTCTGGCTAGCCAATGGGCTGTGTCATTTAGTTTGGAGATGAGCCACCCTGATTCTCAGGGATACCTGGTCCCACCACATTTAACAACATGATGTGGCTTATGGAAGAAAAAGTATTTTTTTTTTTTTTTTTTAAACTAAAAGAAGGGAAATGACAATATTTGGATGGGCTCATGGAACATGGTGGTGAGAACCACAACTCTAAGCATCAATCCACGTATTTCCACTGAGGGTAGATCTTGCGCCATTACTGATTTAGAGAGTTGGATCTCTCTACATGGTTTTCTTAGCACCATCTGAGATCTGAGCCCATCCCAGGCTGCTGTGTCCTGAGAAAGCATGATAGGCTTCAACCTAGTCACTCACAGTTATGATGTCAATGGTGAAAAGCCTGCCTACAGGGAACACGGTGGAAAACTTACAGTCATCTTGTTTTGGGTTTTTTGTTTTTACCATCAGATCAGGTTCTGGCACTTTCTCTGCGATGACCTGGGACTTGCTCAGACTCCAGTCTTTAATCTTGAACTTGCTCATCCGAGCCTCACTCTCCTCTTTGAGGGACAGATCTTCCACTCTGGCCCCTGACGAGGCCCTGCGCTCCAAAAGTGGCTCCAGGATGGACCTATCAGGGGTGGGGGAGGGAAGGATTGGGAGGCTGGCGTTAGCAGATGCAAACTAGTATATAGAGGCTGGATAAACAACAAGGTCCTACTCTGCAGCATAGGAAACTCTATTCAGTATCCTGTGATAAACCATAATGGAAAAGACTATGAAAAAGAATACATATGATATATAACCAAGTCACTTTGCAATACAGTAGAAATTAACACATTATAAATCAACCACATGTCAAAAAAACAAATAAAATACTGACCTGTCAGCTACAAACAAGGACAAAGTCAGAAAACACTGATCACCTCACAGTGAAAACTGATACTCAAAAAACCAAAGGATATGACTCTTCAACAGCACCTTAACCTGTGGCTTCCTTCTCAGGTTCTAAATCTGAACTTTCAACTGCCAACTGAACATCTCAAGGTCTACAAGTAAGAAATGAGGCCATCCAAGCACATCAAGAAAATACTAGTGAATATTTATCTTATGCTAGGAAGATAAGATCTTACTAAACTTATACGTAATGAGAGAGTTCATACAGTAAGAGATGAACAGGCAGCATTATATAGTGGATAAGAGCACAAGTCCTGGAGCCCTAGAGCCTGCATTCAAATCTTAATACATTTACTTGCTGGGTGACCTTGGGCAGATAATTTTTTCATACCTCAGTTTCCTTATCTATAAAAATGGGGATAATAATAATATCTATCTCATAAAGTCATCAGGGCTTCCCTGGTGGCTTAGACAGTAAAGAATCTGCCTGCAGAGTGGGAGACCCAGGTTTGATCCCTGAGTTGGGAAGATCCCCTGGAGAAGGGAATGGCTACCCAACTGCAGTATTCCTGCCTGGAGAATGCCGTGGACAGAGGAGCCTGGTGGGCTACAGTCCATGGGGGTCTCAAAGGGTCGGACACAACTGAGCAACTAATACTTTTTTCACTTTCAAAGGGTTATTACAAAATACTTACAACAGTACCTAGCAAATAGGTGCATGCAATGCTCAGTATGTCCAACTCCTGGTGACACCATGGACTGTAGCCCACCAGGCTCCTCTGTCCATGGAATTTCCCAGGCAAGAAACTGGAGTAGGTTTGCCATTTCCTTCTCCAGGGGATCTTCCTGACCCAGAGGTCAACTCTGTCTTTTCTGTCTCCGGCATTGGCTGGTGGATTCTTTACCACTGTGCCACCTGGGAAGCCCTAGCGTATAGGAGAACTTCTCAAAAAAAAATTTTTTTAATTACACTGACAAATTTTAAATGCCATAGGAAGAATCATGATTAGATGCTGATATTCAGAGGGGAAGAATTTGATGAGAAACAGAGTGTCTAGGGAGATTTTGAAATCTCTCTCCCTAAACTGCTTATCAGTTATAAAGGGAAGAATAGTAAGTAATTTTAATTAAAAAAATTTTTTTTGGCCACCCCATGTAGCATGTGGGATCCTAGTTCTCTGACCAGGGATCAAACCCACACCCCCGGTATTGGAGACACAGAGTCTTAACCTCTGGACTGACAGGGAAGTTCAATGATGTCTTCTTACTCATTGGGCAAATGTGGCCAAGCACAATAACCCACCTTGCCTGGGTCACAGCAAGAAGAGGACCCCAGTCATCTGCTCTGTGTTTACTGCCCTAATGGATCAGCAATTAAGGGGTCTCTGGTTCTCAATAGCTACTTGGAAAAAAAAAATTTTTAATGGGCCAGAGTTCAATTAAGAGAAGAGTCTTACTGAACAGAACAGAACTTCTACATGACTCTTTGAAACCCCATAGGCTGTATCCCTCCAGGCGCCTCTTTCCATGGTGATTCTCCAGGCAAGAATACTGGAATGGATTGTCATGCCCTTCTCCAGCAGATATTCCCAACTCAGGGATTGAACCCAGGTCTCCCCGATTGCATACAGATTCTTTACCATCTGACTCACAAGGGAAGCCCTTCCACAAAGTAAGTAGTATCTCTTTAACAGCATGACCAAAACCATAAAAGAGAAAAGCAAACCAGCTATTATTTAATCTTTAGGAATTTACAAGATTAAAAATAATCAAAATACCTAATATAAGTGAATATATTATGAAAAATGATATAGTCACTCATACATTTCATATGGCACTGCATATTAGTATTTGTGATAATACAGCAAGAATTATAAAGAATCTAAAAAAGATTGAATTTATGTATATGTAAAATTGAATCACTTTGTTGTCCACCTGAAACTAATATAACATTGTAAATTAACGATTCTCCAATAAAAATTAAAAAAAAAAAACAAACTGTAAAAAATATACCTCTCCTGAATAGGTCATACATGCTTTTGGAAGTGCATCCTATACTCCATGTTAACCAAAAGGCTTAGAAATGATATGAGAATATATCTTAAGTGATCATAAAGCTAAATGTACACAAATACATGCTACTAATAATATAAATGCATTTTATATTGATACAACCTAAATGCTTTTATATTAAATTTATAATGAACTTTTATGATTATCTGTTTAGAGTGACACAGCTAAAACATCCCATTATACGGAGAAGAATTAATTATGGCACATTCATATGCTGAAATAATAAACAGCCATCAAAAATGATGAAAAAATCTTAATATTATATAGCACCATGTATAGTACTTATAATAAAAAGACAAAGAGGAAAAAGCAAATTACCAAACTCTATTCATGCGATAATTGCAACTATGTAAAGATATCTATGTCAATGTAAAAGGATGGATAAATAATTTAAGAAATAAAAAACATTTAATTTCCAGGTAGAAGACCATTTGAACAGGTTATTTTTGTGGTATGGCTATTATAGCATGGAATTAAAAGATTATAAATTAAGTTTTAAGTCAAAAGATTTAACTTATATTCAACATTAAAATTCACAGTGATATTAAGTATTCATCATTTATATAAAATTAAGCAATAGGTCACAAAACGGTACATTCAATGCTTTTCTATTTGAACATAATTATGAATTCACTCCTTTAAAATATTTTTAAGTTTCATCACATGGAAAGGCACTCCATGTTTCCGGTAAGGAAGGCTGAATATCAAAAAGCCATAAACTCAATCCATAAATGTAACGTATCTCAATAAAAATAACAATAGGATTCTAAACAAGTTAATCCAAAAACAAGCACTGAGTAAAACTAGCCAGGCAAATTCTGAAAAAAGCTATTAGATACTTAAAACCCTTTAAGATCTACAGTAAATAAGACTGAATTAGCAGAAGTGTATGAACCATATAGGTAGGTCTAAGAAATGGGGGGAAAGTCCATGAATAACCTAAAGAACATACTAGAATTTTATTTTATTTTTTCTTAAATAAGGAGAACATTTAAAATCAGTACAGAAAAGATGGTTTGCTCACTTAACATTACAGGTTAGCCAAGCTTGGAAAAAAATTGGCTCTAAACTTCATACCTTATAGTAGAATAAACTTAAAAGAATCATAGATTTTATTATAAATAGTGAAACTGTAAAATTAGTTTTTCGTAGTCTTACAGTAGGGAAGGACTTTAGCCATGATATAAAATCCAGAAGTCATAAAATCAAGTATTAAGGAATTTAACTGCATTTAAACAAAAATCAGTGCAACTAAATAAAAATTTAGAAGCAAAGTCAATAGACAAAGGAAAAATTGGGGTAATATTTCAGCTCAACACAAAGGGCCAGAATCCAACAGAAAAATGTACATGTGTGACCACAGTTCACAGAAAATAAAATACATACAAGCTACTAAACAAATGAAAAAATGCTCAATTTCCCACAAGAGAAAGAAAACCACAAGTGCAATAAAACAAAATCCCCATGCCACGAAAACATTTTCCACCTATCAGACTGGCAAAAATTAAAAGGCCTGATGATACACAATTTGGTGGCAAGGTGTGAGTGGCCAGGCACCCTTGCATATTGCTGGTGGGACTATAACTGGTTATAATCTCTGTGAAAGTCATTTTAGGAATAATTTTGAGAACTTCAGCTATATATGTTTAACAGTAATTTCACTTCTTGACTTTTTCTTATATTGCTATAATTAAATATTTACAAAGTAATTTTTTCCATTCTTTTTTAAAATTTTTATTGGATATAGTTGCTTTACAATGTTGTGTTAGTTTCTGCTGTACAGCAAAGTGAGTCAGCTATATGTATACATATATCCCCTTTTTTGGATTTCTTCCCAATTAGCTGACCACAGAGCACTGAGTTCCCTGCGCTATACAGTAGAGTCTTACTAGCCATCTATTTTATACACAGCATCAATAATGTGTATATGTCAATCCCAGTCTCCCAATTCATGCCACCCCCAAAATAACATATACTGAAGATCATTCACTGCTATCACTACTGTGATAGTAAAAGGCTTAAATCAATCAAATGTCCATCAGGAAACAATGATGGAGTGTATTATGGTGTAGGTGTATCATGAGATATCTAACCTCAAAGAAAAGAGGAGGCTCTTTTTGTTCTGAAATGGAATGACTTCCAGATCTAGTAAGCGAAAAAAGCAAGGCAGAGAGGCATTTATATACCACCATTTATAAATCAAAAATGTGTGGGAAAGGATATATATTTAGGAACTGCTTCTGTACAGATAAAAAGCTGCTGGAAAGGCACCAAGAACAGAACCTGGGGCACTTCCCTGGTGGTCCAGTGCTTGGGACTCCAAGCTTTGAAAGCAGGGGACACGGGTTCAATCCCTGGTCAGAAAACTAAAGCGCCACACGTCCAGCAGTGCAGCCAAAAAAACAGAACAAAACCTGAAGACAGTATCACTGGCCTCTGGAGAGTGGTACCGATAAGCTGGGAGTCTGGGACTGATGGGAGATTTTTTTCATGATATACCCTTTCATATCTTTCAAATTTCATATGTGATTATATTTCCTATTCATGAAATAAATTTTTAAGTTATTTTTAAAAATTGAAATAATGAAGGATTTCTCTAGTGGCCTATTGCTCAGGATTCCCAGCTTTCACTGCCATGGCCCAGGTTCAATCCCTGGGCAGGGAACTGAGATCCCATATGCCACCTGGTCCAGCCAAAAAAAATTTTAATTGAAATAATGAAAAACAAAAGGCAAGCAATAACTAGAAATTATTGAGACAAACTAGGATAATGACTGGGTGGGTTGATAGGGTGTGACAGGATTATGGGTGATTGTTTTTTCCTATTTTTCATAACTGTTGTTACTATCATATAAATAATGATATTTCTCATGAGGAAGATGATGAGAAAGATCCCAAAACTAATAACCCAGGCACTGTGAGTTATTTTCCTATGAAGATGATACATCCATATTGACCAAGTTTCACTTGGGTGACCAAAGGCAAATATTAGGAAAGATTTACCCATCCTTCTTGGCAATTAGAGATCAACGCCTTACCCATCAGACCCTGGTCTGGAAGGAGCGTTATCAGATGAGTTAGAAGAGGTGGAGATCACAGAGGAAGTCACTGAGGTGACGGACAATCTCCGCAGTGTGGACGACATGATGTAGGGGATCATCACAGATCCTGTGCGGCTTTGTTTCCGGTCGGTCAAGTTGGGCGGCTGAAGGAGACATGACCCCTCATGGTTAGCTGGCCTGGAATTAAGCCCCTAGCAACTGGCGCAGTTCCCACTGGTTTAGGGCCAGTCCCATCTGAGTCAGTGCTGGGACCCCATCCTGATAGGTTGGTGCCTGTGCTTCATTGGCTGTTAAATACTACAAATACTATATTCTTTTTCTGTACTTGGAAAGATTTTATTGACATACTATTTTGCTTATTATAATATGATATAATGAGATATTTTGTAATTGTGTATCACAACATCCTGACATTTTAAAGTCTAAGTTGTGAGTTCATTTTCTGTATATTTAACAACTCTACATTTATTTTGTTAAAGTACAGTTGATTTACAATGTTGTTAAGCTTCTGATGTACAGCAAAGTGATTCAGATATATATATATATATATAACACACACACACACATATATACATACACACACACATATATAAATAAATTCATTTGAAGGACTGATGCTGAAGCTCCAATACTTTGGCCACCTGATGAGAAGAACTGACTCACTGGAAAAGACCCTAATGCGGGGAAAGACTGAAGGCAGGAGGAGAAGGGGACAACAGAGGATGAGATGGCTGGATGGCGTCACCAACTCGATGAACATGAGTTTGAGCAGGCTCCGGGAGTTGGTGATGGACAGGGAGGCCTGGTGTGCTGCAGTCCATGGGGTCACAAAGAGTCAGAAACAACTGAGCGACTGCACTGACTGATAAATATATATATACACACTATATATATATATACACACACACAAACTATATTTTTTTTTTCCATTATGGCTTATCATAGGATACTGAGTATAGTTTCCTGTGCTATACAGTAGGTCCTGGCTGTTTATCCATTCTACATATAATAATTTGCATGCATCTGCTAACCCCAAACTCCCAATCGATTCCTCCCTCCCTCCCCCTGTGTAATCCTCCCCCACTACCTTATATTCTTAGTTACAGACACAACTTAGGTTAAACCTGCCTTGTTTCTAAGACTAGAGAAAAATTCACCCTAATTTTCTGCCAGTCCCATGAGAAGGGAAAAACCAAGATGTTCATTACCCATCAATAGGATAGCAAAACCCCTTGTCTGCTTCTCCAACTTAGCTTCTGAAAGAGGGCACTTAAAAAAACAAATACTGGAATAACAGAAGAGTTTAAGACTGAAACTATAAACCTAAAGCTTATCCTGGTTAATCTTAGGAAGTAAAAGAGTGTGGATCTTCTGTCGTAAGACATGTCTCTGGTAGGACTGATTATCTCCATAGGCCACCACATCAAATCCAAATCTTAATACTGACCTGGGTCTAATAAAAACTAAATTCACTGGGTGAAAGCCAAGTCTTTGCCATCTAGGAATCTGTGTAAAAGACAAATGTTCCTAAAAGAAAACTGGCAGCAGGTTAGGAGGTAAATTCATAGGAAGGCCTGACTAAACACTTGGATGACTATGAGAGAGGATCAAAAAGACACTTGGGAGAAAAAGGAAATAGAGATGGAGGCATGGGAATTGGGGAATAGCAATACATGAAAAGAAATTCAGAGCTATGATTTGAGGAAAGAGAATTTTTAAAAATCTGGAGTTCAAGAATACAACTTTTGAAGAAAGTAGGATATGTTAAAAAGGACAGCTAAATGAAGATGGAACCAAGCATACCATCAACTGTAGAAGAGAAGAGGTTGGCCCATGTACCCCTCCACCTAATTTCTTGGAAGGAAAAAAGGAAAATTGTAGCTGTGAGAAATGTTAGGTTTACTCGCTAAGTTGTGTCCAACTCTTGCGACCCTGTGGACTGTAGCCTGCCAGTCTCCTCTGTCCATGGGATTTCCCATGGAAGAATAATGGAATGGGTTGTTATTTCCTTCTCCAGGGGATTCTTCCAACCCAGGGATAGCAACTCAGGCCTCCTGCATTGCAGGTGGATTCTTAACTGACTGAGCCACCAGCCAGAGTGAGAAATGTTACAACTGTCCTTAAAAAATCATGAAATCAGCTACATGCATTGTCAAATGTAACTCACAATTCTTTCTCCTCTTCAAAGGTGCAAAGGGTGTGAATGTTTCACCAAAACAAAAAATAAAATTAAAAAAAGATTAGGAAAAACTATGAGTTGGGCTAGACAGGACACAAATAAGTAGTCTGGGATTAGGAAATTCTAATTTCTAGTAGTGTGGTTTCCACAATGTGGTCCTTAGTCCCACAGCACCACCTGGTGCATGCTGGAAATGCCAATTCTTGGGCCTCACCCCAGACCAAGTGAATGAAAATCCCAGGGAATGTGGCTCAGCAATCTGAGTCTTTGTGAGCCTTCCAGGTTGTTCTGATGGTCATTCAAGTTTGAGAACCACTGTCCAACACAACAACAGTTGAAGGTCATCAAGAGCAAACCATGCCTTTCCAACCCAGCTCTCCCTTTCCCACCCTGTCTGTTCAAGCCATTCCTAGTCTACTTTGACTATTTTGGCATCTGAAAAAAGGATCAGTATCACAAACAATACAAGAGACTAGAAAAAGGTCAGGAATAAGAAAAGCTCGTAGGCTGTTGAGACAAAGCCTACCAGTGTTATGACCCCGTAGCGCTTTTCCACTTTCTCCTTGAGTTCCCGAAAGCAGGAAGACAACCGGTCATGCAGGGGCTTCAGTTGCTCCGTCAGCTTCTCCCCATGGATGCGGATCCCCTCTGTCAGCAGAGGCATCTGGGGAAAAAGGCATGAGAGGAATGGGATGAGGTTTAGGAAGAGGGATGATTCAGATTTCAAGGCTTGGACAGGATGGACAGTGGGGGTAGACAGGTCAACTGACGGACACAGAACAGATCAAATGAAAACGCTGTTTCTTAGCACAGGGCTTGGGAAGCAGATGCCTTTGGATTAAAGATGCAGAGGGATTCACACACCTAGGACACAAGTAACCAGGGGACCAAGCAAGGCAAACCCGCATGAGCCTGGGGACCTTTCCAGGCAGGGGCAACTGACAGGTGTCACCCTGGACTGACCTGTATGCTTGCATTTCCTCCCACTCCCTTCCATTACAGAGGTAATGAGACCAACAATTCTCAGATGGAAACACATGCCAGTAAATCAACTGGGGGAGTTGAATCTCCCTGCTAAGACCACCACTCTCAACACTGCACTGTCTAATGAAATGCTCTTCCTGTGTCACTTTGCCAAATAAATAAGATAGGTTGTGATTCTAAGAGTTTAAATAAAAAAGGAACCCTAAATGAGGGCTTGTAGATGGATGCCCCTGAGCAAGGCGTCTTCAACCTCTGGTCAATGGCTGAAAATCTGAGGTGGAGCTGATGTACTGATAAAAGGAATAAAGTGCACAATAAATGCAATGAGCTTGAATTATTCCAAAACTATCATTCCCAACCCCGAACTGAGGAGAAACTGTTGTCCACAGAACTGGTCCCTGGTGCCAAAAAGGCTGGGGAACACTGCCCTAGAGAGTATCATGCAAGGCAGTCACCCAAGGAGCATGGAGTGCTGTCCCCACACCTTCCCTGGACATACCTGCAATGCTATTAGTCGCTTTAGCAGCTCAATCTTCTCCAGGTCTTCAGGATGCTCCTGCAAGTACTTATCTGTAAAAAATGCCTAAAAGGAGAGCATTGGCAAGTACTGATTAGAATGCATTCCCATCTGTATATGTGACCCTGAAAGGAAGGGGAAGGAAATGGGAAGGGGGAAACACACCCTCTGTTCCCTCTGGTGAACCAGGAATGATTAAGTAAACATAGATTCCATTCCTGGGATAGCCCTTAAATCACCAGTGGACAATTCAAAAAGGAATGGGGTATTTGGTAGTCTTTCTAGAATCATGCAATTCCTAGCAAGAGTACATTCTTAACCATAGCTACATATACACATCAAATCAACAGCACCAGCAGAGAATGTCATTCATTAAAATAAGTTCCACAAAGAACAAAAAAAAAGACCAAGTGACAATATCAAAAAGTTGTTCATGAGACTAAATGCCTAGATTTATAAAAGAGCAAAAAATTAACAGGCTGAAGATGTGGCTGAGAGTTTTCCTGCCTTGCAGACTATATTATAATTCCTGAAGATTTGCAAAAGATTTAACACTTCTACTCATCATCAATTCGAAAGGCTATTTTTAAGAACATGAGAAATGCTATAGATGTGGAACGGTTTTGAAAATATTAAATGCAGGTTGCATTTATTATGGTATTTCAAGACCACGTCACCCATGACATCATTAATAAACACTGATGGAAAGGCCCTATGATAAGGAAATGAACCCAAACTCAACCTACAAACATAGGTGTTACATGCAAGATCATGTTAAAGACAGAATTCACTAGGGGAGAAAAACCAAAGTCTGTGGTGAACATTTATGCTCCAACAGAGTTCCAAACTGGAGTTATCTATTTCCTCCCTATACCATAACCATCATTTCTAAGAATGCTTTCAGAGACCTTCAAATTTCCCCTTTACTCTTCTCCTCCACTCCTTAGAAAGACCATCCCATTACATGAGATCCAAGAGTTCCGAAAACTATAGGATATGGTTATAAAAGAGGTCAGCTCATTTTCTGTGTAAAATAGAGTATGTGCAAAATTTCTCCTTGATTGGTTGAACTGTGTCCCCATCCCCAAGGCACAGTTTGAAGTCCTAAGTCTGGGACCTCAGAAAGTGATCTCATATGGTCACAGACTAACTGCAGAGGTCAAGATGAGGTCACGTTAGAGTAGGAGGAACCCTTAGACATTGGTGTCTAACTGGTTTCCTTACAGGGAGGGGACATGAGAAGACAGATACCTATACACAGAGAGAACACCACGTGACGGGACAAGGAGAAGACAGTAATCTGCAAGGCAAGGGATGCCAAAGGTTGCCTGCAGGACTTCCCTGGTGGTCTTGTGGTCAACAGTCTGCCTGCCAATGCAGGGACATGGGTTCGCTCCCTGGTTGGTGAAGATTCCACATGCTGTGAGGCAGCTAAGCTTATGCATCACAACTACTGAGCCCCTGCTCCAGAGCACAGGAGCTGCAACCACTGACCTTACTAGCGCTACAACTATTGAAGCCCACGAGCCCTAGAGTCCACTCATCTCAACAAGAGAAGCCACCACAATGAGAAGCGCCGTGCACCACAACTAGAGAGTAGCCTCTGCTCTCCACAACTAGAGGAAAAGCCCTCGAAGCAACAAAGACTCAAGACAGCCAAAAATAAATAAATTTTTTTTAATAAAGCAAAGGAAGCCAGTAGCCCACAGAAGCGAGGAGAGATGCAAGGAGCAGACTCATCTTCACATGCCTCAGAGGGAACTGATGCTACAGACACCTTGCTTTCAGACTGTGAGGCAATCAATCCCTATTGTTTTAAGCCACTCTGTTGGTGGTACTTTGTTATGGCAGCCCTAGGAAGTGAATAAGTGAATATAAATGTATGAAATCCAAGAATCACAAAAAGGAAATGGGACATTTATGCAGCAGCTTGTTATAGCAGATTCATATTTAGAGGGATTATCGATCTAAATGAAGTATTTAAGTATTTGCTTAAATCTTCAGCCACCTTTCAAAATATATGTACTTGGGACTTCCCTGGTGATCCAGCGGCTAAGACTCTGTGCTTCCAATAGAAGGAGCCCCGTCTCCATCACTGGTCAGGGAACTGCAAGTTGCAACTAAAAAGATCCTGCATGCCACATCTAAGACCAGGCACAAACAAACAAACAAATAATTTAAAAAATACATGTAGTTCGGGGCTTCCTTGATGGCTCAGTGGTAAAGAACCCACATGCCAATGCAGGAGGCCTGGGTTCAATCCCATGCCTGGGAAGATCCCACATGCCAGGGAACGACTGAGCCAGTGAGCCACAGCTACTCAGCCTGTGCTCTAGAGCCCATGGGCTGCAACTACTGAAGCCTGCATGTCCTAGAGCCTGTCCTCCATGGTAAGAGACGTCATTGCAACGAGAAGCCTGAGAATCGCCAACTAGAGAGTAGCCCCCACTCGCTACAATTAGAGAAAAGCCTGTACAGCAACAAAGACCCAGCACAGCTAGCTAATAGGAAAAAACACACACTGAAATCATTATAGTATTTGCAAAAAAGTATTGCCTTCTGGGTCCCAATATTGAATTCCATTGAAACACTGGAAATTATTACTGAACCCTCACATAGACAAACTAGAATTGCTCTCTGGTATTGTGTCCTTACTAGCTGCTGAGAATAATAAGACTAAAAAAGGACTGAGAGAAGAGAAAGGAAGAGAGGACAGAAGAAAAAAGATCTTTGCAACAACAGACCCAGACCAGTGGGAAACTCAACTTACCAAGAACATTCAAATCACACGTTTCATCCCTAATAGGCAGAGAGAGACAGGAAGAAAACCGACACTGATCAAGCCTGCACCACAGGCAGGGGTACAGGGTTTCTTATAGACAGGACGACTCCATTCCCCACATCGCTCCTGTCAGTTATGTATTTTCCTTACTTTTTCCAAACATGAAACTGGTGCTCAAGAGAAGCTAAGTATCTTGCCCAAGAACACACAACGGCCAGTGGAAAGCAAGAACTGGGTCACAGCAGTGACTGATTCTGAAGCCCCTCATCTTCCCAGGACGCTGGGTACAAATGTAAATACAGGAACCTACAAGCTACAAACTTTCAAAGATGTGAACATGCATTCACATGTCCAATCACACGAGCTAGTTCTTGTGTCTGGTGTGCACTGTCATGTGCGTGCATCCTCCACAAGTGGTTGTGCTTCTGTGTACTGTACAGAGTACACTAGTACAGGATCATCATTTGAAGCCCAGGATGTCTGGAAGCAAGCGTAAAACAGCTGTAACATAGCTACTACTACTATACTTTCAAGGTCCTGTAAGATTAAAAACATTTTATTTTTCCTGTTTACGTGTGTTATTTCTGTGAAAAGCATTATAAACCATTATAGTACTGTATAGCTGATTGCTTTAGTTGGGTACCTCGGCTACCTTTGCTGGGTTTAACAACCAACTGGATTCACACACATGCTCCTGGAATGGAACTTGTTCGTATGTAGGGGACTTACCGTTAAGACAATCAGCCCATTTAACCTCTGCTTGCCCTTCCCGTCTGTCTCCTTTTCTTCCCTGTCATTTTCTGTGCTACTCGACAGGGGTGTTACTTGTTGTATTTATATTCAAGAAGTGTTAGTCCCTCAGTCGTGTCCAACTCTTTGCAACCTCATGGACTGTAGCCCACAAGGCTTCTCTGTCCATGGAATCCTCCAGGTGAGAATACTGGAATGGGTTGCCATTCCCTTCTCTACGGGATTCTCCCAACTCAAGGATTCAACCCAGACCTCCTTCATTGCAGGCAGAGTCTTTACTGTTTAAGCCACCAGGGAAAAAGTTTTCAGGAAGACTCCCAAATTATTTAGCCACTGAAACCATACCTAACAATTAAAAACCCTCTATTAATTATATATACTGAATGCATTCAGTTCAGTTCAGTTGCTCAGTCGTGTCTGACTCTTTGCGACCCCATGAATCGCAGCACGCCAGGCCTCCTTGTCCATCACCAACTCCTGAAGTTTACTCAAACTCATGTCCATTGAGTCGGTGACACCATCCAGCCATCTCATCCTCTGTCATCCCCTTCTCCCTCTGCCCCCAATCTCTCCCAGCATCAGAGTCTTTTCCAATGAGTCAACTCTTTGCATGAGGTGGCCAAAGTATTGGAGTTTCAGCTTCAGCATCAGTTCTAATGAACACCCAGGACTGATCTCCTTTAGGATGGACTGGTTGGATCTCCTTGCAGTCCAAGGGACTCTCAAGAGTCTTCTCAAACATCACAGTTCAAAAGCATCAATACTTTGATTCTCAGATTTCTTTATAATCCAACTCTCACATCCATACATGACCACTGGAAAAACCAGAGCTTTGACTAGATGGACCTTTGTTGGCTAAGTAATGTCTCTGCTTTTGAATATGCTATCTAGGTTGGTCATAACTTTCCTTCCAAGGAGTAAGCATCTTTTAATTTCATGGCTGCAATCACTATCTGCAGTGATTTTGGAGCCCTAGAACATAAAGTCTGACACTGTTTCCACTGTTTCCCCATCTATTTCCCATGAAGTGATGGGACCAGATGCCATGATCTTAGTTTTCTGAATGTTGAGCTTGAAGCCAACTTTTTCACTCTCCTCTTTCACTTTCATCAAGAGGCTTTTTAGTTCCTCTTCACTTTCTGCCATAAGGGTGGTGTCATCTGCATATCTGAGGTTACTGATATTTCTCCTGGCAATCTTGAATCCAGCTTGTGCTTCTTCCAGCCCAGCGTTTCTCATGATGTACTCTGCATATAAGTTAAATAAGCAGGGTGACAATATGCAGCCTTGACGTACTACTTTTCCTATTTGGAACCAGTCTGTTGTTCCATGTCCAGTTCTAACTGTTACTTCTTGACCTGAATGACTGCATTATCTCCACTTAAATGGTGCTTCACCCAAACCCTATACAGTGGATTCCCACATGGTGAGCATTCCATTCATGCATTTCTAGAGTAACAGATAAGACTCTTACTTGAACTAATTTAACTGTAGAGCCAGGGCCAGCATTTGTCCATGCAACCAACTGCACAACATGTCAGGGCAGGGATTCCTAGAATCTAGTTTCAAATAGAGTGTGGCTCTGTGCTTCCTTTCTGGGTCATCCTCAGGTCTAGAGTCCACTAGAAAGCTTTCTACCTTCCAGAGGAGAAAGGGAGTGGGGTTGGGATTCATAGGTAGTGAATCAAGCAGAAGTCCACCAGGCTGATCTTTTGGTGACTCTACCAGACACTGGCCTGACTCTGGCTGGGCGGCTAGTAGTCTCTAGGAGGTGTGAGCTCAGGCAGAAGCTTTCCATTCATTTCATTTGTCCATTCCTAAAGTGGGGAGCATGAACCCCTCTCAGAGAAATTTTAAGAAACTCATTTGCCAGCTGCACAAAGCCACTGGAGAAGGAGGGAGAGACACACCCGACCTGGTGGCCCTGTGGGGTTCCCAGGATGCAGCCCACCTACCTTCTCATAGTTAGAGAAGCCCCCCATGACAGCTGGGTCCACGATGCCATTGAGAAGCATGGAGAGGGGATGCACAGAGAGGGACCGGTCCCAGGCATGCTGCTGGACACAGTTGCTGATCTTCTCATTGGTGAGCTCCATGGTTTCGATGGCATTCTCCAGAGGACTGATTTCCTCCTGTGGACAGAGGGCATGGGAGAAGAGAGACACCGAGCTCCATGGTCACTTCTGGCAAAAGCCTAAGCTTTCCACTCAATAGGAACACAATTCCCACCAAGCTATGGAGGAGTGATGTTTTGCTTGTCAAGATCATGTTTATTAATAAGGATAGAACACAATTACTTGAAATGGTGTTGGTAAGCTGCAAGATAAGCTACTTTGTTTCTCAATATAGTTTAACACTTTTACATGATTTCATAAATGACAGCTATTTTTATTTATAGATTATAAATCCATCAAACACTCAGAATGTATGGAATCAGAGAGCAAGATGAAAACAAATGGCTAAACAGTAAAAACTAGGAGTAAGTAGAATTTTAATTTGTGATTTACTTAGAAGACACTCATTTTCTTTGCTAAGGTGTTTAAAATCTTCTCAGAAAGTACAAGGATGATTTATAAATTGGAGTTATGCTAATGATTATTTCTTGGGGCAAAGTGTCTATGGAAATTTTGAGAAGACAAAATTGGAGCTGTAAGAATGGTTGTTTCTTAGGTAAATCTTTCTTAAGAGATTTTTGAGATGATCAACAACAAGAGGGGAGCAATATATGTGAACCAAGACATTTGGGCACAACCAACAATACTCACTGCTAAGAGGTTTCATGCTCCTTCCATGAGAAAAGCTAAGAGATTCTGGAAGTTGCACATTCAGACCTACATTAACTCACCTTAGTATGGGTTCTGTTGTTCATAGAAATCAGAAATAATAAGATGTATTAGAATATCCAAGCTGGATTTTACATGAGAATCAAATAAGATATAATATGGATTCAGAGCAATCAGTGCAAAGAAATAGAGGAAAACAACAGAATGGGAAAGACTAGGGATCTCTTCAACAAAATCAGAGATACCAAAGGAACATTTTATGCAAAGATGGGCACAATAAAGCACAGAAATGGTATGGACCTAACAGAAGCAGAAGATATTAAGAAGAGGTGGCAAGAATACACAGAAGAACTGTACAAAAAGAGCTTCACGACCCAGATAATCACGATGGTGTGATCACTGACCTAGAGCCAGACATTCTGGAATGTGAAGTCAAGTGGGCCTTAGAAAGCATCACTACGAACAAAGCTAGTGGAGTGATGGAATTCCAGTTGAGCTATTCCAAATCCTGAAAGATGATGCTGTGAAAGTGCTGCACTCAATATGCCAGCAAATTTGGAAAACTCAGCAGTGGCCACAAGATTGGAAAAGGTCAGTTTTTATCCCAATCCCAAAGAAAGGCAATGCCAAAGAATGCTCAAACTACCGAACAATTGCACTCATCTCACACGCTAGTAAAGTAATGCTCAAAATTCTCCAAGCCAGGCTTCAGCAATATGTGAACTGTGAACTTCCTGATGTTCAAGCTGGTTTTAGAAAAGGCAGAGGAACCAGAGATCAAATTGCCAACATCCGCTGGATCATGGAAAAAGCAAGAGAGTTCCAGAAAAACATCTATTTCTGCTTTATTGACCATGCCAAAGCCTTTGACTGTGTAGATCACAATAAACTGTGGAAAATTCTAAAAGAGATGGGAATACCAGACCACCTGATCTGCCTCTTGAGAAATTTGTATGCAGGTCAGGAAGCAACAGTTAGAACTGGACATGGACCAACAGACTGGTTCCAAATAGGAAAAGGAGTACATCAAGGCTGTATATTGTCACCCTGTTTATTTAACTTATATGCAGAATACATCATGAGAAACGCTGGACTGGAAGAAACACAAGTTGGAATCAAGATTGCCGGGAGAAATATCAATAACCTCAGATATGCAGATGACACCACCCTTATGGCAGAAAGTGAAGAGGAACTCAAAAGCCTCTTGAAGAAAGTGAAAGTGGAGAGTGAAAAGGTTGGTTTAAAGCTCAACATTCAGAAAATGAAGATCATGGCATCCGGTCCCATCACTTCATGGCAAATAGATGGGGAAACAGTGTCAGACTTTCTTTTTCTGGGCTCCAAAATCACTGCAGATGGTGACTGCAGCCATGAAATTAAAAGACGTTTACTCCTTGGAAGGAAAGTTATGACCAACCTAGATAGCATATTCAAAAGCAGAGACATTACTTTGCCAACAAAGGTTCGCCTAGTCAAGGCTATGGTCTTTCCTGTGGTCATGTATGGATGTGAGAGCTGGACTGTGAAGAAGGCTGAGCGCCGAAGAATTGATGCTTTTGAACTGTGGTGTTGGAGAAGACTCTTGAGAGTCCCTTGGACTGCAAGGAGATCCAACCAGTCCATTCTGAAGGAGATCAGCCCTGGGATTTCTTTGGAAGGAATGATGCTAAAGCTGAAACTCCAGTATTTTGGCCACCTCATGCAAAGAGTTGACTCATTGGAGAAGACTCTGATGCTGGGAGGGACTGGGGGCAGGAGGAGAAGGGGACGACAGAGGATGAGATGGCTGGATGGCATCACTGACTCGATGGATGTGAGTCTGAGTGACCTCCGGGAGTTGGTGATGGACAGGGCGGCCTGGCGTGCTGCGATTCATGGGGTCGTAAAGAGTCGGACACGACTGAGCAACTGATCTGATCTGATCTGATCTGATGGATTCAGAGAGAGCTCCTTCTGTGGAAATGTCTTCCAAACCAGATTCAAGAAAAACTGCCTCCTTCTTCACTTTACCCATGATCAACCAGCATGACCTCATACTCCAAACTTGATCACAAGCCTCTGTCCAAAATCATATTCACATTTCAAAAATAATAATTTATCACTAGTGGGATGGAACACCTCAAACTTCAGATTTGTCCAAGACATATTTCTTGATTGCTTACTTTCTGCAAGCACTGGGCTGAGAACCATTGTTACAAAAGTGATTAAGGTACAGTTTGGCTGGAAGAAGCTTATGGACAGAGGAGCCTGGTGGGCTACAGTCCATAGAGTCGCAGAGAGTCAGACACGATGGAACAACTGAGCACATGGCTGGAAGGAGCTTGTGACTTTTATGGGGTCAAGGTCAGAATGCAGAGGTCTCAAGACAAGTAAGCATGGGAGGTAACTCTTTAAAATAAGCCCAGGTTGTGACACGGCATAGAAAAAGGGCATCTAACTCAGGCTGGGAGTTTCAGAGATGGCTTCTTAGAAAAGCTGGTATCTAAACTCAATCTCAATGGGAGTTAGGTTAAGAAGTGGGGAGAGAGCATTCTGGATAGAGAGAATGCCCCAATGTCATAGAGGGTTGAAACAGCACAGAATAAGCAATTTAGTTCCAGGCATAGAAGACCAAGTAGGAGAGGCTTTTAGTCCCAAAGACCCTGTCTACATGTGCTAGGAGCATAGGCTTTCTGGTCTAGGTACTGGGGAGCCATGGCAAGGTTTTGAGCATGAGAATGATACAGCTGGATTTTCACTATGGAATTTATATTCTGAGGTAGAGAGGGAAAGACCTAAGAAGCCCACCAGGCAGGGTGGGGCCAATCAGGAGCCTTTTTCAACATCATCAACCAGAGATGAATGAGAGTAGAAACAGCGCACCATAGTAGGAGGGCTGGGGGAAGAAAAAACCAAAACAGACTTAATAAATATTAGAAAGGTAAAATGACCAGCTTTGGGGAGTGCTGAAGATGGATGTGAGAGTTGGACTATAAAGAAAGCTGAGCGCCGAAGAATTGATGCTTTTGAACTGTGGTGCTGGAGAAGACTCTTGAGAGTCCCTTGGACTGCAAGGAGATCCAACCAGTCCATCCTAAAGGAGGTCAGTCCTGGGTGTTCCCTGGAAGGATTGATGTTGAAGCTGAAACTCCAATACTTTGGCCACCTGATGTGAACAGCTGACTCATTGGAAAAGACTCTGATGCTAGGAAAGATTGAGGGCAGGGGGAGAAGGGGACGAGAGAGGATGAGATGGTTGGATGCCATCACCAACTCGATAGACATGAGTTTGGGTAAACTCCAGGAGTTGGTGATGGACAGGAAGGCCTGGTGTGCTGCAGTTCACGGGGTCGCAAAGAGTCAGACACGACTGAGCGACTGAACTGAAGTGAAGATGGAAAAGTCGAGGATGAATGATGATGTGATGAGTTGAAAAATAAAAGGAGAGGAAGTATTCTTGGAGGGAAGAATGTAACTGATAGGAAACTCTGAGGAATTTCAAAAATGTTTCTGGGTGCTGGCAGGATCCTTGGGGAGACAAGACCCATTTGGTCTTATAAAAGAGCCATTCACTGGCGGTAACCTTTAGAATTGGTGTTGTAACATCAGTTTTACAAAGGAGTTCTATTCGACAAGCATGTCTTTTATTTCTCTTTTGGCAAATGAAGTTGGCTGGAGGAGCTAGTGAGAACCAGAGGGGGGATTTAACAAAGGCTCTTATTTTATTTGGAGACAAAAATATTCCGAGTTCCACTTTCAGATGACTTACTATTGAGATTTGTTTGACTTCAAACCACTTAAGGATCCCAGGGAAGGTATAGGCAGTTGTATATGTGGTCCTTTCAATCCACATGGTCTGGTGAAAGGAAGAAAAATGGGAAATGTTGGTTAGTTCCCAGGAAAAACAGCAAAATTCTCAGGTTTAGTTGAGATTCTATTGGATTTATTTAAAAAATTTTTAAGTATTTTTTCATTTTATATTAACAAATTTTAATTTTATTTAATATATTATTTTACTTTGTATTTACTTTATATTTAAATAATTTTTTATTTTATATTGAAACTAACACAGTGTTTAGTTTCAGGTGTACAGCAAAGTGACTCAGCTATACATATACATGTATCTATTCTTTTTCAAATTCTTTTCCCATTTAGATTATTACAGAACCGTGAACAGAGCTCCCTGTGCTAGACAGTAGGTTCTTGTCAACTCTCTGGAGATTCTATTTTAAATGCTTCCTTAGTGAATTAGCCCAAATTTTCTACTAAACTTTAAAGATTCTGTATGTTTAAAGCAGAAAGGAATTCTCTGGTAGGTCCCCCTCACTCTTTTTGATGGGAAATTTGAGGTCCAGAGAGGTGTGACATGCTCAAACCAAGTTCATGGTGGCAGCAGGCTCAGGAGTGGGGCCCAGTTCCTGGATCCCTAGTCCAGCGCTTTCCACTCAGAGGACAGCCTGCTGACGAGGTAGTAAGTACATGGACCCTCTACACCAGGGCTGCCATCATTTCTGCTGAAGGTGCTGGTTGGGTGGATAGCCTCCATTTTGGATGTCAATTTCATCTTGTTTTAGAGGTCCAAGTGGTGAACTCACAGCAAACTCATTGTCAGGATCCTTTTCTCCTTTCCGGAATGGCCGAGAATACCTGAACTGCTGTACTTCGTTGGCTCTGTAGTAGCTGGGGAAAGACACAGTCACAGTGCTGTGGCTTCTTTCTTACGATAAGCACTCCTCCATCAAAACCTGGGACACATTGCACATGGACTGAGTCTTATCTGTTACATTATCTGAACTCTGATATCATCTCCATGATGAAGGCTGGAGGTGGTACAGAACTTGATTTTATTGCACATCTTAATTACTGATGCATCTATCTCCCAGGTCACAATTTTAAAAGGCATATGGGGCTTCCCTGGTGGCTCAGTGGTAAAGAATCCACCTACAAATGCAGCAGACCCAGGTTCCATCCCTGATCTGGGAAGATCCCACGTGCTGTGTGGAGCAACCAAGCCCACGCTAAACAACTACTGAGCCAGCACTCCAACAACCAGGAATTATACCTACTGAAAGCTGTGGGCCCTAGAGCCCATGCTCCGCAACAAGAGAAGCCACCACAATGAGAAGCCCGAACACTGCAACTAGAGGGCAGCCCTCACTCACCAGAACTTGAGAAAAGCCCTCAGAGCAAAGAAGACCCAGTACATCCAGAAATAAAATAATAAAACTTTTTAAAAGACTTAAAGCAATTAAAAAATTGTTAAACAAATAAAAGGCAAAAGAACATATATGGCAGTGTTTGTGATCTCATTTGTATAATTCTCTAACAGTTTCATCAGGCCAACTAGCATTTTAGCTTCTTAAGAAAAGGGATGAGGCCTTTGGTCATGGGGGAACTCACTAAGCAAGGTGAGGTCAGCCATTACTGACCAGTGAATCCCTCTAGGTGGAAAAATGACTAGGGTATCTGAACTCAAGAGCAAACTTCCTAATTTCCTACCCTCTGCTTGAAAAAATAAAAATAAAACCCCCAAATTCTACGAGTTACCAAGCTCTTACTTTATACTGAACACAGAATAGACATCTGCTGTGGTCTGAACATTTGGGTCCCCTGCTCATCCCTATGTTGAAATCTTAATGTCCAATGTGATGGTGTTAGGAGATGGACCTCTGGGTGGTGATTAGCTCATGATGGTGGAACCCTTGTGAATGGGGTTAGTGCCCATATTAAAAAAGAAGAAACACAGAGATCGATCCCTCACCCCTCACTCTAGCATGGGAATATACACTGAGAAAATGAACCATATATGAAGCAGGAAGTAGGCCCTTACCAGACACCAAAACTGTGAGAAATAAATTTCTGTGGTTTACAAGCCTCCTCAGTCTATGGTCTTCTGTTACGGTACAACAAATGGATGAAGACAAAAGAAGGTCTTTCAAACGGTAATGAATTTAAGGATTTGGTTTTGATAGACTTCTACATAAAGTGTGTGTGAGACACACATGGTTTAAAATATCAAACAAAAAACCCCCACTTACTTTAAGATCTGCTCCGGAACTGGTTTATCCTTGTAGTTGGGTGGAAGGTTCATCACTGGCTTGACAGTGAAGCACTGCATGTCTGAGGAGCTCGTTAAGGAAGAAAGAGCCAGGAAGCTGTCACTGCAAAAAGAACCGCCTTCTCCTCTTGCTTTACCAATGGAAACATTATCCATACCAACCATTCCTTTGAAGCAAAGGCCAGGACCACACTGAAAATGAGGTTCCATTAGGTATTACCGAAATGCCTTAGTAAGTCATAATCCTAGAACACTTTTTTATCAGACACATGTCAAGCAACCTTGCCAGAGGAAAACAGACATTAATGCAATTTCAGGAAAATAGGTGATTAGAAATTATTTTAACTTTCTTTTGGATGAGAATCTGTCTCAAATATTCACATTCCAGAGCCCAGGCAATAGGAATTTCTTGTATCTTTGGATACCTTAGACTTGAACTTTTCTGCCTTTACCAACAAAGCTTCCAAACCTATAGTTTTGAAACTGGCACTGGGTCTGGACCTAATATTGTTGTTAAGTTGCTCAGTCGTGTCCAACTCTTTTCAACCACATGGACTGCAATCTTCCAGGCTCCTCTGTCCACGGGACTCTACAGACAAGAATATTGGAATGGGTTGCCATTTTCTCCTCCAGGGGATCTTCCCAACACAGTATCGAACCCATGTTTCTTGCATTGGCAGGTGGGTTCTTTATCACTGAGCCACCAGGGAAGCCCCAGACCTGACACTGACTCCCCATATTTCTCAACATGAAGGCTGCCTTCCACTGACACCAAAAATCACCTGGAGATTTACTCAAAATGCAGAATTAGAATTCACAGCTGGTGAATCAGAATCTCTCCATGGTGAACCACTGGGCTATGCTTTACAATGTTACAGCTTACAAAGCATTTTCACATAAATGATCTTTTTATCTTGATCTTCACAGAAATGCTATTAAATATTTGTGAAAAAGTAGACTTCAGTTCAGTTGCTCAGTCATGTCCAACTCTTTGTAACCCCATGGACCTCAGCACGCCAGGCTTCCCTGTCTATCACCAACTCCCAGAGCTTGCTCAAACTCATGTCCATCAAGTTGGTGATACCATCCAATCATCTCATCTATCATCCCGTTCTCCTCCTACCCTCAGTCTTTCCCAGCATCAGGGTCTTTTCCAAGGAGTCAGTTCTTCACATTAGGTGGCCAAAGTATTGGAGTTTCAGCTTCAGCATCAGTCCTTCCAATGAATATTCAGCACTGATTTCCTTTAGGATGGACTGGTTAGATCTCCTTGCAGTCCAAGGACTCTCAAGAGTCTTCTCCAACACCACAGTTCAAAGCATCAATTCTTTGGCGCTCAGCTTTCTTTATAGTTCAACTCTCACATCCATTTATGATTACTGGAAAAACCATAGCTCTGTCTAGACGGACCTTTGTTGGCCAAGAAATGTCTCTGCTTTTTAATATGCTGTCTTGGCTGGTCATAGCTTTTCTTCCAAGAAGCAAGTGTCTTTTGATTTCAAGGCTACAGTCACCATCTGCAGTGATTTTGGAGCCCCCTAAAATAAAAGTTTGTCACTGTTTCCATTGTTTCCTCATCTATTTGCCATGAGGTGATGGGACTGGATGCCATGCTTAGTTTTCTGAATGCTGAGCTTCAAGCCAGGTTTTTCACTGTCCTCTTTCACTTTCATCAAGAGGCTCTTTAATTCGTTTTCTGCCATAAGTGTGATGTCATCTGCATATCTGAGGTTATTGATATTTCTCCCAGGAAACGTGAATCCAGCCTGTACTTCATCCAGCCCAGCGTTTCTCATGATGTTCTCTACATATAAGTTAAATAAGTAGGGTGACAACATATAGCTTTGATGTACTCCTTTCCCAATTTGGAACCAATCTGTTGTTCCACGTCCAGTTCTAACTGTTGCTTCTTGACCTGCATACAGATTTCTCAGGAGGCAGGCCAGATGGTCTGGTATTCCCATCGCTTTCAGAATTTTAGGAAAATTCTTAAAGATAATTCTTTAAAAAGCCAGAGTTACCCCTTCAGAAAACCAAGGCCTGGAAAAGTTAAATAACTGGTTAAAATCAGATGGCTATGCAGATATGACTTTGGGATGAGCTCCAGGACTCGTGTTTCTACATCAAATCCATAAAGATCTCTTTTCATTGCCACACCAAGGAGGCATCTCAAGTGTTTTCTGAACCCCCAAACTGAAACCTTTCTTTCCCAAGCATCTACTAAGTGTTACTACGCCACTACACTCTCCTTTGAAAGACATGTCTGTCAACTGCTCTATCGTTATTACTGTCCATCTTTCTATAGTAACTGACCACTCTATACCTATAATAATTAATATGTACTGAAATTTTATTATGTGCCAGGGACTCTTCTCAGTACTTTACAGCCAATCTTTATAAGAACTCCAAGGGGAAGAGTGATCATCACCCCCATTTTCTTGATAGGAAAACTGAGGCACAGAGAAACTGAGCTGCCCAAAGTGACATAGGAAGGGACAGCCCTGGGACTCGAACCCAGGCAGTTTGCTCCAAAGTGCTTTTTCTTATTTATCTACCATTCCACACCTGCTCTGGCCTACTGACCTCTTTTAGAATACAGTAAGTCCTCTAAATATGAACCTTCAAGTTGTGAACTTTCAAAGATGTGAATGTGCATGCCATGCCATCAATATCAGGCCTGAGTGAAATCACAGCTTGCCTTCTTCTCCTATTGCTGATGATCTGTCATCTCTACCATCTCCCTCCTCCAATCAGTAACTCTTCTTGCCTATTCACTCGACACCAGTCCCTGTATGCCAGCTGTGTACTGGACTATGTGCTTTTCAAGGTACTGTACTGTAAGATTAAATGTTTTATTTTTTGTGTTTGCCTTTTATGTATTATTTATATGAAAAGTATTATAAACCTATGACAATACAGTACTATATGGCCGGTTATGTTACTTGGGTACCTAGGCTAATGTTTTGGAGTTATGAACAAATTGGACTTGCAAAGGTACTCTTGGAATGGAACTTGTTCATATGTGTGAGACTTCCTTTACTGTTCAATTCCATAACATCTCTAATTTTTAAAATGCATGTAATTGGTTTTTCAGTAAGACATTATACATTACCAAAAGAGAGATATGCGTCTTTATATAGGATCCAGAATTCAGAACAGGAAGTCTACATTCTCCCTGGGCTCTGCCTGTGACTATAACACACATCCTTCCATACTCAAGATTTGCTTCTCATCTCCCTCTTTCAGTTACATCATAGCCCTGAGCTAAGGACTTTAGGTTCCTGAAGCTTTTATGCAGACGGGACACTCAGTCAGGATGGTTAAATGAGTCTGAGGACAGGACCTACCTGCATGCAGGTACAGGACTGAACCCTCACCTTCTCTGGCTGGGATGGGGCTGTAGCAGGTTCCAGAGCCTCAGGCCAGGACTTCCCTGGTGGTTCAGTGGATAAGACTCCACACTCCCCATGCAGGGGGACTGGGTTTGATCCCTGCTTGGGGAACTAGATCCCATGTGCTACAAAGAGTTTGCATGCCACCAGCTAAAGATCCCATGTACTGCAACCCAGACCTGACAGAGCCAAATAAATTAGTAAATAATAAATGTTAAAAAAAAAAAAAAAAAAAGAAGAGCCCCTAAGCTGTGGTCTGAGACAAGGATACACTGCTTGGGGGAAGACTTGATATCATCTCCTGGGGGAGTGGTGCTGCTCATCTTCTCAGCGTTGGGAAACTGGGTCAGCAGCCGCAGGCTGAAGTCTTCTCGCCTCTCGTACTCCTTCCCCCGATAGATGAAAATCTTGTTCTGCAGGTCAGGACAAGCAGGGAGAAGCATTAAATATGAACGGTGAAGGGCAATGGGGGATTCAAGTCTCAAGGAAGTCACCATCCTCCCCAGGCTAAGTGCAGCCCCTCCCTCGCCACCATGTTCCCACTGAACACTTAACTAGGTGCTCACAGCAGCCATCATATCTGAAAGAGCTCACAGTTTATTTGGGGAGTTAAGTCAAAACGCTTCTCAGGAGGGTGCCCTAGGATGATAACTCGTGTGCAAGGTCTACACTGATCCACAAGGAGATAAGGAGTTTGCACCCTATCGGAAATTCATGATGTCACTGGGCATGCTGCTTAGGTTAGCTGGTATTTCTCATGGCAAGAAAACGAAAGAATGAAGGGCATTCATATACACTGAGGTGCAAGCTCCTTTCTCATTCCTTAACTTACTGGATCTTACTTTCTCATCATGATCCAGTAAGTTAGGGAATTAGGACGTGAGCGACCCTGCCTCAGAGAACTGGAAAGTGCAAACAAGATCAATCAACAGGTTAGGTGGGAACAGAGAACAGGATTAACCAACAGCCAGTCCCAAGCCAATCCTGGAGATGGCTGTGGATGACAACATCAAGGTCTCATAGACAAGAACTGCTCTCAATACTAGTCTTTCCATTCCAAACTGCAGCTTTTTTTCCCTTTAATAAAATTAACAAAATTGGATTTTTTGGAAAAGAAATTTGCGAGGTCCCAGACACAGAAGAACTTTGCCTCACAGCTCTTGCAAGTTCAACTGTCACTGTTTTGATGGTTCCTGCTCCTCTCATTGTCACAAACATGAATACTTAGCTTAGTATTTAAAGCATACATGTATTGTGGTGTATTGCGTGTTCAGTCACTCTGTCGTGTCTGACTCTTTGCAACCCTGTGGACTGTAACCCATCAGGTTCTGCTGTCTATGGAATACTCCAGGCAATAATACTGGAGTAGGTTGCCATTTCCTCCTCCAGGGGATATTCCCGACCCAGGGACTGAACCCATACCCCCTGCGTTCTGCAATGCAGTTAGATTCTTTACCGCTGAGTCACTGGGTAAGCCCCACACGTGATCCATTTTTAACTAGAATCTGGGCCCATACTGTCCTATAAAATGTTTCTTAAAAATCACTAGTCCAGATGAATGGACAAAGAACATGTGGTACATATATACAATGGAACATTACTCAGCCATAAAAAGGAACAAAATTGGGTCATCTGTAGAGAAGTGGATGGATCTAGAGACTGTCATACAGAGTGAAGTAAGTCAGAAACAGAGAAACAAATACCGTATATTAATACATAGATGTGGAATATATGGTACAGATCAATCTATTTGCTGAGCAGAAATACAGACACTGACATAGAGAACAAATATATGGACACCAAAGGGGGAACGGGAAGTAGGATGGTCTGGAAGACTGAGACTGACATATACACATCTGGACGGACATATTGACATATAAGATGGATAACTAACAATGACCCACTGTACAGCACAGGGAACTCTGCTCAATACTCTGTAATGCTATATATGGGAACAGAAACTAAAAAAGAGGGGATATACTTATACGTAGAGCTGATTCACTTTGCTGTACAGCAGACACTAATGCAACATTGTAAAGCAACTATATTTCAATAAAAAAATAAATCAGGAGAAAAAATTTTTAAAAATCACTTGTACAGACATACACTAAACATGTATTGAGCAAATGAGATCTGCTAAATGCTAGGGGTAAAATGCTGACCCTGCTCTGGTGGAAAGAAACAGAGAACGAGTAAGTTAATAAAATAATTTTGGTCATTTAAGGATCTTGAAGGCAATACTAGGCCCAACTCAGAGGGCCATGAAAACTGCCCAGACTTTTGGAATTGATGATTAAATGTTTCCAAGCTGGGAGAGATTTATGAGACTGATGTTGCATTATGTGATTTCATCATTCAGGCAGAACTATGGTGAGCTAGGGACTGGAGTATAAGAAAACACTAAGGGTATGACAACTGTGGAGAAAACCAGACAAGCAGAAGCTCAGCCCAAAGGTGCTTAACATGAAGGAGAGAGTTTCAAGGCACACTGGGGACTTGACTGGGTGGAGATGGAATGATAGGGTTAGATGAGAAAAGGAGAGGGGAGGACAGCCAGGCAACGAGTACTGAGAGCAGGTAGAAGAAATGTTCTTGAGACTTCCTGGCGGTTCAGTGCTTAAGAATCCGCCTGCTGAGGCAAGGGACATGGGTTCAAGATGTGGTCCGGGAAGATCCCACATGCCGCAGAGCAACTAGGCCTGTGCATCACCACTACTTGAGCTGGTGCTCCACAATAAGCAAAGTTGCTGCAAAGAAGCCTACGCACTGCAATGAAGAGTAGCCCCTGCCCACTGCAACTGGAGAAAGCTTGAGAGCAGCAACCGAGAGATCCAACACAGCTAACAATGAACTTTTTTTTTTTAAAAAAAGAAGGGTGTTTGGATGTGTTAGAATATGAAAGGCCTTGAAAGACAGGTCAGTGGTCCAAAGGTTGGGAATTCGCTGGAGGTTTTGGTAGAAAGGCCCAATGTGATGAAGGAAGAAGTGCCATCAGCCTAACGTGTCCAGCTGTAGGGAACTGCGGCAGGAGTCCACGCAAGAAAGAGAAGCTGAGGGATCTGGTGTTGGAGCCTGTGGTGTTTGGTAAAAAGCAAAGAGATGGGGGAGTGCATGAGAATTCTCAGATGACAGCCTCAGGGAAGGAAGAACAGTGGCGCCAGTGACAGAAACAGATGAGAAGGAGGCCTGCTGGGGGCCAGGGGAGAGGATGAGAAATTCACACATTCTGAATTTGGGGAAATACTCTATAACACAGAAGGGCATTCAGGTTACATCATTCATGTGGATTCTCTATTTTTCAGTACACATCAACAACACACAACATCTACAAACTCCTATACAGTTGATAAGAACTCCCATCTAATATTCATTTCATTCTCAAATCAGCCCTGCAATGTGGACCTTATTTTTCTAACATCCAGGTCAGAAAACCAAGACATGATGGTTATATGATTTGGTCAAAATCACAGGTACTCAGAAGATGATTCAGACTCATTTTTTCAACTTGAAAGTCTAGATTTATTTTCACTGAATCACTGCTGCCACTAAGTGTATAACCATTATTCCATGTGAACTAATAATCATATGTAATAAGTGTACTAGCTATCAATATCTTATCTTGTGTTGGTCACTTAGCTGTGTCCAACTCTTTATGACCTCCATGGATCATAGCCTACCAGGCACCACTGTCCCTGGAATTCTCCAGGCAAGAATACTGGAGTGGTAAGCCATTTCCTTCTCCAGGGGACCTTCCTGACCCAGGGATCACATGCTATCTCCCACATTGCAGGCCAATTCTTTACCGGCTGAGCCACCAGGGAAGCACCAATAATACTGGAGTGGGTTGCCACTGAACTGGGTAGCCATTCCCTTCTCCAGAGCATGAAGAACAACAGCAAATTTAAGAACAGAACCTACTGCCAGGCTGCATCCCAGATCCCCTACTCTCGTTTCTCTCACTTCAGCCACTCAGTCGTGTCCGACTCTTTGCAACCCCAAGGACTGCAGCACACTTGGCTTCCCTATCACCAACTCCCAGAGTTGGCTCACACTCATGTCCATCGAGTTGGTGATGCCATCCAACCATTTCATCCTCTGTTGTCCACTTCTCCTCCTGCCCTCAATCTTTCCCACCATCAGGGTTTTTTCCAGTGAGTCAGTTCTTTGCATTGGGTGGCCAAAGTATTGGAGTTTCAGCTTCAACATCAGTCCTTCCAATGAATATTAAGGACTGATTTCCTTAGGATGGACTAGTTGGCTCTCCTTGTAGTCCAAGGGCACTCAGCTTTCTTTATAGTCCAACTCTCACATCCATCCATGACAACTGGAAAAACCATACCTCTGACTAGATGGACCTCTGTTGGCAAAGTAACGTCTCTGCTTTTTAATACACTGTCTTGGCTGGTCATAGCTATTCTTTTAAGGAGCAAGTGTCTTTTACCTTCATGGCTGCAGTCACCATCTGCAGTGATTTTGGAGGCCAAAAAAATAAAGTTTGCCACTGTTTCCCCATCTATTTGCCATGAAATGATGGGACTGAATGCCATGATCTTAGTTTTCTGAATGTTGAGTTTTAAGCCAGCTTTTTCACTCTACTTTAACACTTTCATCAAGAGGCTCTTTAGTGCCTCTTGACATTTTGCCATAAGGGTGGTATCATCTGCATACCTGAGGTTACTGATATTTCTCCCAGCAACCTTGATTCCAGCTTGTGCTTCATCCAACCTGGCATTTTGCATGATGTAATTTGCACATAAGTTAAATAAGCAAGGTGACAATATATACAGCCTTGACATACTCCTTTTCCTATTTGGAACCAGTCTGTTGTTCCATGTCCAGTTCTAACTGTTGCTTCCTGACCTGCATATAGGTTTCTCAAGAGGCAGGTCAGGTGGTCTGGTATTCCCATCTCTTTCAGAATTTTCCACAGTTTATTGTGATTTACACAGTCAAAGGTGTTGGCATAATCAATAAAGCAGAAGTGGATGTTTTTCTGGAACTCTGCTTTTTTGATGATCCAATGGTTGTTGGCAATTTGATCTCTGGTTCCTCTGCCTTTTCTAAATCTAGCTTGAAAATCTGGAAGTTCACGGTTCACATACTGAACCACACCTGGCTTAGAGAATTTTGAGAATTACTTTGCTAGTGTGTCAGATGAGTGCAACTGTGTGGCAGTTTGAGCATTCTCTGGCATTGCCTTTCTTTGGGATTGGAATGAAAATTGACCTTTTCCAGTCCTGTGGCCACTGCTGACTTTTCCAAATTTGCTGGCATATTGAATGCAGCACTTTCACAGCATTATCTTTTAGGATTTGAAAGAGCTCAACTGGAATTTCATCACCTCCACTAGCTTTGTTTGTGGTGATGCTTCCTAAAGTCCACTTGACTTTGCATTCTAGGATGTCTGGCTCTAGGTGAGTGATCACACCATCATGGTTATCTTGGTCATGATGATCTATCTTTTTTTGTATAGTTCTTCTGTATATTCTTTCCACCTCTTCTTAGTAACTTCTGCTTCTGTTAGGTCCATACCATTTCTGTCCTTTATTGTGCCCATCTTTGCATGAAATGTTCCCTTGGTATCTCTAATTTCCTTGAAGAGATATCCAGTCTTTCCCATTCTATTGTTTTCCTCTATTTCTTTGCATTGATCATTAAGGAAGGGTTTCTTATCCCTCCTTACTCTTCTTTGGAACTCTGCATTCAAATGGGTTTATCCTTTTCTTCTTTGCCTTTAGCTTCTCTTCTTTTCTCAGCTATTTGTAAGGCCTCCTCAGACAACCATTTTGCCTTTTTGCATTTCTTTTTCTTGGGGATAGTCTTGATCACTGCCTCCTATACAATGTCAAGAACCTCTGTCCATAGTTCTTCAGGCACTCTATCAGATCTAATTTCTTGAATCTATTTGTCACTTCCACTGTATAATCGTAAGGGATTTGATTTAGGTTATAGCTGAATGGTCTAGTGGTTTTCCCAACTTCCTTCTATTTAGGTATGAATTTGCCAATAAGGAGTTCATGATCTGAGCCATAGTGAGCTCCCAGTCTTGTTTTTGCTGACAGTATAGAGCTTCTCCATCTTTGGCTGCAAAGAATATAATCAATCTGTTTTCACTGTTGACCATCTGGCGATGTCCATGTGTACAGTCTTCTCTTGTGTTGTAAGAGGGTATTTGCTATGATCAGTGCTTTCTCTTGGCAAAACTCTGTTAGCCTTTGCCCTGCTTCATTCTGTACTCCAAGGGCAAATTTGCCTGTTACTTCATGTATCTCTTGACTCCCAAGTCTGCCTTATACACAACCAGTGTTAATGATGCATAAATAACCACCATCTTTTATATCCAGCCTGAGCTTTCCTTTGCGTTCCAGATCCACATTATCAAATTGTTCAAATTTTTCTGGATGTTTCAAATCTACCTCACATGGAGTATGTCCAAAATCAAACTTTTACAACCTGAAAAGATGCTGAAAACCCCTCTGCAAGGCGGTACCCACAGCTCTCTGACCCTGTTCTCTACCTGCTCTGTGTTCTTCATGTGCTTCTCCAGCTTATGGCTTATGAACCTGCTCTTCTCACTGTCTGGCCCCCTCATGAGAGCTGTCTGGCTTAGTCCCTCACTTCTTTCTCCAATGTCACTTTCTTACTGAAGTCTTTCCTATTCACTCTGTTTAAAATTGCAATTCTAGGGACTTCCCTGGTGGTCCAGTGGCTAAGATTCTGAGCTCCCAATGTGAGGGGCCCAGGTTCCATCTCTGGTCAGTGAACTAGACTCCATCTGCTGCAGAATCTGCATACTGCAATTAAGACCCAGCACAAACAATAATTTTTTTTAAAAAAGATTGCAACTCCACCCCCATCATCAGTCTCTCTATTCACTTCCCCTGACATATTTTCTCTACAATACTTTCTGAGTGTCTACCCTTTATGAGGCATTGTTCTAGCCTATCTGACATATTCAATATTTTACTTACCCACCTTAGTATTTTTTAATTTATTTGTCCCTCCAGAATATAAACTCTACAATTTCAGGGAGTTGGGTTTGTTTTGGACTCTGCCCCCAGGCCTGTGGGCTTCCCTTGTGGCTGAGATGGTTAAGTATCCACCTGCAATGGCACCCCACCCCAGTACTTTTGCCTGGAAAATCCCATGGACGGAGGAGCCTGGTAGGCTCCAGTCCATGGGGTCGCTAAGAGTCAGACACGACTGAGCGACTTCACTTTCACTTTTCACTTTCATGCACTGGAGAAGGAAATGGCAACCCACTCCAGTGTTCTTGCCTGGAGAATCCCAGGGACAGGGGAGCCTGGTGAGCTTCTGTCTATGGGGTCGCAGAGTGGGACATGACTGAAGTGACTTAGCAGCAGCAGCAGCAGCAGCAATGCAGGAGACCTGGGTTCCACCCCTGGGTCGGGAAGATCCCCTAGAGAAGCAAATGGCAACCCACTCCAGTATTCTTGCCTGCAGAATTCCATGGACAGAGGAGCCTGGCAGGCTACAGTCCCCGGGGTTGCAATGAGTCTGACACTACCTGAGCACGCATGCCCAGGCCTGTGTTACAGCAAGCACCACAGTAAAAGATCAATAAATACTTATTCAATGAGTGGATTCGCTCTCCTCCACAACTGTCCTTTCCCAGCATTGCTATCTTGGTGGACAGCTCCACTGCCCCACCAATTATGCAGACCAGAGAGCAAGGAATCGTTCTTAACACCATCCCCTCTTTTTCTCACCCTCATCCCATCAGTCATCAAATACTGTTACTTTGTCTCCATCACACTCATCTTTCCACTTCTCTCTAAAGCCATTTCCCAAGGCTGGCTGTCATCTCTTCCCTGAATATCTGCCATGGTCTATATGCACGTCTCATCCATTCCCCATACCAAAGCCAGATGACCTTGCCAACACAAAAAAATGGGCACTGGCTCCCCACTGCTCTCAGGATGCTGACAAAGCAGGATGTACAACCCCAAAGCCCGACACGCTCTTCCCATGCTTCCTGTCTCATCTCCCCCGCCCACTTCTGAATCCCTCTCTTCCCACAGCACTGGTCTGTAACTTCTAGCGCCTGCCACACTCTTGCCTGCTCTTTCCTCTGCCTGGAATGCTTTTTCCCTTTCCCTCCTTTCCCTTTCCCTCCTTCCCCTTTCCCCTTTCCCTCCTTTACCTTTACCTTACCTCCATCCCCTTTACCTCCTTAACTTCCAGTTCATCTTTCAAATCACAGGTGAAACAGAAGTTTTCTGGGAAGTCTTTCCTGACTCTTAAAAAAATTTAGGTATAACTGACACAGTAAAATCTACCCCCTTAGTGTAAAATTCTGCCAGTTGTGACAGACATAACCACAACTACAGTTAGGATACAGAACGGTTTCATCACCATCAAAAATTTCCCTATGTTTCTCTGTAGGTCATACTTCCCCCTGGCACCAATTACCCGATAACCACTGATCTGTTTTCTACCCCTAGAGAAAGTACTGACTTGGTCAGAATGCCATATAAATAAAATCATAGAATATCTAGGCTTTAAGGTCAAACTGCTTTTACTCAGCATAATGCATCTGAGATTCATCCCCATGTTGTGTGTATCAGGAGCTTACTCCTTTTCTTTCTTGAGCAGTATTCTACCGCATGGCTATACCACACTTTGTTGATTCCCTCAGCAGCTCAGGGACTTCTGGGCTGTATCTAATCTTTAGTGATTATGAGTAATGGTGCTATAAACAATCATGTACCATTTTCATGGCAACAAAGGTTTTTACTTGACTTGTGTATATATTACTTGGTTCAACAGCCCGCCTTGTACAGAATACCTGTCTTGTTTGAATTTTATATTCATTTATGTGGTTATTTAATTAACAACTCAGCCATTAGGGTGTAAAATTCATGAGACCAAGGACCACATCAGATTATAATCAGCACTGTATCTCTAATGTCTGGCACACAGTGTTGTTGTTTGGTCGCTAAGTTGAGCCTGACTTATTTGCCACCCCGTGGACTGCAGCCTGTCAGGCTTCTCTGTCCATGGGATTTTGCAGGCAAAAATACTGGAGTGGCACACAGTAGGCTCTTGCCACAGCTACTGAATGAATGAATGAACTATTTCCTTATTAGACACTGTAAGGAATGTATTTTCCTTTCCACTTTTTCTTTGTCTTTTTAAATTAGGGGAAGGAAGATGGCCAATATATATTTAAAACATAGCTCAGCACTAAAAGAGGCTTCTTTTCTGTGGGAGAAAATAGGAAGCTTTTTTTTTTTTTTAGGTTTGAGATTATAAAATCAGTATTGCATGATAAAACATTTCTGAGAAGAAAGATAAACATCGTCCTTCTTACTATTACAACAAAACTGGTTTAATTTTTGTGCAACTTTTGCAGTCTTGTTCTGGGGAATATTTGTTTTCAAACTAGCCCTGGCTGGAAATCAAATAAACAAGGAGATACATCAATCCACACCTTCCCCCAGCCTGACCCGCAGCGGCAGATCAGCAGAGAAGATGGTTCTGTTTTTCCTTTTTTTCACTCCACCTGGGAAAAGTCATTTTGCAAAAGAGCTGCCAGAATACCAAAGGCGGCCGGGGGTGAAGAGACCAGCCGCTCAGGAAGTGGTTTTCCTCCCCGACCGCCCACAGTGAGAACACAGGGCTCCAGCTGCTAACACACTAGACCCATCTGGAAAAGAGATGAAGACCTTCCCTCCTCCAACTGCATGGCTCAACGGCCAGGGAGACCACCCTCGCGCTTCTTACCCTCAGGAAAGAAGGGAAGCCCTGTCCGTAGTAGCCAACAGCAAAGTACTCGGGCTGAGGCCTCATGGCCTTAATGATGTTCTCATAAAACGAGGCTCTTTTTTTCTGGAAGACAAAACAAGACATTTCATGGGGAGGTTATAAGGGCATCATCAGAGGAAAAAAAAAAAAGTTCAGGCTCTGTGCTTTGTTGTTTCCTATGTAACACAGAGAAATGCAAGGTTTTTGGAAAACATCTTGTGAGCCAAACACTTATCCTTCTGTTGGATCAGGGGTTTGGGGCCTGTGTCTATGAATGGGCCTAAGAGGGCCTGGGAATCCCTGGGCTGCGTGCTCAGTCATGTCCGACTCTTTGCGACTCGACGGACTGTAGCCCGCCAGGCTCCTCTGTCCATAGGATTTCCCAGCAAGAATCCTGAAGTGGGTTGTCATTTACTCCTCCAGGGCATCTTCCCGACCCAGGGATCGAAATCATGTCTCCTGCATTGGCAGGTGGATTCTTTACCACCTGGGAAGCCCTGGGATTCCTTGCTGTTATATGCAGAAGGACAAACGTATGTGCATTTCATCTGTGGGCAAAGCAGGGTTTCGCTTTCACCAGTTGCTTAAAGGGGTTCGGGACCCCTAAAAGGTTTTTGGGATTCAGGTGGGTGGTTACACTGGAACAGAGACACAGGAGGAAAGAAAGAGAGAACCTTCCAGTTCACGCAGGTAGTTTAGAATCAAGTCCTTGGTTCAGCTACAGGTACCCAGAAGGTGGTGGTGATGTTCCGTTTTTCAATGGTGTCATTCTTAACTTTTCCCCTGGAGAGAGGCTTTCTGGCTAGTTGGTACATGCTGCTGCTGCTGCTAAGTCGCTTCAGTCGTGTCCGACTCTGTGCAATCCCATAGACAGCAGCCCACCAGGCTCCCCCGTTCGTGGAATTCTCCAGGCAAGAATACTGGAGTGGGTTGCCATCTCCTTCTCCAATGCATGAAAGTGAGAAGTGAAAGTGCAGTCGCTCAGTCGTGTCCGACTCTTAGCGACGCCATGGACTGCAGCCCACCAGGCTCCTCCATCCATGGGATTTTCCAGGCAAGAGTACTAGAGTGGGGTGCCATTGCCTTCTCCGAGTGGGTACATGGTCAGCTTTAAAAAAAAATTTTTTTTTTTTTTTTTTTTTAAATTTTCTGGCTATACCACATGGCATGTGGGATCTTGGCTCCCTGACCTGGGATGGAACCAGTGTTCCCTGCAATGGAAGTGTGGAGTCTTAACCACTGGACCAGCAGGGAAGTCCCCAGCATCAGGTTTAAAGGAAGCAAAATAAGTGGACCAGCAGGGAAGTCCCCAGCATCAGGTTTATAGGAAGCAAAATAAGTATCCAGACCTGGGGACTTAGACAGTGGTACCACCCCCCATCCCCCACATACACAATGGTGTTAGCATGACTGTATTACTACACTACCTCCGTAAAAGGTTTCTATCACAATGTTTTCTTAGAAAGTTTAACATGTAACATTACTCACACTTGAGCTTAGTTTCTGAAATTCCTATGTGACTTTTTTCATGATGGCAGGAGCAGATACCATATACACTGACAAATATTTTTCAAAATGATCTTGACAATTATCTCTTCAAATTTTTACATGACAATGGGTGACCTGACCTTTTTTGACCATTGTACTAAAAATGACCCAATGTCATATTGTGTTGGCCTCCTACTGGGCATGGAAAAGGTTTACAGCTCTAAGGATGTGGATCACAGGACAAATAATTCTATGAACAGAAGATGTCAGAAGACATCAGAAGCATGGACAGTCTTCATGGAAGGCAGAGTAACCGAGAGGGGAAAGGGAAGCTCGATTAGGGACGTGAAGGGTCCACAGAGCAGCAAAAGGCACACAGCAGAGAGGGCTGCAGACAGCGGTCCTGAGCCCCCGACTAAGGATACTCTGGAGAAATACTGATGATAGCTTTTAGATCTCATCTTTCTTCATTTTTAATCCAAGCAAGGTGTACTTTCCCCTCATAGAAAACATCATTTGTGCTGACTTGCTTACACTTATAACACCATTTTCATGACTACTATGCTCAGCTCCTCTGCAGGAGGAAAGACATCTCCTGATCCAGACTCACCAGGAGATCGCCCAGGCCCTCGTAGTCAAAAACTTTGCTCTCGTACGTCTCCGCCAACTCTTTGCTCAGCTTGATTGCCTTCTCCCACATCTTCAGAAAAAAAGAAAAGGAGGGTTACAAGTGGAGAACAAAGCAGTCATTGATCCAGCAGCAGCAGCCATTCCAGAGTCACTGGGCGATGACTAAGGAGTCAGGTGGGTTCAGTTTCAGTGGGTATTTCCCCACGTACCTCACTGCTAGGATCAACTAACCCTTGTTTCTGACATCATAAATCCACTGTACCTTGGCTGCTCTGCCAGGGGGCATTTTCCATTCTGTTTGCAAGAACATAAAGAACACCATGTGTCTCTCAAAAAGCAATACTTAGTTGAAAGAACAAAGCACTAAAGACCACTGAAAGTGGAGGGGAACCAGTTTTGAAGCTTAGGTCTTGGGAGCACGGAAGTCTTGTTAGAGGGGAAGGGAAATAGGTATGGGCTCTGGTTCTGGGTGAATGTGTGTGTGTTTCTTCTGAGTTAGGCTGTTTGGGAGGAGGCAGGGGTATGAAAGTCTGACTGTACTGTTGTGTGGAATTTGGGAAACTACTTCTCCAATTCAGGGCACTGATTTGCTATTTATAACTAAACTACCTACTTGGTCAAAGCTTTAGGAAATGCATTAGAAAAGTGGTGCCCAACCTTTTTGGCACCAGGAACTGGTTTTGTGGAAGATAATTTTTTTCATGGATCGGGGAGGGGGTTGGTTTTGGGATTATTCAAGTGCATTACCTTTCTCGTGCATTTTATTTCTAGTATTTATTACACCAGCTCCACTTCAGATCATCAGGTATTAGGTCACACAGGTTGGGGACCCTTGCCTTAAAGCACTTATGACCAAGCAAGTTACAGCCAAATGCACATACTTGGCATCTGAGGCTAGTATCCCAGATTGATGAGCCTGTGTTCACTTTGGCTTTTCATAAAATGCCTCTCAGCTGGATACTATTAATAACGCAGCATCTGGACACGTCCTATTTCAGTCTTAACCAGGCACTATGGTCCATTGCTTCTGGCTGCTGAAGGACTGTATGTGCAGTTCACACAGAATTGTACAACACTTTAAAATGAAACCTTCTAATGTCATCATTTGCCAAATTTGTCCCTTCTGAAATCTCTGGGCCTGGATCACTCAAAAGGCTCTGAAATGTGCCAAATGGAAACCATTCCAGCTCGGCTAGAACTGATACAGGAGGCCAGTCAACAGTACCATGGGGCCCCGTTCACGCCTTATTCGCCAAATGCTAAGCTATGAAGAGACAGGGAGACAGCCTAGCAGAGAAGTTCTCAAAGTGCGGTCCCTGCCTGGTCTCTGGGGTTCCCCAGGACCCTTTCACGGGATCCATTAGGTCAAAACCATGTTCTTAATACAAATACTATTTGCCTTTTTTTTTTCCCTTTTAAATGTTTATGTATTTGTCTGCATTGGGTTTTAGTTGTAGCATACAGAGTCTTTAGTAGTGCATGTGGGATTTAGTTCCCTGACCAAGGATTGAACCTGTAACCTCTGCATTGGGAGCATGGGGTCTTAGCCACTGGACCACCAGGAAGTCCCTATTTGCCTTTTTTCAATGCTCATTCCCTTATGAGTCTACAGTGGAGTTTCCCAGCGGCCACAGGACATGTGATGTCACAACAGATTGGATGTCGAGGCGGATATTTGAATCCTGCTGTTTCTATGAAGCCATATGATAAAGAGATTTGCAAAAATGTCCTATCATTTACTTTTTTGGAAAATACGGTCATTGTTCATAAACAGATATAATTTATATTAATAGGTAATAAGCTTATTATTCTTATTAAAAGAAAAAATATTTAAAAATTTTAATTTTGAAGAATATAACCATTAATGGACATAGCCCACATGAACAAAAGCTCTTGGGGTTCTTCAGTGATTTTTAACAGAGTAAAGGAGTGCAGAGACCACAAAGTCTGAGCAAATACACCTGTTCTGCGCCCCTCAAGTTCTTTATCTGTAAAACAGAGATAGGATTGCTATTACAGGGTTAGAGCAAGAATTAAGTTAGAAACAGTCTGGAAATCACTCAAAATAGTAACTTGCACTAAACAGATCAGATCAGATCAGTCACTCAGTCGTGTCCGACTCTTTGCAATCCCATGAATTGCAGCACGCCAGGCCTCCCTGTCCATCACCAACTCCCGGAGTTCACTGAGACTCATGTCCATCAAGTCAGTGATGCCATCCAGCCATCTCATCCTCTGTCGTGGTAGTTATTTTATCATTATATTTATTTGACCTATTTATTTGATCAACAGGTTCCACTGGTAAAACAGTGGTGGCTGAAAGTGGGAGGGTCTTAAAAAGAGTCAAATCTGGAAATTCTTTTTGTTTTGGTAGCATTTTCTTCCCCTACTACCTAAGCATTTTCTTTTTTTTGTTGTCAATTTTAAATTTAAAAGCCTTCCATCTGGACATGTTTTCTCCAGATGATCAGAGATTCCATGACTTGGTGGCCTTGTTTACATGTTTATTTTACTTTCCCTTGTAGGATTTAAGTTGCTTGTTGCGTGCAGTCTATGATGTGAGGCAAGCAGCGACCCAGGGATGGAAAATGCCCCAGGTGTTAGCCAACAACATTTTAAGAATGCACTGATAGTGAAGGTACCAGCTCCTGGCCTTCAGCAGTATTTAAAAGGCACAATTATGGCTATGAGAGTGGGGTTCCAGGCTGTTCACTGTATTCTCCATTATATTAAGTGTCCTCCACATAAGTGATCCTTATTTATTGTCTTTCTTACCTTGGGCTTCCCTGGTGGCTCAGAGGCAAAGAATCTGCCTGCAACTCAGGAGACTGGGGTTCAATCTCTGGTCAGGAAGATTGCCTGGGGAAGGGAAAGGCAACCCACTCCAGGATTATTGCCTGGAGAATTTCACAGACAGAGGAGCCTGGAGAGCTACAGTCCATGGGGTTGCAGAGTCGAACATGACTGAGTGACTCATGCTTTGTTACCTTAATTTATCAACTCATTTTCTCATCCATTAAAAATATCCAGCCCCCTTTGAATTCAAAGATATACATGGGAATAGTAAAGAGTAAGTTTGGGGTCACTGCTGCATAATAAAGAATCGGTCTGGTTTTTGTCTTGAGTTCTTGGGAGGGAGCTTCTAAACTCTTGAATCTCCCCAGTGATAGAAGTATCTTTGTAGTTCACAGTGGACCCCTCAGGAGACATGGGAATTGATACTAATGAGGTGGCTTAGGCACGTAAACAGTCTGAGAATAGGGACTGGCCTTGCCAGAACCAACATCCATGTGATTTATGGGTGCCATGGGGACTCCTGCACTTGCAGCTGGCATCTGAAGTTTGGGCTGACTTGTTGGGAGCTGTGCCCTTAACCTGTGGGCCCTGCACTAACGCTGGCTGGTAAGAATCAGAACTGTAATGTAGTAAGCGTGGCGGTCATTTCCCCCTTTGCGCTCACACAAAAACAACCCCCCTCCCCAACACTGACCTTGCCTTTGTCAAAATATGATATGATTTCTTGATATAGCTTCTCTTTAAGCTCTTGCTGGGTGTACACGTAGTAACTGTCCCTCTGAAGCAAATGGGGCACACAGGGCTTGTCAGACCACTGGAAAACACACAAAGGCAACACAAGAGATGAATGCAGCACGATTCATTTAACTAATTAAGCAGGACGAATGCAAACATTCAACTGGAAACCTTCACAGAAATGTTTGTACATATCTGATTCATCCACGTTTTCAATGATTCACTAAACACAAAAACTGCATACACACACACATATGCACAAAGCAGCTTCAAAACAAACAAGTGTCATGCCAAATGGACAAATACTGAAGGCATTCCATGAGGGTCAGGAATGAGGCGAGGCTGCCAACCAGCATGACTGTGGTCTTGCTGGAGGTCATCATTCATACAACCAGGTAAAAGAAAGATATCAAAGCATAAAAATGAAGAAAAGGGGGTTAAAAAAAAACTATCATGTGAAAGCAATAATTGTATTCTTCATAATCAATCTCTTCACAAAGGTGCCTACTAAACACCTACCACAACTGATGAGTGAATTAAGTAGTGGGATAAAAAAATAACATATTTGGAAATAACTTAGACATAATTAAGATAATGGAAGAAAAGATACCAATAAGAATAAATTCGAAATGACTGGATATTCAGGCGCAATCATGCAAATGTACTTAATGCCACTCAAACGTACTTATACACGCATAGGGTAGTAAATTTTACATTATATGTATTTTATCATAATTACCTTAGAAAGAGAAGATATCTAGAGATTAACATAACATCTACACAGAAAATGTTAACACACCATGGGAAGGCACAAAAGCAGATCTGAACAAATGGAAAGTCATACCATGCTTTTGGATAAGAAAGTGCTATTTCATAATCATGGAAATTCTCCCTAAATTAATTTTTAAATTTCATGAGTCCAAAGTCCATATGCAAAGATAAACAGAAAGGAATAAGGTGGAAAACTCTGAAAAAGAAGAGGAATAAAGAGTAACTACCAGGTCATAAAACATGCTGTAAAGAATTGATAATTAAAACAGCGTGGTTCTGGTGCATTATCCAGCAGACACCCATGCAAAAGACATAAAATCTAGAAAGAGGTTCCCTTGACTCTCCATATAGTGATTCAGTACATGATAAAGATGAGATCTCAGACCAATGATGAAACTGAACTGCACTTTGTAAGCAAGATCGTTATTGAGTAGCTATACAGGGGAAGAAGTAGCATCTACACGTGCCACCTTACACCAGGATAGGAGAGTTTAACTTCCTGAGCAGCAAAAATGAAAAGATCTACAGTCACTGGGACTTCCCTGGTGGTCCAGTGGTTAAGAATCTGCCTTCCGATGCAAGGGACACCAGTGCAATCCCTGGTTGGGGAACTAAGATCCCACGTACCACAGAACAAATAAGTCTGCACACCGCAACTACTGAGCCTGTGTGCTCTAGAGTTCATAATCCACAAGAGAAGTCCCCACAACCACAATGCAGTACAGACACTGGAGTGTCTGATCACCCCACAGTCAACAAGCTTTCCCCTCTAATCCAGTAAGTTTTCTGGTGCCCCAATCATGAATATGAACTGTGAATGGCTGACTTGGAGCAAGTTGTCAAGCAGAAGACGTCAGTTTTTAATACCAAACCTTAGAACAATGTACATATATTCTTTAGATATAAAACAAAATTGAAACTGTGTAAGAAAATTAATTGCTAGGGACAAAACTGGAGGCAGGGATATGTAGAAGGAGGCTAAAATGGAAATTTGGACCAGGATAGCAGCAATGGAGATAAAGAAAAATGGATAGGGTGGGGAGTGTGGAAGAGACGTCTGCACCCCCATGTTCAGAGCAGCATTACTCACGAGAGCCACAGCACAACTTAAAGTGTCCATCAATGGATGAATGAATACAAATGTGGTTTATACACACAATGGAATATTACTTCACCATGAGGAAGAGGGAAATCCTGCCATCTGCAACAATATGGATGGACCTTAGGGGCATTATACAAAGTGAAATAAACCAGAGAAAGACACACACTGTATGATCCCATGTATATATGGCATCAGAAAAATCTAGACTTGTAAAAACAGAGAGTAGAATGATAGTTACCAGGGGCTGGCAGGTGGGGAATAGGAGAAAGACTGTTTAAGGATATAAACTTGCATCTAGTAGGTAAATAATTCCTGGAGATTTAAGACTGTCACATAAATTTTCTGAATTAAAAAGAAAAAATGGCTTTCCTGCTGGCTCAGTGGTAAAGAGTCCACCTACCAATTCAGGAGACACAGGTTCAATCCCTGATCTAGGAAGATTTCACATGCCCCAGAGCAAGTAAGCCCATATGCTACCAACTACTGAGCCTGTGCTCTAGAGCGCAGGAGCCACAACTACTGAAGCCTGTGCACCCGAGAGCCCATGTTCCATAACAAGAGAAGCCTCTGCAACAAGAAGCTGGTGTCCGGCAACCGGAGTGGCCCCTGCTCACCACAAGCGGAGAAGAGCCGGTACAGCAACAAAGACTCAGCACAACCAAAAATAGATAAATAAAATTCAAACATTTTTCAAAAAGAAAGAAAAGTGGATAAAATGAGAGCAAGTTTTGGACAAAGGGTCCATGATTCTTGCTTGTGGAGAATGTGGGACCGTGTGAGTAAAAGATGATGACCAGTATCCTTTATTAGATGGTGGTGCCTTTTAGTGAAATGGGGAGAAAGGAGAGGAAGGGACAAACCCAGGAGGACAGCAGAGGAAACAGCTTGTGTTACTGACATGTTAAGTTCAAGGTGTCTATTAGTCATTCAGAGATTGATGTTGACAAAACAGTTTATACAGAATCTGAAGTTGGAGAAGCTGTCAGAGCTGGAAATAATTATTTGAGATTGATAACGTAGAGATGTATTTATATCCACAGCACAATATACTTTCTCAGTGAGACAGGTAAATAGGAAAGTACTTCTACAGTTCTATATTTATGTATAAGTCACTTCTCTGCAGTTTTACATATTTTTAAAAACAGACGGATTGATGTGCATTTTTTAAAAAAAATTAAGAGTGTATTAGAAGCCTGAAAGGTGTGCTCTGCTTCCTAAGGAATTTTAAATAAATGATACCCACTCCTATGTTCATAGCAACAACATAAACAATAGCCAAGACATGGACATGTCAACTGATGAATCAAGACAATACAAATATGTATATATACTGGAATACTACTCAGCCACGAAAAGAATGAAATAATGCCATTTGCAGCAACATGGATGAACCTAGAGATTATCATGCTATGTGAAGTCAGTCACTTAGAGAAAGACAAATACTATCTGATGTCGTTTACATGTGGAGTGTGAAATACGACACAAATGAACACTTCCAGCAAACAGAAATAGACTCCCAGAGAGAACAAGCTTGTGTTTGCCGAGGGTGAAGGAGGGGAGGCGAGGGGTGGACTGGGGGTTAGGGACTAGCAGGTGAAAACTATTGTATATAGGATGGAAGAACAACAAGGTCTTATTATAGCGTGCAGGGAGTTATACTTAATATCCTGTGATAAACCATAATGGAAAAGAATATGAAAAAGAATGTGTGTGTATATATGTGTAAATGTGTGTGCATGTGTGTATATATATATAAATGTATAACTAAACCACAAGAAGCAACAGAACTGGACATGGAACAACAGACTGGTTCCATGGTCCCCTATCGGAAAAGAAGTACGTCAAGGCTGTATATTGTCACTCTGCTTATTTAATTTATATGCAGAGTACATCATGAGAAATGCTGTACTGGATGAAGCACAAGCTGGATTGAAGATTACCAGGAGAAATATCAATAACCTCAGATATGCAGATGATACCATACTTATGGCAGAAAGCAAAGAAGAACTAAAGAGTCTCTTGATGAAAGTGAAAGAGGAGAGTGAAAAAGTTGGCTTAAAGCTCAACATTCAGAAAACGAAGATCATGGCATCCGGTCCCATCACTTCATGGCAAATAGATGGGGAAACAGTGTCAGACTTTATTTTTTGGGGCTCCAAAATCACTGCAAATAGTGACTGCAGCCATGAAATTAAAAAACGCTTACTCCTTGGAAGGAAAGCTATGACCAACCTAGATAGCATATTGAAAAGCACAGACATTACTTTGCCAACAAAGGTCCATCTAGTCAAAGCTTTGGTTTTTCCAGTGGTCATGTATGGATGCGAGAGTTGGACTATAAAGCTGAGCACCAAAGAATTGATGCTTTTGAATTGTAGTGCTGGAGAAGACTCTTGAGAGACCCTAGAACAGCAAGGAGATCCAACCAGTCCATCCTAAAGGAAATCAGTTCTGAATATTCACTGGAAGGACTGATGCTGAAGCTGAAACTCCAATACTTTGGCCACCTGACTGGAAGAACTGACTCAGTTGAAAAGACCCTGATGCTGGGAAAGATTGAAGGCGGGAGAAGGGGACGACAGCGGATGAGATCCTGGATGCCATCACCGACTCAATGGACATGAGTTTGAGTGAGCTCTGGGAGTTGGTCATGGACAGGGAAGCCTGGTGTGCTGCAGTCCATAGGGTCACAGAGAGTCGGACCAATTGAATTGAACTGAAAGCACTTTGCTGTACAGAAGAAATCACCACAACATTGTCAATCAACTATACTTCATAAAATAAACTTAAAAGTAAGTAAATAAGTAAATAAATAATAATGGACATTTTCCCAACCTTGGTCTAAGTAGCTCTGCCTATTTAGAAGGTATACAAATACTCTTGGATAAAAGGGTCCTCCCTGAATAGGAGTTTTTCCCATCAAAATCATGACATGTACATGACGTGGTCCCACAGGGCTGGATGGCTGACACACTTTCTCCCTGACCCACTCACCTGCAGGAGCTCGGCATGTAAGAGGAGTGTGTAGGCAGCTTCAGTGTAGTTCTCACAGTCCCGGTGCAAGTCTCGCAGCTTGTACAAGTACCTGGTCAGAAGGGGAGAAAGGAGGTATTCTGCCACCGGGGAGTTGATGGGATATTCAGCTCATGCCACAGCCAGGTGGCAGGAAGAGTTACTTCCTAATCCTGTAAGGCAGCAGTCCCCAACTTTTTTGGCACCAGGGACCAGTTTCATGGAAAACAATTTTTCCATAGACGGGGAGTGGGGGGCGGTGGTTTCAGGTGATTCTTGTGAGGAGTCTGCAATCTAGATCCCTCACTTGCGCAGTTCACAGTAAGGGTCAGGCTCCTATGAGAATCAAATGCCTGCGCTGATCTGACAGAGGCGGAGCTCAGGCAGTAATGGAAGCGATGGGGCGCCACTGTAAATACACATGGAGCTTCATTCACTGGCCCGCCGCTCATCACCTGCTGCACAGTTCAGTTCTTTACAGGGGGTTGAGGACCCTTGCTTTAAGTCTTTGTGCTGCTTCCTGCCTTTCCTAGTCCCTCTGTTCTACTTGGTATTCTTCGTTTAAGGTAGTAGTGTTTAAATTTTTCACGTCCCAGACCTCTTTGGGAAGCTCATGAGAACTAAGGAATCTTTCCCCAAGAAAATGCACATGCTTTACATCCAAGTTTGTTCAGGGCTTTCTGAACCCAGGTCTAACAGTCCTTGACAGAGGGTGAATTTCATGTCTTTGCCTGGTTAGCTGGCTGGAGGGTCCTCCATCCTTCCCTGACACAGTCCTCACCCCACACTTCCTCGTGTATTGATCTAAAGAGTTTACCTTTTCAGGAGGATGGGAACACATCACATACTATTTGGTATCTCTGGAAGCATCAAGGATGGTGTTCAGGTTTATCAGTGCTTGAAAAGTAATTAATAAATCCATGACATAAACAGCAAGAGCAGAAATTTCCTTTGGCTTACCTTATGTAGATGTCCTCTCTCTTCTTTTCTTTGTAAAAATTCTAAAAAAAAAAAAAAGGACACAAAATACAATTGTAAATCAGCTACTGATGAGCTTGCCACAAAAACAGTCAAACCGCTAGCTGCACTTTTCAAGTGTCATTTTTCCAAAGGCTTTGTTCTTTCCCTTTAATGAATACACCCACAAAATAAGGAAATGGCAGCATTTTGTTTTGGGTGTCTTTTTTTGGCCATGCTGTATCACTGCAGATTGTGACTGCAGCCATGAAATTAAAAGATTCTTGCTCCTTGAAAGAAAAGCTATGACAAACATAGATAGCATATTTAAAAGCAGAGACATTACTTTGCCAACAAAGCTGTGGTTTTTCAAGTAGTCATGTATAGATATTGAGAGTTGGACCATAAAGAAGGCTGAGTGCTGAAGAATTGATGCTTTTGAACTGGGGTCTTGGAAATACTCAAGAGTCCCTTGGACTGCAAGCAGATCAAACCAGTCAATCCTAAAGGAAATCAATCCTGAATATTCAGTGGAGGGACTGATGCTGAGGCTGAAGCTCCAATACTTTGGTCACCTGATGTGAAGAGCTGACTCATTTGAAAAGACTCTGATTCTTAGAAAGATTGAAGGCAGGAGGAGAAGGGAATGACAGAGGACAAGATGGTTGGATGACATCACTGAATCAATGGACATGAGTTTGAGCAAGCTCTGGGAGATGGTAAAGATCAGTGAAGCCTGGTGTTCTGCAGTCCAAGGGGTCACAAAGAGTCAGACACAACTGAGCATCTGAACAATAGCAATGTGGTATGTGGGATTCTAGTTCCCCAACCAGGGACAGGACCCAAGCCCCCTGCATTGGAAACACAGAGTCCTAACCTGGACCCCAGGGAAGACCCAGGAAAAGTTTCAGTTTATAAAAAGAAAAGTTGAAGAATTTTTTTTAAGATCAATGTGAGGAAAATCGAGGTGAATAGACAACAGGTCATAATACCCAAATCACTTGATAACTCTGTTTTCTTAGGGAGTCAGAAATGGTAGGTATTTTGTTTATATAAAGCAGAGACTGCTAAACCTCTGAGGTCTTTGGTCCCAGTTATAATTCTTTAGAAAAGGCAAGACCACGGGGTTCTACCACTTTGAGGATTTTATGGACTAATTCTCTACTCATGGTATACTGTTTCTAATGCATTTTCATCCGTGTCTGATACTTTCAACAAAAAAGCAATCATATAAAAAAAGGCAGAAAAACAGTTTGAGCATGGCCTTCTGTAAGAGAGCTGAGTCAAAAGCTTATGTTGCATTTTCCATTCCTGTTTCTATATTTATCCTCAAGGTCTGAGGCAGTTGTTATCTGTGAGTTCAAAGCTGAGTTACCCATTCCAATTATTTTTTTGGCCATGTGGTACAGCTTGCAGGATCTCAGTTCCCAAACCAGGCACTGAACCCAAACCCACAGCAGTGAAGATGCTGAGTACTAACCACTGGACTGCCAGGGAATTCCCTTGGCCATTCCAATTAGACTCAGCAGGACACATACTTCAGAAAGGCTGTCAAGGGACAGCCTCGTGTCTGCCGTATTTACTTAGAGCTGTGCAGTCAGGGGCGCTGCCCCCTCGGGGACCCAGGGATGTGGTACATACCAGCACGTTAACAGTACAGCTCATGCGGTTTTCCTTGCTCTCGTCATGCATGATGATGGTTCTGTAGTCCAGGAGATTCTCTAAGAGGCTGCTGACCAAGAGCGCGAATACTTCTCCGGAACTGGAGAGGTATTTATGTTTCCGGCAATGCTCTAGGAGCCTGGGGGGCGAAGGAGGAGACAAAATGCCTTGTCCCACACCTACATCCCAGCACCACCTGTGAGTGCTGCCCAAGGTCCTGGCAGCAGGTGGCGCTGGACCAAGAGACACACATACTTCACATGACTCCAGGTTAGCCCATCCTGGAGCCTTCACTCACAGGGCTCTCTGCTGTTACTCAAGTTCTGCATTTTCTTTAGGTCTACAGCTCAAGCCCCACCATCACTGAGAATCCCAGCCCATGATGCCTTTCTTTGAACTTCTATTTCTAAATAGAAGTATTTCTATTTCTTCTGTCTATACCACAGAAATGAGAACTTCTGCTCAAGAGGTTTGCGCGTACTATCTGATTCCTCTGGTCATTTGAAAGGATCATCTTTTTCCTGTCTTTATTCTCAGGCATCCTGAGGGAACTCTGGAGAGTCTTGGAGTAATGTCCAGCCTAGAGGAACCTAGGAACCTAGTAACATCCAGACATGTGGCTTTTTACATAAAAGTGTTATTTTTCAGGGAAAAAAGGCACAGGTGTAAATAAGTAAACAGAAGTTAAACTTTTGGTCTAAATTATCTCCCTCTGGACCCAAAGAGAGCAAAGTTTCCACAGGAGCTTCTTAGATTAGACAAAAGAAAACTTGGTGAGCAGGACAAAAAATGGGTTCAAAGCACTAGACTAGACTCTAAAATTACTCTTGAGCACTGGAGATTTGTGCAGTCATATTTTTCTGCATTCATGATTCAAAAAGAATGAAGGAAAAACAAGATCTGTACGTGAAAAGTCAACTGTAGAATTTTTTTAAGTGTAGTTTTATCACTTGTAAACACTATGGGTATGTGTTTCTGTGTGTGGTTAACTTCAGCATTTAATTCCTGTACGAGATCAGAACTGCAGAAGTGATAAATTGAGAGGTTTGAAGCTCGAATAGGCAGACCAAATGGATACAGGATGAAAAGATCAACCAATGTTCTTATCACCCATAACAAACAAAATAAGACAGACTTCTAGAACTTCAAAATATAGACAAGTCATCAGTTCCGTTTCTGAGCATCCTCTGTGCTGATTCCTTAAAAATTTTTTGAAAAAATAATAATAGAGTTGGGAGTGTCACTGTCCTCAACTCAGTCTACTGCCTACCATTTCCCCAAAGCAGATAAATCCCGGAAAGATCTAGGCTCATATTCCATCAACAGTTTTTGCTGAATTTCCCATTATCATAAAAGTTAAAGAGAACACAAGAAATAAACAGTTAGGGTAGTTAGAACCTAGGATGCTAGGGAAATCTGCAGGTAATAACAGTAACAAACACCAGAACAGCCCACATTTATCCAGCATGAGCTCTGCGACAGATACTATGTGAATACATCATCTCATTTAAATCCTCATCAAAATACAGATCCTATTATCGTAGATGACCAAAAAAAAAAAAAAAAAGCATCACATAAATACAAAGTCAAAATCCTAGTATGTGGAAAAAATGGGATTTGAAGCACAATCTTCAACTCTAATATCTAAATGTTTCTTAAAATTCTTTAATCAATTAATTAATTTATGGCTGTGCTGGCTCTTCATAGCTGTTCGGGGCTTTCTTTAATTGCAGCAAGCAGCGGTCAGTTACTCTCTAGTTGCGGTGAGAGAGCTTGTCATTTTGGTGGCTTCTCTTGAGGAGGACAGGCTCAAGGCACAGGGGCTAAGTAGTTGTGGCACACAGGCTTAGGGGCCCCTGGGCATGTGGGATCTTCCCAGACTAGGGATCGAAGCCAGGTCCCCTGCATTAGTAAGTAGATTTTCAACCACTGGAGCACCAGGGAAATCTTATCTGAGTGTTCTGAAACACTGTTTTTATATTGTTTTATAAAACACTGTTTTATATTGTTATTCCATACATGCAAAGGGTGCCAGAGTAAAAGGGCCAGAGGGTGCCAGAGAGGGCGGGAATGGACGAGCTGAGTTAGGGATGGAAGGAGGGAAATGAAAAGGACTGACAATGTACCTCGTGTTCCCAGACATCCTTTCCAGGACATAAGGTATTTTTAAGGGGACCTTGAAAAGTGTTTCCCTTCTCCTTTAAATGACTGTTTTGAAGCCATAATTAGAGGAGCTAGCACTTTTGTTAAACTTCAGCAATTCAAACACTAGGAAAAATATTACCACTCAGTCGATCTCCCCCTCTCCTCCATCTGCCCTGTTCTTGAGGGCCAGGCTAGCCAGAAAAACATGAACATCTGACTCACAGCAGATAAAAGAATGGCAGCAGTGGATGGTGTCAACTCCATGAACCTCACGGAAAACCAGTGTGGTGGTGACCCCAGCGATGCTGAGACTACTCAACTGGTCTGTAAGTGCAGCAGAAGCCTGTTTTCGTCCATCACTAAATGATGCCATCAGCTAGAGATTCTGTTTCTGAAATACTCACAGTTTTTCCAGAAGGACCTTGTACTGTTCGTCTCCTCTGCCCCCTTCTACTTCCTGGTCCAGTTTTGTGATCAACTCATTCTCAAACTGAAAGCAGCCAAAATTTCACAGAATGTCACAACCTCAGAAGAGGACAGGAAAGACATACTGCCAACATTCCTAGATTAGGACCCACCCCTCTACTGAACTGTGAACTCTCTTCAATATACACAGAGGACGATCACAGTTCACATCATTAATAATGCACCTGCTAGCTAGCTAGCTTTAGTCGTGTCCGACTCTCCGTGACCCCATGGAATGTAGCCCACCAGGCTCCTCTGTCCATGGGATTCTCCAGACAAGAATACTGGAGTGGGTTGCCATGTCCTCCTCCTGGGGATCTTCCCAACCCAGGGACTGAACCTGGGTCTCTTATGTCTCCTGCATTGGCAGGTGGGTTCTTTACCAATAGCACCACCTGAGAAGCCCAATAATGCACCAAGGCCATGTCAACATTTTCTAAAGCAATCTGGCGTAACTTTGTCCTTTGCTTTATAATTGCAGAAAGAAAACTAGCCTAAATATTATTCTCGTATCACAAGTATGCATATAAAAATAGCTTAATGGTTTTAACTTCCCATTTTATTTTTGGTTCCTGTTGAAGTCTTGACAATGGGATTGCTTTTGTGGAGCTTCATAGCTGCAAAATCTTCCTTTTGATACTAATACACTATGTATTGATAGATAAGAAAACTGAAATACAGGAAAAATGTATCAGGCAAACTAAGGTCTCCAAACTAAAGACTTCAAAAACTAAAGCTTAACCCACTGTAACAGTTGCAAGAGATAGGATTAAAATGCATAAAGTCAAATTTTAATGATCCAGAGATAAGAGTGCTGCTTTAGGAAACACATGTACCAAAAAGACTGCTTCTAGGACCAAAGATGGGCTATCTTAATTCTATGTCTAACTGCTTTACAAAATAAAATGCAAAAACAGAAGATTCTAGATAACTTTGATTTGTACTGTTCAGGCTACTGATTCTCTATTAGAAAAAAAAAGAAATGAACTCTACATGCACTAGTAAGGTGATCCACCACTCCTTACCATATGGAAATTGCCGTTTCCACTGAAATTGAACTCACACTGCATCATATCAAAGAAAATGGGGATGGTGGCTTTCCGAAGTTCTACTTCGGGGGTTAATGTGACTTCTAGAATGGGACCCACCATGGATGGGATGAATTTGATTTTATGGGGACCTGAAATGAAAGGAAGTGAGGATATTAAAAAATTTCACCAGAAGTAAAGTGCTACAATTTTCCTCCACAGGGCCCATAAGAAAAGAAAAAGTTGTGGGTAAAGCAATTCAATTCAGGAGTGAGTGACTAAATATTCTATTCTGATAACACGTGATTGTCATAAGAGACCCATACGTCAACCTGCACTTCCAGACACACAAATCAATCGCAATTAAAATGACATTTTAACTGAATTAAAAGGAATTAAAATGAAAAAGACTTCATCATGGGATGCATGGAGCACAAGGGGTGGTGTTCAGGTTGTACACTTACCCAGGTTATACCACATGTCCCGGATCCTAAAGCCGATCTCCTTTCTCATGTCCCCGTATCTAGAAAGAAGACCATAAACCAGGAGAAAAATGTGCACTGGAAACGAGAACATGTAATACTGATACAATGATAAGGGGAATAAGGAAAGCCTGTGTTCTCTAGGTCACAATCAAGGTAGATATTGAGGCAAAAATCACATGAAGAGATTCAGCGGACATGTACATAAGCCCCCAAAGACTGATAACACGTAGAGATGAGGGGACACAGACATAGAGATGGGGGTCCAGCAAAAGGTGGAGCAAAGCAAGTGCCAAAAATCACTGAGAAGATGAGACAACACACTTACTGAAGGGAGAAGAGTGAGAAACACTCTGATTGCTCTTAAGCAAAAATAAATAAATAAAATACTAAAGGAAGATGAATGAGGTATGACTTACATGGTAATATGGCTGATGATGTGTAACAAACATGCTGCCTGTATATACTTATATTAGAGTAACCCTTATCCACACAAGTACATTCTTTAAAGCCCTTACATTGGGAAGTTCTACACTTACATTCTCAAATGGGGTGATAATGTCTCCAAAGGGGTGAAAACTGGCCCATGGGGACAAAAAAAAAAAAAAGCTTACTGCTTTGGCATATAAAGTAAGGTATACATTTAGTACATAAACAGATATATTTAATATATAGGTGGTATTAATATTTCATTGTTGGGGGGGGGTTTGTAATTAGGAAAACAGTTTTCTAAAAAGGTTCCAGGGACTTCCATGGCAGTCCAGTGGTTGGGACTCTGCTTCCAATGCAGGGGGCATGGGTTCAATCCCTGGTCAGGAAACCAAGATCCCACATGTAGCATGGCATAGACAAAAGAAAAAAAAAGTTAAAAAAATAAAATAAAAAGGTTTCTTATAGAAGTTTACAAGGGAGGACAAAAATGTAGAGAAACATTGATCTAGATAGTGGTTCTTGGGTGGAGATGACTAAGAGTAACCTGGAAATTTTTTAAAGAATACAAAAGCTGGGGGCTGCCCCACATAACATGCCATATCAGAGGTTGGGGGCTTAGAAAATGGAAATAGGGTGGGTCAAAAGCAGATATGGAGACTGTTCCCGGGGAATTCAAGTACAGATGTATGACCTACCCTGCCAGCACAGATCTACATTCTCTACTGGCACCCTACATTTCTTTTGAAATTCCTGCTTTGGAAATGCCTTCAAACGTCAGAATAAAAATCATATTGAAAAATTTCTCGTACTATTCCATTTTAACAAAAGTATCTAATTTTACTATTATATAATGCATGTGTAGTCCAGACTGGCACATACTGGACAATAAATAACTATTCTTATTGCTTTTTAATACTACTGTTGATGCTTTTACTAAAAATAAGAAGTCCTGAAAAAGCACTCATTTACATTCCTATAACCTTAATATAAATGTTTTTATTTCCTAAAGCTTATCTCTACCAGTATGCATATACATTTTTACGTGGATTGTACATATAGTCACACTTTTCTGAAATGACCAAAACGAGAATCATTTATCCTAACTAGCCATTTTATTTATCAGATTTGGTGTCAACTCATTTCACCAAAATCAAATCCATCCCTGAATGAAATTATGCCATTTAAGATATTTTAAAGAATAAGACTAAGGTGTCCATCTTAAAAATCAAATATCTCTTGATAACCACCCCACCAGGAAATCTACAAAATAGTTTTTACTTTTATCTTTGAAAGTGCAGTCACTAAATCTCAACCTCTTAGACACCAATCTTAGTATTTAAGGGAAGAGTTAGAGGGATGCTAAAATAATTTTCCTAGAATCCCAGACATGCTAGCAGGGAAACAGAATAAAAATGTCATAGCCTTTAAATGATAAATTTCTTAAGTCCTTTTTAATTACACAGCCTTTAAGTTCCTAGGCTCTCAATGAACTTTGAAAAAGACTTGAGATGAAAGCAATGAAAATCTTCCCTAAATCTCTCATCACACTTGCACACAAGTCCATTTTGAATACTAAGCCAGGAATCTGGAGGGTATTTTTAAGTGATATGTTAGTCTTGGCTTCTCTGCAAAAGTAACTAAAACTGGGAGATAGACCAGTGGTGCCAAAGGAGTCTGCTCTGTGAATCATGAGTAAGAGCAGCTCTAAGCTTGCAATTTGGATAAGCTGTCAGCAGGTGGCAGCTGTTCCGGGCGATGGGAGAACTTTCTGGCCTGAGTGCCTCTCCAAGTAGGGATTTTATAAAAGAATGTGATGGTTGATTTGAAAATGAATGGGGCCTTGAGAAGAGATGTGAATCTGGGGCAATCTGAGGTTTATTAAATGATTATTTTAAGACCAAGTCACTAACAATATGAGTAGCCAGTGAACAGTAATTTCCATGATATTAAAAATTCTGCTCTGAATAGAAATGGAAGAATTCCTTTCCCAATTATAAGCAAGTTTAAGAGGACACTTACTTTTTTACAATTTTGTTGCGCTTGGCTTGTGAGAAGGTTTCAAGCTGAAGGGACTCATGGGTAAGAAATGCTACTGCCAAATGGAAGTAATTGTTCCAGAGCTGTTCAAAATTAATTGCGTGGGTAAAAAGAAATGGAAAATAACATTAATAAGGGTCATACTAAAACAGTGACATATAGTAGAAATTCACTTTCCAGAAATTAATAAATAAAGTAATATCCACAGGATATTTTTCTCTCTTGTGTTTCAATGATTCAGCCCTGAAAATTTTAACACTTTACTAAGATTTAAAAAAACTTTTTAAAACTGTTATATTTGTTTTACTCTTGGGATAAAGGAAAATTGCTGCCAAGACGTGTACCTATTTATAGTAGGTAGTTTGGCAATACTTATCAAAAGTCCTAGTGTTTTGCCAAACTTTTGAACTAGTAAATATTTTAGGACTTTATCCTGGAAAAATAAGGGTATTTAAAAAATATTTAAGTAAGTGCTATTTAACGTAACAGAAAATGCAAACAATCTAAAATTTCATACATATATAAACATATATGTACATATGCACACATACACATGTATACATATATGCAATATCCTCCGCTTATGTCTTCACTTTCAAAGTTCCACAGATACAAACACAGGCCATGGCACAGCAGAAGCATATCACCAAGCAAATGTACCTGTAACGGAAGCAGAACCTTGTCTGTCTTCACCAGGACTTAGAATAATGCCCTGTACGCATAACTCTCTAACGTTTGTTGGATGAATGAATGAAGATGGAGCTAGTGGTCACTTGTTTTGCTATCACTTTGGACTTTCAAACAGGTGTGTATACGCACTGCTCTCTGGACACTAAACCATTTGTAGAAGAGGAATACCTGTGTGACTGCCTGCAAGCAGGTTGTGTATAAGTGTTCTGATAAGAGCTGAGGCAATCTGTCTTCCAAAATGAAACTCTCCTTCTGCTTCAGCTGAGAACTGAAGGAACTCCTAGGTGAACTGCATGCTTACCTGAAGTTCAAAGCTTGCCTGATCCATGAAGAATCTGGTGAGAACCTCAGCAAACTGATTTATGGCACGGAGGAAAACCCTGGCGGGGGAAAGAAAAACACACTGGATAAATAAGGCAAACTTCATGCTCTTTGAGACATTTTCTGGGGCTTCCCAGGTGGCTCAGTGGTAAAGAATCCACCTGCCAATGCAGGTGTTCAACCCCTGGGTTGGGAAGATCCCCTGGAGAAAGAAATGGCTACCTACTCAGTATCCCTGCCTGGGAATTCCCATGGACAGAGGGGTAACAGAGTCAGACACGACTTAACATTTTCTATGTTAAAAACAACAACACAAATCAAGCCTGGATTTGTTAACCTAAGACCTTTAGATCTATCAAGATCCTTAGAGACCAAAAACAGCACAGTCTACAGTGAAGGCCAGTTTCTCAAACTGTCTCCGAGCATCACTCAAGGCTGCATCACAATTGAGCCAGTTGAGAGGATCAGCTCCTGAGCCTCAGACCAAAACTCTTTCTACTCCATCGTGATGCTTGTATTTTAAAGTCTACGACTTTGGATGCAACTGTTTCTCTAATCTGTACATAGTTGGGAAGCGTTTTCTAACCAGATATTAGGACCATGGAGACTTAATGCTTATCATAATAATTTACTTTATTTAGCTCTTGAAAAATCCTGAATCTGAGTATCTGTGCATGTGTGCTCTGTTGTGTCTCTTTTCGACCCCATGGACTATATGGCACACCAGGCTCCTCTAGACATGGAATTTTCCAGGCAAGAGTACTGGAGTGGGTTGCCATTTCCTACTCGAGTATTTCCTGACCCAGGGATCAATACTGAGTCTCCTACATCTCCTACACTGGCAGGCAGATTCTTTACCATTCAGCTACCTGGGAAGCCCCTAAGTATCTGTATTCAGTTCATTTGACTTGAATTCAACAAGTCTTCGTTGAAGACCAGCAACTGCAAAGCACTGGCTTAGGTTCTGCCTTGAAAGAGACACGTCTTGGTCTTAAGAAGGTTACAGCTTGGTGGGGTTCACTTGCAACCTGTAAATCGAACCTTGACCCAACAAAGAACATGGAAAATTCTAGGAGGGGGTATCAAATAGGTATAGGGAATCAAAAGGAGAGAAGAGGACATCTAGGTCAGAATGGCTTCCTTTGGAGATGGCATTTGAGAAGGACCTAAAGGAATGGGAGGCAGATTGATGGCCAGAGACGATGGGGCAGACATGGCAGGCGGAAGCAGCCCATGTGAGGGAAGGCATAGAGCATGTTCAGGAGCAGCAAGAGGTCAGTGTGGCTGTAGCGCACACTGTATGTGGGCTTCCCAGGTGGCGCCAGTGGTAAAGAACCTGCCTGCCAATGCAGGAGATACAAGGGATGTGCGTTCCGATTTCTGGGTCAGGAATATTCCCTGGAGGAGGTCATGGCAACCCACTCCAGTATTCTTGCCTGGAGAATCCCATAGACAGAAGAGCCTGGTGGGCTATAGTCCATGGAGTCGCAAAGAGGCGGACACAACTGAAGTGACTTAGCATGTACGCACATTGTATATGGAGGGAAACAGTGGAAGATACAGCTAGGAAAGCGGGGTGGGTCAGGATGCCGAAGCCTTGAATATTAGGATAATAAAGCCCGCAGGGCGGCACTGAAAGATGTCTTGCAGAGCTGATAATCAACATGAGAGAGTGATGAGGTAACAGCAGAAAGAAGAGAGTTGAGCCCGAGTCAGAGTGACTGATATAGCTTGGGTGAAATCAAGAACAGGAGGGCATACACCAAGACCACAGAAGCAGGACAACCTTTACTTTACAGATGATGGACCTGAGGCAAAGAGACGAGACAGTGCTTCACAAGGCTCGGAAATCTAGTTACCCGACCCAAGTTTTCAGACGCCGCCGGCCCCACGATGAGTGGTCTCACCTGTTCTGTGTCATATTCATGACCATCCAGTCTTTAGCGTAGATGTTCTTTCCAATTAGATCCTTAAACATGATAAAAGTTTCCATGAGGAAGTCCTGCAGAAAACAGATTAGGAATGATTGGGGGAAAAGTGGGTTACACATTGTATGCCTGGCCCGCATTACGCTGATGCAAAGGGAGGAACATGATGGCCACAGTCCCATAACAGTCTATCTTTTAAGTTTCATGGGGATAACACAGTGTTTTAATCATTTTATATTGGAGCACAGCTGATTCACAATGTTGTGTTAGCTTCACGTGTACAGCAAAGTGATTCAGTTATACATATACATGCACATATTCTTTTTCAAATCCTTTTCTCATTTAGGTTACTACAAAATATTGAGCACTACTCCTTGTGCTATATAGAAGGTCCTTATTGGTTATCCATTTTGAATATAGCAGTGTATATATAATACAGTATTCTTAGAGCTGTCCTATGATTTGATGTTTATATCATATAATCTGGCTTCCCTAGTGGCTCAGATGGTAAAGAATGTGCCTGCAATGCAGGAGACCTGGGTTCGATCCCTGGGTCAGGAAGATCCCCTGGAGAAGGACATGGCAACCCACTCCAGTATTCTTGCTTGGAGAATCCCATGGAAGAGAAGCCTGGCAGGCTATAGTCCATGGAGTCACAAAGAGTCAGACATAATTGAGTGACTAACAATTTCACATAGTCTGATGAGGGAGACAAGGATGAAAAAAACGGCACAAACTTTATAAATTATAAAATAGACTGTTGAAAAATTAAACGACTGGCTTAAGGCCATAGAAATCAAGAAGCAGAGGGCTAGGATCCAGACCTTTGGGTTCTGGATCCCAAGTTTACAGCCATAATATCGTCAGTGCTTGACTGCTGAATGTTGTCTGAACAGATCTACTGCATTTCAAAAGCATCCACCAATTGTAAGAAAACTGACACTTCTTTTTAACTTTTTGGAATCTTTTAAAAATTGAATTGTAATTAACACACAGTATTATATTAGTTTCAGGTGTAACTACGTAGTGATTCAAAGGTTTTATACATCATCATCACACCTAGTCCAGTTACTATCTGTCACCCTACAGTTTTTACAGTATTATTGACTGAATACCCTCTGTGTACATCCTTGGTAATTGTTTACTTTATAAACTGTCAGCTGGGGTCTCTTAATCTCCTTCACCTCTTCTGTCCACCTCTCTGCCCTCCTTCCCCCTGGTAACTACCAGTTTCTTCTCTGTATCTGAGTCTGAGAAAACTGATACTTCTAACAACTCTTGAGTCCAGTTCTTCCTTATTACTGTTAGAACGGAAACAAAAATGCTATAAATAAGAAGCAGAGTCAGGATTCTTCCTATTCCAGGAATGCTTCCATGGGTAGCCTGGGGAGAAGGGTCCTAAACGCTCCTTACAAAGAGATGTTAGCAGTGGACCATGATGACTGTAACAACTAATTAACAAAAGCCCAGGATGGAGAAAATAGCTATTCTACTCACAAGGCAGCTATGAGGAAAAAAGTAACTCAGAAAAAGAAAAATTAGGCTAAAAATCAGTGCTTAAAAGTTTGGAAAGCTTTTAAATTTATTAGTTAGTTAAATTTAGACATTTTCCACTCAGATTCCTGAGATGAAAATGCAGTCCAATTTCTCTGGCACTAAACCGTGCAGTTTCAGCAAGTAAGGAAAGAACATGGGTCTGTGCAGGCAGGGGGCCTGGGTTCTATTTCTAATAATATTCCTCAGAGACCCTAGTCCTGATGGCTACCCAGGAGGCCAAATAGTGAAGGATCAGGAATAACAACAGCCCGGAAGTCTGTGCTTTGCAATCTTCCTTCTGGTTCAGTGCAGACTAAATCATTTAGTGTGTAAGTTTTTCAATTTTTCATCATACATTTTATGTGCACCCATTACTTATTAACTATTCCATTAACTTTTCCCTCAAGTCAACAGGAGCTCATGGTTTGTGAAGCGAGGACGTAAAATGCTGGTTATCTGCTTCTGACACTGACTACGTTCAGCCCTAGGCGCTCTCAGTGAACTGTGAACAGTGATGGCATAAGGGCAGCTCACAGATCTCCCCAGGCCTCCCTTTCTCTACCGCTTCCCAGGGTCCTTCAAGTTATTTCTTCAGAAGCAGCAGGACAGAGAGAAAGGAGGGTCCACTGAAGGTTGAAAGGCCTAGCTGTACTCGGCAGTTCTCCCACAAATGACCACTGTTTCCTTGGGGGCAATAATCCTTTTTAATTAGATGATGCTGGGAGAAAAGTTCACATTGATCTAGAAAACAGAGGTTAAACCTGACGTTAGGGCTGTTGCTGTTGTTATTTTTTTTTGCTTACTTAATGGAGCCAAATTACCAGGAGCTTGAACTTACTATAAATTTCTTTATTCTACCTGCTTTCAAAGGAAATCTGAAAAAAAAATGTCATTTCCGCCCCTCCCCCACGGCTGCAAAGTGCAGCATATGGGAATCTTACTTAGTTCCCTGATCAGGGATCGAACAAGGGTCCCCTGCATAAAAACACAGAGTCCTAACCACTGAACCTCCAAGGAAGTCCCAAGAAGTCACTGTTTTTATATTAATTTTATCTTATGTAATAATAAAATATTATATACAATTATAGTATAAGATCATAATTATTATTGTAAGTAGTTGGTTCTCATAGGTATTAACACTTGTCAGGTACAAAGCGAGGCATTTTCCATGTGTCCATTCATCAGTACTTACATTAAGCTTTTCTTTTTTGGAGTGATGAAAATATTCTGGAATTACAGAGTTGTGACTGCTGCACAATGCTGTGAATATACTAAACAGCAATGAACTGTATGCTTTAAGTGGGTGAATTGTATGGAATGTGAATTATATCTCAATAAAGCTGTTTTTTAAAAAAATCACATTAACCCCCTCCCTCTCCAGGTAGGTACCATCTTATATATGAGGAAGCTGAGGTTCAGTGAAGTTAAATAGCTTGTCCAAAATTTTGCAGAGGTAAGCAGAACAGAATTCAGAATTCAAACCCAGATCCTGGTATTCCAAAGCCTGTGTTCTTAAACACACTGCACCATCTGCCTGTGGAGGAGAAACACCGCCATCCTCAGCTTCCACCTCTCAACCCCTCTCCTCTCCTCTGTGATTCTCTCACTCAGATTTCTGGAAGCACAGCTACGGATGGCTATGGACTCCTGTACCAGCCTGCCTGTGAGAGCATGATTGAAGTGGAAGTCCACATAAGTCTCCAGACTAAGCCACAATACCTTATTGTGGTCCAAGACAGTATTCTGAGAGTTCACCAACGGATCGATTACAACTAATAATAAAAAACAGTACTGACTCAATAGACATAAACTTGAGCAAACTCCGGGAGATAGTGGAGCAGAGGGGAGCCTGACATGTTGCAGTCCATTCGGTAGCAGAATCAGACATGACTTGGAGATGGAACAACAACAGCAACTTTCTCTCCAATTCTTTGTTATGTTTTTCCATCATGTAGACCTCATAGAAAGGAGAGTGACTGTCAGGGAAAGAGCTGGGTATCCTTGGGAGTACTGGCCACATGCTATCCAAATAAAAAAGGCAGAAAGTGGACAATTGAGAGCATAAAGAAAACAAGTCAAGAATATCCATGAATGATGGAAGTTACCCAAAGGAAGTCTAGTCTACTAAGACACCCCAACTGTTAACCCAGCTCCATATCCAGCCCATAGCTTTACAAGACAAGATGATAACTTCAGGGATGATGTTTTGTTTTGTTTTATGCAGGATCTTAGTTCCCTGACCAGAGATTGAACTCAGACTACAGCAATGAAAGCGCAGTCCTAACCACTGAACTGTCAGGGAATTTCCACTTTCAGGAATGTTTAATAGCCATTAACAGTTCCCTGTAAGAAGAATCATGGGGAAGCTGCCGGAAACTTAACCTAGCTTCTTAAACTACCTTTGGCTATATGGTTAATAGTAAACTATTAAGAGGACAATTTTGTTTAAAACAAAAAAGAATGGAATATTTTCAACTGAAGATAACTTACAAATGTTACATGGGGCAGGTGCTACCTCTTTTTGTTTCCCTTCCCAGGGACTACTGAAAAGGATGACATCCACCACATCTTGGAAGACCATGCACATCTCTGTCTTCTAAAATCCTTGCAAGGGTGACCACTGTCCCTGAAAATGAGACACTGTCCTCTTCTGAGAGCAAAAAAGGTCAGCCAAATGTTTCTAAGTACAGGGTCTCTCTAAATCAAAGAAACTCCAGTGCCTCCACGAGGACCTATTGGTATGTGAACTCTTGTTTAGTCACTCAGTTGTGTTCAACTCTTTTGTGACCCCATGAACTGCAGCCCATCAGGCTCCTCTGTCCATGGGACTTCCCATGCAAGAATACTGGAGCGGGTTGCCATTTCCTTCTCCAGGGGAATCTTCCCGACCCAAGGATGGAACACGTCTCTTGCATCTCCTGCACTGGCCCGCGGATTCTTTACCACTGAGCCACTTGGGAAGCCCACATATACCGTACTCTTCTTTAAAGTTTATGGCAGAGAAACACTATCCCTCTTATAATCACTGTGCAAAGCCACACAGCATTAGAGAAGTGTGGGAAGAGAACCCACACAGAACTGATGCTCAGTTCTGTCAAAATATGAAAAGTCTTAAAGTGAGCAGGACGCAATGAAGACAACTTACAACGATGTCTTGTCTGGTTTTGAAAGTGCTGATGTAGTGGCTGTAGTGGCTGTCATCCATCTGCTGCAGGATGGCGATCATGCAAGCAACAAAACTCCCCTGGAAGCAGACGGAAAACACAATAAATCCCAGTTCCTGAGCCCACCAATTGACAAAGCAAGATGTGGGTGGATGGTCTTTGGTTTTCTCTACCCAATTAAGTATGCAGAGACCCCAGCATGCTGGAAACATACTGAATTCTAGAGGTCTAAAGGCATGTGCTTTGCAGTTTCTTGGTAAAAACAAGCTCCTTCCAGGTTTGAGTGGAGGGCTTCCTTCATCCTGTTGTCAGCTCTGACCTCTGAAATCCCGTAGGTCAGGGGATACTGACTCTGAGATCCCAGCTAGATGACTAATGAAGCTAAAACAACTTGTAGATGCTGAGTTGCTCGTTGAGAAAGACGGGTAGTAGAGACATCCAGAGAGAAATGCCAGAAATATTTAGATCATTTAAACAAATTTGAGCTTGGAGGACTGCAAGAGGAGAAAGAGAAGTAGTACAACTGAGTAGAGAAGCAGAGGAGACGATAGGAGAGGAGAGTTCCCTGCTGGACCAGTGTCATGCCTCCAGCTCTGGAGTCCTTTGGCCAGTGATTCTTGCATGTCAAGCTATGTAACTGTGGACCTGGTTTGAAGAAAGGGGTTGGGTAATTAGATGTGTATTCAGTCCCTCAGCTGTGTCCGATTCTTTGTGGCCTCATGGACTGTAGCCCTCTAGGCAGCTCTGTCCACAGAATTTTCCAGGCAAGAATACTGGAGTGGGTTGCTGTTTCCTACTCCAGGGGATCTTCCAGACTCAGGGATGGAACCTGCATCTCTTACATTGACAACTGGATTCTTTACCACTAGTACCATTCCTGGTCTGGATAATTAGGTGATTATCATCATTTCTATTTTTGAGGCCAGGAATTGCATATTCAACTGGCTGTCCCCTAGTCCAATTATATTTGAGTCACAGTCTTAATTTTCTAGCCTAAGGTAAGTACCCAAGGCAGAATCTGCCTGTATTCATATAGTTATGAAAACAATACAAATTTAAATGAATTTGGCACAGAGAACAGAAAAACCTAGCTGTTCCTGGGATGGAGAGAATAACTTTCTACATACAAAAACAATAGAAGACTATCCATGGTCACCTCTCTATGGATGAATGCCTTACATTTCCTTTGTTTAAAAAAGGTTTATTTTTCTAATTATAAAGCAATGTAAATTTATTGCATTAAGGCTTTGATATTTATTGCCAAACTAGCATACAGTTTGCATTACCATCAGCACCTTTTTGGGGGGGAATGCTATTTATTTCTCCAGGCCTTTGTTAAAGTGTTTGTCCAAATTTTACCTTCTTGGGAAAGGTATTTTTGGGTCGGGGGTATGCCCTGAGGTTTGTGGGATCTGAATTCCCTGACCAGGGATGTAACCTAGGCCCCGGGCAATGAAAGCTTCCAGTCCTAACCACCACTGGACCACCAGGGAATTCCCAGGAAACCTACTCTTTTTTTTGTTTTGGTCCTACTATGTAGCACGTGGGATCTTAGTTCCTCAACCAGGGATCGAACCCTCACCCTCTGCATTTGTGGAGTCTCAATTGCTAGACCACCAAGAAGTCCCTAAAAAGCCATTCTTAACCACCTTACATAAATTTGTAACTCTATGACCCTGAATCCCCTTATTCCACTCAATTTTTCCCCCTCCACAGCATTTATCTCCTTCTAATATTCTGCACTTATTTTTTTATTGTTATTCTTGCTAGAATGTAAGCTTCTCTAAGGTAGGGATTTTTGCTCTGTTTCCTTTTGTATTTCTCTTGTCTAGAACAATACCTGACTTATAGCAGTTTCTTACTACCTGTTTTTTTTAATAAATAGTTTTTATTTACAGTAGCAATTTTTTTAAATTAAATTTTATTTTGCTTAACTTTACAATATTGTATTGCTTTTGCCATACATCAAGATGGATCTGCCACAAGTATACATGTGTTCCCCATCCTGAACCCTCAGTAGCAATTTTGAAGAGTTCTTTTTCTATCCTCTAATTAAAATCTCATTGGAAATGGCGACCCACTGCAGGATTCTTGCATGGAGAATGCTACGGACAAAGAAGCCTGATGAGTTACAGTCCACAGGGTCACCAAGAGTTGGACATGACTGAGCAACCAAGCACACGTGCATGTAGCTTATACAACTGCAAGCAAAAGACGGTCTGTTTTAATGATGATACAAGTGGTCTCTCAACAGTTACCTCTGGTCTCAATCATACCTTTTACCTGACATTTAGTAGACATAATAGTTGGAAAATAAGAGGCCAACACTGACATTTCTAAAAGCATGCTAATCTCAAGTTCTTTAAAAGATTTTCTTTGAATGAAAAGGGCTGCCCAGTAATACAGGGCACCAATCTATAAGCATTTCAAGCATCAGGGGAAACAGAATGTGAAGGGGAGAATTGAATTTATCAGAATTTCTCTCACGGTGCCTAAAGTACAGAGTTGGGAACATAACTTGGTAAGCTTCTGTCGGGGGGCATGGCTAACAGCATGCAGGGCGCTGCCTCCAGAACGGTGTACGGAGCCAACGTCCACCTCAATCACGTGGTGGTTGTGTAATCTTGTACAGGTTTCTGCATGTTTCCTCTTTTTAAAAATGGAGCTTACTATGAGTTTTCAGTGAAATATAAAGTGCTCAAGATACATTCTAGCACACACACAAAAATGAGCTAACAACGACCACTACTATTAATATCATTTTGGCTGAACATACTATTACTGTTATCATTCTAATGAAGGTGGATCCACCTAAAACATGCAGATGTTGAGAATTATAATTACATTGCTTGAGATACTAGAGGAAATGCTGGATGCAGTTAGCTAAACTAATTTTCTAATTTTCTGCTCACAAAAGCTCATATGTTCCTTAAAGAAAATAGTAAGTAAATATTTAAAGAGCATTAGGTAGAACTGGTCCTGAGTTCTCAGTTCACCTAGGGTGCCTGCATATCTCAGTGGGTCTCTGCTTTAATGTATAATATTAGAGGAGGTTTTTGTTTCACCATCCATCTGAGTAAGACTCCTTAAGAATGGATTCACACACTTTGTATTAGTGAGATCCTTAATAACTGTCCCCTGTTGATCTCTACCTTCCTGTTGGATCATTTTCCCTCAAGAAAAAATCAGCATCAGATTTACTCACAGTTAAAAAGAAGAGTCACTCAACCAGGGAGGCTATAATGTTGGAGGCCCCGTTTAATTCCCAAGGGAGCTATGCCACCCAACAATCAGTGCAGTGTAGAAACTAGGATGGGAGGGGCCTATGTGAATTTGGTCTCAAGTCACTGGTCCCCCAAGCCCCTCATTGGGTAGGTGGGATGGGACACTGAGAAGCTGCAGTGGCCGCATGGTCCCCTGGACGACACTCACAATATGGGGAGACTGTCGGCTCATCCCAATCACGGTCCGGTTGATCCTTCTCAGCAGCCGTTCCATTACCAGCTGTATGTGCTTCGTCGTGGGGCCCTAAGGAGGAAACACATGGATGGACACACTTCTGACTTGCTTCACTTTTCTTAAGGAAACCTTAGACAAGTTGAGATTTCTCTTTCATCTCGTTCTGGCTCTTGCCTACAAAACAGTCTCTTATCCAAAAGGGGGAAACATCGCAGAATGATACATAATATTATTAAGGAATCTGCTTAACAGCATTGGTTCTAACGTTTGAAAGATGAATGTGGAGATGCAGGAGAAGAATGTCTCTTTAATAACCTAGGTCATCTGGACTCACTGAGAGCTCCCTGTAGCTGCTGACTCAACAACAGTTTTGGGAGGACCCCCACTAGCATGAGGTACTGGCTCCTGACCCTGAGTAAATCAAGTCACCCAAGAAAATTAGGCACATGAATGGGAAGCAAAATGCAAATATACAGAGTTCTTGCCATCTTCTGTGTAGGAGGTTAAAAAAAAAAAGAAGAAATTCAAGTCAAGGACATTGTTATGAACTGAAGGTTTGCCTTCAAAATTTCTATGTTGAAGCTCTAACCCCCAAAGGTGATGGTATTCGGAGATGGGGCTTTGGGAGTGAATCAGGTCATGAAGACAAAATCTGGGATTGATGGGTTAGTATCCTTTTAAGAAGGGACACCCGAGAGCTTGTCCTACCAAGGAAAGGATATGTGAGGATACAGCTAGAAAGTGGCTGTCTGCAGGCCAGCAGGAGGTCCTCACCAGGACCCAACCATGCAGGTACGCTGACCTTAAAGTTCCAGTCCTTAGAACTATGAGAAATAAATCTATTCTTTAATCCACACAACCTTCAATATTGTATTAGAGCAGTTTGAGCAGACTAAAATAAGGAATTACTAATCTGACTCTGTCAGGTATCTATGAGCAAGTATTCAACTTTGAGGAGCCTTCAATATTCATAGATACAAAAAAAAAAAAGAAAAGTTCCTATACAGGAATTAGCTGGGCTGATACACCCAGCACTGCCTGGTGAATGTTTTTCCTTCTTGTGATTTGATATTACATTCTTTCAGTTCAAACTTATCAATATTCAACTCTCCTTTTCAAAGCCAGTATCCATTCCTGCTTCTTAAAAGATAGTCTGAATCTTCTGCTTAATGCTTCCAACAACTAGATCATTGCTATTTCTGTACTTTTATTAAAACAGCAAGTATTATTAGTACACCCTTGCTTTTTATTATTTCTTTGAATGAAAATGACTCATAAAACCTGCCTCTCTGTGGGGTGTTGTGTTTTCCTTTATTTACACGAGTTTCATATGTTAGACCCCAGTAGGTGGGTCCAGTGTACAGGCACCCTCTGAGTCTTTAACAAATTTACACTTCAGCAGGAGGGTTGGGGCTTAAATATAAATAAACAAAATACAAAGGTTCCCCTGGAAGGTCAGTTTCATGAGGGGAGGGCTTGCTTCTCTTGTTTACCGCTGAAGACTCAGACCTTTCACAGTACCCAGAGCACAGGAGCTGTGTAAGGAGTGTTTGTGAGTGGAATTTACAACTCAAAGATGGTAAAAGCCTTAAAACGTAAGGACAGAATAAAGGCAGCTAGCAGAGTGCAGGAATTTGGGCAGGACTGTACCAACAACTACTTCATGGAGGTGCTTAATGCAACTGGACTCTGAAGAATGGGGAAAATGTGAAGATGTAGTTATAGGAAAGCAGGAGGGAATAAAAAAAGGAGGGCATAAGAATAAACTTCAGTAATGAGAGCCTGGAATGAGCCAAAATGCTATAGGAAGACACAGGGAATTAGTTTGTACGTATAAGTATGTCTAGGAACTTTATGTAGGAGAACTGGGTTTGATCCTTGGGTCAGGAAGATCCCCTGGAGAAGGAAATGGCAACCCACTCCAATAGTCTTGCCTAGAGAATCCCATGGACAGAGGAGCCTGGTGGGCTACAGTCCATGGGGCTGCAAAGCATTGCACATGACTGAGCGACTAAACTACCAACCCCAGGGACTATACTGATGGTTCAGTGGTTAAGACTCTGAGCTTCCACTGCAGGGGAAATGGGTTAGATCCTTGGAATTAAGATCATGCAGGCTGCATGGCTCAGCCAAATAAAAGAGATATTATCTTAAAAAAAAAAAAAAAAAAAAGAGTAGAAAGCAACATTTAGGTTTCAGAAGGAAGGATCAGCATCAGAGAGCATATATGGAGAACTTCTCAGAAGCTCAACAATAGGTACTATAGTGCTGTCAGGTACCAAAAGCATAAGAGGGTAGAGGTTTCTACCTTACAAGCCTACACAGAGCTCTGGTTCTGAAAAGTTCCCATAGAGACCTCAGTGATGGTCAAACTGGGCTGGCCAGGAAAATCAGCCAGCAGCGGCCCCCAGAGCAGGCAGACCTCCCCAGACCTAGGTTTGCCTGATAGGTTCTAGCCAGGAGAACCCTCTCTAAACACCTCTAAAGAGGGTACCACCTAGATTCTCAATTGCCTGGGATGAGCAGGGCCGCACAGCTGTTCTTGTCCCCAGCCACGGGACCAGCATGAGCTGTGCTCCACATCAGGGACCCTTGAACTCACCACATCCTTCCTGTCCAGAACCTCCAGGAGGTAGCTTAGAAGCTGTGAGCTTGCCTCGTGGTCAGGCTTGCTGGAGTTGTCGTCTAACTGGCCGCTGAGCTGGTCTATCAGCAGAGCAAGCAGCACATCCCTGCACTCTGCGGGCGAGAAGGCAGACCACTCAGCAGCTGTCGGAGCACCCCTCCACGCAGCCTGGCTCCTTCCTACAGCCCCCTCTCTGCCTGTCCCTCCAGCTCCCAGCTCTGGACTCAGCCCTGCAGGGGCTCCTCCGGGCTACCAGGGAGCGTGTGGTTTTTAGGCCCGGAAGTTCAGCCCTCTACCTTGACCTTAAATGCAAAGGAAATCCCACCTAGTGTGTAGTCCCATGTTTATAAAGTATTTAACAATGTCTTTAGCTTTTTTTTGGGGGGGGGGGGCAGGGTGGAGCTTCCTTTGCCTCAGATGGTAAAGAGTGTGCCTGCAACACAGGAGACCAGGGTTTAATCCCTGGGTTGTGAAGATCCCTTGAGAAGGGGGAATGGCAACCCACTCCAGTATTCTTGCCTGGAGAATCCTGTGGACAGAGGAGTCTGGCAGACTGCAGTCCATGGGGTCACAAAGAGCTGGGTACAACTGAGCAAGTAACACAGAGCATTTTTTTTAAAGGCATAGAACTTTTTTTTTTTTTTTAAAAAGGGACTAGGACTTCCCTGGAGGTGCAGTGATGAAGATGCTGCCTTCCAGTACAGAGGGGTGTCAATTCAATCCCTATCAGGGGGTTAAGATGCCACACGCCTTTAGGCCAAAAAAAAAAAAAAAAAAACAAACCTCAGAAGCCCTATTATAACAAGTTCAATAAAAGACTTTAAAATGTTTTTAAATAAAATAAATTTTAAAAGGTCAACTTAGGGATTCCCTGGCATTCCAGTGGTTAGGACCCAGCGCTTCCACTGCAGGGTGCACAGGTTTGATCCCTGGTCAGGAAACTAAGATCCCATAAGCCACGTGGTGCAACAACAACAAAAAAAAAGGCCAGTGTGATATTTATAAGCTAAGTTATAGGAAATTAATAAACTAAGCAAGTTATATGCTTTTAATTTTTTTGACATGTTCTACCAAATGGATAAAATATACTCAAAAATTCCTATGAACACTAAGCTTCATCAGCACATTTCAGTGAGTTTCACAGATATTCTTTTCATGCTTTTGCAGATACTTCGACTTCATACAGGAAGGTGCTGTCTTTCCACTATGTCTTCTTTCTGGGAACTTCACGATGATAAAATATTATTCTGATAAGTCCAGACATTCTGGGCATGAACAGAAATGACGGTGAACAGTGATACTACTTCCTCTGCTGGAATTATGCAGTGCATCCTTGCTCTTCAGCTCAAATGTCTCATCTTCACGGTCTCATTTATGCCTTCCACATCCTTAGAGGCACAAGTTATCACAGCATAAGAGGTTGACTAATACTAGGTTTTCTACTTAAGAGCACTCACTAGCTTTCTGCACTCCCCCTGACCACGTTCTTGAAACAGCTGAAATGTCTAAGCACAAATTCAGAGGCTTAGAAAATATCAGAGCCAAAAAACAATGCTGATTTGATCTAGTACAAGTCCATCCTTCCATAGAAACAGAAGCTGAGATTTACTAGATGGTCCTTTGTTTGTTTGAAGTTATATAACTAGCCTGGGGTAAAGTCACAAGGGTTCTCTCACCAACCTACTCAACTTTTCCTGCTTCTGAGGTACCCTGGTGGTCCTCAGACCCTCCAGCCAATACACACAGCATGAATCACCTATTGGGACTCCCTGACCGTGGGAGTGAAAGGAACTTCACTTTCACTTTTCACTTTCATGCATTGGAGAAGGAAATGGCAACCCACTCCAGTATTCTTGCCTGGAGAATCCCCGACGGGGAGCTGGCCCACAGGGTCGGACACGACTGAAGCGAGCAGTAAGACTGGTGTAGCCAAAAATAGCTCCCCAGCTGGCCCACCCTGACGGGTCTTGGGTTTACTGGGAAAGGACCAGGTATGGGAACCTCCTTCCCACGTCAACTTTGGGGCAGGAACACAGTGATTTACACCTGATGGCTCCTTGCTTGACTAGTTACAAAATGAAGAATCTTTTATCAGTGTAAGAGCTTTCTTCCCTCGGTGCCCTCCTCCACTCTTAGCAGTAAGATGGTAATCTGGCTCACCCACAGCTCCCCCCGAACCTCTCTGATTTATTGTGACTGCCACTACTCCTGCCATGGTCAATTTTTTGCCATTGATGTGACATGACTGGGCATGGAATGGAGGAGAAATGTGCATAACCTGCTCTGCTGAGCAAGTACAAGCAGCAAGAAGTCCATCACTGCCCCGGGGCATCACTGCATCCCTGCCATAGGGTACCACCCCCCACAGCATCACTGCCTCATGCCATGACATCATGGTAGCCTGCCCCAGTCCCTGGTTCAGTTGGGACTGGGGCAGGCAGTGATACCATGATGTCATGACATGGGGCAGTGATGCTGGGGGCGGTGGTACCCTATGGTTACTGATACTATACTCCATGTCTAGGTCAAAGGATATGCATTTGTTTAAAAGGACCATCTTTCCTGCTTGCATGTTGCTTTCTGGCGTTTATATTTTGAGGACAAAGTTTGCTAATTAATGCAACATTCGCTATAGAATTAAACATTAAAGAACACATGATTTTGCTCTTTCATGGAGCTAGGTGAAATGCTGAACTGATTTCACATTCTGTTTAAAACCAGTTTCCCAGGAAGTGCTTAAGTATCACCAAGGACATAATTAATTTTTTTTTTTTAAAGGCAGCATTGCCTGAGAAAGACAATTTCCGTAAGTGGCCATTTTTGCTGGAGACTCACCTGACTGCTGGAAAAGATTGCTCTCTACTATCTTGGTCATGCAGTTCAGTTTCTGGCGAACTAAGTGGTTGTCAGGGATGCTCTGGATGAATTTGCAGAAGAGCACACTAGAAGAGAAACCTGGGTAGTTAGTGGTTTTATCCTACCTTATCGAAGGGAATAAGCTCTTCCTCTCTCGTGGGAGATTATTTGGGCATGGAGAGGTTGACCTGGAATTCTCTCCTCAATGACCGGATAGTCTGTCTCTAAGAAGCCAAGGAGAGGCTATATTCTGCGTTCACTCTAGGGCTCAGCTGGGGAGCTGAGTCTGCCAAACCTGCCAAACACTCAGGTCCATCACTGCTTTGCAGACCTGTCTTCCTACATCAATTTCTGCAAAAGCCTTTTCCGGCTAATTCCACCCCAGTGTCAATCACCATGTGACCTGGCATTCCTGGGGTACTTAGGTATATGGCTGGAAGCATATTATTATGTATATTTTTCCTATAGTTAATTTTATATCTGTGCATTTTGTTTCTTTGGAGAAAGTGCAAACCTCTCTCAGGGGCCTTTATCTTCCCTAGAACTGAGCACAGAAAGGTGTTCAGTCCACGTGTGTCCATATATGTTAGAAGAATCACAGCATGTGTAGTAGTCCAAGCTGAAACCGAGCAGGGGAGATGCATCTCCTGTTAAGAAATAACAGGAACTTCCCTGGTGGTCCAGTGGTTAAGAATCTGCCTTGCAATGCAGGGGATGCTGGTTCAGTCTCCTGTCGGGGAACTAAGATCCCACACGCTGTGAAGCAACTAAGACTGAGCTTTCTGGAGCCCATGTGACACAACCAGAGAGGCCTGAGTGCCGCCACTAAGACCCAAGACAGCCAAATAATTTTTTTTAAAGAAACAGTAGTTTTTGGCTATTTACCTGAGTTCAATAGGATCGAACACAAGTTTGACATCATTAATGATGCTAGGAAGGTACTTTAAGGCTGCCCCCTGTAAGAAAAACAAAAAGGCAGATTCAGTCATCAAGCAAGACAGATACAGAATTTCCTGCATGATCCCAAGAAGAAATGACCAATGCTAGGAAACAGGAAACTGGACACGAATGTTTTTGTGAGGAAGAAGAAAGCTAGTGTTGCTAACATACGATCTCCTATCATCTTTCTCCTAAAAAAATCTGGACAGCTTTCCATTATCTGTTTAGAATTCATTTTTCTATCCAAGGAGGTAATCAAAACCTTGACATTTCCCTCACAAAGTTGCCAGGGAGAGAAGAAAATAAAGTTCAGATCTGAGTCCTCAGGAATTACATATTTTACATTTAAAAAACTGCTAAGGAGATGATGATGGAGACTTTGGGCTTCTGGGGAGAAGGGAAGCCCTAAGAAGAAAGCCTGCTGCTTGAATCATTATCAAGACCAATTGGCTAAATTCAGAGAGGCCATAAAAGCCATGCAAGGGATGTCTAAAAGGGTAGCTTGTCATCTTTGGGAAAATGTCTATTTAGGTCTTTTGCCCATTTTTTGATTGGGGTGTTTGGTCTTTTGATATTGAGGGGGATGAGCTGTTTTGTGTATTTAGGAAATTATCCCTTGCAGGCTGCATTGTTTGCAAATATTTTCTCCTATCCTCTGGGTTGTCTTTTTGTTTCCTTTGCTATGCAAAAGTCTTTTAGTTTGATTAGGTCCCACTCGTTTATTTTTCCTTTTGTTTCTTTTGCCTTGGGAGACTGATCTAAGAAAATACTGCTGCGATTTATGTCAGATAATGTTTTGCCTGTGTTCCCTTCTAGAAGTTTTAGGTGCCATGGATTTTATTGAGGCATAATTAGGCACATGCAAAGATGTGCAACATCACTGATTATCACAGAAAAGAAAATCTAATGAGATATTATCTCACACAGGTCAGGAGTCTATAAACAATAAATGCTGGTGAGGGTGTAGAGAAAAGGGAACGCTCCTACACTGTTGGTGGGAATGAAAACTGGTACAACCACTATGAAGAACAGCATGGAGGTTCCTCAAAAAACAAAAAACAGAGTTACCATACCATCCAGCAATCCCACTCCTGGGCATCTACCCAGAAGAAACAAACACTCAAATCTGAAAAGACACGTGCACTCCAATGTTCACAGCAACACTGTTCACAATAGCCAGAAGATGGAAACATCTTCAGAGTCGATCAATAAAGATGTATAAGCTGTGTGTGTGTGTGTGAGATGGAATATTATAAGTAAGTGTTAGTCACTCAGTCATATTTGACTCTTTGCCATCCCATGGACTGTAGCCTGCCAGGCTCCCCTGTCCATAAAATTCTATAGGCAAGAATACTGGAGTTGTTGTCACTTCCTTCTCGATAATGGAATATTACTCAGCCATAAAAAGACAGATATCATATGATATCATTTATATGTGCCATCTAACTTAACATACATGTATTTATTTATAGAACAGAAACAGAGTCACAGACACAGGAAAAAAACTAACAGTAATCAAAGGGGAGAGGGTAGGAAGGGATAAATTAGGATTAATAGATATACATCATGATATATAAAATAGGTAAACAATAAGGACCTGCTATATAGCATAGCATAGCATATAGCTTATTCAATATCTACATACATAACCTGTAATGAAAAAGAATCTGAAAAAAATACATATGTATAACTGAATCACTTTGCCGTACACCTGAAACTAACACAACATTGTAAATCAACTCTATTTCAATAAAAATAGGTAGCTTATCTTTGGGAAATGAACATTTGAAAATACAAATGTATGAAAAAGTGAATACAAAGGGATTTCCCCTGTACTTTCTACAAGTCATTCTAAAATTAAGTTTTCCATGAATGAGGATTATTTTTTTTATCATGCACTGTAAGTTTTTCGTTCCCCAGAACATCCTCACCCACAGTATTAAGAGTAGCCCAAGTAGATCAAGCTGACCTTGATCTTGACAGCTTCTTCTATAGGCCTGTCCATCAGCGAATTGAAAGCAAGAAATAACTGGCGGATGGAATTATTAAATTCATCTCCATCTTCACTTTGGCCATAAAATCTTAACAGAAAAAAAAAAAAAGAAGGCAGTCAGATATTCCATCTTTAAAAGACATTTCTCAATAGCTTTGTTGCCTACATGATGCTAGAGGCCCATGCCTCACTTGTCACCTCTTCACACTGTGCACAGAGCCATCTCAAGTGCTCTAACTAAGGTGGTTCGGGGAGGGGCCCCAAAGCTGGGAAGTCCTCACCACCTGGACAAAAAGAAGCTAGTGATTTGTACGTAAAGTCCTACAACAGAGCTCTCCTCCTGGTCCCCTGAAGCTGTCTGAAGGCCAGTCTTGGTGATGTCCTCCATCATAGTGGCATGTGGGCATCCCTGGAACAGAGTGGGGAACAGCCAGAAGCTGCTTCTCCTCAAGTAGCCGATGAGCCCTGCCTATAAGCCCACCATCCTCACCTCAGCTCATTAGAACAATGTCCAATAAGCAGGGGACTTTCTCAGCTACCTAGATTGACAGCTCAGTCTTGCCACCTCCTGCCCTCCAAGACCCCTTCTCTCTCACCTCTTCTAATCATTCTATCTAATCACTCTGCAACTTGAATCATTCTGTCTCATCACATCAAGATTATTTGTGCTGAAGTTTCAGACAACAGGTAGTAAAGTTCTTCAACCCAGAAATGATCTGAAACCAATCTAGTCTGTGAGTCCAGTTAGCATTCTTCTATCTACTGACCTGGCCAACCTGCTCCACACAGGGCCCTCACAAGACACAGGGCACCTTGCCCTTCACTGATACTGTGCTTCCTTTCTTGCCTTTTTAAAAAAAAAAAAAAAAAACTTTTGGTCATGCTGTGAGGCATGTGAGATCTTAGTGTTCCCCAACCGGGGATTAAATACATGTACATCAGAACCTTGGAGTCTTAACTGCTGGATCTCCTGGGGAGTCCCTGATTCATGCTTGTTTAAGTAAGGTACCCTGCTTGTCTATCAACTGAAAAGTTGGTTTTTCTCCTAAGTAGAAATCAGAAGGCTCATGTCGTAAGAAACACAAAAGTACTGAAACTGTAGCCCAAGTGCACTTAATGCTGGGTGGCCATCTTACCACCAACTGGTCAAGAGTAGGGATGGTTTGAACTTGGAATGTTATCAGATCAGATCAGTCGCTCAGTCGTGTCCGACTCTTTGCAACCCCATGAATCTCAGCACGCCAGGCCGCCCTGTCCATCACCAACCCCCGGATTTCACCTAAACTCATGTGCATCGAGTCGGTGATGCCATCCAGCCATCTCATCCTCTGGTGTCCCCTTCTCCTCCTGCTTCCAATCCGTCCCAGCATCAGAGGCTTCTCCAATGAGTCAACTCTTCGCATGAGGTGGCCAAAATACTGGAGTTTCAGCTTTAGCATCATTCCTTCCAAAGAAATCCCAGGGCTGATCTCCTTGAGAATGGACTGGCTGGATCTCCTTGCAGTCCAAGGAACTCTCAAGAGTCTTCTCCAACACCACAGTTCAAAAGCATCAATTCTTCGGCGCTCAGCCTTACTTCACAATCCAGCTCTCACATCCATACATGACCACAGGAAAGACCATAGCCTTGACTAGGCGAATCTTTGTTGGCAAAGTAATGTCTCTGCTTTTGAATATGCTATCTAGGTTGGTCATAACTTTCCTTCCAAGGAGTAAGCATCTTTTAATTTCATGGCTGCAGTCACCATCTGCAGTGATTTTGGAGCCCAGAAAAAGAAAGTCTGACACTGTTTCCACTGTTTATCCATCTATTTCCCATGTAGTGATGGGACCAGATGCCATGATCTTCATTTTCTGAATGTTGAGCTTTAAGCCAACCTTTTCACTCTCCACTTTCACTTTCATCAAGAGGCTTTTTAGTTCCTCTTCACTTTCTGCCATAAGGGTGGTGTCATCTGCATATCTGAGGTTATTGATATTTCTCCCAGCAATCTTGATTCCAACTTGTGTTTCTTCCAGTCCAGCGTTTCTCATGATGTACTCTGCATATAAGTTAAATAAACAGGGTGACAATATACAGCCTTGACATACTCCTGTTCCTATTTAGAACCAGTCTGTTGTTCCATGTCCAGTTCTAACTGTTGCTTCCTGACCTGCATACAAATTTCTCAAGAGGCAGATCAGGTGGTCTGGTATTCCCATCTCTTTCAGAATTTTCCACAGTTTATTGTGATCTACACAGTCTAAGGCTTTGGCATAGTCAATAAAGCAGAAATAGATGTTTTTCTGGAACTCTCTTGCTTTTTCCATGATCCAGCGGATGTTGGCAATTTGATCTCTGGTTCCTTTGCCTTTTCTAAAACCAGCTTGAACATCAGGAAGTTCCTGGTTCACATATTTCTGAAACCTGGCTTGGAGAATTTTGAGCATTACTTTCCTAGTGTGTGAGATGAGTGCAATTGTGCGGTAGTTGGAGCATTCTTTGGCATTGCCTTTCTTTGGGATTGGGATGAAAACTGACCTTTTCCAATCCTGTGGCCACTGCTGAGTTTTCCAAATTTGCTGGCATACTGAGCGCAGCACTTTCACAGCATCATCTTTCAGGATTTGGAATAGCTCAACTGGAATTCCATCACCTACACTAGCTTTGTTCGTAGTGATGCTTTCTAAGGCCCACTTGACTTCACATTCCAGGATGTCTGGCTCTAGGTCAGTGATCACACCATCATGATTATCTGGGTCGTGAAGATGTTTTTTGTACAGTTCTTCTGTGTATTCTTGCCACCTCTTCTTAATATCTTCTGCTTCTGTTAGGTCCATACCATTTCTGTCCTTTATCGAGCCCATCTTTGCATGAAATGTTCCTTTGGTATCTCTGATTTTCTTGAAGAGATCCCTAGTCTTTCCCATTCTGTTGTTTTCCTCTATTTCTTTGCACTGATCTCTGAAGAAGGCTTTCTTATCTCTTCTTGCTATTCTTTGGAACTCTGCATTCAGATGTTTATATCTTTCCTTTTCTCCTTTGCTTTTCGCTTCTCTTCTTTTCACAGCTATTTGTAAGGCCTCCCCAGACAGCCATTTTGCTTTTTTGCATTTCTTTTCCATGGGGATGGTCTTGATCCCTGTCTCCTGTATAATGTCACGAATCTCATTCCATAGTTCATCAGGCACTCTATCTATCAGATCTAGGCCCTTAAATCTATTTCTTACTTCCACTGTAATTTTATACACACACTCAAATATATACGCATATACATATTTATATTTAGTCTCCTCCATTCACCTATAACCTATATGGTACTTATGGAACGTGAACTTCGCTGAAAATTATTCAGAGGGTTCCTGCTAATTCTCAATTCATCCATTCTGCAGAACTGGAAAAGAACTTTATTTGCAATTTATTCCATGAAGTATCTCAAAATGAACATGTGCAAAACAGAACTCACTTGATTTTCCTGCTCATCTTTCAACAGTCCACATCTTGGCAAGTAGCACACCAAACCTAGAAGTTCTCTACAATTCTCTCTCATTCTCCCACCCATTCTAACAGCAAGTCCTGTGATCTCTTATCTCTAAATCAGTCCACTCTCTGCATCTCACAGGAGACAGACCCACCGGATCTTACATTTGAACTATAACAGCCTATTGGAGGGCGGGTCAAGAGGGAAGGGATATATGTATATACTACAGCTGATTCACATTGTTGAAACAAACATGGCAGAAACACACACAACATTGTAAAACAATTACCCTCCAATTAAAAAAAAAAAGACTAAAACTTAAAACACAACAAAAAATAGCCTATTAAGCGGTCACCCAGGTTTCACTCTTAACCCCTGGCAATCCATTTTCCAACTAAAAGATGAGATGATCTTATACTGGGTTGGCCAAAAAGTCAGTTCATGTTTTTCCACAGCATCCTACAGAAAAAGCTAAATGAACTTTCTGGCTAACTCAGTAAAATGTAAGCCAGATGTCACTACCTCTCTAATGAAACCCTTCAGTGGTTTCCTATGACACCTGGAATGAAATCCGAACTCCTTACAATGACCTAGGTGGTCTTCATCATGCATCACTGCCTGCGAGGCTCCGTCCTCCCATTCTGGATCTGTGCTCCAGCAACAGTGGCTTCTCCTGATTCCTCCCACAGGTCACTCAGTGACCCCACAGGACACTTGCCATAGCTGTTCCTACTCCCCACACTTCTCTTACCTGAGACTTTCAGAGGCCAGCTCCTTGTCTTTCAATCTCAACTCAAATGCTAGCCACCAGAGAAGTCTCTCCCACCAGCTCAGCTCAAGGAGCTTTCCCAGGTCACTGTCACATCAGTGCCTTCCCTTCTAGCTTTTATCTATCTGAGATGATCTTGTGGGCTTCTTTATTATCTGCTCCCCTGACCTCGATGTAACCCACAAGCATCACTGGAGCAGGAACCTCGTCTTATCTGTGCTAGACCCCCAACACCCAGAGCACCCTACGTTTGTGACTTAAAAAAAGGAATTATGGACTTCACTGGGAATCCAATGGTTTAGACTTCACCCTCCACATTGAGGGTGTGAGTTAAATCCTGGTCAGGGAGCGAAGATTCCCACATGCCCTGAGGCCAAAAACCAAAACCTAAAACAGAAGCATTGAATTGAAACAAATTGAATGGAGACAAAAAAAAAAATATTAATTAAAAAGGGACTAACATGAGATTGCAGGATTAAAACCAACCTTCTCAGTGTCCTATTGCATCTATAAAATCCAAGCGATCAAAAACAACAAAATTCTGTAAAGCAATTATCCTTCAATTAGGAAAAAAAAAAAATCCAAGCGATTGGAGAATATAGATTGCTAGACTCTCTGTCCCAGTTTAAGCTCTTTTTTAGAATGAGAAAACATCAGGGGTAAAAATAATAATCAACAGGCCATCCAGGCCTAAGTTCAATACAGTCACTCTCTTAGTTTTATGGGTTAATTAACTTGGCTTTTCCACTGTTATAATGCAATCTGACGTTGAAAATGATGAACACAATGTTGTTGCTCAGTCAGTCGGTCGTATCCAACTCTTTGTGACCCCATGGATTGCAGCATGCCAGGTTTCCCTGTCCTTCATCTCCCAGAGTTTGCTCAAATTCACGTCCACTGAGTCGGTGATGCCATCCAGCCATCTCGTCCTCTGTCATCCCCCTTTCCTCGTGCCTTCAATCTTTCCCAGCATCAGGGTCTTTTCTAATGAGTTGGCTCTTCAGATCAGGTGGCCAAAGTATTGGAGCTTCTTCATCAGTCCTTCCAATGAATATTCAGGACTGACTTCCTTTAGGATTGACTGGTTTGACCTCCTTGCAGTCCAAGGGACTCTCAAGAGTCTTCTCCAACACCACAGTTTGAAAGTATCAATTCTTCAGCACTCAGCCTTCTTTATGGTCCAACTATCACACCCATACATGACCAGTGGAAAAATCATAGCTTTGACTAGACCGACCTTTGTTGGCAAAGTTAAGAGTGAAAGAACACAATGGGCTGGATGCAATGAAACATTATGAAGGGTAAAAGAGTCAGTGGATCATTAATGGAAATTGTTTTTTAAAATTTCATCTATTAAGGTTTTCTTTTTATGTTTTTATGAGGATTCTTACTGCTGGACATCAGAGTTTGGTTTGTTACACAAACTTTTAGGTAAGGACATCCTAACCAAATATGTGGAAATTGAGCATTAATTATGAAATACAAATACCAAACAATAAAAGACCATCTGAAAAGACTAACAGAGGGTGAGTATATACCCTGTGCTAGAGGAACACAACTAGCTTCTGCTAGGGAAGAAAGAGTTGTCATTTGTCAAGCTCAATGTTTAAGTTATTAAACATGTTTATAAACCATAAAAATGTACAAATTCACTGTAGAAACTTTGAAAATGCAGATTAAAAAATAAACCTAAAGTCCTCTTACCTACAGTTTTACTACTACAATTTTAGCATATTATGCATCCAGTCCTAAATTATTTTTGAAATTGTGATATTATGTTTTCTACCTTAGTTTTGAAACTATCAGGGTTATCTTACCTCATTCAAATACCCTACATTTGAAAGGCTGCAATATACATACTGTAACATGCATCTTTGTTCACACTTGATGGATTTCTTTTCATAAATTTTTAGATGGTTTATCACTGGACAAATATCTTCCTCTGCTTTGTGTGTATATGTTTGATTTTTATTCACAGTGCCCAATTTCCATTCTTAAAGAGTTTGTATTCCTATCAGCATTAAAACACATGGCTAAATTTGTCCACTCTTATCAAAGGATGATAAAGATTTTTCACCTTTATCAAATGTAGAGGTAAAGATGGTGTGTGTGTCACATTTTAATAGTATAAATTTTTTAAAAAATTTAACTGACAACTTATTTTCTTTAGTAAATTATATCTTTGGTTTGTATTGTGTAAGGATATTTATCATTCTATAGTTGATTTTTCAGTTCAGTAGCTCAGCTGTGTCCGACTCTCTGTGACCCCATGAATCACAGCATGCCAGGCCTCCCTGTCCATCACCAACTCCCAGAGTTCACTCAGACTCACGTCCATCGAGTCGGTGATGCCATCCAGCCATCTCATCCTCTGGCGTCCCCTTCTCCTCCTGCCCCCAATCCCTCCCAGCATGAGAGTCTTTTCCAGTGAGTCAAATCTTTGCATGAGGTGGCCAAAGTACTGGAGTTTCAGCTTTAGCATCATTCCTTCCAAAGAAATCCCAGGGCTGATCTCCTTCAGAATGGACTGTTTGGATCTCCTTGCAGTCCAAGGGACTCTCAAGAGTCTTCTCCAACACCACAGTTCAAAAGCATCAATTCTTTGACGCTCAGCTTTCTTCACAGTCCAACTCTCACATCCATACATGTCTACTGGAAAAACCATAGCCTTGACTAGACGGACCTTTGTTGGCAAAGTAATGTCTCTGCTTTTGAATATGCTATCTAGGTTGCTCATAACTTTTCTTCCAAGGAGTAAGCGTCTTTTAATTTCATGGCTGCAGTCACCATCTGCAGTGATTTTGGAGCCCAGAAAAATAAAGTCTGACACTGTTTCCCCATCTATTTCCCATGAAGTGATGGGACGAGATGCCATGATCTTCGTTTTCTGAATGTTGAGCTTTAAGCCAACTTTTTCACTCTCCACCTTCACTTTCATCAAGAGGCTTTTTAAGTTCCTCTTCACTTTCTGCCACAAGGGTGGTGTCATCTGCATATCTGAGGTTATTGATATTTCTCCCAGCAATCTTGATTCCAGATTGTGTTTCTTCCAGACCAGCATTTCTCATGATGTACTCTGCATATAAGTTAAATAAGCAGGGTGACAATATACAGCCTTGACAGACTCCTTTTCCTATTTGGAACCAGTCTGTTGTTCCATGTCCAGTTCTAACTGTTGCTTCCTGACCTGCATATAGGTTTCTCAAGAGGCAGGTCAGGTGGTCTGGTCTTCCCATCTCTTTCAGAATTTTCCACAGTTTATTGTGATCCACACAGTCAAAGGCTTTGGCATAGTCAATAAAGCAGAAATAGATGTTTTTCTGGAACTCTCTTGCTTTTTCCATGATCCAGTGGATGCTGGCAATTTGATCTCTGATTCCTCTGCCTTTCCTAAAACAAGCTTGAACATTAGGAAGTTTATAGCCTTTAATCAGTAAATCTATTGAGCTTTGATCCTTACTATAAGTTGTAAGTTTTTTTTCCGTGTTGTTTGCCTTTAATTTTATGATTTTTAAAAAACCAACGTTTAAAAAAATACACATGCTCAAATCACAGGCTTGAAAGCCTCTTATTTGAGCTTTATGCCTACTAACATTTTAGTATGTTACCTGCAGTTTCCAAAATACATATCTGCCTTAGAAATATACTTTAACAGTTTGGAAATCCAGTAGCGATGGCAATGGGGTTGTGGGCATTCCCAGAAAAGTGATTTTTTTCATTTTTGATTTCTATTGTTTTTGATGGAGCAGTTATCCTAGGAATTCAAACTGGGAATTATCATATCTTTAGGGCTTAGTTTCACCAGGAACCTCAGCTTTAAGTCAGCAAAGAAACACAAACCTCAGAAACAAACCCTGCAAACAACTGCCACTATTTCCATCTACTTCCAACAATAGTTCATGATCCTAGATTTGCACATCCAATATCACCGTGAAGCTCCTTGCTATTTTAAATACATTCTTGCCACAGGAACCTGATTTCCTAGACATTTGTCACCAACAAAGGCTCTCATTTAGGTTGCACATTGTAGCCACCTGCATCCCTTAGTCCAACTGCCACTACTGCCTTAGAAATTCTGCTGACCCAAAAGGACTTGGCATGAACCTTCTTTAAAGGTTGCACAGTCCACCCTTAGGTTTCCTTGGTGCCTCAGTGGTAAACAAAATGCCAGCAGTGCAGGAGACATGGGTTTGATTCCTGGGTCGAAAAGATCCCCTGGAGATGAAAAGGCAATCCACTTCACTGTTCTTGGCTGGGAAATCCCATGGACATAGGAGCCCGGTGGGTTGCAGTCCATAGGGTTGCCAAGAGACAGGATTGAGCAACTAAACAAGTCCACTCTCATCTTCAGCTCTAAAGTTCTGAAATTTGACAGTTCCATGATCCAAAAGCTCACAGAGCTGAACATGTACACAAGGGATAAGAAAAAAATACTGTCAGAGAGGGTGGAGAGCATCAGCATCATATTACCATCACCATTACCTCAAGTAGAGTACTCTAGATTGGATGATGAACCTAAACAAGTACTTTAAAGCTTTCAAAGCAGCAAAAAGCAATTCCGTCTTGCTGGAATCATCTGCATTTGCCACATAAAAGTTCAGTACCTTGGAGAGTTTGCTGAAAAGGAGGAGAAAGAGAAAAGCGTCAATGGGGCAAAGTGGTATTCTGGGGCCTAAGGTACATGATACAAAAGGGAACTTGGCTTCCCGGGGAAGTAGAAGTCATAACTATAGTAATTATTTCTTCTAGAAATTTCTTCTTCACTGCAGTCTAGGCTTAGAGCTTCCCTTCTGCTTAGAAACAAGGGATAGTTTCTTTTCCTTTGCAGGATTCTTTTTTAAAGGATCAAGAAAAAGAGCTGAAGGGATGTGCATTGTGATGGTATTTTAATCTCTAGTTTGCCTGGAGAATCCTAGGGGCAGGAGAGCCTGGTGGGCTGACGTCTATGGGGTCACGCAGAGTCGGACACGACTGAAGTGACTTAGCAGCAGCAGCAGCAGCAGTATGTTATACAGGGTCTTCCCAGGTGGTTCAATGGTAAAGAATCCACCTGCCAATGTAGGAGACATGGGTTTGATCTGTGGGTCATGAATATCCCCTGGAAGAGGAAATGGCAACCTATTCCAGTATTCTTGTCTGGGAAATCCCATGGACAGAGGAACCAGGTGGCCTACCGTCCATGGGGTTGCAAAGAGTAGGGCATGACTTATTGACCAAAACAACAACAACATGCTATGCCAACTTTTTCAAATGTTCCTGTAAGGATGGACTTGTCTGCCTAAGTAGCCACCTTAAAAGAAATCTAATTCCCTCCAATCTGCCCCAACTTTTTAGAATCCCCAAATTGGAGCCAGATGAAAATTTTATTGTATGGGAAGAAGAGCAGCCCAGAGTTCTGAGCATCTGAACAGATAAAACTGCTCTGGGATTGCTCTTTATGTTTTTCTAGAGTCTTTGGACTAGCACTGTTTTAATCTTGGGCCATCTCACATTTTTGAGGGCACTGAAATTTTGAACTTTTCTTCTGGGAATCTTTTTGAGTTTTCCCAGTATTAAGAAAAATGCATAGCGATCATGTAGAATTGATCAATTATTGCAAATCAACTCAGATTACCAGAAGCACACCACTTGGGAGTCCTGCACTTGGCTCTGTGTAATAAAGATCCAATGATAGGATTTCATCTTTTTCTTTTTTTGAGTATAGTTGACTTAAAATGTGGTAGTTTAAGGTGTACAGCAGAGTGCATCAGTTTACACATATACATATACCCACTCTGTTTTTAATGTTTTTCACATATAGGCCATTACAGAATACTGAGTAGAGTTTCCTGTACTATATAGTAGGTCTTATTATTAATAGTTATCTATTTTATATACAGTAGTGTATATGTAGTTGTGTATATGTCAATCTTCCAACTTACCCCTCCCCTCCTGTATCTCCTGGTAACCATAAGTTTGTTTTCTCCATCTGTGACTCTACTTCTACTTTGTAAATAAGTTCGTTTGTACTATTTGTACATCACTTTGCCAAGGGTCCATATAGTCAAAGCTTTGGTTTTTCCAGAGTTGGACCACAAAGAAGACTGAATGCCAAAAAATTAATGCTTTTGAATTGCGGTGCTGGAGAAGACTCTTGAGAATTCCTTGAACTGAAAGGAGTTCCAATAAGTCAATCCTAAAGGAAATCAACCCTGAATATTTACTGGAGGACTGATGCTGAAGCTCCAATACTCTGGCCATCTGATGGAAAGAGCTGACTCATTGGAAAAGACCCAGATGCTGGGAAAGATTGAAGGCAGGAGAAGGGGACGACAGGATGAGATGGTTCGTTGGCATCACTGACTCAATGGACACGAGTTTGAGCAAACTCTGAGATAGCGAAGGACAGGGAAGCCTGGTGTGCTACAGTCCATGAGGTCACAAAGAGTCAGACACAACTGAACGACTGAACAACAACGTTGTTTTTAGATTTCACAAATAAGTAAAATCATATGAAGGATTTTGTCTCTTGTGGCTACTGCCTTGGAAATTCAGGCTACTGGGTGTAAAGAGCTGCCTCATTGGTTTATCTGCTGCTTCCCTGAACCTAGTGGGCATTATATCCATTGTGTTAATTGCTGATTATGCTTTAATGTCACTTATGTTTTATTACATTTTTGAACCATTATGCAGATAAAACCAAGAACTTTCTTATTTAGTTCAGAAAAAGACACATGGGCTCAAAGGTCTGAATGACAGAGCAGGTCAGCAGGTAGCCTGAGAGATCAGCTGGCAACAACTGGAACCATCAGGCATAAGCCACGTGAGAAACACCCCTGCCACCTCAACTACACTCCTGTCACTATCGTGTAGCTCTGCACAAAAACCAGAATGCAAGGGGCTGGGGGACAGGCCACACTGTGGTGAGCTGGGCATTGCAAGGCAAAGCTCAGAGTAAACACCAGTCAGGTCTCATAATCCAAAGACAGAAAGAAGTCTTCACTCTGGGAAAGGTGGGGACCATTCCCTCTTACGTAAAAGAAAGAAAACTCAACCATCTTCTATCCTCTAAGCCAGTGGTCCCCAACTTTTCTGGCACCAGGGACCAGTTTTGTGGAAGACAATTTTTATACAGACCAGGGGAATAGAAAATAGTTTTCAGGATGATTCTCGTAAGGAGTTTGTAATCTAGATCCCTTGCATGCACGGTTAATAGGAGGGTTCACTCCTATGAGAATCTAATGGCACCATTGATCTGATAGCAGGCAGAGCTCAAGCGATGATGTGAGGGATGGGAAGTGGCTGGAAATACAGATGAAGCTTCCTTCTCGTGATCACCAGCCACTCATCGCCTGCTGTGGGACCTGGTTCATATCAGGTCACTGACTGGTACCAGCCCATGACCTGGGGGTTGGGGACCCCTGCTCTAAGCAATGACTTCTACAAAGCGTTCATTGTGTAGAGTTGAGGGCATGACCTACAGTTCTATCGCATGTGGTCCTCCTTCACCTTCTGATTGATCCCATTGGCACCTCTGGCTGATCCCACTGACATCCACCTCCTAAGATCTTGGGTAGGGTCCTCTGTCCTGGATCATGCTCCTAACAACTTCAACTCCTCACCTACAGATGCTCTGGATTCTTAAGGCAGTACAGCCTTATCTCTTCCATAACTTCCCAGAGATGAGGGCCTGAATATAATCCTTTTTCCATAGTTGGAATTGTTGGATGGTTCCCGCTTTCCACCAGGAAGTTTAGCACAAGGTTCTGTACTTTAGAGGTGCAGGTCCTCAGTTCATGGCCTTTTGGTTTCTCAACAACCCAGCCCCTGGAGCACAAACTGACAACCCAACCACAGACCCTTCCCGGGCCTGGTACTCACACGTAGGCCAGAGTGGCGCTGAAGTGCTTGTAAATGTAGGTCTCGAGAACAGGGTTGAAATGCTGAAACTTGATGTCTCCTATCAGTGAAATAATAAACACCTGCCAAAGGTGAAAAATATAAATAGCAGTACAGCACAAACCCTGGCATTCAGTCAACAAGCTGGGTCCCAATGTATGGGGTCTTTTCCTTCTTGATTATTCAGGCAGCGTCCCCAGCGTTACTATTCCAGAGCTGAAGGGAAGTCTCAGGTTTCTTTTTATTTAACATCAACAGAGAGATCATGAAGTGTCAGACACTGTGGTAAATGCTGGGAGGAAGACAATACAATCCAGCACCGCTGGCCTCAGAGAGCTGACCGCCAGAGAGAGGGCGGGCACAGGTAAACACGTCAGGGAAGAAAACGGAATCGGAGGGGGCAGGGTGTGGGGAGGGCTTTCCTGGGAGAATAATAGATACTATCGCAAGGATGCAGCTAGTGAAATACTGAACGACGTCTCTCTCCTCGGCACAGTGTGGGTGCCCCTAAAAACTGAACCTCACCAGACTTCTGGGTCTCAATTTTCTGCTCAGATGTTAACTCTTATCAAGTGACATCTTATCACTGCCAGACACGTAACCAACAAATAACCGCTCTGCACCTACTTATGATGCACGCATGCATGCTTAGTCACTCTGCCATTTTTGACTCTTTCCAACCCTATGGACTGCAGCCCACCAGCCTCCTCTGTCCATATTTCCCAAGCAAGAATACTGGAGTGGGTTGGCATTTCTTTCTCCAGGGGATCTTTGCCATCTAGGGATGAAACCTGGGTCTCCGGCATCTCCTGCATTGCATGCAGCTACTTTACCACTGAGCCACCTGGGAAGCCCATGTTCTGGTTTAGGGCCAGACAATTTTAAATCAAGTTAAAGGGATTCCTTATGTCAAATGTAGTAAAATATCTCATTTTCCCAAATGAAAAAGAAAAGGAAGATTTAACAGGAATTGAAGAAAAAAGGTTTTGACTATAAGTCGATCATATCTAGGTACCACCCTGGTGGTCCAGTGGTTAAGAATCCATCTTCCAATGCAGGGGACATAGGTTCAATCCTGGGCTGAGGAACTAAGACCCACATGCCACGGGGCAACTAAGCCTGAGCAATGCAGCTAGAGAGAAGTTCGAGCACTGCAACTAAGACCCATCACAGCCAAAAATAAATAAATAAAAATTTTAAGAAGTCAACTGTATCTAACATTACTTCTGGGAATGTTGCCTCAAGAATTCATCAGAGAGATGTATACAAATATTTATGCAGGAGGATATTGTCACCATTATTTATAATAGTGAACTATCAAAAACCACAAAGTTGTGAGAATGAACACTAGGTTAACATGCATAATTGCTTACCAGTGCATCAAACACGAGGAAGTCATATGTTTCATCATCTGACATTTCCATCATGATGTTAAAAAGTGCATCTAGTGTATCTTGCAAAAACTGAAGATAAGAAAGAGAGGTTATCTAGTGAGTGCAGAAATACAAGAATTAGATTTCAAAAGAAGAGGTTTAAAAACAGCATTTTCTTAAAAACTGGCACACTTGCTCCCCAATGTAGACTAAGGGTTACATTTACACCCACTGGGTTCATTTAAGATATTAAACTAAGGATGCAGGGGCTGTAGTCTTATCTGTGAATAAATAAACATACCTTCACAATCTCTCCTCCATCCACCTCCATTAACTTCTTCAAGTTGTGTTTAATATTCTGAGGGCTTGAGCGCCAATTTAACAAGCCTAACAGGTCAACTGGGAAGAACAACCACAAACCATAAGTGTTAGACACAGATTTGCAGAGCAACCCCCACACACAGCTCTGCAGAGAAGATCATTGCTCCTACAGGTGGCTAGAACCTTATGCAGTCTTTTAATTTACTGTCTCTTACCTAGAGCCAAACATCCTGGAATGTGATGTCAAGAGGGCCTTAGAAAGCATCACTGCGAACAAAGCTAGTGGAGGTGATGGAATTCCAGTTGAGCTATTCCAAATACCGAAAGATGATGCTGTGAAAGTGCTGCACTCAATATGCCAGTAAGTTTGGAAAACTCAGCAGTGGCACAGGACTAGAAAAGGTTAGTTTTCATTCCAATCCCAAAGAAAGGCAATGCCAAAGAATGCTCAAACTACCGCACAATTGCACTCATCTCACATGCTAGTAAAGTAATGCTCAAAATTCTCCAAGCCAGGCTTCAGCAATATGTGAACCGGGAACTTCCTGATGTTCAAGCTGGTTTTAGAAAAGGCAGAGGAACTAGAGATCAAATTGCCAACATCTGCTGGATTATGGAAAAAGCAAGAGAGTTTCAGAAAAACATCTATTTCTGCTTTATTGACTATGCCAAAGCCTTAGACTGTGTAAATCACAATAAACTGTGGAAAATTCTGAAAGAGATGGGAAGACCAGACCACCTGACCTGCCTCTTGAGAAATTTGTATGCAGGTCAGGAAGCAACAGTTAGAACTGGACATGGACCAACAGACTGGTTCCAAATAGGAAAAGGAGTCCGTCAAGGCTGTATATTGTCACCCTGCTTATTTAACTTATATGCAGAGTACATCATGAGAAACGCTGGGCTGGATGAAGCACAAGCTGGAATCAAGATTGCTGGGAGAAATATCAATAACCTCGGATATGCAGATGATACCACCCTTATGGCAGAAAGTGAAGAGGAACTCAAAAGCCTCTTGATGAAAGTGAAAGTGGAGAGTGAAAAAGTTGCCTTAAAGCTCAACATTCAGAAAACGAAAATCATGGCATCTGGTCCCATCACTTCATGGGAAATAGATGGGGAAACAGTGGAAACAGTGTCAGACTTTACTTTTCTGGGCTCCAAAATCACTGCAGATGGTGACTGCAGCCATGAAATTAAAAGACGCTTACTCCTTGGAAGGAAAGTTATGACCAACCTAGAGAGCATTTATTCAAAAGCAGAGACATTACTTTGCCAACAAAGGTCCGTCTAGTCAAGGCTATGGTTTTTCCTGTGGTCATGTACGGATGTGAGAATTGGACGATGAAGAAGGCTGAGCACCAAAGAATTGATGCTTTTGAACTGTGGTGTTGGAGAAGACTCTTGAGAGTCCCTTGGACTGCAAGGAGATCCAACAAGTCCATTCTAAAGGAGATCAGCCCTGGGATTTCTCTGAAGGGAATGATGCTGAAGCTGAAACTCCAGTACTTTGGCCACCTCATGCGAAGAGTTGACTCACTGGAAAAGATTCTGATGCTGGGGGGGATTGGGGGCAAGAGGAGAAAGGGACAACAGAGGATGAGATGGCTGAATGGCATCACTGACTCGATGGACGTGAGTCCAAGTGAACTCCAGGAGTTGGTGATGGACAGGGCGGCCTGGCATGCTGCAGTTCATGGGGTCGCAAAGAGTCGGACATGACTGAGCAACTGATCTGATCTATTGTTATATATAGGTATGTATATGTATTTCATAGGTGTGTATATGTTAATCTCAACCTCCTAATTTATCCCTCCACCCCACTTTTCCCCTTTGGTAACCAAAGAACAGATTCTGTTTCATTTTATTTGTTTCATTTTTGAGAGGAAGAAACTTAAGCTTTGCAAAATTAAATTACCCGCCTTAGATTACACAACTGCCAGAGAACAGTATGAACGGAATTTAATGACAGATTTTCCGATTCCCCAAAACCATGTCCTTGCTATTCTATCATACCCGCTCCCAGAGTTGTTCAAAGAAATAAAACAGATGGCAAGTCAGATGGGTTGCTATACTGAAGGATGGTAGAGCAGATGAATGGCCTGCGGGTAACTCTGAGACAAAAATCTTTGGGTGTTTTTGGATTTAAAATGTAGAATTTGGGATCTATAAACCACTTACAATGGGCATCCCTGATGGTTCAGTGGTTAAGATTTCACCTGCAATGCAGGAGACCCAGGTTCAATCCTCGGGTCTGGACAATTTCCTGGAGAAGAAAATGGCAATTCAATCCAGTATGGTTGCCTGGAAATCGCATGGGCAGAGGGGCCTGGTGGACTACAGTCCATGGGGTCTCAAGGGTCAGACACGACTTAGCAACTACACGACCACAAGCCATTTACAGGTCTAATGAATGCCTAGATACTAAAAGTGGCACTTTAGTGTCATACTAAAGCAGGCATCTGGACCATTACTACTTTATCACTTTGTCTAGTGCATCAAGTTACTATTACTATCCATAGAGCATTTTTTTAGTAAGTGTAGCATTATGTATTTTTTAATCAATGGATTTATATAAACACATATATAAGTAGTTGAAAATGTATTCTGTTCATGAGAACAGCCAGTTTGCTTCAGTGTGTTTGTTTTACTGGCATGCACATGTTTAGTCCCTGGGAAGCCTCCAATGCCTAGAGACATCCCACTGTCAACAAAACAAAATCCCAATAGCATTCACAGTAGAAGGTGCTAAGGTCCCTCCCAGGGTTTGCCTGCCAGCCCATCACAGACAGACAGATCAACTCAATACTCCCCAGCTGTGGCACGCTCTTCAATCATTTCCTGTCTTTACTTTCCTTTGTTTGAAATGCCCAGAAATACTATACTGCTTTGACCAAAAATTTTGTTCAGGTTTTATCCACATGCTGCTACGGAGGGACTTCCCTGGTGGCCCGGTGGTTGAGAGTCTGTCTTCCAACGTAGGGAACACAGGTTTGATCCCTCACCAGGGAATTAGGTGGAGAAGGAAATGGCAGCCCACTCCAGTGTTCTTGCCTGGGGAATGCCAGGGATGGGGGAGCCTGGTGGCCTGCCATCAATGGGGTCGCACAGAGTTGGACACAACTGAAGCAACTTAGCAGCAGCAGCAACAGCAGCAGGGAAGTAGGATTCCACATTCTACTCTACGGGACAACGAAGCCCACGTGCTGCAACTACTGAGCTCGCACACTCAGAAGCCTGCTTGGTGCAACTGGAGAGAAACCCACGCACCACAACCAACACCTGATGCAGCCAAGTAAATAATGTGTGCTCAGCTGTGTCCGACTCTTGTGCAACCCCACGGACTGTAGCCCACCAGGCTCCTCTGTCCATGGGACTTCCCAGGCCAGAATACTGGAGTGGGTTGCTATTTCCTTCCCCAGGAGATTTTCCCAACCAAGGATCGAACCCAGGTCTCCTGCATTTGCAGGTGGATTCTTTACAGTCTGAGCCAACAGGGAAGCCCAAATAGGTAATTAAAAAAATACATTTTAAAATTTATTTTTAAAAAAAAAAAAAAAAAAGATGTTATGGAAAAACCCAAGCAAACTTTTTGGCCAACCCAATACTATGGATTTGGTCAGCTGCTACTTCTACCTCAAGACTCATTTCAAACTTTATTCCCTCTGGGAAGACATAACCAATCGTTCTGTTCTATCTGCACTCCTTGTCCATATACGTGTACATTAGGACAAATAAGTAATGACACACTTGACATCTCTTTGCCTCTTCCCATAGACTGAAACACTTGAGGGGAGGGACCATATTGCATTCATTCTTAAAGCCATCAGAGTGCTAGCCACCTAGCAGGTGTTCACTACACGCTGGATCAAAGATGGCATAGCAGGATGGAATCAAAACCAGTAGCCCTGAGGAAACTGGTAGTGTACACAAGACAATTCTTCACTCCTTACATAAATACTTCAGAATAGACACTGTGCTAGACCTATCCACTAGACACTGTCCATTCCATCTTCCCATCTCCTATTTCTGCCCAAGGCTAGTCAACCATTCTGTTCCACTGGTTACACTTCATTTCACGAGTGCTACCTAAGGAAAAGGACTTAGATATGCCATCAGCAGAGAAGAGTCACTCAGCAGATTTTAGCATCTGCCAAGCACCCGCTCATCAGCCTAGAGGTTTATTCCCTAGAGATACTTGCATGCTCCATCAATGCTCATATTAAGAATGTATTTGGCAATGGTGAACCATAAGGTCTCAGGGCAAGAAAAGTGGTGGCACAGTCTTATAGAAATAGGCCTAGACTCACAGTGTTTCTGGGATTCATACCAGTTGATGAATAGCTCTGACAAACTTTGTTTCATTGCTGTATAGTACCTATCCCATTGTATGGGTGTACCAGAATTTGTTCATCCATTTTACTGTCAATGAACAATCAGATGGGGGAATGCTCTGCCAATCCAATGGTTAGGACTCCACACTTACACAGCAAGAGTCTGGGTTCAACCCCTGGTCAGAAAACTAAGATTCTGCAAGCCAAAGTGGCGCAGCCAAAAACAAAAAAAACAAAACAGAAAACAAAACAATGCCCCCAAACCAGATGGGTTGTTTGTGGTTTTGAGACATCATAAGCAACTGTGCTGTGTACATTATCATATGCCTCCCAGTATTACAGGTACAGCTGCTTATCTGAGGTATAAAACTACAGTATATTTCTGGGTTATCAGGCATGACCACCTTCAACCATATCAGATACTACCTAAATGTTATCCAAAGTTGTTCCAACTTATATCTCCATCAGAAGTATGTAAGAATTCATGATCCTCTAATTGACAGTCCTCAAATTTAGGGTAGTGATTACCTTTGGGAAAAGATTAGGACTGCAACATTTAAAAAAGAAAAGAATGACCAAAAAAACCGCCTAAATTTTGCTACAAATATGTATTTTCAGATCTAAGTCCATTACTTATGAGTTCAGGCACAGTATTAGGTAAGGTGTTACAGAAAAACTTGAATTAACTTTTTGGCCAGCCTAATATTTCAGTTTCTTAACTCAGCATTCTGATCAGCATATTGAGATTAATGATAACAACATGGGTGTGTTCCTGCGCTAGGATGTCCACGGGTAAAATGAGACAGCTGTGAAAGCCTGGTGCAGGGTCCATACCTGTAGAGACTTGACTCCCCTCTCCCTTTTCTAGAACAAATCTATTTTCACCCTCCATACGGCCCAGCAACAAAATGATCCCATATAAATCGAGCTGTTCCAGTTTCTAAAAAATTCATAAAGTAATGAAAGCACCTACAGGCTCTGTCTGTGACAAAGTCCAGTGGCTTTTGACCTTTGGAGTCTGAACAGCCCTCCAAAGGCTAAGGAGCAACACCTTTGGTCAGTCTCCGTGTAAAAGAACAGATACCTTCCTGATCAACAAACACTCTCATAGAGTTGACGGTTTACTCATGTTCTTCAGCTTCTTCTTTCTCAGAATAAACTGAACTGGTTCTTTATCATTCCCATCAAATTAGAAGAAAGCAGAGAAATAACAACACTTATGATCTGCTGCTGGGAATACCGTCTTTTCAAATATGCACAAGGCTGCCCTATCTGTCCCCTCTCCCTACTCCTGTCCAGGCTGACAGCTGGTGAGATCAAGTGACTTGTCCAAGATGAACCAGCTAGTAAGTGGCAGAGCTAGGAACGGAACCCAGGCAATTGGCTCCAAATTCTCCTTATATATTTAAACAAAACTAAGGTTATGTTCTATGTACTGTTAACATTTTCCTATGTCTTTGTTTTGAAATCCTGAGTTGGCCCAAAAGTTCATGTTTCTCTGAGGATGTTACAGAGGAACCTGAATGAACTTTTTGGCCAACCCAGTTTTTTTTTTCACAGCCTCATATATTTCATCATTTAATAACATTATAGACTTTGACCTGATCCCCAACTACTGGACATCTGGATTGTTTGCTGTGTTCCCCCATTATGAATAATAGGGAAACCTCCTCCTACATAAATCTTTGTGTACATCTCTCATTGTCCATTTACATTCACTTTCTAGAGGTCACAGTACTAGACCAAAGGGTCTGAAAATAAATATTTAAAATCTCTGATATACCTTTTTAATCATTTCCGATAAACATTATACTATTTAACCTTTTATCAACAATTTATTTACACTTACTTTTTCCCTAACAACAGTTATATCATGGATACAGTTTTGACGTGTAAGCTCAGAATGCTTTCTGGCTTAATTTTTAAGGTGTTTGTCTTTTCCTAATTAATAGACTTTATTTTGGAGAAGGAAATGGCAACCCACTCCAGTATTCTTGCCTGAAGAATCCCAGGGATGGAGGAGCCTGGTGGGTTGCCGTCCATAGGGTCGCACAGAGTCGGACACGACTGAAGCGACTTAGCGGCAGCAGCCACAGCAGTCTTTATTTTTTTGAGCAGTTTTAGGCTTGCAGAAAAAATTAAGCCCAAAGTGCAGAGTTCCCAAATACCCCTTCAAGGTTGCAGAGTTTCCAGTATTATTAACATCCTGCATTACTGTAGTACCTTTATTACAACCGATGAGCCAACGCTGATAAAGATCATTAACTCAAGGCTGTTGTGTAAGTTAGGCTTCACTTCGTAAATTCTGTGGGTATGGACAAATGTCCAGTGACATATATCCCTGTACTCATTAGGGTATCATTTAGCATATAGCTTTACTGTCCTAAAAATCCCTGTTCTTTGTCTGTTCATCCCTCCCTCTCTCCCCGAGCCCTTTGTAATCATGGATCTTTTCATGTCTTTATAGTTTCGCCTTTTTTCTGGCTTCATTTTTGGTGCGTGCTTTTACTTTCCCATAAGTAATAGCTCTAAGCCTCACTCTATTGAGTCTAGACACTTGCTCAAGTTGGAATACTATCCATATTCTCTACCCAACCATGATTCACCAAAATAAATCTTTAGACTCTTTCTAAAGATTGACCACATGCTATCTGATCCTTGAGTGTCCCTTGTATCTCAGCTGCTTTGTCTACCTTATCATCTCCCTAAGGCAGAGCCCCCAACTCTTCTCAAAGGTCAAAGGGATGAATAATTCACACAGCACAGGGGATACAGAATTTTTAAAGCAAGTCCCCAAAGCATCTAACTCTTGGATCACTATATTCAGCAAGACTCCTTAGAAATTACAAAGGTTAAATGAATAAGAAGCTGTTATTGGCTATCAAATGCCATGATATACACAAGAGAAGTTAGAACTGCTATCAGATTTCAAGAAGGCACAAAGTAAAGCTGAGTCTGAACTGTTCAGCTGATTTTATGGAAACTCTCTGACTGCTTGAGAAAAAAATGGGAAAGAGGAGTCTACATGGCAACAGATGGAAAGGCTAACAGGAAGTCCTCCCTGCTCTTTGCCATCCTTCTTGAGCAAGGCACTGATATTTGCCTGCCAGTGTCCTTCCCCTGCTACCACAATCTCTCATTATACACATCATACAAAGAACAGTATTAGAACTCTTGCTGCCTTGAAGGAATGAAACATAAGACCTTCAAATTTTACAGCCTCCATTAGAATACATTTGTAGGTTTTACCATATTTAAAAAACACCCAAGTGTTTTTCATCCTGGTTCAAAGATAGACAAAGAAGCCTCAGAAAAAGCTTCAGCTGTCTAATAGTTCTACCTAGAACATCACACAAAGAGCAGAATCCAGAGAACCCAGGACCCCATCTCAGAAGACAGACGGTCCAGTCTCCTGAATTTAACAAAGGAGCCCTGGAGGACCCAATAGAAAACCCATTCTGGTGTCATTCCGGTCACCGTGCCTACCATTCTGGGTGAGCTTCGTGGAACATATGAGGGTGGCAATCTGAAAGCTGTCCTTTGTGCTGTCTTTGGCTGGTGCAAAGTTGGCTGAGTTTTTAGATGCTTGGAGCTCCTTTTCTTCCATCTCCACCTTGGTTCCAGGCAAGGTCAGGTAGAATTTAGCATCTTCCATCTTCTTGTTGTCACCCTGCAAAGGAAGCATGTCAGGGATGCCAGAGAGTAGACAAAATCTCTTGGGTGCAAATAAAATAATATTTATCCTGAGCACAGTGTATTTCTAGCATAAGAAACAAAGTTTTATAGTAGATCCCTTCTAACTCTGAGGTGTTATGATATTTTTCAAAAATCTGAGCCTAGAAATAGTGATGGATAGGGAGGCCTGGCGTGCTGCAGTTCATGGGGTCGCAAAGAGTCAAACACGACTGAGCGACTGATCTGATCTGATCTGATCTGATGAAAATGGAATAAGTAATGAAGCAGAAATCAATATCCTAGTCTGTGTTATAAATACGTAAGTAAAGAGTAAGGATGGATTTTATTTTCTTGAACGTGTAAATTGTCACAGTTATACTTCACTGGGTCCTCTGAGAAGAAACAGCTAGCCATGGCTTTCAACACTATTTCTGAACTCAGGAGCTATTAACAGAAATACACTTCAGGCAGCTTCATCTCAGAAAAGCTATCAACTGAAAAAAATCCTCCTTGATGTTGTTAGACAAATGAGATCTTCTCAATATCTACTTTCGACTCTAAAATCTCAGTGGGAATGATAGCTCTGCAGCACTCAGATGGAAGAATAAGGACAAAACTGATACCAGAGGAAGAGGGGCCCCAGAGCACAGAAACGGTGCCTGGCTCATGCTGATATGAAAACCACATCCTACCACACCCACCACCTGCTAACCCAGCCCAACAGTGCAGTTATCAACGCTCCGCAAGGGGTGATGCAAAAAACAGAAAGCCAGAGAACAACCTCTGGCTGTTCACCTCCATGATGCCATTTGCAGAAAAAGGAGGGACCATCCTTTAAAAAAAAATTTTTTTTTTTTCTTGGCCATGCTGTCAGCATGTGGGATCCAAGTTCCCCAACCAGGGGTCAAACCCATGCCCTCTGCAGTAGAAGTGTGATTGGCAGTCCCCACTGGACCATCAAGGAAGTCCCAGGACCATCATTTATTAGACTGAAGGGGATGGGAGTCCATGAAGCTAGTGTGACCACAGTCCTCTGGGATTTGAGACTGGTAGGTGCAAACACCTACAGCTCTAGAGAAGATTCTGATAGTTATACATGAAGTCTAAAAGGAATTTTCAGAATCATTTTCAGAGGGAGTAAGGAGGTCCTCGGCCTCTTTCTTTAGCACCACCTTATACACCACCAGATCGTGCCTCCCGTCCTGCAGAGTGGTGCCATTTATGTTCATCAGCTTCACAAAGGACACGCCAAAGGCTCGCTCCGATTTATCTCTGGCTGAAAAGACAAGAATATATGTCTGAGCGGGGCAGAAGTATACCAGGGAGTGATGGCTAGGACAGCTGATGGCTCTACAGTCGGGTGTTCGACCGCACACCCATCAATTAGTTCAGTGAGCTCCAATAAGCCATATGGATTATCCATGTCACTGCCTCCCTGAAGGAAATAGTTCCTTAACTGAAATCTTCTGGTGCCCCCTCCACACATACCCTGCTCTTCCTATATTTATGAATGACTGACAACAGAATCCACTCAAACATCCAATCAGAACAACTGACCCCACCTCCAGGCTAACCCCACATCCCAAGAGCCTCTGGACACCTCTTCTCTCCATTCCTGCTGTTCCCTCCTGAGTCCAGGCCACCCTCATCACTTTCCTGTATTCCCATAAGCTCTTCATAACAGGTCTCTCTGTCTTTAGCCCTTCACCACCCAACATCTCTCCACTCTTTGGTATGAATTTCCAAAATCAAACCTAATCAGGTCAAATGCCATGCTTCCAAACCATTCCATGGGCTATCTCACTACTGCTGTTTTAAAACAGACTCAGTATGTATGTATGTACACTCTGTATATATGTAGTTATATTTTGTTGCGCTGGGTCTTTGATGCTGTGCACGGGCTTTCTCTAGCTGTGCACGGGCTTTCTCTTCATGGGGTCGCAAAGAGTCGGACACGACTGAGCGACTGATCTGATCTGATCTGAAAGCATATGTATGGAATCTAGAAAGATGGTACTGATGAACCTATTTGCAGGGCAGCAGTGGAGATGCAGACATAGAAAACAGACTGGTGGACACAGCTGGGGGAAGGAGAAGGTGGGACGAATGGAGAGAGCAGCCTGGAAACATACACATGAGGTAAGCAGGGACTACTCTCTAGTTGTGTATGAGCTTCTCATTGCAGCAGCTTCTCTTATTTTGGAGCATGGGCTCTAGAGCACAGTATGAGTAACTGTGGTGCATGGGCTTAGTTGCTCCTCAGCAAGTAGGATCTTCCTGGACCAGTGATGAAATCTGTGACCCCGGCGTTGGTAGGCAGATTCCTAGCCACTGGACCACCAGGGAAGTATCTCAGCAAGTAATTTATTTATTATATTTCAAGGTTTGTGGACAGCAAGGAGATCAAACCAGTCAATCCTAAAGGAAATCAATCCTGAATATTCACGGAAAGGACCGATGCTGAAGCTCCAATACTTTGGCCACCTGATGCGAAGAGCCCGCTCATTGGAAAAGACCCTGATGCTGAGAAAGACTGAGGGCAGGAGGAGAAGGGGCGACAGAGGATGAGATGGTTGGATGGCATCACCAACTCCATGGACAGGAGCTTGAGCACACTCCAGGAGACAGTGAAGGATAGGGAAGCGTGGTGTGCTGCAGTCTGTGGGGTTGCAAAGAGTCAGACACAACTTAGCCATTGAACAATAATGAAGTTGTGATGCCATCTAAGGTTTCTGTTTCTCTCTTTGTCCAAGATGCCAATGTGCCAGGAAAAGGGGTTATGTGTTTCTTGTGGCATCTGGGAGGGAGAATCCAGCCTCTTGAGGAAGAAAGGGCCTCCCTCCTGGTCTTCAGAGTTGGCCTCTGAGCTCACCATGTTCCCTACTCAGATGTCTATGGCTGGGGTGACTCGTGGCCCCTTCTCACCACAGGCACACCTCTAAGCTCTGCTAGGTCTCATGTGTCCCCAGACTGGCTGAGCAGGTATCTGTTATGAAAAGATTATACTATAGTTTGTTCACACGTTCTCCTTTGATGGCCACTTGGGCCATATCCAGTTTGGTTGGGGATACCATGACTAAAGCTGTTATAAATAGATACCAAATCACCACCACCACCACCACCACCACCACCACCACCACCACCACCACCACCACCACCTATACTTGCAATCCCCAATCACTTTGTCACCAGGGACTGATTTCATGGAAGGTAATTTCTCCACAAACCAGGAGCAGGAGGGATGGTTTCAGGATGATTCAAATGCATTACATTTATTGTGTACTTTATTATTATTGCATCAGCTTTACCTCAGATCATCAGGCATTAAACTCCAGAAGTTAGGGACTTCTGACCTATACAACACTCTTTAATGGCTCCTCCACAAGATGGTCTAAAAAGAATCTTCCCTTTTCATGACCCTGCTCCAGCCTGCCTGGAATCAGACTGCCGAGGTGTCAATCTGAGTTCTTACTAGCCTTGTGACCTTGGGCAAAGTGAAAGTCACTCAGTCATGTCCAACTCTTTGCAACCTCATGGACTTCTCCATGGAATCCTCCAGGTCAGAATACTGGAGTAGGTAGCTGTTGCCTTCTCCAGGGGATCTTCCCAACCCAGGGATCGAACCCAGCTGAGCCACCACGGAAGACCAAGAATACCTGAGTGCATAGTCTATCCCTTCTCCAGTGGATCTTCCCAGGAATCGAATCAGGTTCTCCTGCACTGCAAGGGAACTCTACCAGCTGAGCTACCAGGGAAGCCCACCCTTGGGCCTAACATCTCTTGTGCCTCACTTTCCTTATGTACAGATGTGGATAAAAGTAGTATGGATCTTATCAGACTACTGTAGATACTAAACAAGACAGTGTATAAATATAAATACCACGTGGTATTTGGTACAAACTAAGAGCTTGAGAAATGCTCCTTTAGGATAATGTAGAACGGGATGAAATTGCTAACATTTGACTATTTGCTACTGACCTATAAAACTGGCACTTTAAGATGGCTCAATTTAATATTATAATTGCTCCCACTTCAGCCTCCCTTCCCTTTTTCAAACACATTTCTCCACCATCACCCTTCACTGGGCTAACCTCTGCTTATCTTCGAGGCTCAGACAGGATGTAGGAAATCTTAGGAGTTGTAGGAAATCCCCAGGCAAGACTGGGTGCTAGGCTTACAACTCCACGTTTGCTGCTGTAACATGTCACACTGATCTGACCTTCATTGTCTGTTTTCATACTCATCTTTCTAACTAGATCACACAGACCTTTCAGAGCAGTGCCTGAGTCCTGTCTGCTATTATCTATTGAGGGCCTAGCCTGCAGTCTGGTAGGTAGACGGCAGTCAAAAGTTTCAGTTTGGAAGGAAGGACTGGATTTTCATGCAGTGCTGAATAAGAACAACACTTCCAGACACTTTGTGATCAATCGGAAAATAAACAATATTCTTTGTTCATACTTTAGAAAAGTCAACTCATGAACTATGATCTAAAATTTGAAACTGTTCTTTCATTAAAAAAAAAATTGGGGAAACTAGAGATTAAACACTTTTCTGGCTTCAGGATTTCTCAGCAATATGACAACATGTACTGTCAATGCCTAAGAGGTAAATATAATACACAAGCATTTCCTATCTCTATCCAACTGTGAAACTCATTGTGTCAGAGAGCATCTATTAGCATCTTAGAGAACCTTAGTACTTACAGAACACATTGGGGAAATTCTGATACAGAATGAACAACACAAATCCTGGAAACCTAGAAAAATTCATTAAAAAATATTTCCTTAGCACCAATGAATCCTCAAATAAAGATGCCAAGTATCTTGTTCTACAGACACACAAAAGTGTGGTCAAGCAGGAGGTTTTTTTTGATGAAAGATATCGTTTTGATGAAAGTATATCATAGACCTCCTAATACTTACATTCCTGAGACGACCGGTGTCGGAAGGTAAACCTTATATGGCAGCGAGTAACTTCTTCTATAGCAATGGACACCTGCATAATAATTCAGAATTACGAGTTTTTATTAATTCAGTCCTTGGCACGCAAAGCTCATTTTATAAAATGAGGCCCATTTTAGTATCTGGTCATAAGGAGTCATTGTGATAGAGTGAGATTTCGTGGAGGACTTCATTCAAGAGTGGTTTAGCTATTTCTCAAAACCAAGTGAAGCTCAAGAGATCATCTTTGCTATTTATCATAGATTCTGAAAGTGGAGATACTAAAATTTCTAGTGTCTTCTCAAGCATGAAGCAGGAGATGCTTCAGTGTGAAAACATCAGTACCTGTACCTTTCGGACTGCAAGCTATACATGAATACAGTAACATGTAGGGACTACAATAGAAGGAAAGGGCTTCCCTGGTGGCTCAGTGGTAAAGAATCTGCCTGCCAAGGCAGAAGACCCAGGATCAATTCCTGGGTCAGGAAAGTTATGAGAAGGAAATAGCAACCCATTCCAGTATTCTTGCCTGGAGAAACCCATGGACAGAGGAGCCTGGGAGGCTACAGTCCATGACGTCACAGAGTCAGACATGACTGAGCACACACACACATTAGAAGAAAAAGATAAAGTACTGGAGAAAAGGAAGCTTTTTCTTTTTGCTGCTTATATGTACAGAAGAGATAGGGAAAACAGAGGCACAGGGCAATGTAGAGAGCAGAGAATTTGTGTCAAGAGTTTAATTATGGTGTGGTTATGTAATGGACTATTATGCAAATATCTATCAAATCTCAACGTGAATCAGCCATAGGTATACATATATCCCCCCTTTTTGAACCTCCTTCCCAGCTCCCTCCCCATCCTACCCCTCTAGGTTGATACAGAGCCACTGTTTGAGTTTCCTGAGGCATACTGCAAATTCCCATTGGCTCTCTATTTTACATATGGTAATTTAAGTTTCTATGTTACTCTTCCCATACGTCTCATTCCATCCTCCCCTCTCCCCATGTCCATAAGTCTATTTTCTATGTCTGTTTCCTTATGCTGCACTGTAAGTTCTTCAGTACCATTCTTCTAGATTCTGTATATATGTGTTAGAATACGATATCTGTCTCTCTCTGACTCACTTCACTCTGTATAATAGGTTCCAGGTTCATCCACCTCATCAGAACTGACTCAAATGCGTTCCTTTTTATGGCTGAGTATTATTCTACCTATGTACCACAATTTCTTTATCCATTCATCTCTTGACGGACATCTAGGTTGCTTCCATATTCTAGCTATTGTAAATAGTGCTGCAATGAACAAGGAATACACATATGTCTTTTTCCACTTTGGTTTCCTCAGGGTATATGCCTAGGAGTGGGATTGCTGGGTCATATGGCAGTTTTATTCCTAGTTCAAATTTGCATAACAGCATGATTCAAGACATATTAAGTATGTAAAATTGTGGAGGATGGTTCAGTTCAGTCGCTCAGTTGTGTCCGACTCTTTTAGACCCCATGGACTGCAGCATGCCAGCCTTCCCTGTCCATCACCAACTCCCGGAGTTTACTCAAGCTCATATCCACGGATTTGGTGATGCCACCCAACCATTCCATCCTCTGTCGTCCCCTTCTTCTCCCGCCTTCAATCATTCCCAGCATCAGGATCTTTTCAAATGAGTCAGTTCTTCGCATCAGGTGGCCAAAGTATTGGAGTTTCAGCTTTAGCATCAGTTCTTCCAATAAATATTCAGGACTGATTTCCTTTAGGATAGACTGGTTGGATCTCCTTGCAGTCCAAGGGACTCTTGAGTCTTCTTCAATACCACAGTTCAAAAGCATCAATTCTTCGGCACTCAGCTTTCTTTATATTCCAACTCTCACATTCATACATGACTACTGGAAAAAACCATAGCTTTGACTAGATGGACTTTTGTTGGTAAAGTAATGTCTGCTTTTTAATATGCTGTCTTGGTTGGTGATAACTTTCCTTCCAAGGAGCAAGCGTCTTTTAATTTCATGGCTGCAGTCACCATCTGCAGTGATTTTGGAGACCCCTCGAAAAAAAGTCTGCCACTATTTTCCACTGTTTCCCCATCTATTTCCCATGAAGCAACGGCACCAGATGCCATGATCTTAGTTTTCTGAAAGTTGAGTTTTAAGCCAGTTTTTTCACTCTCATCTTTCACATTCATCAAGAGGCTCTTTAGTTCTTCTTCACTTTCTGCCATAAGGGTGGTGTCATCTGCCTATCTCAGGTTACTAGTATTCCTTCCAGAAATCTTGATTCCACCTTGTGCTTCATCCGCTCCAGCATTTCTCATGATGTACTCTGCACATAAGATAAATAAGCAGGGTGACAATATACAGCCTTGACGTACTCCTTTTCCTATTTGGAACCAGTCTGTTGTTCCATGTCCAGTTCTAACTGTTGCTTCCTGACCTGCATACAGATTTCTCAAGAGGCAGGTCAGGTGGTCTGGTATTCCCATCTCATTAAAAATTTTCCACAGTTTGTTATGATCCACACAGTCAAAGGCTGTGGCATAGTCAATAAAGCAGAAGTAAATGTTTTTCTAGAACTCTCTCACTTTTTCCACGATCCAGCGGATGTTGGCAATTTGATCTCTGGCTCCGCCTTTTCTAAATCCAGCTTGAACATCTGGAAGTTCACAGTTCACTGCCTGACTTGGAGAATTTTGAGCATTACTTTGCTGGCATGTGAGATGAGTGCAATTGTACAGTAGTTTGAACATCATTTGGCATTGTCTTTCTTTGGGAATGGAATGAAAACTGAACTTTTCCAGTCCTGTCGCCACTGCTGAGTTTTCCAAATTTGCTGGCATGTTGAGTGCAGCACTTTCACAGCATCATCTTTTAGGATTTGAAATAGCTCAACTGGAATTCCATCACCTCCACTAGCTTTGTTCGTAGTGATGCTTTCTAAGGCCCACCTGACTTTGCATTCCAGGATGTCTGGCTCTAGGTGAGTGATCACACCATCGTGGTTATCTGGGTTATGAAGATCTTTTTTGCATAGTTCTTTTGTGTATTCTTGCCACCTCTTCTTAATATCTTCTGTTTCTGTTAGGTCCATACAATTTCTGTCCTTTATTGTGCCCATCTTTGTGCATTTATTATGCCTCCAACCATTGTGGAGGATGGTTACTTCTAAATTAAGATACAAGGGCAATTAGTTTTTAGTTTTCTATGGAGTTTTTAAGACTCTGACAATCAGAAAGTCAATATGGATAAGCAACAAAGTCTCACTGTACAGCACAAGGAACTATATTCAGTATCCTGATCTCAGCCATAATGGAAAAGAATATTCAAAAGAATGTATATATATATATGGGTGAGCTTCTCTGGTGGCTCAGTGGTAAAGGATCCTCCTGCTAATGCAGGAGATGTGGTTCTATCTCTGAGTCAGAAGGATCCCCTGGAGACAGAAATGGCAACTCACTCCAGTATTCTTGCCTGGGAAATTCCAGAGAAGCCTGGAGGGCTAATAGTCCATGGGGTAACAAAGAGTTGGATTTGACTTAGTGACTAAACAAAATCAAAAACTAGAAATACATATGAATAATGTAATTGCTTTGCTGTACAGCCAAATTTAACACAGCATTGTAAGTAAATTATACTTCAATTATAAAATAATAAAAAAAGAAAGAGCTAATGGAGCCTAGGTTTCAGAAAAAGTGGGCTCTAGTGTAGACTCTGACACAGAGCAGCTAGAGGAACATGGTTGCTTCACTTCACTGAGTGTCAGTTACCTCTTTAGAAAAAGGGCTACTGTTGGGACTTCCCTTGTGGTCCAGTGGTTAAGACTCTGCCTTCCAATGCAGGTGGTGCCCAAGTTGGATCCCTGGTGAGGGAACTAAGATCCCCCACGCTGCTCAGTGTGGTGAATGATTAACAAAAAAAGAAAGAAAAAGGGGTACTGTAACTCAGACCATTTCAGTTGCAGTGCTATTGCAAGCCTCACATGAGCTGACTGATCTCAAGAGCACTTTGGAATCTGAAAACCACGTAATTAAATTGAAAAGAGGCCCAGCAAACTTGGTTAGAGGCCAAGAAGGAGAGAAATGTTAGGAAACTGCTCATGAAAGTGTGAAAATTTCCATTTGGTGCTGGACCATCTTGGCAGCCTCTTACATCATTACAACCACAAGTTTCTCTCCAAATTTCAACACGTTGACAAACTAGAACGTTATTTAAGATTTCTGAAGTTTCTGAAAGAGAAATGCTCTTCTAAAGAATTATGATGATCAGTTCATTTCTCATGGCACACCCCAGGCAACCTGTGTAAAACTTCAGGATAAAGGAGGAATCATTGGTAGGTAAAAGGGTCATTTGTGGAGATGTGTTTGGACGTAAAGTCTGTCAAACAGAGTGAAGTAAGTCAGAAAGAGAAAAACAAATATAGTATATTAATGCATATATGTAGAATCTAGAAAAATGATACATATGAACCTACTTCAGGGCAGGAATAGAGACACAGACATGGAGAACAGATGTGTGGACAGAGTGGGTGGGATGAATCAGGAGATTGAGACTGACATATATACACCATGTGTAAAACAGATAGCTAGTGGGAAGCTGCTGAAGGCACAAGTTGCTCAGCTCAATGCTCTGGGGAGGGGTGGGATGGGGGACTGGGGTGGGAAGAAGGGTCAAGGGCAGGGGTATATGTATACAGATAGCTGATTCACTTCACTGTGCAGCAGAAACTAACACAACATTGTAAAGCAACTATATCCTAATTTAAAAAAAGAAGAAAGGAATCTAAAAGAGGTTTCACATATGACAGAACTTACTGATAGCACATTCTCACCTTGACGGTCTCATACCAACAGGGCTGCTTGACTTGGTAATACACCACTGATTTGTATTCAGAAATGCCTTCATATCCAGCACCAGGATGAATCGCTTTCTTTGGATGAAAAGAAAAAATTAGGAGGTGATAATATTATCTAGACACTCAGGGTACTCCACATGGCTAGCGCATGTCTTACACTGGCATCCATAAGTTGATTACCTCTGGGTGGAGTGAGATGACTTTCTAAGAAGATGTGGTACGTGTATACAATGGAATACTACTCATCCATAAAAAGGAATGAAATAATGCCATTTGCATCAACATGGATGAACCCAGAGATTGTCATACTAAGTGGTGAAGTAAGTCAGACAGAGAAAGACAAATATGACATCACTCATATGTGGAATCTAAAGTATGACAGACACGAACTTATTTACAAAATGCAAACAGACTCATGGACATAGAAAACAAACTCCTGGTTTCCAGAAGGGAAGGTTGAGGAATGGGATAATTAGGAACTTGAGATGAAAAGATACACACTGCTCTATATAAAATAGGTAACAAGGACCTACTGTATAGCACAGGGAACTATATGGAATATGTTGTAAAAACCTACATGTGAAAAGAATCTAAAAAAGAATATACACAGATGATCGATAGATATTGCTGTATAGATAGATACTTTGCTGTATACCTGAAACGAACACAACACTGTAAAGCAACCATATGTCAATAAAAGAAATTAATTTAAAACAACTGAGTTTTGGGCTTCCCCAGTGGCTCACTGGTAAAGAATCTGCCTGCCAATGCAGGAGACACAGGTTTGATCCCTGATCTGGGAGGATCCCACATGCCACAAAGCAACTAAGCCCAGGCACCGCAACTCTTAAGCCTATGCTCTAGAGTCTGCAAGCCGCAACTACTAAGCCCATGTGCTACAACTACTAAAGCCCACATGCCCTAGAGCCTGTGCTCCGCAACACGAGAAGTCACTGCAATGAGACGCCTGCATACCCTAACTAGAGAGTAGCCCCCACACACCACACACTAGAGAAAAGCCCAGCAAAGCCAAAAATAAATTAATTATATATTAAAAAAAAAAAAGAGTGAGTGAGTTTCTAGCACTTTGAGGGTCCAAGTATTTCGATGCGTAGCTGCTAAGGCACCCAGTACCAGCTTAACAGTCCTCTTTGCTGGAACTTTTATTCTCTCTTCCATTCCAACCATATACTGTCCTTCCTTCCTTTCTTCTTTCCAGGAATGGAGGTCTAGTGAGGGTGACCCAGAGCTAAGCACGTTGCATACGTAAAGCCGTGTGAGGTCCTATCTACACTCTTGTTTAAAGGACTTGGTATGTAGGTGTGGTGTGTCCACTAGAATACACCATAGGGTGTGTTAGGGTTCTGGCTCTTCCTAGAAAGGAACCACTTAGTGCAGTAGAGTCAGGCCTCCATGGGGGTACTTCCAAGCTAGTTAGCAAAGCCACGAAGTGACTTGAACTCTTGGGGTGAAAGGGCTCTCCTAAGAGCACAAAGAAATCACTCCCACATTGTGGCCCATGGCATTCTGCTTCTCCCTCTATGCAGAGGACAACTTGTCTTTAAATAACTGATTCCTTCCAAGACGAGCACATCCCCAGGGAAGTGGTAGATGGTGTACTCTGCTGTGCCCCCACCACGATGTACTCAGTGAATGGAGTGGACTCCCCAGCAGGTAACTATGGCTCACATAAGAGGAGCCAGAGGTCACTTGGGCAGTAAAAGCCTGCTGTGACCACCCCCTGCCTATCCTCCTCCATGACATCAGAATCAAGACTTAACTTGTGTTGGAGGAACAATGGACCAGAAGTTAGGACACCTGTATCTGTTTCCCGCATCACCTCTGGGTCCTGTGCTTCCCTGAGAGAACATTTTATCCTCTCTGGACTTCAGTTTGCTGATCTCTAAAGCTAAAAAGCATGGTAGTTGACCTCGAATCAAGAGCCCTTCCAGTGCAACAGCTCTAAGCAGTACATCTCCACTGGTTCAGCTCACCCAGGTGGAGGACCTGTGCCCTCCAGATCAAAAGGAGGACCTTACAGATTGAAAGTGTCTAAATTACTTGAAAATGACTAAGAATCTCTACATTAGGGGCTTCCCTGGCGGCTCGGTGGTAAAGAATCCGCCTGCCAATTTGATCCCTGATCTGGGAAGATCCCGTATGCCTTGGCACAAACTAAGCCCATGCACTGCAACTATTAAGCCCAGGAGCTGCAACTACTGAGTCCATGTGCCTCAACTACTGAAGCCCAAGAGCCCGTGCTCTGCAGAGAGAAGCCACTGCAATGAGAAGCCTGCACGCTGCAAGAAAGGGTAGCCCCCACTCACTGCAACTAGAGAAAGCCTGTGTGCAGCGATGAAGACCCAGTGCAGCCAAAAATAAATCAATTAAAAAAAGAGAGAGAATCGCTACATTAGAAATACACACCTGAAATCCTGGTGGCTTGAGGTCTTTCTCAGCACAGGAGAAATAATAAAATTAAGAATCTATGTGAATTTATTAATAAAATTGGTAACTGCTAATCACAAACTTAAAGGACTTCCTACTTTTTTCTTGTGAAACACCAAATCCACTCTACAGTGAAGAATAATTAACATCAGGCCCGAAGTCCTGTAAAGGAGTGTGTGATGGCACTGGGACTACTGGGAACATCACTAACCTCCAAGAGCCTGCCCTCCTCGTCATGTACAGACATGGTCACCTCCACGTTCTTTGGTGTCTTCTTTTTACCCTTATCAAACTCCCCATGGATCAGGGTGACATAAATATCATTCCGAACATCTCCTGCAATACAATAATCCATCCTGTGAGTGGTGCTATCTGGAGTCATTTTTAAATTTCAGAGTGTAATAAGATGTAAATTATATGTAAAATTTAAAATGCTCTGACTTTGTAATAAATTATTTACATAGGAGTTTTTATATGTATTGTTCCCAATAGCTTACCTCATTTTACCTCTCCATACACAGCACAATGTCTCTGAAGTACAGTTTAGTGCTATTTGTTGTACACATGAAACTTATATAATACAGGACATCAACTATACCCCCAAAAAAACATGTGAGCAATGATTTATCCATAAGGACATTCACTGTGGTATTGTTTGTTAATGTGAAAGCTTTGACATATCTTCAGTTTCCAACCACAGAAACGGTTGGATAAATTATGGTACAGTGAAATGAAATAACATTCATTTACTCCTTTGAAAAACAGACTGAGCACAAACTCTGTTATGAAGCATTGTGCTAGGCGTTTGGGAGACAACGGCCAGCCATACACCCACCAGCCTTGCTCTCAAGCAGCTTATAATCTGGTGGGTGAGAGAAGCATTCTCAGACCATCATCTGATGAGATGCATCATCATAAAGTCAGGATCAATGGAGAGTGTGGGAATCTACCGTTTGGGCTAATAGCGGAGGAATGAGAGTAGGAGGCAGAGTACATAGCATGTGCAAAGGCCCAGAGGTAGCATATCCATGACGCTTTCAAGTGAAGGAAATGTGGTATGAGATGAGGTTATGGAGACAGACATAAGCCTGCCTGAGGCCAACAGAAGAATTTGTATCTTCATCCTGAATATAAACAGAAGTCACTGACATGTTTTCAGAAAGGAAGGAGTGTGACAATATCAGAAAGGCATTTATAATCGACCATTCATGCTACTGTGTGGAGAATGAGGTAGAAAGAACAGAATAGGTAAACCGGTTAGGAAGACATGGCAGTTATCCAGGGAACTGAATACAGTAGCTACAGTTTAGGGAGCTGCAGCTGGATAAAGAAGGGGGTGGAGTTGAGAGGCTTTCAAAGGGAAAACTGGATCTTCTCCCTTAATCCTGTGTGAGGTGAAGGAAAGGAGGTGTCAAGGGTGATTTCCAGGTTTCTTGTCTATGCAAGTGGATGGATAAGGGGCTATTCTCTGAGATAAAACACAATAAGAGAGTCAGGTCCAGATGCTTAGGATGACAAGTTCCAGGTGCAGATTTTGAGTTAAGAAATAAACAGAGAAAGAATGATCCAGTTGAGGGTGGAAAGAGAAGGTCCTCTTCTCACCTCTGATTAAAGGAAGGGTCTTAGAACTATAAATTTGGATTTATAGGCAACTACACACAGATGATTTATAGGCAACTAACACACAGATTTGGAGAAGGCAATGGCACACAGTACTTTGGCCTTGGAAAATCCCATGGGTACAGAATGAAGCAGGGCAAACGATCTGACTAGAGTTTGCCAGGGGAGTGAGCCTGGTGGGGCCGAGTGAAGCAGCAGCAGCAGCAACACACAGATGGCCTGGAATACAGAATGAAGCACGCTAAAGACTAATAGAGTTTTCCAAGTAAAAAAAAAACCCCTTCCAACAACACAAGAGAACACTCTATACATGGACATCACCAGATGGTCAACACGGAAAACAGATTGATTACATTCTTTGCAGCCAAAGATGGAGAAGCTCTATACAGTCAGCAAAAACAAGACCAGGAGCTGACTGTGACTCAGACCATGAACTCCTTATTGTCAAATTCAGACTGAAATTGAAGAAAGTAGGGAAGACTACTAGACCATTCAGGTATGACCTAAATCAAATCCCTTATGATTATACAGTGGAAGTGAGAAATAGATTTAAGGGCCTAGATCTGATAGATAGAGTGCCTGATGAACTATGGAATGAGGTTCGTGACACTGTACAGGAGACAGGGATCAAGACCATCCCCATGGAAAAAGCAAAATGGCTGTCTGGGGAGGCCTTACAAATAGCTGTGAAAAGAAGAGAAGCAAAAAGCAAAGGAGAAAAGGAAAGATATAAACATCTGAATGCAGAGTTCCAAAGAATAGCAAGAAGAGATAAGAAAGCCTTCTTTAGCGATCAATGCAAAGAAATAGAGGAAAACAACAGAACGGGAAAGACTAGGGATCTCTTCAAGAAAATCAGAGATACCAAAGGAACATTTCATGCAAAGATGGGCTCAATAAAGGACAGAAATGGTATGGACCTAACAGAAGCAGAAGATATTAAGAAGAGGTGGTAAGAATACACAGAAGAACTGTACAAAAAAGATCTTCACGACCCAGATAATCACGATGGTGTGATCACTGACCTAGAGCCAGACATTCTGGAATGTGAAGTCAAGTGGGCCTTAGAAAGCATCACTGCGAACAAAGCTAGTGGAGGTGATGGAATTTCAGTTGAGCTATTCCAAACCTGAAAGATGATGCTGTGCAAGTGCTGCACTCAATATGCCAGCAAATTTGGAAAACTCAGCAGTGGCCACAGGACTGGAAAAGGTCAGTTTTCATCCCAACCCCAAAGAAAGGCAATGCCAAAGAATGCTCAAACTACCGCGCAACTGCACTCATCTCACACGCTAGTAAAGTAATGCTCAAAATTCTCCAAGCCAGGTTTCAGCAATATGTGAACCGTGAACTTCCTGATGTTCAAGCTGGTTTTAGAAAAGGCAGAGGAACCAGAGATCAAATTGCCAACATCTGCTGGATCATGGAAAAAGCAAGAGAGTTCCAGAAAAACATCTACTTCTGCTTTATTGACTATGCCAAAGCCTTTGACTGTGTGGATCACAATAAACTGTGGAAAATTCTGAAAGAGATGGGAATACCAGACCACCCGACCTACCTCCTGAGAAATCTGTATGCAGGTCAGAAAGCAAAGTTAGAACTGGACATGGAACAACAGACTGGTTCCAAATAGGAAAAGGAGTACGTCAAGGCTGTATATTGTCACCCTGTTTATTTAACTTACATACAGAGTACATCATGAGAAATGCTGGACTGGAAGAAACACAAGTTGGAATCAAGATTGCTGGGAGAAATATCAATAACCTCAGATATGCAGATGACACCACCCTTATGGTAGAAAGTGAAGAGGAACTAAAGAGCCTCTTGATGAAAGTGAAAGTGGAGAGTGAAAAGTTGGCTTAAAGCTCAACATTCAGAAAATGAAGATCATGGCATCTGGTCGCATCACTACATGGGAAATAGATGGGGAAACAGTGGAAACAGTGTCAGACTTTATTTTTCTGGGCTCCAAAGTCACTGCAGATGGTGACTGCAGCCATGAAATTAAAAGACGCTTCCTCCTTGGAAGGAAAGTTATGACCAACCTAGATAGCATATTCAAAAGCAGAGACATTACTTTGCCAACAAAGGTTCGCCTAGTCAAGGCTATGGTCTTTCCTGTGGTCATGTATGGATGTGAGAGCTGGACTGTGAAGAAGGCTGAATGCCGAAGAATTGATGCTTTTGAACTGTGGTGTTGGAGAAGACTCTTGAGAGTCCCTTGGACTGCAAGGAGATCCAACCAGTCCATTCTGAAGGAGATCAGCCCTGGGATTTCTTTGGAAGGAATGATGCTAAAGCTGAAACTCCAGTACTTTGGTCACCTCATATGAAGAGTTGACTCATTGGAGAAGCCTCTGATGCTGGGAGGGACTGGGGACAAGAGAAGAAGGGGACAACAGAGGATGAGATGGCTGGATGGCATCACTGACTCCATGGATGTGAGTCTCAGTGAACTCCGGGGAGTTGGTGATGGACAGGGAGGCCTGGCGTACTGCGATTCATGGGGTCGTAAAGAGTCGGACACGACTGAGCAACTGATCTGATCTGAACACACAGAGCAAAATGAATGGATGAGGACCTCCCTGGTAGTGCAGAGCTCCCAACGCAAATGGTCTGGTTCAATCACTGGTCCCACATGCCACAACTAAGAGTTTACATGCTGTAGCTAAGACCCAGCAAAGCTAAGTAAATAAATATGAAAACAAGGAGTGGATGATATCACCTAGGGAGAGGACAGCCTGCAGAAGGAAAGAAAGGGGACCTGTTAAAGACTGAACTGTGTTACCCTCCCTCAAATTCACATGTTAAAGAGGTGACTAGTGTAAAAGTGGGTCATATGGTGAGCCCTAATCCAATATAACTGATACCTTATTAGACTAGGACACAGATAACACAGAGACCAAGGGGTGACAGTATAAGGATACATTAAGGAGGCAGCAACCGGTTAACAAGAGGATTCCGAAGAAACAACCCTACAGATATTTTGATTTTTGACCTCCAGCCTCCAGAACTATAAGAAACTATACTTTCGGTTTTTATATTTTATTGTTTGGCTACACCACATGGCATATGGGACCTTAGTTTCCTAACCAGATCAAATCCTCACCTGCTACATTGGAAGCACAGAGTCTTTACCACTGGACCTCCAAGGAAGTCCCATATACTTCCATTGTTTAAGCCACGCAGCCTGTGGTTCTGTGTTATGGCAGCCCAAGCAAACTAAGACAGGGCATAAGGACCAAATATTGAGGAACTTAAAGGTGAGGTTAAAGTTAATAAGTTGGCAAAGGAATCCTGGGAGAGATGCCAGGGTAAGAAAAAATGAGAAGAGTGTGGTGTCACCAACAATGTGTGGTAACATTCCAAAAGAGGGAGTGAGAAACTGTGTCATATGCTAGCCAGAGACTATCATCAGGCTAAGAATATCCACTGGACTTAGAGACACTGCAATCTTTAGTGAGTAGTGGCAGCCTTCTGGACAGAGAGACTGACAGGTGAGAAAACAGAGAGCATATAATTGCTTCCACAAATTTAGCTACAAGGGAAAGTGCAGTAGAGGGAAGAATTAAAGAAGAATCTGGAGCCTGTTCAAATGGTGACAAAAAGGACCCCAGTGAGGGATGTTTCTCAAACCTGGCCAATTACCAGAATCCCCAGGAGAACCCAATAAAGGTCCATGCAGTCAAAACTATGATGTTTCCAGTAGTCATGTATGGATATAAGAGGTGATCCATAAAGTAGGCTGAGTGCTGAAGAACTGATGCTTTCAAATTGTGGTGCTGGAGAAGACTCTTGAGAGTCCCTTGGACAGCAAGGAGATCAGACTGGTCAATCCTAAAGGAAATCAACCTTGAATATTCATTGGAAGGACTGATGCTGAAGCTCCAATACTTTGGCCACCTGCTGCAAAGAGACAACTCATTGGAAAAGACCCTGATGCTGAGAAAGACTGAAGGCAGAGAAGGGGGCGACAGAGGATGAGATGGCATCACCGATTCAATGGACATGAGTCTGAGCAAACTCCAGGAGATAGTAAAGGACAGAGAAGCCTGATGTGCTGCAATCCATGGGATGGCAAAGACTCAGACAAGACTCAGCGACTAAACAACAACCTGGAGAACCCGGATCTTACAAACTGAATCAGAGTCTGGCAAAGTCTGGGAATCTGTATTTTAGTATTACCCAGGTAATCCTGACTGGCTGAACCAAAGACTTACATTTGAGAACCATCATTCTGGATGATTATTAAAGTCTATTATAGCCCTGGCAGTTCATGAACTAATAATATTAAGTAGAAGGACTCTTTCCAGACAGATTTCAAAAAATCTTTGTCCAAAGAAAAACTTGTGTATTTCATTTTTTTAGGTTTTGGTCTTGCTGAAGCAATAAAACGGCCATCAGTTACAGGAAGAATACCAATACTTATTTTTATAAACAGCAAGAAGACAAACATTTTCCAAGAATGTCGATGTAAATATATTAGGGTGAAACAGGTCTGTAAAGGATGAAGCAGATGAAAACTACTATTTGCGAGCAAAGAAAAGATGATCTCCATTTTAGAACTCTTTCATTTGTTCATTCCACAAATATTCTTTTAATACTCACTATGTACACAAATGTGTGAGGCCATCAAATTATTTTGTGTGTCCATGCTCAGTCTCAGTAATGTTCAACTATTAGTGAACCAATGGACTGTAGCCCACAAGGCTCCTCTGTCCATGGGATTTCCCAGGCAAGAATACTGGAGAGGGTTGACATTTCCTCCTCCAGGGGATCTTCCCCACTGAGGCACTGAACCACATCTCCTGCATTGGCAGGTGGATTCTTTCCACTGAGCCACCAGGGAAGCCCATCAAATTATTACTGCTCCTTAATTTCACCAAGGAGGAACAAGAGCTTCAATTAGTTTAAACGAACCTGGGGACTTCCTTTGTGGTCCAGTGGTTAAGAATCTGTGCTTCTATTGCAGGGGGCACAGGTTCAATCCCTGGTCAGAAAACTAAGATCCCACATGATCTGCAGGGCAGCTAAATTAAATGAATAAAAATTTTAAAAACCTGAATTTTTATGCACTAGATAACAGTTTGGTTTTCAAGAATTTTTCTAACATGCCAAAGATTGTTTATTCATTTTTTTTCTAATGAATATACAACATATTTGTGTTTTAATATTTATATTTTATATAATACACATATATAAAGTTCCCCAAGGGGATGATGTTCTTTTATCACTACAATGATCAAGGAAGTAAATGGGTCAAATTAGTGAATTCCCTAGAATACATATGCAGATCACTATCATGTGGTAGCAAAAAAAGATGAAACTACAGTAGGAAACTGCAGAACGTTTACATTCCTATCACCACAAGTAAGGGGAGAGCCAAGAACACAGCTGGAGCTAAAGCCAACGGAGCAGAAGGTCCAGCTGAGTCTGAGCTGAGTGGGCACCTTGCTGGAGTTTCCTGTCAAGGAGCCCACAGTGTTGGTGATGTCATCATGAGAAGAGGCACGTGCAGATGATGCAAGTAATTCTCGGGGCAGAGAACCTGTGCTATTTAGTGCTACCTAATGGATGGTCTAGGAACTCTTTCAGAAGGACTTGTGCAGAACACAAAGGAAGAGAAAGCAAAGAGAAAATTTTGAGTTACTTTTAAAAGCACTCTCTTGGGCTTGCATACTGGGAAGTTTTCTAAGAAACTGCAACTTGTAAACGATGAAATTTGATCCATGCTGCCTCGAGGGTCCCATTAGAGCACTCCAATGGTCACTGCAGCAGTATTTACAATATCCAGGACATGGAAACAACCTAAACGTCCAACAACAGAGGAATGGATAAAGAAGATGTGGTACATATATAAAACGGAATATTACTCAGCCATAAAAAGGAAAAAAAAATTGGGTCATTTGTTGAGACATGGATGGATCCAGAGACTGTCATATAGAGAAAAGTAAATCAGAAAGACAAAAATCATATTTACACATATATGTGGAATTGGAAAAAACTGTTTATATAATCCTATTTATAAAGCAGAAATAGACACAGAGACATAGAGGACAAATGTATGGACACCCAGAGGGGGAAGGGGTTGGGATGAACTGAGAGATGGGCACTGACATATATACACTATCTGTGCATGTGTGTCTTAAGTCGCTCAGTCATGTTCGACTCTTTGCGACTCCATGAACTGTAGCCCACTATACTCCTCTGGGAGAAGGCAATGGTACCCCACTCCAGTACTCTTGCCTGGAAAATCCCAGGGACGGAGGAGCCTGGTAGGCTGCAGTCCATGGGGTCGCTAAGAGTCCGACGCAACTGAGCGACTTCCCTTTCACTTTTCACTTTCCTGCATTGGAGAAAGAAATGGCAACCCACTCCAGTGTTCTTGCCTGGAGAATCCCAGGGACAGGGGAGCCTGGTAGGCTGCAGTCCATGGGGTTGGTCGCTAAGAGTCCGACACGACTGAGCGACTTCCCTTTCACTTTTCACTTTCCTGCATTGGAGAAAGAAATGGCAACCCACTTCAGCATTCTTGCCTGGAGAATCCCAGGGACGGGGGAGCCTGGTGGGCTGCCGTCTATGGGGTCGCGCAGAGTTGGACACGACTGAAGTGACTTAGCAGTAGCAGCATACTCCTCTGTTCATGGAATTCTCTAGGCAAACATTATCCATACTATGTGTAACAGATAACTAACAAGAACCTACGTATAGTACAGGAATCTCTTACTCATTGCTCTGTGGTGATCTAAATGGGAAGGAAATCCAAAAAAGAGTGGATATATGTATAGGTATAGCTGATTCACTTTGCTGTACAGTGGAAATTAACACAACACTGTAAAGCAACTACACTTGAATAAAAAACTTTTTTAAAGTGAGGACTATGTGGAAGAAAGTCCTAGAGGATGCATAACAGGTGAATCAAGCAAAGCATTTACCTGGAAGGATTATCTCAGGAAAGCCCATCTTCCGTGCGATAGCTGTGGATCGATCAACCAAGTGTGAAAAATTTTTCTGAACTTGTGTGAGGTCTCCTGGCAATAGCTTCAAGGAGACCCAAAGTCCTTTAAAGAAAAAAAAGACAAAATTTTAGCTCTTTGTTATGATCTATATAATAAATGCATACTCGAATGTTAAGAAAAATATATGCCTGGTATTAATACATAGATACATTACTGTAAAAACATCAATTCTCCCCCAGTTAACTTAGAATTTTAATGACACTCCCAACAAAAGCATAGCAGGATTTCTTTGAGAATTTGAAGGAGAGGTAAACAGATGTTTGCTCTGGAGGGTGGGGGGAAGATGGTCCCTATCAGATACCAAAACACTATGAAGTTATAATAATGAGTGATATTAGTAGTAAAGATATCTAAATCAATGAAAACAATGAAATCAAGTACTATTATATACAGCTATTAAGCATACAGCAAAAGAGACATAACAAATCATGAAACAATGGATCAATTCCATAAATGTACTGGAATATTCTATTTTACTCAGAGCAGAATCAATCTAAACTCTCACCACACATTTTCATTAAAATAAATTCCTAATGTAAAAGAATGAAAAAACAGACCAGAAATTTAAAAAATAAGTGTATAGCTTTCTGAACCACTTTTCTACATATTGAAACAAATGAAGAAATCACGAAAGCAAAATAATTATCTATACAAGCTGAAATTTTGATATTCATAAAAACACAAAAGGTATACTTCATATACCATACACTACATACAACTATAAAAGGCATGGTGAAATACTTACAAGAAATTATGAGTTTATACTCACTAGATGAAAAATATTCAGATCACAAATAAACATGAATACACAATTCACCAGGAAATACAAGAAGTTTATAAATACTTGGCTAGCCAGAAACTAAAAAGTATGCATCCTGGACTATTACCTTTAGTATACAAAGAGTTTACAAAAACTGAGAATGAAAACTTTAGAAAATTATAAATACATATGAGTGCCAGTTTTTTTTTTAATGCAACAGAGTTACAGAAGTCAACTTTTCACCTCCAAACAGGTAAAGAATTTTAAACATCAGTTTGCCAAGCAGGCAGATAGTAATTAGTGCTTATCTATGGAAAGCATTCTGGTAATATGTGTGTCTCCAGTCATAAGCTTATTCCCATCACCTAATCCAGAAATCCTACTTCCGGGAATTTTCTTGGGGAGATAGTCCTAAATATGAAAAAGATAGTATGTATCTTTCGGAGAAGGCAATGGCAACCCACTCCAGTACTTTTGCCTGGAAAAGGAGAGGAAAATCGACAGAGGAGCCTTGTAGGCTGCAGTCCATGGGGTCGCTAGGAGTCGGACACCACCGAGCAACTTCAGTTTCACTTTCCACTTTCATGCACTGGAGAAGGAAATGGCAACCCACTCCAGTGTTCTTGCCTGGAGAATCCCAGAGACGGGGGAGCCTGGTGGGCTGCCGTCTATGGGGTCGCACAGAGTCAGACACGACTGAAGCGACTTAGCAGCAGCAGTATGTATCTTTTATAGTATATATCTCATATATCTTCATATACAAAGATAGTCATACCAGAGTTATTTAAATTGATAATGGTGACAAACTAGAAAGTAAGTATTTACCTAGGGGATACCATGCTTAGGAAGAAAAAATAATCCAAGCAATGGAATATTACACAGCCACAAATAATATTTATGAAGAGCATGAGAACATTTGAAAAGTATTTTGTTAGGAAGGAAGAGAAGGAATATTTTCTTACAGTTTCGATAAAAAAAAAAAATTATACAGACACAGCAATCTAATTAGTTTAAGAATTTTCCACTCTAACAAATTATATCCTTAGGTTAGGAGTTCTAAAATAACAGAAATAAATCTGGTTATTCATTTTTAGAATCTGTGTTTCCTCACATCTATTTCTCACTCAGGGTAACTGTCAATACATGGCAAACTAAATATGCCAAAAATAATGTTTCCTAACTGCTTTCACTTCAGAAGACAATTACAAGGTGGTTTTTTTAAAAAGTAACTCAATCTTCAAAAACTGACCCCCAATCATCACCACCTTGGTTATCTAAATTTTAACTATTTTCCCTTGTTACCTGATTTAAAATTTAGTTTCAATCAGCAAAACTCCTCGGAGTTAAGTCAAAATGACATATGAAGGTACGAAAAAACGATTGGCTGGAAAGCCCATTATTTTATATGAAATCATATTCATTTACATGACTTTGGTCTCTTTCTTCGTAGTTTTTGGAAATGTAATGGGATACACCTATGCAGAGAGTGGAACATAATTATCTTCAAACTCTTTTTCTTTGTGCCTTAATTTAAGGCATTGGGATCTTAGAGCAGACAAAAGTGAGGAGACTCATCAGATGAGAATCCGTTCTACCCGGTTTACAAAATACAGCTGCGAGACAATGCTCTCAAGTCTGAACTGCTGTCAGTGTCAGTCGGAAGTTGAGGTGGGCAGTCCCCAGCAGGGTCTGTTTTGTATCAGAGAAAGATAATGAAAAGGCCAGAGTCCAAGGACTCAGCTCTGAGGGCCACCAGTCCTGAGCCCCACCAGAGCCCCCTCCCCGCTTGGTACACAGGGCCAAGTACCTTGTCCTTTGTGATTCACTTCTTTGGTTGCTATCACTTTATTCAAGATTGACGTGAGTGGTTCATTCTCCCCGATCACGTGGGATGTTATCAGGGGCGACATGATTAGCTGCCTCTGTCGGATATACGTTTCCATGGCAATTCTGGGAAAATGAGAAATAACCCGTAAGACAAAAAGAGGAAGTCTCTGCAGCAGAGCCTCAGATACTGCTGGGTCTGATGGGCCTATCATTTGAAAATATAAATAGTAAAGCAACCTAACTATAGGATACTTTCCATCTTTATTTTCCCACTGGGTGCCTATCTTAGCAAATTCATCTCAAAATGACTTGGGTGGGGGGAGGGGAAAAAAAAACAACAAACAAAACTGATGGTCAAATGATAAGACTGAAACCAGAGGCAGTGCCTGATGTGCTTTCCAAGGTGGGAGAAGCTGCAGGAATGGAACTGTAGAAGAAGAGTGGAAGCAGGGGCAAGAGACCCAGCCCCCAGTTCTGGTTCTACTTGACAGTAAGCTCTGCCGGAGTCTCCCCTTCAGGCTTCAGTTTCTTCATCTTTAAGGAAACAGACCTGAAAACACATGCCTTGAAAGCTCCCACCTACTGCCAACACTCAGTGTACAAGAGTGCTGCGTATGCAGTGGATTGTGGATGGTGTTTGTAGAATCCCATGTGATGATGAACTATATATAGGGTTGCAACGCCACAGGCACCAGCAAACAAGCCTCACGTTAACAATCAAATCAGGCTGAGATTCTTACAGGGTGATCAAAGAGGGAAGCACAGCCCCCATTCTATGGAAAGCACAAGCACTATTGGGAACTCCCTATCAGCCTGTGTAGAACAATGGTTGCCAGTCTTCTCTGCTGTGGTTTTGGTCTCTTGCCTACAACACACAGGCCAGCGTGCTCTGCAGGATTCAGACCTGTATCCTGACAATACACAGGAAGCATACTGCAGTATAGAAGCATGGTGGTTGAGTCGGTAAAGAAACCACCTGCGATGCTGGAGAACCAGGTTGAATCCCTGGGATGGGAAGATCCTCCAGAGAAGGAAATGGCAACCCACTCCAGTATTCTTGCCTGGGAAATCCCAGGCTGGATGGAAGAGTCTGGCAGGCTATAGTCCATGGAGTCACAAGAGCTGAACACGGACTTAGGGACTAAACCACCACCACCACACTGCACTATGTTCCTAAGAAGTGGGATTGCTGTAGAATGCATTGTTTTCAAATGACACCCTCTCACTCTAGCAGGATATGTATATAAAACTCTCCCAATACAATCACTGTAAAGCTTTTGAGGTTAAGTTACAAAAGCTCTGCCATAAATCTTGGGAGTTCAATGCCAGAGGCCATGATTTGCATCGTGAAGGCTTTAAAGTGGCTGCCGGATGCAAAGTGAGTGGTAATCAAATTAGGGCTGGGCTCCTTGGAGACACAAAGCTTGTATTATTCTGTAGTGGAGACAATCTGAGGACTCAGTGTTTCAGCACATCTGCTAGAAAGAGTTGGTTCTGAAAGTAAGCGGGAGGCACATAACCAAGCCAGAAACCTACTTCATAAAGTGAGACAAATACAGAGAAATGCATTGGAGACAATTCATATCCATAATACTGCTCCTGTTCTACAATTATTTATATTATTTGTATGGAGCAGATTAAATTTCATTCCATGAATGCTGCCTCGATTATTTATATATACACACATAATATTGTATCATTTTTTGTTGTTGCTAAGTTGTGTCTGACTCTTTGCAGCCCCATAGACTGTACTCTGCCAGGCTCCTCTATCCATGGGATTTCCCAGGCAAGAATACAGGAGTGGGTTACCATTTCCTTCTTCAGGGTATCTTCCCAACCCAGGGATCGAAACTGGGTCTCCTGCATTGGCAGGTGGATTCTTTACAATTAAGCCACTGGCGAAGCCATTGTATTGTGTTACCATATAGTATTTCATATAATGTTCAAGAATCTGCCTACAATGCAGGAGACCCGGGTTCGATCACTGGTTTGGGAAGATGCCTTGGAAAAGGAAATGGCAACCCACTCCAGTATTCTTGCATGGGAAATCCCATGGACAGAGGAGTCTGGTGCGCTACAGTCCATGGGGTCACAAAGAGTCAGACACAGCTGAATACCCAACAGTTCATATTCATGAATGCTGCTCCTAGTACATATATACACCGTGCCTAATAATATATGTATATATAGCAGAAACAACATTCATAGATATGAAAATTATCTTTATCATAAGCATGTTTTTAGTGTTTATATATTCATGTCTATGCTATGTATTTTAATATTTATTGTATTATACAAGACACAGCAAACCGCCAAGGTTTTATTAAACTTTTTCTATGTATAAGTTGTTTAAAATTTTTGTGTGGTTAAATCAATTTCTTTTTTTCAGTCAAATCTCTGGTATTTGACTCAGAAAGATTTCCCACACATCACGTGGTATAAAACTTTTATTTTCCTATAGTACTTTAAGATTGTTGGCTCTTACCCTTTTATGTGTTATCATCTGGAAATTATGATGGTTTAAGTTGGGAGATGAGGATTTAACTTAGTTTTTGAAATGGCTGGCTAATACTGAACAATAGCTTTTGCATGGCTTATCTTTCTCCACTGATTTTTAAATTAATATCATTTAAAAATAATTTTTAAAAATAATATAACCATATTATTGGGGTTGGTCAAAAAAGTTTGTTAGAGGATTTTTCCATAACATTTTATGGAAAATCCTGAACGAACTTTTTGGCCAACCCATTACTTATTATTAATAAAATCATATTAACTCAGATATCTGGGTCTAGTTTCAGGAATTCTCAGTTTATCACACTGATCTGTGGTAGTGGCTCTACAATGACTGAGACCATCATCTTTTCTCACTGACATGACTGTATCGTTAGGAGTTAGACCCAGCAAAGCTCCCAACTGCCTGTGCGAGGTTAAATGGCACATGCCTGCTGGGGTCAGTCATGATGTTCACAGGCACGCTCACTCAGTTACAGGGATGGAGAACAGCTCTCCAGCGTCCCCCGGAGACCCACTCAGGGCTCCAGCTCCTGAGGCTCAGTAAGGGGGCTTGAGTGCAGGTCAGTGGGCATCCTTCCAGGCACTCCTGGGCTGGCTTTCCTCCACTCGCAGGAACCCAAGGATTAGTCCACTCTTGACTCTCACCAAGTGTGTTCCCCAGACCTGCAGCAGCAGCATCACCTAGAAGCCTATTAGATGGAGACTCCAGACCCAGCAGACGGCGTTCTGCATGCACCCCAACAAGATCCCAGGTGCCTCATGTGCAGGTTACAGCCTGAGAAGCCCTGTGCTGTCCTACTTAATTCCTGGTCCTCTGTGATAACCGTTCCACACGACACAGTGCAGGCAGACTCTGGCATTTATACGGTACCATAACCTGCTAGATGTGTCCCTTACATTGCTTCAGTCATTTCTGTAGAATCAGAAGAGTTAGGTTACTCTCTTAAATTGGAGTCTAACATGAGGATTTTGAATATAGTCTTCTCTAAGCTCCTCTCTCAATCTTCCCATTTAAGAGTTTTCCTTGTCTAACCAGGCAAAAGGTTCTGAGCGCTTGGTTCTGTGTTAATGCACCTCCCAAAGGCCTAACCCAGGTCTCAACTAACATGGGTAGTGCCAAAGTACTTACTGGTGAAAGGGAATAAAATGCTGCTTTTCTTCATCATCCACCTTGCCATGAACAATATCAGTAATATCCATCACTAGGAAAAAGATAAAACTTAATTAAAGAAACTAATTGCTGGACTTCCCAGGTGGGAAAGTGGTAAAGAACCTGCCTACCAATACAGGAGACCTAATAGATGCGGGTTGGATCCCCAGGTTGGGAAGATCCTCTGGAGGAGGGCATGGCAACCCACTCCAGTATTTGCTTAGTCCCGCCTTCACTGTTCACCAGAAACTATCACAACATTGTTAATCGGCTATACTCCAATACAAAATGTTTTTGGTGTTAAAAAAACAAACAAACAAACAAAAAAAACACATAAAATTGAAAAAAAAAAGAAGCTAATTACTTCAGGCCTCAGTGAGGAACTCTGGAAAATTACAGTATCAGCAAACACAGAATCCAGGAGGGAGAGAGAGCAGGCAGAGATGTTTATTTTTTTGTCAATGATGACTCCCAGTGTTCCTAGGCTGGCAGAAGAGCAATTCATCAGGGTCCTCAGCAGGGGTCTGGGCGTTCTCAGATCAACCCTGCAGACTACCCTCTTTAAAAACGCTAATATCCAGGACATGCAGGCAGCCTAAATGTCCACTGACAGATGAATAAAGATGTGGTACATATTTACAATGGAATATTATTCAGCCATAAAATAGAATGGAATTGGGTCATTTGTAAGTGATGTGGGTGGACCTAGAGTCTGTCATACAGAGTGAAGTAAGTCATAAAGAGAAAACCAAGTATCTTACATTAATGCACATATATGGAATCTAGAAAGACGGTACTGTTGAACCTATTTGCAGGAATAGACACACAGAGAAGAGACCTGAGGGCACAGCAGGAGGAAGGAGAGAGGGGGATGAACAGCGAGAGTGGCACTGACATATCTACACTGTCACGTATGAAACAGACAGTTAGTGGGGCCCTGCTGTGCGGCACGGGGAGCTCAGCTTTGCTCTCTGATGACCCGGAGGGGTGGCATGGGCAGTGGGAGGCAGGCGACACATGTTCACATGTAGCTAATTCATGCTGTTGTACAGCGGAATCTGGCACAACATTGTACAGCAATTATCTTCCAATTAAAAAAAATAAAAATAATAAATATGAAAAAAATTCTACTAGACCAAGTTGCTTAATTCTTGAGTGACAGGACACCGACAATTTTTAGTAAGCCCGCATTCTAAGACACAAGAGAATACATTTTTTTTTGGCAGCAGTGTCAACAGAACAAAAGACCTGGGAGAGGAACTCACGACTTAAGTGGCCCACTGTCCCTCTGATGTGACATTTTCTCACCTGGTTTCCACATAAATGAAGGGCAGCAGGTCATTAGCAGCATAGGTTAGAACACCATGTATTGATTTGCTCTTTCACATATGAGAAGAGCTATTAAGGAAGCACTATGCTAACCCCACTGCGTACATTATCTTTTTTATACAAATATTAGTATCAGCCCTACTTTAAGAGATGAGAAGGGAGGCTCAAGAGGGAGGGGATATACGTAAACTTATAGCTGACTGGCATTGTTGTACAGTAGAAACCAACATAACATTGTAAAGCACTTATTCTCCGATTAAAAATAAATTTACAAAGAGGGGGTCTCTGGTGGTCCAGTGGTTAAGAATCCACCTTGAAACCCTGGGGATGTGGGTTTGATCCCTGGTTGGGGGACAAAGATTCCACATTTTGCAGAGGAACTAAGCCTGCATGATGCAACAAAGACACTGTGTGCTGCAACTAAGACCCAATGCAGCCAAATAAATAAATAATAATAAATTTTAAAAAGGAGAGGTGAGGAAACTGACCCACAGGAAACGTAAGTAATTTTCCCTAGGTCAGAAGTGTTAAGTGGTTAAAATCAGGGGATGAACGCAACAGTGATCACAGGGCAAACCATTTAACCGAACTCTGCCTGGTCCCTAGAAAACTAAGAAGTGGCCACAGACTCCACAGGCAGCTGAGGGTAGACCAGGCCCCGAGGCAAGAGGCCATCAAGCCTTGGTTAATAAATTACAAACTAGTCATAAAACATGCACTAATAATCCACGCCCTAGGTAACCTGTTTGGAGATTAAAAGAAATTCCAAGCTATGATGCAATAATCATAAGAAAAACTAAGGAACCAGGAGGAAATGCTTGCTCAAAGTGGCCTAAACACGTAATGTATTAGGCTTGGGAATTAATGTTAGTGTAAGGAAACTGTAAAAAGCAGGCATGATATCAACTTGCTGTCAGCTCTTAAAAGACCCCTGCAAACATTGTGTGTGAGTGCATACACACACACAAATACTGCAAAATTTGAATTTAAACCCCCAAGTAGGCAGTGCATTTGTGGACATCATCTAGTTACTGCTAACCTCTGCTGACGTTTGGCATCAAGGCTTAAACTAAATTAATCTCCATGCCCTGAATATATATATACACACACACAGAGAGAAACACAGGAGCAAATAAAAGCCTGAAGCTTGATGTTCCAATCTCCTTAGCCCAGTTTGAAGGACAACGACCCTGAAAACGCCTTCAACTTCTATGAAAGAATAGATTGCTGTGTAGGTGGCTAAATAGTCCTAGGCTAGCCAAGGCTGCTTGCCTTTCCTGGGATTTCATTTTAATTCACTATCACGAATAGTGCTATCCCCTCTGGACACAGCCCGGCTGACACTGAGAGGAAAGGGGTGCAGGGTGGTTCAAAGGACCCACAACGCACACGGCCTCCTGGGGCCGTGTCACCAGCCACATGACCCACAGGTCGACCTTGACAATGTGGAGTTTCTGGGTCCTCGTTCCAGGAGCAGGATTGATGGCTTTCAGGACTACTTAGTGACCAAAATGTCAGAGTAAGACCAAAAATATATATCCTCCATTTAACAAACTACAGAGGAAAATGGAGGGCCTCCTGGAAGGTTATAGAGTCTGATTGAAGCCAACAACCCTCTTTGAAAGCAATGCTGCCTTTGATGAGTAAATTTCATAGACAGGCAAACAGCTTTCCAAGGAGAATTTTATTCAGATAAGATCAATATGTGGCTGCAGGCAAGGAAGATTCCAATAGACAAACAGGCTTTACCCAGAGGCTTGCTGTGTACAAGATACATAACTGGGCAGGGAGGGAGAAACAAACATGGGGTATCTACATGAGCACCACCAAAAGTGAGTGCCTGCCAGTTCCAGGTAGTGAATGCAGTATGTCTGAGGCTAACACTTACAACCAAATTCATCTTGTACTATCTCTGGGTCTTCTCTTTCCTTCCTCCCTCTTTTCTTTCTTTTAAATTATTTTTATTGTGGAAAGATAAATACTTAACATGGGGCCTCCCAGGTGGCGCTAGCAGTAAAGAACCCACCTGCAAATGCAGGAGACCTAAGAGACTCGGATTCAATCCCTTGGTGGGGAAGATCTGCTGGAGGATGAAATGGCAACCCACTCCAGTATTCTTGCCTGGAGTATCCCATGGACAGGGGGACCTGGCAGGTTACAGTCCATGGAGTTGCAAAGAGTCAGACATGACTAAAGCAACTTAGCATGCATGCACACATACATAACATGAAGTTTACCATTTCAACCACTTAAAAAATGTACAGCTCAGTGGCACTGAAAACTTTCACAACGGGACCTCTCTGACAGGCCAGTGCTTAAGACGTTGTCTTCTACTGTACAGCACAGGCAACTCTACTCAATACTTTGATCTATATGGGAAAAGAATCTAAAAAAGACTGGATATATGTTTATGCATAACTGCTTCACTCTGCTATACACCTGAAACCAACACAACATTGTAAATCAACTATGGTCCAATACAAATTTTTAATAAAGAAGAAAAAAAGACATCATCTTCTAATGCAGGGGGTGGGGGCTCGATTTCTAGACAGGGAGCTATGATGCCACATATCTTGTGGCCAAAGAACCAGAACATGAGCAGCAGAAGCAATATTGTAACAAAATCAATAAATATTTTTAAAAAGGTCCACATCAAAACAAGTCTTTAAAATTAAAACATTCACACTGTCATGCAGCCATCACCATTATCCACCTCCAGATGTTTTCCTCTTCCCAAGTGGACACTCTACCCCTTTAAAAAATACCTCCTGTGTCCCCTCACCCCACCACCTGTGTCTCCAGGAACTACCATTCTACTGTCTGTCTCTGTAAATGTGATGGTTCTAGATTGCTCATAAAAGTGAGTTATCATATAGTAGTCATCTTTTTGTGACTGGCTTAATTCACTTAACGCAGCATCCTCAAAGTTTCTTCATGCTGAAGCATGTGACGGAATTTTCCAACTGCTTCAGGCTGTTCTACTGTAGGGACAGACCCTTTTGTTTATCCACTCATCCATCAACAGATACCTGGGTTACTCCTACCATTTGGCTATTGTGACCAATGTGCTGCTGTAAACAAGAGCATGAGGATGGGCATGTACACACCGCCATCTTTAAAATGGATAACCAACAAGGAACTACTGTATACAGTGCATGGAACTCTGCAAGGTCATGTGACAGCCTGGATGCAAGGGAGGTTTGGGGGAGAATGGATACGTGTATAGGCATGGATGCGTGCCCCTACGCTGTTCACCTGAAACTATCCCAACACTGTCAATCGGTTATGCTCCAAGACAAAATAAAAAAAAAAAAAATTCAAAAGAAAAAGATAGCCAAGATTGATTTATTGTATAGCCCAGGGAATTCTACTCAATATTCTGATAACCTATATGAGAAATGAATCTGAAAAAGAATGAATATATGTATATGTGTAACTGAACATTTTGCCATACACCTGAAACTAACACAACATGCAAATCAACTATACTCCAATCAAAGATTTTTTTTTAAAGTTAAAAGAAATATAGACCCTGATTTTACTTGGTTTGAGTGTAGGGAAGTAGGATTGCTGGACCCTAAGTTCTACGTTTAATTTTTTTAGGCCTCCATCATCCTGTCTCCCCAGTAGCCACACCATTTTCCATCCATCTCAGGCTCTTTCTGTACCTGCTACTCCAAAGGGTCTCCGGAGTCCACAGGTGTGCTTCTTGCCCTCCTTCAGCTCCATGTGACCGACCCGGACAATCTGACACACGAGGCTGATGCGGGGCCGGATGAGGTCTGTGCTGCTGAGGTCCTACGGGGCAGCAGAGCACAGAAAAAGGAGGTCACGTTGCATCACCCTCTCATCTCCGGTTTTTTCACGTTGATTCTACAATAAAATAATGTTCAGAGCATACGTTTTAAATTTTACTTATTTATTGCCTGTAACTGTTCTTAGTTGGGGCATGTAGGATCTAGTTCCCTGACCAAGGATTGAAGCCGGGTTCCTTGCAATAGAAGCCCAGAGTCTTAGCCACTGGACCACCAGAGAAGTCCCCAGAGCATACTTCTTAATGCTCAAATATCAGAATGACTCCTTTCCTCCCCCCATCCAAATCCAGCCAAGAACTCTCACGGCATCATAGGAAAATGACTGTATTAAAAAAAAAGAATTAAAAAAAAATCCCCCAGCTCCTGCTTCAAATTTATAAATCAGATCATATTCATCTTCAAGTCTCCAGCTTATTCAGGGTCCTTTGTCAAATCTACTTTATATCCTGCCAGGGCATATCTGAGCACCAGGTGCCTTCCAGTGCCAAATGAAATTAAAACTTAGGCGACACTGACATTTATTTTGTATCCACACAGGCTGGTGATATTTTATCTTACCTTCCAAATAATCCTGTGAGGCAACTATAACACAGAAATTTACATGCTCTGCTTTTTGTAATTATTCCTCTGTTTTCTGAGAGGTATCCATTGAGGGCTTCTCAGAGTGTGTTGATTAATGAGAAATGTGTGGATGAAATGTCTCTGTCTTTTTGTGGCTCATACTCTAAGCTTTTTTGTACTCCTAGGATGGATAAGTAAACCCACAAAGCTCACATAACTCATTCACCTTAACATCAGAAATGATTTAACTGCATCTCAAATTCTTTTCATGAAACAGCTTCCCAAGCACTCTTTACTGAATCAAGAAAGAACTTTTTAAACAATCAGTTCGCATCTATTCTCTATAACCAAGTTAACTCTTAACCAAGTTAACTCAGGGCTCCAAGCTAGGAATATATACCAATGACAATATCAACCTTGAGATTTTGTGAGGCTTCTGTTAACAGAAAAGACTTCAAGTGCCTCAGACAGCAAGAATCCGCCTGCAGTGCAGGAGACCTGGGTTCGATCCCTGGGTCGGGAAGATGCCCTGCTATCCACTCTAGTATTCTCGCCTGGAGAATTCTATGTACAGAGGAGCCTGGTAGGCTGCATCCATGGAGTCTAAAAGAGTCGGACACGACTGAACTGAGAGACAACAACACAAGTGCCTGGTTACATTTACTGGCGCACACCGATATTATTTAATGACATGCAGTCATTTACAAATGAACTTTCTGCAGACTGTTTAAGGACCAAGGAATCACTCACGTTTTATCTCATAGAAAAAGTAGGACATGAATTTGCGTATAGGAAGAGCCTAATTGATAGGGGGAGGAGGGAGGGTGAGTGAATCACAGCTATTCTAAAACAGTGTTAATTAAAAGATGGACCAACAATTTAATAATATTTAAAATTTATTTTAATAATGTACATATTGACTGATAAATGTCTTTTTATTTCAGGGGGAAAAAAACACATATCTCAGAATTGAGGAAATACTGTTTTGGGGAAGAGTTCTAGACTCTTTCTTGTCCACACTTACTAGGTGGTAAAGGTATGGATGGGTCAGTGCAGGGATAGAAGGAGCCACTCTTGTCTGTCGGAAGGAAGGGAAGGAGGAAGAATAAGCCTGTACTGGTGTTACAGGGAAGAACAAAATCTGATTGCACGTTGGATCTGTTTACTTTAACCTTTGCTTCCCATAGCTTTTGTTCACTAAAAGGATACTGTCTATACATAATGGCCTGCCTCAAAGATACTTGCCCCTCTGCCTGAAGGTTAAACCATAGTGCCTTTATTCAGGGAAACATACAGATTCTATCCACCTGTGAATGGCTTCAAGACAGGAGAAATGAACACATCCCCTCCCAGAGGCTGGCCATTCCAGGAGATATTTGAAAGACTTATGGACTTCCTCCCCTCCTCCCCTTCCCTGTTCTATAAAAGAAACTGGCATCCAGACCCTGATAAAATGGTTATTTTGAGACACTAGTCTGCCATGACAACTCTGTCATGCGAAGAGTTGACTCATTGGAAAAGACTCTGATGCTGGGAGGGATTGGGGGCAGGAGGAGAAGGGGACGCCAGAGGATGAGATGGCTGGATGGCATCACCGACTCGATGGACATGAGTGTGAGTGAACTACGGGAGTTGGTGATGGACAGGGAGGCCTGGCATGCTGCAATTTATGGGGCCGCAAAGAGTGGGATACGACTGAGCGACTGAACCGAGTCTGCTATCTTCTTGGTCAGCTGGCTTTCTGAATAAAGTTGTTATTCATTGCCTCAACACCTTGTCTCCTGACTTACTGGCCTGTCCAGTGGCAAGCAGAGCAAGCTTGAATCTGCTATCATGCAGACCACTGCTCCTATCACTCCCTTTGGTACTTTAATCTTAGACTCTTGTTTTCTTTGCTGTAAGAGGGACTAAGAAGAATAAGCAAAATATGGGGGTGGCTTAAGGGAAAAAGGAAGAAAGGGGCATCAGTATCTCTTTTAGGCTTAATGGGAGCTGGGAAACCCACCCACTGCTCAGAGCAGTTGGCAGCGGCTCCAGGGCTTTTCAAGCACTGATGTCAAAAAAAAGTGCAAGAACCCCAAGAGAGTTCCTAGCCTATGAGAAAGAGTCAGCAGATTCCAAGCTATAGCTCAATACATTTCCTGGCTCTCAGTTCATATACAGCAGCATACCTCCTGCCTTGGGGAAATGGAAGAGCAGAGGGAAAAGTCCATTAAAATATAAGCCAACAGAAAAGTCTAGCCTGGTCTTTGCCCAGGCAATAACTTTGGCCTGGAAGACTCCTCTCTCTATCTGCACAGCTTACTCCCTCTTCAACTGGAAGTTCTTACTCCAAAGCTCCTTCTCAATGAGAGCAGCCCTGACTTACCTATTTAAGACAGCATGTCCTCCCCCAGCCCAGAAACTCCCAATTCTCCCAAAGCACTCAAAACTCTAACATTCTGTACAAAGTACTCAGCTACCTGATTACTGCTTATTATTGTCTGCTCCTTTGGGACAAAAAAAACTCTCGAGAATCAGGACATTCTTATGTGTTCACTGATGTATGTCAAGTGCCGAGATCAGTGCCTGGTCTCTAAGAGGTGCTCAATAAATATTTGGTGAATAAATGAGCGGATTATTCCTACTAGAGGGATTATGAGAATTGCAATTTTCATGTTTTCAGTTTTAAAGTTTTCTATATACTTACCACATGTACTCACGAACATCATAAACTAAGGAAAGGGTTAAACATAGGTAGGACTTACAGTAAAGACCGCTTGAAGGTTATTGAGCTTCTCAATTTCCTTGGGCATTCCATTACTGCCCCAACGAATTAGGTAGTTTTCACTGGTGAAGGGAAAGAAAAATATTCTCAGTGAGCACCTGAGTGGGGAGGAAGCTGCTCTCAGTACAGGCTTATTAGGGTCCAAAGGCAGTCCAGAAGAGCTCAGTGAAATTCAGGCAGGACTGAGACCACACCAATGACCATTCTCTGGTGTTCTGGCTGCAGCCCAGTTCCTAGAGGCACACCGAGTACAGCTCCATGACAAGCATTACTCAAGATGGGCCTGTGCCCAGTACATTCTACCAGATTCTATCTGGAGTCTTTCTTTCATCTTAAATCCTCTGTATAAATTTCAGCTTTGCTGAATCAGGAATATAATTTTATAAGAATTGTTCCAAGTCAATTCCCTGGAATCCATATCAACACACTCCCATAAGATTTCTATTTTAGAAACAAACAATTTTAACCATTTTCTCAATAATAAATATGCTTTCTTAGCTGCTCAGCAGATGACTGTAGGTTGAACAAAGTCTATTATTATTCCTTAATGTGTTTGAAATTTTATAGCCATTACTTTAGAGCAGTTTAGATTCATAGCCAGTTGAGAGGAAGGTACAGACTTTCCTATGCTCCACTTCATTCCCGGGCTTCCTGGTGGCTTAGGCAGTAAAGAATCTGCCTATAATGCAGGAGACCCAGCTTTGATCCCTGAAATGGGAAGATCCCCTGGAGAAAGGAATGGCTACCCACTCCAGTACTCTTACTTGGAGAATTCTATGGACATAAGAGTGTGGCGGGCTACAGTCCATGGAGTCGCAGAGTTGAACACGACTAAGCGACTAACAACACAAAAACAGCACTCCGTGCCCAGCCTGCCCCTTTATCAACAACCCCCAGCAGAGTGGTGGATTCATTGTTGTAATCACTGAACCTACCCTGAGATGTCATTACTACTCAGAGCCTGTGGTTTACATTAGAGGTCACTCTTGGTGTTGGATACTCCATGGGTATGGAAATAGTGTGAAACGATGCACACCCTCTGTGACAGTACCATACGGGACGGTTTCACTGCCCGAAAGCCCTCAGTGCTCTGCTGGGTCATCCCTCCCTCGCCCCTCTCCTACAGTTTTTTGAATCCCTTCATCCCTGTTACCATGGTCTGATGAGTTATATTTAATTATTTTTAATTGGAGGATAAGTGCTTTATAATATTGTGTTGGTTTGTACTGTGTATCAACATGAATCAGCTATAGCTATACATATGTCTCCTCCTTCTTGAACCTCCCTCCCACCTCCCACCCGATCCAGGTGGTCACAGAGCACTAGGTTTGAGCTCCCTGCCTCTTACAGCAAACACCCACTGGCTATTTGTTTTACACATGGTAATATACACGTTTCCATGCTACTCTCTCCATTCGCCCCACCCTCTCCTGCCCCTCCTGTGTCCACACATCTGTTCTGTGTCTGCGTCTCCATTGCTGCTCTGCCAACAGGTTCATCTGCACCATTTTTCTAGATTGCATATCTATGCGTTAACATGTGATATTTGTTTCTCTCTCTCTCTTTTACTTCACTTTGTGTAATAGGCTCTAGGTTCATCCACCTCATTAGAACTGACTCAAATGCATTTCTTTTTATGGCTAAGTAACATTCCACTGTATATATGTACCACAACTTCTTTATTCTGATGAGTTTTGTGTGATTTCTAAAACCCAGTGAAAACATGAACTATTACTGCACTGTTTCAGTGGTCACTCAGAAAAGCACAGCAGCCCAACAGGGTTAATTTTCCACTGCCTTGAAATCCCCCCTTCATCTCCATCTTCCCTTCTCAAACTCAGCAAAGAAATCCTCAGGGAGGTGGGTAGGTGAAGGTTGGGCATTTTCACAAGATTGATGGCAGAGATCTGGGTCTCCACTACCTGATGAACTTGGACTGGTCGGGGTCATAGAGGGCCATGAACAACTCCGCATCTTCCCCGATGTTGCAGACAAAGTTCTTGAAGTTCACGAAGAGGCCATAGGTGTGGACGGCACTGAAGATGGACTGGCCCCTCAGATCCAGGTTCTGCAGAATGGACTGAACACAGAGGACAGGAGAGAAAGTCATCTTGGTTTCAGCAAATGGGAAACACTGGCAAAGACAATGGCCTCCAAATCAGGGCCAGATATAATTACTGGGTTGGTCAAAACATTCGTTCAGATAAGGAAGACAGAAAAACACAAACGAACTCTTTGGCCAACCCAGTACCACCCAAAACAAGCACTTACTAAGAAAGTAAATGTAAAGAGACAAGTAATCGCGTGAGCAAAATAGAATTATTATTTTAATGAAGGTCTTGTGAAAGGTCTTGAACCCAAATAGTTCAATAAATGCTGTCTAAAGAGCATATATCTAAAGGTCATAATAACTCATGGTTTTAATAGCTTTGAGACATTCTCATCTCTCTCACAATGGCTTCTGGGGAAACCTCAAAAGCATAAAATTCATGATTCATTATGATTCTTTGGGAGAATGACTCTCATCGTAAATAAGACTCCATTGGAGAGGTCCTTCCTCAGCCACAGTTAGCCATTAGGTCCAGAAACGCAATGAAATGTCATTACAACTGTACTAAAAAAAATAAAACCTACAAATTCAAGAAAATAAATAGTACTCTTTACTCATTAGAACAGAAAGACTGGAAGAACATACACCAAAACATCATTATGGTTGGGCAGTCATAATGTAGGTGACTTTTTTCTTTTTCTGTACCTTCCAAATTTTTATTTATTGTCCAGTTACAATTTTTAAAATCTCTCAAAAACTTCATTTGTAAATATTATTGGTATTCCCTTTAGAAATCATAATCTAGGGACTAAATTCAAAAGTTTAAACAGTCAAAAGGGTCTCTCCCACCCAGTTCTATCAGAGGCATCCATTAATGGTCAATTTCTGTTCTATACATCAGTGTCTCTTTTGCTGTCTCGTAAATAGGGTTATTTTTACCATCTTTCTGGGACCGGGAGAGGATGGGATGATTGGGGAGAATAGCATTGAAATATGTATAATATCATATATGAAACGAGTCAGTCCAGGTATGATGCCCTATAACAGATGCCTGGGACTAGAGCACTGGGATGACCTGGAGGGATGGTGTGGGAAGGGGGGAGGGAGGAGGGTTCAGGATGGGGAACACGTGTATACTGGTGGCGGATCCATCTCGATGTATAGTAAAAGCAATACAATATTGTAAAGTTAAGCAAAATAAAAAAAAATTTAAAAAAAAAAATGGTCAATTTCTTGTCTATCGCTACAGAGTTAGTCTACACAGAAGTGAGCACAGATGTATGCTCTTTTTTGAAATACATATACCAGTATTTTATACACATGATTCTTGCATCTTGTTCTTTTCCACGTAATATATATCTTTGCAATCTTTCCAGGTCAGAACATACACTGCTGCCTTGTTCTTGTTGTTATATTTTGCTTCTAAAATGAGAAAATGGATATATCTTCTCAACAACATTGCCACCTCTGCTGTCAATGACTCCCTTTCCTTCATTAAAAACAAACAAACAAACAAACAAAAAAAGGCAAAATAACAAAAAAGCAAAAGCAAAAACGGAACCTCCATGGCAAAGGTCTGCACATTTCAGGAAGCTCACCTTCTCCTCTTGGATCTTTTCCTCAATCCTCTTTGAAGCCATTTCATGGGCCTTGAAGAGGGCAATGGTGCTGGTTTCATCTGGGTCCAAAATGTTCCCGTTGTCATCCCGCACGACCAGATCCAACCCCAGCATTCTGGAAACAAAGGAGTAGTCAGCTGGTTCTCTTCACCAGGAGCAGACTCTTTTCTGAAGAATCTTCATGGAGGGACAACCCTGGTGGCTCAGTGGTTAAGAATCTGCCTCCCAATGCAGGGGTCACGGGTTTGATCTCTGGTCTGGGAAGATTCCACATAAACCCTGGGGCAACCAGGCCCATGCGCCAGAAGTACTGAACCTCACCTTTAGAGCTGCAAGTGCTGAGCCCACATGCCTAGAGTCACTGCAACAAAAGATGACACTACAACGAGAAGCCTGAACACTGCAACTAGAGGACTGCCTCTACTCGCCACAACCAGAGAAAGCCTGTGTGCAGCTGCAGACCCAGCACAATCATAAATGGAAAATAAGAGCTGTCATGGAAAAACCCAGAGGATTCGGATGAAAGGCTGGGTGCTGGACAAGTTAAGACGAGAACTCACTGAATTTTCTCCTTTCAATTTCAGCCTTCTTTCCAAACAAAAAGTAAAAAATTTAGGATAATGTTACCCAAACTTGTAAATAGTATGCAAAGTAATCTGGTCCCAAGAACCTCAATGGAAAATGCAAAATTGGCACTCATTCTAACCAAAATACTCTAACCAATGCTTCTTTCCCCCTAATCATCTGTAGTTTGCTATGGGAACTTCTATGAAAGACAAATGCTCGAATGTTGGGGGACTTGTCCTGATTTCCTTAAAAGCACAGGCATGGGGGATAGGACTTCATTCAAGATTATCTTAAAGGAGACCAAGGAAGTAAGTCCTGGCACTGGTATCACAAAATCTATCTCAGAACCTGGACTTTGGTGTCAGCTGAACCAAAATTTACATCCTGATTTTAACACTTGCTAGCAAGGTGATTTAGGGTAATCTACATTTAACAAACAACAACAAAAACTATTTATTTGGCTGTGTCGGGTCTTAGTTGCACAATACAGGATCTTTTGTTGCAGTGTGCAGCTTTCTCTTTAGTTGTGGCTCGTGAGCTTAGTTCCCCAACCAGGGACTGAAACCAAGTCCCCTGCACTGGAAGGCGGATTCTTTACCACTGGACCACCAGGGAAGTCCTTGAGTAATCTACTTAATTTTGCAAAGCCCTGGGTTCCTCATCTGTAAACATACTCTGTTAGGATTACAGGAGAATTTAATGAGATAATGCACATAAAGCACCTAATATCTAGCATGTATCATGTTTTCAATGAATGTTAGTTTTGACTGCAGCAACTAGCACAGGAAACCTCTGGCTGTGGTAAGTAAACGTAGCTCTGGGTGCTGCACGGCAATAGTAAGGGCCATAGGCGCCCTGCCCGGCACCATCCCACCCAGGCTTTATGCCCGACACCAAAGCAGAAAAAACTGTTCTTAGTTCTAAGAAGTTGGGGATTGTGGTTGAAACATGATACTGCAATCTGAATTCCCAGAGAGCATTCCTGGCACTAGCAATCTAGGACTGGGGATGTCCAAACGGCAAGAAAACCCAGGCATAAGAGTGCCAAGACATGTGCTAAGTCTGTGGGAAGAAAGCAAAAATGCCTAATTTCCCTCTGCCCTGTTTTATGACTTCTCCATCAACTGATTCAATCTGGCAGGTCCCTTGTCATGGGAGCCAGACCCACAGGCCACCCAGGATCATGAGCTATGGCCCATATTGGCCTCTCAGAGACTGAATCATGGATGCACTGATGGAGCAGCTTAATTTCTAGAGCTGCTTCCAAGGGCTGAAATAGAAGGCAGGCATGTCCTGCTGTTTGTGGGATGTTACCATCTTGTAGCAGAGACCAGGGGCCCCCAGGCTGATGCCACTCTGTGCCAAGACTCAAAAATACACTGGCAGCATATGTGCCAGAGGGAGCCGCTTATCCCCTCTTAGCTGTTTAAGAATCTCCCAGCACTGCTTTCAAATTGTGGTGTTGGAGAAGACTCTTGAGAGTCCTTTGGACTATAAGGAGACCAAACCAGTCAATCCAAAAGGAAATCAACCCTGAATATTGGAAGGACTGATATATATTAGAACAACTGATGCTGAATCTGAAGCTCCAATACTTTGGCCACCTGATGGGAAGAACTGACTCACTGGAAGAGACCCTGATGCTGGGAAAGACCGAGGGCAGGAGGAGAAGCAGGTGAGAGAGAATGAGATGATTTGATGACATCATCGACTCAGTGGACATGAATTTTAGCAAACTCCGGGAGACAGTGAAGGATGGGAAAGCCTGGTATGCTGCAGTCCATGGGGTTGCAGAGTCAGACATGACTTAGCAACTGAACAACAACAACAGAAACTGAAACTAAATGTCAAATGAATCAGCAACAAAAACTGAGAAACTAGTCCAGTGTTTTAGAAAGAGCTGGGCAGGAGGGCTGAAACCAAGGTCACAATCAATTTTGATGAATTAATTGAATCCTTCATTTTCCAAAGAGCAGTAGTATCAGGAACCTACATATATGCCGGGGCCAATGAGAAGCTTAATTAAGAGGTTACTGAGGTTATAGAGGTTATTGAAAACATAACAGAAGCTAAAAACATGCTTTACTATTCTGGCAAATCTGGTTTGCACACAGCAGAAACAATAGCCCCACTTAGGGGAAGACAAAGAGAAAGAGAGAGAATGAAGCTGCTGATTTTAAATCTACTGTCAGAGTTCTGTGATGGCCTAGAGGGGTGCATGGGAGTAAGGGGAGTTCAAGAGGGAGAGGACATATGTATACATATAGCCGATTCATTTCATTGTACAGCAGACATTAACACAACGGTGTAAAGCAAATATACTCCAATAAAAAAATGTAAAAAAAAAAAATCCACTGTTAGAATAAACATAGAGCGGGAAGGAAGGATACATTAGGAGTCTGGTATTAACATCAGACCACTACTATATATAAAATAGATCATCAACAAGGATCTATTGTATAGCACAGAGAACTCTACTAAATATTCTGTAATAATCTGTATGGGAAAAGAATCTGAAAAAGAATAGATACAGGTATAACTAAATCACTTTGCTGTACACCTGAAACTAACACAATATTGTAAATCAACTATACTCCAACGTAAAATAAAATTTAAAAAAGAATAAAGATAGAGATTATCTCAGGTCCCAGAAATTGTCAGTTTCTGATGCTCAGACCTTCTGAGTTTGTCTGGCAGTGGAGTTGCTTCCATTCAAGCCCCAGATGCCCTGCTCATCTGTCATCTCCTTGAGACCAGAGATCCAGCACAGGGCCTGTGCTGGCCCATGAAGGGCACTGGCAAAGTTTCTTCTACACAATTAAATGTTTCCCAAAGCTGAAAGAAAGCAGTACGCACTATTCTTTGGTGACTCCAAGATCACAAGCCCTTGGGAAGTGTGTCCTCTGCCTGAATGTGACTGGGTTTTTCCAAGTTCTCAGTGAGATAGATGTCATCCCTGATTTACCTGTTCCCATGATCAATCTTGGCTGTGACCTTCTTCTTGAGCTCTGCCAGTTCATCTTTGGGGAGGGTGCCAGACAGGATCTGGGACCGCCACTCTATCAGGCTGTACGTCATCTGCTGCAGCTGGCGGAAGAGCGTGACCTTGTTGTTCTAAGGTGGGAAAATGAGGCAGGGGAAAGGACCAAAAAAAAAAAAAAGTGGTGTGATGGGAGATGAGAACATCTTTTGCCTTGATCCTTTATAAAGTGTTATTTAACCAATTATTCTGCCATATAATGAACTGTGCACTTTGAAGGGACCTCTTCTGGCTCAGTGGTAAACAAATCGCCTGCCAATGCAGGAGATGTGGGTTTGATCCCTGGGTCAGGAAGATCCCCTGGAGAAGGGAATGGCGACCATAATCCAGTATTCTTGCCTGTAAAATTTCATGGACAGAGAAGCCTGGTGGGCTACAGCCCATAAGGTCACAAAGAATTAGACATGACTGAGCGACTGAACATGCATACACAGAGCAAGCTGTGCACTTGGAGGCAACCTCTTTACATAACTAGGGATGGCTTTGCCCTGACCCATTCCCACTTCCTTCTCTGCTTCAACTTCAGAAACAGATAACCACTTGTAGGATGGACAGGATGGAGGGTTGGTCCTAACTTATAAGTGTATCAATCATGCACGTGCCTTAAACTTCTGCCCATGTTCCTCCTTTGGTTGAAACCAGCCACTTGGGACTTCCCCGGTGGTATTAAGAATCTGCCTTTCAATGCAGAGGACATGGATTTGATCCCTGGTTGGGGAACTAAGATCCCACACACTGAGTGAGGGGCAACTAAGCCCAGGTACTGCAGCAAAGATCCAGCACAGCCAAAAATAAAAAGAATAAAAACATCCAGCGATTTCCACCATCCTCCAGACATACTAGATCACTTTGTGAGTCTCTTCCCATCTTGGCTCCTACCCACACTCCCAGCCACACTGTACACTGATCACCACCTCAAAAATCTATGCTCCTTCCATATAAAGCCATGTGTATTCTCCCATGTGCTCCAGATCCTCACAGTAATGTGACTCCTCTACCTGGAACCACTTTTCTCCTCCTCCCCACCAACCCTCCATGTCTCAATCACACAACATACCCTTCTCTAACTGCTAATTCTGACATCTACAGGATCGTAGAAGTTTCTTCCTAAAAACTGTAACTCTGGCTTGGTTGTCTCTCCCACAAATGCAGGAATTTGCTCCTCTCTCAGCACTCTACCTGTACCACACTGGCTAGTGTTCCTCTCCCCTTCGACGGTAAGAACCTACAGGACAAGGTTAGTTTTGCATCTCTAGGAGCTGGTACAGAGTAGCCATTCAATAAAATGTACTGCACCAATGAATTCTGGATGGGAAAAGAATTTCCCAACTGTAATTTCAGAGCTACGGGATCACTGAAAAGAGACTGTGACCAATTATTATAAAGTCCCCAGAAAATTGTTATACTATCCCCAAAAACATTAGACCTGGAATAAATGAAACCATTATTCTGGGCTTCAGTAAGAACTTCCTTAACTGAATTAAAATGAACTTAAAAACCAAGTAATTATTTGTGCCTCAATCATTTTAAGAGTCTAGTGCTTGATATTCATACCATTATACCTTGGCTCTATCCAAACGATGCATTCATTATATTTAAAAAAAAAAAAAAAAAAAAAAAAAACACTCAATAAGCATTTACCATGTGCTAGAAATAAAGTTCCTGTACATTCTAAAGGAGAAGGCAGCAATACATTTTAGATATATGTAAATATATAAAAATATTTAAATATGAGCATTTAAATAATACACATCAATATCATTGTATATTTACATTATATGTAAATATATAAAAATATTTAAATATGAGCATTTAGGAATAATACACATCAATATCATATGTAATATTGTACATTAATTACATGCATAGAATATATATTACATATGTAACCACACACAAGATAATTTCAGAAATGATAAAAAGTACAAGGGAACTCCTCTGGTGCTCCAGTGGCTAAAACCCTGCACTTGCTATGCAGAGGGCCGGGGTTCCATCCCTGGTCAGAGAAATAGATCCTACGTGCTACAACTAAAGAGTTCACATGCCGCAACAAGACCCAGCACAGCCGAATAAATAAATAAAAATAAATATTAAGAAAAAAAGCCAAAAGGAGTTAGAGCAATATGATAGGGCATGCCTGGTGGAAGGAGGCCTCCATAGACAGAATCATCAGGAAAAACTGTTTTGTGCATCCTTTTTGATACACCAATATATGCCACCACCCTCTGTATACTGTGAGATCACGTTTTTTTTTAACTCATAGGTGGAAAGTCATGATACAATTAGATAACATATACTTCCAGAATTATCAGGACTATTACGATCTCCTTAAAAACAATGCCAAAAAAAAAAAAAAAAAGGCCGCACAAAGAAGTGGCTGATGGATGTCAGGCACGTTCCTTAGTGATGCTCTTCTACATCCATCCCAGGGAAGATGCCTGGGCCAGGTATCAACAACAATCAAGACTGAAAATATCCAAGATAGTCCTGAACAAAGAGGAAATGTAGGGGCTTCCCTGGAAGTTCAATGGATAAGACTCTGTCTTCCAACGCACAGGGTGTGGGTTCAATCTCTCGTAAGGGAACTAAGATTCCGAATCCTGCATCCCACAGGGTGTGGCCAAAAAGTAAATTAAAAAAAAAAAAAAAAAAAGAGTACACGTGGACTAAAGGGTCCTTAACCTAAGAGCGGACAGTGAAGACAGCAATGGGATTAGAGGTAAGAGCCCTTAAAGAAGTTCAAGGTTGTAGGCAAACACAGAGGAAAGAGATGAAGAACACCTTTATCTGTGATTGCAATACTGATAATCCCCTGGAGAAGGAAATGGCATCCACGCCAGTCTTCTTGCATGAGAAATCCCATGGTCAGAGGAGCCTGGTGGGCTGCAGTCCGTGGGGCCTCAAAAGAGTCAGACATGACTTAGCGTCTAAACAACTACTGCTAATGCTAATGATCTGAAAGCACAAAACAAAAAAGCTGTAAAATCATGAAAAAACCTGCGTTTTAGGCTTTCAGCATCTTCTGAATTGTCTCTTCCTCATCAGTCTTTAGAAAAACATAAATGAAACTTTTTTTAAAATCTCATTTTTGAAAATAAAAGGTAAAATAACCCTGCTTTTTTATTCATTCATTTCCATATAAAATATTTCCATGTCCTTGTCTTTCAAACTGAGAAATCAAGCCCATAAAATTTTGCCTTTCAAAGTCTCTAAGCAGAAAAGGATCTTTTATTTCTTGCAAATTATTTGTCTGCTCCTAGTTTTTCCCCCCAATATTTTCTCATTTTAATTAAGATATTAGGTCTTGTAATACAGTAAAGAGTTCCAAGTCTCCAGGGACTACCTATGAGAGACAGCTCTTTGTGTGGGGGTACTTTTTCACAAGTTCTTGGTCTCAATTATATTAGACACTATCCAAGGCAATTTAATTATTGCCTGTCCATATCTGCCTGGTTTGCCAAGAGTTCCCCCCAAGAAGTATGAAGACGGCCATTCTTTTTGCGATCACTGTGCCAAGTTAGTTCTGAATAGACAAGCTGGAACACACCAAAGGATGCAGTCTCTGACTGTAAGAAAATGGATTTTATTACCACATTCCTAAGATTGTTCTAAGAGGATGTTCTGTGCAGGAGCTGGTTCCTGACACTTTATGGATTCCTGGGAAAGCAAGTGAGGACAGGAGAGGGAAAATCAAGCTCTGCCTATAAAACCAGGAGTCAAGGACTCAGGTCTCCATCTTTACCCCCTGTTCGTGTGCCTTTCCTACTATCTCTAGCCCTACTAATTTCAGTCTTTGTACTAGCGGGCATTCCCTGGTGGCTTAGAGGGCTAAGAACCCACCTGCAATGCAAGAGACAGGGCAGACATGGGTTCAATCCCTGGATCAGGAAGATAATCTGGAGAAGGCAATGACAACCCACTCCAGTATTCTTGCCTGGTGAATTCCATGGAAAGAGGAGCCTGGGGGGCTTCATACAGTCCATGGGGTCACAAAGAGTCAGACAAACTAAGTGACTGAGAGCGCACACACACACACTGTCACATAATTCAGGAGGGCAAGGAATGTATTTAATAATGTCTTTGCTCCTCCCTGCAAAAGTCAGCACAAGTCTGGACACAGGAGTGAACGAAAAGCAAACTGTGACAGCTCGGACTTAAAATGACACTTTGGTTTCAGTTCGAGGAACTTTTTAAAATTAATTTTTATTGTAGTTGATTTACAATGCTATGTTACATTCTGTTGCATAGCAAAGTGAATCAGTTATACATATACATACATCCCCTCTTGTCAGGATTTCCTTCCCATTTAGGTCACCACAGAGCACCGAGTAGAGAGCTCTGAGCAGCACAGTGGGTTCTCCTGAGTTGTCGAGCTACACAAGAGAGAGAAACCTAAATATTCCTCCAACCAGACAGTATAGATATTTCTGCATTTGCTGAAAATTTCTCCCTCTTGGCGATCCTTGAGGTTTCACTTTTTACATTTCTATTCTGGGTATCTTTTTATGATTTTTATGGTTACCTGGGGGTACAGGGAGAAGAGAAGGGATAGACTGGGAGATAGGGACTGACATATAAACACTACTATATATATAATAGATAACTAATAAGGACTTACCGTACAGCACAAAGAATGCTACACAATGCTGTTATGACCTATATGGGGAAAGAATCTACAAGTGTGGGTATATGTATATATATAACTGATTCACTTTGCTATACATCTGAACTCACACAACACTGTAAATCAATTACACAGCTATCCTTATTGTTATTTAGTCACTAAATCGTGTCCGACTCTTTAACCCCATGGACTGCAGTCTGCCAGGCTCCTCTGTCCGTGGAATTTCTCAGGCAAGAATATTGAAGCAGGTTGCCTTTTCCTTCTCCATGGGATCTTCGTGACCCAGGGATCAAACCCATATCTCCTGCAAGGGCAAGTGGCTTCTTTACCACTGTCAGATCAGATCAGTCGCTCCGTCGTGTCTGACTCTTTGCGACCCCATGAACCGCAGCACGCCAGGCCTCCCTGTCCATCACCAACTCCCGGAGGTCACTCAGACTCACATTCATCGAGTCAGTGATGCCATCCAGCCATCTCATCCTCTGGCGTCCCCTTCTCCTCCTGCCCCCAATCCCTCCCAGCATCAGAGTCTTCTCCAATGAGTCAACTCTTCGCATGAGGTGGCCAAAATACTGGAGTTTCAGCTTTAGCATCATTCCTTCCAAAGAAATCTCAGAGTTGATCTCCTTCAGAATGGACTGGTTGGATCTCCTTGCAGTCCAAGGGACTCTCAAGAGTCTTTTCCAACACCACAGTTCAAAAGCATCAATTCTTCAGTGCTCAGCCTTCTTCACAGTCCAGCTCTCACATCCATACATGACCACAGGAAAGACCATAGCCTTGACTAGACGAACCTTTGTTGGCAAAGTAATGTCTCTGCTTTTGAATATGCTATCTAGGTTGGTCATAACTTTCCTTCCAAGGAGGAAGCGTCTTTTAATTTCATGGCTGCAGTCACCATCTGCAGTGATTTTGGAGCCCCCAAAATAAAGTCTAACACGGTTTCCACTGTTTCTCCATCTATTTCCCATGTAGTGATGGGACCAGATGCCATGATCTTCGTTTTCTGAATGTTGAGCTTTAAGCCAACCTTTTCACTCTCCACTCTCACTTTCATCAAGAGGCTTTTGAGTTCCTCTTCACTTTCTGCCATAAGGGTGGTGTCATCTGCATATCTGAGGTTATTGATATTTCCACCTCTAATACAAATCATATATTAAAAAAAAAGAATTTTTGGAGATTAAAATCAAACTGCAAGGAGGAAAAGAAAAACAGCTTTGTCTTCAATAGTAGCAGGAATACAGAAACCATCCAGTGAGTAAATTAGACATTCTGGGGTCATGGAGACAATGGTATCACTCACTGGGTGTCAGAAAACCCAATTTCTATTCTCCGTCTTCTTTCCCAAAGAAGGCAGACCACAGTCAAAAGCCTCTTCTCTGGCCTTCTACTTCATCCGTCCCTCTGCAAAAGAATCAGTGTTTTCTCTGCTCACCAACCTCTCCTCTTCCATGTAAATGTTCTTTGCTGGAAGTATAGGAACTTACTTAATTTCTATCTTTAATCTGATCACCAACTTGCTAAGTGACTTTGAGCAAATTATTCCCTCTGGGATATGACCACCTGTAAAATAAGGGGACCAGCACTGAGATCCGTTCCCCAGGATAAGCGTCTTGGAGTCTATGGCTGAGATATTAAATTCAATTACTCCTCTAAGCAACTTCCTGATTAACTGTATCTGACCATCTCATTCTGATGTATTCACACACTGGGGTGGTTCTAAATCCAATTGCCCCATATAATAATAGCTCTTTAAAATGAATCTCATGTCTTTTCCGAGTATCTGGACCCCGTGGGATTCAGGATGGTATCCAGGTCTCTCTGTGTACTGTGCTGCACTGACCCTCAGTTCTGGGAAGACGGGAACCACATCTTCCCACTCAGTCTAGTGCTTTCTCTCTCTGTCAGACAGACAGCCTGGCTAGCGAAAGCTCAGTTTTTAAAGAAAAGATTCCAGTAAAAGACAGTTTCTGTCTCTGGAAGCAGTGCAAGAAATCCTAAAAGCCAGGTACCAAAGTCAGAGGAAAACAAAACTGGAAAAATACCCAAAGCACCCCCTCTACCCTGTTCTGGCCACCTTTCCACCTCCTCTTACCTTTCATGAGAGCCACACACTGAAACAGGGCTTGTGACCCACAGATGAAGAACTCTGACACCAGGACAAAGGTTTCTATAGCAATTTTCTGTCCTTTGGGACTAAGTGATCAGATGTCAATTTCAACCATGAAGCCAGCTTAAGTACTGAGAGAGTCAATTCCTAGGCAGACTGATAAGAAGTCCAGGGTTCTGCGGAGGAGAAAGGGTTTGGGGTTCTCAAGGAGACAGGGGTCTGGAATTTTTTGAGGAGGAGGAAAGGACAAAGGCTTTTTTTCCCCTCTATATTACTTACTCACATAAAACGTTTTTTTCTTTAAACCCAGAATTGATGATCACACAATAAACAACTCAGTTTAAACTCTGTACAGTCAGCAAAAATAAGACTGGGAACTAACTGTGGATCAGATCACGAATTCCTTATTGCCAAATTCAGACTGAAATTGAAGAAACTGGGGAAAACCTCTAGACCATTCAGGTATGACCTAAATCAAATCCCTTATGATTATACAGTGGAAGTGAGAAATAGATTTAAGGGCCTAGATCTGATAGATAGAGTGCCTGATGAACTATGGAATGAGGTTAGTGACATTGTACAGGAGACAGGGATCAAGACCATCCCCATGGAAAAGAAATGCAAAAAAGCAAAATGGCTGTCTGGGGAGGCCTTACAAATAGCTGTGAAAAGAAGAGAAGAGAAAAGCAAAGGAGGAAAGGAAAGATATAAGCATCTGAATGCAGAGTTTCAAAGAATAGCAAGAAGAGATACGAAAGCCTTCCTCAGCGATCAATGCAAAGAAATAGAGGAAAACAACAGAATGGGAAAGACAGGAGATCTCTTCAAGAAAATCAGAGATACCAAGGGAACATTTCATGCAAAGATGGGCTCGATAAAGGACAGAAATGGTATGGACCTAACAGAAGCAGAAGATATTAAGAAGAGGTGGCAACAGAAGAACTGTACAAAAAAAGAGCTTCATGACTCAGATAATCACAATGGTGTGATCACTCACCTAGAGCCAGACATCCTGGAATGTGAAGTCAGGTGGGCCTTAGAAAGCATCACTACTAACAAAGCTAGGGGAGGTGATGGAATTCTAGTTGAGCTATTTTCAAATCCTGAAAGATGATGCTGTGAAAGTGCTGCCAGCAAATTTGAAAAAGTCAGCAGTGGCCACAGGACTGGAAAAGGTCAGTTTTCATTCCAATCCCAAAGAAAGGCAATGCCAAAGAATGCTCAAGATCAGATCAGATCAGTCGCTCAGTCGTGTCCGACTCTTTGCGACCCCATGAACTGCAGCACGCCAGGCCTCCCTATCCATCACCAGCTCTTGGAGGTCACTCAGACTCACATTCATCGAGTCAGTGATGCCATCCAGCCATCTCATCCTCTGTCGTCCCCTTCTCCTCCTGCCCCCAATCCCTCCCAGCATCAGAATCTTCTCCAATGAGTCAACTCTTCGCATGAGGTGGCCAAAATACTGGAGTTTCAGCTTTAGCATCATTCCTTCCAAAGAAATCCCAGGGCTGATCTCCTTCAGAATAGACCGGTTGGATCTCCTTGCAGTCCAAGGGACTCTCAAGAGTCTTCTCCAACACCACAGTTCAAAAGCATCAATTCTTCGGCACTCAGCCTTCTTCACAGTCCAGCTCTCACATCCATACATGACCACAGGAAAGACCATAGCCTTGACTAGGCAAACCTTTGTTGGCAAAGTGATGTCTCTGCTTTTGAATATGCTATCTAGGTTGGTCATAACTTTCCTTCCAAGGAGTAAGCGTCTTTTAATTTCATGGCTACAGTCACCATCTGCAGTGATTTTGGAGCCCAGAAAAATAAAGTATGACACTGTTTCCACTGTTTCTCCATCTATTTCCCATGTAGTGATGGGACCAGATGCCAGTGCTCAAACTATCACACAATTGCACTCATCTCACATGCTAGTAAAGTAATGCTCAAAACTCTCCAAGCCAGGTTTCAGCAATATGTGAACCGTGAACTTCCTGATGTTCAAGCTGGATTTAGAAAAGGCAGAGGAACCAGAGATCAAATTGCCAACATCCGCTGGATCATGGAAAAAGCAATAGAATTTCAGAAAACATCTATTTCTGCTTTATTGACTATGCCAAAGCCTTTGACTGTGTGGATCACAATAAACTGTGGAAAATTCTGAAAGAGATGGGAATACCAGACCACCTGACCTGCCTCTTGAGAAATCTGTATGCAGGTCAGGAAGCAACAGTTAGAACTGGTCATGGAACAACAGACTGGTTCCAAATAGGAAAAGGAGTACGGCAAGGCTGTATATTGTCACCCTGCTTATTTAACTTATATGCAGAGTACATCATGAGAAACGCTCGACTGGAAGAAACACAAGCTGGAATCAAGATCGACAGGAGAAATACCAATAATCTCAGATATGCAGATGACACCACCTTTATAGCAGAAAGTGAAGAGGAACTCAAAAGCCTCTTGATGAAAGTGAAAGTGGAGAGTGAAAAGGTTGGCTTAAAGCTCAACATTCAGAAAACGAAGATCATGGCATCTGGTCCCATCACTTCATGGGAAAGAGATGGGGAAACAATAGAAACAGTGTCAGACTTTATTTTTGGGGGCTCCAAAATCACTGCAGATGGTGACTGCAGCCATGAAATTAAAAGACGCTTACTCCTTGGAAGGAAAGTTATGACCAACCTAGACAGCATATTCAAAAGCAGAGACATTGCTAACAAAGGTCCATCTAGTCAAGGCTATGGTTTTTCCAGTGGTCATGTATCGATGTGAGAGTCGGACTGTGAAGAAGGCTGAGGGCCAAAGAATTGATGCTTTTGAACTGTGGTGTTGGAGAAGACTCTTGAGAGTCCCTTGGACTGCAAGGAGATCCAACAGGTCCATTCTGAAGGAGATCAGCTCTGGGATTTCTTTGGAAGGAATGATGCTAAAGCTGAAACTCCAGTACTTTGGCCACCTCATGGGAAGAGTTGACTCATTGGAAAAGACTCTGAGGCTGGGAGGGATTGGGGGCAGGAGGAGAAGGGGGACGCCAGAGGATGAGATGGCTGGATGGCATCACCAACTCGATGGATGTGAGTTTGAGTGATCTCTGGGAGTTGGTGATGGACAGGGAGGCCTGGCGTGCTATGATTCATGGAGTCACAAAGAGTGAGACATGACTGAGCGACTGAACTGAACTTACTAACTCTACCGTGTGCTTATATGAATGAATGACATGCCCTGCGTGAAGCGAGCATTGAGCCCTGCTCTTTGGTTTCCCAATACCTCATAATGACTGAAGGCAGCCCAAAAGGGGGAGCCTTATTGGGGTTTTAACCAACCTGCCAATGCCAAGAGACACCCAATATCCCTTCGAGGGGAGCAGTCAGAAATGGGCGAAGCATGTGGACTGAACTTTCCTTTCTTGGTCAGCTTTTTCTGGTCTCTTTGACCACTTGATAATTGCGTGGGGAATCAGAACTACTAATTTAATCTGTTGGATCATAGACTTTCAACGGACTTGTGACCCATGCTGTTATTGTGTACTTTTACTTAGAAACCCCATGTATGGAAGCACTTAGCCTTGCTAGACCAGGCAAGCCTTGCTACAAAGTTCCCAGGAGCCCCTATGGAGAGAGGTGGAACTCTAGCTCCAGGAATGACTCTCAGGCTAGAGGTTACTAGCTTGGCTGCCTGCCTCAGGGGCCAGCGACCTGAAAGTGAGTCTTTGTCATGGTTGTGCCTCCTATCTATATGGCTAGAAGCACTGCTGGTGACCGTGAGGTTTTTGAGGACACAGATTGGGAACTGCAGGATCTGTTCAGACTGGAAATATGGTGGGCTTCTTCCTTTGGTAGTGCTAGCTCTTAGTGGACCAGAGGAGGCTCTCTGGTGGCTTTTATCTCAACTCCTTAGATATTCTTTTGTGAAAACTATGGAAATGAACTAGAAGGATTGGTCCTAGTAGCTTGAGGACAAAAATCACTTTTTCCTCACTAGCCAACCCTCTACCACCTCTTTTGCTATACTGATGTGGCAGTGACTCATCACTTCTACTGAGGTCAGGACTGAACTCAGGAATGGGCACGGGCACACATAAGATGGATCCCTCCCCTAGTAGTACTAGCTTGGGAAACTTTCCGGGAAAGCTGCTCTGCTCCACCCCAGGTGGCATCAGAGAAAAGGGCAAATCAAAGGTTTTGGTGGAATGAAACTAAGTCGGTCTGGGATGCCATCAGGTCTACCCCTGTTGCATCTTCACTCTGCCTTGGTGGTAGAACAGGGAGGGACAAGTAAGATGCCCATGTTGGTAAGGGACAGACTAAGTCCAACCAGGGATGGAAAGCTTCGGTGGAGAGTCTGTCTACACCCTCATCTAGAGCAGGAAGGACGTTTCTGTTGGAAAGAAGCCACAGCTGTGGATGCTGCTTTTTTCTCTCTTATAGATGGGAGCTAACAGTTCCGAAACCACTCCTTTAAAATGTATTTAAAAAAAAAAAAAAAAGCTGGGACAAGTTGGATCCCCAGAATTTAAAAAGACATGCCTGATCTTCTTCTTTGATACTGAATGGCTACGGTATCCTTTGGAAGATGGGGAGCACTGGCCTGTTAAAGGGTCTCTCAATTACAATACCATTTTATATCTAGACCGGTTCCAAGTGACATGTGTCGTTCTTTATCTCTCGGAGAGACATGCCAGACTTATGTCATAAGGGTGCAGATTTGGGTGTGAAACCTTCAGCTGCCTCCTGTTCTCTTACTTTGCTCCCGTATCTGGGGCTCCCAATTGAATAGGCTGAGAATCAGGGCACCCTTCCAGTAGGGGTTGCTTCAATCTCGGTAGAAATTCAAACAGTACCAACTGCTGTTGAGACTATTTAGAGGATTCATAAAGGTATATAACTGAAGAGCCTCTTGATGAAAGTGAAAGAAGAGAGTGAAAAAGTTGGTTTAAAACTCAACATTCAGAAAACAAGATCATGGCATCCGGTCTCATCACTTCATGGTAAATAGATGGAAGAACAGTGGAAACAGTGACAGACTATTTTTGGGGGCTCCAAAGTCACTGTAGATGGTGACTGCAGCCATGAAATTAAAAGACGCTTACTCCTTGGGAGAAAAGTTATGACCAACCTAGACAGCGTATTATAGAGCAGAGACATTACTTTGCCAACAAAGGTCCATCTAGTCAAGACTATGGTTTTTCCAGTAATCATGTATCGATATGAGAGTTGTACTATAAAGAAAGCTGAGCACCAAAGAATTGATGCTTTTCAACTATGGTGTTGGAGAAGACTCTTGAGAGTCGCTTGGACTGCAAGGAGATCCAACTAGTCCATCCTAAAGGAGATCAGTCCTGAATATTCATTGGAAGGACTGATGTTGAAGCTGAGACTCCAATAGTTTGGCCACCTGATGCAAAGAGCTGACTCATTTGAAAAGACCATGATGCTTGGAAAGACTGAAGATACGAGAAGGGGACGACAGAGGATCAGATGGTTGGATGGCATCAATGACTCAATAGATATGAGTTTGAGTGAACTCCAGGAATTGGTGATGGACAGGGTAAAGAGTCAGACACTACTGAGCAATTGAACTGAACTGCAAAGTATATAGAAGCCTTTATGGGACTAACTTTACTTTATGACATTACTTAGATGTAATGCATGTCTTGGGACAGATGCTGACTCCTGACTTGAGAGCTCAAGTTTTGGGGGAAGCTACTACTTTCAGAGATGAATGGTTTGAACATGGGACAAGGGGAAAGAGGGAACATGGAATAGCCCTCCTTCCTACTGGGAGCCAAACAGTTTCCATAACAGAGCCACTTTGCCAGATGTACTCTTGTAGGACTTAAGTAAGCACACGCTAAGATTTTAAACTATGCTCAGTTGGCTGACATAGAACAGGGAGAGAAGGAAATTCCTGATAAACTCCTAGTATAGACTACAGGAGGCTCTCCACAAGTTTACTGATGTCAGTCTTGAAAGTGCAGAGGAGGAATGATCTTAAAAGACAGATTTCTCACTCAGTCAGCTCCAGATATCTGCTATAAGTTACAAAAACAGGAGTTGGACCAAATCAGTCTTTAGGAAAACTGTTACAGCTGGCTCAGACGGTATATTTGGTAGAGAATATAAGGAAGAAAATAAGAGGCAAGAAAGAACCAGGCAAAAGACTGAAGCCCCAACAAAGGCTGTTAGACCTGCTCTGAAACAGCCTGAGAAAAATGCCCAGAGGGACCCAGGTGAAAAGGGCCGGACTTGTTATTACTGCGGAAAGAGGGTATCTCGAGCAAGATTGCCCTCAGGCATCTAACCGCCCCTGGCTCCGTGTCCTGTCTGCAAAGGACCATATCGGAGAAGAGACTGCCCTCCTAGGTGTAGGCTCCAGGGGTCAGACTCTCAAGAGAATCGGGAATGAAGGTGCCCAGCAGTCCCCACACAAGCTCCCATTCTAGTAACACCTGAGGAACCCCAGGTATTATAACTGTGGAGGGCCAATCAGTCCATTTTCTTTTGGACACTGGGGCAACTTTCTCCTGGTCTGCTTTCCTCCTGATCCACTATTGTAATGGGGCTGTTTGGACAAGCCAAGTATTTTTCAGTCATTGATTTGAAGAATGTTTTCTAGAGTTAAACCTATACTAGATAATCCTCTACCTATGACTTCAAGACAACTGAAAGGATTCTTGGCATTACAGGCTACTGACACATTTGGATTCCATGTTATGGGGAATTTGCCTGGCCTTTATATTAACTTATAATGGAGACTCAGCAGGCCCAAACTAACTGGTTTGGTGTCTAGTTACTCAAAAGGCTTTAAGGCTCTTCAAATTGCTTGAATTTGTAAATGAACTCTATTCTGATTGCTTGATCTAATTAATAGAGACATGTCTTCAGTCATCAACACTGTGTAATACTTTTATTATGCCTAGGTTTAATATGCACTAATAGGATGTTATATTTGTTACAAATTGTCACCAAGGAAAGTAATTCGATGTGAAGAGACTTTTAAGAAAAAAATACAAATAAAATAAGAACTTTAGGTGATCTCTGTTTAACAATCTATAGAGAGCTAATATTGGAGAAGGAAATGGCAACCCACTCCAGTGTTCTTGCCTGGAGAATCCCAGGGACGGGGGAGCCTGGTGGGCTACCGTCTATGGGGTCGCACAGAGTCGGACACGACTGAAGTGACTTAGCATAGCATAGGCTCCAACTTGGAGCTCGCCCACAGGCTCAGAGTTTAGTTTCTTTGTTACTGAAAATAAAGTCTATGGCCACATTGCTTAAGGGTAATTCTTACTATTGTTTTGCTAATGCCTAAAGCTTATAAGTTTATTAATGGGCAAAATTTTACTGTACTGACTTCTCATGATGTAAGTGGGATCTTAAACTCTAAAGTTCAGAGCAACAATGCTCCAGCTTTAAAGCTGCTGTAACTCAAGGGGTGTCGAAAGCTCTAGGAATAGAATATCACTTACACTGTTACCGGAGACCCCAATCTTCAGGAAAGGTAGAAAAAAGCTAATGACATTATTAAGAGACATCTGCGTAAGCTAACTCAGAAAACACAAGATGGTTTAAAGTTTTACCCATAGCTTTAATGAGGGCTCAAACTGCTCCTAAGAAGAAGGGACTGTCTCCATGACAGACTGTTTCCCTGCACAGATACTGTCATAGATCCTGAAGCCTTAAAATTGACTATGTGACTCAGCTTTCAGCTTTTCAAAAGACATTACTGGGAGGTTAACACCTGACACAGCCTTCGATTCAAATAAGCCGCTGTTGAGCCAGGAACTGAGATGGGCCTGAGAATCTAGGTGGGCTTGCTTCTGCTGACTCCTGAAGTCTTTATGTCTGCCGTCTGAACTTCAAGACAATGCCTTCTTGTCCTGGACTCATTCCTATGCTGCATTCCACAATCAGTCTAATTGGTGGGTCTGTGGAGCACTCCCCTCCTCATCAATTGAAGACTTCCCAAGGTGAGTTTCTCCACTTCAAGGAAAGGACTTCCTTCAACTCTGAGAATATCTTCACCAACATCAATCATATATGACTCCTCGTCTTGATCTGATGACATCTAACAATCCTAAGACAGACTGATGCAACTATAGACATAACTTTTATTTTGATTATGTTTTAACTTGGTTTAATGACTATTTTCCTGCACATAAGAAAAGTAAATGGGTCTAGATATGGTGGGTTTCTACCTGATATTTATCAAATATGGGATGAGGTCATACAGCTAACTCCTAAAAAGGGACACGTACTATCTAATGCTCCCATATGCTGGGAACAAATAGAGCCATTCCCAGAAGTCAGCCAACTTAATTATAACGACTGGAAACAACTGGGATTTTTGCCTCAAGAAATATACAATACAATCATTCCTGTGTTTTCCAAACCCAGTTTAGGTCCTCTTGCCTGGCCAGGAACTGATTGAGACTGGATCCCTCAGTCACACTGGTTTGCTCCAAACGGGACCTGCTGGCTATGTGGCTCTAACCTATGGGTGTGGCTTCCCCCTGGCTGGATAGGAAGATGCACCCTAGGTCTAACTTTTATTCATAGCTTCTTATTTTCAGAGTTTCCAGAGAAACCTAATAATCTGCCACACCTTAAAACTCCTTGGGGAAGATCTGTATTTCACTGGTATGATCACCTGGCTACAATATTTGTTCTCTCGCTGGGAACTACAGATCAGATGTTGTACTACAAGTTGCTGCCCTAACTTTCAGCCCTTAATGCTAAACAAATACAAATTAAAAAGGTGGTTTTACAAAACAGATTGGCCTTAGATGTTCTAATGGCTGCACAAGGAGGAACTTGTGCCATTATTCATACCCAATGCTGTACATATATAACAGATATGAGTACTAATGTTACTCACTTTACTGAACACATGAATAAGATGACTCAGGTTTATGGATTCTCCTGAAGCCTCAGTCACGTCACTTTGCGAAACATTAACTAGCTCCCCACAGTGGAAAACTATCTTAATTGTCATAATTATAATTGTTCTCTTTCTACTGTTTGCTCCCTGCATCTCTAACTGTATAACTGGATTTGTTTCTAACCGCTTGAAAGCTTTTAAATTACAAATGATTGTCCAGGCTCCTACCAGGGCCACAACTTCCTCCAACTATTACTTGGGGCCCCTGGATCAGAAACCCTCAATATGAGGGTTAGGAGAATATGTTGCCTCAACAGTTTAGGAACCAAGAAGCAGTTATGGAATGAAAATGGTGCCCATTTCCCTTGGCATCATAATTCTACTAAAAGAAAACGAGGGAGAGAGAGAGAGAGTCAATTCCTAGGCAGACTGATAAGAAGTCCAGGATCTCCGAGGAGAAAGGGGTCTGGGGTTCTCAAGGAGGAGGAAAGGACAAACTTTTTTTTTTTTCTCTACTTTCCTTTTTTTCTATAAACCCAGAACTGATGATTAGAAAACAAACAACTCAGTTTAAACTCTGTAATAGGGACTATAACAACAATGTATCGTGCTTGAGAAGTATCTCCTTCCTAAAATTCTTCTGACTAATCCTGATATCTTAAAATGCATATTATGGGAGTGGGTCTGGTTCAGTTCGGTTCAGTCGTTCAGTTGTGTCTATTTGTGACACCATGGGCTGCAGAAAGTCAGGCTTCCCTGTCCATAACTAACTCCCAGAGCTTGCTCTAACTCATGCCCATCGAGTCGGTGATGCCACCCAACCATTTCATCCTCTGTTGTCCCCTTCTCCTCCTGCCTTCAATCTTTCCCAGCATCAGAGTCTTTTCAAAGTAATCAGTAATTCACATCAGGTGGCCAAAGTATTGGGAGTTTCAGCTTCAGTATCAGTACTTCCAATGAATATTCAGCACTGATTTCCTTTAGGACAGACTGGTTGGATCTCCTTCTAGTCCAAGGGACTCATAAGAGTCTTCTCCAACACTACAGTTCAAAAGCATCAATTTTTTGGTGCTTAGCTTTCTTTATAGTTTAACTCTCACATCCATAATGACTACTGGAAAAACCATAGCTTTGATTGGATGGACCTTTGTCCACAAAGTAATGTCTCTGCTTTTTAATATGCTGTCTAGGTTGGTCATAACTCTTCTTCCAAAGATCAAGCCTCTCTTAATTTCATGGCTGCAATCACCATCTACAGTGATTTTGGAGCACAAAAAAATAAAGTCTGTCACTGTTTCCCCATCTATTGGCCATGAAGTAATGGAACCAGATGCTATGATCTTAGTTTTCTAAATGTTAAGTTTTAAGCTAACTTTTTCACTCTCCTCTTTCACTTTCATCAAGAGGCTTTTTAATTCCTCTTCGCTTTCTGCCATAAGGGTGGTGTCATCTGCATATCTGAGGTTATTGATATTTCTCCCAGCAATCTTGATTCCAACTTGTGCTTCATCCAGTCCGGCATTTCTCATGATGTACTCTGCATATAAGTTAAATAAGCAGGATGACAATATATAGCCTTGACGTACTCCTTTTCCAATTTGGAACCAGTCTGTTGTTCCATGTCCAGTTCTAACTGCTGCTTCTTGACCTGCATACAGATTTCTCAGGAGGCAGGTAAGGTGGTCTGGTATTCCCATCTCTTTCAGAATTTTCTATAGTTTGTTGTGATCCACAGAGTCAAAGGCTTTGGCATAGTCAATAAAGCAAAAGTAGATGTTCTTCTGGAACTCTCTTGCTTTTTCAATGATCCAGCGGGTGCTGGCCCTAGGTTCTATTTGGCTGGCAAATTTTCAATGAGAGGAGACCAATACTTTTAACAAAGAACATTTTATTAAATTTTTATTTTTATATATTTATTGGCTGTTCCATGCGACATGCAGGATCTTAATTCCATGACCAGGGATGAAACCCTGTTTCCAGCAGTGGAATTCAGAGCCTTAACCACTAGACCAGAGAAGTCTCATTAATGAAGCTGTTGTTTAGTTGCTAAGTTGTGTCCGATTCTTTGTGGCCCCATGGACTGTAGCCTGCCAGGCTCCTCTGTTCGTGGGATTTCCTAAGCAAGAATACTGGAGTGTGTTGTCATTTCCATTTCCTGGGACTCTTCCTGGACCAGAGATTGAACCCATGTCTCTTGCATTGGCAGGTAGATTCTTTACCACTAAGCCACCAGGAAAGTCCGTATCAACAGAGTACATTTTAGCAATTAAGTTCACTTGATTCAATAAGACGTTATTAACCACCTTCTACCGGCAGGCTCTTTTGTGATCTCTTTCCCATAAGAGAATCAGATCAAGTTCAGTCTCGACTTGTATGAACAAAACAATTTGGCTGACCAAACCTCACCAAACCATTTCTCCAATTGGAAGGTGGGAAACAGTACTTAATCTCAGGGTGAGGTGAGAGAGGATGTGTTTATGATGACCAAACATCTCACAATTCCTGGGACAGTCCATCTGAAAAAAGTTTGACCCTGACACCTACACAAATATACTCTAGGGAATTCCTTGGCCGTCTAGTGGTTGGGACTTTGCATTCTAGTGCAGGGGGAGTAGGGGGCTCCAGTTTGATCCCTCATCAGGGAATTAGGATCCCACATGCTGCAGAGTGTGGCCAAAAATTAAATAAAACTCGTTAAAAAAAATACAATCTAACTTGCCAGTTTTCAAGACCTGATTTTAAGTTGAGAAAACAGGACATTTGGAAGGTGGGATAGAGATTTGTGCATATTCAGAAAGTGTAACTGGGTTGTCGCTAGAAAAGTAAACTTTTAAGATATTATATCCATCTGTTACGTAAAAGTTTTTCAACACATAGGAGTCCACCCTTCTATCTGGGCGAGTTCATACAGAGCACGGAAGAAGGAAAAGAAACCGAAGTTCAGCTCACTGGATTTACTTTCCTCGGCTAGAGAAAACCCGAAAGATCCTGAGAGGCCACAGAAAATAAAAGATGAAATACTATTCACTTAATGTAGCCGAGTAACCCTGTGGCTGGAAGGGAACCCATGGGGTAGGTGGCAGACACACCCTTATACTACTTCAGGGCAAAATTCCACGTGGATCCTTTCATCACGAATCAACTCTTTCATGAAGCAGTGTTCTAAAGGGAAAGTCAGTCAGGGGCTGTGACATCTTGCCCATAAGATGCAGGCACTGTCCCAGGAGTTCAACACAGATTTTTCCTATTGAATTCTACAGCCAATCTGCAATGTATGTATAATATATAATTACCATTGAGGTCGAAGAAAAAAAAACTTAGGAGGTCAAAGGACTTGCCCTCATTTGTAAAATCCACCAGTGGAACACCATGAATCAAAATCTCTGCTCTCAGAATCTGTTCTGTTTGCATTTATTTGTATTATCAGGTTTGCTATTTTTTCTGAATATAATAAAAGTATATATACCAAGTAAAGGAGCAGGAAATGGGAACCCGCTCCAGTCTTGTTGCTGGGAAATCCCATGGACAGAAGAGCCTGGTGGGCTACAGTCCATGGAGCTGCGTTAAGAGTCAGACATGACTTAGCAACCAAACAACAAAGGGAGCAAGTCAGAACTTTTTTTTTCCCTGGCCACGTCATGCAGCTTATGGAATCATAGTTCTCTGACCAGGGATTGAACCCAGTGAAATTGCAACAGTGCAAGTGTGAAGTCCTACCCAGTGGACCACCAGGGAATTCCCAGCAAGTCAGAATTTAAGAAATGGCTCTCTGTCTGCCCCAGTGTTGCCATTTTACCAGGCAACCACTTCCTCCTTCACCATGCTCCCTCCTTCCCTGTTCAAGCGCTGAAAACACACCCAGCACACAGGCTCCCAATGAGGATCAGCAGTGCAGGCAAAGCGCACCAGAAACTGCAGTAAATTTGCATGATGCACTGGCATGCTCCCCCTTTCCTTTCTGGAAAGATCTCTGCCTCAGGACTGGAACCTAAGCTAAGGAGGCTCACAATTCTATGGGGAGAGACACGTAGCCAGGTTACTTGAGAGCTCAAGGCCACACCACCTAAGAGAACACCACAAGCCAAAGGAAGTGGCCTCCATTTGGGCAGGGAGGTGGGGCGCAGAAGGGAGCTTGAGTGAAGTTGCTCAGTCGTGTCCGACTCTTTGCGACCCCATGAACTGTAGCCTACAAGGCTCCTCTGTCCATGGAATTTTCCAGGCAAGAGTACTGGAGTGGGCTGCCATTTCCTTCTCCAGAGGATTTTCCCGACCCAGGGATCGAACCCAAGTCTCCTGCATTGCAGGCAGACGCTTTACCATCTGAGCCACCAGGGAAGTCAGAAGGGAGCTTGAGGGTCTCCAAGTCAAGTCAAAGGAATGTCAAGCCAGGTTGTCCCACGGGAAGACATCCAGGACGGCAGCTACTTCCAGCTAAAACATCAATATGTTCATGTTTGGAACTTCCCTGGTGGTCCAGAGGTTAACACTTGGCCTTCCAACGCAGGGGGTGTGGGTTCGATCCCTGGTTGAGGAGCTAAGATCTCACATGACTGGCAGCCAAAAAATCAAAACATAAAACACAGAAACAATATTGTGACAAATTCAATAAAAGCTTTAAAAATGGTCCACAGTAAAAAAAAAAAAAAAAAAAAACTTAATAAAAACGGTCATGCTCACGTTTGCAGGGTCCTTGATGGTTTGTCTGCACAATATTTCACAGCCACCATCTTTTTATACCCTTATGACTCTATGGAGTCAGAAGGTACATTTTACATCATTTTTACAGAGGGCCCCAAATTCAGCAGACACATGGAGACTTCAAGCTCTAAAACCAAGGTCAGTTACAGCAAAATCAGGATGAGAAAGCAGGCCTCCTAATTTCTAATCCCCATCTGTCCCCTACAGCTTTCTTCTTCGCCAAAGCACACAAGGAAGATAATTAAAAGAAAAATCAATAAATAATATTAATACAACAAAGAGAAAAGAGGGAAAGAGTGGGAATTACCACTTCTTTCTAGTCTGAATGAATGGGTTCCCCTTTCCCTAGCACGGCCACCCCCCACACTAATACGTATTTATGGTAATTTCACAAGCTTACAGTCTGAATGCTAAGAAGAAACCAGAATTATACAAACATGTTTCCTTTCTAAAATAATTACATGGCTGGCCTTTATCTGGTTACTAGATTGCATTTTCCTCTCACTTAAGACAGTATATCTACCTCCTGATTTTCTCATGAACTGAGGCAACCCACTCCAGTGTTCTTGCCTGGAGAATCCCAGGGACAGGGGAGCCTAGTGGGCTGCCGTCTATGGGGTCGCACAGAGTCAGACATGACTGAAATGACTTAGCAGCAGCAGAGGCTGAAAAAAGAGAACTAAGACATGTGTTACAGAGAAATGCAGAGGTTCTAAGATGTTCTTAAAGACACCAGAGAGAATGTCTAGTTTCATCATCAGTGGGAGAAAATGCATTAAAGATAGAAGTACTGATGTGTTTTAGTAAAATCTGTATTTATCTTTACACAGACTGAAGGAACTGACATAGAATCAGAAAACACACACTGATAAAAGTGTAGGGGTGTGTATATGTACATGCACGTGCACATGTGGATGTGAGCACATTTGCATGTCTCAGAGTGTGTGGGGGGAGTGGACTGAAAGCTAAAAATTTTCCTTTTCCTTTTTCCCCAATGTAGGCTTGCTATATGAGGCTTGCTACTTTGACATAAAAGATTTATTTTTATTTTATATTGGGATATAGACAATTAACAATGTTGTAATAGTTTCAGATGGACAGTAAAGGGACTCAGCCACACATACACATGTATCCATTCTCCCCCAAACTCCCCTCCCATCCAGGCTGCCAGGTAACATGGAGCAGAGGTCCCTGTGCTAGACAGTAGGTGCTGGTTATCTATTTTTAAAAAAGCAGTGCATACATGTCCATCCCAAACTCCCAAATTTTTGAGAAAGCATTTCAGAAATTCTGCCTGAAGTGAACTGTCAATGCTTTAGGAAGGGACGGGAGGAAAAATGGAGAAGGCCAAGATTTCCATATGAAATGGATCATCTCTGAATGGGTGAGCCTAGTTACAAAAAGCAGGAACAAATTCTCAGCCTTATCAACTGATGAAGATTCCCAAACTGAATGCCTTTTAGTCAAGCAACTGCAGCTATAAGTCATCAAAAAATATTCACAAATAACAAAATAATTATGAGAGTCAAATTAAGATGGGAAATGTGCTGTTCTCCAAGAGGGGGGTGGATTTCTTTTAACTTAGAACCCCAATTCTGCTATTAAATAGTGGAATTTCCACACAGGAAGTTCCTCAACCAGAGCTTAAGAGATCTGGAAGCCCAAATACATGAACCATGTATCTTCCTCTCTGCCTCACTTACTTCTCATTTCTGGTCAATAGCAGACTCAGCACAATTACCTGTGGACACGGACTAGACACAGACAATGAACTCAAGCATGAGAGCCGTCTTTTAGCAAGCAGAAATGTCTAGTTCATCCCATGCTTGTATATTACAGCTATAAAAATCTCATTTCCCAGTACTTACTAGCTAACCCGTATCACCACTCACCAATTTCCAGAAAGAATCCGTTAAAGAACTAACCCATCCATCAACCTCGTTACATCCTCCACTAACCAATCAATTAACTGGAACGAGAGAGTGTTTTCAATAGAAAACAACATGATCGATGGGGATCAAAGGGCTTAAAACAGCATCTCTCTCCTCTCCTAGCTTGTGATTTAAGGACTTACAGGTCAGCTCTCTCCTGGGTGAAACATAAAGAGATCAAAAGATCACTTGCATTACAAGGCAGCATGCCCCAGGGGCCAGACTGACTTGGCAGTAAGTGCTCCCACAGTCCAGTAGGGAACATGGATTGATGGGTTTAGAAGACACATTATGAAGAAAAAATGACTTAAATGGAGCCTTGAAGGATGTGCTGGCAGAGAAAAATCATGTGCTTTTCCATAGAAGGGGCTGGTGATTTCTATTGCATGTCCATCCTATACAACCACAGCCCTGGGAGATGAAATATCTCACACTAACTCTTAGAAGTTAGGCTGAGTTTGATTCCTGCTTTTAGTACTGAGGGTCTACAGTGAGGTGCTCTCAATAACTTGGTAAGACTGGCTTTTGAGAGTTAAAATGTAGAATATACACATGATTGAACAAAAACCAAGATGAGCATAGCCACATAAAAAAAAACCAGAGAGACTGCCTCCCAGGCACTGAGCTGAGTCCATTACCTCACTGATGTCATTCACACATAAGGGAATATATACTGCTGAGAATTCTTAGCCATGGAAGTCTAGAAGATGCCTACAGAAGGCAAAACTTAGTGATGCTTACCCGTGAAGCCTACAGGAAAGAGGAAACTTTAGGAAACAGTGTCTGCGCATTTCAGTGTTGAGCAAAAAGCATCCTCTAGTGGACACTGGTGCACCCTTGCTGCCACGAGACTCAGAGTTCTTGGTCTTCTGCAAGATGGCTGCCCCAGGTGCTAGCCTGATAAGTATTTTTTCTAATATACTGACTTGCATGTGGAATCTTTAGCTATGGCATTTAAACTGTTAGTTGCAGCTTGTGGGACCTAGTTTCCTGACTAGGGATTGAACCCAGGCCCCCTGAATTGAGTGTGTGAAATCTTAGCCACTGGACCCCCAGGGATGTCCCCAGCCTGATAAATATTAAGTGCTAAATTTACTTGTCTTTAAATATAGCAAAAATGTCAAACTTTTTTAGCTAGGCAAAAATTCATAATTTTCTAAAATATATATATTATCCATACTATGTATGTATGCAAAAGCTTTTCTACTATGCTTGATAAAGGCTTGAGAAAGAGCAACTACAACAAAAAAAAAGATGGAGAAATTGGAAAACAAACTAAATGAAATGGGAGCACTGAATATGTAGACTTACCTTGTCTTGATTACAAACCCACACACCCAACTTGGGAGGATTGTTTATGAGTGAGTGTGCTGGTTTCTATGTCATTTCCCACTGACCTGGCCTGTTAGCATCCTGACATCAAGCCATTATTATGATCAACAGTACGAGTTGGCCTCAAAAAGAAGACTCTTTAGAGCATGGTTTAATGTGACTCACATTTAAGCATTGCTAAGGCACACTGGACACAGTAGGGAAAGCCACCCTCATGGGAGCCCTCAACATGGCTGAGCACTGACAAGTGCCAAATGCTTATTCACTGGGTTAGATGGAAAGGCATGTCCTCCAATTTCTCCACTGATATTTTTAGTTGCTCAGTCATGTCCAACTCTAGGGGACCGCATGGACGGTAGCCCACCAGGCTCCTCTGCCCATGGAATTCTCCAGGCAAGAATGTTGGAGACATTCACATCTCCAGGGGATCTTCCTGACCCAGGGATTGAACCCAGGTCTTCTGCACTGTGGGCAGATTCTTTACTGTCTGAGCCACCAGGGAAGCCCTCCAATGATCAACTGATGATAATTACAACTACTTTATAGGACTAGGACTGCTGTGACAATGAATAGTTCCAAGCACTTAGAAAGGATGATGGATTTGCAGTTGTCATCCTCATAACCTTACAATCAGCATGTCAACTGGAAAAATACTAACCTAATGTTTTATGGGCACTTCTTTCACCACCTGTATCCTCAGCTGCCCTCCTCCAGGAAAATGGAAGTCTGCAGGTTATCAGCCATTGTACTGTCCATGTAAGATGCACCCACTCCACACACAGAGCTAAGGAATGGCCGACCTCTTGTAGCAGAACAGATGGGCTGAGGGCCCAAGAATAGTGCCACCAGCTCCAAGCCTGGGGATAACTCACCACGTACAGCTTGCGCCAGATGACTGCCCATTCCCGTAGTGTGGAGGTAAGCTCTTGCACCAGGGGGAGCTCCCCAGGAATCACGGTCTCGTTCTGCCTAAAGAGAACAGATACAGGCTCCCTTTACTCCGGGGGAATCATCGGTGATTTTCCCGATGGACATCGTGATCCTTAGAACTCAAAGATGAGGATGGGGCTAATTGGTCTTGAAATGAAGCAAAACTTGTCCATTTAGGGGCGTTCTGGCAATTTTTATCACATCTAGCATCCAAGAAGAGATAAAGAGCTTAACACTCCATGATTCTCAAAATGAATTGTGTCTACAGTGGAATGGGTATGGTGTCCAGCCTCTACTTTCTCATTTTTTTTTGTTTGTTTGTTTTTCTTTGTTTTCTGGTATGTTTTGTTGTTCTTTTTTGGCCACGCTCCATAGCTTGCGGGATCTTAGCTCCTGGACCAGGGACTGAACCTGGGCCCTAACAGTGAAAGTGACGAACTCTAACCACTGGTTGTTGCTGTTCAGTCTCTAATTCATGTCTGACTCTTTGCAACCCCATGGACTGCAGCACACCAGGCTTCCCTGTGCTTCACTATCTCCCAGAGCTTGCTCAAACTCATGTCCATTGAGTCAATGATGCCATCCAACTATCTCGTCCTCTGTTGTCCTCTTCTCCTCCTGCCCTCGATCTTTCCCAGCATCAGGGTCTTTTCCAAAAGTCGACTCTTTCCATCAGGTGGCCAAAGTACTGGAGCGTTAGCCTCAGTCCTTCCAATGAATATTCATGGAACTACCAGGGAAATCCCTCTATTTCCCCATTTGGATCTTTCTAGGAACCTTGAGTACAGTAAGTCCCCTACATACAAACCTTCATGTTGCGAACATTCAAAGATGCTAATGTGCATCTGGTTCCAGAAAGGAACCAGAACCCGTGCTGTCAACATCAGGTGTGAATGAAATCACAGTTTGCTCTCTGTCTCCTACTGCTGATGATCTTTCATCTCTACCATCTCCCACCTCCTCTCCCTCCTCCAGTCAGTAACTCTTCTTACCTGTTCACTCAATGCCAGCAGCTGTATGCCAGCTATTGTACTGGACTACTGTACTTTCCAAGGTACCGTATTATAAGATTAAAAATGTTTTTTGTTTGCTCTTTATGTATTATTTGTGTGAAAAGTACTACAAACCTATGACAGTACAGTACTATATAGCTGATGGTGTTACTTGGGTAACTAGGCTAACTCTGTTGGAGTTACAAACACACTCCTGGAATGCAACTTGTTCATATGTAGGGGACTTACTATAGCAAGCTAGGCTGGCTTCAGCAATTCCCAGGGATGGAAGCCCAGATTTAGTCCTTTCGCTGGTTCTGCCAAGTTGCCATTTTATTAGTGAAGGTGGGCAAGTGGAGGGGTGTTCATGGCACAAGGTCCTGGGGCTTGTAACCTCACACAGGACCTGCTGTGGGATAGAAGTGGGGCTGTATTTTCCAACAGTGCTTGGTTTGCTTCTCATCTGCTGGCTACCTTCACAGAAAATGTACATATACCCAAATCCTCACTTACTTACAGTGGACTTTTAATACAGTGGACTTTTAATACAAGGCAGACGTGACATTCATGCACATAAATCCTGTCTGGTATTTTTATGATTAGCAAAAGGAAAGAGTGAAAGCAATCTAACGAATGGGGATTACTGGTGGAATTTCCAGACATCGATAAGAATACAAGATGCCCCATTAGGTTTGGATTTCAGAATAGATTAATTTTGAACTCTAAGTATGTCTCAGGAAATACATGGGAAATGAATGTAAATAAAAATTACTTTTTACCTGAATTTCAAATTTGACATTCTGCATTTTACCTGGCAACCCTAGTTATTGGGAACATACCCCGAACTCTGCCTTTCCTCCAATGTGGCCATGGCTAGTGATCCTGGAGGCTTCTTAAAACCAAAGATTTGGTCTGAGATTCTCTGGAATCTCAGAAAGATTTTCCAGAGACTTCCTTGTGGTCCAGCAGTTAAGAATCTGTCATTTAAAGCAAGGGGTCTGGGTTTGATCCCTGGTCAGGAAACTAAGATTCTACATGTCCCAGGGTGTAACCAAAATAAATAAATAAAATAAATAAAACTTGCTTCTCCTTTTCTTTTTTTCAATTAAAAAAAAAGGTGGGGGGGAGGTTCTCCAGTAGGGGCAGGACACATGGTTTTGAGTCCTGATTATGTGTGAATTTGGGCACATCTCCATCTCTCATCTATAAAATGATGGTGTGGAATTTAGGGCTGAAAATGTTCTCTGTGGCTGTGAGCTAGTATGCCTCTGTGACCCACTCCTTTCTGACTGCCCTGGAATTCCTGCTCCAAGCTTTCTTTATTCTCTCCTGATGCTCCTGCCCACTGATTCACCATCAATGAAATGAATTTTCTCTGCAGAGCACAATCACACATATTAGTTAGTTCATACAATTTTACATCAAGTTCACAACCAGGGACTTCCCTGGTGGTCCACTGGTTAAGACTCTGGGCTTCCATGCCAGGGGGTGCTGGTTTGATCCCTGTTGGAGAACTGAGATTCCCATATCACATGCCATGTGGTACAGACAAGAAAGGAAAAAGTAAACAAAAAAGTTCAGGGACAATGTGGGGCCAGATTTGTTTTCTCTGATTTGCAGGGGGAAAGCCCCAGGTGCGTTGACTTGTCCAAGGTTCAGAGATAAATAGCACAGGTTGTAGCTTGGTCACCTGTCATCCCCCAAGGTTCCCAAAGAGAAGGTTCTCAAGTCTTAATGGCTAAAGAGTACCAAATGTTCATATGTGTGTGCGTGCATGCGCACACATATGCACACAAGCATAGTGAGCAGTTGGTACAAGAGGCAGATACAGGCCCTCTATGTTCATTCATTATCTGCCTCCACTGTCCCAGGGAAGGATGCAAGGGAGGAAAAAATATCCAAAGAGAAGGCAGAAGGAATGATGTCAGGAAAAAAATCTCATTTCCCTTTCATCCAACAAGTGGAACTGATGACCTGAGACAAATAATGCACAAAATGATACTTTCAATTTCATAAAACCTATAATGATATTGTACCTTTACCTCACCTGTTAGGCATTTTCCTATGTTAGAACTTACCCACGGTCTTCCACAGTGGCCTCTTTCAAATGGATGTACGTTTCAGGGAAAATACCCTGTGGGAGAGAAGAACTTGGGTTATGCGGCCATAAAAATCCCAGTCCGATATACTGAGGAAAACATAATTCAAAGAGACACACATACTCCAATTTTCATACAAGCACTATTTACAATATAAACAGGACATGGAAGCAACCTGAATGTCCATCGACAGATGAATGGGTAAAGAAGATGTGGTATACTATGTACAATGGAATATTACTCAGCCATAAAAAGGAACAAATTTGGGACATTTGCAGTGATGTGGGTGGACCTAGTGTCTGTCATACAGAGTGAAGTCAGTCAGAAAAACAAATACATATATTAATGCATATATGTGGAGTCTAGAAAAATGGCACAGATGAACCTCTTTGCAGGGCAGGAATAGAGACACAGATGGAGCAACGTGGTCGGGGGGTGGATAGGCAGAGTAGCACTGAGACATATACACTCTCATGCGATATCTAGTGGGAACTACTGTAAAGCTCAGGGAACTCAGCTTGGTTCTCTGTGGACCTAGAAGGGTAGGATGGGGAGCAGGGTGGGAGGGAAGTTCAAGAGGGAAGAGATATAGGCACACATATAGCTGACTCATCTTGTTATACGGCAGAAAATAATACAACAGTGTAAAACAATTATCCTCCAATTAAGAAAAATATCAGAAACCCCTCAGCTCACAATAAAGAGCACAAACAGTGGCAAGTCAAGGAGGGGAGGGGCAAGGGCACCAGGGCAACACCTACAGTTTGCAGTCAAGGTCGTAGGGCGTCAATTACATAGGCTGGCTATCTGAACGAAAGTAGGGCTGAAACACGGAAAACATAGAACTGAATCCTGGGGTTCAGAGAGCTTAAGATAAACACTTTGTAAATGAACAGGCAAACATACCCAGGGTCCGCTCAGAGCATTTATAGATCCTAAAATGCCTCCAGATTCTACACAACAGGAGGTGCTTCTCTTAAAGGGTTTCGGGTAATTAGTAGATGGAGGGCTATGTACTTAGTGGTCCATAAAATTATGGTGATTTTCTAGATCCATTCCTCTCAGCACTTTCACTTAAACAAAATGCATGGAACCAATTAGGCTTATTTTTAGCCTTTTCCAGTCTCAAACTGCTCTCCATTCTAAATCCCTAAGAGGCAATCTGATGTCGGTATTAAGACACTGCCTGTGGGAAAACTATGCCTGCTGCTGCTGCTAAGTCGCTTCAGTCGTGTCCGACTCTGTGCGACCCCATAGACGGAAGCTCACCAAGCTCCCCTGTCCCTGGGATTCTCCAGGCAAGAACACTGGAGTGGGTTGCCATTTCCTTCTCCAATGCATGAAAAGTGAAGCCGCTCAGTCGTGTCCGACTCTTAGCGACCCCATGGACTGGAGCCCACCAGGCTCCTCCGTCTATGGGATTTTCCAGGCAAAAGTACTGGGGTGGTATGCCATTGCCTTCCCCGAAACTATGCCTAGAAAGACCTAAAAGAAACCCTGGAAACTGGTCAGGAGCAATCTGCAAAACCATAGACTGGATCTCACCCACAGGAAGCAAGCCACGGATACGAGTTTTCTTAAAACCAAAAGCTTCTGCTGTTCAACTGTATGATGTGCTCATCAATAAGCAGAAACACTGCTATTCAGAAAAGCACCACTGGTCCCTACCTTACGGTACTTTTCAGGCCAGACAAGGAGAGGTACTGGACTAACCAGAAAGTTCATTTGGGTTTTTATGCCATCTTATGGAAAAACCTAAGTGAACTTTTGGGCCAACCTAATAGAAGAAGCTGTTTAACAAGCACCATTGGCTCAACTTGCTTGGAGCCCTGAGCCTGTTAAAAGTGCAGCCATGTGGACATGGCACGTCAGGGGGTAGCTGACTGCAAAGGTGGGGGAGGGGCAGGTCACACCCTGGGGACCCAGGTCAGAGACACCTGTGTACTCAGTGATCCTTATTCGTTCAGAGCCAGAAAAACTAGTGCATTTCCACCAGGGTTGGTTGTGCATCTAGTTTCGTGTGCTACGTTTATCTGAGCAATTCTCTCCTTTCTCCCTTTTAATCTTCTGCCAATAAAACAGGAAAACAGCAAGAAAATTTGAGACTGCTGCTCCCAGCATTGGTGATGACAAGGGAGATCCTGCCACTGCCTGAGTCAGAAGTGGAATGGCCATCCTTTCCCTCCAGGCAGGAAGAACCAAAAAAACATATAAAGATACCTGCCACTTCTCACTTTGAGAAAGGGTGTTTGAGAAAGAGTGAGAAAGCATAATCCCAATCTTGTTACTGATAAAGACCCAGAACACACACAGAGACAAGGTAACCCCGATCTCTTTCATGACAAGGACAGGATTCAGACTGATTTTGGAAAACTGATCAGAGTTAAACAACAACAAAAATGCAATGTGTGTGTAATTTCTTTGGGGTTTGATTAATGGGTTTCTGAAGCTCCAGGTCAGTCTTTAGGATGCTGAAGGAACCTTGGGTGCATTTTCCTTCTGCTGCTGCTAAGTCGCTTCAGTTGTGTCCAACTCTGTGCGACCCCGTAGACGGCAGCCCACCAGGCCCCACCGTCCCTGGGATTCTCCAGGCAAGAACACTGGAGTGGGTTGCCATTTCCTCCTCCAATGCATGGAAGTCAAAAGTGAAAGTGAAGTCGCTCAGTCATGTTCCTTCTGCTAGGTGGATGTAAATGTTTTGTTGACCCCTATCTTTGTGGAGAACCAGACCTGCCTGCCCAGTGCTCACCTTGAGGACAGGATGCTGAGTGAAATAAGCCAGACACAGAGGACAAATACTGCCTGACCTCACTTGTATGAAGGTCCTAGAGTAGTCAGATTCATAGAGACAGAAGAGAACTGGGGTTACAAGAACTGGGAGGAGGGAAGAAGGGGGAGCCTATGTTAAATGCTTATAGAGTTTCAGTTTGGGATAATGAAAAAGTTCTAGAGATGGTGGTGATGGTTTAACAATATAACTATACTTAATACCCCTCAACTGTACATTTTAAAAGAGTTAAGGAACTTCCCTAGAGGTCCAGCTGTTAAGACTTTACCTTTCAAGGTAGGGGGTGTGAGTTCAATCCCTGGTGGGGGACTAAGATCTCCCATGCCTTGTGGCCAAAAAATTGAAACATAAAACAGAAGCAATATTGTAACAAATTCAATAAAGACTTTAAAAATGGTCTACAGTAAAATAAATAAATAAAAGAATTAAAATACTAATTTTCTGTCAAGTATACTGTTCAACAATAAAATAAAGCTGTCCAGAACTCATAAAAAGGTGGTACACTGAATAACAATGAACCACTCAAAGTAGCAGTTAATCAGGAGCCATATTTGCAGGTTTAAATGAGATGTGAAACTGTTGGTCCCAAGGAATATCCTTGCAGAAGATTTTTCAAATCAAGAAAATAAAGGATTGATTAACTGTTTCATACACCTAAAACCTGATGACTGCTCTCCGAATAACAGGGAGAAATCCAAAATAGAAACATTTGTAACATAAGTGGCTTATTTTGTAATGGAGCCCTGGGTCCGGAAGATCCCCTGGGGAAAGGAATGGTACCCCACTCCAATATTCTTGCCTGGAGAATCCCATGGACAGAGGAGCCTGGCGGGCTACAGTCTATGGGGTGGCAAAGAGTCGGACATGACTGAGCGACTAACACTAACGCAGGCAGCAATGAGAGCAGGTAATTTATACTGTGCATGCAGACATGATGATTTTCACATTAAGAGTGATCTATGTTGTTGCATTTCCACGGTTACTTGTAGGCATCATTGTTCTGTGGTAGCATTTGTCCACTTGCTGCCATTTAATTGCTCTTGTAAATCTGAGACTATAGGCTTATTCTTTTTTTTTTTTAATATTTGTTTAGTGATTTATTTTGGCTGCATTTGGTCTGGGTTGCAGCACTCAGGATCCTTAGTTGCAGCACAGAGGCTTAGAAGCCCCACGGCATGTGGGACCTTAGTTTCCTGACCAGGGCTGGAACCTGTGTCCCCTGCACTGGGGGGAGAAGTCTTAACCACTCGACCACCAGGGGAGTCCCTGTAGGCATTTTCCTATGCCATTCTGACACACAGAATGCCAGAATAAACCTAGGTAATATGTTTCTGATTTCCAGCCTCTCCATTTTGTTTTTGCTTTCTCAGGGCAACCTATCCATTTGAGTTTAAAAAAAAAAAAAAAAGGAAGAACTAATGATTTTGTAGATATTACCCTTATCCTTATTTCCACAATCCTGCCAGGATCAATAACCAGTTTCTGCAAATCTCTTGGCTTCTTCCATTTGCAAAACCACTAGCTTGTTTTATCACCATTCTAACCGATTAGGTCTGCTTGTAAATAACACCAGAAATTTCCACTGAAACAATAGGCTTTTCAAACAGCTCTTCCCCTAAAGACTGACAAACAAGGAGACAGCATTAGGACAGCATTTCAACTAGGCTGGATTGCTTAATGAAGCGGTGTCAAAGTTGAGCATAATTCATGACAGCTGACTTTGAATTCTGTTTTGCCTGGATCTACCAGAAAGATATTTCAACTTATAAGTCAACAAGTAAATGCATGGCCTTTGTCTTATTATTTCGCTGAAGTACAAAGTTTAATTATTGAGAACTGAGAAGGCTCTTACTGAAATAATTCTTCTCAAGAGTGAGACTGGAAGCTTAAACAGGTTTTAAAAATATGAATACAAAAAATTTAGAAACACATCGAGACTTTGTCCTTCAGATCCTAGTGAAGCACTCTACCAGCTTTCAAAGCAGACAACAGATGGATTCTGGTGTATTTGGACAGCATAAGATGCCTTAGAGATGCTCCAAAGAGAGTCTTACAGACTGCAGACACTGAAAGGGAAAACTGTGGTCTGGGACCTTGTTTCAACAGAATTCACCTGCATCAGTTAAAAATATAAAATTCTGTTTGGTCTTAGTTCATATGATCTTATCCGAGAGTGGCTTTTTATGTTTTAAAATTAACTTAACAAAAAAAGAATTGGTGATTAAGTGACGTAAGTATTGCTGCTCTTGAAATTTAGAACTTCAAAATTATTCACTCTAATCCTGCTTTGAAAAATAACTCGTGCTTATGCTCAGTCATGTCCAACTTTTTGTGACCCTATGGACTATAACCCACCAGGCTCCTCTGTTCATGAGATTCTCCAGGCAAGAAAACTGGAGTGGGTTGCCAGACCCTCCTCCAGGGGATCTTCCTGACCCATGGACTGAACCTGAGTCTCCTGCACCTCCTGCATTGGCAGATGGATTCTTTATCACTGAGCCACAGGGAAGCCTGAAAAATAACTACCACTTCCATAATTGTAAGTAAAATAAACACAGATAGGGTTTAACCAAAACCAAGAAGCAGAAGTGGCTGTAAATTAGGTTCCCTTCTTAACAAGCGTACTAGAGGAAAGGCTTTTGCTCTGGTCCTCACATGCTCTCATTCACACCAGAACATCTGCTGTTTTGGATCCTTATATGAAGGCCGAGGCAAACAAAAGTCAGCAAGAGTTCACTCCTTTAATCAAATAATTTATCATTATTTTCACTACACTTAAGTAGAAAATGAAGACCCAGAGGCACAAGCATCTAACTGTGGGCATAAAAATTCAGCATCAGGATTTTAGGGAGGAATAAAAGGACTAAAACTGTGGGAGTAGATAACCACATTAAAAGCAAACACTCCTTTATTTTGGTAGATTATTAAATTCTCAGAGTTAATAAACTGTGTGTGGGTATATATACATGTGCAAATACTGACTGCTGTTTGAGCATCAACAATGTAGAAAGCTTAACTAGGACATTCATGGTTTTAAATGGCCTATACCTTCTAGAAAGGTGTTTTTCTGGGCCCACACCTTTTTTAAATTAATTTTTATTGGGGCTTCATTGCTTTACAATGGTGTGTTAGTTTCTGATGTATAGCAGAGTGAACTAGTGATATGTTCACACGTATCCCCTCTTTTATGGATTTCCTTACCATTTTAGAGCACTGAGTAGAGTTCCCTGTGCTCTCCAGTAGGTTCTCATTAGTTACCTATTTTATACGTAGCAGTGTGTGTATGCCAGTCCCAATCTCCCCACCCACAGCCTTTCTGAGACTTGTGTGCTAGCTTCTCTTTTGTCTTGTGCTGTATTTGGCAAGTAAAACCTGTGTGTTTGTGTTTTTTCTTTTTATTGAGTTCTTGATCAATTCTGAAATGTTCCTCTCGCCCCTCCTAATTCACCCTTTTGGATGGGAACTAACTGTGAAATAGCACGGCCCCATCAACACTGTTCTTTTCAAAAGAAAATGCTGACAGGCTATGCAGTGCCAGTCTGCAGTGTCACAGAAAAAGTGCTGACCTGACCTGAAATAAACCGAGAGGGTATTAACCTAACTCACAGGTTTTCTTTAGCTTGACTATTAGCAGCTTTGGCACTGGGAAAAGGAACCCACGAGCGTCAGTGTTTTTCAAATTCTTTGCCCATGATGGGACAGCAACCCAGCATTAAAAATACACAAAATACTGTAAAATATACACCTAACACAAAAGTTTCCTGAAACATGACTTACCATGGTATTCCATTTTCTTTCTATTTTTCAGTTTGAGTTGTAAAAAGATGTTGGTTCTAACCTACTCTGTTGATTTTGTGTGAGTTTCACAGTTGGAAAACTAGGACTCTGAGGACTTTCCTGGTGGTCCAGTGGTTAAGACTCTGCACTCCCAATGCAGGGGGCACAGAGTCCACCCCTGGTCAGGGAACTAAGATCCCACATGCTAACGGTGTGGCTCCCGCTAATAAAAACCTACTACTCTGGTTTTCCATTTTAAAAAAAAAAGGAAAGAGTCACGTGGAAATGGGGAGACCCTGTGGTTCTGGGATTTCAGCCCTGGAACTAAAGGATAAACAGAGAAGTACCCCCTCCTCTGATACAGAGCAACATCTCTAGATGACCACATCGCTCAGCTCAAGTGACCAGAAAGCCTGCAGAGGCCCTACCTGGGGTGTCAAATTCACCTCCAGCTTTTATCCTCGAGTTGGCTGGTGGGAAATACAGCCATGGGACTTGGACTCTTTTACCTGAACAGTGAGGTCAGACAATTTGCTTTTGAATCTACAGAACAGCCCTCAAAGAGAAAGCAAACTGGGCCCGAAGACAGCAGATAATGGGATCAGATAAGACAACACAAGACTGGCAGACAGTAGATTTCAAAGTAGAACACTGAACCATAAGCCATACCTTTTTGGATTTATTTTGGAGCGTGTATCCTCTGTACCAACCTGTCAGGGTAGAAGAGAAGACAGAATCGAGTACATTATCTGGGATAACACACACATTAGCAACATACATCCTCATAACCCGGGTCTCCTGCATTGCAGGCAGATTCTTTATCATCTGAGCCACCAGCGAAGCCCATGGTTTGGGTGTGGACATGGAATCCAGGAGACCTCTAGCAGACAGCATGAACATTTTCATTTATTATACAGTAAAAGTCTAGATTTATTTCAGAGCTGCACTGTCTTGATAATTAAAGGATTTAAAATTCACTTAGAACCACGCCTCATCACTTCTCCTTTGGAGAAAGGACCAAATAAATAAATAACAAGATGGAAGACAGCTCAGTCTCTTAACACCTTAATCCCTTTCAGTCATTCAATAAATGCTTTTGCATGAATGAACATGAACTTTCATCCATTTATATACATTCTATGAGCTACCTTATACTACTAAAATAGATATTTTAAAGTAATTTATATATATTCTCTCCTTCTTGCTTTCTCTCCCACCTCCACGCCCCTCTCTCCCAGGATAAGAACCAATATTCTGGAACAATTTTAAATAAGAGTAGCAAACCTTATGTGTGTGTGTGTGTGTGTGTTATATATATATATATATGTATGTGTGTGTGTGTGTGTGTGTGTGTGTGTATATATATATATCAAACCTTATATATATTTATACCTAAAAACAAACTGAAACAAATAAAACAATATTTTAAACAGTTCTTGGCAATGCTGCAATACTCCTGCACATAAAAAGATGTTATATGTTTGCTTAACAAGGCTTTAAGTAAAGTCTTTAACTTCCTGTTAAAAATTCCAATCAATACACATACTCCTATGGATGTTTTCCCACCATCTTATAAAGGGAGTATATAATTTAATCTATCCATAAATATATACTGGATAATGAATATTTATTGAATACCTAATATAGGTAATTAACTGAAATAATTTTGCTCATTCCCTATAACCATGAGACATCAGGGTGGTTATCCTGCCTAAGTAAACCTTGTCAGCAGGCCAGATGCATAAAGGAGCCATAAACACACAGTGAGCACCTGCAAGCTATAGTGGAAACTTCAGGCATACTGTTTCTGGACAAAATTATAATCGGAAAACACACATACACTCCAACGTTCACAGCAGCACTACTTACAATAGCCAAGACACGGAAACAACCTAAATCTCCATCGACAAATGACTGGATAAGGAAAATGTGGTTCATATACAGAACAGAATACTACTCAGCCATAAAGCAGCAACGGATGGACCTAGAGATTATCAAACTATGTGAAGTCAGAAACAGCATAGGATATTATGTTGTGGACTAGTATCTTTAATTAGGAGTGGTGTTCCCTGTTCAGATTTTTTTTTTTTTTTTTGGTCAATCATGGGTTTTGATGCAAATCTATAACCAGTCCACAGCATAATACCCCATTCTAACCAGTTAAAAATAGGAAAATCCTTAACACTTTTGAATGCTGACAGTTTAAAATCTGTGAAAATATTAATAACACTACATGGGAAATAGATGGGGAAACAGTGGAAACAGTGTCAGACTTTATTTTTCTGGGCTCCAAAATCACTGCAGATGGTGACTGCAGCCATGAAATTAAGAGACGCTTACTCCTTGGAAGGAAAGTTAGGACCAACCTAGATAGCATGTTCAAAAGCAGAGACATCACTTTGCCAACAAAGGTTCGCCTAGTCAAGGCTATGGTCTTTCCTGTGGTCATGTATGGATGTGAGAGCTGGACTGTGAAGAAGGCTGAGCGCCGAAGAATTGATGCTTTTGAAGTGTGGTGTTGGAGAAGACTCTTGAGAGTCCCTTGGACTGCAAGGAGATCCAACCAGTGCATTCTGAAGGAGATCAGCCCTGGGATTTCTTTGGAAGGAATGATGCTAAAGCTGAAACTCCAGTATTTTGGCCACCTCATGCGAAGAGTTGACTCACTGGAGAAGACTCTGATGCTAGGAGGGATTGAGGGCAGGAGGAGAAGGGGACGACAGAGGATGAGATGGCTGGATGGCATCACTGACTCGATGGATGTGAGTCTGAGTGACCTCCGAGAGCTGGTGATGGATAGGGAGGCCTGGCGTGCTGCAGTTCATGGGGTTGCAAAGAGTCGGACACGACTGAGCGACTGATCTGATCTGATGCTTCAAGAAGGTAAATTCGGCTCCCTAATATATACACAAAATAGTCTGTGTCCAGTGTTGGATGATTTTATATAGAACAAATTATAGAAGAGTTCTATTAGCAGATACATGAAATTTAAAAAAAATTTTTTTAAGTGTAGTTGGTTTACAATGTGTTAATTTCTGGTGTAAAGTGATGTAGTTATGTATACATTTATATATGTGTATGTGTGTGTATATGTTCTAATATTCCTTTCCATTATAGTTTATTATAGGATACTGACTATACTTACAATAGCCAAGACATGGAAACAAGACTTGAGTCTCTTCCAAGCAGTTTTCATCTCTTTATGTCCTATAAACCCAAGATGTTGTACCACAGACTGGGTTCACTTTCGGAGGGGAATTTACCAATACTTTTGTAAACAGTGTTTTTGCACAGCTATCCATCATAGAATTACGCTTCTGAAACCTGTCATTTTTGAAAACTTTTTTTTTCTTTTAAACCTAAGTCTTCTCTAGGAAATGGCAACCCACTCTAGTACTCTTGCCTGAAAAATTCCAGGGACAGAGGAGCCTGGCAGGCTACAGTCCATGTGATCGCAAACAATCAGACACGACTTACTGACTAAACAACAACAAAGTCTTCTCTACACTGTGGTATGTGTACAACTCCCTCTAAAGGGTCAAGATCACCATGCTTAATTCCACAAAAGTGAATGCTCGCATTCCATGGCATTGAGTACTGGCAGAACATGTCTGTTTCTGGAGTTTTCATCATATATGCTGAGGATTTTATAAATTCAGCTGCTAATAAATCCAAGAGATATGGTAATAGTCCAAGAGTACATTTGCTCATTTGCATGTCACAAACCAGAGTTGTGATACAACAAGAACATGAATTTCCAATTAATGCCAACACCTAAAGCAAGATAATTACAGTTAAATACAGTACACTACTGGCCTGTTGAAAGCGTTATCAACAAGCAGCCATAATCAATGAGTCCTAAGAACTGGTTAGAATCTCAGTTGCTGTCTTAAATTAAAAAATGAAGGGAATGGTGGAGGAATGGTAAGTCCAGAGGATTAAGTGAAATGACAATCTCACTTTTATTTTAGGTGAAATAACAATCTCAAAAAGTAAGCTTCTGGCAACCATGGGGAACTTCAAAAGTGATTCTATGCAGGGACTTCCTTGGCAGTACAGTGGTTAGGACTCCACGCTTTCACTGAAGAGGCCTGGGTTCAATCCCTGATCGGGGAACTAAGATCCTACAAGCCACAGTATGGCCAAAAAAAAAAAAAAAGTGACTATATGCGAAAGGTTGATCTGTTTGGGAAAAGAGTCATTTCTATTTTCCTGGGGCTGACCCAATCCAGAACAAAACTGTCCCCTCCAATTTAAAAATATCAGAGAGTCCCTAATTCCACTGTCAAAGTCACTTACTTAAGCTGGTTTCTCAGATAATTTCCATCAGCCAAGATTCCATCATCACCTGCTCCATTTTGTCTCACCTGTCCAAATGCATCTCTGGCCACTGCCCCCTTTCTGGCTTCCACAGGACAGGTCCCTTACTCCGATCTTCACCCCCTCTACATAGAACCATGCAATAAATATTTATTAAGCACTAGTTTAGATACCATGGTGGAGTGGAGAACAATAGTTATTACAAAGATTACACTCTAATATAAAATATGATATATATGATGATCTCAGAGGATGACAGAGCTAGGTAAAAGCACTCAAGGAGAGCACATGGCAGAAAATAATTAGCAACATGGGACATAATAAAATGGAATGAACTACAGCTATACACATCATCATGGGTGAACCTAAAAAACATTACGCAGAATGAAAGAAACTAAACAAAACAGACAGGCATAGTTCCAGTTACATAAAGCTGGAGGGCAGACAGACTAATCAGTCCATGGTGATCAAATTAGCACAGTTGTTTTTTTTGAAAGTGGGAACTACACAAAAGAAGGTGATGGAACTTTCTGGAGCATGGGGAATGCTCTGTATCTTGACTGGAGCATTAGGCACATGTTGTGTACTCAATTTGTTGACATTCCTTGAATTGTACCTAAGATGAGTGTATTTCACTGTATATACATTTCACTTCAATAGTGGAGGTAATGGAATTCCAGTTGAGCTATTTCAAATCCTAAAAGATGATGCTGTCAAAGTGCCGCACTCAACATGCCAGCAAATTTGGAAAACTTAGCAGTGGCCACAGGACAGGAAAAGGTCAGTTTTCATTCCAATCCCAAAGAAAGGAAACGCCAAAGAATGTCCAAACTACCGCACAATTGCACTCATCTCACACGCTAGGCTAAGTAATACTCAAAATTCTCCAAGCCAAGCTTCAACAGTACATGAACCGTGAACTTCCAGATGTTCAAACTGGATTTAGAAAAGGCAGAGGAACCAGAGATCAAATTGGCAACATCTGCTGGATCATTGAAAAAGGAAGAGAGTTCTAGAAAAACATCTACTTCTGCTTTACTGACTAAGCCTAAGCCTTTGACTGTGTGGATCACGACAAACTCTGGAAAATTCTTAAAGAGATGGGAATACCAGACCACCTTACCTGCCTCCTGAGAATCTGTATGCAGGTCAAGAAGCAACAGTTAGAAACGGATATGGAACAGCAGACTGGTTCCAAATTGGGAAAGGAGTATGTCAAGGTTGTATATTGTCACCCTGTTTATTTAACTTCTATGCAGAGTACATCATGTGAAATGTTGGGCTGGATGAAGCACAAACTGGAATCAAGATTGCCAGGAGAAACATCAATAACCTCAGATATTCAGATGACACCACCCTTTCGGCAGAAAGCAAAGAACTAGACCCTCTTGATGAAAGTAAAAGAGGAGAGTGAAAAAGTTAGCTTAAAACTCAACATTCAGAAAACTAAGATCATGGCATCTGGTCCTGTCACTTCATGGCAAACAGATGGGGAAACAGTAACAGACTTTATTTTTCTGGGCTCCAAAATCACTGCAGATGGTGACTGCACCCAAAAAGCTATGACCAACCTAGACAGCATATTAAAAAGCAGAGATATTACTTTGCCGATATAGGTCCGTCTAGTCAAAGCTATGGCTTTCCAGTAGTCGTGTATGGATGTGAGAGTTGGACTATAAAGAAAGCTGAGCGCTGAAGAACCGATGCTTTTGAACTGTTGCAGAAGACTCTTGAGATCATGTTGATGTATGGCAAAACCAATACAATATTGTAATTAGCCTGCAATTAAATTAAATTAATTTTTATCAAAAAAACAAAAATAAAAAAAGACTCTTGAGAGTCCCTTGGACGGCAAGGAGATCCAACCAGTCAATCCTAAAGGAAATCAGTGCTGAATACTCACTGGAAGGACTGATACTGAATCTGAAACTCCAATACTCTGGCCACCTGATGCAAAGATCTGACTCCTTGAAAAAGACCCTGATGCTGGGAAAGAATGAAGGCAGGAGGAAAAGGGGTTGACAGAGGATGAGATGGTTGGATGGCATCACCAACTCCATGGACATGAGTTTGAGCAAGCTCCAGGAGCTGGTGATGGACAGGGAAGTCTGGCGTGCTGCAGTTCATGGGACTGCAAAGGGTTGGACATGACTGAGCAACTGAACTGAACTGATCAAAGGAACATTACTAAGTATCCACCTCAAAGTGACACAGAATTCAACAATAAAGGCATTGTTCAAGTATTACTGAATATTTTTGTTGGAAAGTACCTTGAAACCAGTTTTAGCCACATGTAAAAAATCAGAGTTTTTACTCCAATTTTTCCATTGTTTTTACTTTGTATTGTGTCTCTCCAATGACACTGTTCATCTTCCTTGTTTGGGGCTCCGAAATTGATTCTGAACGAGTACTGCCATTTCCAAAAATTCAATCCCAGACTGGAGATTCATTTACTCATCCAACAAAAAGATGCTTAGGAGAGCAAGACCTATAATATCTCTGTCATACTTGGTCTCATTTTTTAACAGAAAGAGAAAAACAAACGTGAACACACAAGGATATGAAAAAAGTCATTTCATAAAGGGCTAAAAGTTATTAGGGAAAGAGTGACAATGTACCCTCACATTCACTGCCACACTACTCAGAACAGCCAAGACATGGAAGCAACCTAAGTGTCTATCAACAAACGAATGGATAAAGATGATGTGGTTTATATACACAGTAGAATATTACTCAGCCATAATAAAGAATGACATAAAGCCAGTTGTAGCAACATGGGTGGACCCAGATATCATACTAAATGAAGTAAGTTAGAGAAAGATAAATATATGACATTACTTATAAATGGTATTAGTCGATCAACTGTATCTGACTCTTTGCAACACCATAGACTGTAGCCTGCCAGGCTCCTCTGCCCACGGGATTCTCCAGGCAAGAATACTGGAGTGGGTAGCCATTCCTTTCTCCAGGGGATCTTCCTGACCCAGGGATCAAACCTGGGTCTCCAGCACTGCGGGTAGATTCTTTATGGTCTGAATCACCAGGAAATCCCAAATATACATGTGGAGTCTAAAAAATGATGCAAATGAACTTATTTACAAAAACAGAAACAGACTCACAAATTTATGTTTACCAAAGGGGAAAGGTAGGAAGGAGGGATAAATTAGTAGGAGTTAGGGATTAACATTACACACTACTATACATAAAACAGATAACAAACGAGGACCAATTGTCTAGCACAGGAGACTATATTCAATATTTTACAATAACCTAAAGATGGAAAAGAATGTGAAAAACAATAAATATACATGTATATGTTTTTTTAATTGAATCACTGCTATACACTTGAAGCTAACACAACACTGTAAATCAACTATACTTCAATTTAAACAAAAAAAGTGACAAGTAGAGATGGGTTACTTCAGCATGCATGGACAGAAAATTCTCTCTGCTGAGGATTCACATTGCTAATGTGGTCATTCATTTATTATACATAAAACACTTATTCAACCCTAGCATGCCAGACACTGTCTTCAAGGAGGAAGGAAACAGACTGTAAACAAATAATGAAATACAAAAGGTCCTTTAATGGTAATGCTTGAAGACACTTGGCACACAAAGGCAGGGTTATGAATATGCTGAAGGCATTTACTGACTCGGAAGATTTTTTTTGAACCATAAAACCATCATTTACGTGTGTAAGGCATGAAGCATTTTGTAAAATCTCTCATTTTGCAGTCCCAGAATAAATCTGTTTCCTCTCTGCTCCATCAGTAAATTATTCTTATTGTGGTAAAATATACATAACATGAATTTTAACATTTTAACTATTTGAAAGTACACAGTTCATTAGCATTAAGTACATTCGCACTGTTGTACAATCATAATTTTTGACCTTCCCAGGAATTAAAGGCAAGAAAGAGATAGGGAACCACGGTTTCTATGTACCTTCTTTGGGCAGTGTAGCCAGCCAGGCTCCTCTGTCTGTGGGATTCTCCAGGCAAGAATTCTGGAGTGGGTTGCCATTCCCTTCTCCAGGGGATCTTCCCAACCCAGGGATCAAACCCATGTCTCCCGCATTGTAGGTAGATTCTTTTCTGCTGAGCCACCAGGGAAGCCCAAAGTCTGGCTGGTCAGGAGTGGGATTCGGAATCACACCTTCAGAGGACTCTGGAACCTGAAGCCGGTCTGTGCCTTACACAGCTAGGCCATCCTGATGGAGAAAGAGCCAGGGCTAAATTCTGTTGGTTTTTGTTTATGTGTCACTGGCCTGGTAGCTCGCTGGATGAAACAGTTAATTAGGCCAAGGTCGAAGGTTCCATTCCCTGCAGGCCAGGTGAGCCTGTCAGGTTTCCATGGCCACAGCCTGTTCTCCCATTCCCAGTGAGTGTCCCTCAGGACAAGCCTGAGGTCCCTCCCTAGAGGGAAGCTGGGAAGAGGGGGCAAACCTCTACTGGACTTCATTGCTACATCTTTGTCTGAAGGCAGCACAGAGCCACTGGGGTTCAGGAAGCCCACTTTCTGAATGCAAGGACCATCTCAGTGGGGCTTTTGAAACTAAGCTCAAAGGCAGACAGCAAAAGGATGCAAAGACAGTCAGAGGCAATTCTATTCTTTCGTATCGTTTTGTGAGACGATCGGTCATCCATGTTAATAATATGAGCTCGATTTTGTGCCTTTGAGTCAGGCATGTGCAGTAACTGCTGGAAGTGTGAGCTCCAAAGAACTGAGTTCACAGAAATGTAACACCCTCACCTCGAAAAAGAGGAAACACAGGCAAGGAACTGAAAAGGTTGTCCAGAGTCAAGCAGTGACTTGCTAGCTAAGATGAGGATCTGAACATGGGCTTCCTACGGCACACTTCATAGCTCACTGCCCCCTCACTGCTCCTGGCTGTGGTGGGGGGCAGCTTGGTCACAGAATCCTCTCAATATAAACCCCACAGACACAAGCACAGCAAGTTAGTGGAAAAGAAAGATGGCAGTTTCCATCTTTTGTTTCTTGAATGAACAAGAAAGAGTCGTGTCTTTGTGGTATCTGGCACACAGCAGACACTCAATACATTTTGGATGAATATATTAATAAGAAAGAGAATTCCTAGAGCTAATGGCCATGGATAGAACAGACTGATGCAGGACCCCCTAAAATCTGCTCCTCTGGGGCAAGACTGACTGCAAGGTCTGAGACATCCTTCTCTTCTCTCCGAGATCCCGTACCCAGTGGCAGAGCAGGGTGGGGCCTGAGCACCTGCCTGGGAGGCCAGGGACAGAAGAGACACCACTTCTTACGGGAAAGACTCATTGAAACCCAAAGGCCTAGGTCTCTATCCTGGTTCTGTGCTCACCAGCTCTGCCAGACTCCCATTGGTCAACTACTCATTTCAAGGTAGGCAGGCTTTGATCTCTCAAACATCCTTCCACCAAAACATTCCTTTCTCCTCCGCTCGTAAAATCCAACCCCACAGCTAAGAGAGGTTTGCTCTGGTTGCCCACAAGACATGGTGATGACATGACTTTTTTCCAACAGCACACACCTCCTCAGACAGATGGAAGGATCTGGTCCAGGCGGTGGACCCACAGGAGGAGCAGATTTAAGTTACAGCCAACAAGCCAGAAAGGTGACATACACAAATCTCTCCTACAAAACTGAGAACTCTTTCTGAGATTCTGAAGCTCAGTGAGAGGAAGGGAAAAGATCTCCTCCAGTCTGATCAACCTCTTGACTTTGGTTTGCCCGTTCCCTTTCAATATGCTTGATGTGGCCTTTTCTTTGTTTTCTAAGGCAAAGTAATCCTGACAGTTGTTTGTCCCTCTGGCTCCTGGCACTAACTCCACTCTTCTGTGGTGGAATTTTCTCTAACTTACCCAACCAGTTCAAGCAAGCTGAAATATACGGATGCCACATACAGTTTCCTCTGTAGTAGCAATGAACTTGCTGGAACTTTCTCTTAGATTGATTTTGTTATCATCAGCACCGATATTTGCAAAATGGGAGAGAAAGGAATATAGGTTTGTGAATGAGGAATCATTTCATCAAATGGGATACATTGAAGAAGGTCTGCTTTTACAAGGAACAATGCTAGGTTCTGGGGGTGGGAGATGCTGATTCAGGAGTTTGGGACTCCAATAACACCCACTCTTGATCTGGAAGAATTTCTAATTGCTAGTAGAACAGAAGGAGACAAGTGAGGGTAAAGTCATAATTAACTTGCATGTCTAGTTAACCAGGATTTCTGGAATTTCAGTGCAGACTTTTCCTTTTTTTTTTTTTAACTGGAGGATAATTGCTTTACAATGTTGTGTCAGTTTATGCTGTATAACAACATGAATCAGCTATGTGTATATATATATATATCCCCTCCCTCTTGCGCCTCCCTCCCACCCCACCCCTCACTACATCCCCCTAGGTTATCCCAGAGCACTGAGCTAAGCTCCCTGTGCTATATGGCAGATTCCCTCTAGCTAGCTATTTTACACATGGGAGCATGTGTATGTCAGTGTTACTCTCCCAGTTCGTCCCACCCTCCCTCCAGGCCCCATGTCCATATCTCTATTCCTTTCCTACAAATAGGTTCATCAGGACCATTTTTCTAGATTCCATATATAAACATGTTAATATATGATACTTTTCTCTAACTTACTTCATTCTGTATGACAGACTCTAAGTCCACCCACATCTCTGCAAATGTCACAATTTCGTCCCTTTTATGGCTTTTCCACTGTATATGAATACGACCCGTTCCTTATCCATGTCCGTCCATCTGTCAATGGAAAGCATTCTGGAATTTCAGTGCAGACTGCTTTTTCAATCAAACTGCCACTCCACCTGACGACACTGGGATGAGAGGTAAGAGATGAAGGCTGCCTTCATTTCTGAAGGGGACCAGAGGCTCCAGTAAGACAGGAACCTGATGCTGGGCAGAGGCATTGGAAATACGTGAGCCTTTGCACAGAGGACAAGTCAGGTGATGTGAGGAAAGCCTTCCAGTGTGACCCAGTGCTGAATCTAAGATCCCTTCAGCCTGATCTCCTAGAAACTTGCTCTAAATTCTTCAATGGAATGCCTCCTAAAAATGAACAAGCAAGACTACAATGTTGTGAACCACCGGTCCCCACATTGTAGACCCAGAGAGCCAGGGGTGAAAAGACACTACCAAGGATGTCAAAAGACCGACAGTGCAGAGGTGGAACCCAAGACTGGTGACAACATCGAGTCCTGGTGTGACGTCCCTGGCCATCCAGGGATTAAGAATGCACCTGCCAATGCAGGGGACACAGGTTCAATCCCCAGCCAGGGAAGATCCCACAAGCCACAGAACAACTAAGCCCATGAGCCACAACTGCTGGGACTGCACTCTGTAATAACAGAAACCACTGCAATGAGAACCCAGGCACTGCAACAAAGAGCTGCCTCTGCTCACTGCAACTAGAGAAAACTGATGAGCAGCAATGAAGACCTAGTGCAACCATAATAATTTTTTTTTAAGTCCTGGTGGCAAAACATCAGAAGAGTTGAAATACAAACCACGTGGGACACTCCCAGAGTGTCAGAGTCAAAGATAGCTGAATTTGACCCATGTGCCCTCTTCACTAACTCAGGCGGGAGGGCACAGCCCAGGACCTGAGCCATACATCCTCAAACACACAGGGAGGGAGACTGCCAGAGGCTGGTGGCAGCAGAGACCCCTGCAGAGACCTCTCTGCTTGTCTAGTCCTTCCTGATCCACCTACCACACCTGAGGGGCTTGGACACACTGTCAGTGATGACTGCCCACCACCTCAGTCATTCTTCCCCAGAGAGTGTGGGCTGCAGCAGGGGGACCAATCTCTCTGGATGTAGGGGGAGATGATTCTGCTAGGCTCCTGAAGAACAGGTATGCCTACCCACTTGGAGAAAGCCAGCTACTGAAAACAGGCCGGGGAGGAGGGGTGTGGAGGGCTGATGAGCACCCTGCACAGAGGGTGAAGTGGGTCCAAGCACACAGCGAGCTTCGGGGGCAGGCAGGAGACCACCGGCCAGAGGGACAAGTTTGCATGGAAGAGCCACAGAGGGAGAGAAGTGCAGAAAGAGCTCACCCTGATACATTTGGAGTGGCAGGCAACTCATCTGACTGTCATTCAAATAGCAAAAGAACCTCACCCTCGTGGAAAATTGTACCTTATATTCAAAACAGAAATGCTGTTTCCCCAAAGGCCCTGGAACATGGAAAGAATGCTCTTTGGATTCCAGGGGCCCCTGGTGGGAATGAAACCTCTGCCATTTCACAGCTTTGGGAATGTCCTCAATGACTTGATATTCACATTTATTGAACAGGCATCAGTAATCTCCCAGGATTGTTAGAATTGAGATGCAGTGTATGAAAGCCCTTCACTCAATGCCTGGGACGTAGAGGAATGGAAAACGCCAAAGCTGGAGCAGTGAGGACCCAAGGACATAATAGAGGGATCCACTTCTTCACTTAGGGCCACCATCTGCTTCCTACGCTAATGACTGCAGGGGACTATATATGGGGTTCTCATTCATTTGATTTCTGAGGCGTGTGTCTGTGCTCCCTAGGAGGAGGAGCAGAACCTCTCTAAATTATTAGATTGCTGGCAACTGATCCCTGAGTTAAGAAGGTCCTCTGGAGAAGGAAATGGCAACTTACTCCAATATTCTCGCCTGGGGAATCCCAAGGACAGAGAAGCCAGGCGGGCTATGGTCCATGGGGTTGGAAAGAGTCGAACAGGACTGAGCACTTATCAGCAACAATATAGATGCTGCAATCATGCTGGAGGAAGCTTCACCCTGAGGGCTGATAAGAACAAATTTATTTTCCAACAGAATAATTCCCTCCTCCAAGAAAAGAGCAGAAAACATGACGTAAGGGAAAGAACAAGAAAACGCAGAAGAAACAACTTGGGTGATAGAAAAACCATATGACAAGTGGCTAGATTAACGAAACAACATGGTGCTGAATACCCAGGGCCTGAGCAGAGACTCAGTACAGCCCCAAAGGAACTCAAAGGTCACCAGACCAGGTGACTCTAAGACCGGGCTGAACACTCAGAAGGCAGTGAATCTGACAGGAAGACATTTAAAGAAGAAAAAGTCTCCCCAACCCATATCCTTTAATTTCAACGATAGTAACAGATACTTAGTCCTGCATGGTGAAAACTATACAAGCATTCAAAGCTAGGAATTTAGTGTTCATTGCTTCTGCCACTTAGAGGATGAACTAAATTGCTAGGTACAGCTATTTGAAAATCTATTTGGCAATACTGAAAAGTGAAAGTGTTAGTCACTCAGTTGTGTTCAACTCTTTTGCGACCCCACAGACTGATCCCACTAGGCTCCTCTGTCCACGGAATTCTCCAGGCAAGAATACTGGAGTGGGTAGCCATTCCCTTATCCAGAGAATCTTCTCAACCCAGGGGTAAAACACAGGTCTCCTGCATTGCAGATGGATTCTTTATTGCCTGAGTCATATTGCTAACTCACTTCAGTCGTGTCCGACTCTGTGCGACCCCATAGATGGCAGCCCACCAGGCTCCCCCGTCCCTGGGACTCTCCAGGCAAGAACACTGGAGTGGGTTGCCATTTCCTTCTCCAATGCATGAAAGTGAAAAGTGAAAGTGAAGTCGCTCAGTCGTGTCCGACCTTCAGCAACCCCATGGACTGCAGCCCAACAGGCTCCTCCGTCCACGGGACTCTCCAAGCAAGAGTACTGGAGTGGGGTGCCACTGCCTTCTCCATTCTGAGTCATATTACTCAGCCATAAAAAGGAACAAAATTGGATGCTTTGTAGAGATGTGGACCTAGAATCTGTCATATATAGTGAAGTCAGAAAGAGAAAAACAAATACCATATATTAACGCACATATGTGGAGTCTAGAAAAATGATACAGACAAATCAATCTGCAGTGCAGGAATAGACACTCAGGCAGAAGGACTTTGGGGTGGTGGTGGGATGGATTGGACAGTAGCACTGACATATATATACTACCATGTGTAAACTGGATAGCTAGTGGGAGGCTGCTATACAGCAGAGGGACTTCAGCTCCCTGCTCTGTGATGACCTACAGGGCTGGGATTGGGGTGTGAGGAGGCTCACGAGCAAGAGGATATAAGTATACATATAGCTGATTGTTCATGACCCAGATAATCACGATGGTGTGATCACTCACCTAGAGCCAGACATCCTGGAACGTGAAGTCAAGTGGGCCTTAGAAAGCATCACTACGAACAAAGCTAGTGTAGGTGATAGAATTCCAGTTGAGCTATTCCAAATCCTGAAAGATGATGCTGTGAAAGTGCTGCACTCAATATGCCAGCAAATTTGGAAAACTCAGCAGTGGCCACAGGACTGGAAAAGGTCAGTTTTCATTTCAATCCCAAAGAAAGGCAATGCCAAAGAATGCTCAAATTACTGCACAATTGCACTCATCTCACACGCTTGTAAAGTAATGCTCAAAACTCTCCAAGCCAGGCTTCACCAATATGTGAACCGTGAACTTCCTGATGTTCAAGTTGGTTTTAGAAAAGGTAGAGGAACCAGAGATCAAATTGCCAACATCTGCAGGATCATGGAAAAAGCAAGAGAGTTCCAGAAAGACATCTATTTCTGCTTTATTGACTATGCCATAAGCCTTTGACTGTTTGGATCATAATAAACTGTGGAAAATGCTGAAAGAGATGGGAATACCAGACCACCTGATCTGCCTCTTCAGAAATCTGTATGCAGGTCAGGAAGCAACAGTTAGAACTGGACATGGAACAACAGACTGGTTCCAAATAGGAAAAGGAGTTCGTCAAGGCTGTATATTGTCACCCTGCTTATTTAACTTATATGCAGAGTATATCATGAGAAACGCTGGACTGGAAGAAACACAAGTTGGAATCAAGATTGCTGGGAGAAATATCAATAACCTCAGATATGCAGATGACACCACCCTTATGGCAGAAAGTGAAGAGGAACTAAAAAGCCTCTTGATGAAAGTGAAAGTGGAGAGTGAAAAAGTTGGCTTAAAGCTCAACATTCAGAAAACGAAGATCACGGCATCTGGTCCCATCACTTCATGGGAAATAGATGGGGAAACAGTGGAAACAGTGTCGGACTTTATTTTTCTGGGCTCCAAAATCACTACAGATGGTGACTGCAGCCATGAAATTAAAAGACGCTTACTCCTTGGAAGGAAAGTTATGACCAGCCTAGATAGCATATTCAAAAGCAGAGACATTACTTTGCCAACAAAGGTTTGTCTAGTCAAGGCTATGGTTTTTCCTGTGATCATGTATAGATGTGAGAGTTGGACTGTGAAGAAGGCTGAGAGCCGAAGAATTGATGCTTTTGAAGTGTGGTGTTGGAGAAGACTCTTGAGAGTCCCTTGGACTGCAAGGAGATCCAGCCAGTGCATTCTGAAGGAGATCAGCCCTGGGATTTCTTTGGAAGGAATGATGCTAAAGCTGAAACTCCAGTACTTTGGCCACCACATGCGAAGAGTTGACTTATTGGAAAAGACTCTGATGCTGGGAGGGATTGAGGGCAAGAGGAGAAGGGGACGACAGAGGATGAGATGGCTGGATGGCATCACTGACTCGATGGATGTGAGTCTGAGTGAACTCTGGGAGTTGGTGATGGACAGGGAGGCCTGGTGTGCTGTGATTCATGGGGTCACAAAGAGTCGGACTTGACTGACCGACTGATCTGATCTGATAGCTGATTCACTTTGTTGTACAGCAGAGACTAACACAACATTGTAAAGCAACTATACCCCAGTTAAAAGAAAAAATCTACTTCTATTGTCAAAGATAAATGCACACACATTTAATACTCTTGTTCAAAAGATAATCATTGAGGATGCCTATATAGAATATAAAGGTTAGATGAATAATCTGTAATAAGATTATTCTGTCTTGCCTTATCCATCCCTATTTGTAGCCTGAATTATACATGGAGGAGGCCAGGAAAAGAACTGATGTTCTCCTGCCATTGCTAGGTACAGTTAATACTACTCTGGGGCACATAAGTTTGATAGGTACTGGGGTTTCCACTATTATAACACTTCTATGTTTTTTTAAACTTTTCATTTTGCATTGGGGGCATAGCCGATTAACTTTGTCGTGATAGTTTCAGGTGAACAGCAAAGGGACTCAGCCACACATATACATGAATCTATTCTTCCCCAAACTCCCCTCCTATCCAGGCTGTCACATAACATTGAGCAGAGTTCCCTGTGCTATACAGCAGGTTCTTGTTGGCTATCTATTTTAAATAAAGTAGTGTGTACATGTTTGTCACAAACTCCCTAACTATCCCTTCCCCATTCCTTACCCTCAGCAGCGGTAAGTCTATTTTCTAAGTCTGTGAGTCTCTTTCTGTTTTGTGCTGTAACATCCCTTTCTATGGAATGATTTGCCTCCATGGGTTGAATAAAATGGGGGTGGCTCTAGCAGAGAGTTAAAATTTATGATGCTTAAGCCTCCTTACATGCTTTTAAAGGTCATAAATTACTCGTAATACCATGAGCAAAGCAGAAACATCTATTTACTTCTCTCTCCAGATAAAAGCAAGAGAACTAATGCCAATTTGCCCTCAATTTTGAACTTCCCTCTAGGCCTTTTTCTTTCCATGAATACTTCACAAAGTCTTACTTAGACCCACGATGGTCTGATGTGCTGTGTGTTGCAATGCGGATGAGATTCCGAAGGCACTTTTACATAAAAGTTTTGTATAAAAGTTATAATCAGAAGTGTGAATGGGTGTGCCTGAGATGCAAAGAACCTATTCATCACTTGGCCTCCTTCTGGACCTCTAGATCCCACCAAGATCCCCTGGAGACCAAAACTTATAGAACACCAGAAGCTCCCAAAAACCTTCCTCCAGAACATTCCCAATACACTTCTGCTTTCAGGCTGAGCTTGCCTGTTTTAGTACATAGGTAGCTGCCCAAATGGGCCAACACCAAGTACCAGCTCATGATGAAGTAACCCAAAGAAGGCTCCACTCAGAAAGGGTTCTGGGGCTTCCCTGGTGGCTCAGTGGTAAACAATCTACCACCTAACAACGTAGAAGACACGGGGTTGATCTCTGATCCAGGAGGTCCCACATGATGCGAAGCAATTAAGCCTGAACACCACAACTACTGAGCCTGTGCTCTAGAGCCCGGAACTGCAATCACTGAAGCTCGAATACCCTAGAAAGCCAGTGCTTCACAGCAAGAGAAGCCACCACAGTGGGAAGCCTGAGCACCACAACGAGGATAGCCCCTGCGTGCCACACCTTAAAAAAAACCCCGAGCAGCAATGAAGATCCAGCATAGCCAAAAATAAATAATAAAAATTTTTAAAAAGAAAAAGGTCCTGATCCTAAAAGATCCTACATTTGCCTATATGCCAAGACAATAAGTTTTCAAGATGGCATCTTAGAAGCATGCTTGAATATATCTCAAAAGGAAAAGAAGAGAAGGCATTCTCTTTTAGATAAGATGAAACCTGAGGTAGGGGAAGTATAAATTGAGAGACTGGGACTGCAATATACACACCAGCATATATAAAACAGATAACTAATAAGGACATACTATATAGCACAGGGAACTCTACTCAATATTCTGTAATGACTGTATGGGAAACAATCTAAAAAAGAATGGATATATATTATTAATATATGGGTAACTGATTCACTTTGCTGTACAGCAGAAACTAACACAACATTGGAAATCAACTATATGCCAATAAAAACATTAAAAGATGAAACCTGAGATGAGACTTTTCACCAACTCTACTTTTTAATTAGTTTTTCTTGTAAACACCCTCCTACTGCCAAACATCTATGGAAAAATACATCTCGGGAACACGTGTCCCCAGGAGTAGTAGCTGACCAGGTGGCCTTAAGGTGAAGGTCAAACAGATGTGGGAAATGCCCGGCACACTCATCAAAACACCACGGGGCCTATTTTGCGTTCAAGGCTGGAGGCAAAATGTTTGCACGCAATCCTTGTTGTAAAATCCAAGCTGTTGGGCACACTGCCATTCACGTTTGAGAAAGGTGATTGTTTTTCTAACTAGAACATGGTAGGGCTGTGGATTCTGAATGACAATAAAGTTCCCATTACTGTGACAAATAGGATAACAAAAGTAAACGAAACTTACAAATACATCGAAAGCCTTATTTCAGCTTATACCCAGTAAACTTTTATAACATGCTGTTAAGGACTGATTTTTTTAAATCAAGTCTGATTTTCTCTCACTTGTTTTATGGTCACTGGCATGATTGGACAAACAAGAGAAGGAACTGAGGTAGAGAAGGGAGTGAACAGAAAAAAGGAACAATAAAGGGATGACAAGACTACCAGGCTGACTCACAGGACCGGAGGAGGTGATGATACAAATGTTCAAATCAGAAGTTCTGAAAGCCTTTGATAAGACATGACTGTATCGTATGGTCCATTGGAGAGTTTTTTTTTAAAGGTTTTAGGGAAGAATGGTTGATTTACAAAGTTGTATTCATTTCTGCTATACAAAGCTGTACACTATATTCTTTTTCATACTCTTTTTCATTATAGTTTATCACAGGATATTAAATATAATTCCCTATACAGTAAGGGCATGTTGTTTATCCCTTCTGTACACACTAGTTTGCATCCATTAATCCCACACTCCCAATCCTCCCTCCCCGCCTGCCCTCCTCCTCCAAGCACAGGTCTGTTCTCTGTATTTGTGAGGCTGCTTTTGTTTCTTAGGTTCATTTGTGCCATATTTTAAATTCCACATATAAACAATATTCTGTGGTATTTGTCTTTCTCTTTCTGACTTACTTCATTTAATATGCTAATCTCCAAACCCATCCAAGTTGCTGCAAGGCATTATTTCACTCCTTTTTCTGGCTGAGTAGCATTCCATTGTCTATGTACACCACATCTTCTTTATCCACTCATCTGTCAATGGACATTTAGGTTGTTTCCATGTCTTGGCTATTGTGAACAGTGCTGCTATGAACACAGGGGTGCGAGTATCTTTTTGAATTATAGTTTTGTCCCAATACATGCCCAGGAGTGGGATTACTGGATCATATGGCAACTCTATTTTTGTTTTTGTTGAGGAACCTCCATACTTTTTTCCATAGTGGCTGTACCATTTACATTTCCACCAACAGTGTGGTAAGGTTCCCCTTTCCAATGCAGGGTTCTCAATTACACTTCCCAGAAACACACTGATTAGGCTGCTTCTTGGAATAAACTCTTCCAATGGACTCTCTTCTTTTTTATGTCTCTGTTCGAAAGTTTTGTCAGCTATGGAGCTAAAATCCAGTACCATGTAGCTTTATCTACCTGTGAGCCTGGTGGGCTGCCATCTATGGGGTCGCACAGAGTTGGACACAACTGAAGCGACTGAGCAGCAGCAGCATAATACTGCACTCTGTGCTTACTCAGAAAAGCCTGCTTTATAAAAAATGAGACTCACAAGTTGTATAGCCCAATTCGTAATCCATTTCTATCCTTTTTCATATCATACAGTATTGATTCTTGATTAGGGTGCATTTCAAAACTGGCCTCATTCCACACAGAAGACATAGCATGGATATATTGAGAATGTCCTGATATCCACACAAATGCTCCTTTTTATCTCATCTTTTCAGAACTGCCCATTCCCTCTGGTTCTAACCCAATGGTTTGGGCTCTCCTCTAGGTCTTTACAAATTACACTGAAATATAAAATTTTACTCTATGCCTGCCTCTGTAGAGCTTAGAAGGCCTGTGAGACATTATCTCATTTTGTTATTTCCAACAGGGGCCAAATTTGTTCTGTTTACCCCCAGAAAACACTGTTCACACCAGTCACTGTCTCTCTTGAGCTTTTGAGTGGTTTATGGAATTGAAAGCAAGATAACTAATGGATATGAAGCAAAGGCAGGAGACTAATACCTGCTGATGGAACGACAGACCCTGGGCAAGAAATCCCTTGTGACTGGAATCTGGTTAATTACAGGAGAGGAGGGCTTCATGGCTGGAGGGATGCAGAAACCTGACTTTTTAAGTCACTTTGGTTTAATCACTTTCAATTCAAAGAGTGACCCTATTTTAGATGAAGTGACCACGACATAAGGAGAGTTTAAATGTATTGCCCAGGGAAAGCTAAACCTAGATAAGATAGAAACAAAATCATCCAATCTATAGTGGTCCTGTGTACACACTGCTTTATTCAAAATGGATAACCAACAAGGACCTGCTGTTCCCTGCACAGGGAACTCTGATCAATGATATTTGGCAGCCTGGATGGGAGCAGAGCTGGGGGGAGAATGGATACATGTATATGGTTGGCCGAGTCCCTTTGTGTTCACCTGAAATAATCACAACATTGCTGATCAGCTATAATCCAATAAAAAACTAAAAGTTTTTTTTTAAAAAGTGGACCTTCTCTCCCTCTTCACCACCCTCACTTACCGCTCTGGTCTATGTGACACTACCCTTTTCTCCCCACAGCACTTACAAGAATCTGAATGTTCTTATTCTCATATTTTGTTCACCTGTCTTATCATCTATCCCTTGAAATGAAAACCCTAAGAGAGCAGGAACCTGGCCATTTTGTCACTTAGGTAACAGTGCTGTATCATCTCTTGTACTCAATAAATGCTGTTGTAACATAAGAGCATAATACACGCTCAGTGAGTCCTGTTGAATGAATAGATGACCAGAGCGGAAATCTTCTCCTGGGTCTCAATGCTTTCTCAGTCGTGCTCATGGATCCGGGGTAGGAAATAACACTGAGTTGGAGAACAGTGGTCTCACTGACAAATCTTTTGTCTGCATAAACAAGCAAAAACAAGCCAGTTGCTGCAGGCAGGCCAATGCCACAGAGGAAGAAAGGGAAGGACACCTGCTTTGGTCCTTGCGGATTTCTGTCTCCTGAAAAAGTTTCTGAAAGCAACATGGAGGGGGTCTATGAAAGATGAGCAGTATATATCTTCTCAGTCAATTCCACTCCCTTCCCTTATCTTTAGTAACAAATGATGTTCAGGGACAAGGTCACAGAGAGAAACCATGATAAGGGATGAGGGATGGAACACTTGCTCATGTGGACTGTGGTCTCCTGTTTTAGAGCCAAAGCTCAAGCAGTAAGTTTGGCAGTTCCCCAAAAGGTTAAATACAGAGCTGCCATTGTTGTTGTTCAGTCACTAAGTCATGTTCGACTCTTTGCAACCCCATGGACTGCAACATGCCAGGCTTCCCCATCCTTCACTATCCCCGGAGTTTGCCCATGTTCATGTCCAATGAATCAGTGATGCCATCCAGCCATCTCATCCTCTGTTGTCCCCTCCTCCTCCTGCCTTCAATCTTTCCCAGCATCAGGGTCTTTTCCAATAAGTCAGCTCTTCGCATCAGGTGGCCAAAGTATTAAAGCTTCAGCTTCAGCATCAGTCCTTCTGATGAGTATTCAGGGTTGATTTCCCTTAGGACATACTGGTTTGATCTCCTTGCTGTCCAAGGGACTCTCGAGAGTCTTCTCTAGCTCCACAGTGAGAAAGCATCAATTCTTCTTTATGGTCCAATTCTCATATATGAACCAGCAATTTCACTCCAAGGGATAAACCCAAGAGAAGTAAAAACATGTATCTACACAAAATGTGTACATAAAAGTTCAGGGCAGTAGCATTATTCATAATAACAAAAAAGTGTAAACTACCCTAATGTCCATTAATTGATGAATGGATAAATACAATGTGATCTACACATTCAATATTATTTAGAAAGAAAAAGGTATGAAGTATTGACATATGCTACAACATGAATGAGACCCCAAAAGATTATTTTTAGAAGAAGCCAGTCACAAAGGACCACATGTCACACGATTTCACCTACATGAAATGTCTTAGAATAAACAGGCAGACCTATAGAGACAGAAATTAGGTTAGTGGTTGCCTGGAGCTGGAGGGTAATAACCATGAATGAGTAGAGGGTTTCTTTGGAGATAATGAAAACATTCTGAAAGTAGAGTTATGATTGCCCTACTCTGTGAATAGAGTGCTTTGTAAATAGCCATTAAATTGCATCCCCTTTTTTAAAAATACTTTTTTTTTTTCTGATGTGAAACATTTAAGAACTATTTATTGAATTTGTTACAATAGTGCTTCTGTTTGTGGGATCCAAGCTTACCAACCGGGGATCAAACCGGCACTCCCTGCATTGATAAGGCAAAGTCTTAACCACTAGACTGCCAGGGAAATGGGTCAACTGGATGGTATTTGAAACCTATCTCAATAAAACCGTGGTTTTAAAAAGCAACTCACGTGATAACCAAATCCTTCTGTAGGTAGTCTGTATAGGGCAGGGCAATGCTGGCATGTCATGGAAGGAGAAAAGCCCTGCCTTGTACTACCAGGGACTGTGTGGGGTGATCCCACATACCCCTTACTCTCCACACTAGCTGTCCTTGGTCTCCTATTTATCTTTACTTGTTCAATAGACTTGAGCACCTACTGTATACAAGAAGCTCTGCTAGGTAGGGGTCTCGCAGATGAAGAAGGAGCAGACCTCCAAGGAGCTACCACTTAGAGAATCATTCACTGAACCACAGGATGGGAAACAACAAAAAGAGTCTTGCATAGTACTGTTGCAGGTTGTGGGCAGGAAAGAAATTTTCAAGTCTGTGTTCTAAAAAGGTGGACTCATGTCCACGCCTGAAGAGCCCACCCAGGTCTGGTATGCAAATATCTCAAAGGCAGGGTGGGGCAGGGTGTCTGGGGGTAGGACACCCTGGAGTCAGGAAGCTGAAAGACACACCCCTGCCCGCCACCCCAGGGCCATGAAATGATGCCAGCACCACCCTTAAACTCCATCTGGCAGTACTGTGGGTGTTTCTAGTTTGTTTTTTTAAAGAGGAGATGGGGGGAGGAGGGCTAGAACACAAGTTATTGCTCAGCATTTCCATCACGCCGAATATCTGCAAAGCACTCCTGCCTTCACCGTGTCCTGAACCAGCTGCAATAATCAAGGAATTTAAGAACCCAGCCAAGAATGCGAGGTACTTAGCAGATAGAAGAAATCTATTGCTGCGTCTGGCAAGATGAGCACCATTAGAAAAAAGTAATCCCATAAAATACACACTTTTAAAACTTAAGCCAGTATAATCATCTCTATAAAAAGCTGATCTGTCACCTGGCTATTAACAAAGTGAAAAAGCTCATGCTCTAAATACCCCCATACACACCTCGACACGTGTCCACTTTTATAGAACGGGCACTGATGTCCTTATTTTTATTTGCAGGGAGGCAATGGAGACGCAGACATAGAGAACAGACTTGTAGACACAGTGGGGGCAAGAGAGGGACGAACTGAAAGAGTAACACTGAAACATATCCATTACCATATATAAAACAGATAGCCAGTGGGAATTAGCTAGCTATATGATGCAGGGAGCTCGAACGTGGTGCTCTGTAACAACCTTGAGAGGTGGGAGGGAGGTTCAGGAGGGAGGGGACATATGTACACCTATGGCTGATTCATGTTGATGTATGGCAGAAACCAACACAATGTTGTAAAGCAATTATCCTCCAATTAAAAAAAATTTAAGGAAAAATACAAAAATAAAAAGTTTTCCCCTGGCCATACCACACAGCATGTGGGATCTTAAGTTTCCCAACCAGGGATTATACCTGCGCCCCCTGCATTGGAAGCCTGGAGTCTTAACCACTGCTGTGTGTGCGCGTAGTTGCTCAGTCGTGTCCAACTCTTTGTGACCCTATAGACTGTAGCCCCCCAGGTTCCTCTGCCCATGTGGATTCTCCAGGCAAGAATACTGGAGTTGGTTGCCATTTCCTCTGCCAGGGGATCTTTCCCACCCAGGGATCGAACCTGCATCTCCTGTGTTTCCTGTATTACAGGTGGATTCTTCACCCAGTGAGTCACTGGGAAAGCCACTGGACTACCAGGGAAGTCCCTGACATCCTTCTCTGGGACGAAAGAATTCTATGGCAGGCCCTCAGGCATTTCATGGTAACAAGAAAATCTGCTTCTTGCTGTGAGGACCTACAGCATCTGGATCATCACAATCCAGACAGAGCAGGGTTCAAGTAAGTTTTCTGCATGACTCTATTGATGGAGAAGGCAATGGCAGCCCACTCCAGTACTCTTGCCTGGAAAATCCCATGAACAGAGGAGCATGGTAGGCTGCATTCCATGGGGTCATCAAGAGTCGGACACGACTGAGCGACTTCACTTTCACTTTTCACTTTCATGTGTTGGAGAAAGAAAAGGCAACCCACTCCAGTGTTCCTGCCTGGAGAATCCCAGGGACGGGGGAGCCTGATGGGCTGCTGTCTATGGGGTCGCACAGAGCCGGACACGACTAAAGTGACTTAGCAGCACTGACTGTGCCAGTGCTTCCAGAAAGTATACTGCGGTGTGAGTTGTAATACATTAGGTGCACTGTGGCTTTTGGACTCAAGCTCCAGAAGGTATTTACAATAGATGTGTTTGTATATTTATACTTATAGTCAACCAAGCTCAGTGACCACCTTACCTTGGTCCATAGGGGTGCTACTTTGAAGAATGTTCATTGGTCAACTGGGAGATTGCTCAGTAAAGTATAAATAGTATACACACTTAAAATGACCATTAATGTGAATCCTATGAGGACAAAGTGCATTAATCAAATATTTCCAGAAACATGCTTGTGTCACATAAATATGAAAAAATAACTCTGGGACTTCCCTGGCAGTCCAGTGGTTAAGACTCCATGCTCCAATGCAGGGGGCATGGTTTTGATCCCTGATCAGGGAACTAAGATCCCACATGCTGCACAGCAAGGCCAATAATAACAACAAAAGAAAAAAGAATTTTGAAAATGTATTTAAAAGATATTAGCCACTTGATTTCAGATCAACTGTATGCTCTTTGCTCCTACACTCTGCAGGTCAATTAGAAAAGCTTAAGTATAATATAAGCACACAACAGGCACACAGAAAGAGCTAACATGGTAAAGTGAAGAATTACTAGGTCTAGATATGAAAAAGACCAAACTCAGGAAGAGGAGACCAGCACTGGGAGCTCCTTTCCTCTTGGGGCATCTGCTGAATTAAGAAAAGATCCCTTGAGTCTCTGAGCAGCATTTAGAACAGCTTTGTGGGGCCAGGAGGACAAAAAGGGGAGCCCTGGCACTGCCCATGAACTGGCTGCAATTTCAGACAAAACAGACAGCATACTGCAGACGGAGACAATGATCAAAGCTTTATAAACAGGAATTAAAAGTTTGGATTGTCTAATATAACAACTTCAAAACTGTATGTAGTTCACAACAGGTCTGAGAATACAGACCGCAAAAAAACCTGAAACCATATGTCAAACCATATGACATATGTCAAATCATAAACTGACACGAACTACAATGGTGGAAGATTTAACACAGTTCTCTCAGTAACAGAAATTCAAAAGAAAGATTAGCATATAGCAAACTTGGGGGAAAAAAAAAGAGGGATAAAATCAGAATCTAATTGCCAGCTACAGAAATCATACCCAATACCAGTAAAATATACTTTATTTTCAAGCCCATGGAAACTGAACACGTCTCTTAAGCGTACAATGGAAAAATGTGTATCCATAAAGGGTGATGTGCTGTGCTTAGTTGATGAATCATTTTTTTTTTTTTGACTGTATGATTCTCTTTATATGAAATATCCAGAGCAGGTAAATCCATGGACAGAAAGCAGAGTGGTAACTGGCAGGCGAAGCAGGGAGTGACAGTTTGAGAGGCAGATGAAAGGTTTTGGAATTTGACAGAGGTGGTGGCTGGACAACCTCTGATAAACACTACTGAATTACACATCTAAAAATCAAATCATTTTAGGTTAAGGGAATTTCACCTCAATTAAAAAACCCCAAGCACTCCAGCCACTCCAAGTGGCCCAGCTCCAAGTGGACTGGTGCCCCGACCCACACTTCTTGGGCCCCATTCTGCTGCTCCCCGCTCTGGACTCCTTGGCGAGGCCCTCTCGCGTCCGCCTTCAGTCTCCCTATCCTGGTCATTCAGGGGTCTATCTGTCTGGCTGGGTTCTCTTTTGATAGATTTGCTTGCTGAAACATTTTAAAAGAAAGTTAAAGAAAACCAACTCTTTGCGATCACACGGACCGCAGCCTGCCCGGCTCCTCTGTCCATGGGTTCTCCAGGCAAGAATACTGGAGTGTGCTACCATTCCCTTCTCCAGGGGATCATCCCAACCCAAGGATTCAACCCAGATCTCCCACATTACAGGCAGATTCTTTACCACCTGAGCCAGCAGGGAAGCCCATAAAGATAGAATGCATTGATCTGGCCCCTGACCAAGTGGCATGACCTAGTAAGGCCATGTTTAATATGCAAAGGAGCTCAAGAATATAAGTAGATTATCCCTGTGTCTTGCTGATGCCATAGAACTGACATATGAGTGGACCTGAGATGGTGTGAATAGAAATGGGAGAGAGACAGCAGAGAGGGAAGAGACCATGCAGCCCTCTCTCCCTTCGTCCTCCCCACCTGCAGAAGCTGCACATCAACATTCTGAAGTGTGTGACAGGTAGAAGGATAATGCAAACTACCAACTCTTTGCCTAAAACAAAAGGGAAGCAGCAGTAACAGTGGAGTCTTCTACACAATGCAGCAGACAGCTTAGCTTTTCTGTGGCTGAGCCCTACTTCCTGTCCTTCTAACTTCCCATCTCCTCTTCTCCATCCTGTGTCTGTCTGTCTGAACCTCAGAAGCCACGCTGGATTCTAGAAAACCACCCTCACAATGCCATCATCACAACCATTTATGTGGTGGGACCAGACCCTGCAAGTTCACAGTTCTCGTCCTAACAAGCCTCTGTGCTCTCCTTAGTCACTCAGTCATGTCTGACTCTTTGTGACCCCATGGACTATAGCCCACCAGACTCCTCTGTCCATGGGATTCTCAAGGCAAGAATACTGGAGTGGGTTGCCATGCCTTATTCCAGGGGATCTTTCCAACCCAGGGATCAAACCAAAATCCCCCGCACTACAGGCAGATTCTTTACCATCTGAGCCACGAGGGAAGCACACCATATGAGAAAAAATCTTCCTCAATTCCCACCTTATTCCTACTCCAGTCTTCAGAGAGAATAAATAAATGGATTCTCAGTTTTTTGCCTTGATCCTCAATGTCAGTGGCCTAGAGACTTGTTTGTTGTCCTCTAGGCATTTGGATTAGAAACGTGGCAACATTCAGATCAGATCAGATCAGATCAGTCGCTCAGTCGTGTCTGACTCTTTTCGACCCCATGAATCACAGCACGCCAGGCCTCCCTGTCCATCATCAACTCCTGGAGGTCACTCAGACTCATATCCATCGAGTTGGTGATGCCATCCAGCCATTTCGTCCTCTGTCGTCCCCTTCTCCTCCTGCCCCCAATCCCTCCCAGCATCAGAGTCTTTTCCAATGAGTCAATTCTTTGCATGAGGTGGCCAGAATACTGGAGTTTCAGCTTTAGCATCATTCCTTCCAAAGAAATCCCAGGGCTGATCTCCTTCAGAATGCACTGGTTGGATCTCCTTGCAGTCCAAGGGACTCTCAAGAGTCTTCTCCAACACCACAGTTCAAATGCATCAATTCTTCGGCGCTCAGCCTTCTTCACAGTCCAGCTCTCACATCCATACATGACCACAGGAAAGACCATAGCCTTGACTAGGCGAACCTTTGTTGGCAAAGAAATGTCTCTGCTTTTGAATATGCTATCTAGGTTGGTCATAACTTTCCTTCCAAGGAGTAAGCGTCTTTTAATTTCATGGCTGCAATCACCATCTGCAGTGATTTTGGAGCCCAGAAAAATAAAGTCTGACACTGTTTCCACTGTTTCCCCATCTATTTCCCATGAAGTGATGGGACCAGATGCCATGATCTTCGTTTTCTGAATGTTGAGCTTGAAGCCAACTTTTTCACTCTCCACTTTCACTTTCATCAAGAGGCTTTTGAGTTCCTCTTCACTTTCTGCCATCAGGATGGTGTCATCTGCATATCTGAGGTTATTGATATTTCTCCCAGCAATCTTGATTCCAACTTGTGTTTCTTCCAGTCCAGCGTTTCTCATGATGTACTCTGCATATAAGTTAAATAAACAGGGTGACAATATACAGCCTTGATGTACTCCTTTTCCAATTTGGAACCAGTCTGTTGTTCCATGTCCAGTTCTAACTGCTGCTTCCTGACCTGCATACAGATTTCTCAAGAAGCAGATCAGGTGGTCTGGTATTCCCATCTCTTTCAGAATTTTCCACAGTTTATTGTGATCCACACAGTCAAAGGCTTTGGCATAGTCAATAAAGCAGAAATAGATGTTTTTCTGGAACTCTCTTGCTTTTTCCATGATCCAACAGATGTTGGCAATTTGATCTCTGGTTCCTCTGCCTTTTCTAAAACCAGCTTGAACATCAGGAAGTTCACGGTTCACATATTGCTGAAGCCTGGCTTGGAGAATTTTGAGCATTACTTTACTAGCGTGTGAGATGAGTGCAATTGTGTGGTAGTTTGGGCATTCTTTGGCATTGCCTTTCTTTGGGATTGGAATGAAAACTGACCATTTCCAATCCTGTGGCCACTGCTGAGTTTTCCAAATTTGCTGGCATATTGGGTGCAGCACTTTCACAGCATCATCTTTCAGGATTTGGAATAGCTCCACTGGAATTCCATCACCTCCACTAGCTTTGTTCCTAGTGATGCTTTCTAAGGCCCACTTGACTTCACGTTCCAGGATGTCTGGCTCTAGGTCAGTGATCACACCACCATGATTATCTGGGTCGTGAAGATCTTTTTTGTACAGTTCTTCTGTGTATTCTTGCCACCTCTTCTTAATATCTTCTGCTTCTGTTAGGTCCATACCATTTCTGTCCTTTATCGAGCCCATCTTTGCACAAAATGTTCCTTTGGTATCTCTGATTTTCTTGAAGAGATCCCTAGTCTTTCCCATTCTGTTGTTTTCCTCTATTTCTTTGCATTGATCGCTGAAGGCGGCTTTCTTATCTCTTCTTGCTATTCTTCGGAACTCTGCATTCAGATGTTTATATCTTTCCTTTTCTCCTTTGCTTTTCGCTTCTCTTCTTTTCACAGCTATTTGTAAGGCCTCCCCAGACAGCCATTTTGCTTTTTTGCATTTCTTTTCCATGGGGATGGTCTTGATCCCTGTCTCCTGTTCAATGTCACGAACCTCATTCCATAGTTCATCAGGTACTCTATCTATCAAATCTAGGCCCTTAAATCTATTTCTCGCTTAGTGTGCTGGTCGCAGCCGCCGAGGCGCTTAGTGCTGCGGCAACATTGGAGTTCTATTAAGATTTAGGGTGGTAGTGAGAAGTCTGGGGTGGGGCGGCATGGGTGCACCCATGATCTGTGCTCTTCAGATGAGCTGGGAGCCCTGGATACTGTCCAACAGTCCACTTACAGGTTAACTGGGAAACCCTGCCCCCCAACCCAATCTAGTTGCAGAAAATATACTAGAAGGCTTTCTGCACCTACAGTCGCCCTGACCTAATTCTTTGAAGAATTCAGCAACACCAGTAGTCTCTCCTCATTTCTCCCCAAGTCGGAACACAGAGCGGAAGAAGAGCCACTTCATCAGCCATGCTTCCTCTGATCTCCCATCAGCCCAGTGATGCACTGTCTCCTCGGAGCCAGGGCCCCTGCCTCAGAGTCACTTCTTTAATTAATTTTATCTAGAGAACTAAGAAATAAATTGGCCTGACTGAGTGAATTCTGTGTGCATGCTAGTTGTCAATCCTGTCTGACCTTTGAGACCCTATGGACCAAAGCCCGCCAGGCTCCTTTGTCCATGGTATTCTCCAGGCAAGAATATGGGAGTGGGTTGTCATGCCCTCCTCCAGGGGATACTTCCAATCCAGGGATAGAACCTGCGTCTCTTGAGTCCCTGCACTGGCAGGCAGGCTCTTTACCACTAGTGCCACCTGAGAAGCCCAGTTGAATTATATGCTCTCCTTATTTGTTTGCAGTACCTATGAAAAGACACCATCTTTCACATATTAGGATCTTGCTTCATGAGAAGCCACTAGAAATCAACAGTGTCTCATTTCACTTGGCTCTGTCACTATCTGTATGACACGAGGTACATTATTTTCTCTGAATATCAGTTTTCTCAACTATAAAACGAGCATTATGTTTCCTACGTTTAAAAAAATGAGTGTGGGGTACTCGTGTAATTTTTAAGAGTTTTACAGTTTTCGACTTCCCTGGTGGCGTAGAGAATAAGAATCTGTCTGCCAATGCAGACAACAGGGGTTCGATCCCTGATCCAGTAAGATTCCACATGCTATGGAGCAATGAAGCCCGTGTGCCAGAACTACTGAGCCTGTGTGCTGCGAATAGAAGCCCACGCACCTAGAGCCTGTGCTCCACAACAAGAGAAGACACTGCAAGAACAAGTTCGAGCATCGCAACGAAGAGTAGTAGCCCCTGCTCGCCCCAACTAGAGAAAGCAAGGCAACAAAGACAGCCAAAAATAAACAAAATTATTTAAAAAGGAGTTCTATAGTTTTGAAAGTCAGTCATATATATATTTTTCTTAATTAGAAAAAATAAACACTGCCTTGCCACCTTTAGAGGACTGTCATCAGAATTAAACAGGATAGGGATACACAAGAGCATTGTAACTTTACAGAATGCAGAGTCACACATTTTGATTCTGGTGTCTGGGCACGTCTGTGCTCTTGCACTCAGCTGGCTGTTTTGAAACCACCCTGGTACAAAACTGAATACCCTAAGCACTTCCTAGATTTTTACTAGCATTGCTTCAGGAAGTAAACTGTGTTGATGTTTGCTCCAAGAGCCTTATGAGTAAGTAATTCACACTGCTCGGGCCTCCCCACCCACCTGGCAGAAGGCCATCCAGACTTACCCTCATACATCTCCAGGATGTGAACCGTGTCTCCAACCTGCAAGGACAGCTCCACATCTTGAGAGGCGTTGTAGTTATAGATCGCTGGAAAGGAGAAACAGAAGACAGAAATGATGGCATCGGTGGCACTTAAAATACAAGTCACCAAAGAGCACACCCAGGGAACTTCCCTGATGGTCCAGTGGTAAAGAATCCGCCTTCCAATGCAGGGGACACGGGTGCAATCCTTGATCAGGGATCCAAGATCCCACAAGCTACAGGACAACTGAGCCCGTGCACCACAACTGCTGATCCCTCTCACTCTAGAGCCTGTGCTTTGCAACAAGAGACACTGCCACGTGCCACAGAGAAGACCCGGCACAGCCAAAATTAAAAATAATATAAGCAACTTAAAAAAGAGCACATACTTTAGTTATTGAACCAATTCTCCAACAAATAACCACCTCTTTAACCATTTCAGGTGAATCCCCCTCTGAAAAGCAGAGAGCATCCTCCTGGATTCCCACTGCTGGCATTTTAGTCATTCCTCCATCCGACAAATTTTGGCTGGTTGCCTGATATGTTCCACATATTGTACTAGAGACTGGAGAGAGAGTGTTGAGACACTCAGATGTGGTACTTATACCTGGGATTTTTTAATAGTATAGTATGGGAAGTGACAGAGTAAATGTATCATTACAGACACAACTCCTTAATTAAAATGGTAATATAAGACTTATCAGCCTACAATACCACTGAGCTTCTGATCTCTTGGCCACAGGGTGAGCCATCTCCTGGCTTCCCTGACAGTAATTGGCAGCCTAAAGGCCAACTGTGAGTCCCATCCATCCCCCCGGCCCAGTAATAAACTAAACCCCAGTGGATTCCTTGCCCCCAGTTCTAGGCATCCTGTGGAAATGGGGCACCTAAGCACTTTCTCATCAAGGTGATCTCCATCAGCACAGCACTCAGGACTGGACCAGGTTGTGAAAAACAGCAGACTAACTCTTGTACCTCCAAAAGAAGGCAACAATCCAATTTTAAGATGGGTAAGAGTTCTGGAGAAACATTTTACCATGAATTATATATGATGAATAATCAGAGCAAGAAAAAATGTCCAACAACCATTAGTCATCAGGGAAATGCAAATTAAAACCACAAGGAGTTGCCATTTCACACCCACTAGAATGGCTGTAACTTTTAAAAGGCAGACTTGGCAGGAATGTGGAGAAACTGGAACCCTTATGCATTACCAGTAGGAATGTAAAATGATATAACCTCTCAGTTTGACAGTTTCTTAAAAAGTTAAACATGCAACCCAGCAATTCTACTCCTAGTTATTTACAAAGAGAAAGGGAAACAGGTCAACACAACTTCATGTGAATATTCAAAGTCACCGCGGTATGCAGAAAAATACCTCCCCCCACCCCCCGCCCCCGCAAAGATACACACATCAGATTTTGAAATATGCAAGTGTTTCAAGGTAGCAAAAAACATAAGATAAAGATAGGAGAGGAGGTTATTCTGGAAATTCAGGCTGTGACCTAAACACAATCCTATGTATCCAGATAAGAGAGAGACAGAGGAGTTTTAAGAGATTTACAGAAAAGAAGGCAACATGAGGTTGAAGGCACAGGGTGAAGTAACGTGACCTCAAGTCAAGAATTGGAACCACCACGAGAAGCTAGAAAGGACAAGGAACAGAATTCCCCGAGAGCCTCTAGAAGGAGCACAGGCGGTCAACACCTTGATTTTCGATCTCTGGCCTGTGAGAGAAGAAAATCCTGTTGTTCAAGTCACCAAGTTTGTGGTCAGTGGACATTGTGAGGACATGGACAAGAAGCCAACATAGCAGCATTATTTATAACAGCCAAACACTAGAAACAACTCATTCACTGAAGAATCAATGGATATATAAAATATGGTCTGTCCATTCAAAGAAATTACTCAGCAATAAAAAAGAATAAAAGGGACCTTCCTGGTGATCCAGTAAGACTTTATACTCCCAGTGCAGGTGGCCCAAGTCTGATCCCTGGTCAGGGAATTAGATCCCACATGCCACAATGAATGATCATGCATGCCACAACTAAGACTCAGTGCAGCCAAATAAACAGAAATAAGTATTTTTCAAAAAGGATTGAACTATGGCTGATGCATGTCAATGTATGGCAAAAGCACTACAATATTGTAAAGTAATTAGCCTCCAATTCAAATAAATTTTTAAAAATAAAAAAGGAATGAATTATGAACACACTGCAACTCAGATGACCTTCAAAGACATCATGCAAAACAAAAGTCATATGTACAAAATATATTAGGCTTCCATTTATTTATCTGTAGTATCCAGAAGAAGCCAATGCCTGTCAATGGCCTAGGGCATTTCATTGTTTCCTGGGGTTGAGGGTGTGAATGGTGACTGAGCATAATAGGCACCAGGGAGCTTTAGAGAAAGACGGAAACATCCTAAAATGGGATTTGGTGGTGCTGATGGTCTCCAAACTCTGCATATTTACTCAAAATCAATGAACTATCTGCCTAAAATGGGTGGATTTTATGGTGTGTTAGACTTCAGTAAACTTTTTTTTTTTTTTTTTAAAGCAAATGTATTTCTTGCCCTCTCTCATAATGAGTGAGCTGTTTCCCTTCAGGGAGAAAGAACCACCTTAGAGATCGGGTTCTATCCATGCACCTGAGGATCCAAGGAGCCCATGAGATTCCCCATCTCTGCAGTTCTGATGAACATGAGGCTGGTCACTCAATCCATTTGCCAGATCCCACAAGGGTCATTAAAAAGGGAAGAAAGGTAACCCTGCCATTGCCAGCCGTGAGCAGTAGCCGTTGCCTACTGCTCTTTTCCTGAGCCGGCTACCCACCTGGTTCAGCAGACTGCCCGTAGACTCAGGCTTCCATCACAGTCTCTCTCGGAAAGGAAGGAGCAGACCACCCAGTCCCACATTTTCAAGTGGCCTCTTCAAAAAAAAAAAAAATTTAAACATTGTATTTTGTATTGGCATATAGCCACTAACAATGTTGTGGTAGTTTCAGGTTGGAGAGCAAAGGGACTCAGCCATACAGATACATATATCCATTCTCCCTGAGACTCCCCTCCCATCCAGGCTGCCACATGACATGGAGCTGAGTTCCCTGTGCCGTACAGTAGGTCCTTGTTGGCTATCCATTTAAAATGTAGTTGTGTATACATGTCCAAGCAGCCTCTCTCTTTGAGGTGAATCAATCAAATACGTGTTCTTCTATAGCCTTGGCACAGACTCCTAGAGGTATGTTGGAGATGATCAACTGTTGAGCTTTTAGACCGTATTATGAATTCAGAACAAGGGCAGGCTGATGAAGTGGGCTGGGAGAAACTGTACGGAATTCAGCAGACGGAGTTAGTTCCCGGTTTCTAGACACTTTCATGGGCCACAAGGCCACAGCTCCTGTTCCACTGAAATTCACTTCCTTCATCTGACCGCTACTTGATTCAAATGTTTTGCCTACTAAGTATACCACTGGTTCTCTATAGAAAACGTCGGTCTTCATCCCTAACTCCCCCGAGCCCCCATTCACTGCCTCCCACCTGACTGGTTCCTTGCGCTGGCCCCACCAGCAGATCGAATCAGGAAGTAGGGAGGCTGCCGTGTCACAGTGTATTATGTAACCACCAAGCTTCATGTCTTCCTTGTTCTCAGTCACCAGGAAAGCGAGCAGAGGTGCCCCACAGCTGCAGCTGGCACTGTAGCCCCAAGCTACAAACGCGTACCAAGGACTGCTGCAAACACAGGTACGCGCGCACACACCACAGGCTATTGTTGCTATTTACTCGCTCAGTTGTGTTCAACTCTTTGGGACCCCATAGAATGTAGCCTGCTGGGTTCGTCTATGGGATTTTCCAGGCAGGAATTCTTGAGTGGATTGCCATTTCCTTCTCCAGGGGAAGCTCCTGACCCAGGGATTGAATCCACCTCTCTTAAGTCTCCTGAATTGGCAGGAGGATTCTTTACCAAGGCGCCACCTTAAATCCTAGATTCCTAAGCCTGACAATCAAAGTGCTCCCCAAATTATCCTGGCCTTAATTATCCACTGTTGCTTCATCATCTGCCAAACTGACCCTCTGCTTCAGTTGAGACTCATAATCTCTCCTAAATTCTGTGCTCCACTCACAGTTTACCTCTGTCTGGGGCAACAGTTTATCTTTTTCTTCCTCACACTACAAAGCTCACATTCACGATGCAATTCCACAAATGATGAGTGACAATGGTAAAGAATCTGCCTGCCAAGCAGGAGACACAGGTTCAATCCATGGGTCGGGAAGATCCCTTGGAGAAGGAAATGGCAACACTCTCCAGTATTCTTGCTTGGAACACCCCATGGACAGAGGAGTCTGGTGAGCTACAATCCACGGGGTCACAAAGAATCAGACATGACTTAGCAACTAAGCAGCAACAATAATCACCCTGCAAGGACCTCATTATTCTCCATCATCCCACAAGTTTTCTTTCCAACACAGTTTGGATTTTTAATCACAGAGAAATCTTGTGTTATCATCTACCACAAAGCAGAAGGTAAACCCCGCATGAATGGGGACCTGGTTACACATTATTTTGTCTTTCACATTCCAAAGCACTGGATGAGGCCCAAACAAAGTGCTCAAGGCACAAGAGTGGCTTTTATGAGACCCATCCATCCAAATTCAGTTATTCACCACTTCTTCCCCAAACTTCCAGATTATTTCCCTGCTTCCATCTCCCACCACTCAAGAAAGGGGTATCCAATCATTCCCTTGTGTTTTTTATTTGCAAATTACACAAGACAATCTATCTTTCCAACATAAGCCTTCAAAGAGCTTCACTTAGGAAACATCCTTCAACAATGCCTTCTGCTGGAATGACAAGGCACCAGTCACACTTGTGCTGTTTCATGTCTTCGGACTGAAGTACTAACAAGATTTCCAATCACTTACAATGACCTCTATTCATGCCAAGTCCGCACTTTTGAACCATGCCCTTCCCTCACCCTCTTTAATACACTTCATTTCCGTTGCAGTTTATGGTTTCACTTCCATATGGAATGCAGTCATTGTATGGAGTGGCTGCCAATTACCATACTATTTAATGAGGAAACAGAGACTCAAAGGGTCAGCACCTTGCTCCGAGGAACCCAGCTTTATGAGCAGCAAAGCTGTTACTAACACGGCCCAACGATGACCTATTCATCCCATTTTACCAGATTGGTCCATGATGGCAAAGAGATGCCCTGGAAGAGTCTATGAGCAAAGAAAAGAGCCTGACAGATTCTCAGTATGTTGTCTGCTTTATGTGTGTGTGCTCAATCACTAAGTGTACCCAACTCTTAGAAGTCTCTCACTAGGGGCTTCCCTGGTGGCTCAGTTCAGTTCAGTCGCTCAGTCGTGTCAGACTCTTTGCCGACCCCATGAATCGCAGCACGCCAGTCCATCACTAACTCCCGGAGTTCACTCAGACTCACATCCATCGAGTCAGTGATGCCATCCAGCCATCTCATCCTCTGTTGTCCCCTTCTCCTCCTGCCCCCAATCCCTCCCAACATCAGAGTCTTTTCCAATGAGTCAACTCTTCGCATGAGGTGGCCAAAGTACTGGAGTTTCAGCTTTAGCATCATTCCTTCCAAAGAAATCCCAGGGCTGATCTCCTTCAGAATGCACTGGTTGGATCTCCTCACAGTCCAAGGGACTCTCAAGTCTTCTCCAGCACCACAGTTCAAAAGCATCAATTTTTCGGCACTCAGCCTTCTTCACAGTCCAACTCTCACATCCATACATGACCACAGGAAAAACCATAGCCTTGACCAGACGGACCTTTGTTGGCAAAGTAATGTCTCTGCTTTTAATATGCTATCTAGGTTGGTCATAACTTTTCTTCCAAGGAGTAAGCGTCTTTTAATTTCATGGCTGCAGTCACCATCTGCGGTGGCTCAGTAGCAAAAAGAAAAAAAAAAAAAATTCAGCCTGCCAATGCAGGAGACAGGTTCAATCCCTGACCCAGGAAGATCCCACATGCTGCGGAGCAACTAAGCCTGTGTGCCACAACTACTGAGCCTGTGCTCTAGAGCCTGGGAGCTGCAACTACGGAACCCACGTGCCCTAAAGCCCATGCTCCACAAGAGAAGCCACTGCAATGAGAAGCCCATACACTGTAATTAGCGAGTAGCCCCTGCTCACCACAACTAGAGAAAAGCCCATGCAGCAACAAAGACTAAAATTTTTTGGTCTTTGGTTTTTGCAGAGTCAGAAACTTAAAAAAAAAATTTTTTTTTAAGAATTCCCTCATTCATTAAGACTCCAACTTCCTCAAACAAGCTTTACCATATAAACCAGTAATTGGTGATAATGTTGTCTGTTCACCTGAAGCTATTTCAGGCATACAACTAATGCACTCAGTGGATTGTGTTTTCTCCCTGGGACGTGAATAAATGCTACAGAGGAAGATAGAGAAAGGAGAAAAAGGAAACCCTTTGGACTGAACAAAACAGACTCAATTCTACCAGTGACACAAGCATGACTAGGGCCTCAGTTTCCCATCTGTAAACTAGGCGCTGGACCAGATGACACTAAGAGTCCCGTGGCTGCAAGCCCCCTGATTCATGAGGTTATGATACGAGGCAAGAGAAACAATTTGTGTCCTTTCAAATCAGCAGGCACCACCACAATCTCTTGTTTTGTCTGAGGAAATTAAACAAGAACTGTGAGTTGCTGTGTATGAACTGACTTGCTAGCTGCTGTGAAAGACGAGCTCCTGGAATTCTGCCCTAAGCAGCTTACTGTTTATGTCGTTCAAGTATAATTTTGTAGAGCCAACTAGACAAGACGGTATGTCTACAAATGTAAAACAGTTTGCATTTTACCACATCTTTGATTTGGCCTGGCCTTTTCTTTTGAACCAGCCTTTTAAAAGACAGAGAGAAAGAGAAGAAATTTGAGTTCTTGGGATTGCTGCTGTTGTTCAGCTGCTCAGTCGTGTATGACTCTTTGTGACCCCATGGACTGCAGCACGCCAGGCTTCCCTGTCCTTCAATCTCTCCAGAAGTTTGCTCAAACCCATGTCGACTGAGTCAGTGATGCCATCCAACCATCTCGTCCTCTGGCCTCCCCTTCTCGGCCTGCCTTCAATCTTTCCCAGCATCAGGGTCTTTTCCAATGAGTCAGCTCTTCGCATCAGGGGGCCAAAGTATTAGAGCTTCATCTTCAGCATCAGTCCATCCAGTGAATATTCAGGGTTGATTTCCTTTAGGATTGACTGATTTTAGGATTATGCAACAAAAAACCAATAGAATAGGCTGATAGGTGCCAATATGAGGACTGATTCTGACAACGAAAAGTTGATGGATTACTAGTATTTAATCTTTTCGATAAATTAGGTTCTTTCATGATTCCTCAAATTACAGCCCCCAAAGAATAATTAAAACCTGACATGGTCTATTATAGTGTTTGGTAGTGTGTATGAAAGAAAGAGCCAACAAACATAGAACAAGCTCCCAATCTGAGTTGTCTGCTACTCCAGAATATTAACAAGATGATCAAACTTGATCATTTTCATTTTTATCTTGATCTGCCTACTTTCAGCCAATAGAACGGAAGACTATGGACTTTCCTGGTGGTCAAGTAGTGAAGACTGCCCTTCCATTGCAAGGGGTATGTGTCCAACTCCTGGTCTGGGAACTAAGATCCTATAAGCCACACAGAATGGCCAAAAGAAAAAAGAGACTAAAAAGGTCAAAGAATTGATGCTTTCAAATTGTGGTGCTGGAGAAGACTCTTGAGAGTCCCCTGAACTGCAAGGAGATAAAACCAGTCAATCATAAAGGAAATCAGTCCTGAATATTCATTGGAAGGACTGATGCTGAAGCTGAAACTCCAATACTTTGGCCACCTGATGCGAAAAGCCAACTCACTGGAAAAGACCCTGATGCTGGGAAAGACTGAGGGCATGAGAAGGGGGCGACAGAGGACAAGATGGTTGGCTGGCATCAGAAATTCAATGGACATGAGTTTGAGCAAACTCCAGGAGATGGTGAAGGACAGGCAAGCCTGGTGTGCTGCAGTCCATGGGGCTGCAAAGAGTCAGACATGACCGAGCAACTGAACAACAAACATAAAGGAGCAAAGCCAAAACAAGGCAATTCAAAATTGTAAAATAGGAAGTCTTTGTTCTACAAACACTGGGAGCTTTATGCTACAGCTTCTCTAAGTAAGAAATGGACATACCAGTATATTTTTCCAAAGAGGAGAATGCAGCAGAACCTCGAGGAAGATAACAAGTGGCAGACACAGCAGTCACTTTCCCCTTTCCCCTTTCTGGCCCTGTCTGGCTTCCCATTTGGGGCATGGTGGCAGCCATATCCTCAAAGATGGATATAACCACCCTCACCAATAGGACAGTGGAAGTCATTCAGTGAGAACCGGGAATCAGGAAGAACCGTAGAGGTAATAGAACAAGCTACCCTCAGCAGTTCTCCCAGGTAAAGTTAGACAATGAAAGGCAGGTGTCCTTAAGGACAGCAAACCCATTTTATTGCAGGCAGCTAAATATCAAGCTGGCTCCTTTTAAGGAAAGCTATGACAAACCCAGACAGTGTATTAAAAAGCAGAGACATCATTTTCCCAACAAAGGTCCACAGAGTCAAAGCTATAGTTTTTCCAGTAGTCATGTACGGATGTGTCAGAGTCGGACCATAAAGAAGGCTGAGCGCCAAAGTATTGTTGCTTTTGAACTGAGGTGCTGGAGTCCCTTGGACAGCTAGGATATCCAATCAATCAATCCTAAAGGAAATCAACCCTGAATATTCATTGAAGGACTGATGTTGAAGCTCTAATACTTTGGCCACCTGATGTGAAAAGCCAATTCATTAGAAAAGACCCTGATGCTGGGAAAGACTGAAGGCAAAAGGAGAAGGGGTGGCAGAGAATGAGATGGTTGGATGATCTCACCAACTCAGTGGAGACGAACAAACTCCAAGAGATGATGAAGGACAGGGAAGCTGCAGGTCATAAGGTCACAAAGAGTCGGACATGACTTAGCAACTGCACAACAACAAGAAAAGTACAAAGCTCCCCTAAGAAATAACAAGAGAGTCTGGGAATAGCTTAGTATTTTAACCATCTTCTTGCTGCCCTGTCCAAGCATTTCTGCAGTGATTCAACTAAGGACTCAGAGTGTTACTGACAACGTCAAGGATGCCTCAATCGTGGCATCACGTGTACTCTCTACCTGGGAGTGGCACTCAAGGTACACATTCTAATGTCACCACGCTTACACTTCTACTAGCTGCTGTTCTTTTCAGCTGACCTCTTTCTTGATGAGGAAAAGTAAAGAGAGAGAGAGAGAGAGAGAGAGAGAAAGAAAGAAGAAAAACCAGAGAGCAACTAAGGAAGGATTTTAATGAAGAAGTTAAAAAAAAAAAAAATTAACATATTAACAAGACCAGAACATCTTTCCTTAATCAGATAAGGCATTATTATCAGGTTCTTCTCAGTTCAGTTCAGTCGCTCAGTCATGTCTGACTCTTTGCGACCCCACGAATCACAGCACGCCAGGCCTCTCTGTCCATCACCAACTCCCGGAGTTCACTCAGACTCACGTCCATCGAGTCAGTGATGCCACCCACCCATCTCATCCTCTGTCATCCCCTTCTCCTCCTGCCCCCAATCCCTCCCAGCATCAGAGTCTTTTCCAATGAGTCAACTCTTAGCATGAGGTGGCCAAAGTACTGGAGTTTCAGCTTTAGCATCATTCCCTCCACAGAAATCCCAGGGCTGATCTTCAGAATGCACTGGTTGGATCTCCGTGCAGTCCAAGGGACTCTCAAGAGTCTTCTCCAACACCACAGTTCAAAAGCATCAATTCTTTGGTGCTCAACCTTCTTCACAGTCCAACTCTCACATCCATACATGACTACTGGAAAAACCATAGCCTTGACTGGACAAACCTTTGTTGGCAATGTCTCTGCTTTTGAATATGCTATCTAGGTTGGTCATGACTTTCCTTCCAAGGAGTAAGCGTCTTTTAACTTCATGGCTGCAGTCACCAACTGCAGTGATTTTGGAGCCCCCAAAAATAAAGTCTAACACTGTTTCCACTGTTTCCCCATCTATTTCCCATGAAGTGATGCGACCAGATGCCATGATCTTCGTTTTCTGAATGTTGAGCTTTAAGCCAACTTTTCACTCTCCACTTTCACTTTCATCAAGAGGTTTTTTTAGTTCCTCTTCACTTTCTGCCATAAGGGTGGTGTCATCTGCATATCTGAGGTTATTGATATTTCTCCTGGCAATCTTGATTCCAGCTTGCACTTCTTCCAGCCTGGCGTTTCTCATGATGTACTCAGATGTGGGATAGCTCCTCTTGGATGCCGCCCCTGACCTTGGGCGAGGGGTAGCTCCTCTGGGCCACACTTCTGCATGGTCCTCAGGTTCTTCTAGGTATACATCATTCTTAAAGATGAAAGTGAAAAAGAGCAAGTGAAAGTCAGTCATGTCCAACTCTGGGACCCAGTGGACTATACAGTCCATGGAGTTCTCCAGGCCAGAATACTGGAGTGGGTAGCCTTTCCCTTCTCCAGGGGATCTTCTCAACCCAGAGACTGAATCCAGTTCTCCTGCATTGCAGGTGGATTCTTAACCAGCTGACCACAAGGGAAGCCCAAGAATACTGGCATCCCTTCTCCAGCGGATCTTCCTGACCCAGGAATCAAACCTGGGTCTCCTGCACTGCAGGCAGATTCTTTACCAAGTGAGCTATGAGGGTAGTCCAAAAACACACACAAAAACGGTACAGATGATCTTCTTTGCAAAGAAGACGGAGAGACACAAATGAAGAAGACAAATGTATGACTACACAGAAGAAACTGGTGGAGGTTGGAGGAATTGTGAGACTGGGATTGGCACTTACACACTATTGATACTGTGTATAAAAGAGAGAACTAACGAGAAAATACTGTATAGCACAGGGAACTCTACTTAATGCCCTGTGGTGACCTGAATGGGAAGGAAGTCCAAAACAGAGGGAATATATGGAGTAGGAAATGGCAAACCACTCCAGCATTCTTGCCTGGAAAGTTCCATGGACAGAGAAGCCTGTCAGGCTACAGACCCCCATGGGGTCGCAAAGAGTCAGACACGACTTAGCACACAGGCATTTGTATACGTACAGCAGATTCATTTTGCTGGACAGTAGTAACTAACACAATATTGTAAACCAACTATACTCCAATAAAAATTTAAAAAATAAAATAGAAATGGACAGATTGAAGATAAAAAATGGTCAGATCTAAGACTGGGCCCAGGGATCGAACCCAGGTCTCCTGCATTGCCGGCAGATTCGTTATTGTCTAAGCTACTAGGGAAGCCCAACAATACTGGAGTAGGTAGCCTACCCCTTCGCCAGGGGAACCTTTCTGACCCAGAAATTGAACCAGGGTCTCCTGCATTGCAGGTGAATTCTTTACCAGCTGAGCTACCAGGGAAGCACAAAATTTAATTAAAAAAATAAAATAGAAATGAGACAGAAGATTAAATATGGTCATATCTAAGACTGGGCTGAGCTGTTAACATCTATCTTTCAGACAGAAATCATAACTGAGGAATAGAGAAGCTAAGATAAAAGCCACCAATTATTGTGGAATCTAGAACAAGCATCTTGACATGATAGTCAAAAACGTTGGTAACTATTTTCTCCATGTGTACATGAATTTGAGACAAAACACAATTCACTGGGGAAATGATCCCCAACCAGGCTGGAAAACCCATTAATTTAAAACCATCAACCTGAACATTCAAATATAACAGCAGCAGCTTTGGTCCCAGGCTTATGTCTCTGCAGGGCCTGTTCCAAGATGAGCTCAGCCAGTCTACTTTACCCTACAGCCAGCTTTCAAGAGGGTCTCAGAATACTTGGACTGCAAGGAGATCAAACCAGTCAATCCTAAAGGAAATCAACCCTGAATATTCATTGGAAGGACTGATGCTGAAGTTGAAGATCCAATACTTTGGCTACCTGATGTGAACAGCCAACGCACTGGAAAAAACCCTGATGCTGGGAAAGACTGAAGGCAGGAGGAGGAGGAGGCAACAGAGGATGAGATGGTTGGATGGCATCATCAACTCAATGGACGTGCATGTGAGCAGACTCCGGGAAGATAGTGAAGGACAGGGAAGCCTGGTGTGCTGCAGTCCATGGGGTAACAAAGAGTCAGAGAGGACTGAGTGACTAAACAACAAAAGAATGAAAGCCCAGCTTTTCTATTATATATGGGGAAAGCACCAGGAACAAACAGAATGTGGGCACACGTGGCCGGGAGGGAAAGGAGAATCAGAAGAGCCAAGAGCTGAGGAGAGAGCCAGACACTGAAGAGATGTGAGGAGCCTCCTTTCATAAATGAAGAAACAGGCGCTGGGTGTGTGATGGACCAAGGTGACACCGAATTGCAGTCAGGCTCTTGAAGGTACTTTGCACAGCTTGGCCAAAAACCTACCATTCTGTACTCTTAGGAAAGTCATTTACTCTTACGGCTTCAGTTTTCTCATCAATAAAGTGACATTCATAAACTGGTATTTTGCCTACCTCTTAGATGTTGAAGCTGACATTCCAATACTTTGGCCACCTGATGCGAAGAGCTGACTCATTTGAAAAGACCCAATTGCTGGGAAAGATTGAGGGCAGGAGGAGAAGGGGACGACAGAGGATGAGATGGTTGGATGGCATCACCGACTCAATGGAGATGAGTTTGAGTAAACTCCGGAGTTGGTGATGGACAGGGAGGCCTGGCATGCTGTGGTCCATGGGGTCGTGAAGAGTAGGACATGACTGAACTGAACTGGAGTTGTTGTAAGAGTAAAATGTGGTATTGGTTTAGTCACTCTGATGTGTCCTACTCTTGCAACCCCATGGACTGTTGCCCGCCAGGCTCCTCTGTTCATGGGATTTTTCAGGCCAAGAATACTTGAATGGGTTGCCATTTCCTTCTTCAAGGTATCTTTCTGACCCAGAGATCAAACCCAGGTCTCCTGCATTGCAGGTGGATTCTTTACCGACTGAACCACCAGGGAAGCCCCATGAATAAGAAACATAAAAACGAGTAACTGTTGGAATGTTTTTGGAACCAAGATTTTTCAGCATCACAGAAAGACAAGTATGAAATTAAAAAGATATATAATTTTGGACTAATCTATTTGATTTGGAAATTCAGTATGAGTTTAGAATACTTTTCTCTCTTGAAAAATACATATTCATTTCAACTTGTGGCCAAAGAGGACCAGAGAACACATCAGGAATCAGAAGCTACTATCCTATTTTAAACATATAAAATATCAAAAAAGGGGGAAGGGGAGGGTGGGATGAATGAGAAAGTAGCACTGATATATATATATATACACTATCATGTGTAAAATAGACAGCAGGTGGGAACCTGCTATTTAGCACAGGGAGCTCAGCCTGGTACTCTGAGATGACCTAGACGGGTGGGATGGGAGTTGGGAGGGATGTTCAAGATGGAGGGGACATATATATATATATATATATATATATATGACTGATTCACTTCATGATGGTTTATTTGCTAAGTCATGTCCAACTCTTGTGATCCCATGGTCTGAGCCCACCAGGCTCCTCTGTCCATGGGATTCTCTGGGCAAGAATACTGGAGTGGGTTGCCACTTCCTTCTCCAGACTCACTTCATAGTACAGCAGGAACTAACAACTTCAAAAAGCAGTTATATTCCAATTAAAAAAAAAAACAGAAAAAATACGACACAGTGGTTTCCAGACACTGAACAGCAATGTAATACAGGAGAATGATGCTTTTACAGATGAGGAGATAAAGGAAATCTACAGTTGCATCTCCAGGCAGAAGTTCAGGAAGGAGAAATTCAAACAGCACAGAAGTCACCTTGAGATGTGAGGAGAGGGTTGAGAATTCAGGGAAGTCAAGGTGGGAAGCAAGTTCAAGGCAGAGAATCCAAGAGGTGAGGGCTGCAGCAATTTCCCTGTTAGCTTAGTTGATTACCAATCAGCGTGTGAAGAAAATTCCCAAGGGCAAGGGAAAGAGCAGAAGGAATAATTCCCAAGCCTCACAAAGGGCTGGGAACAGTTTCCATTCTCCACAACCAGAGTTGAGAAATGTTGGGATAACACGGCCATTGGCTCGAGTACTCAGAAGAGTAACTGCGTTGGTCCTCAGAAGGACCATTTTGCCTGTGCTGGTCTCATCTGATAAAGATGACATGCAGATCTGGAAAGAATAAACATTTCTTCATAACTCTATTCCACAACAAGGCTTAAACTCTCAACAAGATAAAACTTACAATGTTTGACATCTAGTTCAAGATTACCAGGCATGCGAGGTAGAAAAATACTCCTTATCATTAGGAGAAAAACGAATCAGAGAAAAAGACCTAGCAATGATGTAGATCAGGTAACAGAACAAATCCCAGTTAACTGAAAATGAGTCAAATCATAGCAAAGCATGTTCTTTGACTACAATGGAATTAAATTAAAACTCAGTAACAAAGACATTTAGAAAACCCCAAGATACTGGGCTTCTCAAGTACAGCTAGTGGTAAAAAACCTGCCTGCCAATGCAGGAGATATAAGAGACATAGGTTTGAACCCTGTGTCAGGAAATCTCCTGGGGGAGGACAGGGAAACCCACTCCAGTATTTTTGCCTGCAGAATCCCAATGATAAGAGGAGTTTGGCAGGATATAGTACATAGTGTTGCAGAGAGTCAGACACGACTGAAGCAACTTAGCACGCAAGGTGTTTGGAAACTAAATAAGGCATCCCTAAAAAAAAAAAAAAAAAAAAGACGATATTAAGAAGAGGTGGCAAAAATACACAGAAGAACTATACACAAAAGATCTTCACGACCCAGACAACCACGATGGTGTGATCACTCACCTAGAGCCAGACATCCTGGAATGTGAAGTCAAGTGGGCCTTAGAAAGCATCACTATGAACAAAGCTAGTGGAGGTGACGGAATTCCAGTTGAGCTATTTCAAATCCTAAAAGATGATTCTGTGAAAGTGCTGCACCCAATGTGCCAGCAAATTTGGAAAATTCAGCAGTAGCCACAGGACTGGAAAAGGTCAGTTTTCATTCCAATCCCAAAGAAGGGCAATGCCAAAGAATGCTCAAACTACCACACAATTGCACTCATCTCACATGCCAGCAAAGTAATGCTCAAAATTCTCCAAGCCAGGCTTCAACAGTATGTGAACTGTGAACTTCCAGATGTTCAAACTGGATTTAGCAAAGGCAGAGGAACCAGAGATCAAATTGCCAACATCCACTGGATCACTAAAAAAGCAAGAGAGTTCCAGAAAACCATCTACTTCTGCTCTATTGACTATGTCAAAGCCTTTGACTGTGTGGATCACAACAAACTGTGGGAAATTCTTAATGAGATGGGAATACCAGACCACCTGACCTGCCTCTTGAGAAATCTATATGCAGGTCAGGAAGCAACAGTTAGAACTGGACATGGAACAACAGATTGGTTTCAAATAGGAAAAGGAGTACATCAAGGCTGTATATTGTCACCCTGCTTATTTAACTTATATGCAGAGTACATCATGTGAAACATTGGGCTGGAAGAAGCACAAGCTGGAATCAAGATTGCTGGGAGAAATATGAATAACCTCAGATATGCAGATGACACCACCCTTATGGCAGAAAGTGAAGAAGAACTAAAGAGCCTCTTGATGAAAGTGCAAGAGGAGAGTGAAAAAGTTGGCTTAAAGCTCAACATTCAGAAAACCAAGATCATGGCATCTGGTCCCATTACTCCATGGCAAACAGATGGGGAAACAAATGGAAACAGTGAAACACTATTTTTTGGGCTTCAAAATCACTGCAGGTGGTGACTGCAGCCATAAAATTAAAAGATGCTTGCTCCTTGGAAGAAAAGCCATGACCAAAAGCAGAGACATTACCTTGCCAACAAAGGTCAGTCTAGTCAAAGCTATGGTTTTTCCAGTAGTCATGTATGGATGTGGGAGTTGGACTATAAAGAAAGCTGAGCACCAAAGAACTGATGCTTTTAAACTGTGCTGTTGGAGAAGACTCTTGAGAGTCCTTTGGACTGCAAGAAGATCCAACCAGTTCATCCTAAAGGAAATTAGTCCTGACTATTCATTGGAAGGACTGATGTTGAAGCTGAAACTCAATACTTTGGCTATCTGCTGTGAAGAACTGACTCCTTGGAAAAGACCCTGATGCTGGGAAGGACTGAAGGCAGGAGGAGAAGAGGACAGTAGAAGAGGAGACGGCTGGATGGCTCATCACTGACTCTATGGACATGAGTTTGAGCAAACTCTGGGAGTTGGTGATGGACAGAGAAGCCTGGCGTGCTGCGGTCCATAGGGTCACAAAGAATCGGACACAACTGAGCGATTGAACTGAACGCATTTCTTCATTTTTCTTTCAGTGGACACTGGGTTAATTCACGTTTTTGCTGTCACAAATACTGCTGTGAAACACTGTGAACATACTTACAGATATATATATATATATTGGAGAAGGCAATGGCACCCCACTCCAGTACTCTTGCCTGGAAAATCCCATGGACTGAGGAGCCTGGTAGGCTCCAGTCCATGGGGTCGCTAAGAGTCAGACACAACTGAGCGACTTCACTTTCACTTTTCACTTTCATGCATTGGAGAAGGAAATGGCAACCCACTCCAGTGTTCTTGCCTGGAGAATCCCAGGGATGGGGGAGCCTGGTAGGCTACCGTCTATGGGGTCACACAGAGTCGGACACGACTGAAGTGACTTAGCATAGCATAGCAATATATATATATATATATATATATATATATGTTTATCTGGTACACTTGTGCAAGGGTTTTTCTGGGACAGTGGTTTTAAAATTGTCTGACCTGTAATCTATAGGAAGAAGTGAACTTCACATCATAACCCAATAATCTCAGCTTGCTTGTTGTAGTATAGAGAAATGCAATGTTTTTTTTGTTTTAATATTGACCAAAATTGGATCCTAGAACCTTCTTGCGTGCTCTTGGCTTCAGTCATGTCCAACTCTTTGTGACCAACTGGAATGTAGCCTGCCAGGCTCCTCTTCTCCTTGAGATTCTCCAGGCAAAATACTGGAATGGATTGTCATGTCCTCCTCCAGGGAATCTTCCCAACCCAGGGATTGAATCCGTGTCTCCTGCACTGCATGTGGGTTCTTTGCCCACTGAGCCACCTGGGAAGCCCCCAAACCTCCTTAACTTCACTCATTACTTCCAGAAATTTTTGTAGCCATCTTAAAATTTTCTATATAGATGATCGTGTCATTTGCTAATAAACACAGCTTTATGACATACTTTCTCATTAGTAAGCTTTTTTTTCTCCTATTGCACTAGCTAGAACCACCTTGAGAATGCAGAATGGAGAAGCAGATATCTTTGCCTTGTTACCAGTATTAGGGAAGCACATTTAATGTTTGATTCAGTATGATATTTGCTGTAGGTCAATCACATATGCTTCTTATCAGGTTGAAGATATTTGTAATTTGCTAACATTGTTTATCATCAGTGGACATCAGATTTTATCAAATGCCTTTTCTGCATCTGTAGAGATGATCTTTTTTTTTTTTCCTCTTACTATAGTGGATCACATTGATTTTTGAATGGCTCTGGAGCTATTTCAGTTCAGTTGCTCAGTCGTGTCCAACTCTTTGCGACCCCATAGAAATAGGCTATGTTATATTCAAACACAGAATGCATTCATCAAATGTGCACACAAACCACTAACAAAATGTTGAGCATATTTAATAAAAATACGAGACATACCCAGGGGGGTACCTTCAGATAAAATGTGAAGTCTTGCAAAACTAAATGAATTAGGTTTATAAAATATACACATGTGGTAAAACTATAGGAAACATTATGAAAATAAAATACACTAATTTCAGAATATGTTTACATCCAGGATGAGACTAGGGTGTCAGACTATTGGGAGAAGCATGAGTATAGTGCTAATAATACACAGAGAACTTTCTTTGCAGTTCATGAGATGGGGACACATGCAGGGTTTTATTAGTTTTATACAAGCATTGTATATCCTTTAATGAATTTCAAATGGAATATTCCATTGGTTCACAAATTTCAACCTGCATTAGAATCACCAGGAAGGCTTGTTAAAACACAAAACTGCTGGGCCCCACCTCAAGACTTTGAGTCAGCAGGTTAGGAATGAGGCCCCAGAATTTGCATCTGAACACTCCCAGGTAGGAAGGACACTGCTGGATCAGGTCAACACTTCAAGAATCTCTGCGTTACTTATTTGAGCCTCACACAAACCTGCAAAGAAGGAAGCCTGAACATGATTCTCATTTCATGACCAAAAAGAATAAAAGCAATCTCTGAGAGATTACAGAGTGGACTTTATTATACCATTGCTAATCATACCTGCTCTGGACTCAGGCTACCTGTTTCCAAACACTGGCTCTGCGTTTTTTTTTTAATATATATTTTTGATGTGGACCAGTTTTTAAAGTCTTTATTGAATTTGTTACAATAAGGTTTCTATTTTATGTTTTAGTTTTTTGGCTGCAAGGCATGTGGGATCCTAGCTCTCTGACCAGGGGTCAAACCCACACCCCCTGCACAGGTAGGTAAAGTCTCAACCACTAAACCACCAGGGTAGTCCCTGTATTTATTGATTCTTATTGGAGGTAACTGAAACTCTTGGTGCCCAATTTTCTCACCTATAAAATGGGTACAACTACAGCAATTCACACACAGAGCTCTTATGAGGATTGATGGATTATAAAGGTAAAACATTTAGATCTGTGCCTAGTACATAGTAAATCCTGGGTAAATGTTAACTTTATTACAACTGGGTTAGTTGGTGGTAGAGTTGAGACTCAAATCTATGTATTCATATTCATTTTCAATTACTGTCAAAGCAAATGAGTTCCACAAAAACTTATCTTTAAAAATATTTTAGAAACCTTTAAAACTGGACAGCTTTATAGAAATTCTAGATCCAACTGCCTTTGCCACTTACAAGAAAAGAACCTAAGACTATATAGCTAATTAGATTCAGTCTGGGATGAGCAAACTGGAATAACTTTCAAAGGTCACTTAAGTGGGGTCTTTATAATAAATTTCATCCTTTACTGAATTGTACTCCTAGGGTAAACAATGAAAACAGTAGAGAAACAAATGATCAGTTACCATTTCTGGAATGAATGAATGAGTCAAATAAGCAAGCAAGCATCAGGCCTATGAACCTGAGGAGCTGACCTGTTTACTTTCTAAAATATTTATTTTAAAACCAAATAAAATTTTCTTTACACAATACAACTAGTTGGAGTCAACTGAATGCAAAAATATGGAAATTTCCTTTCAATATCATTTCTTCCTTTAGGATCTAGAAAGGTATTTCAAGGAATTAAGAACAAATGAAAAATCTAAATTTGATTGTATATCATTATAACCACTTTACACTTAAAAAAAACTTATCAGAATTCAATTTTTATTTTGCAACTACATTAGAAAACAATCAAAGTAGCATGCACATTCAAAATGCTGCCCCAAACACTAAAATATTTTAGGAACTGTGGTGTTGGAGAAGACTCTTGAGAGTCCCTTGGACTGCAAGAAGATCCAACCAGTCCATTCTGAGGGAGATCAGCCCTGGGATTTCTTTGGAAGGAATGATGCTAAAGCTGAAACTCCAGTATTTTGGCCACCTCATGCGAAGAGTTAACTCATTGGAGAAGACTCTGATGCTGGGAGGGATTGAGGGCAGGAGGAGAAGGGGACGACAGAGGATGAGATGGCTGGATGGCATCACTGACTCGATGGATGCGAGTCTGAGTGACCTCCGGGAGCTGGTGATGGACAGGGAGGCCTGGCGTGCTGCGGTTCATGGGGTCGCAAAGAGTCAGACACGACTGAGCAACTGATCTGATCTGATCTGATCTGATGTTCATTAAAAGAAAATACAGCTCACAAAATAAAAGCTAATTGACAACACAATCTCAATGTTAATAGCTAAGTAACATTTTTCCAACCAGAAATCTAACTTTGCATGTTTTCTAGCATTTAAACATAGAAATCACTCAAAAGCTAATGGAAACCTTATTTCCTGGTCTTCCACACCAGCACGTTACATTTTATCTCTATGTATCCAATGAGTCAATCAGCACTGACATACAGCAGAGCATAAAGCAAGAACAAAGGTCAGCAGAGAACAAATATTTCAGATAGACGACTGGGAATGTTACTGTTTGGAATGTTACTGTTTGGAGTCACTTAGGCATGACACCCATAGACACCTGCTGCTCTTCACTGCTAGTCCCACAATTTTAACCTTTTAACCTCTCCTTTGGAGAAGGCAATGGCACCCCACTCCAGAACTTTTGCCTAGAAAATCCCATGGATGGAGGAGCCTGGTAGGCTGCAGTCCATGGGGTTGCTAGAGTCAGACATGACTGAGTGACTTCACTTTCAGTTTTCACTTTCATGCACTGGAGAAGGAAATGGCAACCCACTCCAGTGTCTTGCCTGGAGAATCCCAGGGACGGGAAGCCTGGTGGGCTGCCGTCTGTGGGGTCGCACAGAGTCGGACACGACTGAAGCGACTTAGCAGCAGCAGCAGCAGCAGCAGCAGCAACCTCTCCTTTATGATAGAGAGCTGGGGACCACTACCTTTGGATCGCAAATGATCACCCTCCCTGCAGTCTCTCTTCCTGTGTAAAACAGGATGTTAAAGAGAAAAACCACAGGCCCAAAATGGCATCACTTGTGCTAAAGCCCAAGATTCCCAACTTAGATCCAATACCTAACATCAGAAATAGAATTTTAATCAACCAATCTGGAATTTTCTGGTCAGCACCAATGAGGGTCATCTGCCAGGTGGACTCTATCCAACCCCCAAAGGAAGAAGAGATAATCTACATGATAAAACCCTTACTGTTCTCATCCTCCCAATAAAGAAGTGCTGGCCTAAAAATAATCCTTTCTTTCCTTTTGGTAGTACCTCCCTTGCTCAATCCTTCCTATAACAACTTTCCCCTTCATACAACCTTTTACAGCCCCCTTCTAGTTGCTATGTGGGATGCTGCGGGATTCATGAATCACCTAATGAAGTCAAACAGATCTTCCAATTTACTTGGTTCGATTCTTTTTTTAAACACAGATAATAATAATTATGACATAGAGCTACTGTAGAGACTAATAGAACACCAGGGGAAGAATTAGTTATTATTGGTATTATAACACAACTTTGTATAATTGTGCCACTCTGATACTTTTTAAGATTACTTATAACATTTATGGGCTTCCCTGGTGGCTCAGCTGGTAAAGAATCCTCCTGCAATGTGGAAGATTTGGGGTTGATCCCTGAGTTGGGAAGATTCCCTGGAGAAGGGAACAGCTACCCACTCCAGTATTCTGGCCTGGAGAATTCCATGGATTGTATAGTCGACGGAGTCACAAAGAGTCAGACACGACTGAGGGACTTTCACCTCATAACATTTATAACATCTATTCCCCAGTTCAAAAATTTTCTGATAGTTCTCTTTTCTACTGATGCATGTGATTTAAGAATTTTCAAAGCTCAATTCTGTCTGAATCTTCTTTTGTGATCCCCTTACTCCAATAACCCTCTCTACTGTCCTCCACTGGACCAAATCCTATCCATAAATTAAGTATACAAAAGGCCAACAAATATTTGCATCTCATTTTTATCATTCTCACTTCGTGCTTTCTATTTTCTGTGTTTTGTTTCATTTTTTATCTCTTGTTCTGTGGATTCCTTTCCCTTCTTCTGGCGATATAATAAGGCAATTCTCTAAATAGATAGGCTTTCATTGTACTTATCAAAAACCAGAAACAACCTGAATGTCTTTCAACAAGAGAATAAACAAACAAGCTATGTTACATCTATACACCAGAATTCTTCTCAACAATGAAGAGGAACAATTGCTGATACAACATGAATGAAGGTCACACATGTTAACTAAAGGAAGCCAGACTCAACAGAGTACATAGGTACTGTAGGATTCCATACAGTGTACATTTATATATACAGTATTCCATATATATGTTCCAATCACACTGTATGATTCTGAAAAAGCTAACAGGGAGGAAGACAGACCAGCGGCCACCAAGTGCTGGGCATGAAAAAGAAGTGGCTCAGGAGAATTTTTGCAAGTGATGGAAGTATTCTACATTTTGATTATGGTGGTAGCTGCACAACTGAATGAGTCTGTCAAAATTCACAGATTTATGCACTGAAAAAGGTAAATTTTATGTATATCAATTGTCTCTTAATTTTTTTTTAATTTTAGTAAAAAAAAAACAAGGGTTTCCCTGCTGACTCAGATAGTAAAAAATTTCTGCCTGCAACAAAGGAGACCCAGGTTTGATCCCTGGATCAGGAAAATCCTCTCGAGAAGGAAATGTCTACCACTCTAGTATTCTTGCCTGGAGAATCCCATGGACAGAGGAGCCTGGTGGGCTACAGTCCATGGGGTGGCAAAGAGTCGGACACAACGGAGCAACTAACACAAAAAAAATGAAAAATCTTCATTTTACTTGTGATTGCTTTGCTACTTAAAAAAAAATTTCCTGAACCTGTATTTAATTATCAATACCTTAATTTAGACATCAGTTCATGTAAGAGAAAATCAGTTCCTTTTATATCCTCAGCTCAGTTCAGTGGCTCAGTCATGTCTGACTCTTTGCAACCCCATAGACTGCAGCCATGAAATTAAAAGATGGTTGCTCCTCAGAAGAAAAGCTATGACAAACCTAGATAGCATATTAAAAAGCAGAGACGTTATTTTGCCAACAAAGTCAAAGCTATGGTTTTTCCAGTAGTCATGAATGGTTGTGAGAGTTTGACCATAAAGAAGGCTGAGCACCAAAGAACTGATGTTTTTGAACTGTGGTATTGGAGAAGACTCTTGAGAGTCCCTTGGACTGCAGGGAGATCAAACCAGTCCATCCTAAAGGAAATCAACCCTGAATATTCACTGAAAGGATTGATGGTGAAGCTCCAATACTTTGGCCACCTGATGTGAAGAGCTGACTCATTAGGAAAGACCCTGATGCTGGGGAAGATTGAAGGCAGGAGAAGGGGATGACAGAGGATGAGATGGCTTGATGGCATCACTGATTCAATGGACATTAGTTTGAGCAAGCTCCAGGAAATGGTGAAGGACAGGAAAGTCTGGTGTGCTGCAGTCCATGGGGTTGCAAGAAGTCAGACATGACTGTGCAACTGATCAACAAAATATGCAAAAAGGATATGGGGTGGCAGAGGATGAGATGGTTAGACAGCATCAGCAACTCAGTGGACATGAATCTGAGCAAACTCTGGGAGACAGGGGAGGATAGAGGAGCCTGGCATGCTGCAGTCCATGGGGTTACAAAGAGTCAGATACAACTTAGCGACAAAACAACAACATATGCAATAACAAATATTTGGCCATGCAGTGCAGCTTGTGCCATCTTAGTTCCTTGACTGGGGATCAAACTCATGTTGCCTACTGTGGAAGCATGAAATCTTAACCCCTGTACCTCCAGAAATGTCCCTGAACACAATTTTAAAAACTCAGAAAATACAGACCTCAATATAGGAAAGTAATTAACAGTAAAATTGGCAATTCAATTATAATGGAATAGAAATGATTTAAGGAATGTTGTCAATATAGTTGCACAGAAGGCATAACCCTCCCAGATGTCAGACTACAAGTGACAGTAATCAAAACAGTGTAGTATTGGCACAAAGACAGACATAGGGATCAACGGAAAAAAACAGCCTAAAAATAAACCCACACACCTATGGTCAATCTTCGACAAAGAATATACAATGGAGAAAAGAGTCTCTTCAGCAAGTGGTGTGAGGAAAGTTGGACAGCTGCATGTAAATCAATGACGTTAGAACACATCCTCACACCACACACAAAAATAAAGTCAAAATTGCTTAAAGACTTAAACATAAGACATGACCATCATAAAACTCCTAGAAGAGAGCATAAGCAAAATATTTTCTACTATAAATTGTATCAATATTTAGACAGTCTCCAAAAATAATAAAAATAAACAAATGGCACCTACATAAACTTAAAAATATTTGCACAGCAAACAAAACTATAAACCAAACAAAAAAGAACCTACGGACTGGGAGAAAATTTAGAAAATTCAAGAATTATTGTTGTTGGTTTAGTCACTAAGTCACCTCCAACTCTTTTGCGATCCCATGGACTAAAGCCCGCCTTCAGGCTCCTCTATGGGATTTCCCCCAGAAAAATACTGGAGAGTCCATTTCCTTCTCCAGGGGATCTTCCTGACCCAGAGATGGAACCCACATCTCCTGCACTGTAGGTGGATTCTTTACCACTGACACTAGGGAAGTCCACTGGTGAGAATGGCCATCATTAAAAAGCCTATAAATACCAAATGCTGGAGAGGTGTGGGGAAAAGGAAACTCTCCAACTACTGTTGGTGGGAATGTAAATTGGTTCAGCTACTATGGAGAGCAGTAAGGAGGTTCCTCAAAAAACTAAAATTATCACATGATGCAGCAATTCTACTCCTGGGCATATATTCAAACAAAACTATAATTCAAGAAGATATATGCAACCCCAATATCATAGCAGCACTATTCACAATAGCCAAGACATGGCAACAACCTAAATGTCCATCAAGAGATGAACAGATAAAGAAGTTATGGTGCACATCTACAAGGGAATACTACTCAGGCAAAAAAAGAAGAACGAAATATAATGCCATTTGCAGCAACATGGATAAACCTAGAGATTATCATACTAAGTGAAGTTACAAAGAGAAAGACAAATGCCATAGGATATCACTTATATGTGGTATAGAAAATATGACACAAATGATCCTATCTGTAATCAGAAACAGACTCACGGACATAGAGAAGAGATTTGTGGTTACCAAGCGGGTAAGAAGAGTAGGAGAAGGCTGCAGGAGGAGGTTGGGTTTAGCAGATATAAGCTTTTATGTATAGAATGGATAAATATCAAAGTCCTACTGTATAGCACAGGTAACTATATTCAATATCCTATTTCAAACCATAATGAAAAATAATACTAAAACAGAATGTGTGTATGTGTGTATATATAGATAACTTAATCACTTTGCTGTACAGCAGAAATTAACATGCTGTAAATCACCTATAACTTAATAAAAAAATAATAATTGCTTTGCTGGGTAGACAAAACATGGGATGTTTCCTCACACCATATATGGTAACAAATTTTCAATGGATTAGGGATTTAATGTAAAACATAAAATCACAGAAGTACTCAAGAAAAAAATAAAGACAATATATTTGTAACTTTGGGAAAAGAAACGCCTTCCTTAGACAGTAAAAAGACTGCAGGTTTGATTAGATAAAAATTACAACTCCCACAGAGCAATAAAGCCATAAATAATATGTAAAAATGAATCATAAACAGAACACAATTTACAATATATTTATATGATCAATAGAAAAAAGCATTTGAGAAATCAAATACCCATTCGCGATTAAAACCCTGAGTAATCTAGGAACAGAGGGGAACTTTCTCTACTTGATACAATCTACAAAAATCCTATAGCTAATATCACATTTGATAGTAAGAAACTAGAAGCTTTTCCCACTAAGATCAGGAACAAGTCAAAGACGGTTGCTCTCACCACTCCTGTTCAACACTGTACAGGAAGTCCTAGCTAATGCAGTAAGGCAACAAATGGACACAAACAATATATAGACTGAAGAAATAAAATGTCTTTGTTTACAAATGACATAATCTACATGGAAAATCCAAATCTTAAAAAAAGGAAGTTCCTGAAACTAATTTCAGCAAGGTTGCAGGATACAAGTTTAATATACAGAAGTCATTTATTTTCCTAATTACCAAAAATTAACAAGTAGAATTTGAAATTAAAAGCACAATGCCATTTACATTAGCACCAAAAAAAGAAAGAAGAGAAATATTTTAGATATAAACACAACAAGCTATAATAAAGATCTTTGAGGAAAACTGCTATGGGGTCACACAGAGTCAGACACGACTGAAGCAACTTAGCAGCAGCACGATTCTGATTAAAAAAAAAAAGAAGAACGAAGTAAGTGGAGAGAGACTTCATGTTCAGGGATAGTAAGACTCAATATTGCCAAGATATCAGTTTTTCCCGACTTGATCTGCCTAGATTCAATGCAATCGCTATCAAAATCCCTCACATTACTTTGTGGATACAAACAAACTGATTCCAAAGTTTACATACCGAGTCAAAAGACCAAGAATAGCCAAGGCAATTCTGAAGAAGAGCAACAAAGTTGGAGGAGAGCGAAAACAATCAAAACGTGGGGTATTGGTGAAAGAATAAACAAACTGACCAATGGAACAGACTCTTAGCGACCCCATGGACTGGAGCCTACCAGGTTCCTTCGTCCATGGGATTTTCCAGGCAAAAGTACTGGGGTGGGGTGCCATTGCCTTCCCCGGGAACAGAGTAGAGAACCCACAAATAGACACACACAAATATAGTCAACTGGTCTTTAACAAAGGGAACAAAGGCAATGCAATGGAGGAGAAAGGTAGTTTTTTCAACAAATGGTGCTGGGACAACTGGACAGCTACATGCTAAAAAAAAAAAAATGAATTTAGATAAACCTCACACTCTTTAACAAAAGTTAATTCAAAAGGAGGTCTTGTTGGCAAGAACATGGAGCAAGAACTTTCATTTCTTTGCTGGTAAAAATGCAAAATGGTACATCCACTTTGGAAGACAGTTTGACAGTTTCCTAAAAAACTAAACATACTTTTGCCATATGCTCTAGCAATTACTACTCTTTGATATTTATTCAAATGAACTGAAAACTTATGCCACATAAAAACATGCACAAGGATGTTTATAGAAACTTCATTTATAGCTGCCAAAACTTGGAAGCAACCAAGATATCCTTCAGTAGGTTAATGGATAAATAAACTGGAACACTGAGACAACGGAATATTATTCAGTGCTAAATAGGAGTGAGCTATCAAGGCATGAAAGGACATAAAGGACCTTCAGATGCATATTACTAAGTGAAAGGAGCCTCTCTGAGAAGACTACATACTGTATGATTCCAACTATATGACATTCTAGAAAAGGCAAAACTATGGAGCCGGTAAAGAGATCAGAGGTTGCTCGGGGTTGAGGGGGAGGAAGCAATGATCAGGTAGAGCACAGACCAGTGAAATTATTCTCTATGATACTGTAGTGGTGGATACTTATCATTATACATTGTGTGAAAACCCACAGAATGTACAACACAGTGAACCCTAACGTGAACCATGGGCGTTGGGAGATTATGATGTGTCAGTGTAGTTTAATCAATTTTTGTAAATGTACCTTGTTGGTGGGGGGTGCTATTAATGGTGGAGGCTAAGCATGTGTAGGATCAGGAGATATTGATATACAGGAATCTCTGCACCTTCCTCTCAATTTTGCTGCAAACCTAAAACTGCTCTTTAAAAAAAAAAAAAAAAAAAAAACTGTTTAAAAAGTTACAACATATATGACAGAGACAGAAAAATGTAACTTACCAAGACAAAGTGTTGGCTAATAAATACATGAAAAGATGCTCCACATCAGTCATTATTAAGGAAACACAAATCAAAACTACAGTGTGGTATCACTGGAAAGGGAACCCTCCTGCACTGCTGGTACGAATGTAAACTGATACAGCCACTATGGAGAAGAGTATGGAGATTTCTTTAAAAACCAAAGAGTAAAACTACCATATAATCCAACAATCCCACTACAAGGCACATACCCTTAGGAAATCATAACTGAAAAAGACACATGTACCCCAACATTCATCACTATTTACAACAGCTAGGCCATGGAAGCAACCCAGATATCCATCAGATGAACAGATAAAGAACTTGTGATACATACATACAATGGACTATTACTCAGCCATAAAGAGGAACACATCTGAGTCAGTTCTAGTGAGGTGGATGAACCTAAAGTTTATATAGAGTGAAGTCAAAAAAAGAAAAACAAATTTCATATATTAATGCATATTAATGGAATATAGAAAGATGGTACTGATGAACATATTTTCAGGGCAGCAATGGAGACATAGAGAACACAGAGACTTGTGGACACAGTGGGGGAAGGAAAGGGTGGGGCAAACAGAGAGTAGCCTTGAAACATACACATTACCATACATAAGACTACATAGTCAGCTGGAATTTGCTGTATGACACAGGGAGCTCAAACCTAGTGCTCTGAGACAATCTGGAGGGGTAGGATGGGCTGCAGGGTAGGAGTTGGGAGGTTAAAGAGCGAGGGGACATATGTACACCTATGACTAATTTGTGCTGATGTATGGCAGAAACAAATATTGTAAGGCACTTATCCTCCAATTAAAAATAAATAAAAATTTTTTTAAAGTTACAACATATATCACAAACACAAAAATATAAATTACTAACCATGAAGATAAAGGAGAGTTTACACCAGAGAGAAAAGTGAGCAAACAACACAAACAGACCAAACACAGATTATAAATGTCCAGCAAAAAATGTCCATTAGAAGTAATACAGTGTAAACATAAGTAGCAATCCATTTTTTTCTACCAAATTAGGAAATATTTTAAAACATGGAAATTCCCAAGATTGGAAGGGTATAGAGACTGGTGCTCCAAACAGGGCTGGTGGGAATACCAATGAGAAAAAATTTTGAGGGTATTTTGGAAACATGCATTACATTTTAAAAGAAACATTTCTGTTGAGGTATAACAGATAACTATTCACTCACCTAGAGCCAGACATCCTGGAATGTGAAGTCAAGTGGGCCTTAGAAAGCATCACTATGAACAAAGCTACTGGAGGTGATGGAATTTCAGCTGAGCTATTTCAAATCCTGAAAGATGATGCTGTCAAAGTGCTGCACCCGATATGCCAGCATATTTGGAAAACTCAGCAGTAGCCACAGGACTGGAAAAGGTCAGTTTTCATTCCAATCCCAAAGAAAGGCAATGCCAAAGAATGCTCAAACTACTGCACAACTGCACTCAGATCAGATCAGATCAGTCGCTCAGTCGTGTCCGACTCTTTGCGACCCCATGAACTGCAGCACGCCAGGCCTCCCTATCCATCACCAGCTCCCGGAGGTCACTCAGACTCACTTCCATCGAGTCAGTGATGCCATCCAGCCATCTCATCCTCTGTCGTCCCCTTCTCCTCCTGCCCCCAATCCCTCCCAGCATCAGAGTCTTCTCCAATGAATCAACTCTTTGCATGAGGTGGCCAAAATACTGGAGTTTCAGCTTTAGCATCATTCCTTCCAAAGAAATCCCAGGGCTGATCTTCAGAATGCACTGGTTGGATCTCCTTGCAGTCCAGGGGACTCTCAAGAGTCTTCTCCAACACCACAGTTCAAAAGCATCAGTTCTTCGGCGCTCAGCCTTCCTCACAGTCCAGCTCTCACATCCATACATGACCACAGGAAAGACCATAGCCTTGACTAGGCGAACCTTTGTTGGCAAAGTGATGTCTCTGCTTTTGAATATGCTATCTAGGTTGGTCATAACCTTCCTTCCAAGGAGTAAGCGTCTCTTAATTTCATGGCTGCAGTCACCATCTGCAGTGATTTTGGAGCCCAGAAAAATAAAGTCTGACACTGTTTCCACTGTTTCTCCATCTATTTCCCATGTAGTGATGGGACCAGATGCCATGATCTTCGTTTTCTGAATGTTGAGCTTTAAGCCAACCTTTTCACTCTCCACTTTCACTTTCATTAGGAGGCTTTTGAGTTCCTCTTCACTTTCTGCCATAAGGGTGGTGTCATCTGCATATCTGAGGTTATTGATATTTCTCCTGGCAATCTTGATTCCAGCTTGTGTTTCTTCCAGTCCAGCGTTTCTCATGATGTACTCTGCATATAAGTTAAATAAACATGGTGACAATATATAGCCTTGATGTACTCCTTTTCCTATTTGGAATAAGTCTGTTGTTCCATGTCCAGTTCTAACTGTTGCTTCCTGACCTGCATACAGATTTCTCAAGAGGCAGGTCAGGTGGTTTGGTATTCCCATCTCTTTCAGAATTTTCCACAGTTTATTGTGATCTACACAGTCAAAGGCTTTGGCAAAGTCAATAAAGCAGAAATAGATGTTTTTCTGGAACTCTCTTGCTTTTCCGATGATCCAGCGGATGTTGGCAATTTGATCTCTGGTTCCTCTGCCTTTTCTAAAACCAGCTTGCACTCATCTCACACACTAGTAAAGTAATGCTCAAAATTCTCCAAGCCAGGCTTCAGCAGTATGTGAACCGTGAACTTCCTGATGTTCAAGATGGTTTTAGAAAAGGCAGAGGAACCAGAGATCAAATTGCCAACATCCGCTGGATCATCGAAAAAGCAAAAGAGTTCCAGAAAAACATCTATTTCTGCTCTATTGACGATGCCAAAGCCTTTGACTGTGTGGATCACAATAAACTGTGGAAAATTCTGAAAGAGATGGGAATACCAGACCACCTGACCTGCCTCTTGAGAAATCTGTATGCAGGTCAGGAAGCAACAGTTAGAACTGGACATGGAACAACAGACTGGTTCCAAATAGGAAAAGGAGTACGTCAAGGCTGTATATTGTCACCCTGCTTATTTAACTTATATGCAGAGTACATAATGAGAAACGCTGGACTGGAAGAAACACAAGCTGGAATCAAGATTGCCAGGAGAAATATCAATAACCTCAGACATGCAGATGACACCACCTTTATGGAAGAAAGTGAAGAGGAATTAAAAAGCCTCTTGATGAAAGTGAAAGAGGAGAGTGAAAAAGTTGGCTTAAAGCTCAACATTCAGAAAACGAAGATCATGGCATCTGGTCCCATCACTTCATGGGAAATAGATGGGGAAACAGTGTCAGACTTTATTTTTGGCGGCTCCAAAAATCACTGCAGATGGTGACTGCAGCCATGAAATTAAAAGACGCTTACTCCTTGGAAGGAAAGTTATGACCAACCTAGATAGCCTATTCAAAAGCAGAGACATTACTTTGCCAACAAAGGTCCGTCTAGTCAAGCCTATGGTTCTTCCTGTGGTCATGTATGGATGTGAGAGTTGGACTGTGAAGAAAGCTGAGTGCCGAAGAATTGATGCTTTTGAACTGTGGTGCTGGAGAAGACTCTTGAGAGTCCCTTGGACTGCGAGGAGATCCAACCAGTCCATTCTAAAGGAGATCAGTTCTGGGTATTCTTTGGAAGGACTGATGCTGAAGTTGAGACTCCAATAATTTGGCCACCTAATGCGAAGAGTTGAGTCATTGGAAAAGATTCTGATGCTGGGAGAGATTGGGGACAAGAGAAGAAGGGGACAGCAGAGGATGAGATGGCTGGAAGGCATCACCGACTCGATGCACATGCATTTGGGTGAACTCCGGGAGTTGGTGATGGACAGGGAGGCCTGGCATGCTACAATTCATGGGGTCGCAGAGTCGGAGATGACTGAGCAACTGAACTGAACTGATAGCTCTACAGGCTTATTAATTATTAAGAAATAAATATGCACATGTAACCACCTCCAAGGTGAAGAATTTCTCAATTTCTTCCTCAAATGTAATCACTTTTCTGACACTAGAGACACTCCTTGTCCGTGTTAAACTTATATATAACCTAAATCACCCAATGTATGTATGCAACTCATTCATGTTGTCACCTTTACTCATAGCTTGCTCATATTCATTGCTAACAGACTCCCATTTTATGAATCAATAATTTACTTATCCATGTGGGACGTGTCCAACTTGAGACTACCATAAATACACATTCTTACACATGTTTACTATGCATGCAAATTCAGTTCTATTGGGTATTTACACAGAAATGTGATTGCTGGAGCACATGTTATGCATATGTTCAATTTTAGTAAGTACTATCAAACAATTTTCTGTACTGGTTATATCAAATTACAATCCCAATCCAACAATGGGTGAGAGTTCCAGTTGCTCCACATGCTAACCAGCACTTGTTTTTAGAAAAGAAAGGCTGAAAACCTAATGATCTAATCAATCAGGAAGCTCGTGAAACAAAAAACACCACAAATGAAATGCAAAAGAAGGAAATAATAAGAAAATAAACATTCAATAGAAGGACCGACAAAGCCAAAAGTCGGTAGATATTAAAAACTCAATGTCAATAAACTTGAAAATTCTTATGAAATACAAAGTTGTTTTTAAAACTGTAACAACTTGACACACAAAGAGAGAAAATCTAAACAGTTCTATTGAAGAAACTGAACAATTACTGAAACTCCCCAATAAAATTCCTAGTTCAAATGGCTTCACTGGTGAATCCTATGTAATCTTAAAGGAACAAATATTACCAATCTTACATAAAGAAAGAAAGAGAGAACACTTCACAACTCTTTATGAATCTTTGAAATGTATATAAACTTCAACCAATTCCATTTACAGGAATTTATTCTATAATATATTAACTTAAAAGCACAAAGATAAATGTGCAGGAAAATTCACTGCTCATTGTTAATGCCTGAATCGTGTCCCCCTAAATTTTTATGTATAAGTCCTAAGCCCCAGAACTTGAGAATGTGACTCTCTTTGTTTTTTTTTTTTATCACGAATCTCTTTTATTGATTATCAGAAACATTACAAACATCTAATATGAACAAATTGTAACATGACAGTGTTTAGTTTGAATGATTAATACATTTCAGATATAATATTCTTTGGAGATAATGTCTTTGCAGAAGCGGTTAAGTTAGAACGAGCTCATACACCAGTAGGCCCGAATCCCACTAATATAACTGGTATCTTTTATAAGAACAGAAATGTGGATACAGGCACAGAGGAAGATAATGTGAAGACACAGGCAGAAGAAAGCCATCCAGAAGTCCAAGAGAAAGGCCTGGAACAAATCTTTCCTTCACAGTCCTCACAAGGAACCAAGCCTTCTGACAAACTGCCAGTCTTCAGAACTGTGGGAAAATAGATTTCTGTTCTTTGTGCCAAGTAGTCTTTGGTACTTTATCACTGCAGTCCTAGCAAACTAATGCATTCATAAAAATGAAAGGAGGAAGCAATCAATACATCTACCAGAAAAATTATTTAGATAAATTGTAATACATCAGCACTAGGAAATACTATGGAGCCTACAGGAAAAGGCAAGGGTATTTGTGAAAGTACTGAAATAGGGTTACTCTCTTCTCAGTGCCCTGTGGTGACCAAAACGGGAAAGAAATCCACAAGAGAGGGGATGTATGTATACGTACAGCTGATTCACTTTGTTACACGTAGAAAGTAACACTGTAAAGCAACTGTGCTCCAATAACAATTAAGTTAAAAATACAATTTTAAATATCAAAAATAGGGTTACTGAGAAGATGTCCATACTTTAAGTGGAAGGGAAAAAGTGTATACTTCCCTTCTGTGTATATTATGTCCCATCTTTGTATATTATGTGTATACATATGTGTATATTATATTCCATCTTTGTTAAATAATTAAAATATGTGTTCAAAAGCACAGAAAAATGTCTATAAGTTTACATAATAAGTGGTTAATGCACTCAGGAGATTAGAAAAAGTATTATTACTTTACTGTTTTGTTGAAAATGACGAGTATATATAGTTTCCTTAATCATAAAAATTTGAGGTATACAAATATATGCACAGACCACATACGTAAAATTTGAAAAGATTAGAATTTCAATTGGACCTTTAAAAAATAACTGAAAAAAAGATTTTAAAAGTTCATAACTATGGAAAAATAGATATCTGAGAATGGATGAGAAAATTTTGAAAAGGGAAAATGGTAAGGAATTTTCCTTTTGACACGTTAAACTGTATGCCTTCCATTTATACAATTATACCAACTATTTCTTAATAAAACTGGAAAAAAATACTTCCCTGGTGGTCCAGTGGTTAAGAATCTGCCTGCCAGTACAGGGGACAAGGGTTCGATCCCTGGTTTGGGGAAGATCCCACATGTCACGGGGCAACTAAGCCTGTGTGCCGGAGCTGGTGGCCACAGCAAGAGAAGCCACCACAGAGAGGAGCCTGCACCGCTAGAGAGTAGCTCCCGCTTGCCACAGCTCGAGAAAGCTTGTGTGCAGCAACAGAGACCCAGCACAGTCAAAATAAACTAAAAAGAAAAACTGGAGAAAAAATGATTATCAAGTTCCTATACACTCAAAACTAATTTAGCACTGATCCAGAAATGGAAAAATTAGCGGAATCAGTCTGGAAAAATATCAAAACATACATGATAACAGCATTTTAATTTCATGAGGAAAAATGATTTAATAACCAGCGCTGGCATAATTGGCTGTTTGTCTGAAAGAAAACAAAATTACACTTTCTATCTTATCCCATATACCAAAAAAAAAGCAGAGCTAGTACATTTTTTAAGAAACTCAACTTCACAACCTCAAGTATGAAATACTTGAGGCAAACAGCAAATCATTATCCACCAGCAGATTGCAAAGCCTGATACCAGAATGGAGGTCAACAAGCTGACATCTCATAAAGTATCAAATACCATGTGAATGTGAGGAGCTTTAAACATTCAGGAAAAGAGTCTGACAATACTCTTGACTTAGTAATTATTTTTGAAAGTCGGCAGAAATCATTCAGCAGTACATTTTGTTGTTGTTCAGCCACTCGATCACGTCCAAGTCTTTTCCACACCATGGACTGCAGCACGCCAGATTTCCCTGTCCTTCACTATCTCACAAAGTTTGCTCAAACTCACATCCGTTGAGTCAATGATGCCATGAGCCATACATAAAGAAATACAAACAAAGTTTTTTATAACAGCCTCGCCTGTAGTGGCAACCATGCTGGAAATAACTGGAAGGATCAGAAAAAGGAAACATGAAATAAACCCCAGCATACACATCCTATGGATAATTAGTCACCTTTGAAAGACACATGAGTCACATCAGTGTTCACTGACCTGGAAAAATATCCATATGTCCTTAAATGGGTTAAAGAGGAAAGCAAGTTGCTGAGTAATGTCTATAATATGATCCCCTCACCTTTTTTTTTTTTTTTTTTTTGAAGCAAACAGGAAACAAGAAGTGACCTGTATGCTCGTGGCTTAAAGGAGTCTGTATCACGCACACCTGTCTTTGTGTGATATAGACACGTGTACGTGATACAGACTATCGTCTTTTTGCTTTCCTTAAATTTTTAAAAAACTGTAATAAAATGCATATCATTTAAAATTTACCATTTAAATCATCTTAGAGGCACAGTTCAGTAGTGCCAAGTATATTCCCATTGTTGTGCAACTAATCTCCAAATTCCTTCATCATGCAGAACTGAAACTTGGTGCCCGTTAAATAACAACTTCCCAGTTTGCCCTTCTCCCAGTCTTGGTAACCAATATTCTACTTTCTGTTGCTATAAATTTGACTACTCATAGGTACCTCATGTAAAGAGATTCACACAGTATTTGTCTGTTTGAGACTGGCTTATTTCACTCACCATACAGTCTGTAGGTTCATCCATATTGGACCCTGTGTCAATTTCCTTTTTCAAAAATTTTTTAATTTTTTTTTTTTTTGGCTACACTGGGTCTCAGCTGCAACATTCAGGATCTAGTTCCTGAACCAGAGATCAAACCCAGGCCCCTTGCATTGGGGGCACAGAGTCTTACCACTGGTCTCATAATTTACTTCTTTTTAAAGGCTGAATTCATCGTATGGATAGATCAGAGGCTTCCCAGGTGGTGCTAGTGGTAAAGAATCTACCTGCGAATGCAGGAGATGCAGGAGACATGGGTTCAATCCCTGGGTCGGGAAGATCCCCTGAAGTAGCAAATGGCAACCCACTCCAGTATTCTTGCCTGGGAAATTCCAGAACAGAGGAGCCTAGTGGACTACAACCCATGGGGTCACAAAGAGTCGGACACGGCTTAGCACACAGACACACACATGGACAGACCACAATTGTTTATCCATTCATCTACCGATGGACACCAGGGTTGCCTCCACCTCTTGGCTGTTGTGAACAGTGCTGCTATGAACACGGGTTTACAAATGCCTACTTGAGACTCTGCTTTCAATTCTTTTGGGTACCTACCCAGAAATGGAGTTGCTGGATCATATAGTAATTCTTGCTTTAATTCTTGAGGAAATATCACTATTTTCTAGAGTTGCCCTTCATTTTACATTCCCATCAACAGGGTACAAGGGTTCCAATTTTTCCACATTCTCCCCAACCCTGTTACTTTGGGTTTTTTGATAGCAACCATCCTGATGCTTGTGAGGTGCTATCTCATTTCTCTAAAGATGTTGTGATGTTGAGCATCTTTTCCTATGCGTGTTGGCTGTTTGTATAACTTCTTTGAAGAAATGTCTACTTGAGCCCTTTGCTCATCATTTTTAATTGGGTAATTTGGTAGTTTGGGGCTGTTAAATGATAGGTTTGACAACCTTTTTAACACTGTCACCTAAGAGGGGTACCAAGGTGGCCCTGACAGAAAAGAGGGCAGAGAAGCCAGTTATGTTGTCTCTGTATTATTTGAATTGTTATAAAACACATACATTGCCTTTCTTATTATTTTTATATTAATGAATGATAGGGAAAGAAGATGAAGTTCTGTCTCTGTCCCTCACTACAAAGAGGAGCCTCAAGTTGATCCTCACAAGGTCTACCCCCTTCCTCTTTTCATCCTAGTTTAAGTCTGTTAATCCTTCTGAGGTCTAGCCTATCCGCTCTCATCCTAGTTTAAGTTTCTCTGAGTTAAAGTGTTTTTAGTTCATTTGCACCTTTTCCAACTGCAAGGGACTGAGGTTCAAAATAACCCATTTCTTGGTCTTTTTCTCACAGATATTAAAATATCCATAACACTTGCCACAGGGTGAAAAGTCAGTGATATTTGTTCTTTTATAGATATTATTAAAAATACTAAGAACTCAAGGATATTACAAAGTGAAGGAATCAGTTCAGTTGCTCAGTCGTGTCTGATCCTTCACAACCCCATGGACTACAGCAGACCAGGCCTCCCTGTCCATCACCAACTCCCAGAGCTGGTGATGGACTCTGTCTATCGAGTTGGTGACGCCATCCAATCATCTCATCCTCTGTCATCCCCTTTCTCCTCCCGCCTTCAATCTTTCCCAACATCAGGGTCTTCTCAAATGAGTTAGTTCTTCATATCAGGTGGCCAAAATAAAATATGCTAAAAGTAAAAATGCTTCATTCATTCATTCATTCATTCAACAAACATTAACTGAATGCAACTTCACTTGCTAGAGATATAGCAGTAAACAAAACAAGAAAAAGTTGGAAGGTGATTAAGTGCAGTACAAAATAATGTCAGGCCGGGAAGGAGGGATAATATTTTGGTAGAATGGTCAGGGAAACTTTCTTGGACAAGGAGTCTCAGTTGTGACAGCGGCTATATGTCCATGGTTCATCCATGAGGGAGAGAGTCTCCTTAATTAACATAAATCTAATTCTCAGAAAGATTCTGACAAGCTTAAATAATCATCTTAAAACTCAACATTCAAAAAACTAAGACCATGGCATCCAGTCCCATCACTTCACAGCAAATAGATGGGAAAAACAGAAACAGTGGCAGTATTTTCTTGGGCTCCAAAATCATGATGTATGATGAGTGCAGCCATGAAATTAAAAGACACTCCTTGGAAGAAAAACCTATGACAAACCTAGACAGCATATTAAAAAAGCAGAGACATTACTTTGCCTACAAAGGTCCATGTAGTCAAAGCTATGGTTTTTCCAGCAGTCATGTATGGATGTGAGAATTGGACCCTAAAGAAGACTGAGTGCCAAAGAATTGATGCTTTTGAACTGTGGTGTTGGAGAAGACTCTTGAGAGTCCCTTGATTCAAGAATGTCAAACTAATCAATCCTAAAGGAAATCAACTCTGAATATTTATTGCAAGAATTAATGTTGAAGCTCTAATACTTTGGCCACCTGATGCAAAGAATTGACTCATTGGAAAAGACCCTGATGCTGGGAAAGATTGAGGGCAGGAGGAGAAGAGGGTGGCAGAGGATGAGGCAGTTCGATAGCATCATTGACCCAATGGACATGAATCTGAACAAACTCCAGGAGATAGTGAAAGATGAGGAAGCCTGATATGCTGCATGTCCATGGGGTCAACAAAGAGTAGGATATGACTGAGTGAGTGAACAACAAAAGTCCCTCATTTATTCACTTTTTCAATCATAAAATATTTCAGCACACATACTTTGTTGAGTCAACTAAAACTGAAAATGCATATTCCAAATCTTGGTCCCTGAGTAAACTGCAGTGCCTTGGAAGGATGAGTTAATCAGCACACAATTCTAGGCTTTTAAACGGAAACGCTCAGAAGACCAGAGCAAAGGCTCCAGTGCAGAAGAGGTTCAGTGGGTGAGAGGGAATCAGTAAAAGGGATTACACAGTGTGTTGTTTACAGGGCAGGTGGTCATCAGTGGCCACTTTGGTATCACACATCACATCAGTCGCTCAGTCGTGTCCGACTCTTTGCGACCCCATGAATTGCAGCACGCCAGGCCTCCCTATCCATCACCAGCTCTCGGAGGTCACTCAGACTCACATTCATCGAGTCAGTGATGCCATCCAGCCATCTCATCCTCTGTCGTCCCCTTCTCCTCCTGCCCTCAATCCCTCCCAGCATCAGAGTCTTCTCCAATGAGTCAACTCTTCGCATGAGGTGGCCAATACTGAGTTTAGCCTGAGCATCATTCCCTCCAAAGAAATCCCAGGCATCTCCTCAGAATGGACCGGTGATCTCCTGCAGTCCAAGGGACTCTCAAGAGTCTTCTCCAACACCACAGTTCAAAAGCATCTATTCTTCGGCGCTCAGCCTTCTTCACAGTCCAGCTCTCACATCCATACATGACCACAGGAAAGACCATAGCCTTGACTAGGCGAACCTTGTTGGCAAAGTGATGTCTCTGCTTTTGAATATGCTATCTAGGTTGGGCATAACCTTCCTTCCAAGGAGTAAGCGTCTTTTAATTTCATGGCTGCAGTCACCATCTGCAGTGATTTTGGAGCCCAGAAAAATAAAGTCTGACACTGTTTCCACTGTTTCTCCATCTATTTCCCATGTAGTGATGGGACCAGATGCCATGATCTTCGTTTTCTGAATTTGAGCTTTAAGCCAACCTTTTCACTCTCCACTTTCACTTTCATCAAGAGGCTTTTGCGTTCCTCTTCACTTTCTGCCATAAGGGTGGTATCATCTGCATATCTGAGGTTATTGATATTTCTCCCAGCAATCTTGATTCCAGCTTGTGTTTCCTCCAGTCCAGCATTTCTCATGATGTACTCTGCACATAACTTAAATAAACATGGTGACAATATACAGCCTTGACGTACTCCTTTTCCTATTTGGAACCAGTCTGTTGGTCCATTTTCCCCCATACTTCATGCTTCCTGCAGATGGGAAAGTCTGCTTATAGTAAAGGAAATTCTGATAGCCACAGCCTTTATAAGAGTCTTATTTAGCTGACTGGGCTATATGCTTGCTAAAGATAAGCAAAAGCATCCCAGGATTCATAGGAGTCTCTACTGAAAGGTAGGAACAAGTGAAACAAAGAGAGATCAGATAGAAAGAAATGCTTTCTAATGAGTTTCACCTTGGTGTGGTAATGTGGCTATACTTATGATTTCTGGTCTTCATCCTATCTGATTAGAAGGGGGAAAAAAACTTATTTACAAAGATCCTCTTTCTTATTCTCATGGAACTTCTGGGAAACAGCAAGAGGCAGGGCATATGATTCTTTTATTTATATTTGAGTAAATAAAGGACTGTCTGAGTCAGGGAGAGACTCAGGTCACCTGCCTCCCAAGAGCTCTCATAGCTACTCATCCAGAAGTGAATATGATATGACCAACTGAATTATTGTAAAGATGGGGTAATAGAACAATTCCTAAGCGATAAGGTGAAGGCCCTCAGGGGTTTGGTCTATCAGATCTGCTATGAAATAGTACTGGAATTTTCAGAAGAAAACAGGACTTCCCTTGAGGTCCAGTGGGTAAGGACTCAACACTCCCAACCCAGGGGGCATAAGTTCAATCGCTGGCGGGGAACTAAGATCTCACATGCCACCAGGTGCAGTCAAAAAAAGAAAGAAAAAGTCCACATCCATCCTAGAAACCAAAGCAAAGCACTCTCCACATGTCAGAGCCTTGGAGAGATTCTGGCTGCACCAAATGCAGACTCGAGCTATAGGAAGAGATCAAGAACACCAATTCATAGCTTCTTTTCTTGAGAGAAAATGTAGTATCCCCAGGAACAGCAAAGAGCCCTAGCAAATGGCATCACTCCTTTCTAACTTGGATGGATGAAGGAAAGAGGAAATGTGAGACTGTGGACATATTTCTTCACTCGCCAATGCCCTGAAGACGAGCCCTGATAAGGAGACAGGGCAGCCCTGGGGATGGAGGGCTGACAGGATGAGCATAACTATGCAGCCAGGTGGCTCTGAAAATGAGTTCCAGTTCTAGTACTCACCAGGTCTGGAACCCCAGGCAAGTATTAAACTTCTCTAAATCTCTCTTTTCTTCTCTGCCAAACTGACTAGTAACTATGCCTTTTGCACAAGACTGCTGTGAAGATTCAATGAGGTAAGAGTGTAGAGTGCTCAGAATAGTCCCTGCAAGTGCTTGTTTAGTGATGGTGATAGATATGATGGTGATGGTGATTGATAGGATGATAGTGGTCATGATGATGAATAGGATGGTGGTGATGAGAGATGATGATGGTGATGATTAGTAGTAAAACTGGAGTTTAAAATTTGGCAAAATATAGCTAAAGCTTTTGAAGAGCTTCAAATATTTTAAATATTCTTACTCTTTGATCCAGGAATTCCACTTACTGGAAATATTCTTTTGTTTTTGTGGGGTTTAAGTTTTTTTTATATGGACCATTTTTAAAGTCTTTATTGAATTTGTTACAATACTGTTTCCTTTTTTCAACCAGGAATCTACCCACATCCCCTGCATCAGAAGGTGAAGTCTTAACCACAGGACTGCCAGGAAGTCTGGAAATATCCTTTTGGAAATAGAAATAGACAAGAGTATTTAATGATAAAGTTTCATTGTAATTGGAAAAACAGTAAACAAATTAATAAATACTGAACAACAGTAAAGGGCTTGAGGGGGAAAACTGTAGAAATAATGAGATCCAGACAGACTGACCCCAATTATGGAGAGTGTGGTGGAACAGGCTGTCAGCACTGGGAAATGTGAGAGGCTGGATAAATGAATGATATCTCTACTCCCTCCACACTTAAAGAGAACAATCCCTCCTTCACTTCCACAGGACAAAGGAAGTCTACCCTCTGCAAAGACTGAATGAGAGATGTTCCCAATTTAGGGAAACCAGGTTAGAGAGAGAGAGAGGGGGAAAGATACAAGACAAATGGGTTTACATATTAAGTTGAGTTAAGGATCTTGGCCCTCTTGTCCTATTGATGTCTCACAGTCCTGGGGGCCAGGCATGTTCTGACTAGGTACAACTGGAACAATTTTTCTGAGAGAATCTAAACTGCCCAGAGAAAAGTCTATAGATAAAAGCATACAAACTTCAAAAAAAAAGAGTTTCTCATTCTCCTATATGAACAAGGAGTCAAGAGATCAGCAAACATTTGGGGGAAATTGTTCAATACGCAGACTATAGCAAAGAAAAGACAAGGGGATTCCCTGGAGGTCCAGTGGTTAAAACTCAGAGCGTCCACTGAAGGGGGCACAGGTTCAATCCCTGGTCAGGAAGTTATGCATGCCATGAGGTAGAGTCAATGGGGAAAACAAACAGAAAAGAGAACCTGGCTGGCATAAGGCGAGCTAGTCCAAGCAGCTACAGTAGCCACCCAGACTGAGGCTGCAAATGTTAAACGTTACAGGTGTTAAGAATGCACTAACTCAGATTTTCTATTTGGTGAAACCAGAGGTATTGAAAGACAAGTCAAAAGGAATAATTTTCTCACTATCTGATTCACTCTTATGCTCATACCATGTATATTACACCATCTAAAATTCTCTCTCTGAAATCAAAAACATGGCTCCCTTCCTGCTGGCAGGGCAATAACATTCTTTCACATCCAACCCTGAACCACTGTCCTCCACCAACACATCCCACTCAGGCACCCAAACTTGATTTCCATTACCTGGGTCACTGGAACGACCGGCACTAGAACTTCATTATACTCTACGCCCACGATCTGGCATATATGATACTGAGATCAACAGGCGTAGAAATAAGAACCCAAAACTCTCAAATAAAATGATCCCACTGAGCAGGACCAGCCCCATGAGCAGAAAGTTCAGAAACCTGATGATGACCCAAACACCTAACTTTGATTGCTCCTTTTTAAGAAGCCCATAATTCTCTGTGACAGCCTAGAGGGTTGGGATGGGAGGTGGGAGGGAGGCTCAAAAGGCAGGGGATATATGTATACTTAAAGCTGATACACGTTGTTGTACAGGAGAAAAAAAACACAATATTGTAAAGCAATTATCCTCCAATTTAAAAAAAAAACTTTTCTACAGTTGAAGAATATTTGAGATTCTTTTCTAAGTACAAGTACTGGACAGAAAAATTCCTTCTAGAAAATATATCAGTGAAAATCTTGCTTTCTTATTTGTATTTCGTCTTACACAAGAAGATTAATGCTAATATTAAATGTGTTGTTTCAGCTTCTTGAGCCTCAGCTTTTTGGAACAAAGAATCAAGTAGTAATAATCCTGAACAGGCAGTATGATGGGTCAAAGATAAATTCAATTGTATGTTGTATTGGGAATATAGTCAATACTTTATAACAACTTTAAATAGAATATAACCTATATAAATTTTGAATCATTATTTTGTACACATGAAACTAATATTGTGAATAAAGTATACCTCAATTAAAAAACACTTTAAATACCATTAAGTAAATACATTTTTTTTAAAATGGAGAAGGAAATGGCAACCCACTCCAGTGTTCTTGCCTGGAAAAGTCTATATACAGAGGAGCCTGGCAGACTGCAGTCCATGGGGTTACATGACTGAGCACACATGTGTGAGAGTGAAGGGAGATGGATTGGTAGCAATAAACTGGTAGAACTAAAAAAATATATATATATATATTTTTAAAGATACTCATTATTTAGGAGCCCGAGATCAATTAGTTGTTTTAAACACAAGAGTTTGAAAGATCCCCTCTCGATTATTGTATTATGTGTGTGTGCATAGACTGATTCCAAGGTTTGAAAGATTAAGAAAAATCTGAGATGTCATTTTTAATAACTCAATATAGAAATTATAATAAGCTTTTACTCCATCCAAATTGGGAGAAGTGATATCAAAATTAGGAGTTGTGATTTTCCATTACTGTGAATTCTTAAGCAATAGGACAATATTGCTTTAATAAATAGTCCCTTTATGGTTTAACAAACAAACAAAAAAGGCCTGTGTTCCAATGTTACACACTGCAGTCAGAGACAACAGCTGCCAAAAATAGAAATAAAGTCCAAGAGACTGAGTAGGTTGCAAATTGCTCTTCTCTTGGGAGGAACAATTCCCTTCTCCCTATCTTTGCACTGTTTCTCCCTCAAAACGCATTACATCCAGAATACATCCTGTGTAAGTGGCCATGGAGATCCTAGCCAGGACCTGATAATGGGCTGGGTGCTGAGATAGGGCCTGGAGGAAGCAATTTCTGCACTCCAAGAACTGAAATCTCACTGCTCTCTCCTCAGTGTTGATGGATCCAGGACACAGGAGAAAAGAAACCTCCTCAGTCCACACACAGTGACTCTGTTTTGTTCAAAGGTGCTTGGTTCCCACAGAATACTTTGACCACCATGTCACTCTAGCTTATCCATGTTTTAAAGCTGAAATCAAACGCTTCACCCAACTCCCCCTCGCTTTTCAAGCAGACACAAAGAGTCCAGCTGAACCATTGTGAGGGCACTCTCTGGTCTAAAGAACCACATGCCAGCAGGCAGAGGAGGAGCCTTTCTCAGAAACAGAGTCCAGGATTTCCCCAGCTCGACAGACCCCCTTCACAGATCATGTCCCTTCCTTCAAAGACTCATTGGGTGATGCACGGGACAAACAAGTCCAGCCGGAACCACAAGAAGTCTTTCTTTCCAGTCGCCAGCTTGCTGCTGTGGAGATACAATGTGGAGTTGTCCAGTGAAGGACAAAACCAAGTTGGGGGGACTTCCCTGATGGTAGAGTGGCTAAGACTCCACACGCCCAATGCAGGGGGCCCAGGGTCAATCCCTCATCAGGGAACTAGATCCGGTATGCTGCAACTAAGACCCAGTGCCCCCAAATATATAAATATGTGTATATATTAGTCACTCAGTCGTGTCCAATTCTTTGCGACCCCATGGACTGTAGCCCTCCAGTCTTCTGTCCATGGAATTCTCCAGGCAAGAATACTGGAGTGCATTGCCATTCCCTTCTCCAGAGGAACTTCCCAACCCAGGGATCGAACCCTGGTCTCCTGCATTGCAAACAGATTCTTTGATATATAAATAAATATATTTAAAAGTCAAGTTGGGGGGGAGGAGCTAAGATGGCAGACGAGTAGGACGGGGAGAATACTTTCTCCTCCACAAATTCATTGAAAGAACATTTGAACACTGAGTAAATTCTACAAAACAACTTCTGAATGCCTCCAGAGGACATCAGGCACTTAGAAAGACAATTCATTATCTTCAAAAGGAGATTACGAGCCCTGCAGTAACTCCTTTTGCAGAGAAGCAACAGACACTAGCATTTGCTATTAGTAAGCAGGGGCTGGGCTAGGAGGAGCGGCGTGGCCTGCATTGCTTTGAGTAAGGATTTGGCCTGGCTATCCCAAGTGCTACCTGAGTGAAATAAACAGACTGTTGGATATCTACTACATCAAAAGCCAGCCCTAACCTAAGACACCACCAGGACTACATACGAAACAAAGGACTGCACAGAGATAGCCAGCTGCAGACCGTCCCACTCAGGTGACAGGCAGCCAGAGCTGGAAGCAGGCAATCACAGCCCTAGAGAGACATTATCTACAAAACTGTAAGCAGGTTTTTGTGTTAACTAACGCTTCTTGGGGCTCTGGACAGTCAACATCCGCCTGAGAAGGTGCGCCAGTTGTATACCCAGAAAACTGAGCAGCAGGGAGGCGATAAGTCACAGCAGCTGCGCTCGCTAAACACTTCATCACCTGCGCTACTCGGACCTGGGAAGGGCACAAAATGCAGACTCAACCGAGTCTGTGCTTCTGAGGACTATCCGAGTGCCTGAACCTGGCTGGCTTAGATTTGGGTGTTCATCTCCACCCCCTCTGTAACAGGGCAGAGATCAGATATTGAAAAGACCAGTAAACTGCCTCAATAAAGAGAATTCAACGAACTACCAGAATATAGTAAGGACACTCTAAACTTGACAATTTTAACAAGATGAAGAGACAGAGGAATACCCAGCAGCTAAAGGAACAGGATAAATGCCCACCAAACCAAACCAAAGAGGAAGACATAGGGAATCTACCTGATAAACAATTCCAAATAATGATAGTGAAATTAATCCAAAATCTTGAAATCAAAATGGAATCACAGTTAAGTAGTCTGAAGACAAGGATTGAGAAGATGCAAGAAAGGTTTAACAAGGACCTAGAAGAAATAAAAAAGAGTCAACCATAATGAATAATGCAATAAATGAGATCCAAAACACCCTGGAGGCAACAAATAGTAGAATAACAGAAGCAGAAGATAGGATTAGTGAATTAGAAGATAGAATCCTAGAAATACATGAATCAGAGGAGAAAAAAGAAAAACGAATCAAAAGAAATGAGGACAATCTCAGAGACCTCCAGGATAACATTAAATGCTAAAACATTCGAATCATAGGAGTTCCAGAAGAAGAAGATAAAAAGAAAGACCATGAGAAAATACTTGAGTAGATAATAGTTGAAAACTTGTCTAAAATGGAGAAGGAAATAACCACTCAAGTTCAAGAAATCCAGAGAGTCCCTAACAGGATAAACCCAAGGCGAAACACCCCAAGACACATATTAATCAAATTAACAAAGATTAAATATAAAGAACAAATATTAAAAGCAGCAAGGGGAAAACATCAAATAACTCACAAGGGAATTCCCATAAGGATAATAGCTGATCTTTCAATAGAAACTCTCCAAGCCAGGAGGGAATGGCAAGACATAATTAAAGTGATGAAAGAAAGTAACTTACAGCCCAGATTATTGTATCCATCAAGGATCTCATTCAAATATGAAGGAGAAATCAAAAGCTTCACAGATAAGCAAAAGTTGAGAGAATTTTGCACCACTAAACCATTTATCCAACAAAAACTAAAGGACATTCTCTAGATAGGAATCACTAAAAGGGTGTATAAATTTGAACCTGAAACAATAAAGTAAATCTTACTTATCAATAATTACTTTAAACGTTAATGGGCTGAATGCCCTAGTCAACAGACAGATCAGATCAGTTGCTCAGTTGTGTCCGACTCTTTGCAACCCCATGAACTGCAGCACGCCAGGCCTCCCTGTCCATCACCAGCTCCCAGAGGTCACTCAGACTCACATCCATCAAGTCAGTGATGCCATCCAGCCATCTCATCCTCTGTTGTCCCCTTCTCCTCCTGCCCTCAATCCCTCCCAGCATCAAGTCTTCTCCAATGAGTCAACTCTTTGCATGAGGTGGCCAAAATACTGGAGTTTCAGCTTTAGCATCATTCCTTCCAAAGAAATTCCAGGATTGATCTCCTTCAGAATGGACTGGTTGGATCTTCTTGCAGTCCAAGGGACTCTCAAGAGTCTTCTCCAACACCACAGTTCAAAAGCATCAATTCTTCGGCGCTCAGCCTTCTTCACAGTCCAGCTCTCACACCCATACATGACCACAGGAAAGACCATAGCCTTGACTAGGCGAACCTTTGTTGGTAAAGTAATGTCTCTGCTTTTGAATATGCTATCTAGGTTGGTCAAAACTTTCCTTCCAAGGAGTAAGCGTCTTTTAATTTCATGGCTAGTCAACAGACAAAGACTGGACAAATCGATACATAAACAAGACCCCCTACATACCTTGTCTACAAGAGATAACCAAAAGATTAACAGACGAAGACTGTTAACCAAAAGATAACCAACGTGAACGTGAACGTGAACTCGCTCAGTCGTGTCCGACTCTTGGAGACCCCGTGGACTGTAGCCTACCAGGCTCTTCTGTCCATGGGATTTTCCAGGCAATAGTACTGGAGTGGATTGCCATTTCCTTCTCCAAGGGATCTTCCCAGCCCAGGGATCGAACCCGGGTCTCCCGCATCGTAGACAGACACTTTACCGTCTGAGCCACCAGGGAAGTCCAAAGATAACCAAAAGATAACCAAAAGATCAACAAAGACTGGACAAATCGATACATAAACAAGACCCCTACATACCTTGTCTACAAGAGATAACCAAAAGATTAAAACAGGTCAAATGGATACAAAAACTAGACCCCTATATATGTTGTCTACAAGAGAACCACCTTAAAAATAAGGGATATATATTGACTGAAAATGAAGAGCTGGAAAAAGATTTTCTATGCAAATACAGACCAAAAGAAAACAGGAGTAGCAATACTCATATCTGATAAAATTGACTTTAAAATAAAGGTCCTGAAAAGGAGACAATGAAGGTTACACATAATGACTTAAAGGAACAATCCAAAAAGAAGTTATAACAATTATAAATACATATACACCCAATACTGGAGCATTGATATATCTAAGACAAACACTAATTAGTATGAAAGAAGAAATATACAACAACACAATAACAGTGGGAGACTTTAATACCCCACTCATACAATCTGGCTGTAAATAGACAAAGTAAAGAGGAAAACATTCACTTATGAGCCTCAAAAACTTCAGTTCACTCAGGAGAGTTTAAAAAAAATTTTTTTTAAAAATAGACTTGTTCATTCTGTAAATGTTTATTGACTATTTTATGGGTCTGGTACCACTTTGGGTATTAGGGAGGAAGAAGTGACAAATGTGATTCTGTCCTAAATAATATATTGTTGTAAAGATAGACCTACCAATACAAAATACCAAGATGTGCCTAAGATGAGGACACCCAAACTGGACTTTTAGTTTCCTGAACTTTTCATTTCCAGATCAAACCTCCTAATATAAGATGAATTTAATATGATTTTTTTTAAACGTTCTTTGTGATTACAAACAGGAAGCCATTAGTTAAGAAATTACATATACTCCTCCTCACCATCACTCCCCTTCTTCCTTTCCATTTCCCTCCCACCCTCATTGATCCTCTCCTTTGTCCATTTTCCCCTGCAAAAAAAATAAATAAAGTCAAGTTGGGGTTTGGACACAGATTTAAGGCAGCCCACTCTGGTCCTCGGTGCCATATCACCCATATCAGCCAGGTGGCCTGTGACAGATGGGCCTCTCCCCTAGGCCACAACCCAATGTCCCATTCATCTCTGTCCTCTTCAAACACATACAGAACAAGTGGAAGGACACCAACCAACTAACATCCACTGAACGGACAGGACCTGCTATCACTAAGAAAAGAGGAGCAAGGGGCCAGCATTCAGCACAAGCTCTAAGACAGAGGTCCCCAACCCCCTGGGTCACTGACTGGTCCATGGCCCTGTCAGGAACCAGGTTGTACAGCAGGTGGTGAGCAGCAGGCAAGTGAACAAACTTCATCTGTATTTACAGCCGCTCCCCATCACTCACATTACCGCCTGAGCTCCACCTCCTGTCAGATCAAGGGAAGCATTGGATTCTCATGCGTGCTAAGTCACTTCAGTCATGTCTGACTCACTGCGACCCTATGGACTATAGCCCACCAGCCATAGGAGACCCTATGGCTCCTCTGTTCGTGGGGATTCTCCAGGCAAGAATACTAGGGTGGGTTGCCATGCTCTCCTCCAGGGGATCTTCCCCTAGATTCTCACAGGAGCACAATAAATATAATACACTTGAATCATCCCCAAATCATCTCCCCCACCCCTGGTCCGTGGGAAAATTGTTTTCCACAAAACTGCTCCCTGGTGCCAGAAAGTTTGGGGACCACTGCTCTAAGGGTCCAGAGAACCACCTTAGCTAAACAGTCCTAAGACCAACCATGTGGGTGGTCAGAGGCAGGGGCAAGAGGGGTGGACAGACTGTAAGGAGGGTTCTTCTCAGACCCTCAGACACACCTACAGCAAGAAACGTGCAAAATTACAGATACTGACTGTGAAAGTCCTACCTCTGGAGGTTGAAAAGACCAAGATGAGAATGAAATCGGGAACTACTGGATCAGACTGAAATGTAGAGTTCAGGTGTGAAAATGCCACTTCCCCTTATCCGAGGCGTCAGAAACAGCTGCCCCATCACACCTTTGGAAAACTTAACCCCAAACCACTTCCCACTCACAGGGCACACGTGAGGGTCCCGACTCATCCTTCTACACCCGGCTCCATACCAAACTCGCCCAGAACAGAAGCCAAACACCCGAGGTTAAAATCAAAAGAGGAACAAGCAACCCCAAGGGAAAAAGCAGTTCTCTAAATGCAGAGGGGCAGGCAGGGCAGCACACAGGACCTGGTAACATCTTTGCTCATCCCAGCACCATCCCCCCAGCCCGAGCATCCTAAAGGGCCTCAGAAACCTAACATCACCCAGCTTCACTGCATTCATTTTCAAGAATAAATGTGTTTGGGGACCTCCCTGGTGGTCCACTGGTTAAGACTTTGCCTTTCAGTGCAGGGGGCATGGGCTCGATTCCTGGCTGGGGAGCTAAGATCCCACATGCTGTGTGGCCAAAAAAAAAAAAAAAAAAAAAAAACCCCAAACATAAAACAGAAGCAATGTTGTAACAAATCCAGCAGATTTTAAATATGGGCCACATTGAAAAAAATGTTTAAAGAATAAATGTGTTTATTTATGTCAGGATAAGAATGTCTATAATTCTGGATGTCCATCTCATTTGCTTGATTTCTTCTCCTTGGAGCATGTGGAGGTATTCACAGAGAAAGCTGAATCTTTCTGGAAGGCTACTTGAAAGATGCCTCTAATGAAGCCCTGATGGAGCCATGGAAAACCCAAACTGGAGTTAAAAATGAGCTCTGCCTCCCAGGTCTCCAGCATCTCACAGAAAAGCCTGCAGAAAAGAGTACAACACACTCACCACATAAAAAAGCAACACTCAGTTCTCCCAGTCAGAAGGGGGACAAACAGCCTATAGATTATCAGCTTTGTTTTGCTACATTGATGCTGTTCTAGGCAACTCCAATTTGTGTGTGAAACAAACAACTGGGGCTAGGTGAGCAGAGTGCTAAACAAGAGTCACCCTAGGGAAATTTCTGGAACACCCGCCTCCCCGCTTTTCCACACTGCTGGTTCATTTCAGGCCGGAAATAGAGAGGCCTCCCCCGCCTCTTGGGTCTGGCCCGATCCACAGGAAACTTCTCTCTTGATTAGACTCCCACTGAGCTGAGGGTTCAACTTTCCATCTTTCATTCCAACCCACACATCCCATCACTCCACTAAGGCCTAGCCAGGGGGCCACTGCAAACAAACTTGCCCACCCACATCCACTGTGGGCAATCATTGTAGGAAGTTCAGGCTAACAGTCAACCATGCCTTTTTCTTGGAATCAAGCAATCATCCTTTGAACCACCAGGGAATACTCTCTGTACAGCAGATTAATCCTCTTTGCTTTTGGCAGTCACAATTCAGGGGTCAATTAAACAGAGCCAAGTCCTAACGCCCTAACCTCTTTCCTGAGCACTTATGATGCTTGAAAAGGGTGTAACATTCTACCAGCCCCATCTAGATGACAGCGCTGGAAATCACACTGACCTTCCAGAACCTTCTTACTCCTAGGTTTTCCTCCATTACAACACAAAGCAGACCCTCTCACTTGCAAGCAGTAAGACAAGCAAAATGAATCAGATGTTTGCTAATGACTTTGGATGAATGGGTCACAGTCACATGATACAGAGCGATATTTCCTTTTAAAACAGACTTTCCAACTGAAATGGGATCCAGATGTTATAGGCAGATGTGTATCCAGTCCCCTTCCTAAGTGGTACCTACGGAATGAAGACTCAACTTAATTTGACTTTTATGTGTATTCTTTCTCTCCCACTACAATGTAAGCGCCTCCAGATCTTGAGCGTGGAGCACTTGGCCACCGCATGGACAGCACGCCAGGGCTGGCCCACAGTTGATCCTTGAAAGCTGGCTGGTCCGATAAATCAAACAATAAGGAAATAGAGTGAAGACGGTTCAAATGCATCAGACTAAACCCCAATCAATGTTCAAGAACAAAATATTTCCTGTACAATGTTCTGGGGATGGATTTAGATTTGGAAAATCTTAATCCCTTTGCTTACTAGGACTATTCATCAAGCTGACAGCCAGATTTTTTTTTTCTCCTGTTTTATAATAGCTGCTAATTTGAATCATCCTTTACATGGAAGCTTTATTTCTAAAATCTTTATTAGATGACAAACTACACAGATAGCATTTCATATTTCAGAAATCTCAACCATTCTTTAAGACCCAACTCCAAAAACTGGTCACATTTACTGAGCACTTTCTATGAGCCAGGGGTTTTTCCAAGTGGCTCAGTGGTAAAGAATCTGCCTGCCAATGAAGGAGATGAGGGTTCGATCCCTGGGTTGGGGAGATCCTCTGGATGAGGAAATGGCAACCCACTCCAGTGTTCTGGCCTGGGAAGTCCCATGGACAGAGGAGCCTGGTGGGCTACAGTCCATGGGGTCACAAAGAGCTGGACATGACTTAGCAACTGCACATGCACGCACTACGTGCCAAACCGTTTGGGAAGCTCTCAGGTACTTATTACCCACTTTGTCTTTATAATCTCTGGGGTCTATTTTGAGCTCATCCTTCACAGGTGAAGAAACTGGCTTGTCTTTCCTTTAGGCCTCCTCGGTCCTCTCCAAAGGAAAGGATTCATTTCCTCTTCTGAAACCCTCTTTAGCATGGTGTGCTTCTCTTATGAAACATATATTGTCCCATGAGCATGCAACAACTGAAGAATCCTACCCTCTCTGCCTCACTGTCAGCTCCCTGAAAATGAGGCTACCGTCTGCCAAAGGTACTAAGTGAAGTGAAAGTTGCTCAGTCATGTCCGACTGCGTAGCCTTTCCGTTCTTCAGGGCATCTTCCCAACTCAGGGATTGAATCCACATTGCAGGCAGATTCTTTACCAGCTGAGCCACTAGGGAAGCCCTTGGTACCAAAGGCAGGTCCCAAATGGTATTAAAGGCAGATGCAACAACTGCTAATCAGAATCACTCAAGATGTTTTTAAAACAAAGCACAGCAGAGACCTGGGCTTCCCTCCCTGGGGATTCTGGTCTTGGTCCTCTGCAACCTGCATCTTCAGAAGGCTGTCCAGGTGCTACTGACACCCACCAGGTTTGAGGACCACTGTCCAATTCAACAGCTCAGGACCCTGCACATTGTGGGTAATGAACAAAACATGTACAATGAATGGATGGCTTAATGAGTAACCATTATGAGTTGCTATTCAAGATATTTCCAGTTGTCTTCCAAGGGATACAGAACAACCCACACCCAAACTTTGCCAACACTCCCAACCTACTCCTTAGCACTCTGTCCCCACCCCCTTCCCACATACAGCTCCAGCCACACTGGCCCTGTGTCTGCGTGCATGCTCAATCACATCCAACTCTTCGCAATCCCATTGATGGTAGCCCACCAGGATCCTCTGTCATGGGATGCTCCAGGCAAGAATACTGGAGTGGGTTGCCACGCCCTTCTCCAGGGGATCTTCCTGACCCAGGGACTGAAGCTGCATCTCCTACACTGGCAGGTGCTTTCTTTACCACTGAGCTACCTGGGAAGCCCCTGGCCCTGTGCACTGATCCTCAACTGTGCCTAGCCCTCTGCCTGGACCATTCTAGCCCTATATTTGCATGGTTTGTCCCTTCTTTTCTTCAGATCTCTTCTCAAATGTCACCTCCTCAGAGAAGTGACCTCTGGACACCCTTACTAAACCAGAGCACTCATCACCCTCATCACCCCCATCACAGTCCTTTATCAAAATTCTCATGGCCTTTAACACTGACATTACATATATTTTTAAATTTTATTTTTGTTTTTAATTGGAGGATAATTACTTCATAGTATTTTGTTGGTTTCTGCCAGACATTAACATGAATCAGTCATAGGTATACTTATGTCCCCTCCCTCTTGAACTTCCATCCCACCCCCATCCCACCCCTGTAGGTTGTCACAGAGCACTAGATTTGAGCTCCCTATGTCATACAGCTAATTCCCACTGGCTATCCTATCTATTTTACACATGGTAATATATATGTTTCCATGCTACTCTATCAATGTGCCCCATCCTCTTCATCCCTGTATTACATACACTTTAAATGTACTGTTTGGGGACTTTTCTGGCAGTCCGGTGGTTAGGACTCGGTGTTTCCATGGCTGAGGGCATGGGTGCAATCCCTGATCAGCAAACTCCAGCTCCCACATGCCCTACAACATGGACAAATAAATACACCATCTGTTTCTTTCTGATTAGAATGCACACATCAAGGTTATGTACGGATTCTTTGAGGAAAACGCAAATTTCCCCTGTTGTTTAAGTCTTTTTCTATCTGCACTGTTTCAGAGGACTCCTATCTCTCACTGTGACAGAAAGAAGTGGCCTAGTTGATTTCATGGATCCCTTCCAGGGTCCAAAGTCCTAGAAAAAGGCATTTTTACAGATAGGAAAAACGCTCAGACATCATCTAATACAGAAGCTTTTGTTGATCTGCAGTCAGGGAGTCCTTGAAGATGTATAAACTTTGTAAAACTACAATTTTGTCTACACAATTTTCTGTGGCAAGAATCCACAGCCCTAAGACATGGAAGCAACCTAGGTGTCCATCAACAGATGAATGGATAAAGAAGTTGTGGTACATATATACAATGGAATATTACTCAGCCATAAAAAGGAACGCATTAGAATCAGTTCTAATGAGGTGGATGAACCTAGAGCCTGTTATACAGACTGAAGTCAGAAAGAGAAAAAAAATATTGTGTATTAACGCGTGTACATGGAATCTAGAAAAATGGTACAGGTGAATCTATTTGCAGGGCAGGAATAGACACGCAGACAGAGAACAGAACTTGCAGATAGAGATAGGGAAGGAGATGGCAGGCTGAATTGAAAGAGTAACACTAAAACACATATATCACTGAAAACAGCTAAGTAGTGGGCAGCTGCTGTGTAACACAGGGAGTTCAACCCAGCAGCCTGTGACACCCTAGAAGGGTGGAATAGGGTGGGTGGCTGAAAGGAGGTTCGAGGAGGAGGGGACATATGTATGCTTATGGCTGACTCATGCTGTTGTATGGCAGAAGCCAACACAACATTGTAAAACAATTACCCTCCAATTAAAAATAAAATTAAAAAAAGAATCCACAACTCTCATTGGAATTTCAAAAAAAGTCTAATTTCCTAAACGAAAACTTAAAATTCTCTCTGCAAAATCTTTGATTATGGATGAGGAAACTGAGGTTCTCCAAAGAAGCAACTTGTTTTTCAGTCATTCAGTTGGTCCTTTTTTGTGTCAAAGAGACGGCTGTGTTAGAGCAGACTAATGGTATCAGCTCAGTCGCTCAGTCGTGTCCGACTCTCTGCGACCCCATGAATCGCAGCACGCCAGGCCTCCCTGTCCATCACCAACTCCCGGAGTTCACTCAGACTCACGTCCATCGAGTCAGTGATGCCATCCAGCCATCTCATGAACTGCTATAGCTATAACAATTTCCAAATCTCAGTGACTTAACACACTAAAAGGGTATTTCTCTTTTGTGAAAAGTCCAGTGTACATGTTCCTGACATCCCTCCTGGGCAGCTCTCCTCCCAGTGGGGACTCAGGGATCCAGGCACTTTGCATCTCCCATGTTCCCCATCCTCTGTGACCTCAGAGTCCTCCACTGGATTCTCGGCAACTGGCTGGCAACAAGGGAAGAGAGAACGAGCCGAGAAACCCATGGGATGTTTCCGGAGCCAGACCTGAAAGTGTCACACGGTGCTTTCACCCATGTGAATGGACCAGAGCTCATCACTGAGCCCCGGCCTGACTTTCAGTGAGGCTAGAAAATGCATCTTCCTATATGTCCAATTGAAAAAAAAAAAAAAAAAAATGGATTCGGTGACTACCTAGCCACTCTCTACCTTAATCACATAATCCACTGTTTTCCAAACTTCAGTCATCCCCAAATAACCTTTGTAGGTTTTGCTATATGTGTATCAGCTGCATTATTATTTAGTGCTTTTCTAGAAATCGATTCACTTTTTTAATAGTTAAATACATTTATTTTAAAAGGCTACTTGGTCACTACAGTAAGTGGAAAAGTAGTATCTCTTCCCATAGATAGAATGCAGTCATAAAAAGAAAAACAATCACAAAACACTCTTAATTTAGTTAAGGACCATTTCTTGCCAGGCTTCCCTCATAACTCAGTTGGTAAAGAATCCTCCTGCAATGTGGGAGACCTGGGTTTGATCTCTGGGTGGGGAAGCTCCCCTGACGAAGGGAAAGGCTACCCACTCCAGTATTCTTGGTCTTCCCCTGTGGCTCAGCTGGTAAAGAATCCGCCTGCAATGTGGGAGACCTGGATTGGGAAGATCCCCCTGGAGAAAGGAAAGGCTACCCAATTCCAGCCCGGAGAATTCCATGGACTGTCTAGTCCAGGGAGTCATGAAGAGTCACAACTGAGCGAAGTTCACTTTCACTTTCTTGCTAGAGGCACTGAACTGAGGTCTGCTTTGTTGTTGTTCAGTCACTAAGGCGTGCCCGACCCTTTGCAACCCCAAGGACTGAAGCACACCAGGCTTCTCTGTCCATCACGATCTCCCAGAGTTTGCTCCAATTCATGTCCATTGAGTCAGTGATGCTATCTAACCATCTCATCTGCTGCTGCCCTCTTCTTACATAAGATCAAATGGCTGGTGAGTGACAGTTCTAAGAAGAACCCACAGTTGTTGATTCTCAAGTCATCCCCTGCCCCCGCCCCCATTTAATGTTCCCACAGAAAGAAAGGACCCAGCCCTCACACCACCAGACTGCCATTCTGGACTTTCAGAGTAGCTCCTCTCATGACTAAGCTTCTGGGCAAAAACAGTGAAGTATGCCTTCCCCTTCCTAACAACTTCATTATTCACAAATTTGCTTGTGGTTAGGACATCCAACGGGAGGAAGACTCAAAACTGCCCCAAGCCTCTTTCAAATGGCATTTCAAACACAGCAGTACAAGGCAGCATCACAGACCCTCACCAGATGCCCTCAGCAAATAAAGAACTCCTTTTCCTTTCCTACTAATGGCTCAGATTTTCCCATGATTTTCTATAATGATGAGCGCCAATGAAAATCACCCCCATCACATGTTCCACTGACTAGTCTTTCAACAGCATGGCTTCCAAACCAGCCTTGCTGGAATGAAAAAAATAATATCCACCAAGCCATTTGCAGAGAGTGCAGAGAGGGAGGGCATGCAAAAAAATAAAAGGGCAAGGGCACACAGTAACATCCATCAGAAGCACATGATCTGTCTCCTACTCTTTAGGGATTTGCTTTTTCACAAAAAGCTCTTCAAAGTACTCTGGAATGCCATATAAATTTTTCCAGTTAGGTCACTGCATTGCAAGGAGCAGAGACCCTCTCACGTTACCCCAGGAAAAAGTCTGTTTTAGACCTGGAATTGGAAAGCTGCTCAGAACAAGGGCAGCTCAAGGGCCTGGATTCCCCCTGCCCATCCCACCCCCAACAGCCTGGAGGGTTTCACTCCATGCCTGCTTCCTTCTATCCATCAGCTTCCTCAGTTTCCACGTGGTTTTTCATTCATAACTCTGGCTGCCTTGTGACTTCAGTCTGCCATGGATCCAACTCTTTCAAATAACATCCTTGCAGCATTTGCCTCTATAACAAAACATTTCCTGGGATTCCTTCATTCAAATTCTTGAGACAGGGAATCTGACTGACTCAACTTATGTCTTCGCGCCAAGATCTATGTCATTGTCCTGACTATGGAAGGGTCTCCCGGGGGTGGTGGGCCCACCATGCACCAATCAGCATGGCCATGGAAGTCAGACGTGGGATAAAACTGACTACCTAGACCTTCCCCAGGTCTTCTGTAGGGGCTGCACCTAGACGGTAGAGGAATGTCACACAGGCACTAAAGCAGGCTGTTCAACCATGCACTGGCATGCAAGAGACAGCTGTTAAATTTTCAGGAATTTTGAGAGCTATTTGCTAATCCACACGTAGCTAAAAGTACACCACAGACATTGGCAAATACCACAAATTCGGGGGTTCTTTTGGTTTTCCTAAAGAGCTCATTTGAGAGCACATCATTGCAGCATTAATGGTTAAAGGGGAAAAAGAAAAAATTCAAGGTAAACACGGTTCCCCAACAATCTGGCATCATCTATGTTGTTTCCCTCTTTTCTCCCCCCAACCTCCACTCCAGCCAGAATGGAGAGCTTGCTCATCCGCCACCTGCCACAAGGACCTGTCTTACAGCCAGTGCTCATGCTAAAGCCACATCCCAGCCTACCCAAGTGACAATGCCAATCTCTGTCAGGTTCAACTTCCTCCCTGAAGCCTACATTGTTCCCTCTATTAGAACAGCCTCTGCTGCTCCCAACTCCTGGAACCCAAAGTATACATCTCTGCATCCTTTTCACATCCAAGCCTTTTACTATAGTCATTCCTGGCTTCATACATTGGGGTCCTTTAATTCATTACAAACTTCCCAAGAAGGGGTCTATATCCACTTCTCTGGGTCCTTCAAAGGGCCACCCACGTAATCACTCCTCAGTTAACCAGCCTACCTAGTAAGCACGTGGTAAACGAATACAGAACACTTATTTCCACAAGTCTGCCGCCTACAATTCTAGGCCTGCTAATCCACCAGTTCCCCCAACAGATCTGAGCCCTGAGAAGTGAATCAGCAACGAGGATTCGGCCTGGAAGGCGGCCAAAGGCGTGGTTCTCCCATGTGTGTGAATTACATTCGCTAGATCCAAACGCTTTTAAGAGAAGGGAAAAGTTAGGCATTAAACACGAGGATTAAACTTTGATCTGACAACATCAAGAGTCACACTTTAAACCATATTCAAACCATCCCCCACTCCTCAGTTAACCTCATTTCCCTTAAGTCTTTGGGAAAGATGACTGGGAGCATTAAGGGGGAAAAAAAATCTCAGAACTAGGAACCAGATGAACAAGATCACAAGTTCTCCACTCTCCAGTGGAGAACATTAGTCCTTCATGTCATGGATCACTTAACAGCCGGAAGAGTATATACAAGCTGCCAAGAAGTTAGAAGGAAAACTATTAGATTACAAGTGGCATGGGAAGAAAAAGGCCAGAAGAAATGGGCTTCCTTGCCCCAAAGCTTTTTCTGGCCAAAGCCTCCTAAGTCAGTCTCTAGGGAGAAAATTAAACGGCATGTCACCTTTGGATCATGGTGTTTTGGGGTCCATGAATGTGGCCTTACTGGCAATGCTTAGTTTGCAGAAATATTCAAAAATTGAAAATTCTTCATACTCTTGAGAATCTGGAAGGTAGAAAATAGTATCCTAGTCTACAGATGGAAAAATTAAGCTAAAGAAAGGCAAGTCACTTGACTGTAACAGACACCAAAACACAAAACCAGTTCAAAATCCTGGTATCAGTAAGTCTGATTCATTCCACTCATCACACCAGCAAACCCTAAGTGCCCCAGAATACAAAAAAACAAGTGACTTCTGTGGAATGGACAATTCTTGAGGCTTAATCCAAATATATGGTATGAAAAATAGTTTAAAAAAAAAATTCTCAGGGATTTCCCTGGTGATTCAGTGGTTAAGACTTCACCTTCCACTGCAGGGCCTATGACTTCGATTCCTGGTTGGGTAGCTAAGATCCCACATGCCTCCTGGCCATAAAACCCAAACATAAAACAGAAGCAATATTGTAACAAACTCAATAAAGACTTTAAAAATGGTCCACATCAAAAAAAAAAAAAAAAAAAAGTCCTAAAAAAATTCTCAGAAATCAGACAAAAGAACATGGTAGAATGACCATTTCAAGCAAGGAAACAAGCCCTCTAATCTTCCCCAAGTATAAAAACCCGTCACTCAAGTCTGCTGATAAAAGCGAGAAGATAACGACATATTATGGCAGAACACATGTTTTGTTTTAGATATCATGTATATTTCCTCCATCTGTCCTTTCTTGATACTAGCAGTTTAAGGAAGATAGGACTACAGAGATGCTGTACTTTTCCTAAGACTTGCTTAGGAAAAATTGCTGTTGTTTAGTGCCTAAGTTGTGTCTGAGTCTTTTGTGACTCCATGGACCTCTGTCCGTGGGATTTCCCAGGCAAGAATACTGGAGTGGGTTGTCATTTCCTCCTCCAGGGGATCTTCCCAACCCAGGGATCAAACTAGAGTCTCCTGCATTACAGGCAGATTCTTTACCACTGAGCCACCAGGGAAGCCTCATCAACATGGAATTTTGCCCCCTGAGATCTAAAAGAAATCGACTGAGAGTAAAGAGAATAAATAAAAGCAAAAGTCCACCTGTCCAGATGTCCTCCCCTAACACATGCTGATCTGATCCTTAAACATTTAGTCTTTTGGGGGTACCTTCCTTGGTGGTCTGGTGGTTAAGACTCTGCTCTCCCAATGCAGGGGGCCTGGGTTGGATCCCTAGTCAGGGAACTAGATCCCACATACTGCAAGTAAAGATCCCATGTGCTGCAACTAAGACTTGGTGCAGCCAAATTTTTTTTTAAGCGTGTTTATAGTTTTTTTTTAAAAAAATTTAGTCCTTTGGGCAACAAATGAGGAGCTCTCCATTTTCACGGTCTAAAATTGGCATTAAATCAGAAACAAAATGCCACCCGTAGAGAAAGGTGATGGGATTACAGTTTGCTTCAAGGAGTGGGACATTTGCTTTTGAAATAAGTCCTGTTGTCACATCTGAAAGAAGCAAGCAGGCTTCTATCTAATTCAGGAAAGAAAATAAGAGGCAGATTCAAAATTTCCAAGGCTCTTGGCTTTAGTCAGAGCTGGGACATGAAAAGAATTCCTCTACAGACTCAAAACCATTTCTGAATTTGTAAGAGACCTCCGTGAAGCTATCAAGCTGTTTGGAAACAAGCTTGAGTAACAGTCCTGATGTTGCCAAAGAAGCAGCAGGAACCAGCCTCTCCCAGGGCATCTAAAGTTCTTGAAAAATGACTCCAGGGATTTCCCTGGTGGACCAGTGTTTAAGAACCCGCCTTCCAATGCAGGGGACTTGGGTTTAATCCCTGGGCCGAGAATTAAAATCCCACAGGCTGCAGGGCAATTAAACCCACAAAGGGCAACCACTTAGCTCACGCTCGAGAACAAGAGAAGCCCAGATGCTGCAGAGCAGAATAAAGACCTAGGGCAACCAAGTTTTTTTAAAAATGACTCCAGTACTCTAACGCAAACAATTCTTGGCTTAGGTTAGGTACCTGGCTTCCTTAAGGAAGACTACAGGCCCACAAGATAATCATTCAAGAGTCTGTCCTCAACTGATTCCTATTTTCAGATTCTATAATAATCCATGCAGTAGGACCAGAAAGGGGTGGCCTAGGGCTATTGGTCATAAATGTCTCTGAGGTCATCCGGCTGGAGATGGCATAAACTGGGGCACTCTGTCAGGCCAAAGTAAAGGAAATCAGCCTGTGTGAAGCCCTATCTACTCTATGGATTTCCTATACATCCCTCATCTTACGTTAATACAATCCTCACAGTCATCCCATGAGCCCTGGAACATAAGAGATGCTCAGAGAAAAGTCACAGGAGTGCAGATTTAAATTCCAATTGACCTGACTCAAAAGATTCATGAGTGAGCGAGTGAGTCAAAGTCACTCAGTCGTGTCCAACTCTTTGTGAACCCATGGCCTATACAGTCCATGGAATTCTCCAGGCCAGAATACTGGAGTGGGTAGCTTTTTCCTTCTCCAGGGGAAGTTCCCAATCCAGGGATCAAACCCAGGTCTCCCACATTGCAGGTGGGTTCTTTACCAGCTGAACCACAAGGGAAGCCATGTTAACACATTAATGACCCGGGGATTTCTGCACAAACTAACACCTGTGGCATTAATACATTTCTGGTTAATAATGTGTTAATGAGTCCAGTTAATTACGTGTGAAGTTATTTATACGTCTTAGGGACGTATTCAGAGCCAAGCGACTTCACTTTCTCTTTTCACTTTCATGCACTGGAGAAGGAAATGGCAACCCACTCCAGTGTTCTTGCCTGGAGAATCCCAGGGACAGGGGAGCCTGGTGGGCTGCCGTCTATGGGGTCACACAGAGTCGGACACGACTGAAGTGACTTAGCATAGCATAGCAAGAGAGGGCCACCTAAAAGTGGAGAGAATTCCCTGGCAGTCCGGTAGTTAGGGCTGGACGCTTTCGCTGCCACGGTCCAGGTTCAATTCCTGGAACTAAGCAAGCCGTGCGGCATGGCCAAAACATAATAAAAATAATTATAAACAATGTGCAGGGACAGAAACAAAAGTCCCATCACCCAGAAACCCCTAGGAATTCAACCATGTTCTATGGAGAGTCTTGTAAGACCAGGCAAGTATTCATAAGGGTTTCAAAACATAAGGGTTTTGAAATTGGAAATACACTAGAATCTAGTGTGGACCTTTGAAGATGAGCTCAGAAAGAATCAACCTCCCCTACTGAGGAATCAAGTCGGCTCTGCAAACAAGGGCACCTGACTGCGAGGCCAGCCTACTGTCAGGCAGGCTCCCACCCAGCCAACTTTCAGATAATGACTGCGTACTGCCCACTGTACCAGGAAGTGTGCTAATCTTGTTCCTACCTTCTCACTTGGCTGACAGCCTTCTATGACTTCACAAACACAGAGAAGAATCAAAGTTAGCAGGCGTGGACTTCAAAATTCCAAACCACAAGAAGGTGCTCTCCAAAACTTCACTCTGCATCAATGGCTCTTGCCTCTACCTGGACGTTTCTCATGGTAACTAAGCATGGCTTGGCCAGAAGGCAGAAACATGGTCTGCAGGGCTGTCAACAGTAACCATGGTTCTAACATCAGCTTACTATGTGTCCCTGAGCAGATCAACATCTGCATCCCAACTGTTTTCAGTAACTCAGAACACAATTTTTTTTAAGGTGTATCATATTAGTGATGCTCTTAGATGACAGAAATAATATTTAAGTGTTCTGCTTCATTCATCAAATATTTTATATAATGCAAAACCAAGAATGGTGTACGCCCCAGGATGTCCACTATCTTATCAAAATAAAAGTGACATCATACTTAATTGTCTTCCAATGGGTAGAGGAGTCAAAGTCTGAGACAAATTGTTTATCCACCATAAAACAGCCATTCAGATCCGAAAAACAACCAGCAGATCAAAAGGAGGTGTGATTCCATGAGCTTTGAATTTCAGGATTATAAAAAGATGAGACTAGGATAAACATGAAAATTCCATTTCATCGTTAACTGAAGTAAAATCTTGGGTTTGGTTTTGATGATCAGCAAAGAGACAGAATGTGTTGTAAGTCATTAACTGAACGGAAGAAAGCAAAGTGTATTAAGTTACAGATGGTCATCAAGAATAGAGGAATAGAGGTCATCAAGTTAGATTTTTTGCTACAACACTCAAAAGTCAGCATAGTTTCAGATAGAGGGTGGAAGTCCAACTTACCAAATCCAGCCAAGACATCCTATGTGAATTGAGCCAACCACCAAAGTAAGTCTGTGTCAGTTGCTGGATCCCTAAAGCACAGGCAACAACAGCTATCACCTTTCGCTCACAAACTATATTAATAAAAATAGGAATGTTAGCTCAAATTTTTTTTTAAAAAAATTGGTAATCCATTCACATTGCACAAACTTAACAAGGTACAAAATATTCCGAAAAAAACCCTCATTTTCAGTCCACCATTCTCTTCCAAGAAATAATTAATGGACAATCTCATATATACTTTTGGAAATAATAATCTAGCATTGGCTTCCCTGGTGGCTCAGTCAATAAAGAATCTGCCTGCAATGGAGGAGACCTGGGTTCAATCCCTGGGTTGGGAAGATCCCCTGAAGAAGGAAATGGCAACCCACTCCAGTACCCTTGCCTGGGAAATCCCATGGACAGAGGAGCCTAGTGGGCTACAGTCCATGGGGTCGCAAAAACTCGGACACAATTTAGCAACTAAACCACCATCATTGACAAGTACACACTGACACATGCTTTATCTATTGTGTTCACTGTCTAGAACAGTGCCTGACACAGAGTGGGTACACACCTGTTTAATGAATGAAATTAATACTATATACACTTCTTGTATCCTGCCTCTTTACTCAAATATATCTTGGAAATAAGCCCATACTAAAGAGCTACCTCATTCTTTCAAATTTTTAAAATTTAAGCATAATACACATATAGAAACTGCAGATACGTGTACATTTCACTAAATTTTCATAAACTGAATACACCTGCCATTCTGAAGGAGATCAGCCCTGGGATTTCTTTGGAAGGAATGATGCTAAAGCTGAAACTCCAGTATTTTGGCCACCTCATGCGAAGAGTTGACTCATTGGAGAAGACTCTGATGCTGGGAGGGATTGAGGGCAGGAGGAGAAGGGGACGACAGAGGATGAGATGGCTGGATGGCATCACTGACTCGATGGATGTGAGTCTGAGTGACCTCCGAGAGCTGGTGATGGACAGGGAGGCCTGGCGTGCTGCAGTTCATGGGGTCGCAAAGAGTCAGACACGACTGAGCGACTGATCTGATCTGATCTGAACCAGTACCCAGACAAAGAGGCAGAACAAATACAACCAATAACCTGAATGTCCTGCCCAACCGCCATTACAGCACAACTACCACCCTTTACCCTACAGACATCCAGGGTAGTCACGATCCTCTCTTCTAGAAATAGCGAGCGTTGCCTGCATGGGTACTGACAAACTGCGTAACACAGTACAGACTTTCCCGTTTGCCTGCTTTCACTTAGCCTAATGTTTATCTGTAATTCTGTGTGTCCATGTCAATCACTCTTCTCATGGTCTCATCCTATTTCCTGGCATGAGGACAGCAAAACTGATGACCCATTCAATGGCTGATGGACATATGCATGGTTTCCAACTGGGGGCCATTTTGAATAGTGGACTAACAACCCTCTACACAAGTCTTTTTGTGGAAACTTTTCATTTCCCTAAGAGTAAACTGCTGGGTAATAGGGCAGGTGTATGTCTAACTTTACCAGAAACTATTAAACAGCTTTCCAAAATGGCTGTGCCAATCTATACTTTAACCAGTGCACAAGGCCTCCCGTGGTCACACAGCCTGCAAATAGCTGAAATGTCTTTTTGGTTGCTGTTTAATTTAGCTCTATTAATGGGGCTGTAGATGGCTGGCACTGTGTTTACTTCTCTGTGATGACAAGTGGAGATCAGCATCTTCCTAAATATTTCCTGGACATCTGGATTTCATTTTTGACCATTTTTCTACTGGATTATTGTTTTCTCTTATTTGTAGTTCTTCACATATTCACAATATAAATGTCAGATATATGTACAGGGACCATATTCTTTCTATTCTGCGAGTTGTCCTTTTCAGCTCTTAAGGGTTGTCTTTCCATTTTAATATGATTCAGTATAATCTGCTTTAGTGGTTTTTGTGTCCCTTTAAGAAATCTCTGACTCTAAGATCAACATGTTCTCTTATGCCCATTTTCTGAATGCTTTCACTGTTTTACCTTTCAGACCCTGGAGTCAATTTTTTATGTGACATTAAGTAGAAGTCCAGTTTATTTTTTCAACATAGATAACCAACTGACCCAGCACCATTTTTTGAAGAGATCAGCCTTTATCACTGCATGACACTGTCATCATTAGCAGACATTCTGTCACTGAGTTTTCTTTCTAATGACTGTATGGTACGCCCTTGTATACATGTGTCATAAATAACAAGCCACTCCCAACTGATTCCCATTTAAACTGTTTTCATGTCTTGCTATGTATAATGCTGTACTGAATAATCCTGTCCACATACCATTCCTCACCTGTTTTAGTATATCTATAGGACAAACTCACAGAAATGGAACTGCTAAGTCAAAAAGTGTGTGCACAGAGGTTGTGCCAGTTTTAATGGGATTTTCAGATCACAGTGAACTGCACACACAGTACTACTATAAGACCCAGCACCGAGAATTCCCTGGTAGTGCAGTGGTTAGGGCTCTGAGTTCTCACTACTGAGGGCCTGAGTTCGATCCCTGGTTGGAGAACTAGAACTCTATAAGTTGCACAGTGCGGCCAGAAAAATAAAGAGAAAAAAGATCCAGCACATTAGAACTTCAATTATATCAAAGTTGCCAACATTTTTGAGCCCCATATGTGCTAAGTCACTTCAGTTGTGTCTGATCTTTTGCTATCCTGTGTAGCCTGCCAGGTTCCTCTGTCTGGGGGATTCTCCAGGCAAGAAAACTGGAGTGGGTTGCTGTTTCCTTCTCCAAGGGATCTTCCTTAGCCAGAGATAGAACTCCTGTCTCCTGCATTGGCAAGCAGATTCTTTACCACTGAACCACCACGGAAGCCTCCGGATCCCTTTTATAAAAACAATGTTTATGCTTCTAGTATCCACTGATTGAGAAAAAATATATTACCATGTAGTCCACAGATACTGTGCCTCAGGACCTGAGAGATAGAAACTTAGCAAAGTGCTGTCACTCTCTGAGGGGCGGCCTCCTCTGCTCAACAGTGAAGAGCAAGGGCGCCTGCCATCTGTGACTGTTCTGAAGGAAGCTCAAAGCCCAGGGCAGTCAGGCCAAGGAAGCTTTGCTCGTCTAAAAAAGCTATGTCAATGTGTCTTCACTTCCAGGTCAGCACTATAATCATAATCCCTTATGATCAACACAGGCTTCCCCTGGTGGCTCACATAGTAAGGAACCTGCAGTGCAGGAGACCCAGGTTCGATCCCTGGACCAGGACACGGCAACCCACTCCAGTATGCTTGCCTGGAGAATTCATGGACAGAGGAGCCTGACAGGCTACAGTCCATGAAGTCCCAAAGAGTCGGACATAACTGAGCAACCAACACTTCACTTATGATCAACACAGGAACCTCCCTTTCACCATCAGCACCTTGTAAACTGCATTAACACTTGTTCTCAAACACAGCTGTAATATCCTGAGAATGTCATGCTACTTTTGAATTTTGTGACTGACATCACGTCAACACCATGGTGACGAGAACCAAAGACACGGGACCTGTTGCCAACCTGAGACATTGTGACCACCATGGAAGCCACAGTGTGACTTCCACTTTGCAGGCTCAAACCTCGGAACACACTTCCTTCTCTGAACCCTTCAAAAGGGGAAGGTGGTCGGCAAAAGAAACCATCAACAAAATGAAAAAGAAAACCAACCGAAAGGAAGAAAATATTCGCAAATCATACACCTGATCAGGGAGTTAATATTCAAACTAGGTAAAGGACTGGTACAACTCAGTATCAAAGGCAAAAGAACCAAACAGTAAGATTGAAATTGGGCAGATGATCTGAATAGACACTTTCCCAAAGACATATGTATGGCCAAAAGATACATGAGAAGATGTTCAACAGTAGCTGTCATCAGAGAAATGCAAACCAAAACCACAAATGAGAGATAATCGCACACCTGTCAGAATGGCTCCCATCAAGACAAGAGATAAGCGTTAGTGAGGAAACACTTTCTGGAGAAAACAGAACCTTTGTGCGCTGTTGGTGGGAATGTAATCTGCCACCAAGGAAAACAACTACAGACATTCCTCAAAAAATCAAAAATAGGACTATCATATGATCAAGCACAAAGAATTGATGCGTCTGAACTGTGCTGTTGGAGAAGACTCTTGAGTGTCCCTCGGACTGCAAGCAGATCCAACCAGTCAATTCTAAAGGATATCAGTCCTGAATATCCTTTGGAAGGCCTGATGCTGAAGCTGAAATTCCAACACTTTGGCCACCTGATGCAAAGAACAGATTCACTGGCAAAGACCCTGATGCTGGGAAAGACTGAAGGCGGGAGGAGAAGGGGACAACAGAGGATGAGATGGTCGGATGGCATCACCAACATGATGGACATGGGTCTGAGTAGACTCCAGGAGTTGGTGATGGACAGGGAAGCCCGGTGTGCTGCAGTCCATGGGATCGCAAAGAGTTGGACACAACTGAGCGACTGAACTGATGATCAAACAATCCCACTTCTGGGCATCTGCCTGAAGGAAACAAAAACACTAACAGAAAAAGATGGAATAGCCATTAAAAAAAAAAAAAAAAGGAAATCCCGTTATTTGCAATGACATGAATGGACCTTGAGGGCATTACGCTAAAGTGAAATAAGTCAGAGAGAGAAAGACAAATACTCTATATAATACTGTTTATGAATGGAATCTAAAAACAATATAAATACAGAGAACAGACTGGTGGCTGCCAGAGGTGGGGGTTGGCCAGGGTTGGGGAGACTGGTGAAGGTGGTCAAAGGTACACACTTCCATTTATAAGATAAATAAGTTCTGGGGATGTGATGTACAGCATGGTGACTACAGTTAATAATACTGTATTGTGTATTTGAAAGATGCTGAGAGAGTATATTTTTAAAGTCCTCATCAGAAAGAAACAGGGACTTCCTTAGTGGTCCAGTGGTTAAGAATCTACCTTGCAATGTATGACATGTGGGTTCGATCCCTGGTTGGGCAGGTAAGATCCTACATACCGTGGGGCAACTAAACCCACATGCCACAGCTGGAGAGCCTGGGTGCCACAACTAAGACCCAATGCAGCCAAATAAATAAATAAATACTAAATAAAAGATATAAACTTGTAACTGTGGGGTGACTGATGCTAACCAGAATTACTGTAGTGTTCGTTTCACAATACATACGAATATAAAGGGCTTCCCAGGTGGCGCTAGTGGTAAAGAATCTGCCTGCTAATGCAGGAGATGCAAGAGATGCAAGTTCGATCCCTGGGTTGGGAAGATCCCCTGGAGTAAGAAAGTGGAGTAAGATCCCCACTCCAGTATTCTTGCCTAGAAAATTCCATGGACTGAGGAGCCTGATGGATTACAGTCCATGGGGTCGCAAAAAGTCAGACATGACTGAGCACACACACAGACAAATATCTAATCATTATATTCTACCCCTGAAACAGAATTATGCGTCAATTATATCTCAATAAAAAAAAGTGAGGGGGGATGACTTAATACCTGGATCTTATTTACAACAAAACCTCCACCTAGAAAAAACCCAGGGATTTCACAGCCTTCTTCCTGTGTGGAGAGAACTTACTCTTTCAGACCCCTTAAGTATACATGATAAAAAGGAACCTGCTTCCTCCAGAGTTATGAAGAAAAAGGAAGCCGCTAGAAGACAAGTTAAGACAAGCAAGACATCTGCTACTGGCTTTGGGATTTGGGTGAAGTCATTTCATGCCTCTGGGGCATATTTTTCCAATAAAATGAGGTGTTAGCCAAGAGGTGATACATACAGAATCTAGCCCCGAGTAGTTTATGATCCTATACACAAAAGCACAAAGCAGTTAGATTTCTATGACTGAGACTTATGACTTACTCTAATAAGTGGTTTCTGACAGGAAGGCTGGGGAGTCAGAGTCCTCTGGTTCCAGGCTCACAGGAAGTACAGCGTATCCTGCCCCAGGTGCACAGGTAACAAGCCAGTCAGAGGGATGCATTCACTGTGACTGAGTCAGCAAAGAACTATTTGCAAGAGGGAATAACCTCTGCTGCAATTTCCTTCCCTCGAGTTTATTTTTAATTTTTATTCAAATAGTTGATTTACAATGTTTTGTTAGTTTCAGGTGTAAAGGGATCCAGTTATACACATATATATTTTTACATTCTCTTCCACTGATTCTTGAGAGTCCCCTGGACTGCAAAGAGATCAAGCCCGTCAATCCTAAAGGAAATCAACCTTGAATATTCATTGGAAGGATTGATGCTGAAGCTCCAATACTATGGCCACCTGATGTGAAGAGCCCCCTCACTGGAAAAGACGATGATGCTGGGAAAGACTGAAGGGAATAGGAGAAGGCGGCAACAGAAGATGAGATGGTTGGATAACGTTGCCATCTCAATGCACATCATTTTGTGTCACACAGACATCAGGCTGTGAGACAGTGGAAGACAGAGGAGCCTGGCATGCTGTAGGCCATGGGTCGAAGAGTCAGACGTGATTTACTGACTGAAAAACTATCACTGGCTGTTACAAGATACTGAGTACAGTTGCCTGAGTTATACAGTATCGAGTTGTATTAAAAGACAAACAGTAAACGACCAAGATTCTCAGAGGGCATCTTGGGGGTCCAACTACTTCACCTGACGTGGACCGTCACATGGAGAATGAACGTGTAAGGGAAGATGGCACAACCTGGAAAAGTGGATCCGTGTGAACAACCGCAGCTTTGCGATGACACAGAGGTTTATGAAAAGACAAAGATCACTTTTGTCTCTGGCTTGGGAACCAGCTGCCAGCAATTCAGACAATCATCTGAGTGAGCTGACGGCCGGCCCAGGCTCCGAGAGGACATGGCCTGGACATCACTTGGAAAAATTAAATTAACACAAGCACCCTCTGCTTTTCCTCATCCAAATCTCTGTCTCAAAAGTATTCTCAGCTTGATTTCAAAAGCACTTTTTTAAGCTTAAAAATAAAACCCCATTATTCCTGCTGTATGCTGGAATCTACTTATCAACCAAGATCAAAGGACTCCTGAAGGATTTATAATAGACTTTAATGTCCACACACAGCAGATATTTCATGGGTGATTCACCTACTTGATGAGGGAGAAACTACTTTTTCCTCCTTTGGAATATTTAGTGAAAAACAAACTGCATGATCGTAGTCAAGTTCAAGTTCTTGGGCCAGAGATCAGGGTCAAATTCTATTACATACAGACCAACACTCTATAATTCTATTACAACTCATTTCAAAGAACTGAAACGACTTATAAGAGATTTTGACCCGTATTCCTCTTCTTATTCTTTTGAGAGTACTAAAATATTTTACATGTGTAAAGTTATTGTGTTATTACATTGGGTATTGCTAGGAAATAACTAGAAGCTGGAAAATGTTTCCTTTATGGAAAAAAAATCCCAAAGAAAGGCAATGCTAAAGCATGTTCAAACCATCGCACAATTGCACTCATCTCACACACACTAGCAAAGTAATGCTCAAAATTCTCCAAGCCAGGCTTCAACAGTACATGAACTGTGAACTTCCAGATGTTCAAGCTGGTTTTAGAAAAGGCAGAGGAACCAGAGATCAAATTGCCAACAATCACTGGATCATAGAAAAAGCAAGAGTTCCAGAAAAACATCTACTATTGCTTTACTGACTTCGCCAAAGCCTTTGACTATGTGGATCACAACAAACTGTGGAAAATTCTTCAAAAGACTGGAATACCAGACCACTTGACCTCCCTCCTGAGAAAGATATATGCAGGTCAAGAAGCAACAGTTAGAACCAGACACAGAGCAACAAGACAGGTTCCAAACGGGGAAAGGAGTATGTCAAGGCTGTATAATGTCACCCTGCTTACTTAATTTATATGCAGAGTACATCATGTGAAATGCTGGGCTGGAAGAACCACAAGCTGGAATCAAGATTACTGGGAGAAATATCAATAACCTCAGATACACAGATGATACCACCCCTATAGCACAAAGTGAAAAACTAAAGAACCTCTTAATGAAAGTGAAAGAGGAGAGTGAAAAAGGTGGCTAAAAACTCTACATTCAGAAAACCAAGATCATGGCATTCAGTCCTATCATTTCATGGCAAATAGATGGGGAAACAATGGAAACAGTGTCAGACTTTATTTTGGGGGCTCCAAAATCACTGCAGATGGTGACTGCAGCCATGAAATTAAAAGATATTTGCTCCTTGGAAGAAAAGCTATGACCGACCTAGACAGCATACTAAAAAGCAGAGACATTACTTTCTCAACAAAGGTCTGTCTAGTCAAAGCTATGGTTTTTCCAGTAGTGAGGTATGGATGTGAGAGCAAGACCATAAAGAAAGCTGAGCACTGAAGAATTGATGCTTTTGAACTGTGTTGTTGGAGAAAACTCTTGAGAGCCCCTTGGATTATAAGAAGATCCTAAAGGAAATCAGTCCTGAATATTCACTGGAAGGGCTGATGCTGAAACTCCAATCCTCTGGCCACCTGATGTGAACTGACTCCTTGGAAAAGACCCTGATGCTGGAAAGGTTGAAGGCAGGAGGAGAAGGGGACAACAGAGAATGAGATGGTTGGATGGCATCACTGACTGGATGGACATGAGTTTGAGCAAGGTCCAGGAGTTGGTGAAGGACAGGGAAGCCTGGCATGCTGCCGTCCATAGGGTCTCAAAGAGTCAGCCACTACTAAGCGATTGAACTGAAGGAAAAAAATCATTATAGTGAGATCTGACTAATTATCAAACCCCACTGGTTTGTCTCAGAAAATTGAGATGAGAAGCAAGCACAGATTAGGTTTCAGCAAAGATGATGGCAAAAATGGACTGCTACAAAAAGCCTTCTGTAAATTTGGACAAACAGAATTTTGAGTAACTACCACCTTTGCTTCAAAGCCCCTTACCAGTAGTACTCTAAATTACTTTTCTTCTCCACGTTACTTGTGACCACATCTTGTTTAATTACCCTGCGTATAGTGTAGATGTGCTTTATCCTTCAGGGTAATGGGAAGTAACGGATGAATCTGAATGCCTTGTTCCTTCCATTAGACTGCACCTTCGTTCCTCTCCAACTCGTGCTCAACACGGCATGCATCCACTGAGTCAGAACATCCTAAACGCTCTTCACCACTGTGATCAAACCTTTTCTTTCCATTAAACCAATCCTACAACATATCTTCCTCCAGGAAGCCTCCACAAATAATGCAGGGGCGGGGGGAACCAGTAGCAGCAAATTTCCACAGTTCCCTTCCCAAGACTACATCATTGAGGATTTCAATTCCTTTCCAACCCCACGATGTTCACAAGACCCTCTGCTAAAACAATTATTAATTCTATTCATCTCTTCTTTAAATGTTCCTTTTCTTACTGCTTTTGACTGTTTATCTCACGGGAAGTGCATGAAGGGCGAAATATTTCATTATGTGGGGGGAAATTCCCTCTCCAGCACAGGAGACAAATTTAGGTAGATAAGGGCCTTCATTTATTCCTTCCTCATTTATTTACTGAGTGCTGGTCACACGCCAGGAGCCAGGGCGGGGTAGGGGAACACTTGATGAAAAAGATAAATTTTGTTCTTGTAGTTCTACATTCCAGTATGGGAGACAGTAAACACAAATAGGACAGTTAGGGAAAAGCAGAGCCACTGAGAGGGACAGCAAGCAAGGTGGGCAAAGCCAGCAGTGCCCTTAGCTAGGGTTCACAGAAAACTCAGAGGAGGGATTATTCCAACAGAGAGACAATACAGGAATGTGATTCCATTTTTTAAAAAATCTTTTGGCCAAACTGCATGTGGGATCCTAGTTCCCCGACCAGGGTTCAAACCCGCATAATCTGTGCTGGAAGTGTGAAGTCTTACCTGTTCAAATGACAGGGAGTCCCACGATTCCATTTTTAATTCTCCTTTTATTCAACTAACTACAATTGATCCTCACTATTCACAGATTCTATGGTATTTGTGAATTCTCCCACTCACTAAAATTCACTCGTAACCACCAAAACAACGTTCCTAGTGCTTTTGAGGTCATTCTCAGTCTTATGCAGAGAAGCAAAGTATGACATGCAAGTTCCCATTTAAGGTCAGGCAAGGTGACACTCCGCTTTTTTGTTTCGGTTCTCATACTGTAGACCAGAGTCCTCCTTACAGTCTTAACTTCATTGCTGTGTCTTTCTTATTTTCTGCTTTTTGTTAATGATTTTGCTATTTAAATGGTCCCCAGGCATTACTGCTGAAGTGCTGTTTCGTGTTCCCAAGTCCAAAAAACAGCTGCGACTTGCCTTCTGGAGAAAATGTGTGAGATACACTTCCTTCAGGCTTGAGTTTATATAAGGTGTTGTGGCCACGAGTTCAATGTTAGTACATCAGTGATGTACACTAAATAAGGTCTTCAAGCCTTAAACAGAAACACACATGTGTAAGGACAGGGATCAGGTCAGTTGATAAACATGTGGCCAGAGGCTCACAGGAACCTAACCTGGTATTTCCCCTACGAACAATGGCTCAATATTCGCTAAGTCCGTGTTCTCAGTGACTTTATACCACACTTACTACTGCAAATAATGAGAATTCACAGTAGATGGATGATGGCAGAGAGAGCTTCAGTGGGGCACGAGCCTCCTTCCTCTTTAATAGAGAAAATGGTCTGACAGGCAACAGCATGGAGCCAGAATCCAATACACTGCTGTTTTATCGTCGTTGCCTTTAATTTTAAGGTTGCCTCTTTCTAAAGCAAGTGATGCTGGTTCTCATTTAATGGTAGGAATGTATGGCTTTTTCAGTCATTGTTTTAAGTAAAAACCAAAAAAGGAGGCAACATGAAGGAAAGATTAAGTAAAAAATAACTTACATGTGGAATCTGACAAAGTGATAGAAATGAAATTATTTTCAAAACAAACAGAATGACAGAAAACAAACTCATGATTATCAAAGAGGAAAATTAGGGGGAAGAGATAAATTAGGAGTTTGGGATTAACATATACACACTACTCTATATAAAACGGGCTTCCCTGGTGGCTCAGCAGTAAAGAATCAGCCTGCAGTGGTCCTGCAATGCCAGGAGCCGTAGGAGATAAGGGTTTGATCCCTAGATCAGGAAGATCCCCTGGAGAAGGAAATGGCAACCCACTCCAGTATTCTTGCCTGGAGAATCCCATGGACAGAGGAACCTGGCAGGCTACAGTCCGTGGGCTCACAATAAAGTCGGATGCAACTTAGCGATCAAACAAATATATATTAATAAAATAGATGATCAAAAAGGACCTACTGTATAGCACAGAAATTCTACTCAATATTCTGTAAAAACCTATATGGGAAAACAATCTGAAGAAGAATGGATTTATGTATATGTATGACTAAATCACCTTGCTTGTATACCTGAAACTAACACAATGTTGGAAATCAACTGTACTCCAATATAAGATAAAAATTTTTTAAAAATCAATGGGGAAGAAAGAGATGGTTCATTCAAAAGTAATAGTCTGCAAAAGTGAGTACACAAGATAGTCCTTTGGGACTCAAGAATAAAGTATCAGAACTTTTATTTATATTTTTAATCTTTAAAAAAATAAAGAAATTAAGCTCTAATATTTATGAACAACAACAACAGAAAAAAAACCAGAGATGGCAAATGGGTAAAGCAGAGGCATGAGGTACTCAAGAGTACCTGGTGTAAAAATGAATACATACAGAGAAACCTCAATTAAAACAGTCATGAGGCCAGAAGTGGGAGCCTTCACCCCTTACAAGAGAACAGAGCCCAGTGCAAAGAAAAACTTCCTCTTCTCACCTGGCAAGAGCTCAGCCAAAGAAAAGCCAGTATACTTCAAACTCTTCATTCCTCTGATGGACTCTTGTTTATTACAGCCCTGCCAACTTCCTTTTCTATAAAAGGGCTCTCTCCTGGTTGCAGGGATCTGCATGTGGCTTGCAGACCTGCCCCCCGCCCCCCACCCAACACCCCCTAAGGATTTGCTGATTCTGAATAAATCTATTTTTTTGCTGGAAAACTAACCAGCAGTCTATTTGTTTCAGGTCAACATAGGACACAGCAGAGATCAAGGTGATGAATGAACAACTGTTGGGAAAGGTATATGGAGTAGAGTTTTGGCCTAGGAGTGAAATTATGTGGACATGGATAAATAATTTATCCTGTATAAACTTCAGTTTTCTTACCTGGAAAAGGAGACAATATGAGAATGACAGCATTATCTCAATGATTTAATGAAACAATGTGTAAAGCAGCAGTGTTGAAAGTTTTTAGTCTTAGAATCCCTATAATGCTCTTACAAGTTATTGACAGGGGATTTCCCTGGCAGTCCAGTGGTTAGGACTCCACGCTTCCACCGCAGGGGCCATGGATTTGATCCCTGGTCGGGGAACTAAGATCCTGCATGCCACACTGCAGTGCCAAAAATAATAAAGAAGGAAAAAGAAAATATCTTTTAAGAAAAAGTTACTGAGAATTCTGAAGAGCTTTTGCGTATGTGGGTTACATCTATCAGGATTCAGTATATTAGAAATTCAAGTTGAGACATTTAAAAAAACACTTATTAACTAAAGTAACCATAATAAACCTAATTGTTCTTGTTTAGTCGCTAAGTCGTGGTCCAGCTCTTTTGCAACCCTGTGGACTATAGCCCTTCAGGCTCCTCTGTTCATGGGATTTTCCAGGCAAGAACACTGCAGTGGGTTGCCATTTCATTTTCCAGAGGTTCTTCCCAACACAGGGTTCAAACCTGGGTCTCCTGCAATGGCAGGCAAATTCTTTACCACTGAGCCACCAAGGAATGCTAGCCACCAACAGATGCTAGCAAAGTATTTTTTTGGATCAAGCATGGCTCAGATGGTAGAGAATCTGCCCACAATGCAGGAGACGGGGTTTGATTTCTGGGTCAGGAAGATCCCCTAGAGGAGGAAATGGCAACCCACTCAAGTATTCTTGCCTGGAGAATTCCACGGACAGAGGAGCTTGGAGGGCTACAGTCCATGGGGTTGCAAAGACTTGGACACGACAGAATGACTAACACACACACTTTTCCAAACAAAAACACTTAGAAGAGTGGCACTGTTTTGCATATTTGTGAATCTCTTTAATATCTGGCTTCACAAAAGGCCTTTGGACTCTCATACCTGCATTTGCATTCAATCTGATGCAGTATCACATGCAATGTAGCCTCTGGGAAACTATACTGTGTACTCATGACAGAACAGACTGAAAGCAGGCCAATAACATCTTACTATTATACTACCAGGAAGTTTTCATCTCATGGGCCATCTGAAAGTGTCTCCAAGACCTCCATAGGTACCTGGGACACACCGACACAAAAGGTTTAGAACAGTGCCTGTCACGAGGTAAATCCATAACAAACATTAACTCTCTATTCCTTTTATTCTCAGACTCAATGCTGTTAGAACATGAATGCGTTAGAGTGAGGCCTTCTTCAGTTCACTACAACTGTATAATATCTAGCTTGGCCATGTAACTAACAGGCTCTATAATTAACTAGCTGTGTGATCTTCATAGGCAAGGACTCTTAATCTGTGTTCAAATTCAAGGATCCATGGGCTTGAAAAGGGTAGAAAAAATTACACATCTGTTCTCTGACAGTGTTTACTGCATTGATGACCAGAGGCAATAAACCACAAGTGTACCAGAGATGCTGGCCTCAACTGAAATCACAGGTGTTTCACATACAAAACAGACAACCAGCAAGGGCCTATCATACAGCACAGGGAACTATATTCAATATCTTGTAATAACTTATAATGGAAAAGAATCTGAAAAAGAACAGATTTATATATACATATAACAATCAATCCAGAGAAGGCAATGGCACCCCACTCCAGTACTCTTGCCTGGAAAACCCCATGGACGGAGGAGCCTGGTAGGCTGCAGTCCATGGGGTCGCCAACAGTTGGACATGACTGAGCGACTTCCCTTTCACTTTTCACTTTCATGCATTGGAAAAGGAAATGGCAACCCACTCCAGTGTTCTTGCCTGGAGAATTCCAGGGACGGGAGAGCCTGGTGGGCTGCCGTCTATGGGGTCACACAGAGTCGGACATGACTGAAGTGACTGAGCATAGCATAGCATAGCAATCAATCACTTTGCTGTACACCTGAAACTAACAATACTGCAAATCAGCTATACTTCAAAAACAAATTCAATAAAAGAAATCACAGGTGATTAAATAGCATATTATGGTTACTACAGATATCTTAAAGAATTGTACATGCTCATCACTATTTCAAAATAAAGTAGTTATTATGTGTTAATAAAGAAGCACAGGTGACTTCCCAAGTGGTCCAGTGGTTAGTACTTCATCGTCTAATGCAGAGGGGTGCAGGATTGATCCCTGGTTGGGGAACTAAGATCCCACATGTCTCACCACCAAAAAAACAAAGCATAAAACAGAAGCAACATTGTAAAATACACAATAAAAACTTTAGATTTTTTTTAAAAAAGCACATATATTACAATAACAAATTTTGAAAACTATCTTGACAGCTGTATTCAATACAAATGGCTTGTTTTCAATCTTTTATACTTGATGTATGCTATTAAAAACCTTGTTCCAAGAAAGGGGCCAAAGGTGTTCATGCAACCAAACAGGTGGAAACTATCTGTTTTAAGCAGTTCACTAATTACTCTTTGAGACCAAGTTCCACCACTCCAGCTAGAGTCTACAGAACAGGATCCCCACAGTGAGGATAAACTGAAGACCCACAGCACACCTAAGTGTGTTAACAAAGCACTACAAGAATCCAGTTTGTTTTTACACTAAAATTTGAGAATCTACAAAGTTAAATGCTTTTAGACTAACTAGACCTAGCACAACAAAATTGTTGCAAAGTTAACAGTGAAGCAAATATTCCCCCAAAGTACCTTTTATCACATTATAAAAACATAAAGCACAAATTCTAACAAACAATAGTAAATGATTTTGCAGACTCTGTCATCAACATAATTTGGGTCTATCTTGAACAGACTGAAGCAATGTTTCGATAATCAGAAGACTAACCTGGACACGTATCCCTAAGGTTTGCTTAACATCAAAGTCAAAGTGTTTGACCCTCATGTCCTAAAACAGAAAAAAAAAAAAAAAAAAAAAATGGAAAAGGAAGAAAAAAAAACAAGGAAGAAAAAGGGAGAAAGAAAAGCATTTTCCATGGCTGTGGGGCAGCAATTAATCCAACCAGTCAATTTTTCCCAATCACATTTAAGCAAGTCCATCTATTCCATGCCTGCTTTCTCAGCAGCATATCTCATTTTTTTTTTTTTTTTAAACTTGCAAAGATAAAGACAAACTTAAGGGTCTCACTTCATCTACCAGAACAAGGTAAAAGTCATACTAGAGTGAATGAGATGTTAAAACCTAATAGGGAAAAAAACCTGCACTAAATTATAGAAACCAGGTTGGCACCTAAGAATGTCACACCAACGCCAAGGACAAGCAGTTACCGAATGCATGCTCTCTACCCGCATACCTCTAGTCCCAGGGATGCAATACCATAACCTTCTGATTCACTGAACCAAAGGTTAAGTAATAAAATGTAGGAATGTTGAGGAAGCAGCGTACCCTGGGTGAAAGGCCGGATTATGGGATCCAGAGGTGGAAGGGGACTCGGAACAGGGGACACGCAGAGGAGCGCAAAGTCCCAGAGGAGGGACTCTCCGTGTACGGCACAAGAGAAAAGGGCAGTGTGTGCGTTAGAGGGTTGATGAGAGAAGCGGTGAGAGATATGCTTTATGAAAATATACTGAGCTGGATCTTAGAACCTTGGAAACCGGGCTCAGTTTAGACCTTACCAGGCTGGCCAAGGAAGGCTTCCCAGCAGGGAACTAGTATGATCACCATGTGTCTTGGGAATAAACAATGGACACTGATCCCATAAGCTCATCTGTCTTAACAGTGGGCCCTTTTGTCAAATCCAGATTCATCACAATCTACTGTGTCGGGAACTCTGGTCAATGTTATGTGGCAGCCTGGATGGGAGGGGAGTTTGGAGCAGAATGGATACATGTACCTACATGGTTGAGTCCCTCTGTTGTCCACCTGAAAACTATCACAAACACTGTTGCTGCTAAGTCGCTTCAGCCCTGTCCGACTCTGTGCGACCCCATAAGACGGCAGCCCACCAGGCTCCCCCATCCCTGAGATTCTCCAGGCAAGAACACTGGAGTGGGTTGCCATTTCCTTCTCCAATGCATGAAAGTGAAATGTGAAAGTGAAGTCGCTCAGTCATGTCCGACTGTTGGCGACCCCATGGACTGCAGCCTACCAGGCTCCTCCGTCCATGGGATTTGCCAGGCAAGAGTGCTGGAGTGGGGTGCCACTGCCTTCTCCAATCACAAACACTGTTAACCACCTATATTCCAATACAAAATTAAAAGTTTTGTGTGTGTGTGTGTGTTTTTAAAGTATCCATTGTGTCTAGTGAAATAAATTTTCTAAATGATACTCTGGGGCAATTTTGCCGCTATCTATACCTCTGAAATGCAATTCAATTTTCTTGACTGATGATAAAAATTAAAAATATAAAATACCACTCATTACTATAACTATGGAAATAAACCCCATGTTTTTAGGATATGTTTACCTTAACTATGCCGAAGTCAGAATACTTTTGGAGACAGTTTCTCCTATTAAACAAAATTAGAATTGATAATTTTTTCATGAGAAGTATTGGCTAGGCATTGCTAAATATACTTTCATCTAGGAGTTAGTACCCAATTAACAAAAAGAAATTAGCTCCATCTGACTTCCAGAATTATTGGCTACTTACTAACTGGCACCTGAAAGCTCATGACCAAATTATGAAGCAGAAGAAACATCAGCAACCTATTTCTGAACTACAATCACAGAAGAGTGCAAAGATTCTAAAAGAAATTTAAAGGAAAAAGTTTTTGCAGAGGGAAAACAAGGAATCCTGTGCATATTATTGTATACACACACATAAAATACATACGCGAGGATCACCACCTCAAAGTAATAAATATCAAACAGTTGGTCTGTTTCTTTGTAACTGACTCAAGTCTTTCAAGTTGAAAAGCCCCTAGAGATCTCTCTCTGAAACTGACAAAGCCGTCAGAAAACACAGAATAGGTTCAGAGACCTGCTGCTGCTGCTGCTGCTGCTAAGTCACTTCAGTCGTGTCCGACTCCGCGTGACCCCATAGACGTCAGCCCACCAGGCTCTCCTGCCCCTGGGATTCTCCAGGCAAGAACACTGGAGTGGGTTGCCATTTCCTTCTCCAATGCATGAAAGTGAAAAGTGAAAGTGAAGTCGCTCAGTCGTGTCCGACTCTTAGCGACCCTATGGACTGCAGCCCACCAGGCTCCTCCATCCATGGGATTTTCCAGGCAAGAGTACTGGAGTGGGGTGCCATTGCCATAACCACTAAAGTGAGGGGGTAAAAAAAATGCGGGCGAGAAGGTAGTGAAGCCGAAGACTCACAAATATGCCCAATGAACGACCCTGAAAGGAAGTGATAAAATTCTCAACTGTGTTTATACTAGGGAATCGCACCCAAGCCTAAAGCCACTTTAATCGCCCCACTAACGGCAAAAGTCTTTGCACAAGACCTAAGCAACTTCACTCTATAAAAAATGGAAAGACCAAGAGTTTTCACCTGTGTTAAAGCCCCGTTTCGGATCGAAACACGAAAGCACCCTCCTGCACATCCTGCGGGCTCTTCCAGCACCGCTGTTCAGAACGCCCAAGGACCTGTCACTGTGTTCCTAGTAAAATGTCCTTGTCTTATCCCACGGCGGAGTGGGGATTCAGAAGGCAGTCGGAGACCCTCTCCACTCACGCTTGGGTAGAGGACGACAGTACGCACCAGCAGCCCCGGGGGCCAGCCACCCCCGCTCCCATACCACACACTTCCTGCCGCTTCCATCACCTCCACACCACAGCTTGGGTCTCCTGACCAGTTTACAACTGCTACGGGGATCCCAGTGCCTGGGAGAAGGTGGGAGAGGACGGCTCCCTAACCACCCCCCCCCACCCCCCGCAAACTCTTCACCTGGGGCTTCAGGGAGAACCTAAGAGCAAAGGCAGGAAGCGCTGAGGCAGCCCGCCGACTTCGCGTTCCATGGGCCTCGGCCGGTTACAAAGCACTGAATGAAGCTACTCGGGCAAGAGCGGGCCGGTGGATGAGGGGACAGTGGGCGCGAGCACCGCGGCAGGGCGCCCCAAATGAAGCAGAGCGAGCGCCCTCGCTTTCCACGTTTTTATTTTGCAAAGCGCTTCAGTCTTGGGAGTCGGGGGGCGGGATGGCCAGTCCGGAAACCAACTGCACTTTTAGCCATTCGGACTCCCCAAACTCAGAATGACTCCCCCCATGAGGTACCCTGAGCAGGCTCCAGCTCACACCGCTCCCAAGAAAGAAAGGGGCCCGAGCCAAGCCTTGGCGGCGCCCCGGCGGGTAGCGGGAGCCGGAGCCCGGTCCCGGGCAGGCGCGCACCGAGTGACCGTGCGTCCGCCGCCCAACTTTGCACCGGGCAGGGCCGCTCCCCCGAACTTGGCGGCTGCGGCGGGGACGGGAACGGGGTGGGGCGAGTACTCACCAACCCCATACTTCTGCCTCTTGGTCGGGATCCAGCGGGCCATGGCGGCGACCTCGCCCCGCGGCGGCGGCTGCGGCGGCTACAGCTCCCGGGGCTCCGACCGCCACCGCGCCGCGCACCGGCTCGCCCCGGGCCCTTCCGCCATGTTCCGGGAAACTTCGCTCAGCCCCGCGCGCCGTCTCCCCGCCGCGCCGCCAGCTAAACGCTCCGGCTCCCACCGCGAGCCGCGGTCACCTGCTGCGCCCGGCGGCCACGCCGCCGTGCGCGCCCCTCCCGGCGCCGCCTCGGCCCCCTCCCGCTGGCCGCGCCCTCCGCCCGCCAAGGCCGCCTCCGCGCCACGATCCGCGGGCGCCGGCCAGCCAAGGTCTCCGCGCTCTCCCGGGCCCAGGCCGGCTCCGCCTTGCACACTTCCCGGGAGCAGTTTCCCAGCACAGACTTGGGTACGGTTTTTGTTTTTGTTTTTGTTTTTGTTTTTAATCCTTTTAGTGTTTGGCTTTTTCCCCCCTCTCCGTCCCCAACCGGGCTAAACCCTGGAGCCTAGATCCCTGGCGGCGGGGTGTCGGGCTGTGCTGGAGGGGTCGGGCACCCCCAGGCGGAGCAAGCGGGAGTGGACGCGGAGTCCTTTCTCACCGCGCGCTCCGGAGCATCTGGGAGAACTAGGATGAGTGCATAGGATCTAAGTTGTTTCTAGCCGCCCCGGCTTTCGCAGTGCCAGGCACTCAACCGGCGCTCAATAAATATTTGTTGAAAGAATGAGCAGTTGACTACTGCGTTCACCCTCTAGAGCTTTCGCTGACACCACGAGAGCCGGAAGCCGGACTCCAAGGCAAACGTGATCTCCTGTGGCCACGGTTCATAGCCTTCAAAGCAGGAACATTTGTCTTCTGGTAAATAGAGAACTAATGCGAAGGAGCCGGGCTCCTCAGAAGTATCAAGTAGTTTCTTAGGGGAGCCCCTGAGCGAGAATTATGTAGCAAGTTCTGACTTGGAAATCTTATGTCCACGAGAAACACCTGGGCTCCTCCCCAGCTGAAGAGACTCAGCCCAGCTGAAGAGACTCAGATCTTCATGGTCCAGGAGAAAGCCCGCCCCAAAGCCCTCCCTTTTTCAGCAGCCTAAAGAGCGTTCCTGCGGGGAAGGGGACGAGGCATATCCGAATCTTTCTTGTTCACTAGCTGCATTGTTCAGACAAAGAGTCAAACGCAGGGACTGCACATTTGAACAGCCCTGAACTGTTGGCGTCCTCTGAAACTCTCTTCCTGGAACTCACTTCCATCTGGAGAGACCTCAAGAATGAAGATTGGATCCGAGTCCCAGGTGGGTGTGGGGCTCCTTGCTACCTCACCCATAGAAGTAAAATCTCAGAGTAAATGACCAGCTGATTCGGGTTCGCCATCTGAGAAAAAGCCTCTTGAAATTGCTTTGTTCTCGCAGCCTATGAAGATTTTCTTGCCGATTTTGAACGTGAAAGGAAAATGAAATAAACACGTAATAAAACAAAGCAAAACTTCACTGAAAACGGTGCATTTTAACTTGGGTAACTTTTTGCAAAGTCAGATCTGAATTTTTTATTAAAAGTCTTGTTAATGGTGGGTAACTCTACGTATTTATTCATCAAGTGTAATAATAATTGAAGAAATCTAGTCACTTTAGACTTAACATCCAGAAGGGATTCCGTCATCTGTCCCCCAGATTTCTTTTCCTCTTCTAATGACATCATGATTAACCTAACTTCCCAGGTTAGGTAATTTTTTTTTCTTTTCACAAATATTTATTGGTTGCTTACTAGGTGTCAAGCACTGTTCAAAGAATTGGAGCACAGCAGTGAATAAAATAAAATTCCTATCCTCATAGAGCTTAGTGTCTAACAGGTGGGTAAAGCAAATTTAAGCCAAATGAGGCTAAACCTGTATAGAAAACTCCAGAGTAAGGAGGACAGGATGAAGGAGGTAGGGATGCTGCAGTTCTATATCCAGTGGTCTGCTAAGGCATCTCTGATAAAGTGACATCGAACTATAGATCTGCAGGAAGTGAGGATTTCAGAGAAAAGCGTTCAGAAATCAACAACAGCAAAAGTAAAAGCCAGAGGCGTGTTTGGCTGGTTCTGAAACCACAGAGGAACAGCAAGTATTCCTGGGTAGCAAGAGATGTTAGTAAGGGGCAGAGTATGGGAGAAAATTTGTGAGAGACACAGTGTGAGCCAATAAAGCAGGACCACAAAGTGTATGGTGAGAACTTCATACATTGGCTGTGAAAAAAGTTTGGAGGATTTTGAACCAACCAAGGACATGATCTAACATGACTGCTGTGGGTTGAATAGACTGTAAAGACACAAGGGAAGATGAAGGAAGATCACATGGTCAGAAGACTATTTCAGTAGTTCAGGCAAGAAATGAAGGCAATTGGGTCCAGGATGCTAAGGGTCAAGATAGAAAAATGGTTCTTGACATAGACTGAAGGTAGAAACAACTGAAGGGCAGTGTGGACACAAGGAAGTTACTGAGGCTTCTGGACTCCTCAGTGTAGTTTTTACTACCATATGTTTTGGGAAAGTTTGTGTGCTTAGTAGTACAGTCGTGTCCAACTCTTTTGTGACTCCCTGGACTGGAGCCTACCAGGCTCCTCTGTCCATGGGATCCCCCAGGCAAGAATACTGGAGTGGGTTGCCATTTCCTCCTCCAGGGGATCATTCCCAACCCAGGGATTGAACCTTAGTGTCATTTATCTCCTGCACTGCAGGTTGACTCTTTACCCACCGAGCCAACTGCAAAACCCTCTTGGAAAGTTTGGTGAATGGATAAATCTATGTTGGTTTTTTGTTTTTTTGTTTTTTTAAACAGCTTCACTATATAGGTTTCAGGCCTTAGAAACTCTGAATCTTGACTCCTAGTGTCAAACACAACACGAGTCAAGCATAACCCTAAGGAGACAGGAATAGGTAATACTGGGTCGGCTTGCCCACATGCAGTGAAGCCAATCTACTAACACTCGGCTGTGGTGAAAGAAAGTGCAGTATTTATTGCAGAGAGCCAAGCAAGAAGTTCAGGACTCCAAAAATACTCAAACTCCTCATTGGTTTCAGCTAAGCATTTTTAAAAGCCAGGTGAGGGAGGAGCATCCCAGACTATCTGATTAGCTCGTGCATAATTCTCTGATTGGTTGATGGTGAGGTAACAGGATCCTGTCACAGGGGTTAACAATATAGATCCTTAGGCTCCAGTAGGTCTGGGGGGCTATGTGCTCGTGGTCATCAAGTCATTGCTTTCTTCCACTTGGTGGGGGTTTTAGCATCTGTAAAACAAGTCAGGAAACCTGTATCAGACACTATTATCTGGATACTTCTGAGAAGAACAAAAGCAGAGAGCCTGGGGGAGGGGTCTGTATTGGGAAGGCCAATTACACAGTTACTACATAGAATTACCATTTTCTTAATCATCTATGATATCTACCTATCTTCACCTTTTATATCCCAGCTGCTCTGGATTGAAGTTTTCCTTTCATATTTCCTTAGGTCTGACTTCATACCTTCCTCAGCAATTCTCCACGTGGACCGTTAGGAGCCTAAGTATTTTGCACAAAGTTACTTCAGTCACTTGTGTTTGAGAAAATTGGATGAGTGACATACTCTAACCACAGGTTTATTTTAAATTTAATACACATCAGACTGTTAATCCTCATCCAACATAACTGGATTTCTACCAAAATGACTTCAGCTGCCTCACCCCCACCCCCACCACACACACACACCCCCTCCACCCTGCCTCCACCCCCACCCCACCACCTTGAATTGAAGGCTTTTTGCAAAACTTGAGGTTTGAATTTGGACACTGGATATTTCAAGTGTGACAATAATTGCAATAAGAGGGTTAGAGGAAAATGGAAAATTTTAATTACAGCTTTCAGGATGTTTATTCTTTTTCCTCTGAAAACTGAAGTCCACCCACTTTGTTATATCAGATGGTTAAATCCCAATTTGAAAGTCCATTTAAATCATAAAAGCAGAGCTATTAAAAGTCTTTTATTAAAATGTGGCTGAAAATTAGAGAGTCAACTAGATGGGTAAGTGGAATAACAGCAGGATTCCCAGAAATACCCTTTTTCTTTTTTCAGAAATAAAAATTTCTGATATCTTTTCAGAGGAGACATTAAGCATATTCCACAACCAGGGATATTCGGACTCCAAAGCCCACACATATACAAACACAAGTAAGCACTCATAAACACTAGCTTGCTCTGTTGGAAGGTACCTTGGAGAAAGAAATGAGGATAAATGAATTTGGAGGCTAGTTAACGATGCTGATGAGAATAGAGAGATATGAAGACGGCTGGCAAGAGCTTTACTTCCTCCACTGATTACCAGGTTTATTTTCCCAAATTTGGCTGACTTAATTGAGTCCCTCAAAGAAGCTATGGGTTCTGTTAAAGAAAAAATTCTTTTCTAGGTAGAGGAAGCTCATTCTTTGATCCTACATATGAGTAGAGTTACTTATTGTTTCGGGGAAGGCAATGGCACCCCACCCCAGTACTTTTGCCTGGAAAATTCCATGGACAGAGGAGCCTGGTAGGTTCCAGTCCATGGGGTCGCTAAGAGTCGGACACGACTGAGCAACTTCACTTTCACTTTTCACTTTCATGCATTGGAGAAGGAAATGGCAACCCACTCCAGTGTTCTTGCCTGGAGAATCCCAGGGACAGGGAAGCCTGATGGACTGCCGTCTATGGGGTCGCACAGAGTCAGACACTTAGTCACTAAGTTGTGTCCTACTCTTGCGAGCTCATGAACTATAGCCCGCAAGGCTTCTCTGTCCATGGGATTTCCCAAGCAAGAATACTAGAGTGGGTTGCCATTTCCTTCTGCAGGGGATCTTCCTGACCCAGGGATTGAACCCACGTCTCCTGCATTGGCAGGCGTATTCTTTACCACTGAGCCACCTAGGAAGTCAGAGTGGAGTTACTAGAACTACAAAAAAAGGGGAGGAGGGATATATTTGACTTTAAACACCACTTTGCAGTCTTCTTAGGGCAAATGCTTCAGGACAGGGTGGTTCTGTGTAAGTCAGGGCCAGGGTGATACATTGTAATTTGAAACCAATGATCTAAACTGGACAAAGGAATGGATATCTACAGCCCTAGAAATACCTTGTTCATATGACCCGAAGATTCCCATCACTATCTACTCTCTGTCCTCAAATACCCTGGCTGGTGAGCATCTCTGGGTCTGTCCTTGGCACTGCTCTGTGACTTTGGAGGTGCGGTTTCTTTGATGAATGGGAAGATGATGGTCAGGGCTCTAAAGCTGTTCATATCTTCAGCCCCATCACTGTGAGATTGATGCTTGGTGAACACTTTCATAACAAGAAGCTTTTAGCTTTGTTTCTAGAATACTCTATGCTGCACATATCCTTTAGGAGAAGTTGATGATGTGAGCAATTTGAAGTCATTTATTGTTCAGTCATGTCCGACTCTTCGTGACCCCATGGACTGCAGCACACCAGGACTCCCCATCCCTCACTATCTCCTGGAGTTTGCCCAATTTCATATCCATTGAGTCAATGATGCTATCCAACCATCTTATCCTCTGGGAACAGTCGACTCATTGGAAAAGGCCCCGATGCTGGGAAAGATTGAAGGCAAAAGGGGAAGGAGGCAGCAGAGGATGAGATGGTTGAAATCATTGTGCTTAGTCGCTCAGTTGTGTCCAGCTCTTTGTGACCCCATGGACTGCAGCCTGCAAGGCTACTCTGTCCATGGGATTTCCCAGGCACAAATACTGGAGTGGGTCACTATGCCCTCCTCCAGGGGATCTTCCCATCCCAGGGATCAAACCCAGGTCTCCAGCACTGCAGGAGGATTCTTTACCATCTGAGCCATTGAAGTCGCTAATTTAATGAAAACTGGGTTGTTTGATAGGGAAGAAGGAATGAAAACTACTTGACTTTTTTAAAGACTGTATTTATATATATCTTTTTAAGTGGTGTCTTTTGGTTTTTTAAATCTATTTGCCTGTTTTTGATTGTGCTGGGCCTTCGTTGCTGCACGCGGGCTTTCTCTAGTTGTGGAGAGCAGGGGCTACTCCTTGTTGCAGTGCGCAGGTTCTCACCGTGGAGACTTCTCTCGTTAGGCAGCACAGGTTCATATTCCCTGCACTGGCAGGCTGATTCCCAATCCCTGGACCTCCGTGGAAGTCCTATTTAAATGTACCTTGAAAAGAGATATATATATATATTGAAAACTTATCTCCATAAAACTCTGTCTAAAACAAAAGATGATGAAAACTAAGAAGCAAATGGAAAAGTTAAGCTGTAAGCTTAAGTAAAAATAATTCAACTACGTATGCTATATTATGATTGTAACTACATAAAATTATTCATTTTCATGGAAAATGAAAAAAAAAAACATTTTATTCAACCTTCTTCAAAACAAAATAAATAAAAGAAAAACTACTTGGTTGCTGAGACTCCCTGGATAATGTAGAAAAGCAGGATGTTAAATGCCTAGATTTGACCTTTATTCAGGACAGGAGTGAAGTTTCATTCTGCAGCCCCTTTGTAACAAGGACACTATTCTTATACTGTTTAGGTGACTGTCATATTCAGCAAATTTTTCTATTACTTTGAGGTCAGTTAAGAAATAAGCGTTTGGTCCAGAATTTTTATTTAATACCAGACAGGTTTTCCATGGTCACCAGCTGTAATGTAACAATGGTAATTAACATGTATGGCTTGTGTCTGGTACTATTCTAATTCAATTTCTTTAATCCCCACACATCCTAAGGAGGTAAATAGAACTGCTGTCATCTCCTCATTACAAATGTGCAAATTGCAACTCAGTTATAGTATTACCTGGTTATAGTATTGCCTGGTTATAGTATTGCCCACATAAGTAGTGGCAGACCTAAATTCAAAACCCAGGCAGACTAGTGCCAGGGTCCATGGTCAAAACCAAGAATCAGTGAACTTTTATTGTTAAAAGCCCCATGTATGTATTTCAGACTTTGCAGGCCACATGGTCTCTGTTGCAACCACTCCACTCTGCAGTTTTAGCAGAAAAACAGCCATAGACAATATGCAACAAATGAGTGTGGCTGTGTGCCAATAAAACTATTTGTAGACATAGCATTTGAATTTCATGTAATTTTCTTATGTCATGAAATATTCCTCTCGATTTTTTTCCAATTATTTTTAAAATGTTAAAAATCATTTTTGCAGGCAATGGGCTGGATTTGGTTTGAGGGTCATAATTCGCCAACCCCGACTCTGTACTGTGACTGCTACCCTTTGAAGTCTGTGGAGGAGGGGAGAAAAGGAAGGGGGCAAGGGCCTCCAGGAGAAGAGGCAGGGAACAAGTTAGGGACCAATGTGGCACTTACCCACCAGAAATCTGTCGCATAAGGATTTGGGAGAAGCTTCTGGAAGAAAATTCATTAGGGGAGGAGAACTCCAAGTAGTGAAGGTTGCCTTAGAAATCAGAGGACAGGACACTGACAACAGTGAGTGTCTGTTTTGGGGAATAGTCTACTGGCCTAGCCCCTCTATTCTGAATGATGGAAACTATGAATAAAAAAGTTTAAATCTCTATAAGACAATGGCACACAAGTAACTGCTTTGGTACCCACTGAACAAGCAGACTTTTAAAGAGGTGAGGGAGGCATGTTCATTGAGGCATTAGTCACAATAGCCAAGATGTGGGAATGACCTATGTGTGAATGCAACGATGAATGGATGAAGAAGATACGGTATATACCATGGAATACTATTCATCCCTGAGAAAGAAAGAAATTCTGACATTTGCAATATCATTGAGGACCTTGGGGGCATTATGCTAAGTAAAATAAGTCAAATAGAAAGTTAAATACTTGATCTATGAACTCACACAAACAGAATAGGCTGATGGTGGCCAGGAGCTGGGGGAAGGCAAGAATGAGGAGATGTTGGTCAAAGGTTACAAACTTGGAACTAGAAGTTCTAATTGTGGATCTAATGAGGATCTAAGTTCTGAGGATCTAATGTACCGCATGATGACTATACTGTAGTTAACAATACTGTATTATATACTAGAAAGTTGCTGAGAAAATATATCTTAAATGTTTTCACCTAGACTATGTAGAAAAGCATATAGTAATTAATTACCTGATGCTATGAAGGTGTTACAGAGCAGGCAATGGCACCCTACTCCAGTACTCTTGCCTGGAAAATCTCATGGACGGAGGGGCCTGGTGGGCTGCAGTCCATGGTGTCGCTAGGAGTCGGACACGACTGAGCAACTTCACTTTATTTTTTCACTTTCATGCATTGGAGAAGGCAATGGCAACCCACTCCAGTGTTCTTGCCTGGAGAATCCCAGGGACGGGGCAGCCTGGTGGGCTGCCGTCTATGGGGTCACACAGAGTCGGACACAACTGAAGCGACTTAGCAGCAGCATCAAAGTGTTAGCTACAGCTGTAGTAGTAATCATTTTGTAAATATCAAGTCAACATGTTACATAGCTTAAAAGTACCCAGTATTATATTAATTATATCTCAATTAACCTGGGGGGGAAATAAAGAAGTGGAGGGAGACACATTGTTTTCTTGTGTGTCTTAATGGGAAAGACAGAGTGCCTGGCAGAAATCATGGTGCTAGAAGGAGATATGAAAACATCCATGGAAAGGTGTGCAAGGCCTTGTAGACACTGGTGATACCACCTAGCAAAGATCAGAGTAAGAAATAAAAGAAAATGGTCAGATCATTCTGAGGACTATTCCAGAAATATTTGAAAGGAAACTTGTCAAGGAACTGAGAGTGTTGAAACTGTAGAACCAGATCCAAATAGACAGTCTTTTTTTTTCAGCCTTATTGAGATATAATTGACATACAATTGTATATATAAGGTATACAAGGTGATGATATGATGTACATATTATTGTGAAATGATTCCCACAATAGGATTAGGTAGCAGCTCCATCACTTCATGTGCTTAATGTGTGTGTGTGTGAGTATGTGTGTGTGGTAAAAACATTGAAGATTTACTCTCAGCAATTTTCAAGTATATAATACAGTATTGTAGTTACTATACTGTATATTAGATCCCCTACACTTATTTTTTTTCTTTTTAGTTTTCTGGCCCTCAAGAATTCTCTGAAATATTTATTTATTTTAAAAAATTTTGGCCATATAGCCTAGCATGCAGTAGGCAGGATCTTAGTTCCCTGACCAGAGATGGAACCTGTCCCATGCAGTGGAAGCATGGTCTAAACCACTGGACTACCTGGGAAGTCCCAAAACTTACTCACCTTACAGCTGGAAGTTTGAACCCTTTGACCAACATCTCATCTCCCACATCCCCCAGCTCCTGGCAACCAGCATTCTCCTCTGTTTCTATGCATTCTTTTCTTCACGCTCCACATATGAGTGAGATCATATAGTGCTTGTCCTTCTCTGTCTGACATAGTTTACTTAGCATGATACTTAGCATAATGCCCTCAAGGTCCATCTGTGTAGCTAGAAATGGCAGGATTTCCTTCTTTCTCATGGTTGAGTAATATTCTATTGTCAATATATACCACATGCTCTTTATCTGTTCATCTCTTAATAGAAACTTCGGTCATTTCCACACCTTGGCTATGGAGTATAATGCTGCAGTCAACACAGGGGCTCATAGATCTCTTAGATATACTGTTTTCATTTCCTTCAGATAAACACATGGGTGATATTCTTAACTGCTTTTCTCTTCATGAGTTCAATGGGATTTGGACAATTATTTGCTGTCTTCAACTGGTCCTCAGCCTCAGAATTCATGTTTTTGAATGTCAACTCTTTTTATCCTCTTGAGAGAAACTACATTTAACACAGAGTTGTTATTATCACAATAAAAGACAACCAGGTTTTTAGGGATTTTAAATTTAGATTTTTTTCATTAGTAATTTCAGTTAATTTTTTAAATTTGTGTATTATTTGACTGTGCCAGGTCTTAGTCATGGTATGTGGGATCTTCCATCTTCGTTGTGGCTTGCAGGATCTTTAGTTGTGGCTTGCAAACTCTGAGTTGGAGCACTGGGATCTAGTTCCCTGACCAGAGATCGAATCTGGGGCCCCTGAATTGGGAGTGCACAGTCTTAGCCATTGAACCATCATGGAAGCCCCTAAGTTAAAGATATTTTGAAAGTTGTTCTTTGAACCGAGCAAATACTGGTTTGCAAAGCCCATGAATGATCACTTAGCAACAAAGCTTTAATGTTAACTTGTATGCAATGCAATGGATGCAGTCTTTCTTGTACAGTCTTGCATCTCAAGGTATGGCTTCATCTCAGGATTGTTTTGCGTCATCTTTAGGCAATATTCCTGAACTCACTTCTTTCACAATAACAAGCTTTCTCTAAGCAACTTGGAGCAATCACCTGGCCCAGCTGGCTCAGGGAGGGGATCCTTTCTTACAGAGTTTCTTAGTTATGTTACTATGGCATAATGTTCGTGTATAAACAAGCCCTTCCCTCTGTAAAATGATGCCTCAGGGTTTGTTTCTCAAAAACGACTCATAGAACATATGCAAAAAGTCTCTGAGGAGAAATAATCGCACTGATGTTCTTTCTGGAGCAAATTCTATTTAGAAACCATCTGACTGTTAAAGTCTGTCCTTGTTAACTTTGGGCTTGGCTCACACTTCAAGTGCCAAGTGAGAGTCTGGCCCTGGGCATTGTGTTTTGGTTTCTCCTGTAATTTGCCAAAAGGCCTTGCTTGACTTTAGTCTTCTTATTTTTTAAGATTTATTTTACTTATTTGGCTGCACAAGATCTTAGCTGCCGTATGTAGGATCTGCAATCTTGGTTGCAGCATGATCTTTTTGTTGTTATTGCAACATGTGAACACTTTAGTTGAGTCACGTGGGATCTACTCCCCTGAACAGGGATCAAACCTGAGCCTTCCACATTGGGAGCACAGAGTCTTAGCCACTGCGTCACCAGGGAGGTCAGAGTCTTCCTATTTTAAAAATTGTTGTTGTAACTCATAGTGTGGGTACACATGTTAGAATTCTTCTCAATGGTATATTATTAGAAGATAGGAAACTCTTGTTTACCTAGAATATGAACAACAGGAAAATTCCACTGGCCATATATTTTAATTGATGTTCTTTAAGCCGTTTTAAGTAGAAACATTCTGATTAAATGAATAGACCTAGAGTAAATCTAGTCAAGTGAAAGAAAACTATAGACACTGTACACATAGGAATACGAGCACTTTGATCAATCGAATAGACCTGGAGTGAATCTAGTCAAGAGAAAACTATAGATACTGTACACAAAGGAAAATGAAAGGAGTCGTGTCCGGCTCTGTGCGACCCCAGAGACGGCAGCCCACCAGGCTCCCCCGTCCCTGGGATTCTCCAGGCAAGAACACTGGAGTAGGTTGCCATTTCCTTCGCCAATGCATGAAAGTGAAAAGTGAAAGTGAAGTCGCTGAGTCGTGTCCAACTGTTCGAGACCCCATGGACTGCAGCCTACCAGGCTCCTCCATCCATGGGATTTTCCAGGCAAGAGTACTAGAGGGGGGTGCCATTGCCTTCTCCATATAAGACCATAGGTGTAGAGAATCAAATTTACAAAAGACTATGCTGCATAGTTCTTAATTTAATAAATTGTAAAAACCACAAGAAAAGACAGAATTCTCTAGGAAAGTGTAGATGGATAAAACTGAGCCAAGAAATAGAAAATATGAGCTGGCCAAACAGCATAGTGAAAGTCACTCAGTCGTGTCCAAATCTTTGCAACCCCATCAACTACACAGTCCATGGAATTCTTCAGGCCAGAATACTGGACTAGGTAGCCTTTCCTTTCTCCAGGGGATCTTCCCAACCCAGGGATCAAACCCAGGTCTCCTGCATTGCAGGCAGATTCCTTACCCGCTGAGCCACACACATTTGACTGTGTGTAAACAGCAGAGAAGGCATGGAAAATATGGCCCAGATATTACATCTGAAAGAAAAAATGCCAGCTGTAAATATAAAGGCATATACTTCTGTATATTTGAAGAATAGATCATTTGAGTGTAGTATAAACTATTCCATAGAAAATGATGGAATGCTTCCTAAGTTACTTTATGAAACAACATCACCCTGGCATAAAAACTCATTACAGTGTAGAAGAAAAATATAAATGCAAATTTATATTTGTACAAATATAGCTACAGAGATGATAAAATATTAGTGAATCTCATCTCTGTGAAAAGAACAATGCAGAGTGGACTTAGGTTTTATTCTAAAAGTAGAAGGGTGGTATGGTTGTAGGAAATTTATCAACAGAATTTATCTTATGAAAAGGTCTCAGAGAAAAACCAAATGATCATCTGGGTATATATGCAAAGATCTTTGATAAAACTAACATTCACTCTTGATCCAAACTCTTAATCAACTAAGAATTGGATATACTGTGTCCCAGTCGCCCACCAGGCTCCTCTGTCCATGGGATTCTCCAGGCAAGAACACTGGAGTGGGTTTCCATGCCCTCCTCCAGGGGATCTTCCCAACCCAGGGATCAAACCCTCAGCTTCTATGTCTCTTGCTTTGGCAGGTGGGTTCTTCACCACTAGCAGCAGCTGGGAAGCCCTGAGAACAGGATATACATTCTTAATTTGATGAAGGGTCTGTGTTAGAAACAAACAGCTTGCATCACACTGAAGTGCAAATTGTCCCATTCACTGGAAATAAGAAATAAGAAATTAAGTCCTCTAATACAGGGGTCCCCAACTTTTTTTGTCACCTGGGACTGGTTTTATGGAAGATAGTTATTCCATGGACCTGGGGGATGGGGATGGTTTGGGGATGATTTAAGAGCATTACATTTATTATGTGCTTTATTTCTATTATTACTACATCAGCTCCACCTCAGATCATCAGGCATTAGATCCCAGAAGCTGGGGACCCCTGCTCTAATACCATCTTTAGACCAGTATTCAGGACTGCTTTATCCAATACAAGGAAATGTGAGACAGGTATTACAGGAGATCTAAATGTCATTGTGTGTGTGCTCAGTGGCTTCAGTCGTGTCCAACTCTTTTTGACCCTATGGATATAACCTGCCAAGCTCCTCTGTCTATGGGATTCTCTAGGCAAGAATACTGCCATTTCCTTCTCCAGAGGATCTTCCAACCCAGGGACTGAACTCACATCTTTTCTGAATTAACAAGCAGATTCTTTACCACTAGCACTACCTGGGAAGCCCCAGTTGTCATTATTTGCTAGTAAAATTACTGGCTAACAGAATCAACAATGAATATTTTCCACTAAATCGGAATTTTATCATGACTCTTGTCTCTTCTTTCGATGTCCATGTGAGGGGATCTCATTGGCCAAAAATAAAAATAGAGCTATTTCATGAAATTTGCTACTCAATTGTACACATGTGATATTTCAGCTTCTGCAAAGTTTTGTCCTACCCCCCACCCCCACCCCCACTGAAAACTTATCCATCCTTAAACATGGAAGAGAATTTAGGTTCAAAATAATTTTACTTGTTACAGAGAAATTTAAATAAGTCAACCTGATTGCTGTTGTTTTTTCACTAGCATGTGCTTTTGGAGGGAATGGGCCTTTCAGTGGGTTGCAGGATGTCATTGCAAATTCCTCCCTCAGAGCTGGTGCCACCGCCCCCTAAAAGGCATTACAGGACCCTCAGAGTTCACCTCCTGTCCCTGTGTGAACTGACAGACCTGCTCTTGTGGTCGATCTTTCTTAACACCACTGTGTGTGTGCTCTGACCACAGAATTAGGTTGCAACCGAGACTCTGGGATGTGGTTGCACAAATACACTTTGCAAGAGCCTGTGTTCTTGCCTTCAGTTGGCTCTGAGTGAGCATCTTACTGTGAGGAACTGGGTTAACTCTTAGAAGATCTCTAAACTCAGTGACAAAAGGGAACCCAGGCCCATGTCACAGTTCAAGCTTGATGCAACCACATAAAGTCAAATCTGCAGCTTCCAGCCTGGGTTAGAGAATGACCTGCCATTAGCTGCAATGGCAGCAGCAAAAGGTATTACATACACTGATATGTTGTGAGAGCAATGCAAACTGAACTGGAAAAAGGTTATACACATTGCTGCTGAATTAACCATGAGCAGATCCATCATGCAATTTAAAAACGATTTCAGAAACATTGATAGTTTTCCTTTTGCCAAGCTCAAAGTCTTTTCTTCAAACATTCCTTCTAACAAATGTATTTGTTGTTATCTTGCGGTATTCTGGAAAAGGGGGCTTGAACTTTTCTTAGGATCAAAGGTGAACACAGATGTAAAATACTCTTGTTTCAGTGCCCATAGGGAAACATGATGATCAAATTTAGAGAATGAATTAGAAAGAGGGAAAAACTTCAAAATAAATTTTAAAAATTTCATGTTATCAGCCCATGGAAATTTGTATCTGGATTAAAAATATTAAAAATAGAAACAATTTACTAGGTTATGCTACTGAAAACAGCCTACTAAATCACAGAAGGGTAACAAAAATTGAAAAGATCAAGGAGGAAATGCTGTTTCTGGAAGAGAAAACCAAAAGGGAATGCTTAAAAAAAAAAGAAAAATTCAGGGGGCCATGTAGTATCAGATAAATATGATATTAGTGCCACCTGCTGTTATAAATATGAATTACAGCTACCCAATAGCTGATGAGTTTTGAGTATTTAGCTCAGTTGGTAAAGAATCTGCCTGCAATGCAGGGGACCCTGATTCGATTCCTGGCTCTGGAAGATCCGCTGGAGAAGGGATAGGCTACCCACTCCATTATTCTTGGGCTTCCCTGTGGTTCAGCTGGTAAAGAATCTGCCTGCAATGAGGGAGTCCTGGGTTCAATGGCTGCGTTGGGAAGATCCCCTGGAGAAGGGAAAGGCTACCCACTCCAGTATTCTGGCCTGGAGAATTCCATGGACTATATAGTCCATGGGTTTGCAAAGAGTTGGACATTACTGAACGACTTTCACTTTCACTTTTTCTGAGTGTTCAGAATTCTTTTAATACCTGATCTCTCACTCACAGACTTAGAAAACTAACTTATGTTTGCCAGACGGCAGAGATAGTTAGGGACTTTGGGAAGGCCATGTACACACTGCTATATTTAAAATGGGTAACCAACAAGGATCTATTGTATAGCCCATGGAACTCTACTCAATGTTATGAGCCAGCCTGGATGGGAGGGGGGTTTGAGGGAGAATGGATACATGTATATGTATATGTATGGCTGAGTCCCTTGCTGTTCACCCAAAACTACCACAACATTGTTAATTGGTTATACCCCAGTACAAAATAAAACATATAAAACTTGGGGAAAAAAATAGTCAATTTGAGACTATGAAAAAAACTCCAAAACCTACTCTCTTATGTCAGGAACAGGGGTTTTATGTTGCTTCCAGTATTACCAGTTGCCCAAATCTTACTATGCCTCGAGAGTAACTGTGATAAGACATTTACACATACTCTCTCATTTCCTTATTAACTCCATCAGGTGGGTAGTATCTTTATCCCAATAAAATAGGTGAACAGAGTAGAGCTTGAGAGTCACTAAGTAACTTACCCAAGGTCAGGTACACGGTGAGAGGCAGAGTCAGAGTTAGAGCTTGGATTCTCTGGTTATTCTGCCTTTTCATCCTGTGTTGCTTCATATTGGGAACTCCCTTTTGGGTCTGATCTCCCAGAATATATCTTTCCATCACTTAGGCCTTGGTTTACCATATTCAAAAGGGTTCACACAAAGAAATGAATTATTATAAAATATGATTAGAGCAAAGAAGAAGGTCTTTTCCATTTTAATAAAAAATGTTTATCAAGTTTCAGACCTTTATATGCCTTTGTGCAAATCAGTGTGTCTGAGACTAATAACTTGTACGTGAATATTTTCAGAGTACCACAGGTTAGCTACAGGAAGATGGGTCAGATTTTTCCTGAAAGGAGCCCTTTGACTAAGAATTCCACAACCACTGTATTTCTATCAGGAGGACAAGAATGGCTTATTGGTCCTTATTTTATATCTAAGGCTAATGTTATCAAACCTTCTATGATTATTGTATACAGATACTAAGAAATTTTAGCAATCTATTCTAGAATCCCAGTGCTTGGGTGCTCAATCAGTCCAACTCTTTGTGACCCCATGGACTGGGGCCCACCAGGCTTCTCTGACCACGGGATGTTCCAGGCAAGAATACTGGAGTAGGTTGCCATTTCCTCCTCGCTGGGATCTTCTTGACCCAAGGATTGAAACCTGCTCTCCTTCATTATACGCTGATTCTTTACTACTGAATCACTGGGGAAGTCCAGTGAATCCCAGAGTTTGTTGCTAAATATAATGTATTTTGTGTTCAATGTTTAAAAACATAAAATAGAGAAGGGATGAAGCAAATGGAAAAGTATAGTAATAGATGGAGTCTAGTAGGGCAGAAGGGAAAACTGGAGGGAGATACGGGTAGGGAAACAAATCCAGTAAGAGGAAAAAAGGAAAATAAGAAGAATGTACACAGGAGCAAGTTCCTGGGAAAATGGAAATTGGAGATCCAGTCCCAGCACATACCTGTAAGTAGCACCAACAGCTGGAGTGATGCAGTTGTTGCTGTTGTTTAGTTACTGTGTTGTGTCCGCCTCTTTGTGACCCCATGGACTGTAGCCCGCCAGGCTCCTCTGTCCATGGGATTTTTCAGGCAAGAATGCAGAAGAGGGTGGTTTGCCATTTCCTCCTCCAGGGAATCTTTCTGACCTAGGGATTGAACCTGCATCTCCTGCACTGGCAGGTGGGTTTTTTACCACGGAACCACTGGGAAGCCCAGAGGGATGCAGAGACCAGGCTGATTAGAGGCACATGGCTGGGGTTTCCACGACAGTATGTATCGTTTCTTAGGAGAACAGCCCTGAAATCAGGAGAGTCAACACCAGATACTATTAGGGTTCAATCAATTCCAATAATAAAGATTTGTCCACTGTCATTGGTGTGAGAAGGACTGAACTAGCTGTGCACTAACACAGTAGCCAACAGTCTGCCTCAATTCATCTCCTCTCCTTAGTAGATTTGGCATTGGCAGCACTTAATTCAACCCAACTTGTAAAGAGTAGAAAAACCTCAGTAGTTCAGTTCCAGCCTGATCACACGTGGTGTACTCAAAAGCTATGGCTTAGTTGTGCGTGTGTGAGCGTGTGCTAAGTCACTTCAGTTGTGTCCAACTCTTTGTGACCCTATGGGCCATAGCCCACCAGGCTCCTCTGTCCCTGGCTTAGTTACCTAGTGATAATTTAGATTGGCATCTCAAAGCTGTGTACCTAATTCCTGGGCCAGCATCCTACTTTTCACCTGTAGAATTCTACTCCTTACCTGTGTATGTGTGTGTGTCTGTGTGTAGAGGTTACCAGGGAGAAAAGAAAAGCAAGGAGGGGACAAGATAGGGGTAGTGGAGTAAGAGTTACAAACTAGTCTGTATAAAATAAATAAGCTACAAGGATGTATTTTGCAGCACAGATAATAGAGCCAATATTTTATAACATCTTTAAATGGAGTATAATCTATAAAAATTTTGAATCACTATGTTGTACACCTGAATCTAATACAATATTGTATATCAACTGTATCTCAATTAAAAAACACATAAAATTCACCATCTTAATAATTTTAAAAAGTCCAGTCCAGGAGCATGAAGTCTATTTATGTTTTATAACAGATCTCTTGAACTTTCTCATCTTGAAAAACTGAAACTCTGCACTCATTCAGATGAATTCCTCCTTCCTCTGCCCCCAGCACCTGGTAGCCACATTTCTACTTTCTGTTTCTACGACTTTGACTGCTTCAGATACGTCCTAAGAATGGAATCACACAGTGTTTCTTCATCCTAGCAGTATAGGAAGTGGTGATGGAAACTGAGGCAGAAAAAGAGTCAGAAACTCAATGTCTCAAGAAACAGCGCACATGGGAGAATTCTAGGCTTCCATGCCAGTACATCTCACTTAGAAATAAAGAATGTAGCTTTCAGCAAGTCCTCCGGTTTATAGAAAGACAATCTTATAACAAAGGACTGGGTCTTTTCTTCAGTGATCTATGTCTTGCAGCTCAGATCTCAGGTCACCTTGTATTAATGTATTACTCAGAGATTTTGGGAGTCATCACCATCTACTTCCAAAATGGAGACACGTGTGCATCAAATTCCATGGAAGGAGGTATACTGGAAGGGAAGAAAGAACATAGATTCTTAAGAACACTAATTTTAGTCCATTGCTTTAAAACTTTAAAATTTATGTTCATTAAATTTCAGCTTTCTCTTTTGTTAAATGAGGATTATCATACAAACTACAATTTTTGGGTGAGGATTTAATAAGAGTACTTGTAACAATTTTTAAAAGTGTTATAGAAACATTGACTGCGTGTGTTCAGTCTCTCAGTCATACCTGATTCTTTGTGACTCCGTGGACTGTAGCCTGCCAGCCTCCTCTGTCCTTTGGATTTCCCAGGGAAGAATACTGGACTGGGTTGCCATTTCCTTCTTCAGGGGATCTTCCCAACCCAGGGACAGAATTTCCTGCATCTCCTGCATTGGCAGGCGGATTCTTTACCGCTGGGCGGCCCGAGAAGCCCAGAAACAGTGACTGCATCCATTCGTTTGAGTGTCCGTGTAATAGCATTTCTAGCAAATTTCTGAACTTGTCTTTTAGCAGCTTCTTTCCTCTTTATAATTCTAATGGGAGCAAGTTTCTTTATCAGAGCTCCTTCAGGATTCTGAAAAGTAAATTCTCTCATTTCTGTAAAGAAAAACTGCCTGCAGCCTTCATGGGGTTTATAGTTACTTTGAATACAGATTAGTTATTTAAGATTTATCAACTAGGAAGAATGTATGTAGCTGGTCAGAGATTGCTCCTTTTCCCTGGATGTGCATTCTTCACACTCCTTCTTTGCATTGATATAAACCTGTTAGGTTCAGCAAACAAATAGAATTGATTGTTGTAGATTGTTTTATTTTTCCTGTTGGTGTTGCTGATTTGTGAGCATGCTTTAAGATGAAAAAAGCATGAATAATAACTTCCTGAAAAGGGTGTGGCATCCAATTCAGATATTTTGTCCTGATTTTAAAGCTAGTTGGTGTAGTGCTACTAAAATTTTGTTCATTTTCTTTTCTTGTCTTTTTAATTTATTTTTAGTCTGTGCTAGGTCTTTATTCTCCAGTACTCTTGCCTGGAAAATCCCATGGACGGAGGAGCCTGGTAGGCTACAGTCCATGGGGTCGCGAAGAGTCGGACACTACTGAACAATTTCACTTTCACGCATTGGAGAAGGAAATGGCAACCCACTCCAGTGTTCTTGCCTGGAGAATCCCAGGGATGGCGGAGCCTGGTGGGCTGCTGTCTGTGGGGTCACACAGAGTCGGACAAGACTGAAGCGATGCAGCAGCAGCAGGAGCAGCAAGTCTTCGTTGCGTCTCATAGGCTTTCCCAAGTTGCGGAGCACAGGCTCTCTCTAGGTTACACAGGCGTCTGTAGTTGTGGTGTTCCTCCTTTTGCCTGGTGGCATGTGGGATCTTAGTTCCCCAACCAGGGATCCAACCTGAGTCCCCTGCATTGGAAGATGGATTCTTAACCACTAGACCTCCACGAAAGCCCCCATTTTCTTTTGAAAACTTCTTCACATGTTGTTTCGAGTGCCTTTACTTTAGCAAAAGAGGAGTAGGAGAGCCTTAGAATATTTGAGAGAAAGAAAGCCTGCAACGTACAATGTACTGTTTCAAACTATTTTACATAAACGACACAAGCATTATGAATTTTTTAAAAAATTGAACATTTTTTAAAACAAGGTGTGGACTTCCCTGGTGGCACAGTAGGTAAGAATTTGCCTGCCAATTCAGGGGACACAGGTTTGATCCCTGGTCCAGGAAGATTCCACATACCTCAGAGCAGCTAAGCCCATGCACCACCGCTCCTGAAGCCCGCTTGCCTAGAGCCTGTGCTCAGCAACAAGAGAAGCCACCACAATGAGAAGCCTGAGCACCACAACAAAGAGTAGCCCCACTCACTGCAACTAGAGAAGGCCCATGCAAAGCAACAAAGACCCAGCACAGCCAAAGATAAATAAATGAAATTTTTTAAAAGGCATTATGTAATAAATTTATCTTCCATGTAAAAAAAAAACACAAACACACACACACACAGAACTTCCAATTTTTAGGTGGACACATAGCTGCCCAAGAGTGTTGTGTCTGGCTCTGGTAAGGCCCTCTGGTAAGGGGCTGAGTTATGGTCAATTGACATTATACCAATCTACATTTTTTTGCAAGCAAAAAGAGTTAATACAGGCAATTTACCTTTTTCAAAGTAATTGGAGAAGGGGATTGCAGGAGGCTGCCATTTGAACTACTGAGTTTCAAAACACTTGATCATTGCTTCAGTTCATCTTGTAGCATGAAGGAGAAGTCAAGTGATGATCCTGGGCACCTGATGATTATGGAGTTATCAAATTGGACCCATGGGTTGCTCCCCTCTTTTTTTATTTTTTTATTTAACTTTTTGGTGGCACCAGGAAGCATTCGAGATCTTAGTTCCCCCACAAAGGGTGGAACCTGTGCCTCTTGCAGTGGAAGCTCAGAGTCATAACCACTGGTCTGCCAGGGCAGTCCCTGGCATGGTTATGGACAAGGGAAATAAAGTTCTTTCCTGTTTATGTCACTATTGCTTTCGGTTTTCTGTCACTCAGAATGGAAACAGCTCGCATCTGATTCAAGTTGGTTGTGATCATAAGTGTTATCAGCTTTACTCATCAGTTCAGTTCAGTCACTCAGTCATGTCCAACTCATTACGACCCCATGAACCACAGCACCAGGCCTCCCTATCCATCACCAACTCCCGGAGTTTACCCAAACTCATGTCCATTGAGTCAGTGATGCCATCCTACCATCTCATCCTCTGTTGTCCCCTTCTCCTCCTGCCCTTAATCTTTCCCAGCATCAAGGTCTTTTCAAATGAGTCAGCTCTTTGCATCAGGTGGCCAAAATACTGGAGTTTCAGCTTCACCATCAGTCCTTCCAATGAACACCCAGGACTGATCTCCTTTAGGGTGGACTGGTTGAATCTCCTTGCAGTCCAAGGGACTCTCAAGAGTCTTCTCCAACACCACAGTTCAAAAGCATCAATTCTTCAGCACTCAGCTTTCTTTATAGTCCAACTCTCACTCCATACATGACTGCTGGAAAAACCATAGCCTTGACTAGATGGACCTTTGTTGGCAAAGTAATGTCTCTGCTTTTTAATATGCTGTCTAGGTTAATCATACTTTCCTTGCAAGGAGTAAGCGTCTTTTAATTTCATGGCTGCAATCACCATCTGCAGTGACTTTGGAGTCCCCCAAAATAGAGTCAACCACTGTTTCCACTGTTTCCCCATCTATTTCCCGTGAAGCAATGGGACCAGATGCCATAATCTTAGTTTTCTGAATGTTGAGCTTTAAGCCACCTTTTTCACTCTCCTCTTTCACTTTCATCAAGAGGCTTTTAGTTCTTCTTCACTTTCTGCTATAAGGGTGGTATCATCTGCATATCTGAGGTTATTGATATCTCTCCTGGAAATCTTGATTCCAGTTTGTGCTTCTTCCAGTTGAGCTATTTCATATCCTAAAAGATGATTCTGTGAAAGTGCTGCACTCAATATGTCAGCAAATTTGGAAAACTCAGCAGTGGCCACAGGACTGGAAAAGGTCAGTTTTCATTCCAATCCCAAAGAAAGGCAATGCCAAAGAATGCTCAAACTACTGCACAATTGCACTCATCTCACACGCTAGTAAAGTAATGCTCAAAATGCTCCAAGCCAGGCTTCAGCAATACATAAACCATGAACTTCCAGATGTTTAAGCTGGTTTTAGAAAAGGCAGAGGAACCAGAGATCAAATTGCCAACATTCACTGGATCATCGAAAAAGCAAGAGAATTCCAGAAAAACATCTACTTCTGCTTTATTGACTATGCCAAAGCCTTTGACTTTGTGGATCACAATAAACTGTGGAAAATCCTGAAAGAGATGGGAATACCAGACCACCTGACCTGCCTCTTGAGAAACTTATATGCAGGTCAGGAAGCAACAGTTATAACTGGACATGGAGCAACAGACTGATTCCAAATAGTAAAAGGAGTTCGTCAAGGCTGTATATTGTCACCCTGCTTATATTTTTACTCATAGTATTACTTTAAAAAAATCCATACCACACATGGTGATCTGTGCCTGCTGCTGCTGCTGCTAAGTCACTTCAGTCGTGTCCGACTCTGTGTGACCCCATAGATGGCAGCCCACCAGGCTCCGCTGTCCCTGGGATTCTCCAGGCAAGAACACTGGAGTGGGCCGCCATTTCCTTCTGCAATCCATGAAAGTGAAAAGTGAAAGTGAAATCACTCAGTCGTGTCTAACTCTTAGCAATCCCATGGACTGCAGCCTACCAGGCTCCTCCGTCCATCGGATTTTCCAAGCAAGAGCACTGGAGTGGGGTGCCATTGCCTTCTCCAATCTGTGCCTAGCACATCCTAACACACAGAAGGTGTTCATATGTTGATGTGGTAAACACTGCTGGCCTCACTAAGAAGCAGAATTTGCTTGAGCATTTAAAATAGAAATAGATGTCACTTGGGGGTACTGGCTACTTAGTGAATAGAAGAGTCAAACAGAGGACAATGAGCTAACCTAGAGATTATTGACAGCTGCTACCACTGCTGGGCTGAAAGGACAGAAGGAGGCGGTAGTACAGACTGTGTTATTGTTTCCATTTTTATTCAGTGTTCTCCTCAGAAGAGGGTCATACATCCATCCTGCCTCATTGACACATGGCTTGCTTTGGCTGAAACGTGAGCAGAAGTGACACATACTACTTCTAAGGTGAGTCATCTGATACACAAGGAAGACAACATGTGTGCACAAAGCCTTTCTTTTTTGGTGCATGTATAAATTTATTTTTGGCTGTGCTGGGTCTTTGTTGCTGCATGTGGGCTTTTTCTAGTTGTGGCGAGCAGGGACTACTCTCTAGTAGTCAATCTGGAGCAGATTGCCATTTCCTTCTTCAGAGGATCTTCCCCACCCGGGGATCAAACCCGTGTCTCTTGCACCTCCTGTGTTGGCAGGCAGATTCTTTACCCCTTATCCACCTAAATGACCACTGGGCTTTACTTGATGTCAGCTTCTTCACTGGATGAATGGTCTCAATCATGGGTTATAATGATCTCTCAGCATCTTTTCATCCTGCCTTAATATACCCTGGATCAACCATCATTAATAATTTCTCAGTTAAAAATCTTCCAGGTTATAAATTCATTAAATATGTATACTATTCATTTGCTGGGCTTTCCTGATGGCTTAGTGGGTAAAGAATCCACCTGCAATGCAAAAGACACAAGAGATGCAGATTGGATCCCAGGGTGGGAAAGATGCCCTGGAGGAGGACGATGGCAACCCACTCCAGTATTCTTGCCTGAAATATTCCATGGACAGAGGAGCCTGTAGGCTATAGTTCAAAAGGTTGCAAAGAATCAGACATGACTGAGTGACTAAGCACACACATTTGCTAGCAATGGAATAATACAGGCCAAGTTTATGCATTGCAGCATTATTTTTAATATCAAAATATTACTGAATATGAGTGTTCATTCCAATGTGGGTTGATCCCTTGTATTATAGTACATCTTCCATCCTCTATGTCCTGATAAAGGGTAATTTCCAAGATACTGTCAGATGAATAAAAACAATCTGTAACAACAACAAAAACCCAGTTCCTTAAAGGAAAACTTCTTGTCCCTGGATCGAGTACTTTTCTTTCTTGTACATGTCCCTTTGACTAATCATTATTTTTTTCATGGTACTTATCTACAAACTGGGCTTTTTATTTCCCTCCTAAGAATGAATATTTCCTCCATGAACCAAAGCTGTGCAAAGTCTACTCATTCCAGTTTTTACTAAAACAATTACACTAGCTGTAAAGAGGAGTGTTGGTGTCAGGAGTGACTTAGCACATGCAGAAAAATCATCATCACTTAAGGACCTTGGAAGAATGCAGATCCTTTCAAGTGGTGTTAACTGTTTTGATGGAGAAATTTTCAAAATGCAGCTGTAATGCACTTTTAAAGTCTCTACCCCCCACGCCAGCTATATTTCAAAGCTGCCAGTTGAGCTTGTCAGCTGCTGTCACCACCTTTTCCTGTTCTTCAGTGTGAAGAAGATCATATTTCACTTGAGTTATGCCAACCAGACTTTCTGAACTAGGACGACCTAGGCCATCTCTGGTAGTTTTAAATCTTACATGCCATTGTGTTAACAGTGGAGGTTGGAAGTGAGGAGTTTTTTTTTTTTGGCTGTGCCACACAGAATGTGGAATCTTAGTTCCATGACCAGGGATTGAATCCATGTCCCCTGCGTTGGAGTCTTAACCTCTGGGCTACCAGGGAAATCCTGAGGTGTACCATTTTAAATGAGGACCAGTAAGATAAAGACCTGTGGTGCTTTCCAAATCACCACATCGATGTAAGGTAGTGGTGTGCTTAGAACTCATCCTGTTATTCACTTCTTCTAAAGTGTAGAGTCTTGGCAACTGGGAATGCGAGGAAGACCCCTCAAAAAACATTAACCCTCTGACAGCTCATAAAACTAGCCGTAACAATAAATAGTTACAAAAGCCATTTCGAGTGAGAAAGCATCGAGCTTCCAACTTGGTCAGTGAGTAACTCAGCCCTAAAATGTGTTCTCCTTTCACATTTCCCCCAGCCTCGGCAAACGGCTGCACCCACGATCTGTGTGCGCTTGAGTTTTCATCTCCAAGGCCACCCGGCCAGATGCAGGACAGGGCTTCTGGCTCCCTCACAACACTGCTCGGGATGACAACACACAGACACGTGAATGGCAGAATCTGGAGCGGAACCCTGATGGAAGAAGGCAGAGTGGAGTGCAACCCTCATAGAACCTGCCTGGCTGACACAGTCCTACGAACCTGCCTGGTTGACACAGTCTTACGTCCCATCTCTCCAAGGCACTGTCCTGTGATCTCTTACCAAACCTTCTGACCAGTGGCCATGCTGACTTCTAAACAAATGGCCATGACTGGGGCAGGTGGGGACTTCCTTCCATCACCCTCTAACAGGACCTGGCTTTATTCTTCTGCATGGCCATAGGCTTATTCTCTGTGCTGGTCCCCCTGAGTCAGCTGCAAGGGTTAGGATGGCAGAAAATTTCTTTCAGGTTGGGTATTTAGCACAACCGTGTCTGGTAATCTAGTATTGGGGCGTCTATGAAAATGGATATTCCACAGTTTGCTGGCCGAGCTGAGTCTTCTTAAACTAACACATACAAACTGAAAACATGACCTTCTCTACCTTCAACAAAGGAAGAGGATGGCTTTTGATACCATTTCTCACATTTCCTCCACTGACAGGCTTACATGTCATTGTTTCCATTTCTTTTAATCTTTATAAATTGTACAAGTAGGGACTTCCCTGGCGGCTAAGACTCCATGCTTCCAATGCAGGGGGCTGGGAAACTAGATCCCACATGCCGCAGCTAAAACCTGGCACAGCCAAATAAATAAATAAATATTAAAAAAACAGTACAAGTAACACTTGTATTGTGTATTCATGTCCTATTGGTGCTGTAACAAATTACCACAAATATTAGTGGCTTAAGATAACACATTTTGCTATCTTCCAGTTCTGCAAAGTCCCTTTTGCCTTGTAAGGTAACCATTCTAGGCTCCAAGCATTAGAAAATGAACATTTTAGTTCTGCCTATGACACATGGTAAAAAAAGTCAAAAAGTCATAAAATACAAAGTAAAAAACCTCCAGAAAATTTTAATAGTTCCTATTATTGCTTCATCTGCTTGTTTGCTACTGAACTCTAAATAATATGGTTATATATTTCTATTTTTGATTTATTAACTTTAAAAATGTCTATTGACTCCCTTAATTTAACACACTCACCTTTCTTCTCTTGCCCCTCAACACTCCCTCACCTGCTAACTTTATATATTAACTAACTTTGAATTTTGACACTGTTTACTGATTGCACTAATATAAGATGCAACAGTTATTGTACCTATGTCTTCCTCCATTTCCTCTCCTACTCCTATATGCTGGGTTTGTCAGTGATATAATTAGTTTTCCATCATCAAGGATTATTTTTCTGAAATTTGAATTAACTCTTCTATACTCTTTGACTATATGCTGTGCTGTGCTTAGTCGCTTAGTTGTGTCTGACTCTGCAACCCCATGGACTATAGCCGCCAGGTCCCTCTGTCCATGGGGATTCTCCAGGCAAGAATACTGGAGTAGGGTGATATTTCCTCCTCCAGGGAATCCTCCCAACTCAGGGATCAAACCCAGGTCTACATTGCAGGTGGATTCTATACTGTCTGAGCCACTAGGGAAGCCCATGCTTTGACTATAGATTAATTCTAATATTGGACATCAATAGCAATTCCAATATAATTGGTATGAAGGTATTAGTCATTGGAGAATGAAATAGGGTGATTAGGCCTATAGAAAAGGGACTTCCTTGGTGATCCAGTAGCTAAGACTCCTCGCTCCCAATGCAGGGGGCCCAGATTCAATCCCTGGTCAGGGAACTAGATCCCACATGGCATGAACTAAGAGTTCTCATGCTGCAACTAAATATCCTGCCTGCTGCAACTAAATAACCTGCCTGCTTCAACTAAGACCCAGAACAGCTAAATAAATAAAAAAGAAATAAGAAAAAGTAAAGGAAATTCAGTCACACCTCCCTGAAACTATACCTCTTGAGAAAAAGATTCTAAGCATCAAAGTTAAGGGAATCTTTTTTTCCTCCATCAAATACTCAAAATTGGTCCACGAGTTAATTTGCTTCCCATTCTTGTCTACATCTATCCTATTCCCCTCCCAGGATAAAAATTCATATTATTTTCTTAGGTATTCTTCTAGAGTTTCTCTAGGAATATTAATAATGTATAGTTATCTCCTTTCCTTACACAAAAGGCAGCATACTACACACTATTCTTACGCTACTCTGCACTATTACAGGGTGGCTTGTGTTCCCGCAAAAGATATGTTGAGGCCCTCACCTCGAGTACCTACAAACAGGACCTTATTTGGATGCAGGGTGTTTGAAGACAAAATTAAGTTAAGACAAGGTCCTTTATCTCCTCCTTGGTTTTATAAATAACCCTGAGATCACCTCTTAGGACTGGTTGCCTTTTTAATTTATCTTCCGTGAGTGGTTAAGTCGCTTCAGTCGTGTACAGCTCTTTGCAACCCCATGGACTGTAGCCCACCAAGTTCCCCTGTCCATGGGATTCTCCAAGCAAGTATACTGGAGTGGGTTGCCATGTCCTCCTCGAGGGGATCTTCTCAACCCAAGGATCGAACCCATGTCTCTTATGTCTCCTGCATTGGCAGGTGGCTTCTTTACCACTAGCATTACCTGGGAAGCCCCAATATATCTTAGCCACTTAAAAGAAATAATTAAGTTAATTTTTGGTTGTGCTGGGTCTTCACTGAGGCAAGTGGAGGCTACTCTCTAGTTGAGGTGTTTGAGCTTCTCATTGTGGCAGCTTCTCTTGTGGAGCATGGCTTCTAGAGCACAGGCTCAGCAGCTGTGGCACAGGGGCTTAGTTGACCCGAGGCACGTGAAATCTTCCAGGACCAGGGATCAAACCCATGTCCCCTGCATTGGCAGGTGGATTCTTAACCAATTGACCACCAGGGAACTCCTTAGAGCTGGTTTTTACCCTTTAGCTGCAGTGGCTGTGCTGCCAAGTGTGTATACTCATGCTGTTGTACACTGCACATGCCCTTGGATCCCCAGTTTGGTCTTCTTCTCAGCTACCCCATTCTAGTATGATGAGTTAACAAGCTGGTGACCTGCACAAAGCAAGGCACAGCTATTTTATCTCTTGCCAGACATTGTCCATCTTGGTGCGATGCCGTACAGGTCTCTGTAAAAAGTTCTTGCTGTCTCAGCAGCCAATCAAGGCTATTTTTTTCTGGGTTTTTCTTTTCTTTTCTTTCTAATTAAGGTGTGAAAAAGTTCTAGGTTTATTTAAAGCTCCTGATGAAGAAACACAATTGGGATCTTTTTTTCAGTTTTAAAATCTGCATATTTCATTTCAAACAATGTAGCTAAAATTTTATGTAAGTGCCTCTTTTTTCCCTTTTTGGCTTAATGAATATCATCTATTCAGTATCAAATCTTTAAACTATATGTTCCACGTGTTAAGAATAAGTGTACAGGGACTTCTCCGGTGAGTCAGTGGTTAAGAATCCACCTTGCAAGGCAGGAGACATGGGTTTGATCCTTGGTCCAAGAACTAAGATCCCATATGCCACAGGGAACTAAGCCCACTTACCACAACTAATGAAGGCTTCTCACCCTAGAGCCTGTGCTCCACAGCAAGCTGCTGCTGCTGCTAAGTTGCTTCAGTCGTGTCCGACTCTGTGCGACCCCATAGATGGCAGCCCACCAGGCTCCCCCATCTCTGGGATTCTCCAGGCAAGAACACTGGAGTGGGTTGCCATTTCCTTCTCCAATGCATGAAAGTGAAAAGTGAAAATGAAATTGCTCAGTAGTGTCCGACTCTTAGCGACCCCAAGGCCTGCAGCCTACCAGGCTCCTTCGCCCATGGGATTTTCCAGGCAAGAGTACTGGAGTAGGGTGCCATTGCCTTCTCTGGCTCCACAGCAAGAGCCACCATCAAAATCAGAAGCCCACGTATCACAGTTAGAGAGTAGTTCTGCACCGTTCCCTACAACTAGAGAAAAAGCCTGCACAGCAATAAAGACCCAGCCCAGCCAAAAATAAATAAATAAAATAATAAAATTGTAAAAAAAGAATGAAATACTACTGTCATTGTAAAAAATAAAACAATCTTGCAAAGAATAAACCGGTACATACGTCATTTCATAAGAGTGTAGGGAATTCCAGGGCAGTCTAGTGAATGGTACTTTGCGCTTTCACTGCTGGGGCCCAGATTCAATCTCTGATCAGGGAAATAAGATCCTGCAAGCCATGTGGCGAGGTTCCTCAAAAGAGTGTGGCTATATCTGTAGGATAAATTTCTAGAAGTGGAAGTGCTAAGGCAAAGGGTGAATACATTTATAGTTGTAAAGTATATTTACAACTATTAAAAGAATTCACCCATGTTTTCTTTTAATAATTTGATATTTTTATTTTTTTACATGTAAATTTTGATCCACTTAAAATTTAACCTGGTATATGGTGGGAGCTTTTTTTCTTTTTAATTTTTCACACTTTATTCCTTATATTTATTTAGTTTTCCTTTTAAGTGTGAGCTTTTTGTACAACTTTCCTCTTTCCAAAATCTCTCCTCAGTTGTCTGAATACCATTTGTTGATATGAGATTTACTTTTATCACATACTAAATTCCCACATATATTTTGGTTAGTGTCTGGACTTTCTATTCTGTTCTATTTATTTATTTATGTCTCAACCCAAAAATATCTTAATTTTTGTTATTTCAATAATATGTTGAAAATTTAGTAATGCAATTCAATGTTCTTTTTAATTTCAAAAATTTCCTGCTCTTGCTTTTTTTTTTTTTTTTTTTTGGCCATGCCACACAGCTTGCAGAATGTGGGATCTTAGTTCTCTGAACCTGTGCCCTCAGCAGTGAAAGTGTGGAGTCTTAACCACTGGACCAGAAGGGAATTCACGACTCTCTTTTTCTTATTTAACATATATACACTTGAGAATCTGCTTCTGTTTGTTTAGTAGACAAACAGATGTTTCCATCTTTGGCCACTACACTCACTTTTTTAGGACTCAGATATTTTAAGGCATTCCTTCCATATGATGATAGAGGTATCAGAGACCCAAACTCTAACACACCTTTCTTTTTCCCCTAGGGTGAGAGTATCCTAAGAGACTCCTTAGACTCTGACATGACCCACTTCTGCCAGAGACCCTGAATCCTTCAGTCTGAATTCTACAACTGTCACAGTTCGGGCTTGAGCAGGACCTTGATGACATATTCATTTTTATTTTCAGTATTTGTTTTTGTTGAGTCACTCAGTTGCAACCCCTTGGTCTGCAGTATGCCAGGCTTCCCTGTCCTTCACCACCTCCCTGAGCTTGCTCAAACTCATGTCCATTGAATCAGTGATGCCATCCAACCAGCTCATCCTCTGTCATCCCCTTCTCCTTCTGCCTTCAATCTTACCCAGCACCAGGGTCTTTTCTAATGAGTCAGTTCTTCACATCAGGTGGCCAAAGTATTGGAGTGGAAAAACCATAGCTTTGACTATACAGGCCTTTGGTGGCAAAGTAATGTCTCTGTTTTTTAATATGCTGTCTAGGTTTGTCATAGCTTTTCTTCCAAGGAGCAAGCGTCTTTTAATTTCATGGCTGCAGTCAATATCTGAAGTGATTTTTTCAGTATTTGTTAGCACCTTCTCAAATATCCAAAAATAATGTTAATTAAATAAGAAATGAAGCCCCCTTATAGGGCTTCCCAGGTGGAAAAGACCATGCTTGTCAATGAAGGAGACAGAAGAGACACGGGTTCAATCCCTGGGTGGGGAACATCCCCTGGAGGAGGGCATGGCAACCCACTCCAGTATTTTTGCCTGGAGAATCCCATGGACACAGGAGCCTGGAGGGCTACAGTCCATAGGATCGAAAAGAGTCAGATGTGACTGAGGATGCACACACTGTAGTTTTGGTATCTGTTAGTAATTCTTTGCTTTAATCATCAGCAGCAACAGCTTAGCTGACAACCAGCATCAACCACCAGACAAGAGAGTGATGGCTGAGTCATTAGGCTTCACATCTTCCACCCAAGGATCCCAGACATCACAGAGCAGAGACAAGCCTCCCATGGTGTGTGCTGAATTCCTGACCCATAGAATTCATGAACATAGTAACTAGTTGTTCTCTGCCACTAAATTTAGGGGTAATTAGCTACTCAGCATAATAAACAGAACAGTAATAATCTTTTTTTTCTAAGTCATTAGAGAATAAATTACAGACATGATGCCCTTTACCTCTTAATGTTTCCTTAAAATGAAGACTGATTCCTGTATAACCACAGGGCAACCATCAGTCAGGAAATTGACATTCACAGATCTCATTCAAACCTCACTGATTGTCCCATGATGTCCGTAGAGGCTCAGGATCTGGTCCAAAATCATATGTTGCTTTTGGTTGTTTTAGTCTCTTTCATCTGGAACCATTCTTCAGTTTTCCACTAGCTTTTCTGGCCTTGACAATTTTGAAAAGTATAGGCAACTTACTTTGTAGATGTCCTTTGGTTTTGGTTTATCTACTATTTCCTCATGATTACATTCAGATTGAGGAGAGCATTGTTACCCACTCCAGTATTCTTGCCTGGAGCATCCCCACGGACAGAGGAGCCTGGTAGGCTACAGTCCATGCGGTCTCAAAGAGTTGGACACAGCTGAGTGACTGAGCACAGCACACAGCACATTCAGATTATAATATTTCCAGGAACATCACAAAAGTGGTTCTGTGTTCTTCTTAATGCATTATATGACTCAGTCGCTCAGTCATGTCTGATTCTTTGTGACCCCATGGACTGCAGCCCACCAGGCTCCTCTGTGCATGTACATATATATGTACATGTCTTTCTTATGTATGTCTCATGATTTCTATTTAATTCATGTATTATAATCTCTTGAGTGAGTGAGTGAGTGAAGTTGCTCAGTAGTGTCTGACTCTTTGTGACCCCATGGACTGTAGCCTAACCAAGTTCCTCCATCCACGGGATTTTCCAGGCAAGAATACTGGAGTGGGTTGCCATTCCCTTCTCCAGGAGATCTTCCCAACCCAGGGATTGAACCCGGGTCTCTCGCATTGTAGGCAGACACTTTACCATTTAAGCCACCAATCTCTTAATCCCTTTTAATTTTAATGTTCAGATTGTCCCAAACTGGGTCAATGAGATAAATTTCCCCCATTCTTTGGGCATTTCCTTTCTCCTTGGCACAAAATGATGTTCTAGATATAGCAGCATACAATGGCCCATTGGCCAAATCTGGCCAACCAGCTCTTTTTGTAAATGAAGTATACACATTGTCTATAGCTAATTTCATACTCCTGAAGCTGAGTTGTATTTACTTTTTAAGAAACTGCCAAAAATATTTCCAAATTTGTTGTACCATTTTACATTCTCACCTAGAATGCTAGAGTTCTAATTGCTACCTATTATCGCTGACACTTGGTATGGTTAATCTTTTAAATTTTTAGATATGCTAATGTGTATATGAGTCTATTTCATTGTGGTTTTATTTAAAAAATTTTTGGCTGTGCCGCATGTGGGATCTTGGTTACCTGACCAGAGATCAAAGCCTGTGTGTACCTCCTGCATTGGAAGCACAGAATCTTGACCACTGGACTGCCAAGGAAGTCCCTCCCTGAGGTTTTAGTTCACTTTTCTCTGATGACTGATGATGTTGAGCATATTTTCATGTGTTGATCAGTCCTTTGAATATCTACTTTTATGAAGTGTCTGTTAAAGTCTTTTTTTAAATGGGGTTGTTTGTCTTTTTATGATTGAGTTGTAAGTTCTTTATATATTTTGATACAAGTCCTTTGTTAGCTGTGTATTGTAAATATTTTCTCCCATTCTGCAGCTTGTACTAGTTATCAACCCCAGGGAGGACTCCACCTACATGGACCACAGCAAAGATTAGCACTATGCAACTGTTCCGAACAGAAGTCCAAAATTCTTCCATTGCATCTTGTATCAGAGTGGCCAAGGAAGATAGCACTGGATGAAACAAAGCTTTAATTACATAGAGATGAGGTAGAGTAAGGTTAGTTTTTTTTTGGGTGGGGGGGCATTATGTCACAAGGAATGTGGAATCTTAGTTCTTGGACCAGGGATCAAACACTCGTCTCCTGCAGTGGAGCTCGGAGTCTTAATCACTGGACCAGCAGGGAAGTCTAAAGTGAAAGTGAAGTTGCTCAGTCGTGTTCCACTCTTTGCAACCCCATGGACTGTAGCCTACCAGGTTCACACCATTCATGGAATTTTCCAGGCAAGAATACTGGAGTGAGTTGCCATTTCATTCTCCAGGAGATCTTCGCGACCCAGGGATTAAACCCCGGTCTCCTGCATTGTAGGCAGACGCTTTACCGTCTGAGCCACCAGGGAAGTCTAAGATGACCTTTAACTGTGTGTCTCATACCTCTGGCCAGTGGCTTGCTCTGGGGAGTGACACAGGGCAATTGACCTATGCTCACCCTTCTGGTGCCCCAGTTGAAGGAACCTTGTCTCTTTCCTGCAGAGGATGGATATAGTAATGGGATTGGGCAGCTGCCATCTGACACATGCTTTAAGCAGAGACAAAAGGACTCATTGAGCCAGAAACAAGGAACGATATTCCCACACAGAGCTTGGCACAGGTTGTGTGGGCTCTTTATCTCTTGGTAGGAAGTGTTTCAGGCCCCAGGCCCATTCTGAGGCAGCAGAGTTAGGGCCCCCAAACTGCGTGTGTGAGACAGCCTTTCCCAACACCTACAAAACAAAACCCACATTGTCTGTGTTGCCTCTTAGAGATGCAGCCTGAGACGCTGGCTAGGATGAGGATGTGCATGTGTGCTAGGCCACTTCGGTCACGTCCAACTTTTTGCGACCCCAGGGACTGTAGCCCATTTGGCTTCTCTGTCCATGGAATTCTCTAGGCAAGAATACTGGAGTGGGTTGCCATGCCTTCCTCCAGGGGATCTTCCCAACTCAGGGATTGAACCTGCATTTTTTATGTCTCCTGCCCTGGCAGGTGGGCTCTTTACCACTAGCGGCACCTGAGAAGGCCAGGATAAGGACAATGGCAATAAAAAAATTCCTATTTGGAAAAGAAAAAAAAATTGGAAGGGCTTTCCTCGTGGTTCAGTGGTAAAGAATCCACCTGCCAGTGCAGGAGACATGGGTTCAATCCTTGGTCTGGGAGGAACCCACATTCCACGGAACAACTAAGCCCATGCACCACAACTATTAAGCCTGTGCTGTAGAGCCTGAGAGCCACAACCACTGAAGCCCTATGAATAAAATTAAAAAAAAAATTTTTTTTAAATTAGAAACACAGCAGCTAATGGTCTATATTATTGACCAATTCCTGCAAGGCCAGGTGTGAAGTCTACTTGCCCTGGTGAAGGAGTGACTTTTAGGCCTAACTCTGGTTCTACTCTCTGAGAACTCTCCTGTCCATTGTTCCCTCCGACCCCTAGTTTTGTAATGAATTTGACACTATAGAGTCTGGCACTTCAAGTCTGTGTCACCTTTAGAATTTGCTTCCTGCTGGTACAGGGCACAGTCAGCCCTTTTTTGAGCGAGACAGACTGAAGTCTAACAGGCCATTGCATCAACATCAAAACCCGGGACCTCTGGCCAATGCAGTCTTTTCCAGAGTGTGCTGGAGGCTTAACCATCTATGCTAGGAGACAGCACTCACCATCTTGCTCCAGTTTCATCTGTTAGAACTTTCCACGTGTACAGACACACCTGGCTGCAAGAGACCAGGAAATGGAGACGTCAGCTGGGTAGCTATGTCTTCAGCTAGAACTCAGGAGTCATGTTTGGAAAGACATAGATGAGGGATGCTTGTCAGTCTCAGCCATGCTCACACATGAAACCTCTTTCCTACACCACATGGAACTCAGCATGTTTCTGTGACTAACACACACACACATAAATACATGCACGCTTCCACAAAGCTTTTGTTGGTGGTCACAGACTAGTTGCTTCAGAAAGATGGGTGACATTTAAGCCACAAAATTAAAAACATAATAGTAGAACTTCTTGTTCTTTAATTATTGTAAAATTTAATTATATTGCAAAAAACTGGAAGAAAAAAATAAATAAAAATAAAAAACATGACAACTGAAAAAATGAATTCAAAGGCTATTAAAATTATGAGTTTCTTTCATTCTCCTCAGTGTTTGTTTAATATATTGCACACAAGAAAAAGAAGAGGAATAGAAAGGGACTATACTATATAAAATGCATATTATTGAATGGTGAGAGTATGAAAATTTTATTTTTCTCTATTTTACAATTGTATTATTATAGAAATATATTTCATTCATAATCTGAGGAATATAAAAGATAAATTAACTGATCAATAATTCTTTTCTTGAGATTGGTGAGCATCTTTCATAAAGTATACCAGCCCAGCTTCCTATCTGCATTTGTATACATACCAAAATAGCAAAGGTCAAGCAATAATAGTTATTATTCATTGAGTTTGCTATGCTCTAAGCAATTCGCTACATACTGTACATGAATTAACTGATTCAACACTTGTAATAACCCTATAAGATACATACTATTTTTTATTATTTCTGTTTTATAGATAAGGAACCTAAAGCACAGAGAGGTTAAGGCACTTGTGCAAAGTTCACGCAGCTGATGATAATAATAATAACAGCGCGTGCTATAACCACAGTTCTGAGTGCTTTATATGTAGTACTACCATTTAGTTCTCATCTGTGTGATAGATGGTGACATGGTCCCCATTCACAGATGAATAAACTGAGGCCCAGAATGGTTTAGTAACCTGTTCAGAGTTACACAGCTAGTAAGAGGTAAGGCTGGGATTTGAATCTGGACAGCCTGGGTCTAAGTCTATGCTTCTAAACTTTACATTTTTTTAACCTATTTTTTCTTAAATTTTTGTTTGTTTTTAAATTTTACATTCTTAAACATTAATATTCATAACCTGAACTTGTACAGTCAAGTTGATGAGCTGATCTTCTCAAACAAATGGGTCCTGGCAGAGATTACCTTTGAGAATACTAATAATACGGATAAGACCTGGTGAAGCTTCTGAGACTGTGGGGTCATTATGTGTGTTAGGTCTGTGGATTTGAGTTCCACTGTGGAATCTAGCTGGGCACATCCATTCGCAGCAGGGTGGAAAGACTCTGAGGAGGGCAGGGCTTGAATTACAGCAACCTGAAAGTGAAGCGAGGCCCTTGCCTGAAAAGCAAACATCAGAATGCTTATTCAAAAAGCAAAGCCTGGATTTGTTGGGCTCTCACGAGAGATGCCATCATTATTGAAGGCCTTCTACCAGCTGGCTGTTTGTGCTCAGCAAAGCCTAATGATGCTGACAGGTCACATAAGCTTGCACTAATGGGCTCATGTTTTATTTATTCAGGTGCTGATTTGACATTTCCCAGCCCCGATGAATCTATGGATTTGGAAATAACAGGGTCCTCTCTCTATATATGTGATGTTATCTATCCAAATGAAGGACATGAGAGACAGGAAAGGCTAGATTCCCTGCAGATAACTCTCACAGTTTACAAGAAGAATTCAAATGTTACAAAAAGCATTAGCCAAAATTTAAAACACAAATCATCAGTGTTTAATATGATATATTGCAAAGAAATTTCTGGCACTAAAAGTCTCTCTTTAAGCCACACTTCCACACAGCACCAACTAAATAATGTAACAGCATCTGGACTCCTTCTAAATCGAGTATGAAATTATGTATTTCTCCCATGACACAGATTAGACCAAAAGGCAACATTTCCTAACGTAAAAAATGAAGAGTAAATTAAGCGGTGGCTAAGAGAGTCTCTCTTGTGCTTTTTTCCTTTTATTTTTAAAAACATCTTTAAAAATATCTAGTTAAGTAAAATATACATACAGAAGAGTGAAGAAATCATGGATGTTTATTTTGACACATTTTTATGCAAACCCAAATAACCACCACTTAGACCCAAAACAAGAATGCCACTATGTCCTTAAAACCTTCATGCTCTTTAAATCCTCCTCTCCAAAATTAATCACTATCTTGACTTCTTTTAAAAATTTTTCTAATTTTAAAATATAGCATAGGAATTTCCCTGGTGGTCCAGTGGTTGAGACTTTCCCTTCCAATGCAAGGGGTGTGGGTTCAATCTCTGGTCAGGGGAGCTAAGATACCACACGCCTCACTGACAAAAAAAACCAAAAAATGAAACAGAAGCAATATTGCAAAAATTCAGTAAAGACTTTTAAAATGGTCTGCATAAAAATATATGGCACAGATACACATATAATATCAAACAATTATATAAAATAAAGAGTTATTATAAAGCGAACACTTGAAACTACCACCCATATCAAGGGATAAAACTTGACAAACCACCCAGAACCCACCACATGCCCTGTTTTTATAGAGGGAAGACAGAGGCTTACCTGTAAACAGGTAATATAACAATCATTTCCTTGCTTTGATTTATAGTTTTATAGTGATTTATATATATACATTGGAGAAGGAAATGGCAACCCACTCCATTGTTCTTGCCTGGAGAATGCCAGGGACGGGGGAGCCTAGTGGGCTGCTGTCTATGGGGTCGCACAGAATCAGACACGACTGAAGTGACTTAGCAGCAGCAGCAGCATATATCAGATCAGATCAGATCAGATCAGATCAATCGCTCAGTCGTGTCCGACTCTTTGCGACCCCATGAACCGCAGCACGCCAGGCCTCCCTGTCCATCACCAGCTCCCGGAGGTCACTCAGACTAGCATCCATCGAGTCAGTGATGCCATCCAGCCATCTCATCCTCTGTCGTCCCCTTCTCCTCCTGCCCTCAATCCCTCCCAGCATCAGAGTCTTCTCCAATGAGTCAACTCTTCGCATGAGGTGGCCAAAATACTGGAGTTTCAGCTTTAGCATCATTCCTTCTAAAGAAATTCCAGGATTGATCTCCTTCAGAATGGACTGGTTGGATCTTCTTGCAGTCCAAGGGACTCTCAAGAGTCTTCTCCAACACCACAGTTCAAAAGCATCAATTCTTCGGCGTTCAGCCTTCCTCACAGTCCAGCTCTCACATCCATACATGACCACAGGAAAGACCATAGCCTTGACTAGGCGAACCTTTGTTGGTAAAGTAATGTCTCTGCTTTTGAATATGCTATCTAGGTTGGTCATAACTTTCCTTCCAAGGAGTAAGCGTCTTTTAATTTCATGGCTGCAGTCACCATCTGCAGTGATTTTGGAGCCCAGAAAAACAAAGTCTGACACTGTTTCCACTGTTTCCCCATCTATTTCCCATGCAGTGATGGGACCAGATGCCATGATCTTCGTTTTCTGAATGTTGAGCTTTAAGCCAACCTTTTCACTCTCCACTTTCACTTTCATCAAGAGGCTTTTTAGCCCCTCTTCACTTTCTGCCATAAGAGTGGTGTCATCTGCATATCTGAGGTTATTGATATTTCTCCCGGCAATCTTGATTCCAACTTGTGTTTCTTCCAGTCCAGCATTTCTCATGATGTACTCTGCATATAAGTTAAATAAACATGGTGACAATATGCAGCCTTGACGTACTCCTTTTCCTATTTGGAACCAGTCTGTTGTTCCATGACCAGTTCTAACTGTTGCTTCCTGACCTGCATACAGATTTCTTAAGAGGCAGATCAGGTGGTCTGGTATTCCCATCTCTTTAAGAATTTTCCATAGTTTATTGTGATCCACACAGTCAAAGGCTTTGGCATAGTCAATAAAGCAGAAATAGATGTTTTTCTGGAACTCTCTTGCTTTTTCCATGATCCAGCGGATGTTGGCAGTTTGATCTCTGGTTCCTCTGCCTTTTCTAAAACCAGCTTGAACATCAGGAAGTTCACGGTTCACATATTGCTGAAGCCTGGCTTGGAGAATTTTGAGCATTACTTTACTAGCGTGTGAGATGAGTGCAATTGTTCGGTAGTTTGAGCACTCCTTGGCATTGCCTTTCTTTGGGATTGGAATGAAAACTGACCTTTTCCAGTCCTGTGGCCACTGCTGAGTTTTCCAAATTTGCTGGCATATTGAGTGCAGCACTTTCACAGCATCATCTTTCAGGATTTGGAATAGTTCCACTGGAATTCCATCACTTCCACTAGCTTTGTTCGTAGTGATGCTTTCTAAGGCCCATTTGACTTCACATTCCAAGATGTCTGGCTCTAGGTCAGTGATCACATCATCATGATTGTCTAGGTCTTGAAGCTCTTTTTTGTACAGTTCTTCTGTGTATTCTTGCCACCTCTTCTTAATATCTTCTGCTTCTGTTAGGTCCACACCATCTCTGTCCTTTATCGTGCCCATCTTTGCATGGAATGTTCCTTTGGTATCTCTGATTTTCTTGAAGAGATCCCTAGTCTTTCCCATTCTGTTGTTTTTCTCTATTTCTTTGCATTGATCACTGAAGAAGGCTTTCTTATCTCTTCTTGCTATTCTTTGGAACTCTGCATTTAGATGTTTATATCTTTCCTTTTCTCCTTTGCTTTTCGCTTCTCTTCTTTTCACAGCTATTTGTAAGGCCTCCCCAGACAGCCATTTTGCTTTTTTGCATTTCTTTTCCATGGGGATGGTCTTGATCCCTGTCTCCTGTACAATGTCACGAACCTCATTCCATAGTTCATCAGGCACTCTATCTATCAGATCTAGGCCTTTAAATCTATTTCTCACTTCCACTGTATAATCATAAGGGATTTGATTTAGGTCATACCTGAATGGTCTAGTAGTTTTCCCTAGACCCTAGGGAATTTCCCTAGCATATATATACATATATAAATATATACTCACGCAATGCAGGAGACCTGGGTTCAATTCCTAGGTCGGGAATATCCCCTGGAGAAGGAAATGGCAACCTATTCTAGTATTCTTGCCTGGAGAATCCCATGGACAGAGGAGCCTGACAGGCTACATTCCGTGGGGTCACAAGAGTCAGACACAACTGAGCGACTAAACTACCACCACCATATGTATATATACACACACATATATATATATATACACACTATGTATATAAATATATATACTATATACACAACTAACCAGTTGTGTATCCCTAAACAATAAAGCTTATTTTTGTCTGTTTTCTAAAAAAATGTCACTTAAGCCTCTTTTAATGGAAAGACTGCCCCTCTGTCATCATAATTACTTGTGCATTGTATCTGTTGAAAAAACTGGATCTTTGTCTACATAGAGTTTCCTATTATGAAGTAATCTGACTCACAATTTCAAGCCTGAATATGATCAAGTTGGTAGTTCCCAGCGCCTATTTATAGGAAATGCAGGGATGTCACTGATGATCCAGTGGCTAAGACTCTGAGCTCTCAATGCAAGGGGCCTGGGTTCCATCCCTGGTTGGGGAACTAGATCCCACATGCTGCAACTACGAGTTCATATGCCACAACTATAGATCCCACATGTGGCAACTTAAGACTCAGTGCAGTCAAATAAACAAATAAATATTAAAAAATTATATGAAATGTGAAGGACAGAGGGATTTATTAAAATACTCATGGAGATGCACTCAAGACTAATATCCAGTACAGCTTCTATAAACAAGTAATGAGAATGTCTAATTTTTTTTTCTTTTGGAAAAACCAGTATTAAAATAAGGAATTGACTCTCTACTGTCCTTCAAAGATAGCCAAATTCCTAGAGAATTGTTATGAACCCATGTATTTAAACTGCACATTAGGGTGAAAATAATTACCTTAGAATTCTAGAAAACAGGCTGGCACATTGAAGAACATATAAATTGGTTTTCAAAGTCTTTCCTAAACTAGTGTATTTTTTTTTTTTCAGAGAGATAAACTTTCTTATTTATGGGTCATTGAAAATATTTTAGTCTTTTTATCATCGTGTCCACCTTCAAGTTACTCCTGTGTCCTTTTGGTAATATTCTTGTGGTCTTTGGTATTTTACCTGCCATCATGAGATGCACTAGGCTTGTTTTATATATTTCTTGCCCAAGTCTAGAATTAGCTATTTCTTCAAGAAGGTTTGATTTCTTTAAAGTTGAAAGTGATATTTCACAATCATGTCCAGGGGTAGGTCACTGTTACTATGCATTGTCAAGTGGACAGACTGACATTAACATACATGAACAAACCCTCATGTGTGTGTACCCAGTCGTTTCTGACTCTTTTGGACCCCATGGATGGTAGCCTGCCAGGCTCTTCTGTCCATGGGGTTTTCCAGGCAAGAATACTGGAGTCGGCTGCCATTTCCTCCTCCAGCGGACCTTCTCAACCAGGTGTCAAACTTATATCTCCTGTGTCTCCTGCGTTGCAGGCAGATTCTTTACCACTGAGCCACCTAGGAAGTTCATTAAAAAAATCCTCATGAGGTCAAATTAATACTTTCAATTCAAATTCAATTCTACAAAGTATTTCCTTAACTTTTTCTGTCTTAAATCTGAAATCTTTTCTTCCATACTAAGAATAAATATTGAAGATGCCAGAATTAGACTATCACGTGAGTACTTACTTTATCCCATCTAACTACATAATAGTTCCAGTTTAGAACAGCAATACTATCAGTACCAATATGATTAAAATTATTTTGTGCATCCATTCTCTCTGTTTTCCTCCTATTTAGAACACAATTGTATAGCCAAGACATGGAAACAACCTAAATGTCCACTGACAGATGAGTAGATAAAGCAGATGTGGTATACAAATATAATTTTAAAATACATATAGACTTATAATTTAAATATAAAATTCAATTTATTTTTTATTTATAAACACATATATATATATACACACACACACATCCACAATGGAATACTACTCAGCATAAAAAGAATGAAATAATGCCATTTGTGGCAACATGGATGGATCTAGAGATTATCATACAAAGTGAAGTAAATTAGACAGAGAAAGACAAATACCATGGTATTACTTATATTTGGAATCTAAAACATGATACAAATGAGTTTATCTATGAAATAGAAACAGACTCACAGACATAGAGAACAGATCTGTAGTTATAAAAACCCATGAGGTAGGATGACATTGTTCTGTGCAGTGTTCAGTCACTCAGTTGTGTTCAACTCTTTGCAATCCCATGGACTGTAGCCCACCAGGCTCCTCTGTCCCTGAGCTTTCCCAGGCAAGAATACTGAAGTGGATTGCCATTTCCTTCTCCAGGGGATCTTCCCAACCCAGGGATTGAACCCAGGTCTCTTGTGTTTCCTGTATTGGCAGGCGGATTCTTTATCATTGTGCCACCTGGGAAGTCTCAAATAGTTTTATTACCCCTTCTTCTTTTTTTTTTCTTTCTGCTAAAAAAAGAGCTTGTTCATATATTTTTAAATGGATGTTCAGCTCAGTTCCGTTCAGTTGTTCAGTCATGTCCGACTCTTTGCGACCCCATGAATCCCAGCATGCCAGGCCTCCCTGTCCATCACCAACTCCCGGAGTTCACTCAGACTCACATCCATCAAGTCGTTGATGACATCCATCCTGTCGTCCCCTTCTCCTCCTGCCCCCAATCCCTCCCAGCATCAGAGTCTTTTCCAATGAGTCAATTCTTCCCATGAGGTGGCCAAAGTACTGGAGTTTCAGCTTCAGCATCATTCCTCCCAAAGAACACCCAGGGCTGATCTCCTTCAGAATGGACTGATTGGATCTCCTTGCAGTCCAAGGGACTCTCAAGAGTCTTATCCAACACCGCACTTCCGGGCATCAAATATTTAGGGTATTTGGAGTCCACCAGATATGTTTAAAAATGATGTAATGGTTTAGTTTAAAATATCAAAATTTACAGTAAGCCAGAAATTATATCTTTTGCAAGTATTTAAATTTATGGTGGAAAATTTAGATATCAACTTAGAAATGAACAAGGGGATATGTAGCTTTTAAAAATTCTTTCATGGAGTCCATTTCAAAATGTGTGAAGACCACTTGCCCATAGAGTGTGTTTGGGGATAGGGCTCAAAACTTCAATCCTGCATCCTCTTTCTCCTGAGAACCTGCTATCACTCTCCATCAGAATCTTGAAAAAAAATTTTTTTTTAAAATATATTTGGTTGCACTGGGTCTTAGTTGTGGAACACATGATCTTCAGTAGCAGCAAGTGAGATCTAGTTCCCTGACCAGGGATAGAACCTGGACTCCGGCATTGGAAGAACGGAGATTTAGCCACTGGACTACATCGAAGTCCACACCATCAGAATCTTAATACTTCCAGTTCAGACACTGGTTTCCCAGAGTTTTTGTTGTGTAGTATCTCCAGACATTGCCAAGTTTCCCTCAGAGAGCAAAATACCCACAGATTAAAATCACTGGATTTGAAGTTTATCAGTTTTATTGATCTTTGCTAAATACCAGTTTATGGCTCCATTGATTTAGATAATTGGTTTTTTTTGTTGTTTTTGGTCTTCTGCATCTCTATTTGCTTCTCTCATAGCTCAGTTGGTGAACAATCTTTCTGCAATGCAGGAGACCCTGGTTTCTATTCCTGGGTTGGGAAGATCCACTGGAGAAGGGATAGGCTACCCACTCCAGTATTCTTGGGCTTGTCTTGTGGCTCAGCTGGTAAAGAATCCGCCTGCAATGTGGGAGACCTGGGTTCGATCCCTGGATTGGGAAGATCCCCTGGAGAAGGGAAAGGCTACCCACCCCAGTATTCTGGCCTGGAGAATTCCATGCACACTGTATAGTCCATGGGATTGCAAAGAGCTGGACACGACTGAGCAATTTTCACTTTCAGTTGCATCTCTACTTAGTGTATGTATTTTTTCTTCTAACTTTTTGAACATATGAAAAATTATTATATAACTGTTCAGTCCTTGTCTACTAATTCTAACATCTGTATCAATTCTGTGTAGGTTTAGTTGATAGATTTTCCTTCTCAACATGGGTCATATTTTCCTGTTTCTTTGCCTCCTGAAGAAATTTTAACAGGAAACTTAACATCATGAATTTTACTTCATTTCATGCTGGATAGATTTGTATTCCTATAAAAATTCTTGAGCTTTATTTTGGTATACAGTCAAGTTACACAGACACAGTTTGATTCTTTGGTTCTTTTTGTTAAGATTTATTAGGTAGGACCAGCATGGTGTTTAATCTGGAGCTAGTTATTTTCCAGCATGGAAGCAAGATTCTTCTGAGTGCTCTACTTAAAGCCCTATGAATTATGAGATTTTCCTGACTGGTTCTTAGGAACAAGCACTATTTTGAGCCTCAAGTATGCTCAGTGTGCTCTTCCTTTAGTCCAACGCCTGTTCTCAGACTGGAGTAACTGTCTCACAGGTTTATGCTGATTTTTATTCTGTTGGGTTCCTCTGCAACTGCTTCTCCTCTCTGGTACTCTGCCTGTGAATTCTAGCCACCTTGGACCCTATCCTCTGTCTTCTAATCTCTGTGGATCTTCCATGGTCTATTTGGGGTCCCCTGCCTGATACTGCAGCCTGGAAGTGTTTTCAGGGCATAAACTAGTCAGTTACAGTGTTCATCTTATTCTTCTTTTCATCTCTCAGGGCTCACTGTTCCTTGTTGCCTGATGTCCAGATGTACTCAAAATTTTGTTTTATCTATTTTTCCAACAATTAACAGTTACCTCAGTTGGGAGGTAAATCTAGTCCCTTTTACTCCATTTTAGAAATGTAAGGCTACATAAATATATTTTAAAATGGAAAAAATGTATGTTCTTAGAAGAATGCTATGCTATCACTCACTCAGTCATTTCTGATTCTTTGCGACCCCACGGACTATAGCCTGCCAGGCTCCTCCGTCCATGGGATTTCCCAGGCAAGAATACTGGAGTGGGTTGCCATTTCTCTTCTCCTCTTAGAAGAATAGAACTTACCAAATTCAACTAAGCAACTGGGAAACATAAAGAGATATTTAGCTACTAAATAAGTTGAACACAAATCTGTGCATAAAGTAATATCTGGATCAGATAGTTTTATAGGCAGTATTTATAAATTATTTAAAGAGCAGATAATTCTAGTCTTCTATAAAATGTTCTAGAGAATAAAAATGAAGGAATGTTCTCTACTTTATTTTGTTATACTAATATAGCTTTGACACCAAAACCATTCAAGGATAAAATGAGAAAAGAAAGTTTTAGGCCAATCTTGCTATTAACTCAGATGCACAAATTCAAAATCTATCAAGGTTATCTATTTTAAAATATGAAATCTAATTATGTCATTTTTCTGCTTCATATTGTTCAATGGTTTGTCACCATATTTAGAATAAAATCTAAATTCCTTACCATGGCTTACAAGATTTGTTCCCTAATCCTCTTGCCCATACTTCCTCCTTTTTAATTGTAGTGTCCTTCTTATACATCTAGTTCTTTTACAATTTAAAGATTTTACACTTAACTCTTCCCCCACCCCAGCCAGCTTCATTGCCTAGATCTTCATATGCTATGCTCCTAACACCATTTCTTTTTATTTTTTATTGAAGGATAATGGCTTTACAGAATTTTGTTGTTTCCTATCAAACCTCAACATGAATCAGCCATAGGTGTGCATATATCCCCTCCCTTCTGAACTTCCCTCCCATTTCCCGCCCCATCTCACCCCTCTAAGATTGATGCAGAACCCCTGTTTGAGTTTCCTGAGCCATACAGCATATTCCCATTGGCTCTCTATTTTACACATGGTAATGTAAGTTTCCATGTTACTCTTTCCATACATCTCACCCTCTCCTCCCCTCTCCCCATGTCCATAAGTCTATTCTCTATGTCTGTTTCTCCATTGCTGCCTATAAATAAATTCCTCAGTATCATTTTTCTAGATTCCGTATATATGTGTTAGAATACGATATTTCTCTTTCTCTTTCTTACTCACTTCACTCTGTATAAAAACATATGGAACGCTTCATGACTTTGTGTGTTATCCTGGTGCAGGGGCCCTGCTAATCTCTGTATCTTTCCTATTTTAGTATATGTGCTGCTGAAGCGAGCACTCTTAGCACCATTTTGATTTAAGTTCAAGTATCACCTCTCTGGGCTTCCCTGGTGACTCAGATAGCAAAGAGTCTGCCCGCAATGCAGTAGACCTGGTTCAATACCTGGGTCAGAAAGATCCCCTGGAGAAGGGAATGGCTACTCACTCCAGTATTCTTGCCTGGAGAGTTCCATGGACAGAGGAGCCTGACAGGCTACAGTAGCCCATGGGATTGCAAAGAGTCAGATATGACTGAGCGTGCACACACATTGCCTCTTTAGAAATTTCTTTCCGGTACACCTTATCTCAAGTATCCTCCACTTCTGCTGTCCTGTTTCTCTCTCTTCTTCCTTTACTTTATCTTCTTCAAGGAACATACTTATTACTATGTGGTTAGTATTTTTATTTATTTGTCTCTCTCACTCTTACTAGTATGTAAGTTCCAAGAGAAAAGGGACTTGTTCATTGCTATATTCCCAGCGTCAAGAACTATGGTTGATTCATAATATGGTTTAAGTAAAATTTAGGTTGAATTAATGGATAGCATGTTGTTGTTGTTGTTTAGTAACTCAGTTGTTTCTGACTTTTTGTGACCCCATGGACTGCACCACACCAGGCTTCTCTGTCCTTCACTATCTCCCAGAGTTTGCTCAAATTCATGTCCACTGAGTAGTTGACGCTATTGAACCATCTCATCCTCTGTGGTCCCTTCTCTTTTGGCTTCAGTGGTTATCATACCTCCCAAATACTTGTTTCAAGGTTAAATATTATAAAGCTGTATTTTTTTTCTTTACTTAAATGAATTAATATTGTGGGATGTTGGACTTCTCAGGCATTCCACTGGTTAAGAGTCTGTGCTTTCTCTGGTTGGGGAACTAAGATTCCACATGCCTTGGGGTGTGGTGAAAGGAAAAAAATAATAAAAATAAAAATAAAAAAATATTATGGGATGTTGTAGCATAAGTTGGTTAAGTGGAAGATTTAATTGTAACTTATGGTAAACTCTGATTCTTGAGAATTAGAGTAAACCAGTGTCTTTAATTATTTTATGAAAATTTTCAAACACATGCAAAATGGAGAGGATGATAAGCCACATACATTATATCCATTATGTATTTTAAATAATTATTGTGTTTTTGCCCCATTGGCTTAATCTACTTTCCTCTTCTCCTAAAGTGTTCTAAATGTACTTAAATATATATAATGGTCATTTTTTCTTCCATAGTTCAATGAACCTACAAATACAGATTTTTTTTACCTAACTACAATGACATTATTCATATATAGCATAATAAATAATAATTCTTTGGTGCCTTCTGATACCCAAACCATCATCAGATGTCTTCAATTGTCTCAAAAATATTTTTACATTTGACTCATCCAAATGAGGACTCAAAAAAGAAGTCAGCAGAGATTTAGTTGTTCAGTGTTTAAAAAATATCCTGAACACTCTCCCACCACTTTCCCCCATGATATTTATTTGTTTCAAAGGTTGGGTCAGTTGTCCTGTAGGATGTCCCCTCTGGGTTTGTCTGCTTTTCCTAGCAGTGCCCTGTCACGTATCCTTCTGACTCTCACGATTCCTGTAAATGGACGTTAGTTCTAGAGCTGGATTAGGTTCAGCGTCTGCCTTCTAGGCCAAAATACTTCATAGGTGATGCTGTGTGTTTTGTATTACATCACAGCAGGTCTGCTTGTTCAGCCTTTACTGATGCTGATTGATTACTTTTTTCAATGGGTGATAACTTGATATCTTATAAGTAAGTTCCCCATCAAGTTCTCCTCTAATCACTTCACCCATGACAATGTTTGGCTGAATCAAACATTTCATGAAGGGTTGCAAAATGATGATTTAAAAATTATTATATTTCCTCATTCATTTACTTGATATTTTTTGAAGAGAAAGATGTTTCCTTATCAACTAAAGCAATTTGGTTATCCTGAAATTAGGATAAATGTTGAATCCGTATATTTTATTTGCCAGTCTTTGGGTTAAGAAGTCCATGCCTTAACTTTCCTACTTGTGCCTCAAGGGTCAGGTTTTTGTTTTTGATATTGTTTTAATTTACCTTTTCTTTTTTTTTATCATTAAGAACTATGAGTTTTAAAAAAATTCAATGTGTTTGAATTAATTGCTTTCAGTAAATTTTTAGATGCACAAATTATCCCATTCTTAATCAAAAGGAGTCACTTCATGTTGGTTTGGGTGCCCTTTGATGATGACCCTTTTGTCTTAGTTTCATCTTTAAAAGCTTTTGGTTTTTGTCATGAAAAATCTTTCTGAGCTTGAGAAAAGTTTGAATTATAGATTTTTCATGAAGTCTCTTCCTTCTATGTATGCATGGGAATTTGGACTAACTGTGAACAAAATGTTGCCAAGAAGATGTCCCTCTGGATTTCTTGTAGTGACTCGTGTGCACATCAGCAATAGAAGTATTAATATTTTCAACCTTTTTTTCTTCTGTGTGTTCAATGTTTTATTCAGCAGATATTTATGGAATGCTTAATATATTCTCTGTACTATTCTACTTGCTGAATAAACAACAATAACCAATCAAGTCAGAGCTCCCGTTGATGTGAAATTTGCACTCTAATAAGAGAAATAGGAAACTAATAATATAAATAAATGAGTACATTATGTCTTAAACTGACAAATGGTAAGAAAAAAATAGCAGAGAAGAGAGATAGAAAGTATGTGTATGAGAGTCAGTGAAGGGGTATTACAATTTTAGATAGTGTGGCCAGAGCAGGCTTCATTGGGAAAATGGTATTTGGGTAAAAATGTGAAGGAAGTGAAGAAGCAAACCACATCGGAACCCAGGAGAACATTCAGCCACAGTAACATGCACAGAGGTTCTATAGTAGGAACATGCTCAGTGTCACCAAGGACTGGCAAGACCAGTGTGGCTGGAACACAAGACTTAAGTGGAAGCAGGCAGAGGGGTCAAGAGTGATGATGTGAGCAGACCATGCAAAGCCTTTGGGTGGTCATGAAGTATGTTCTTTGCTGATCTCCCACTACAGAGTGTCATTGGTCAAAGGCTCCAGTGGCCGTGTGCTCAAACCCACTGACGTTTCTAGGGCTGCTTCCTTAGATGGCCAATAACCCTTATGTCCATTTCTTGGAGAGAACAAGGACTTATGATGATGGACACTGGCCAATGAACTTGTCAAAATTTCTTTAAACTGAATTGAAGTCTAGGGTGCTTCCGTTATATCTTCCTTCCATTTCTCCATTCCTTCCTTCGAGAAGTAATTGCTTCCTGGTCTGATGGGTCCTCAGATCTCTCTAGTTCCCTTCCCATTCTCTCCCACAAATATTTCCCCCAACAAAACTTTTGCACTTTTTTCAAGATTATTTTTTATTGTGGACTAATATACAAATCACAAAATTTAACATTTTGGACATTTTAAAGTATTCAATTCAGTGCCATCAAGTTGTGCAAAGAGTCAGACATGACTGAGCACATGAATAGGATAGATAGATAAATAATGTCCTATTCTGTACTCCCCCTGAAGAAGTGAAGTGAAGTCACTCAGTCATGTCTGACTCTTCGCGACCCCATGGACGCGAAGCCTACAAGGCTCCTCTGTCCATGGAGTTTTCCAGGCAAGAGTACTGGAGTGGGTTGCCATTTCCTTCTCCAGGGGATCTTCCTGACCCAGGGATCTAACCCAGGTCTCCTGCATTGTAGGCAGATGCTTTACCATCTGAGCCACCACGGAAGCTCCTACTCCCCCTAGGCACTGGTAATCACCATTCTACTTTCTATTTCTTCAGATTTGACAACTCTAGGTATCTCACATAAGAGTAATTATAAAGTACTTGTGTTTTTGTAAGTGGCTTATTTCACTTAACATAATGCTTTTGTGGTTCATCCATGTTGTAGCATGTGTAAGAATTTCATTATTTTCTAAGGGTTGAATCATATTCTATTGTGTATGAACACCATGTTTGTTTACCCATTAACCCACTGATGGATACTTAGGTTTCTTCCACCTTTTGGCTATTGTGAAAAATGCTTCTGTAAGTATAAATGTACAATCTGTTTACGTAAATGTCTGTTTGTCTCCGCTTTGAATTCTTTTGAGTGTATACCTGGAAATGGAATTGCTGGATAACATGGTAAATCTATTTTTATGTTTTGAGTAACAACCAAACTATTTTCCTTAAGAATTGTTCTGTTTTACACTTTCAGCAGTAGCACATAAGTATTCCAATTTCATGACATCTTCATCAACACGTTATTTTCTGTTTTTTTTTTTTTTTTTTTTTTTTGATAATAGTTATCTTGTGCTCAGTTGCTCAGTTGTGTCCAACTCTTTGTGACCCTTTGAACTATAGCCTGCCAGACTCCTCTGTCCATGGAATTATCCTGGCAAGAATACTGGAGTGGGTTGTCATTTCCTCCTCCAGGGGATCTTCCCAACTCAGAGATTGAACCCACATCTTCTGCATCTCCTGCATTGCAGACAGATTCTTTACCCATGGACTCATCAGGGAAGCAATAGTTATCTTAATGGGTGCAAATTAATATCTCACTGTGATTTAGATTTCTACTCCCCTATGATTAGAGATACCGAGAATCTTTTCAGAAGCTTATTGGCAATCTGTATATTTTCTTTGGAGAAATGCTTATTCAGATCTTTTGCCTACTTTTCAATACGGCTTTGTTGTTGTTGCTATTGTTGAATTGTAGGAGTTTTTTACATATTGTGGGTATCAATCCCTTACCAGATAAATGATTTGCCAATATCTTCTCCCTCTCCATGGACTGGTTTTTGTTTCATTCTATTGACACTGTCTTTTGATGTACAAAAGGTTTTTATTTTGATGAAGTCAAATTCATTTATTTTTTCCTAGTTTATGCTTTTGGTGTCATATTCATGAAACCATTGCCAAAGTCAATGTCATGAATCTTTCCTTTCATATTTTCTTCTAAAAGTTGTATAGTTTTAGGTTTACATTTAGATCTTTAACTCATTCTGAGTTATTTTTTGTAAATGGTATAAGGTAAGGGTTCAACTATTTTTCCGGCATATGTATATCCCATTTTCCCCAAACCCTTTGTTGAAAATCCTGTCCTTTCCCCCATTGAATAATCTTGACATTCTTATCAAAAAGTATTTGAGTTCATATATGGCAATTTGTTTCTGGACTCTCTTTTCTATTCCTTTGGTTTATGAGTCTGTCTTTATAATAGAACCATACTGTTTTGACTACTGTAGCCCTGTAATAAACTTTGAAATCAGGACATGTAAGATCTCCAACTTTCTTTTTCTTTTTCAAACTTGTTTTGGTTATTCAGGGCCAGTTACAATTTCATATGAATTTTAGGATGGATTTTTCTATTTCTGCAAAAACATCATTGAGATTTTGATAGGGCTCATATTAAATGTGTAGATCACCTTAGATAGTAAGAACAATGATGTCTTCCAATCCATGAACATGAGAGATCTTTGCACTGACTGGCGCCTCATTAATTTTTTTCAGCAGCCTTTTATAGTTTCAGTATACAAATCTTTCACACTGTATTATTCAGTATTCTACTCCCCCTCATGTATAGATAGATTGATATCCATAGATAGATAAACACACACAGAAATTGGCTCAAACAACGATGGAGGCTGGCAAGTCCCAAGGTCTGCAGAGTGAGTTAGAAAGCTAGAGACTCAGGAGAGCCAGTGGCTTAGTTCTTACTTAAATCAAAAAGTCTAAGAACCAGTACTGAAGATGGCTTCAGTTCAGTTCAGTTCAGTTGCTCAGTTGTGTCCTTCTCTTTGTGACCCCAAGAATCGCAGCATGCCAGGCCTCCTTGTCCATCACCAACTCCCGGAGTTCACTCAAGCTCATGTCCATCGAGTCGATGCCATCCAGCCATCTCGTCCTCTGTTGTCCCCTTCTCCTCCTGCCCCCAATCCTTCCCAGCATCAGAGTCTTTTCCAATGAGTCAACTCTTTGCATCAGGTGGCCAAAGTATTGGAGTTTCAGCTTTATCATTAGTCCTTCCAAAGAACACCCAGGACTGATCTCCTTTAGAATGGACTGGTTGGATCTCCTTGCAGTCCAAGGGACTCTCAAAAGTCTTCTCCAACACCACAGTTCAAAAGCATCAGTTCTTTGGTGCTCAGCTTTCTTCACAGTCCAACTCTCACATCCACTGGAAAAACCATAGCCTTGACTAGACGGACCTTTAGTCCAGTCCAAAAGTTGTAAGCTTTAGACTCAGGAATAGCAGATGTTTCAGTTCAAGTTTGGAGGAAAGGAAAAAAGTTAATGTCTCAGTTTGAAAGAAGCAGGAAGAATTCTTTCTTGCTTGTGGGTTAGTAGGCCTTTTTGTTCTATTCAGGCCTTCAACTGATTGGATGAGGTCCACCCACATTAAGGAAGGGAAAATGCTTTACTAAGCCCACTGATTAAAATGTTAATCTCACCCAGAAACACTACCATATCAACAACCCCAGCCCCCCCCGCACGCCAGGCCCCCGCCCACCAGCCCCGGAGGCCGACCGCACCACGACAAGCCCGCCCCCCCGCGTCCCCCCCCCCCCCAACCCCCCAGCACAGAGCCGACCCGAACGCAGCAGCCCCAAACCAAACCCCAGAAGGACACCCCCCCCCCCCACCAGCCCCAGCCCCCCCAGCCACCACGACCCGAGACAGCCGACGGCGACCAGAGGCACCGGACACACCCAAGAGAGATGCGAGGGGGGAGGGGGAGGAGAGAAGAGGGTAGAGGAACACCAAGGAGGGAGAAGAGAAGGCGGAGGGAAGAGAAGGGAGAAGAGAGAGGAGAGCGAGGAAGAGAGGAGGAGGAGGGAGGGAGGGGAGAAGGAGGGAGGGAGACGAGCGACGGACAAGTACGAGGCCCCGGGGGGGACACGAGCAGAAAGGGGGGGGCGAGGGGGAGGCAGAAGGAAAGCGAGGGGGAGGGACAGGAGAGGACGACGACGGGAGCACAGACAGACCCCCGGGGAGAGGGCCGAGGGGGGCGGAGGGGAGGGGGGGGGGGGGGGAGGGGGGGAAAAGAGGAGAGGGGAAAGGGAAGGGGAGGGGGGGGAGGGAGGGGGGGGGAGAAGAGAAGAAAGAAGAGGGGAGACACAGAAGAAGACACTACCATATACACACTCAGAATCATTTTGACCAAATATCTGGGCCTCTTGTGACCTACTAAAGTTGATCCATAAAGTGAACCATTACAAGGGACTTCTTGGTGGTCCAGTGGCTAAGATTCTCAATGCAGGGGGCCTAGGTTCAAAGTTTGGTCAGGGAACTAGGGCGTATATGCTGCAACTAAGATCCTGCATGCTGTATGTAACTAAGACCTGATGCAGCCAAGAAAAAGATCCTTCTTAAAAAAAGTTAACCATCACCATATATGTACATATGTGTTTGTCTATACATTGCTTACAATTAACATGAGTATTATCTAGAATACTTTTCTAGAACACATGACTTGCTCTGAAAGAAAGGGCTTGCAAAGTGAAGTGGATTCACATAGCTGAATGACTTTATGAACTTAGAGAAATGAGGATGTACAGACAGCAAGAGTTAACCTCCAGAGTTAACTTTTCGCTTAACTGTTCTGTATCAAATGATCAGATTAATCACAGATTGTAGACTTCTAAATAATCTAAATTCCCTTTCTAACTTATTTGCATGCAATAACTTTTTCTTTAGTGTAGAGTTTTGTGATCTATGATATGGCACATGAAAGGGTTTAAGGAAGAAATAAACAGTGGTCAGCTGGGGACCTGGGTGTGTGCCCCACTGTGGATCTTTTGAGGTAGAAATACAGTTTAGGTTTTGATGGCCACATGATGGCCACATGCAGCAGAACTCTACTTAGAGATTATTCTCTCTATTTCATAAATGAGAAATCAAGTTGTATAAATTTTCTGAAGGCTATTCTACAAGTTAATAATAGAAGCAACGATATGATTTAGCAGTTAGACAAATACTCCACCGCAGTCCATATTCTTTCTCAGTTTTGATTTAATGACTTTGACCTCATGTTCAATGAAAGATCCTGGCTTAGCAAATAACTCTGCAGAAACCATTTCATGATGCCAATTAAGTTTTTCCTGGATGCCTTTTTGTCCTCTTTCTTTTTTTAATAATAACTTCCACACCAATTGCTTTAAAGAGGTTCATTCAGGTTATATATAGCTGCTCCAGGTGTTACACAGCTGTCAAAACTTAGAAGCTATAAGTTCTTAGGGAGCATACCGTGGCTTGCTCTCTGCTGAGAAACAGCTAGAACCAAGATGCCTATATTCCATGTAATGTCAATAACATTTTTTTCCTATTTTGAAAGCAGTGTGTTCGTCATTGTAGAAATTGATAAAAACAAAGATAATAAAAATTACTTGTAATTCTCCAAACAGATACCACTGTTAAAATTTTCCTGTCTTTTATTCTATGCTTATTTTAAACATGTATTGGCAAAATGAGTGTATGCACACATGTGCACACACACTATAATAATGCACTGTTCTCTATGTACTCATTGTTTTTGCTGTGGAATAATTTATGTTTAAAAATAGATTTAAATAGATATGCAAAGAACATTTCAGATAATTCAATAGTTATAATAGCTTACTAAAAATTTTGTAAACATTTCTTTGTAATTGTCTTTGCAATGTAGACAATATATTTTATAACTTTGGGGTTTTGACAGAAAACAGATTTATTTTTATTATCTGAAAAAGTATAGATTTTATACGGTGACAATCATGCCTTCACTCACTCATTCAAAAAATGTTTACTGCACATGAGGTGTGTGCAAGACAACGTGAGAATGGAGCAGAGTGAAATTTTCTTCAACAATCTAGTGACTACCCTAACACTCAGTGCTAAAGACCTTTCTTTTCTATTTTTATTGATATGTAATATATTTTAAGGCTTCCCTGGTGGCTCAGATAGTAAAGAATCTGCCTGCAATGCAGGAGGCCCAGGTTCAATCCCTGGCTTGGCAAGATCCCCTGGAGAAGAGAATGGCTACCCGCTCCAGTATTCTTGCCTGGAGAATTCCATGGACAGAGAAGCCTGGGGGGCTACAGTCCATTGGATCACAAAGAGTCGGTCACCACTGAGTGACTAACACTATAATAACAACAACACATTTTAACTCAATGTGTTTGTTACACAAACTTTGATTTTGTAAAATTGAGATATAATTGACCTATAACATTGTATTAGTTTTGGGTGTACAGCATAGAGATTTGGTTACATGTATACACTGCTAAATGTTACTCTTTAGTTAACATCCACATCATACGCAGTTGAAGGCAATGGCACCCCACCCCAGTACTTTTGCCTGGAGGATCCCATGGACGGAGGATCTTGGTAGGCTCCCGTCCATGGGGTCGCTAAGAGTCAGACATGACTGAGCGACTTCACTTTCTCTTTTCACTTTCATGCATTGGAGAAGGAAATGGCAACCCACTCCAGTGTTCTTGCCTGGAGAATTCCAGGGACGGGGGAGCCTGGTGAGATTCCGTCTATGGGGTCGCACAGAGTCGGACACAACTGAAGCGACTTAGCAGCAGCAGCAGCAGCAGTGAGAATTTAGTGGGGGTAAGGGTAGAGCGGGGTGAATTGGGAGATTAGGACTGACATATGTGCACTACCATATGTAAAATAGATTGCTAGTGGGAACCTGCTGCAGAGCACACGGCGCTCAGCTTGCTGCCCTGTGATGACTTAGGTGGGTAGGATGGCGGGGTGTGGGAAGGAGGGGATACGTATCCACATATAGCTGAGTCACTTTGTTGTACAGAGAAACTAATGCAAAATTGTAAAGCAACTAGGTTCTACTTAAGAAAATAGATCTACTCTCATAGCCTCTCTCAAATATACAATACAATATTATAACTATAATCACCATGCTGTGTATTATAATCCTCAGGACTTATTTACTGTATAACTGACAATTTGTACCTTTTGGCCACCTTCACTTATTTTGCCTCCCCTCCTCCATTTTCCTGATGCTTTTGAACTGTGGTGTTGGAGAAGACTCTTGAGAGTCCCTTGGACTGCAAGGAGATCCAACCAGTCCATTCTGAAGGAGATCAGCCCTGGGATTTCTTTGGAAGGAATGATGCTAAAGCTGAAGCTCCAGTACTTTGGCCACCTCATGCGAAGAGTTGACTCATTGGAGAAGACTCTGATACTGGGAGGGATTGGGGGCAGGAGGAGAAGGGGACGACAGAGGATGAGATGGCTAGATGGCATCACTGACTCGATGGATGTGGGTCTGAGTGACGTCCAGGAGTTGGTGATGGACAGGGAGGCCTGGCGTGCTGCGATTCATGGGGTCGCAAAGAGTCGGACACGACTGAGCAACTGATCTAATCTGATCTGATCTCCATTTTCCCCCTGTCTCTGGCAGCCACCAGTCTCTTTCCCATACATATAAATTCAATCTTTTTTTTAAAAATTCCACATATAAGTACGATCTTACATATAGTTATTTCTTACCAAACTTTTCACTAGATTGTAAGCTGCCTGATACAGAGACATTTTCTATTTTATTCACTATTATTCTGTGTCCTCTGTCAATGATTAACATTTAATATATGCCCAATAAGTATTTGTTGAATGAATAAATCGATGAATAAAACTTGTTTTTACTTAATATATTAAGTTGACCTTTCCCCATATTATTCATGATTCTATTACAACATCTCTTTTAAAGTTTTAATGGTACAAGTTATATACCAAAAACTGTCTGTATTTTTAGTATACATCTCAATAAATGTTTACATATTTGTCCTCTATTAGCCCCAGCCTAATCTGTATGCTGAAAGAAGAGAAGTGAAAAGCAAGGGAGAAAGGGAAAGGTACCTCCAACTAAATCCAGAGTTCCAAAGAATAGCATGGACAGACAAGAAGACCTTCCTCAGTGAACACTGCATAAGACCAGAAGAAAACAGCAGAAGGGTAAAGACTAGAGATCTCTTCATTAAAATTGGAAATATCAAGGGAACATTTTGCCCAAAGATGGGCACAAAAAGACAGAAATGGTAGAGACCTAATAGACACTGAAGAGATCAAGGGAGGTGGAAAGAATACATGGAAGAACTGTGCATAAAAGATCTTAATGAACCTGATAACTATGATGGTGTGGTTAGTCATCCAGAGGCAGATATTCTGGAGTACAAAGTCAAGTGGGCCTTAGGAAGCCCTGCTGTTAATAAAGCCAGTGGATGCGAAGGAATTCCAGTAGAATTATTCAAAACTCTAAAAGATGATGCCATCAAAGTGTTGCATTCAATATGTCAGCAAGTCTGGAAAACCCCACAGTGGCCACAGGACTGGAATAGTGCAATCCTCATCCCAATTCCTAAGAAGGGTAGAGCTAAAGAATGTGCTAACCATCGGACAATTGCACTCATCTCCCATGCTAGTAAGGTCATGCTTAAAATCTTGCATTCTAGGCTTCAGAATTATGCATATCAAGAACTTACAGATGTCCAAGCTTGGTTTAGAAAAAGAAGAGGAACAGGAGATCAAATTGCCAACATTTGCTGGATCATAGAGAAAGCAAGGGAATTCCAGAAAAACATCTACCTCTGTTTCATCAACTATGCTAAAGCCTTTGACTGTGTGGATCATAACAGACTGTGGAAACCTCTTAAAGAGATGGGAATACCAGACCAGCTTACCTATCTCCTGAGAAACCTGTATGTGGGTCAAGAAGCAACAGTTGGAACCCTATATGGAACAACTGATTGGTTCAAGATTGAGAAAGGAGTACGACAGGGCTGTCTGCTGTCACCCTGTTTGTTTAACCTATACATTGAGCACATCACGAGGAATGCCAGGCTCGATGAGTTACAAGTTGGAATCAAGATAAGCAGGAGAAACATCAACAACCTCAGATATGCAGATGATATCACTCTAATGGCAGAAAGCGAAGAGGAATTAAAGAGCCTCTTGATGAGGGTGAAGGAGGAAAGTGAAAGAACCAGCTTAAAACTAAATATTTAAAAAACTAAGATCGTGGCATCCAGCCCCATTGCTGCTGCTGCTGCTGCTAGTAAGTCGCTTCAGTCATGTCCGACTCTGCGATTCCATGGACTGCAGCCCACCAGGCTCCTCCATCCATGGGATTTTCCAGGCAAGAGTACTGGAGTGGGGTGCCATTGCCTTCTCTGCCAGCCCTATTACTGCATGGCAAATAGAAGGGGTAGTGACAGATTTCCTCTTCTTGGGCTCTAAAATCACTGTGGATGGTGACTACAGCCATGAAAAGAGATGATTGCCTCTTGGTAGGAAAGCTGTGACAAACCTAGACAGTGTATCAAAAAGCAGAGACATTACTTTGCCGACAACGGTCCATATAGTCAAGGCTATGGCCTTCCCAGTGGTCACATATGGTTGTGAGAGCTCGACCATAAAGAAGTCAGAACAAAGAACTGATGCCTTTGAACTGTGGTGCTGGAGAAGACTCCTGAGGGTCCCTTGGACAGTGAGGAGATCAAACTAGTCAGTCTGAAGGGACATCAACCCTGAATACTCATTGGAAGGACTGACGCTGAAGCTCCAGTATTTTGGTCATCTAATGCGAACCGCTGACTCATTGTACAAGTCCCTGGTGCTGGGAGAGACTGAGGGCAGAAGGAGAAGAGGGCGTCAGAGGATGAGATGGCTGGATGGACATGAATTTGGGCAAACTTCGGGAGATAGTGAAGGACAGGGAGGCCTGGCGTGCTGCAGTCCAAGGGGTCACAAAGAGTCGGACACGATTGGACGACTGAACAACAGCAGCAATAACAATCAGTATTCAGAATGTTCCATCAGCATACAGGTTTCCTTAGATCGCTTCCTTTTCAATATTTCCCTTTAGGTACTTCTATTCTGACTTTTAGCACCGTAGATTATTTCAGCCTTTTCTTGAACTTTGCATAAGTGGAATAATTTTTTAAAAAGTACTCTTTTGGGGACTTCCCTGGTGGTCCAGTGGTTAAGACTCTGTGCTTCCACTGAAGGGGCCATGGGTTTGATCCCTGCTTGAGAAATTAAAATCCCACATGCCTTGCAGCGTGGCCAAAAAAGTACTCTTTTGGATCTGCATTTCATTCAACATAATTTTATTAAAAGATTCATCCACTTATCAATGGTTCATTCCTTTTTTTTTTGTTGCCACATAGTATTTTGCTATATAAAAACACCATAATTTATCCATTCTTCTGTTGACAGACCCTTGGGTTACTTCCGTTGGGTAGCTATTATGATTAAGGCGGCTGTGAACATTCTCGTATAAGTCTCTTTGTGCCAATATGTTTTATGTCTCTTGAGTACCGAGGCATGAATCATGGGATAAATGTATGTTTAGTTTTATTAGCCAAGGTTGAAGCAATTGATACTCCCACCAGGGGTGCATGAGAGTTATTTTCTTTCACTAACAATGGGCATTCTCGATCTTTTTAACCATTTTGATGCATATATGCTGATATAACCGTGGTTTAAATGTATATATACCTGATGAGTAATGATGTTGAACATCTTTTATAAATGCTTACCAGCTGTTGGATAAACTTTTTTATGAAATGCTAATTTCACAAAGTGATGTCTTTTGATGAATAGAAGAGTTTAACTACAATAAAGTCCAATTTATCACTTCTGTTTCTTTTGTGGTTAAAGCTTTTGGTATCCTACTTAAGGAAGTTTTACCTACCATAAACTCAGGCGGCTATTTGCTTATGTCTTCTTCTGGGAGCTTGGTAATTTTACCTGGACCTTTAGAGCTATGATCGCCTAGAAACTAATTTTGTCTATGATGTGAGCTAGAGTTTGAAGTTTACAAATATTCAATTGTTCTAACACCATTCATTGACAAGATCATTTTTTCCCCCAATGAATTTTACTGATGCTTCTGTTGGTTGCATCTGCACAAGTCTATTTCTGGACTCTATTTTCTGTTCCATCGGTCTACTGGTCTACCTTTGTACCATTACAGCACTGCCTTTAAAAGTTGCAAAGTTTTGTTTTTCCCATTTCTAGATATTTAGTTTGTTACCAAACTTTCTCTGGTAAAAATATGAATGTCCCTAGAAGTAAGTTTTCTGCAAATCCATGAATTTTTCCTAGAGTAGATTACAGAGCTAGAATAGTTGAATCTAAGGAATGTACATATTTTTTAAGTGTTTTCTATGTATTTTAAAAGTGCTACCCAGCAATATGTCAAGTTAAGCTCTGACCAATATTACACTAGCTGCTGCTGCTGCTGCTGCTAAGTCACTTCAGTCGTGTCCGACTCTATGCGACCCCATAGACTGTAGCCCACCAGGCTCCTCTGTCCCTGGGACTCTCTAGCCAAGAATACTGGAGTGGGTTGCCATTTCCTTCTCCATTATTATACCAGAGTGCACGTTTATGCCAATGTTCATACATTTCTTAAATTATCTGTCAGTTTATAGTTAGACTGAGACCAAAACTTTTCTCAGATTTTTTGCTTTTGTTTGATTTGGTTTGGTTTATTTGTTGAACAAAGGGTGGATTTTAAAAAAATTCAAAGGCCATTTGATTTCTGCTTTTGTAAATTATGCATACCTGTGTCTTTTCTGTTTACCTCTGTATGTGTTAGAAAGTATTTTTTGAACATTTACTATATTAACATTTGTCTGTCATATTTGCTGAAAATATTTTATAGTTTTTAAAAACATTTTTGTGTAATTCTTTAACTTACAGGATAAGTTTTTGTCTTCTATTTTTCCACTTAATTAATATTTTCATTATAAAATTGTAGTATCTAATTATGAAATTCTTTTTCATACTGAATGACAATCTACATATACTTTTTTCTATGGATTTTAGGATTTTATAAAAATTTCTAAGAAATTATAAATCTTTTCTGAGTTCAAATTTACTGGCATAACATCTCATATTATTATTGTTTCATACTGTAGAAAGATCTCTATTCTACCTAGACTTTCACTCTTTCATATCTGGTTGCTGCTTTAATTATTTTCTTGTCTTATCTTTATTATTTTCCTTCTACTGCCTTAGGATGTATACTTACCATTTTCAATATCCTTTTATTTTTCATTTTCAGTATTCTTAATTATATCATTTGCCATATAAAGTAACTTTCACTCTTTTGCCATATAAGGTAACATTCACAGGCTCCAGTCAAAACAAACTGGAAAATTCTGAAAGAGATGGGAATACCAGACCACCTGACCTGCCTCTTGAGAAATCTGTATGCAGGTCAGGAAGCAACAGTTAGAACTGGACATGGAACAACAGACTGGTTCCAAATAGGAAAAGGAGTACATCAAGGTTGTATATTACCATCTTGCTTATTTAACTTATATGCTGAGTACATTGTGAGAAACGCTGGGCTGGATGAAGCACAAGCTGGAATCAAGATTGCTGGGAGAAATATCAATAACCTCAGATATGCAGATGACACCACCTTTATGGCAGAAAGTGAAGGGGGACTAAAAAGCTTCTTGATAAAAGTGAAAGAGGAGATTGAAAAAGTTGACTTAAAACTCAACATTCAGAAAACGAAGATCATGGCATCTGGTCCCATCGCTTCATAGCAAATACATGGGGAAACAGTAGAAACAGTGTCAGACTTTATTTTTCTAGGCTCCAAAATCACTGCAGATGGTGACTACAGCCATGAAATTAAAAGATGCTTCCTCCTTGGAAGGAAAGTTATGACCAACCTAGATAGCATATTCAAAAACAGAGTGAAGTAAGCCAGAAAGAAAAACACAAATACAATATACTAACGCATATATATGGAATTTAGAAAGATGGTAACAATAACCCTGTTTACGAGACAGCACAAGAGACACTGATGTGTAGAACAGACTTTTGGACTCTGGGAACGGGAGAGGGTGGGATGATCTGGGAGAAGAGCATTGAAATATGTATAATATCATATCTGAAATGAGTCGCCAGTCTAGGTACGATGCCTGATAACGGATGCCTGGGACTGGTGCACTGGGACAACCCAGGGGGATGGTATGGGGAGGGAGGAGGGAGGAGGGTTCAGGATGGGGAACACATGTATACTTGTGGCGGATCCATCTTGATGTATGGCAAAAGCAATACAATATTGTAAAGTTAAGCAAAATAAAATTTAATTTAAAAAAAAAAACAAAAAAACAGAGACATTACTTTGCCAACAAAGGTCTGTCTAGTCAAGGCTATGTTTTTTCCAGTGGTCATGTGTGAATGTGAGAGTTGGACTATAAAGAAAGCTGAGCACCAAAGAACTGATACTTTTGAACTATGGTGTTGGAGAAGACTTTTGAGAATCCCTTGGACTGCAAGGAGATCCAACCAGTCCATTCTAAAGGAGGTCAGTCCTGAGTGTTCATTGGAAGGACTGATGTTGAAGCTAAAACTCCAATACTTTAGCCACCTGATGTGAAGAGCTGACTCATTTGAAAAGACCCTGATGTTGGGAAAGATTGAAGGCAGGAGGAGAAGGGGACGAGAGAGGATGAGATGGTTGGATGGCATCACTGACTCAATGAATATGAGTTTGGGTGAACTCTGGGAGTTGGTGATGGACGGGGAAGCCTGGCATGCTGCAGTCCATGGGGTCGCAAAGAGTCAGACAGAACTGAGTGACTGAACTGAACTGAACTGAACGATTAGGATGTGAGCATCTTTTTGAAAAAATTAATATTGATTTATTTATCTGTGCTGGGTCTTAGTTACCACACTCGAGATCTTCAATATTTGTTTCAGTATGTGAACTCTTAGCTGGGACTTGTGGGGTCTGTTTCCCTGACCAGGGATTGAACCCAGGTACCTTGGGAGCAGAGTCTTAGCCACTGGACTACTGGAGAAGTCCCTGGACATATCTTTTTGAGGGTCACTATGGATTCCAACCCCAAAAAAAGGCAATGCCAAAGAATGCTCAAACTACCGCACAATTGCACTCATCTCACACACTAGTCAAGTAATGCTCAAAATTCTCCAACCCTGGCTTCAGCAATACGTGAACCATGAACTTCCAGATGTTCAAGCTGGTTTTAGAAAAGACAGAGGAACCAGAGATCAAATTGCCAACATCTGCTAGATCATCAAAAAAGCAAGAGATTTCCAGAAAAACATCTATTTCTGCTTTATTGACTATGCCAAAGCCTTTGACTGTGTGGATCACAATCAACTGTGGGAAATTCTTAAAGAGATGGGAATACCAGACCACCTGACCTGTCTATTGAGAAACCTGTATGCAGGTCAGGAAGCAAAAGTTAGAACTGGACATGGAACAACAGACTGGTTCCAAATAGGAAAAGGAGTACGTCAAGGCTGTATATTGTCACCCTGCTTATTTAACTTATATGCAGAGTACATCATGAGAAACGCTGGGCTGGAAGAAGCACAAGCTGGAATCAAGATTGCCAGGAGAAATATCAATAACCTCAGATATGCAGATGACACCACCCTTATGGCAGAAAGTGAAGAGGAACTAAAAAGCCTCTTGATGAAGGTGAAAGAGGAAAGTGACAAAGTTGGCTTAAAGCTCAACATTCAGAAAACTAAGATCATGGCATCTGGTCCCATCACTTCAGGGGAAATAGGTGGGGAAACAGTGTCAGAATTTATTATTTGGGGCTCCAAAATCACTGCAGATGGTGACTGCAGCCATGAAATTAAAAGATGCTTACTCCTTGGAAGGAAAGTTATGACTAACCTAGATAGCATATTCAAAAGCAGAGACATTATTTTGCCAACAAAGGTCCATCTAGTCAAGGTTATGGTTTTTCCAGTGGTCATGTATGGATGTGAGAGTTGGACTGTGAAGAAAGCTGAGTGCCAAAGAATTGATGCTTTTGAACTGTGGTATTGGAGAAGACTCTTGAGAGTCCTTTGGACTGCAAGGAGATCCAACCAGTCCACTCTAAAGGAGATCAGCCCTTAGTGTTCTTTGGAAGGAATGATGCTAAAGCTGAAACTCCAATAATTTGGCCACCTCATGCGAAGAGCTGACTCATTGGAAAAGACTCTGATGCTGGGAGGGATTGGGGGCAGGAGGAGAAGGGGATGACAGAGGATGAGATGGCTGGATGGCATCATTGACTCAATGGACGTGAGTCTGAGTGAACTCCAGGAGTTGGTGATGGACAGGAAGGCCTGGCGTGCTGAGATTCATGGGGTCTCAAAGAGTCGGACACGAGCGACTGAACTGAACTGATGCATCCCACTATGCTACATGACATAGACTAGTTGGAGTTACTGTGTATCAAAATAATTAATTTTTTAACATTTCAAATTAAGGATGAAAGTATCAAAGTTACCTTCTCTCTTCAGATAACTTATATACATATTTAGAGATAATTTGGTGAGATGCAGGTATTTCCTATTCTACTCTGCCCCTCCACATGCTGCTTCTGTTCCCTCCCAACTTTCACTCATGACAATGGAAAACTATCTTTAATATTTGTCCTTATCCTAATGAATTAAACTATCAGAGATACACAAATCATGTGTGAGTGAAAGTGTCACTTGCCATATCAGTAAACAGAGAATATTATGTCCATCAAACCATCAGCCACTGCAGCGGCCTCCTCTTCCCACCCTCCTCCACTGTGCACCAGGAGGGAACTCAGGTGGAGAAAAGCAGGATACTGGGTCTACATAGTTAAGGTGCACATCAAAGGAATGCTTTCAATAAGTCCAGACTCTTGCATCTTCCTGTACAAAGAAAAGTGTTAAATTCATTAACGTAAGATGTCTTTTTTCTTTAATTAACAGTAATCTTTTGAAATTCCAACTACTTGGTTTTTGTTGCCATAACTCCTATATATCCTGGCTCCTCCCTTATCTTCAGAACAGACCCTCAGAGCTAAAAGGCTGTTTTCAGGGAAAAGTCCTTAGCCAGTCTGCTGAATAAAGCAACATTCTCAACTTTTAGATTGTGCATTGTTTTTCAATGGACACATCTCAATATTTCTCAGCACCATTCATGTAAAAAAAAAAATAGTTTCTTTGCTGTTTTGCAAAATAAATGCATACAATTTGCAGTTTAAGCTACGGATGTTTAGTTCACTTTTTTGGTTTGTTTTTTGACCACACTATGTGGCATATGGGATCATAGTTCCTTGACCAGGGATCAAACCCACACCCCTGCATTGGAGGCACAGAGTCTTGACCATTGAACCACCAAAGAAGTCTCTTGTTGGCTTTGTTTTACCCGATTTCCATTTCCACAGACTAGCTAGGCCTGACCATCACAGAGGAGAAGGGCAGCTCTCTGGAGAACGTAGACATGCAGTGCAGAATGTTAGTGGTTGAAGGGATCCTAGCTTTCATCCCCTCCAATCTCTTCAGCTTAGAAATGCACAGCTAAAGTCCAGAGAAGATAAGGGACATGGCCATGGTCCTGGGTACTGGTGGAAGAAACGAAAAGTGAGTATTGACTGTTTATCCCTCAGGATGTTTCCTTCATCTGCTGACTTGGAGTTGAAAGGGAGCCTGCTAATGTCCTAGGATAGGGAGCTTTAATATAAATATGTGCATCAGAATAAATATGAATATTGTTTGCTAGACGTAAACTGTGATGTAAGGGAGGGCCAGAAAGAGGTAATGGTCCCAGTGAAGGGCTGAGTTTGAAGGAAAGCCAACATATGTGTTCTTGGGTTCTAATTTTCTTTAATGGAGTATAATTGCTTTACAATGCTGTGTTTCTGCTGTGCAACAAAGTGCATCAGCTATATGTATACATACATCCCTTCCCTTTTAAGCATCTCTCCCCCTTCATCCCACTCCTCTAGGTCAACACAGATCACTGAGCTGAGCTCCCTGTGTTATATAGTAGCTTCCCACTAGCTCTCTATTGTGCCCATGGTAGTGTGTATATATGGGCTTCCTGGTAGCTCAGCTGGTAAAGAATCAGTCTGCAATGCAGAAGACCCCTGTTTGACTCCTGGGTCACGAAGATACTCTGGGGAAGGGATAGGCTACACACTCCTGTATTCTTGGGTTTCCCTGGTGGCTCAGACTGTAAAGAATCTGCCTGCAATCCGGGAGTCCTGGGTTCGATCCCTGAGTTGGGAAGATCCCCTGCAGGAGAGCATGGCAACCCACTCTAGTATTCTTTCCTGGAGAATCCCCATGGACAGAGGAACCTGGCAGGCTATAGTCCCTGGGGTTGCAAAGTCAGACATGACTGAGTGACTAAGCCAGCACATAGCGCAGCATGTGTATGCCAATATTAATCTTCAAGTTTGTCCCACCTCCTCTTCCGCCCACCCCTGTATCCACATGCCCATCTCTACATCTGTGTCTCTATTCTTGCCTGCACATAGGTTCATTTATACCATTTCTCTAGATTCCACATATAAGCAATATTATATATTTTTTTCTTTCTGATTTACGTTACTCAGTATGACAGACTCTGGGTCCACCTACATCTCTACAAATGATCCAACTGGGTTCTCATTTTTGCATCAGACTAGAAGAAGGCAATGGTACCCCACTCCAGTACTCTTGCCTGGTAAATCCCATGGATGGAGGAGGCTGGTAGGCTGAAGTCCATGGGGTCACGAAGAGTCAGACACGACTGAGCGACTTCACTTTCACGTATTGGAGAAGGAAATGGCAACTCACTCCAGTGTTCTTGCCTGGAGAATCCCAGGGATGGGGGAACCTTGTGGGCTACCGTCTATGGGGTCGCACAGAGTTGGACACGACTGAAGCGACTTAGCAGCAGCAGCACTGGAAAGAAGGGGGAAGATTTCCAAGAGCAAAGGAAGAGAAACTGGCTCTATGCCAATTCACTGGGCCAAATGGAATTCAGAGAGCATGATGTATTTTTGAAAATATTCAGCAGATGGTTCTTGAAGATCTCCTGGGATGCTAGTCAATCTAGGCTCAAAAGCCTGTTTAGATCTGTCTGGTCAAGATGATAAAGGTGGTTAATGACTATCTGCTCCTCCACGAGTGACTGTCTGAAAGGTGTTACCATTCCCTGAAAGATTTGTGAGGCCTTCTGTGCTGATGCTGTAGGACCTACATAAACTTGGTTGTTGATGCCAGGCCAAGTTTGCATATGTAGACAAATCCTAAAATTTTATCTTCCTGCCTGCAATAAAAATGACTTTTGACATGTTTCCCAAAAGCTAAAGTTTGTTTGCTTCTCTAGGACTTAAAATCAAGACTTTTTCTTCCCCTGGGGAAGCTGACTAAGGGTGTTCATAGAGGTGAATTGGTTAGTTCAGTGTAGTCCAGCAAAATATGGACTGAAGAAAAATATGAGTTCTTGGCCTTAAGAAGGACAGCACCAGATGTTCGCAGATCTCAAGAGCAGAAACAACTCAACTCTCCCTTTTGGGTGAATAGGGGAAAACCTGTAATCTCTTAGTTTCCATATGTGTGTCACCAAATCAAGATACGCTGTGTGGCAAGAGAGGTTCTGGTCCAGGTTGGGAGACTCAGAGCCCATCTCTCAATGACAGTGACATCAGTACCAGCAAAAATAGAGAAGAGGTAGCTCCCCAAAGAAAAGAAGAGCTGCTGAGTGGGTAAAAATAGCCCATGTCTCCCTGAAAAGTAAGGGAAGAAAGTCTCTCTTTCGGATGTCTCGGAAGAGAGAACATGCTTAATGTGAAATGACACTGGCATGGGAGAAACAGCAATGGAGTGGGAATCTGGGGACCCAGATCCACCATTCCTGACTCCCTGAGACATTCAGGGAAAGTGGGGGACCCTGTGCTTGGATGCTCTGTGATTTTATCTCCTTGGTTTATCTGCTGAACTGCCCTGAGGTTCAGAGGAAGAAATGCATTTGAGAGTGTTTTGCAGACTTCAAAGCACTTGTGAAAGTAGAGACCCATACCAAGAGCATCAGACAGAAACATACAAAGCTTGACACATGAATTGACAGGTTCACAAATCTAAGTTCACAGTGAACAGTTTTGTGCCAGAGGGTGAAGAAAAACCACATAAAATTCCCCTAGAGATGGTTTATCAACTACTTTGAAACTGGAGGCTTAATATTGTCCCTGTGTTGGTCTCATTCCATGTTTTTCCTTCCCAGGAATCTAACTCCTTGCTCAGGAATTTCTCTGGTGGTCCAGTGGCTAAGATTCTACACTCTCAATGCAGGGGACCCAGGTTCAATCCCTGGTCAGGAAACTAGATCCCACATGCCACAACTAAGAGTTTGCACACTGCAACTAAAGATCCTACAAACTGCAATGAAGACAGAAGCTCAGCATGCTGCAACTAAGACCCAATGCAGCCAAAATAACAACAAAAATACTCTCTTCAAAAACTTTTTAAAATTAAATTAAAAAAGAAACCATAAAGAAAAACAATTCTTTGCTCAACTCTGGGACTCTTTGGAATGGAATGCTACTGCATTGTATATCAGATACCACATTTAATCCTTGATGGAAAGGAGAAAATGACTTGTCCAAGTATGATTGTTGCTCCTTTGTCTCTTTGCCATCTGAATGATATCATGCTTTCCAGATTACTTTTAGCATCTTATTTTGCAAAAATGCTTTTAAAACAATCTTTTAGAAAATTTTAATATATTTATTTATTTTTGGTTTGCTGGGTCTGTTGCTGCTTGGGCTTTTCTCTAGTTGCAATTCTCGGGCTTCTCTTACAGAGAATGGGTTCTAGGGTGCAAGGGCTTCTATAGTTGCAGCACCAGAGCCCAATAACTGCAGCTGCCTGGCTCTAGAGCACAGACTCAATAGTTGTGGCACATGGGCTGAGCTGTTTTGTGGCAAGTGGGATCTTCCCAGACCAGGGATTGAACCTGTGTCTCCTGCATCGGCAGGCGGATTCTTTACCACTGAGCCACCAGTGAAACCCGTTTTCAAACATTCTTGAGTGATTTCTTTCAGCAGCATTCTGAGGTGTGTCCCTGGGATTTTTTGAGGACCTCAGAGTTGAAGAATTTAGCCACAGGGCAGCTGAGGCTATGCCTCCAGACCTTGCAAATAAGGAGCCACAAGACGGAGACCAGGGCTTTATTGCAAAACTGCTGATGTGGCCACTTTCTCTTCCCCTAAACTTCCTGTCAGATTTATGACAATTATTATAAAAGAGCACTCAAGAGAGAAGTATTTTAAAGTAATATTTTAACTTAGTTATTGAAAATTCAGATAAGCTCCAGGGGGATGACTGGTTGGGGAGCCTATTATAGCAAGTCAGCAAAAATATCTCTTAAATGATACAGTACGGCTAGCTTAACATGATCCGTGAAGACACAGGGTTTGGCATGAATCATATATATTACAGCCTCCTCCATGGGGATTCAATTACCTATAGGGCTTTATTATAATGTGACTTTACAGAGCTATGACCTTAAGATATAGTAGAATACTTTATCACAAAGGACTGCCCAGTCATGATTCAGAAGTGGTGTCAGAATCATTTGCAATGGCAAGACCATCAGATAGCATGAGAGGCCAGAATGTGAGAATGAAAAAAGCCCTGAGCAAATAGGAAAGCAAGTCAAAGCCAGATTCCAGAGGTCAGAGGGGAGCAGTAGGTCAGGAACTAGGGAGGGGGCAAATGAGAACAGAAGACATGGGTATTGAGAAGCCCCAGTAGTCAGTCGGGCAGAGGGATAGCCGTGACACCAGGGGAGTGAGGCCAAGCAAGTCAGAGGGGAAGGTCAGCCTTGTCATGGCACACTGGGGTCTGTTTTGTGTGTGTGTGTGTGTGTGTGCTCAGCTGTATCCAACTCTTTGCCACCCTATGGACTGTAGCCTACCAGACTCCTCTGCCCATGGGATTTTCCAGGCAAGAATACTGTAGTCGGTTGCCATTTCCTCCTCCAGGGGATCTTCCCTACCCTGGGATGAAACCCCTGTCTCCTGTATCTCCTGCAATGCAGGCGGATATTTTACCACTGAGCCACTGAGGAAGCCCCAGTAGGGTCTAGCTCCATCCCAACATGTGTTAGTCTGCTCTGGTTTCTCTAATGAAACAACATAGACCGGGTGGCTTAAAACACCAGACATTTACTTCTCACCATTCTAGAGGCTGAGAAGCCCAAGTTCAAGATGTCAGTGGATTTAGTATCTGTTGAGGACTCTCTTCCTGGTTTATAGACAACTGCCTTCTTGCTGTGTCCCCAAATGACAGAAAGAGAAAGAAAGATGATCTTGTGTCTCCATTTACAAGGACACTAAGTATACCAAAATGGTTCCACCCTCAGGACCTAATCATTTCTCAGAGGCCCTACCTCCAAATACCATCACACTGGGGTTGGGCTTCAACTGCGAATTTGGGGGGACACAAACATTCAGTCCATAACCCTCTATTATAGCTTTATTATATGCCTGTAATCAATGTCTGCCATTCTTTTGGGTTGCTCATCATTCGAGGTCCATGCTGATGCCTGCAGTGTGATGAGTTCTCTGCTGTATGAATCTTCATGGTAGTCAGAGCCCACCTGCCATTATGAGAACTAACATTGGCAGGTACTTGTGTTTGCAGTCACCCTTGTAGTGAGGCTGTGATCATATGACCTAGGCTTTGCCAAACTTAAATGCCGCGCTTGGGTTTGAGCCAGGAGCTGTGGACACCCAGAAGTAGGGACTGTAGAGAATTGGTGGTGAAGGCAGCTGTAGCATGATCCTTTTCCGAGCTTAGGGTTGCCTGCAGTGCTGAATCCAGAAAGATTAAGATTCATAGTGCTATGGAGAACAGTACAGAGGTTCCTTAAAAAATTGCAAACAGAGCTACCATATGACTCCTGGCCATATATCTGGAGAGAAACATGATCTGAAAAGATACATGCACCCCAGTGCTCATTGCAGCACTGTTTACAATAGCCACAACATGGAGGCAACCTAAATGTCCATCAGCAGAGGAATGGATAAAGAAGATGTGGCTCATATATACAATAGAGTATTATTCAATCATTAAAAAGAAGGAAATAATGTCATTTGCAGCAACATAGATGGACCTAGAGAGTGTCATCCTGAGTGAAGTAAGTCAGACAGAGGAGATCCCTTTAATCCAAAAAAAAAAAAAAAAGATACAAACAAATTTATTTATACAACAGAAACAGACTCACAGATTCATTTAGAGAACAAACTTATGGTTGCCTTGGGGGGAAGGATGGGGAAAAGAGATAGTTAGGGAGTTTGGGATGGACATGTACACATTGCTATATTTAAAATGGATAACCATCAAGGTCCTACTGTATAGCGCATGGAATTCTGCTCAGTGTTATGTGGCAGCCTGGATGGGAGAGGAATTTGCAGGGAGAAAGAATTTGATACATGTATATGTATGGCTGAGTCCCTTTGATGTTCACCTGAAACTATCACAACATTAAAAAGTAAAAGAAAAAAACCCTGTAGCAGCAGTGGTGGCAGTACAATCTGTAGTACCCACGGCTTGGGGGGAGCTGCCAACTTGGAGCTGGGAAACGGCTCTGCTGTGGGACTGCAGGATTCCTGGCCTGGCTCTTCATGTCTGTTAGTGATCCCATGAGCTCCTTTTTAAATTTTTAAAATTAAAAAAAAAAAAAATTTGTTTACACTGGGTCTTCATTGCAGTGCACAGGCTTCTCCAGTTGTGGCGTGTAGGCTTAGTTGCCCCTCGGCATGTGGGATCTGCCCAGGGATTGAATCCATGGCCCCTGCATTGGAAGGTGGATTCTTTATCACTGGACCTCCAAGGAAGTCCTCCATGAGCTTCCTAATATCCTTTTCATAAATTATTCTTTCTGCCTATTTCAGCCAGAGGTGATTTGTTTTACTTGCTACCAAAAATTCTACCTAATGAATAGCTATATTCTAGACAGTAAATTGGAGAAGGCAATGGTACCCCACTCCAGTACTCGTGCCTGAAAAATCCCATGGACAGAGGAGCCTGGTAGGCTGCAGTCCATGGGGTCGCGAAGAGTCAGACACAACTGAGCGACTTCACTTTCACTTTTCACTTTCATGCATTGGAGAAGGAAATGGCAACCCACTCTGGTGTTCTTGCCTGGAGAATCCCAGGGATGGGGGAGCCAGGGGGCTGCCGTCTATGGGGTCGCACAGAGTCGGACATGACTGAAGTGACGCAGCAGCAGCAGCAGCAGACAGTAAATAGACAAAAAACAAAGAAATCCAAAAACCCAGTACCAGAAATGCTAGTATATAACAATAGCTCTTACTTGTTATTGTTTATTTCTAAATTATATCTGACTCTCTGTGACCACATTAACTGTAGCCCTATAGGCTCCTCTGTCCATGGGATTTTTCAGGCAAGAATACTGGAGTGAGTTGTCATTTCCTTCTCCAGGGGATCTTCTCAAGCCAGGGATTGAACCTGAGTCTCTTGCATTGCAGGTGGATTCTTTACCAGTGAGCCAGCTGGGAAGCTCATTATCAAAGAGTTCATCCTCAAATTATCCACTCAGTTCAACCCACTGCTTGAAGTGCAATTATTTTTACATTTACCCTTGCAGCTAAGCCTTTAATCTAACCAGAGGTCAAACTGGATAGGAAACACACATCTTTGCTGGATAAAGAGAGGTCTGTCTACTAAATTGGCCACCTCACAAGTCTCATATCCTGTATTTTTTAGATCGAGTTGACTATAGGAGTCTCTGCATATGTTTAGCTTAGATGAAATCCGTCTAATGACATAAGGCTCAAGTAGGTTTAATTAGCTGGTGTGAAAATATAGCGTTTTCATGCTGTGCTGGGTGGGCTCTTCTCTGGGAGAAACAGTAATGCATCTATTTATTTTCTCCCTGTTTCCTGATTACCCAACTCTCAATACAACATTATCTCTTACCTACTTATCAATTCAGTAAGAGAAAGTAGGATGGCTTTACCAGCAAGTGTTGTAAAACTCCAAAATTAGGATCTATGATATTCAATATAGGAGCAAACTAGGCCCTGTGGTGTTAGAAAGTTCTGAATGTTTCCCCCAAATTGTTCCCCAGATGTCTTTGTTTTCTGGAATCCACCAAAGCCCATTTGTTCCTGACATGCTAGATAAGAAAGAGACCCCTGGGCTTCTACTTGATGGAACACATCAGGTTGCGAATAAATTACTTCTCAAAACTTGGCCAAGTTTTGCACTCAGAAAGGAATCTGTTATCATTTTAAAGCTGCTTGGGCTTTATGAGACACTGCAGAGAGTTGACTTCGAGAACTAGCCAAGCAAATAAAAAAAGTATGTCTTTCCCAACTGAGGAGTTTAAGTTTCAGGAGAGTTTTGTCTGCTGTCAAAAAAACTGTTGAAAAGTCTGCATGACCTTAACAAAGCCTGAGGGACAATAGGAAAAAAACTGCTTGGGAGATTTTTGCTTTTCTATTTTAATTGGTTCCACATCAAGTTCATGTCCAGTTTACATACTCGATGCTTGCTGTTTATGCTCGATTTTTAAAAAATTAATTAATTAGGCTGCACAAGATCTTAGCTGTGACTCATGAGCTCTTTAGTTGTGGCTTGTGAACTCTTAGTTGCAGCATGTGGAATCTAGTTCCCTAACCAGGGATCAAACCCATGCCCCCTGTGTTGGGAGCAAGGAGTCTTAGACACTGGACCACCAGGGAAGTCCCTATGCTCAATTTCTGATAATTTTTCTGGCTTAGAATTCCACTTCCATTCCATCTATTGCGACCAGAAGTGGTATGTTAGACAAGCTTCTTAGTTGCAAAAAGAGATCACCTCTGTCTAGTTTCAACAGAAACGGAATTTACTGAGAGGACATCAGAGAGCTCACAGAAAGGACACAGTGCTCGTAGATATTTAAGCCTCATTCTCTCACTTCTGGTAGATATTTTTTATTTCATTTTATTTTTCTCCCAACAAGTAATGAGCTCAAAGTTAGTTGTTCCATCTTTTTTTTTTTCCTGCTCAACACCTGTGTGTGTCTTCTGATTCTTTCTCAGATTCTGAGTTTTTGTTCTGGCCTTCATCTGCTAACTTGGATATCACTTTTAGTAAATCCACTGGCTTGACAGTATATCTTTATTATTCTCTATTTTAATCTCTGTCTTAAACCCAGTGGAAATGACTTCAGTATTCAGAAGGAAGGGTGTTACAGACTAATGGTCTGTGTTTCCCTGCTCCCCACCCCCAGATTCATATGTTGAAACCCTAACCTGTGACGTGACTATATTTGGAGATGTGGCCTGTGAGGAGGTGATAAAGGTCAAAGGAGGTAATGGGGTGAGGCCCTAAACTGATAGGGGTGTCCTTATAAGAAGAGGAAGAGACACTGGGGCCCCCTCTTCAGAGGAAAGTCCAGGTGAAGACAAAGTGGTCCTCTGCAAGCCAGGAAGGGGGTTCTCACCAGAAACCTTAATCTTGGGCTTTCTGGTTTCCAGAACTGTGAGAAAGTGAATTTCTGCTGTTTAAGCCACATGGTCAATTGTATTTTGCTATGACGGCCTAAGCAGACTAATTCAAAGGGACAGAACATTTACCATCAACAACCAATATTTACTTTCAGGAAGTGGTTTCCCTTTGCTGGACTGTTGGTTTCATTGCGGTCACTCGAGCTGTTGAGAAATTTTTCTGCTGCAATTTTTGAATGCATTCCAGTATTCATGTCACGATAACAAAAGTCTTTCTTTGTTTGTGAGCCTTTATTCATTATGACTGTTCTGGAAGGTAACTGAATGTGACACTTTCACTGGGAAATGCATCCTGGCAACGTGTCCCATTTAAATGAAGATTGTAATTAGGTAAAGAAAGCAAAATGCTGGGGAAGGTTGTGGAAGTTTTTTCCATCCTTAGAGGCACAGTATACTTCCCTGGTTGTCCAGAGGTTAACAATCTGCCTTGCAATGCAGAGGATGCAGGTTCGATCCCTGATCTGGAAACTAAGATCCCACAGGACGACTAAGCTTGTGCGCCACATTTACTGAGCCCACGCACCACAGCTAGAGAGTCTGTGTACCACAACAAAAGATCCCACATGATGCAGTGAACATCCTGTGTGCTGACACAGCCAAATAAATAAAAATAATGAAATTAACAAAATTATTTTTTATTTTTATTTTTTGTTTTTGTTTGTTTGTTTTTGTTTGCTTGTTTGTTTTTTAATTTAGTCACCTCCACTAGCTTTGTTCTAAGGTCTACTTGACTTAGCACCCCAGGATGTCTGGTTCTAGGTGCGTGATCACACCATCGTGGTTATCTGGGTCATTAAGATCTTCTTTTTTATAGTATTTCTGTGTATTCTTGCCACCTCTTCTTTTTTTTAAATTTTATTTTATTTAACTTTACAATATTGTATTGGTTTTGCCATATATCAAAATAAATCTGCCACAGGTATACATGTGCTCCCCATCCTGAACCCTCCTCCCTCCCCCCTCCCCATACCATCCCTCTGGGTCGTCCCAGTGCACGAGCCCCAAGCATCCAGTATCATGTATCGAACCTGGACTGGCTACTCGTTTTATATACGATACTATACATATTTCAATGCCATTCTCCCAAATCATCCCACCCTCTCCCTCTCCCAGAGTTCAAAAGACTGTTCTATACATCAGTGTCTCTTGTGCTGTCTCGTATACAGGGTTATTGTTACCATCTTTCTAAATTCCATATATGCACGTTAGTATACTGTATTGGTGTTTTTCTTTCTGGCTTACTTCACTCTGTATAATAGGCTTGTTTCATCCACCTCATTAGAACTGATTCAAATGTATTCTTTTTAATGGCTGAGTAATACTCCATTGTGTATATGTACCACAGCTTTCTTATCCATTCATCGGCTGATGGACATCTATGTTGCTTCAATGTCCTGGCTATTATAAACAGTGCTGCAATGAACACTGGGGTACACGTGTCCCTTTCAATTCTGGTTTCCTCAGTGTGTATGCCCAGCAGTGGGATTGCTGGATCATAAGGCAGTTCTATTTCCAGTTTTTAAAGGAATCTCCACACTGTTCTCCATAGTGGCTGTACTAGTTTGCATTCCCACCAACAGTGTAAGAGGATTCCCTTTTCTCCACATCCTCTCCAGCATTTATTGCTTGTAGACTTTTGGATCGCAGCCATTCTGACTGGCATGAAATGGTATCTCATAGTGGTTTTGATTTGCATTTCTCTGATAATGAGTGATGTGAGCATCTTTTCGTGTGTTTGTTAGCCATCTGTATGTCTTCTTTGGAGAAATGTCTATTTAGTTCTTTGGCCCATTTTTTTATTTGGTCATTTATTTTTCTGGAATTGAGCTATAGGAGTTGCTTGTATATTTTTGAGATTAGTTGTTTGTCTGTTGCTTCATTTGCTATTATTTTCTCCCATTCTGAAGGCTGTCTTTTCACCTTGTTTATACTTTCTTTTGTTGTGCAAAAGCTTTTAAGTTTAATTAGGTCCCATTTGTTTATTTTTGCTTTTATTTCCAATATTCTGGGAGGTGGGCCATAGAGGATCCTGCTGTGATGTATGTCAGAGAGTGTTTTGCCTATGTTCTCCTCTAGGAGTTTTATAGTTTCTGGTCTTACATTTAGATCTTTAATCCATTTTGAGTTTATTTTTGTGTATGGTGTTAGAAAGTTCTTTTACAAATGGTTGACCAGTTTTCCCAGCACCACTTGTTGAAGAGATTGTCTTTAATCCATTGTATATTCTTGCCTCCTTTGTCAAAGATAAGGTGTCCATATGTGCGTGGATTTATCTCTGGGATTTCTATTTTGTTCCATTGATGTATATTTCTGTCTTTGTGCCAGTACCATACTGTCTTGATGACTGTGACTTTGTAGTAGAGCCTGAAGTCAGGCAGGTTGATTCCTCCAGTTCCATTCTTCTTTCTCAAGATAGCTTTGGCTATGCGAGGTTTTTTGTATTTCCATACAAATTGTGAAATTATTTGTTCTAGCTCTGTGAAGAATACCTTTGATAGCTTGATAGGAACTGCATTGAATCTATAAATTGCTTTGGATAGTATACTCATTTTCACTATATTGATTCTTCCAATCCATGAGCATGGTATATTTCTCCATCTATTAGTGTTCTCTTTGATTTCTTTCACCAGTGTTTTATAGTTTTCTATATATAGGTCTTTAGTTTCTTTAGGTAGATATATTCCTAAGTATTTTATTCTTTTCATTGCAATGGTGAATGGAATTGTTTCCTTAATTTCTCTTTCTATTTTCTCATTATTAGTGTACAGGAATGCTAGGGATTTCTGTGTATTGATTTTATATCCTGCAACTTTACTATATTCATTGATTAGTTCTAGTAATTTTCTGGTGGAGTCTTTAGGGTTTTCTATGTAGAGGATCATGTCATCTGCAAACAGTGAGAGTTTTACTTCTTTTCCAATTTGGATTCCTTTTATTTCTTTTTCTGCTCTGATTGCTGTGGCCAAAACTTCCAAAACTATGTAGAATAGTAATGGTGAAAGTGGGCACCCTTGTCTTGTTCCTGACTTTAGGGGAAATGCTTTCAATTTTTCACCATTGAGGATAATGTTTGCTGTGGGTTTGTCATATATAGCTTTTATTATGTTGAGGTATGATCTTTCTATTCCTGCTTTCTGGAGAGTTTTTATCATAAATGGATGTTGAATTTTGTCAAAGGCTTTCTCTGCATCTATTGAGATAATCATATGGTTTTTATTTTCAATTTGTTAATGTGGTGTGTTACATTGATTGATTTGTGGATATTGAAGAATCCTTGCATCCCTGGGATAAAGCCCACTTGGTCATGGTGTATGATCTTTTTAATATGTTGTTGGATTCTGATTGCTAGAATTTTGTTAAGGATTTTTGCATCTATGTTCATCAGTGATATTGGCCTGTAGTTTTCTTTTTTTGTGGCATCTTTGTCAGGTTTTGGTATTAGGGTGATGGTGGCCTCATAGAATGAGTTTGGAAGTTTGCCTTCCTCTGCAATTTTCTGGAACAGTTTGAGTAGGATAGGTGTTAGCCCTTCTCTAAATTTTTGGTAGAATTCAGCTGTGAAGCCATCTGGTCCTGGGCTTTTGTTTGCTGGAAGATTTCTGATTACAGTTTCAATTTCTGTGCTTGTGATGGGTCTGTTAAGATTTTCTATTTCTTCCTGGTCCAGTTTTGGAAAGTTGTACTTTTCTAAGAATTTGTCCATTTCTTCCACGTTGTCCATTTTATTGCCATATAGTTGCTGATAGTAGTCTTTTATGATCGTTTGTATTTCTGTGTTGTCTGTTGTGATCTCTCCATTTTCATTTCTAATTTTATTGATTTGATTTTTTCCCCTTTGTTTCTTGATGAGTCTGGCTAATGGTTTGTCAATTTTATTTATCCTTTCAAAGAACCAGCTTTTGGCTTTGTTGATTTTTGCTATGGTCTCTTTTGTTTCTTTTGCATTTATTTCTGCCCTAATTTTTAAGATTTCTTTCCTTCTACTAACCTCAGGGTTCTTCATTTCTTCCTTTTCTAGTTGCTTTAGGTGTAGAGTTAGATTATTTATTTGACTTTTTCCTTGTTTCTTGAGGTATGCCTGTATTGCTATGAACTTTCCCCTTAGGATTGCTTTTACAGTGTCCCACAAGTTTTGGATTGTTGTGTTTTCATTTTCATTCGTTTCTATGCAAATTTTGATTTCTTTTTGATTTCTTCTGTGATTTGTTGGTTATTCACAAGCGTGTTGTTCAGCCTCCATATGTTGGAATTTTTCATAGTTTTTCTCCTATAACTGAGATCTAATCTTACTGCATTGTGGTCAGAAAAGATGCTTGGAATGATTTCAATTTTTCAGAATTTACCAAGGCTAGATTTATGGCCAAGGATGTGATCTATCCTGGAGAAGGTTCCATGTGCACTTGATAAAAGGGTGAAATTCATTGTTTTGGGATGTAATGTCCTATAGATATCAATTAGATCTAACTGGTCTATTGTATCGTTTAAAGTTTGTATTTCCTTGTTAATTTTCTGTTTAGTTGATCTGTCCATTGGTGTGAGTGGGGTATTAAAGTCTCCCACTATTATTGTGTTATTGTTAATTTCACTTTTCATACTTGTTAGTATTTGTCTTACATATTGTGGTGCTCCTATGTTGGGTGCATATATATTTATAATTGTTATATCTTCTTCTTGGATTGATCCTTTGATCATTATGTAGTGACCTTCTTTGTCTCTTTTCACAGACTTTGTTTTAAAGTCTATTTTATCTGATATGAGTATTGCTACTCCTGCTTGCTTTTGGTCCCTATTTGCATGCAATGGAAAATGTTTTTCCAGCCCTTCCCTTTCAGTTTGTATGTGTCCCCTGTTTTGAGGTGGGTCTCTTGTAGACCACATATGTAGAGGTCTTGTTTTTGTATCCATTTGGCTAGTCTTTGTCTTTTGGTTGGGGCATTCAACCCATTTATGTTTTAAGGTAATTATTGATAAGTATGATCCTGTTGCCATTTACGTTATTGTTTTGGATTCGAATTTATACACCCTTTTTGTGTTTCCTGTCTAGAGAATGTCATTTAGTATTTGTTGGAGAGCTGGTTTGGTGGTGCTGAATTCTCTCAGCTTTTGCTTGTCTGTAAAGCTTTTGATTTCTCCTTCGTATTTGAATGAGATCCTTGCTACAGTAATCTGGGCTGTAGGTTATTTTCTTTCATCACTTTAAGTATGTCTTGCCATTCCTTCCTGGCTTGGAGAGTTTCTGTTGAAAGATCAGCTGTTATCCTTATGGGAATTCCCTTGTGTGTTATTTGTTGTTTTACCCTTGCTGCTTTTAATATTTGTTCTTTGTGTTTGATCTTTGTTAATTTGATTACTATGTGTCTTGGGGTGTTTTGTCTTGGGTTTATCCTGTTTGGGACTCTCTGGGTTTCTTGGACTTGAGTGATTATTTCCTTCCCCATTTTAGGGAAGTTTTCAACTATTATCTCCTCTAGTATTTTCTCATGGTCTTTCTTTTTGTCTTCTTCTTCTGGGACTCCTATGATTTGAATGTTGTAGCATTTAATATTGTCCTGGAGGTCTCTGAGATTGTCCTCATTTCTTTTAATTCGTTTTTCTTTTTTCTCCTCTGAGTCATTTATTTCTACCATTCTATCTTCTAATTCACTAATCCTATCTTCTGCCTCTGTTATTCTACTATTTGTTGCCTCCAGAGTGTTTTTGATCTCATTTATTGCATTATTCATTATATATTGACTCTTTTTTATTTTTTCTAGGTCCTTGTTAAACCTTTCTTGCATCTTTTCAATGCTTATCTCCAGGCTATTTATCTGTGATTCCATTTTGCTTTCCAGATTTTGGATTAATTTCACTATCATTATTTGGAATTCTTTATCAGGTAGATTCCCTATCTCTTCCTCTTTTGTTTGGTTTGGTGGGCATTTATCCTGTTCCTTTACCTGCTGGGTATTCCTCTGTCTCTTCATCTTGTTTAAACTGCTGAATTTGGGGTGTCCTTACTGTATTCTGGCAGTTTGTGGAGTTCTCTTTATTGTGGCGTTTCCTCACTGTGTGTGGGTTTGTACAGGTGGCTTGTCAAGGTTTCTTGGTTAGGGAAGCTTGTGTTGGTGTTCTGGTGGGTAAAGCTGGATTTCTTCTCTTGGAGTGCAATGAAGTGTCCAGTAACGAGTTATGAGATGTCTATGGTTTTGGGGTGACTTTGGGCAGCCTGTATATTGGAGCTCAGGGCTGTGTTCCTGTGTTGCTGGAGAATTTGCTTGGTATGTCTTACCCTGGAACTTGTTGGCCCTTGTGTGGTGCTTGGTTTTGATGAGCTCCTGTCAGTTAATGTTTCCTGGAGTCAGGGTTTGGACTTAAGCCTCCGGCTTCCAGTTATCAGTCTTATTTTTACAGTAGTTTCAAAACTTCTCCTTCTATACAGCACCATTGATAAAACATCTAGGTTAATGATGAAAAGTTTCTCCACCATGAGGGTCACCCAGGGAGGTTCACAGCGTTACATGGAGAAGAGAAGAGGGAGGAGGAAGTTAGAGGTGACCCGAATGAGATGAGTTGGAATCAATAGAGGAGAGAGCAGGCTAACCAGTAATCACTTCCTTATGTGCACTTCACATCTGGACCGCTCAGAGATGTTCACAGAGTTATACAGAGAAGAGAAGAGGGAGGAAGGAGACAGAGGTGGCCAGGAGGATAAAAGGAGGGAATGAAAAGGAGAGAGACAGATCCAGCCAGTAATCAGTTCCCTGAGTGTTTTCCACCGTCTGAAACACACAGAAATTCACAGAGTTGGGTAGAGTAGAGAGGGGTTAGGGAGGAGACCCAGGCGACCTGGTGGAGAAAAAGGAGAGTCCGGAGGGGGAGAGAGCAGTCAAGCCAGTAATCTTGCTCCCTAGTAAAGGATTGGTACTGAAGATTGGGTTCTTAAAGGTACAAAATTGGTAACAAATACCAGGAAGCACAAACTAAAGATCTAGAGTAGAGTTTGGAATTTCAGGAATACAGTGTTAAAGAAAAGATGAAGAGAAAGGAAGAGAGAGGAAAAAAAAGTCACAAAAGTTATAAAAAAAAAAATAGACACAGAATTGATAACAAATACCAAAAAAGCTAAAATTAAAAATCTAGAGCAGAGTTTGGAATTTCAAAAACACAATGTTAAAGAAAAGAAGAAAAAAAAAAGGAAAGAAAGAGAAAAATAAAAAAAAACCAAGGTCACAAAAGTTATAAAAGTATATATATGAAGTTTACTTTTTTAAAAAAAAGGGTCTTTTTTTTTTTTTGCAAAGTAATAGTAGGTTATAAAAGTGAAAATTAAAGGAGTAATAGAGGACTTAAAATTTTTTAAAAAAATTAAAAAAAAAAAGAAAGAAAGAATGATCATAAAAATAGTAAAAATATATATAGGACTTTCTCTGATGTTATTGTGGGTATTGTGGGTTCAGTTCATTTTCGGCTAGTTCCTTGTTCCGGCTTGTATTTCTCAAGATCTATAGGCCCCTTCCTATGTAGACAGTACTAACCACGAGGTTTTAGTTTATTGCCTGTCACTTCCAAGGTGGTTCCCTCTGTTATAGCTTCTTCTGTTTGCTGGTCTCTTCAGTGTCTGATTTCCGCCCTGATACAAAGGGACACCTTTTTTTTTTTTTTTTAAGGTTCACTTGTTCAGTTGTGCTGTGGGGAGGGAGGGACGCTGCAAATAAATAACACTGGCGTGTGCTCGCAGTACCTCAGCCACACTGGGCCTGCCCCTGCTCACGGCGCGTGTAGCCTCCCTGCCCACACTGCTCAGGCTCTAGGGAAACATCCGTGGCCAGCTCTGGGCTTCTTGCCCCTCCCAGGTCTAAGCTGCTCAAGTTCAGGCACTTGGGTAGTCCTCAGAGGCCTGGACTCAGTTGGGCCTGCGTTTTGTGCCCTTCCCAGGTCTGAGCGGGGAAGGCAGTGGCACCCCACCCCAGTACTCTTGCCTAGAAAATCCCATGGACGGAGGAGCCTGGTAGGCTGCAGTCCATGGGGTCGCTAAGAGTTGGACACGACTGAGCGACTTCACTTTCACTTTTCATTTTCATGCATTGGAGAAGGAAATGGCAACCCACTCCAGTATTCTTGCCTGGAGAATCTCAGGGACAGAGGAGCCTGGTGGGCTGCCGTCTATGGGATCGCACAGAGTCAGACACGACTGAAGCGACTTTGCAGCAGCAGCAGCAGCAGCAGCAGGTCTGAGCAGCGCAGGTGATGAGGTGTTTGTCGAGCGCGGTTGCTGCAACTTATCGCCTCCCCACCGCTCGGTTATCTGGGTGTACAACGGGCGCACCTTCTCAGGCGGATGTTGACCGTCCAGAACCCCAAGAAGTTTTAGCTAGTAAAGAAGCTTGCTTACAGTTTTGTAGATAATGTCTCTCTGGGGCTGCGATTGCCCCCTTCTGGCTCTGGCTGCCTGTCACTGGAGGGGGACGGTCTGCCGTGGGCTATCTCTGTACAGTCCTTTGTTCCGTGCGCGGGCCTGGCGGTGTCTTAGGTTAGGGTTGGCTTTTTGCATGGTAGATATCCCACAGTCTGGTTTGCTAGCCCAAATTATTTCGCTCAGGTAGTGCTTGGGGTATTCAGGCCAGATCCTTACTCTAAGCCATGCAGCCTGCACGGCACCTCCCTACCCAGCCCCCGCTTGCTAATGGCGGATGCAGGCATCTGCGCTGCTTCTCCACTAGGGGAGTTACTGTAGGGCTCCTAATCTGTGGATTTTAATTGTTTATTTATTTTTCCTCCCTGTTATGTTGCCCTCTGTGCTTCCAAGGCTCGGCACAGACTTGGCAGTGAGAATGTTTCCTGGTGTTTGGAAACTTCTCTCTTTTTAAGACTCCCTTCCCAGGACAGAGCTACGTCCCTCCTTCTTTTGTCTCTTTTTTGGCTTTTATATTTTTTCCTACCTCCTTTCAAAGACAATGGGTTGCTTTTCTGGGTACCTGATGTCCTCTGCCGGCATTCAGAAGTTGTTTTGTGGAATTTACTTGGCATTTAAATGTTCTTTTGATGAATTTGTGGGGGAGAAAGTATTCTCCCTGTCCTATTCCTCCGCCATATTAGTTCCTCCTCCCAAAATTATTTTTTAAAACGTACAACTAAAGCACATGGTCTGTAAAATGTTGTGACCAGTTCACTAACAAGATACCAGAATCTGAACATTCCAGTGACTTTTTTTTTCTATCAGGATAGGAACATAGAGAGTTAATACTTGAGTTATACTCAAGACGCAAAACACTTTGCAATTTCTGTTTTGGAGTTGTTTTAGTAAAGAATTCCATTTTTCAGAGCATTCTCAACAGATACATAATGTTTGACTTTTAAGATAGCTGTTAATGGGAAACATCCAAAACTCACTTGGAACCAAATTCAGTAACACACTGAGCTATGAAAATTCTCCTCAGTCACAAGCATCAGAATTGAAAAGAAAGTAACTAAACGGATTGTTTAAATTGAGATAACATTGATTTATGTGTACAACATTATCTTTTGACTTTTGTATATACCACCATGGTGGCTCAGATGATTAGACTGTAAAGAATCTGCCTGCAATGTGGAAGACCTGGGTTCGATCCCTGGATTGGGAAGATCCCCAGGAGAAAGGAATGGCTACCCCTGCAGTATTCTTGCCTGGAGAATTCCATGGGCAGAGGAGCCTGGTGGCTACAGTCCATGGGATCACAAAGAGTCAAACATGACTAAGTGGTGAACACTTCCACTTTTCACTTTCATACACCACCAAAGCTTCACTTTTCATCTGTCACTATTCAACTGACCCCCTTTAACCATCTCACCCTGCTCCTGCCCCCTCCCATTTTGGTTACCACTACTCTGTTTTATTTCTTATATTCTTAATATGAATGAAATAAAATTGCACATATGGTATTTGTCTTTCTCCACCTGATTTATTTAATTTAGCATGATACCCTCAAGATCTATCCATATTGTTGCAAATGGTAAGATTTCATTCTTTTTATGGCTGAGTAATATAAATATCTATGTCATAGTTTCTTTATCCATTCAGCAGCCATCTGCGTGCACTTAAGTTGTTTCCATAACTGGCCATTGTAAATAATGCTGTGATGAATATTTTGTTGTTGTTGTTCAGTCGCTAAGTCATGTCTGACTCTGCAGTTTCATGGACTGTATATAGCATATCAGGCTCCTCTGTCCTCCACTATCTCCCAGAGTTTGCTCAAACGCACGTCCATTGAGTCAATGATTCCATCTAACCATCTCATCCTCTGCCACTCCCTTCTCCTTTTGCCTTCAATCTTTCCCAGCATCAGGATCTTTTCCAGTTAGTCAGCTCTTTGCATCCGGTGGCCAAAGTATTGGAGCTTCGGCTTCAGCATCAATCGTTCCTATGACTATTCAGATTGATTTCCTTTAGGAAATGATGATGAACATAGACCTACATCAGATCAGTCACTCAGTCGTGTCCGACTCTTTGCGACCCCATGAACTGCAGCACGCCAGGCCTCCCTGTCCATCACCAACTCTCGGAGGTCACTCAGACCCACATTCATCGAGTCAGTGATGCCATCCAGCCATCTCATCCTCTGTCGTCCCCTTCTCCTCCTGCCCTCAATCCCTCCCAGCATCAGAGTCTTCTCCAATGAGTCAACTCTTCACATGAGGTGGCCAAAATACTGGAGTTTCAGCTTTAGCATCATTCCTTCCAAAGAAATCCCAGGGCTGATCTCCTTCAGAATGGACCGGTTGGATCTCCTTGCAGTCCAAGGGACTCTCAAGAGTCTTCTCCAACACCACAGTTCAAAAGCATCAATTCTTCGGTGCTCAGCCTTCTTCACAGTCCAGCTCTCACATCCATACATGACCACAGGAAAGACCATAGCCTTGACTAGGCGAACCTTTGTTGGCAAAGTGATGTCTCTGCTTTTGAATATGCTATCTAGGTTGGCTTAAAGCTCAACATTCAGAAAACGAAGATCATGGCATCTGGTCCCATCACTGCATGGGAAATAGATGGGGAAACAGTGGAAACAGTGTCAGACTTTGTTTTTCTGGGCTCCAAAATCACTGCAGATGGTGACTGCAGCCATGAAATTAAAAGACGCTTGCTCCTTGGAAGGAAAGTTATGACCAACCTAGATAGCATATTCAAAAGCAGAGACATTATTTTGCCAACAAAGGTTCGCCTAGTCAAGGCTATGTTCTTTCCTGTGGTCATGTATGGATGTGAGAGCTGGACTGTGAAGAAGGCTGAGCGCCAAAGAATCGATGCTTTTGAACTGTGGTGTTGGAGAAGACTCTTGAGAGTCCCTTGGACTGCAAGAAGATCCAACCAGTCCATTCTGAAGGAGATCAATCCTGGAATTTCTTTGGAAGGAATGATGCTAAAGCTGAAACTCCAGTATTTTGGCCACCTCATGCGAAGAGTTGACTCATTGGAGAAGACTCTGATGCTGGGAGGGATTGAGGGCAGGAGGAGAAGGGGATGACAGAGGATGAGATGGCTGGATGGCATCACTGACTCGATGGATGTGAGTCTGAGTGACCTCCGGGAGCTGGTGATGGACAGGGAGGCCTGGCGTGCTGCGGTTCATGGGGTCGCAAAGAGTCGGACACGACTGAGCGACTGATCTGATCTGATCTGATCTAGGTTGGTCATAACTTTCCTTCCAAGGAGTAAGCATCTTTCAATTTCATGGCTGCAGTCACCATCTGCAGTGATTTTGGAGCCCAGAAAAATAAAGTCTGACACTGTTTCCACTGTTTCTCCATCTATTTCCCATGTAGTGATGGGACCAGATGCCATGATCTTCGTTTTCTGAATGTTGAGCTTTAAGCCAACCTTTTCACTCTCCACTTTCACTTTCATCAAGAGGCTTTTGAGTTCCTCTTCACTTTCTGCCATAAGGGTGGTATCATCTGCATATCTGAGGTTATTGATATTTCTCCCAGCAATCTTGATTCCAGCTTGTGTTTCTTCCAGTCCAGCATTTCTCATGATGTACTCTGCATATAAGTTAAATAAACACGGTGACAATATACAGCCTTGACGTACTCCTTTTCCTATTTGGAACCAGTCTGTTGTTCCATGACCAGTTCTAACTGTTGCTTCCTGACCTGCATACAGATTTCTCCAGAGGCAGATCAGGTGGTCTGGTATTCCCATCTCTCTCAGAATTTTCCACAGTTTATTGTGATCCACACAGTCAAAGGCTTTGGCATAGTCAATAAAGCAGAAATAGATGTTTTTCTGGAACTCTCTTGCTTTTTCCATGATCCAGCGGATGTTGGCAATTTGATCTCTGGTTCCTCTGCCTTTTCTAAATCCAGCTTGAACATCAGGAAGTTCACGGTTCACATATTGCTGAAGCCTGGCTTGGAGAATTTTGAGCATTACTTTACTAGCGTGTGAGATGAGTGCAATTGTGCGGTAGTTTGAGCACTCTTTGGTATTGCCTTTCTTTGGGATTGGGATGAAAACTGACCTTTTCCAATCTTGTGGCCACTGCTGAGTTTTCCAAATTTGCTGACATATTGAGTGCAGCACTTTCACAGCATCATCTTTCAGGATTTGGAAGAGCTCCACTGGAATTCCATCACCTCCACTAGCTTTGTTCGCAGTGATGCTTTCTAAGGCCCACTTGACTTCACATTCCAGGATGTCTGGCTCTAGGTCAGTGATCACACCATCATGATTATCTGGGTCGTGAAGCTCTTTTTTGTACAATTTTTCTGTGTATTCTTGCCACCTCTTCTTAATATCTTCTGCTTCCGTTAGGTCTATACCATTTCTGTCCTTTATCGAGCCCATTTTTGCATGAAATGTTCCTTTGGTATCTCTGATTTTCTTGAAGAGATCCTTAGTCTTTCCCATTCTGTTGTTTTCCTCTATTTCTTTGCATTGATCACTGAAGAAGGCTTTCTTATCTCTTCTTGCTATTCTTTGGAACTCTGCATTCAGATGTTTATATCTTTCCTTTTCTCCTTTGCTTTTCACTTCTTTTCACAGCTATTTGCAAGGCCTCCCCAGACAGCCATTTTGCTTTTTTGCATTTCTTTTCCATGGGGATGGTCTTGATCCCTGTCTCCTGTACAATGTCACGAACCTCATCCCATAGTTGATCAGGCACTCTATCTATCAGATCTAGGCCCTTAAATCTATTTCTCACTTCCACTGTATAATCATAAGGGATTTGATTTAGGTCATACCTGAATGGTCTAGTAGTTTTCCCTACTTTCTTCAATTTCAGTCTGAATTTGGCAATAAGGAGTTCATGGTCTGAGCCACAGTCAGCTCCTGGTCTTGTTTTTGCTGATTGTATAGAGCTTCTCCATCTTTGGCTGCAAAGAATATAATCGATCTGATTTCGGTGTTGACCATCTGGTGATGTCCAGGTATAGAGTCTTCTCTTGTGTTGTTGGAAGAGGGTATTTGCTATGACCAGTGCATTTTCTTGGCAAAACTCTGTTAGTCTTTGCCCTGCTTCATTCCGTATTCCAAGGCCAAATTTGCCTGTTACTCCAGGTGTTTCTTGACTTCCTACTTTTGCATTCCAGTCCCCTATAATGAAAAGGACATCTTTTTTGGGTGTTCATTCTAAAAGGTCTTGTAGGTCTTCATAGAACTGTTCCACTTCAGCTTCTTCAGCATTACTGGTTGGGGCATAGACTTGGATTACTGTGACATTGAATGGTTTGCCTTGGAAACGAACAGAGATCATTCTGTCATTTTTGAGATTGCATCCAAGTACTGCATTTCGGACTCTTTTGTTGACCACGATGGCCACTCCGTTTCTTCTGAGGGATTCCTGCCCACAGTAGTAGATATAATGGTCCTCTGAGTTAAATTCACCCATTCCAGTCCATTTTAGTTCGCTAATTCCTAGAATGTCAACATTCACTCTTGCCATCTCTTGTTTGACCACTTCCAATTTGCCTTGATTCATGGACCTGACATTCCAGGTTCCTATGCAATATTGTTCTTTACAGCATCGGACTTTGCTTCTATCACCAGACACATCTACAGCTGGGTATTCTTTCTGCTTTGGTTCCATCCCTTCATTCTTTCTGTAGTTATTTCTCCACTGATCTCCAGTAGCATATTGGGCCCCTACTGACCTGGGGAGTTTCTCTTTCAGTATCCTATCATTTTGCCTTTTCATACTTTTCATGGGGTTTTCAAGGCAAGAATACTGAAGTGGTTTGCCATTCCCTTCTCCAGCGGACCACACCCTGTCAGATCTCTCCACCATGACCCACCCATCCTGGGTTGCCCCACGGGCATGGCTTAATTTCATTGAGTTAGACAAGGGTGTGGTCCTGGTGTGATTAGATTGACTAGTTTTCTCTGAGTATGGTTAGAGAAAGGTAAGAGAAACCCAAGTAAGACTGTAGGTCTTGCAAGAGGGCATCAGAGGGCAAATACACTGAAACCATACTCACAGAAAACTAGTCAATCTAATCACACTAGACCTACATATATCTTTTTAAATTACTCTTTTAGTTTTCTTCAGATAAGTACTCAGAAGTGGAATATCTGGGTCATATGCTTGTTTTATACATACTTTTTTGACGAATCTCCGTGCTGTTTTCCATAGAGGTTACACCAATTTACAATTCCCATCAACATTGTATGAGGGTTCCCTTTCCTCCACATCTGCTTCAACACTTGTTATTTTTTGTCTTTTTGATGACCATTCTAACAGATGTGAGGTGATATCTCGTGGTTTTGATTTGCATTTTCCTAATAGTGATGTTGAACATCTTTTCACATGTCTGTTGACCATCTGTATGTCTTCTTCAGAAAAATGTCTATTCAGATCCTTTGCCCATTTTTAAATTGGGTTTGTTGTTGAGTTGTATGAATTCTTTATATAGTTTGTATATCAACCCTTTCTTGGATATATGATTTTGAAATATGTTCTTCCATTCAGTAAGTTCTTTTTCTTTCATTTCTTTTTTTAAATTGTTTCTTTTTTAATAAATAAATAAATAAATAGTCCGACTCTTCGTGACCCCAAGGACTGCAGCCCACCAGGCTCCTCCGTCCATGGGATTTTCCAGGCAAGAGTACTGGAGTGGGTGGTATCACTAGGATCCGTGTATTCTACTCCATGGTGACTATTTTGAAGGACAACATGTATTTGCTTTGTCATTTTACTGTCATTCCTTCTAAGCTGTCTCCAACCATTTGGGGTTTACTTCCTTTTATATACTTATTTCCCTGAGTTAGTAACAGCAGTCAAAAAGCCTTTTAAAATGTATACCTGTCAGGATGGCTGTTAATACTGGTTTCCAAAAAAAGATGTCATGATTTATATAAGGTTTTTATGCTGAGCAAAATTTATGAACTTTTCTCTATACCCTGACTTCTTACTGCCTAGGAACTAACTGTAAATCTTTGAACTAATGTGTTTAGACACATTACACTGCTGTAGAAGTGAAGTCCAAAGAGGAGATGGTTGGATCCAGGCTCAGAGACATCTCATTTCTCATCAGATCCAAAGAATCCTAGAGAGATAAGATTTGAAATTTTAAGGATGAATTCAGTTTCTTTCCAAGGCATTGAGGCATTAAAATAAGAAAAGTTTTGAGAGACACCCTTTGGTGAATCAATGCAAAAGGAACTAGACTTGGGGCTCTTGGACTCAGGCTCTTTTTTTTCCCATTTTTCAGTCACAGAAATGAGTTCTTTTTAAAGAATCACTGTGGATTTATCATGGATTTTAAGATGCTCAAGATCTTTGCATCAGAATGGTCCATGAAACAAAGGATTTTTATAAAAAGGTTCACACATTTATAAAACAAAGGGATGGACCAGAAATAGCTCTATGTCTGATATTTTAATACAGTAGCAGAAATGACATATTTTCCTTGAATATATTCAGTGTTGCAGAAATGGCATATTTATGGTTTCATAGCCTGAGATAATTTTACATTATCATCACTAATAAAGGCATATGAAAATGTGAGCTCAAATATATTAATAGATTTATATATAAATCAACTTTCACTTAAGGCTAAAAAAAATCATAATACTAAAACTAAAACCTAAGCCTGGGAGACCTAATTGTACATATTATAATGTGATTGGACATTTTCCTTTGGAGTTCTTCTCTTCGCATATTTTATAATATTCTGTTTAGTCACTAAGTCATATCTGACACTTTTGTGACCCCCAGGACTGCAGCCTGCCAGGGTCCTCTGTCTAAGAGATTTCCTAGACAAGGATACTGGAATGCATTGCCATTTCTTTCTCCAGGGGATCTTCTTGACCCTCTTTGAGACCTCCTGGAAGCTCATCTGTCCATGGGATTTCTCAAGCAAGAATACTTGAATGGGTTGGCTTTTCCATCTCTAGAGGATCTTCTCAACCCAGGGATCAAACCTGTATCTCTTATGTCTCCTGCATTGGCAGGTGGGTTTTTTTTTTTCTTTACCACTAGTGCCACCTGGGAAGCCCTATCCAAGCATAGGTTCTTTTAAAGTTAGCACAGTTATGGCTTTGGTATCTATTTGCAAACAATAAAGGAGAGAGAATTTTCCTGCACTAATCAATGTTAGGAGAATAAGTGATAAGTATAGCAAAGTACACAGAGTTTCTACTAGTACCTGGAAATTAGGCTTCTAGAACACAGGACTGGAAAAGGTCAGTTTTCATTCCAATCCCAAAGAAAGGCAATGCCAAAGAATGCTCAAACTACCGCACAATTGCACTCATCTCACACGCTAGTAAAGTAATGCTCAAAATTCTCCAAGCCAGGCTTCAGCAATACATGAACCGTGAAATTCCAGATGTTCAAGCTGGTTTTAGAAAAGGCAGAGGAACCAGAGATCAAATCGCCAACATCTGCTGGATCATCGAAAAAGCAAGAGAGTTCCAGAAAAACATCTACTTCTGCTTTATTGACTATGCCAAAGCCTTTTACTGTGTAGATCACAATAAACTGTGGAAAATTCTGAAAGAGATGGGAATACCAGACCACCTGACCTGCCTCTTGAGAAACTTATATGCAGGTCAGGAAGCAACAGTTAGAACTGGATATGGAACAACAGACTGGTTCCAAATAGGAAAAGGAATATGTCAAGGCTGTATATTGTCACCCTGCTTATTTAACTTATATGCAGAGTACATCATGAGAAACACTAGGTTGGAAGAAGCACAAGCTGGAATCAAGATTGCTGGGAGAAATATCAATAACCTTAGATATGCAGATGACACCACACTTATGGCAGAAAGTGAAGAAGAACTAAAGAGCTTCTTGATGAAAGTGAAAGAGGAGAGTGAAAAAGTTGGCTTAAAACTCAACATTCAGAAAACGAAGATCATGGCATCTGGTCCCATCACGTCATGGGAAATAGATGGGGGAACAGTCGAAACAGTGTCAGGCTTTATTTTGGGGGGCTCCAAAATCACTGCAGATGGTGATTGCAGCCATGAAATTAAAAGATGCTCACTCCTTGGAAGGAAAGTTATGACCAACCTAGATAGCATATTCAAAAGCAGAGACATTACATTGCCAATAAAGGTCTGTCTAGTCAAGGCTATGGTTTTTCCAATGGTCATGTATAGATGTGAGAGTTGGACTGTGAAGAAAGCTGAGTGCTGAAGAACTGATGCTTTTGAACTGTGGTGTTGGAGAAGACTCTTGAGAGTCCCTTGGACTGCAAGGAGATCCAACCACTCTATCCGAAAGGAGATCAGTCCTGGGTGTTCACTGGAAGGAATGATGCTAAAGCTGAAACTCCAGTACTTTGGCCACCTCATGTGGAGAGTTTACTCATTGGAAAAGACTCTGATGCTGGGAGGGATTGGGGGAAGGAGGAGAAGGGGACAACAGAGGATGAGATGGCTGGATGGCATCACCGACTTGATGGACATGAGTTTGCGTGAACTCCGGGAGTTAGTGATGGACAGGGAGCCTGGTGTGCTGTGATTCATGAGGTCACAAAGAGTCGGACATGACTGAGTGACTAAACTGAACTGAACTGAATTGAGAACACTCTGGCCCTACTGGCAGCATAGATTTGAAAATAGTCTTAGAACTCTATTCAAATGAATCCACCAAATTTCACAGGCCACTGGCTTAAGTGGTCAATCAAGACTATTACAGTGGTATAAACATCACTTCATATGTTTACAGGTCTTGTAAGAACCTTGTGTGCTCAATATTGAAGATGAGACCCAGTCATCATGTCTATGTTCCAAGTAGTAGGCTGGAGAAAGGAGGGGAAAAGAATCATGGTAGGACTTCGCTGGTGATCCAGTGGCTAAGACTCTGCATTCCCAATGCAGCAGGCGGCCAAGGTTTGATTCCTGATCAGGGAACTAGATTCTACATGCCACAACTAAAAATCTCTTATGCCACAACCAAGGCCTGGTGCAATCAAATAAGTAAATATTAAAAGAAAAAGAAGGATCATGGCAGCTCCCTTTCAGGACACATTCTAGAACCTGGGAACATCATTTCTTCTTATATCTCCTATGCCAGAATTTAGCCAAGTAGTAATATTTACCTGCAAGGGAAGCTCTCTGTAGTTGTTAATTCAGGTAGTCACGTCTAATTTGGCTAAAAACCTGGGATTCTTTAAGTAGATGAGTAACAGAAAGAGTAATAGGGGGACAGTGAGCAGGCTGCGACAGACCGTGGAAATACTTTTATTCTACAAGCATTTGTCAAGGGCTAGATACCTTTCTGAGCCACCAGGGAAGATCCAGTATTTTGGTCATCTGATGTGAACAGCTGACTTTTTAGAAAAGTCCCTGATGCTGGCAAAGACTGAGGGCAGAATGAGAAGAGGACATCAGAGGATGAGATGGCTGGATGGCATCACTGATGCAATGGACATGAACTTGGGCAAACTTCAGGAAATAGTGAGGAGTAGGGAGGCCTGGCGTGCTGTGTCCATGTGGTTGCAAAGAGTCAGACATGACCAGGCAACTGAACAAGTATACCTTTCTAGGTGCTGAGCTACTACAGTGAATCAACCCAAATCTCTGCTCTCAATGGCTTACATTCTTTTCTGAAACGTAATTAAAAAAATTTTTTTGACTGTGCTATGTGGCTTATGAAATTCTAGTTCCTTGATGAGGGATTGAAACTGGTCCCTCAGCAGTACAAATATGGAGTCCTAACCACTGGACCTCCAGGGAATTACCAGCGGCTTATATTCTAATAAGAGCGCCCCGCTGGCTGCGCCGCGCACTAAGAGGGCAGCTGAGAGGAGCTACCCCACGACCGAGGTCAGGAAGGGCGGCGGTGAGGAGAGACCCCTCGTCCAAGGTAAGGTGCGATGGCTGTGCTTCGCTGGAGCAGCCAAGACGAGATACCCCACGCCCAAGGTAAGAGAAACCCAAGTAAGACAGTAGGTCTTGAAAGAGGGCATCAGAGGGCAAATACACTGAAACCATTCTCACAGAAAACTAGTCAATCTAATCACACCAGGACAACACCCTTGTCTAACTCAATGAAATTAAGCCATGCCCGTGGGGCAACCCGGGATGGGCGGGTCATGGTGGAGAGATATGACAGGGTGTGGTCCGCTGGAAGAAGGGAATGGCAAACCACTTCAGTATTCTTGCCTTGAGAACCCCATGAACAGTATGAAAAGACAAAATGATTGGATACTGAAAGAGAAACTCCCCAGGTCAGTAGAGGCCCAATATGCTACTGGAGATCAGTAGAGAAATAACTCCAGAAAGAATGAACGGATGGAGCCAAAGCAAAAAGAATACCCAGCTGTGGATGTGACTGGTGATAGAAGCAAAGTCTGATGCTATAAAGAGCAATATTGCATAGGAACCTGGAATGTCAGGTCCATGAATCAAGGCAAATTGGAAGTGGTCAAACAAGAGATGGCAAGAGTGAATGTTGACATTCTAGGAATTAGCGAACTAAAATGGACTGGAATGGGTGAATTTAACTCAGAGGACCATTATATCTACTACTGTGGGCAGGAATCCCTCAGAAGAAATGGAGTGGCCATCATGGTCAACAAAAGAGTCCGAAATGCAGTACTTGGATGCAATCTCAAAAATGACAGAATGATCTCTGTTCGTTTCCAAGGCAAACCATTCAATGTCACAGTAATCCAAATCTATGCCCCAACCAGTAACGCCGAAGAAGCTGAAGTTGAACGGTTCTATGAAGAGCTACAAGACCTTTTAGAATGAACACCCAAAAAAGATGTCCTTTTCATTATAGGGGACTGGAATGCAAAAGTAGGAAGTCAGGAAACACCTGGAGTAACAGGCAAATTTGGCCTTGGAATACGGAATGAAGCAGGGCAAAGACTAACAGAGTTTTGCCAAGAAAATGCACTGGTCATAGCAAATACCCTCTTCCAACAACACAAGAGAAGACTCTATACCTGGACATCACCAGATGGTCAACACCGAAATCAGATCGACTATATTCTTTGCAGCCAAAGATGGAGAAGCTCTATACAACCAGCAAAAACAAGACCAGGAGCTGACTGTGGCTCAGACCATGAACTCCTTATTGCCAAATTCAGACTGAAATTGAAGAAAGTAGGGAAAACTACTAGACCATTCAGGTATGACCTAAATCAAATCCCTTATGATTATACAGTGGAAGTGAGAAATAGATTTAAGGGCCTAGATCTGATAGATAGAGTGCCTGATGAACTATGGACTGAGGTTCGTGACATTGTACAGGAGACAGGGATCAAGACCATCCCCATGGAAAAGAAATGCAAAAAAGCAAAATGGCTGTCTGGGGAGGCCTTACAAATAGCTGTGAAAAGAAGAGAAGCGAAAAGCAAAGGAGAAAAGGAAAGATATAAACATCTGAATGCAGAGTTCCAAAGAATAGCAAGAAGAGATAAGAAAGCTTTCTTCAGTGATCAATGCAAAGAAATAGAGGAAAACAACAGAATGGGAAAGACTAGGGATCTCTTCAAGAAAATCAGAGATACCAAAGGAACATTTCATGCAAAAATGGGCTCGATAAAGGACAGAAATGGTACGGACCTAACAGAAGCAGAAGATATTAAGAAGAGGTGGCAAGAATACACAGAAGAACTATACAAAAAAGAGCTTCACGACCCAGATAATCATGATGGTGTGATCACTGACCTAGAGCCAGACATCCTGGAAAGTGAAGTCAAGTGGGCCTTAGAAAGCATCACTACGAACAAAGCTAGTGGAGGTGATGGAATTCCAGTGGAGCTATTCCAACTCCTGAAAGATGATGCTGTGAAAGTGCTGCACTCAATATGCCAGCAAATTTGGAAAACTCAGCAGTGGCCACAAGATTGGAAAAGGTCAGTTTTCATCCCAATCCCAAAGAAAGGCAATGCCAAAGAATGCTCAAACTACCGCACAATTGCACTCATCTCACACGCTAGTAAAGTAATGCTCAAAATTCTCCAAGCCAGGCTTCAGCAATATGTGAACCATGAACTTCCTGATGTTCAAGCTGGATTTAGAAAAGGCAGAGGAACCAGAGATCAAATTGCCAACATCCGCTGGATCATGGAAAAAGCAAGAGAGTTCCAGAAAAACATCTATTTCTGCTTTATTGACTATGCCAAAGCCTTTGACTGTGTAGATCACAATAAACTATGGAAAATTCTGAAAGAGATGGGAATACCAGACCACCTGATCTGCCTCTTGAGAAATCTGTATGCAGGTCAGGAAGCAACAGTTAGAACTGGTCATGGAACAACAGACTGGTTCCAAATAGGAAAAGGAGTACGTCAAGGCTGTATATTGTCACCGTGTTTATTTAACTTATATGCAGAGTACATCATGAGAAATGCTGGACTGGAGGAAACACAAGTTGGAATCAAGATTGCTGGGAGAAATATCAATAACCTCAGATATGCAGATGACACCACTCTTATGGCAGAAATTGAAGAGGGGCTAAAAAGCCTCTTGTTGAGAGTGAAAGTGGAGAGTGAAAAGGTTGGCTTAAAGCTCAACATTCAGAAAACAAAGATCATGGCATCTGGTCCCATCACTACATGGGAAATAGGTGGAGAAACAGTGGAAACAGTGTCAGACTTTATTTTTCTGGGCTCCAAAATCAGTGCAGATGGTGACTGCAGCCATGAAATTAAAAGACGCTTACTCCTTGGAAGGAAAGTTATGACCAACCTAGATAGCATATTCAAAAGCAGAGACATTACTTTACCAACAAAGGTTCGCCTAGTCAAGGCTATGGTCTTTCCTGTGGTCATGTATGGATGTGAGAGCTGGACTGTGAAGAAGGCTGAGCACCGAAGAATTGATGCTTTTGAACTGTGGTGTTGGAGAAGACTCTTGAGAGTCCCTTGGACTGCAAGAAGATCCAACCAGTCCATTCTGAAGGAGATCAATCCTGGAATTTCTTTGGAAGGAATGATGCTAAAGCTGAAACTCCAGTATTTTGGCCACCTCATGCGAAGAGTTGACTCATTGGAGAAGACTCTGATGCTGGGAGGGATTGGGGGCAGGAGGAGAAGGGGACGACAGAGGATGAGATGGCTGGATGGCATCACTGACTTGATGGATGTGAGTCTGAGTGACCTCCGGGAGCTGGTGATGGACAGAGAGGCCTGGCGTGCTGCGGTTCATGGGGTCACAAAGAGTCGGACACGACTGAGTGACTGATCTGATCTGATCTATATTCTAATGGTGGGAGTGGGAAGGAGATAACAGGGAGATAATAATAAAAAATAATAAACAAATTACTACAATGTCTGCTCACTGACTTTGATCAGAGACCTGGGGAAAGAGCATTCCAGGTAGGACATGCAAAAGTCCTGGTGTGGGGCAAGGTCAGAATGTTAGAGGAGCATCCAAGAGGGCAGGGCGATTACAGCTGATCCAGGATAAGCAGATAAGACTGGAAAGAGAGTTAGGATTGAAGAGATCAAGGATGACACAGGAAACAAGAAGTCAAGTAGAGGTTAGATTCCATCAGCCATTGTTTCTTTTGATTAGAGTGAAAGCGATCATTCATGAGTTCATTCAACAAGCTTTTTAAAAAGTTTCCTGTGTGCCAGCCACTGTACTAGTACTTTGGATGTGATCATAGTCGGAGCCACAGAGCTCATAGCCTAAGAGGGGAGACAGACATGTAAACAAATGACTGAAATATAAAGCGATAATACAACAATGCATGGAGTGCTATGGAACAACCCACACTGGATTGAAGAGGGTTACAGAGGAGGCTTCTTGGAAAAGAAGCAGTAGAACATATCCTGAATGAAAGGATGAACAGAAGGATCCATTCAGGAGAGAAGCAGAGGAGGCATTTCAGGCAAAGGGACATTTTGGGGTGGGGGGTCAGAGTGGTGGCAGGGATAGGCGGGCTACAAAGAGGGAGGGGCCAGAGAGCCAAATGCTGGGGTCTGAGATGGATGATGGAGCTTTGCAGCAGACTCTGCCTAAAGCACCGGGTATAAAACTATAGGTACACAGATGCTTCAGAACTGTGTTCCCTTACAAGGAGTTATACTTGAACCAAAGATTCAAGTGCAGAGACAAGTTCAAGATGGAGGCCCAGAAGTGCCATGGACACTAGAGGTAACATGATATTCAGACAGAAAGAGCAAGAGTCAGGCTCTTTGGGGGTCATCTGAGGAGGCTCTTGAAGAATGGAGGGGGCCCTGAGGTTACTTTAAGCAAAGTCTGGGTTCTTTGGACTGTTACTCTGTCAAAATGCTCTAAGACAAAAGGGCTTAATGCTATGTATCACAACTTTCTTTAGATTATTACAAGATTTCTTCAAATATTACAGGCTCTGAGCATTCCCTTAGTATGCTAAGTCGCTTCAGTCGTGTCCGACTCTGTGAGACCCCATAGACGGCAGCCCACCAGGCTCCTCCATCCCTGGGATTCTCCAGGCAAGAACACTGGAGTGGGTTGCCATTTCCTTCTCCAGTGCATGAAAGTGAAAAGGGAAAGTGAAGTCGCTCAGTCGTGTCCGACTCTCAGCGACCCTGTGGACTGCAGCCCGCCAGGCTCCTCCATCCATGGGATTTTTCAGGCAAGAGTACTGGAGTGGGGTGCCATTGCCTTCTCCATTCCCTTAGTATAGAAACCTGTTTTTGTTTCACTTGTTTCCTCAGTCTATATATTTACAAAAATAACCCCATACTCCCAACACATTTTGCCTCCCTGCCCTCAACCTATTATTACCCTGAAGAACTGAAACTGTGTATCTCATACTGGAACTTGGCCCCTGTGGCCAGGTCTCAAACCCAGCCAAAACTCAGTTTGGGACTCAAACCCACTATCTTTTCATTAGAATCACTTACTTGGTGTCTGGACTTAGGTTCTTTGTGTCTTAGCATGGAAAGAATTCAGTGAGAGACAAAGCAATAGCTAAGAAGTGGATTTATTTAGAGAAAAACACACCTCACAGAGTGAGGGCCATTTTGGAAGGCAAGAGAGCTTAAAATATGGCATGGTTAGTTTTTATGGGCTGGGTAATTTCACACGCTAATGAGTGGAAGGATTATTTCAACTATTTTGGGGAAGGGGTGGAGAGTTCTAGGAATGGGCTACTGCCCACTTTTCAGTCTTCATGGTGCTGGTGGGCACCGTGGTGTCACGCATCATGACATGGTGTCACTTTGTCACTTATCATGGTGATGTGTTACAACGAGTGTATACTGAGGCTCATGGTCTGTGTGCCATGCTTAGTCACTCAGTGGTGTCTGGCTCTTTGTGATCCCATGGACTGTAGCCCACCAGGCTCCTCTGTCCATGGGATTTCCCAGGCAAGAATACTAGAAGGGGTTGCCATGCTCTCCTCCAGGGGATCTTTCCAACCCAAGGATCCAACTCAGGGATATCAAAATATCCTGCATTGCAGGCAGATTCTTTACTGTCTGAGCCACCAGGGAAGCCCAAGGCTCAATCAAGGTCTAGTGGAAGTCAACTCATCTACCATTTTGGACCTATTTGGTTCTAATCAGATTGTGTCATGTCCTTGAGCCATGTCATTCTTTTAAAGGTTGTGCCCTGCCCACTTCCCTCATGTTTCAGAACCATGTTCCACATGATAGAGTTTGAGGAAGCACTGACTGACAGAGAAGGAAACTGAGGCCAGAGGAACTAGGGCTGTGAAGTAAAGACAGCAGGGCCAGGATTACACAGTCTGTGTTTTTAGTCCAATGTTCTTCCCGGGCATCATTCTCTCCCAACCAAACAGAGCTTTTAGTGAGACTGCAGGTGCTGAGCACTGAGAAAGGCATTCTGGAAGTTGCCATTCACACCTGATTTCCATCAACTTCAGATGAAAAGGAGACAAAACAAACCAGATCTCTACTATTTGGCGTGGGTCACACAGGTATGCCGGGAGTGAAGGGTCAGTTCCAACCTTGGGCAGGGGACATTAAGAAGAGATGAGCAGGGACTTGGGGCAAATATACAGTCCCCAAGATGGGCCAACCCTTTGAGATGAAACCCAGGTAGGGGCATGGAAACCAGGGTTCATTTCCAGAGCCTGAGTGGAGGGGAAGGACCTAGTCTGAGTAATCAGAATGGCCCTCAGCCTCAGAGTTACACAGTAAGAATGATCTGGCTCTAATTCTTGAGTCATGGCGAGCAGTCTGAAAGCTAGAAAGGGAAGAGTGGAAATCGTGTCCACTCTCTGGGACACAGGGCTGGCAAAGATGGGGAAAAGTAGGATCAAGTTAATGCAAGAGAGCAGGTATAGGCTTCCCTCTTAGACGCTAGTGTCCTTGTGTGTGCGTGCTTACATGTACACACTTCCTCAGGTGTGTATGTGTGAGGGTGTGGACATGCGGGAAAATTTTGGGATGGGGAAATTACAGATATGTCCCTCAAATAACAGACAGAACAGAGCAGGTTCTTGCCCTCACACAGATGATGGACACAGTGGATGGAAGATGGTTATCCAATGGTACTCTTACATCTTGGCATTGGAGCCCTCAGATATACAGCAGAATAACAGTGCCACTCATGCAGAAACAAAAGTAGTTGTGACACAGTTATAAACATTGATAAATAGAACAAAGTAATAAGGTCAAGTCTGATCTAGTTTGTTGGCAATATTTCTCTTACCTTAACTTTAGTAACTAATTAGATGAGGTGGCCCTGCTGTTTTAATAAAATGGTGTCATTCCTTACAAAGATCATTTAATCCCTGCTTCTAGTTTCTCTCCTTCATATCATCCTAAATTAGCTGCTGTCAGACTCATCTTTCTAAACAGAGCTCTGATCATATTACTTGCCTACTCAAGACAATCTGTGATGAACACTTTCCTCCCTCTTAATGAATAAAATTCAGTGGCATTCGAGGTTTCCAGCCCACCTTTCCGAATCTGCTGTGAGTCACTCTCATAATCTTATGCTCTGAGATGGTGTTCAGTATGAAGTAATGATCAGTAGAATCTGGGTGCTCATCAGCCAAAACTCGTAGGACCTCAGCACTGTAGCAGGGTCTGTGTTAGGGGCAGCTCTGGTCATTGGTGGGTGGGGTGATCTAGGGAGCCCAGGCAGCAACTGGGAAGGCAGTGTGGACATTCAGGAGCTGGGACTGGTGGACGTTTACAACTAGTTTGGAAGTATTTCCATGAAATTAAGAGCTATTTGCTCCTTGGGAAAAAAAGCTATGACAAAACTAGACAGTGTATTAAAAAGCAGAGACATCATTTTGCCAACAAAAGTCTGGATAGTCAAAGCTATGTTTTTTGCAGTAGTCATGTATGGATGTGAGAGTTGGACCATAAAGAAAGCTGAGTGCTGAAGAATTGATGCTTTTGAACTGTGACGCTGGAGATGACTCTTGAGAGTCCCTTGGACTGCTAGGAAATCAAACCAGTCAATCCTAAAGGAAATCAACCCTGAATATTCATTGGAAGGACTAATGCTGAAGCTGAAGCTCCAATACTGTGGCCACCTGATGAGAAGAGTTGACTCAATGGAAAAGACCCTGATGCAGAGAAAGACTGAAGACAAAAGGCAAAGGGGGAAGCAGAGGATGAGATGGTTAGACATTATAATATCACTGATGCAATGGACATGAATTTAAGCAAAGTCTGGAAGATAGTGGAGGATAGAGGAGCCTGGCATGCTACAGTCCATGGGATTACAAAGAGCTGGACATGACTTAGAGAAAGAAAAACAACAACAATTTGTTGTGAGAGGGTAACAGGCCGGAAGGCCAGGGGTCTCCAAACGGAGGAAGGAGGCTGCAACTGTCAGATTTTTGCTCTTAAAATTCTGTATTGCCATGACGACACTTGGTTCCATCTGAACTTAACTTTTCTCAAACCTTGAGCTAACCAATGTGTTTTTCTTAAGAAAATGTTTTTCTTAAGCTATGTTAATGAAACTATGTATTTGTTTCAGAATTTGCCTTTCTTCAAAATGGTTCCACCTAAAACTAACTTTTTTTCTTTTCTCAAACCTTGAGCTGATAATAGCTCAACAAACCAGTATTCATATCAATTGTTTTATGGCTGGGGGATGACACACCTCATGCTATCCTATCTCAAAAATGGATATTGTGGGAGAGGGGCCTGACGAAATTCCGTCAGCCTTGCGGTATCTCTCTTATCTGATTAATAGCTTTGTAATAGACATAAAACATCCGGCTAAAGACTAGCAGGGGGACACTCTTTCTGCCCCCTTCTGATGTCTATGTCAGAAGTTTTCTCTATGTCTTTTATACTTTAATAAAGCTTTATTACACAAAAGCTCTGAGCAATCAAGCCTCATCACTGGCCCTGGATTGAATTCCTCTCCTCCGGAGGCCAAGAATCTCAGCATCTTTCATGGCTTAACAACAACCTTTCAATTGCTTTAGCAATTTGCACACCCTTCCAGCTGAGTATCAGCCCAGCTTATCCAAGCTCTGGCTCCCCTTTTTGTTCTCTGTTCCTTGCATGGAACATAGTCTCTATTTTCTTGCCTTTGTGCATAGTTTTTACCCCCACCACTCCTCAAATAAAATCTCTTTGTATTTCAAAATGCCAAAGTTTTTCAAGTGCAACTTCAAATGTTACCTTCCCCATCACATTTTTTCTAATCCCTTTGGCAAAAAGCAGTGTCTATCTACAAATGACCCAAGTTTGTTCCTGAATGGCTAGTGAATACATGTATCTGTCCCACTCATCTAGGTCATCACAGTACACAGAGCTGAGCTCCCTGTGGTGTACGGCAGGTTCCCACTAGTGATCTGTCTTACGCATAGTAGTGTATTGCTTGCATATACAAGAGAAATATTCCTGAGAAATATTCCATTGTATATATGTACCATATCTTCTTTATTCATTCATGTGTCAGTGGACATTTAGGTTGCTTCCATGTCCTGGATATTGTCAATAGTGCTTTTATGAACATTGGCATACACGTGTCCTTTGAGTTATGGTTTTCTTAGGGTATATGCCCAGTAGTGGGATTTCTGGGTCATGTTTTCCATAGTGGCTGTATCAATTTACATGCCCACCAACAGTGCAAGAGGTTTCCCTTTTCTCCACATCCTCTCTAGCATTTGTTTGCAGAGTCTGTCATATAGAGTGAAGTAAGTCAGAAAGAGAAAAACAAATATTGCATATTAATACATATATGTGAAACCTAGAAAAATGGTACTGATGAACCTATTTTCAGGGCAGGAATAGAGGTGCAGACGGAGAGAACAGACTTGTGGACACAGTGCAGGAAGGGGCGGGTGGGACAAATTGGGAGGTTAGGATCAACATATACTATACTACTATATCAACATATATATACTAGGCTTGCCAGGTGGCACTAGTGATAAAGAACTGGCCTGCCAATGTAGGAGATGGAAGAGATGAGGGTTCAGTCCCTGGGTTGGGAAGATCTCCTGGAGAAGGGCATGACAACCTACTCCAGTATTCTTGCCTGGAGAATCCCGTGGACAGAGGAGCATCCAGGCTATAGTTCATAGGGTCACAAAGAGCTGGACAGAACTGAAGCGACTTTGCACACATGCAAGCATATACACTATGATTGGTAAGATAGCTAGCTAGTGGAAATCTGCTGTATAGCACAGGCAGCTCAGCTCTGTGCTCTGTAATGACCTAGAGGGGTAGGATATGTAATCACTAGCCATACTGAACAAATGTAATGTAACCTGTATTAGTCTCAAGTCCTTTTTAAGTAATAAAACTTTACAAAGTTCTCACTCCTCCATTTTCACCAAGCTCATTGCTTTGCAAATAGTAGGTGTTCAAGAGATGCCCTATGTGTGAATATATGAATTCTGACACCAGTGAATTGTTTTCCTACTGATGATAGTTGATTTAAATTTGATGCCCTTTGTGATCAAATCTGTGTATTTATGTGATCTTGTGCTAATCTGTATATCATAGTTTGGCTCCATGAAATGCAATGAGGCTAAATAATTCAGACTCCAATGGAAACCAAATCAGTTGCCCACCCCCCGATATCAAGACCACTTATGTCATCTGTCTAGCCTACTTTTACAGGTGAAGACAGTTGGTTTTCTTCAAAATGTGAAAATACTGGACATTCTCTGGAAACAAAATTTATTTTTCATTGTAGACAAGTAAAGCTCAGATTCAGTTCATTTTAATGGAAATCTTTATATACTCTGGAATTATACATATTTCTATATTTATCTTATAATAGTATATAATAGATATATAAAATATAATATAATACTATGGTTATAATCTTATATAATCTATTATTCTATTAAATGTTTTATTTCTATTCTATTTTCATGTTTTTATTTCTTCACTTGTCTTTATTTTTAAAGATTTTTTTGGATGTGGACAATTTTTAAAGTCTTTATTGAATTTATTACAATATTGTTTCCATTTTATGTTTTGGTTGTTTTGGCTGAGAGGCATGTAGGATCTTAGCTTTCCAACCAGGGATCAAACCCACATTTCCTGTATTGGAAGGCAAAATTTTAACCACTGGACCACCAGAAAAGTCCCTTCACTTGCCTTTAGACATACCAATATAACTGCCCCTAAAACAAAGCCCTCATTAATGTTGAATACAATATGTGAAAAGTAAGCTTCACTTTTACTCTGCTATCTGGATGGAAGGCTATAACACCATCTAGAATGTTTCTCCAACTTTGCTGCATGTTAGAATCGCCTGGAGAACTTTAAGAATCCCAGTTCTAGCCTGCTCCTTACACCCACTAAATCAGAATCTTTGGGGATGGGATTTGACTTTCGGTGTATTTTACCTTTTTCCAAATGATATCAACATGCAGCCAAATTTGAGGAGCAAGGGCTTTAGAATTTTTAGTTTTAAATATTTTTTTTGCATTTTTCCCCCCAGAAAGTTCAAAGACAATGAGAACAAAGTCGCTTTCTTATATCAGGTAATCATCACTTCATTAAATTTCAGATGTTATCCTGTCTTGACCAGTCCCTCACCATGACAAAGCACTGGATCATTTGCATGCAAATGGGAGTTTTACAATCTTCAGCCCACTCTGGTAAATTGCTCAGTAAGCTTCCCACTGAATGATAAGATTGCAAATAAAATATTTATTATTATTATTATCAGAAACTATACTTTATAAATACTGGTTATTTCCTTTCCAGTTGATGTTAAGAAATTAAACTCATTTAAAATCTAATAACAGAACTACTTGCTATTCATTTAATTTCCTTCTAGAAGAAAAAGTTCTCATTAATAATTTATTTTCTGGAGCCCATCTTGATATTCTCATTAAATGACACTTTAGTGAATGCAAAAATATCATCCTTCTAAGCACAGAGGCAGAAATGGCTAAATTAGGGAAAGTGTGATCTTTTCTATGCCACCTAACATTTTTTTAAAACAAATATCTCATAAAAATAAAGATTTTCTGGATTTCCCTGACTGTACAGTGGATAAGAATACACCTGCCAATGCAGAGGACAGGGGTTTGATCCCCAATAGGAGAAGATCCCACATGCCTCGGAACAACTAAGCCTGTGGGTCACAACTACTGAGCCTGTGCTCCTGGAGCCTGTGCTCTGCAACAGGAGAAGCCACCATTAGGGGAAGTCTGTGCACCACAACAAAGAGTAGCTCCTGATCACTGCAACTAGAGAAAGCCTGCTTGAGTAGCAAGGAAGACCCAGAACAGCCAAAAATAAAAGAATAAGCATTTTCTATCCATGAATTAAAAGACACTTGCTCCTTGGAACGAAAGTTATGACCAACCTAGACAGCATATTAAAAAGCAGAGACATTACTTTGCCAACAAAGGTCCGTCTAGTCAAGGCTGTGGTTTTTCCAGTGGTCATGTATGGATGTGAGAGTTGGACTATAAAGAAGGCTGAACGCCGAAGAATTGATACTTTTAAACTGTGGTGTTGGAGAAGACCCTTGAGAGTCCCTTGGACTGCAAGGAGATCCAACCAGTCCATCCTAAAGGAGATCAGTCCTGGGTGTTCATTGGAGGGACTGAGGTTGAAGCTGAAACTCCAATACTTTGGCCACCTAATACGAAGAGCTGGTTCATTTGAAAAGCCCCTGATGCTGGGAAAGATTGAGGGCAGGAGGAGAAGGGGACAGCAGAGGATGAGATGGTAGGATGGCATCACCGACTCGATGGACATGGGTTTGGGTGAACTCCGGGAGTTGGTGATGGACAGGGAAGCCTGGTGTGCTGCGGTTCATGGGGTCACAAAGAGTCGGACATGACTGAACAACTGAACTGAACTGATAGGAGACCTGAGTTTGGGGGTTGATTTCTAGGACTGAGCAGGATGAACAGAAGTCAGAATGGTACCTCTCATTCCGAAAGTAAATTCTCTAGTGAAGCGTATGCTATTTCTAGTTCTCTGAGGGGATGGGATGTGTTTTTGCTAATACAGACTTGTCCCCATTAGGGCTGTGTCTGCACAATTCAAGGAATGTCATTCACCAACATCTTAAGAGAAATGCCTGCTGTATTGAGCACAATGAAAGTGATTTTGCACCGAGGACCCTGGTCTGTACCCTCTGAGCAGTGTTACACAACAGTAAAGCAAGTTCAGGGGTTCTTCCAGCGTGATTGGCTCACCTGGTCCCTTCAACAAGGCTCTTTAGCTATGGAAACTCAGTGTGACTGGGAGAATTCTGATTCCTGAAGAGAAATGTTACTATTTTAGGATACAGAGGGAAAGCTAGGCAGGAGTGAATTTGAATGAATTTGCCAATTGTTTCCTTTGCATGGCCCTACATGTTTAACCCAGACCCATGCATTATGTCGCTGTTATTCAGTCACTAAGTCGTGTCCAATTCTTTGTGACCCCATAACCATAGCACACCAGGCTCCTCTGTCCTTCCAATGAATATTCAGGGTTGATTTCCTTTAGGACTGACTGGTTTGATTTCCTTGCTGTCCAAGGAACTCTCAAGAGTCTTCTCCAGCACCACAGTTCGAAAGCATCAATTCTTTGGCACTCAGCCTTCTTTATGGTGGAAAGTCTGGGTCATGCTGCTGAATAGCTTTCCAATGTGATGTTCCTCATTTCACTATCAAAGCCAGTATTAGGATTCTCCATAAAAGCCCACAGCCACCAACGCTTCAGATTTGAATGGTTTTGTTAGTCTGATGGGTTTTTGAAATGTTCTTTTTCTTGAGGCTTTGTGAGGACAATACGATTATTTTATTTTTTTTTTAAGATTTTTTTTTGACATGGACCATTTTTAAAGTCATTATTGAATTTGTTACAATATTGTTCTGTTTTATGTTTTGATTTTTTGGCTGCCAGGTGTGTGGGATCTTAGCTCCCCAATCAGGAATTGAATGTAATAGACTCTAAAGAATATACCAATTCAAAATCTTCTCTTACTAAGGAAAAGCTCATAAACCTTAATGAGTGTGTCAATGATAATAATAATGATTTATTAGTAAGTTGGGACTTCCTTAGTGGCTCAGTGATAAAGAGTCCACCTGTAATGCAGGAGACATGGTTTCCATCCTGGGTCGAGAAGATCACCTGGAGAAGGAAATGGCAACCCACTCCAGTATTCTTTCCTGGGAAATCCCATGGACAGATGAGCCTGGTGGGCTACAGTCCATGGAGTTGCAAAACGTTGGAAAGGACTTAGCGACTAAATAATAAGAACAGATACTACTAATATATTGTGTTATACTTACAATAATAATAATTTATTGGGAATTGCATAACAAATTACATAAGAATCTTCTTTAGTCTCTGTAGGAACCCCAGGAGGAAGGAATAAGTAAATTTATATATTAGATGAGGCCTTCTCAGGTGGTAAAAAATCTGCCTGCCAATGCAGGAGATGTAGGTTGATCATGGGGTTTGGAAGATACCTTGGAGAAGGGAATGGCAATCCACCCCACTATTCTTGCCTAGGAAATCCCATGGACAGAGCAACCTGGTAGGTTACAGTTTATGGGATCACAAAAGAGTCAGATAGGAGTGAGTACACATACACGCACATATATTAGATAGGGAAACAGCTCAGAGAGTTTTCAAGGACTCTTGTAAATTACAGACCCACTAGGTGATGAAAGCAAGATTTAACATCAGTGTTGGGGTCGTGCAGTTTGATCCTCTCTGTGAGAGTCACGTTGCCTGGTCTTGTGTCTGGCAGGCAGAAGTTAAATCTCTCATTCTGTGATGCTCAGGATTCTTTCAGTTAAAATGCTGTTGCCTACATTGTTGTAAGGCACTCTATAGAGCTTCTCCATCTTTGGCTGCAAAGAATATAATCGATCTGATTTCGGTGTTGACCATCTGGTGATGTCCATGTATAGAGTCTTCTCTTGTGTTGTTGGAAGAGGGTATTTGCTATGACCAGTGCATTTTCTTGGCAAAACTCTATTAGTCTTTGCCCTGCTTCATTCCGTATTCCAAGGCCAAATTTGCCTGTTACTCCAGGTGTTTCTTGACTTCTTTTTCCAACATCCGCTGGATCATGGAAAAAGCAAGAGAGTTCCAGAAAAACATCTATTTCTGCTTTATTGACTATGCCAAAGCCTTTGACTGTGTGGATCACAATAAACTATGGAAAATTCTGAAAGAGATGGGAATACCAGACCACCTGATCTGCCTCTTAAGAAATCTGTATGCAGGTCAGGAAGCAACAGTTAGAACTGGTCATGGAACAACAGACTGGTTCTAAATAGGAAAAGGAGTACGTCAAGGCTGCATATTGTCACCATGTTTATTTAACTTATATGCAGAGTACATCATGAGAAATGCTGGACTGGAAGAAACACAAGTTGGAATCAAGATTGCCGGGAGAAATATCAATAACCTCAGATATGCAGATGACACCACCCTTATGGCAGAAAGTGAAGAGGGGCTAAAAAGCCTCTTGATGAAAGTGAAAGTGGAGAGTGAAAAGGTTGGCTTAAAGCTCAACATTCAGAAAACGAAGATCATGGCATCTGGTCCCATCACTGCATGGGAAATAGATGGGGAAAGGGAAACAGTGTCAGATTTTGTTTTTCTGGGCTCCAGGATCACTGCAGATGGTGACTGCAGCCATGAAATTAAAAGACGCTTGCTCCTTGGAAGGAAAGTTATGACCAACCTAGATAGCATATTCAAAAGCAGAGACATTACTTTACCAACAAAGGTTCGCCTAGTCAAGGCTATGGTCTTTCCTGTGGTCATGTATGGATGTGAGAGCTGGACTGTGAAGAAGGCTGAGCACCGAAGAATTGATGCTTTTGAACTGTGGTGTTGGAGAAGACTCTTGAGAGTCCCCTGGACTGCAAGAAGATCCAACCAGTCCATTCTGAAGGAGATCAATCCTGGAATTTCTTTGGAAGGAATGATGCTAAAGCTGAAACTCCAGTATTTTGGCCACCTCATGCGAAGAGTTGACTCATTGGAGAAGACTCTGATGCTGGGAGGGATTGAGGGCAGGAGGAGAAGGGGACGACAGAGGATGAGATGGCTGGATGGCATCACTGACTTGATGGATGCGAGTCTGAGTGACCTCCGGGAGCTGGTGATGGACAGGGAGGCCTGGCGTGCTGCGGTTCATGGGGTCGCAAAGAGTCAGACACGACTGAGCGACTGATCTGATCTGACATTGTTGTAAGTGCCAAGTCATATCCATTGATTATTTTTTAAATAGAATTCTATCCTTCTCTTTAGTATCCCTGTAAACTGTCAGCTGCCTGCTCTAGTCAATAAATAAGATGGACTGTACTGCAGTGATCTGACCCTCTCTCACCTCAATCTCAGTACTTTCTTTTTAAATTTGTATTAGAGTCTAGTTGATTTACAATGTTGTGTTAGTTTCAGGTATACAGTGAAGTGAATCAATTTTACACATATATTTATTCTTTTTAGGCTTCCCAGGTGGTGCTTGCTTGCCAGTGCAAGAGATGTAAGAGATACAAGTTTGATCCCTGGGTCAGGAAGATCCCCTGGAGTAGGGAAGAGCAATCCATTCTAGTATTTTTGGAGGACCCTGGCAGGCCACAGTCCATGGAATTGCAAAGAGTTGGACACAGTTCTCTTTAAGATTCTTTTAGCACTTTCTTGTTTGGTTGTATTTATTCTTTTTTGCAGATTCAGTGTTCTCCTCCAAAATGTTTAACCATACTTTGCAAAATAAAAAGGAAGTTAAAGGAAAGTACTGAGCTGAAAAGATCAAAGCCAAATTAAAAACAAAATGAAAATCAAAAAACAACCTTATATGGACATCACTGATGACAGAGTTCTCTGGCCATGCCTCTCCTTAGGTGCTTTCCTTTTTTTCCCCTTTTTTCTTTAGCCCTTGGCCTGGCCCCATGTGCTGTGATGAGCCTACCCTCCCCTTTGACCTTGCCCACCTCTTTAGGGTTGTTTTTTCTCTATGGCCTAAAGAGTGGGAAACAACTTCTTTGTATTTCAGGGCCTTCTTCCATTCAGCCTGATAAAAATCTGCAGAAATGCAATTCTGTACACATAAAAGCAGGGCAATAGGGTTCCATGTTTGCGAAACTCTCCATTCCTGAGCAGGAAATGGACTTTACTTCTTAACCAAAATTCCTCAAAACTGAGTTACCAAATCCTCCCTGAACAAAAGGGCAGACAATTCTCCCAGTTTTAGATTTGCAGGTTTCAGGAAAATTGAGATTGACTCCTTGTTAAGGTACCTGATCACATCTTGAGCATCAAAATTGTGTATGTTAAAATAATACAGTCCTAATATCCATACTTGTTAAATTTATTGAGTTGAATGACTTTTCCTGTTGACAAATATTTACTTGACCATTGAAATCTCTTGGGTGATTTTTCAGAAAGAGGTAAAAGGAAAAGTCTTAGATCATGGCGTGTTATCCAAAAATGAATGTTGCCTTGCAGTAGGCTGCAGAGAAAGTTCTGGAAGGCCATTGTCATCTACTCCTTCCAGGATGGACACTCACTAGAGAGGCCCCCATCCAGCATTTTTCTTGGGCTTGCTGGTTCTTGCTATTGCATTTTCATCAATTTACCCACAGTTGGATATGAAAGAGTATTTCACTCTAAGAAATGTATTCATGGTAAAAACAATTATAAGAAATTTATAAACCCAGAATATTAACTTACTGATTAAAAGTGGCGAGTATAAATGGTTTAAGTCTACTTCATCTGTAACCTATTGTCCCAAATCTTTCAAAACCAGTTTTTGTACTTGCTTTGGAATAAAACTTCCAAGAACTGATGTGAGGTTATTTAAAGTCTCCTTGAATCATCCTTCTTGTGCATATTCATGATCTGCACTGCAGAATATGTGCAAATGATAATAATAATGATTTATTAATAATTGATATGTTGCATTTATATAGCATATACTGTTAATATATTGTGTTATATGAACAATAATAATTTTGGGGGAATTATTTAGCTGCACGGTGTTGTCCCAGGCTTTGCTGGAAGAGGTGTTTACAGACTGAATATAGAGTATTTGCTCTGTTTTCTTCCTAAAATTTGAAAATATCTGTGTTCCAAACATTTCTAGCCCGGGGGCTTTGCGTAAACAACCGTGGCTTTGTGCTGCCAGGGCATAGAAGTCGTATATCTAACCCTTGGGACAACCTCTCAGCGCTGTCAGAGTGCCTGAGAAACAGACCCTGCTCAAGGCCAGCAGGGGGCGCACAGCACACCTGACCAGCCAACGCAGATGAGCACCTAGCTTGTGAGGAATCCAAGAGAATCATCCTTGCTTATAGGAGCAGACATCACTCTAACCAGACTACTCCATTTGTCAGTCTGTTTTTCTCCTACAAAGATCTGGATAAACCTTAAAACTTGCCTACTACCAAATTATTATACGTCTGTATTCCCTACCAATGACAGAGGATTTCTGCCTTTGAAGTGTTAGCTGTTCAGTTGTGTCCAACTCTTTGCGACTCCATGGACTGTACTGACCATGGACTTCTCCAGACAAGAATACTGGAATGGGTAGCCATTCCCTTCCCCAGGGGATCTTCCCAACTCAAGGATTGAACCTGGGTCTTCTGCATTAAAGGCAGATTCTTTACTGTCTGAGTCATTCTACCTTTGAAGGACTGCTTCAAAATATTTAGACATTGGATGGTAGGTAAATTAATAAAGGCATCTCTCCCTAGTTCTTTCGAAAATTTATTTTGAGATACTAAAAATGACAATCGTAATGCATTGTTCAGTGACTTTTCACAAATGGAACACATGTGATGACTAACACCCAGACCAAAAAGTAGAATGTTACCAGCACCCCATAAGTCGCCCTTGTGCCTTCTCCTAGTCATTACTCACCATGTATTTAAAAAATATTTATTTCTATTTATAATATTTATTTGGCTTCTCTGGGTCTTAGTTGCGGCATGTGAGATCTTTAGTTGTGGCATGGGGGATCTAGTTCCTTGATCAGGGATCGAACCCCAATCCTCTGCATTAGAAGTCCTAACCACTGGACCATTAGGGAAGTCCCTACCCATAATGCATCTTATCTGTCTCTTCTTGACCAGGCTTGGGGCAGGCAGTCTTGGTATTCTGAAGATCTGTGGGAGATATGCTATTTTCTCTAGTCATATCTGCAAAATATCATTTAATGGGGTTGACACACTGGAAATCTTTACACAAATACTTTGTATAAATTCCTATTATTCCTCTAAAATTGACCCTTTCTGACCTTGTTGCCCAGCTATTGGGCTGCATCTTATATGTGGTTTGCAATTACTGTGCACTGATTGCAACTGTTGACCAAAGATTTGGGGAAGGTCAAGAGTTTCTGGGCAGTGTCTATGAACTTGAGAGGGAAAAAATAAAGTATAGGAACAAAATGTTAGAGGCTATTGTGGACCACTCTGGCTTTGGCCACTTAAACTTACATTCCTGCTAATGTAGCCATTTGCTTCATTCCATCACCAGACTCTTATCTGTACTGGAGATTCTCCATCCTTGGTCCCTGCACTTGGAAGACATGCTCCCTGCTCTGGGGAAAGTGTTGGTGGGGCAGAAGACCTGTCCCAAGTTAGTGAGAATACTGCAGAAGTTCCTGGGCCAGTGGTGCATCCCTCTAATGGGATCTGTGTGAGGATGATGGGGTAGAAATCTCTGGCTAGTTCTGTTTACCCTCAGAAAAGTACATGCTCTGGGGTGGGGCATGGGCGGGGCGGGGTGTGGGGGCGATTAAAATGACTCATTGGGGGAGTTCCCTGGTGGCACAGTGGCTAAGACTCTGGGTTCCCAATCCAGGAAGCCCAGGTTCGATTCCTGGGCAGGGAACTAGATCCCACATGCCTCAACTAAGAGTACCCATGCTGCAACTAAGACCCAGCACACACAAATAAATAAATAAATAAATAAATAACTCACTGGAAAAGATCCTGATGCTGGGAAAAATTGAAGGCAAAAGAAGAGGAGAGCGGCAGAGGATGAGATGGTTATGTAGCCTCACTGACTCAACAACATGAATTTGAGAAAACTCAGGGAGACAGTGAAAGACGGAGAAGCCTGGCACGCTGCAGTCCATGGACTCTCAAAGAGTTGGACACGACTGAACAACTGAAAAACAACGACAATGACAAATAAAATAATTCTGAAATGATCATTGTACAAAGTAAAGTTTGCATGGGCTGGCCAAAATCGGGGGTGGATTCTTATCCATTGGACCACCAGGGAAGTCCCAACATGATGAATTTTGATAGATATTACATCCCAAGGAAGCACAACCACAATCAAGATACAGAACAGTTTCATCATCCCAAAAGTCATGCTTATTTTTTCATATTCTTTATGCTGCACTTCATTTTCTTAGGTCAAAACTGATTAAAGAAAACCTACACTTTCTCTTTCAGTTTTTTTTTTTTTTTAAGATTCAGATTTCTCCACTTTCTCTTCTGTGCCAACCCCATTGCTTGTATTAATGCTTAGGAAAACACTCCCAAAGAATAGCTTAAACCACAGAGAAAGTAGGGAGTCAGAGAAGACTAGTTTTATATTTTCATTTAAATATTTTAATCTGAGTGAACCCTGAGTTTGGCACTTGCTAAATCATGAGTTATCTTGTTTAGTCTTCAAAATAAGCAAACACTTGAGGTGGCGTGGTTTAAGCCATCCTGTCTGTGATAATGTTGCTGCAGCCCTGGCAAATGAATACATGCGACGAAAGGAACTTTGCAGACGTGATGACATTAAAGATCTTGCGATGGGGAGGTTATCCTGGATTATCTGGTGGGTCTAGTGTAAGCACAAGATGCTTACAAGTGAAAGCCCAGAGAAGGAAACGTGACGACAGCAGCAGAGCCAGAGTGAGGCAGCACAAGCAATTAGGCTGTTGCTGGCTTTGCAAACAGAAGGGACCAAAAGCCAAGAAATGTGGCTGTTCTGGAAGCTGGAAAAGGCAAGGAAATGGATTCTCCCCCAGACTCTCCAGAAGGGAGTCCTGTTGATACCTTGAGTTTAGCCCAGAGAAACCCAATTTCAGACTCGGGCCTCCAGAACTTAAAACAATACATTAGTGTTGTCGCAATGGCAACCCACTCCAGTACTTTTGCCTGGAAAATCCCATGGACGAAGGAGCCTGGTGGGCTGCAGTCCATGGGGTCGCTAAGAGTCAGACATGACTGAGCGACTTCACTCTCACTTTTTACTTTTCTGCATTGGAGAAGGAAATGGCAACCCACTTCAGTGTTCTTGCCTGGAGAATCCCAGGGACAGGGGAGCCTCATGGGCTGACGTCTATGGGGTCACACAGAGTCGGACACGACTAAAGTGATTTAACAGCATGCAGTAGTTTGTAATTATAATTGCAGTCATTTGTAGCAATAGGAATTTTTAAAATTATTATTGGAGTATAATTGCTTTGGAATGTTGTGTCAGTTTCTACTGTACAAATGAGTGAATCAGCTACATGTATACATAAATCCCTTCCTTGAATCACTCTCCCCACCATCCCACTCCTCTAGGTCATCACAGAGCACAGAACTGAGCTCCTTATGATGTACAGGAGCCTCCCACTAGCTATCTATTTTACACACAATAGTATATATATATAGGGCTTCTCTGGTGATACAGTGGTAAAGAATCCACCTGCAATGCAGGAGATGTGAGCTTGATCTCTGGGTGGGGAAAATCCTCTGGAAAAGGACATGGCAACCCACTCCAGTATTCTTGCTTGGGGAAATCCCACAGACAGAGGAGCAGGCTAGAGTCCAAAGGGCTGCCAAGAGTCGGACACAGCTGAGCGACTGAGCGGCAGCAGTGTATATATGTCAACACTACTCTCCCAGTTTATCCCACCCTTCCCTTCTACCCACCGTGTCCACATATCCATTCTCTACCTCTATCTCTCTACTCTTGTCCTGTAAATAGGTTCATCTGTACCATTTTTCTAGATTCCATATGTATGTGTTGTGAGTGAGTGATAGTCGCTCAATTGTTTCAGACCCTTTGTGACCCCATGGACTGTAGCCTGCCAGGCTCCTCTGTTCATGGAATTCTCCAGGTGAGAATACTGGAATGGGTTGCATCCCCTTCTCCAATATATATATATGTTAATATGTGATATTTGTTTTTCTCTTTTTGACTTACTTTACTCTTTATGACAGACTCTAGACCCATCCACATCACCACAGATGACCCAATTTCATTCCTTTTTATGGGTGAGTAGTATTCCATTGTATATATGGACCACATCTTCTTTATCCATTCATCTGCTAGTGGACATTTAGGTTGTTTCCATGTCCTGGTTTATTGTAAATAGGCAGCAGTAGGAAATTAATACATGGAATTTTTTTAACTTATGAGAAGATAGATCCTTCCTAAATTTGAGAATCACTACTTATAGGTGATAGAGGCTATTAAAAAGTAGAGAAGGAACTTAAGTGTTAGAAAGGGTAAACTGGGCTAGAGGATACATCAGACAAACTGAAGATTATAGACAGATTAAAAGGGAAGCTATTGTAACAGTTCAAGCAAGAGATGATGAGTACTTGAACTTGGGCAATGCCAAGCAGAGTTTCAGGATAAGGAGTGTATTTGAGAGGTTTAGTAGGAAGAATCAACAGTGGTTATTAATGGACAGGAGAGCGTCTTGGGTGACATTCAATTTTATTGCCAGGGGAATGGGGTGAATCATGGTACCATTCTTTTTTTTAAAATAAAAGTATCAAGAGATGCATTTACTCATGTTACTTATGGAAGCAAGATTTTACATAGAGTTAACTTTCCTGGGATATTTAATTAAATGTTTGGCTTTATTTTTAAAAACTGAGGTATAATTGACATATAAAATCATATTAGTTTTAGGTGTACAACATGACGATTTGCTCTATCTATATAATGCAAAATGATCACTACAATAAATTCAGTTAACATATATCACCACAATAGTTACACATCACATCTTTTTTCTCATGATTAGCACTTAAGATCTACTTTTGTAGCATCTTTCAAAAATGCAGTACAGTATTGCTAACTATGGTCAGCAAGCTGTGCAGTACATCCCTAGGACTTACTTATCTTAAGACTGGAAACTTTTTACCTCTTGACCCCCTTCATCTGTTTTACCTAACCACCATGCCCCACCCCTGGCAACCACCAAACTGATCTCTGTATCAAGGAGTTTGTGTTTTCTTTTAGATTTCACATAGAGTTGATATGTACTATTCTCGTGTGTTATCTGAACTGAACAAAATTTGGTGCTCAGGGGGAGATTTGGGCTAGAGATACAGACTGGACGTGGTTAGCGTAGACAAATGTTGAAGCCGTGACCATGGATGGGATCACTCAGAAATAGAGGTGAGAGACTTCCCTGGTGGGTCAGTGGTTAAGACTCTACACTTTCAATGCAGCGGGTGCAGGTTTGATGCCTGGTTGGGGAACTAAGATCCTACATGCTGTAGGGCATGGCCAAAAAAAAAAAAAAAAGGTAAAGTGGGGTTGGAACTTGAGTCATCTGCTCTACCTAGGTTACCTTCCAAATTGTTTTATACAAATGGAAGATATTCACTCAAATTAATCATTTTATAGTGATAGAGCCATTTAATGGGAACAGTTACCAACAGAACTTCAAAACCAGAAATGTGCCAGGGCCCATGTGATCTGCCTTTTAAAAACATTGCTACTTACGGCCTGTAACAGGGTAAAAAAGAAAGACCAAGTCACAGTGCATGAACCATGGAGCCCCTTTGGAGTTCTTAGTGGGGAGCATGTGACTTAAACCTGCTCCAGTACTCTTGCCTGGAAAATTCCATACACAGAAGAGCCTGAGGGGCTACAGAACATGGGATTGCAAAGAGTTGGGCACGACTGAGCATTTCACACTTCTACAATGACTTAGCAAAGTGGGCTATTATCATTTAAAAATTTTTTTGAGAAGCAAGAGCCAATTGGAAATAGGTACAAATACGAAGTACCGGCACACAGAGGAAAACAGCTTCAAACCTGCTGTATTTTGTGGGTAAGTCATTGCTCCCAAATAGGTTACATATGTTTGAAATAGAAATTGTATCTTAAAAGCCTATGGATTTTCAAGCTGTTTTCCTATAGACCATTTTTCGACATGAATTTAGACATTTCATTCACATATTGCTGGGGAAATTTCCCAATTCCTGGAAGAATTTAACCAATCAACAGAGTTTTTGCAAGCTTTTCTCTTTTACTAAAGACTTGTACCTGCTACCTTTATGGGATAAAACGACTGAAAAAGTAACACGCACAAAGCAAGAGACCTAGGAACACCTAATTATTCCTTGTCTGAAGGCCTGTTAAGAGCTCATGGCTGTGATTTTTAATTATTATAATTAACAGTCATGTTTCCTGCTACTAAAGTTGCTCCCAGTTTGGAGAATGAAAGTAAACCTGTCCTCCAGTATATACTTCATAGCACACTAATCCCGTGGGATTTTTGGCTCACTGTCAAATAAAAGTCAGGGGAATCCTGGATTAAACAATTTTAAACTGTTTTCTCAGAATCTATAAAATAAGACTGTGTCCACATATCTCCAGGAAAGAATGAAGTTACAGCATTTCTCAAAATTATTTGACCCCCACACCGGATCGTTTTTCCAGTCTATCCTGGGGGAGTGATGTCCCATGGGAGACAGTTTTGAAACATTGATAATGGGGCATCTCATGTGCATGTTTGGGTGATGATGATTTTTCAGGTGTTTTACCTCCTCACACAAGTTTTAAAATCACTGTTCTGTGTCACTGAGAAAAAGTTAAGAGATTACTGAACAATTGACGTAATACGGCAGAGACTGCTGACTATTCCCCAGTATCCATTCTCACCTTCTCCCTTTTGACAATAGAACTTGTTATTTTAAAGTGTGAACAGAGCTGCCCAAAACATAGTCTGCCTTTCAAGCTCTCTTTGTACTAGGTGAGAATGCGGATTGCGTTTTGGAGGAACTGATATGAGAAATCTCTGTGTCATGCCCTCAGAGGAGAGGGGCATATTTTCAACTTCCTCCTCCCCTGTTTCCATTGGTTGGAATGGCCAGCAGGAGTTGTAATAGCAGGAGTCAGACCAGCCATATTGGGAAAGGAAATAAAAGCCTCAAGTTGAGGACAAGGGAAAAATGACAGAAATCGCCTGGGGTGGAGACACTGGATCTGCCTCTGGAGCACCCACCTAGTGTTTTACATAAAAGAGAAGCTTTAATTTTGCTCAAGCCATTTTTTAAAATTGTGAAGTCTTTGTTATAGCAACTGAATTTATATCATACTAACCACTGAGTACGGAGAAGGCAATGACAACCCACTCCAGTGCTCTTGCCTAGAAAATCCCATGGACAGAGGAGCCTGGTGGGCTGCAGTCCATGGGGTTGCTAAGAGTCAGACACGACTGAGCGACTTCACTTTCACTTTTCACTTTCATGCATTGGAGAAGGAAATGGCAACCCACTCCAGTGTTCTTGCCTGGAGAATCCCAGGGATGGGGGAGCCTGGTGGTCTGCCATCTATGGGGTTGCACAGAGTAGGACTGTGCGACTGAAGCAACTTAGCAGCAGCAGCCACTGAGTAAATGGATCAGGAGGAATAAGAAACATGCAGAGAGTGTGACAATCCTGGGTCCTCAACATACTTGAAACAGTTTTAGGTTGCTAACTAAGAAGCTGAATGGGATGCTTTTCTTTTCTGATTATGCTGCTGTCTTATTGCCATAACTTCCCTGTAAACAGTATGCCTATTAGCTGTGACTTGTTTCCTTGGGCTGTTAAGTTTACTGAAAGAATTCACTTATATCATTTTTTTTTTTACAGTTCTTTTCTTCAGAGTTCACAGTGGAAAATTTGGCATACTGTTTATTTTTTTAAGGGGGGAGGGAGGAAGATAGCATTCTCTCTCTTTTATTTATTTATTTATTTTGCAGCAATTGAATTCTTTCCTCAGACCAATTTTCAGAATATGGAGCACTTCAGAACTGTGTCCATCCTGAATTGTCATTCCCATTTTCATGCTACCTGTGGCAGAAGTTCAACGAACTGAGAGTCTATTGAAAAGCTATTATATACCCAGCTTTATGCGGAAATCTGCGGAACAGAAAGGCCCCACAGTCAAACTAGAAACTGGTGTTCCTGCCCTGCCTTCATAGGGCTTTTTTTTTTTTTTTAGACACAGATGTGTTGTATATGGCTCCTCTTTCAGTGTATAATATCTCCAACATGAGACTTAATCAATCATGGACCTAGAGACTGTCATACTGAGTAATATAAGCCAGAAAGAGAAAAACAAATATCATATATTAACATATATATGTGGAATCTAGAAAAATGTACAGATGAACCAATTTGAAAAGCAGAGATAGAGACACAGACAAAGAGAACAAATGTGTGGATGACAAGGGGGGATGAGGAAGTAAGATGAATTGAGAGATTGGGATTGACACGTATACACTATTGATACTACGTATAAAACAGACAACTAATGAGACTCAACTCAACGCTCTGTGGTGACCTGAATGGGAAGGAAACCCCAAAAAACTCTATGTATATGTATACATAGAGCTGATTCACTTTGCCGTACAGTAGAAACTAATACAATATTGAAAAGCAACTATACTCCAATAAAAATTTTAAAATCAAAACAACAAACAAAAATACAAGTACCAAACACCTATTGTGTCTCTAGTGTTGCTATAGGTATTATGGATGCTATGAGATTCAGCAAACAGATTCTTTAAGATTAATGAAACATCCCATGTAACAATTAGCAAACAAGATAACACAGTTACAATTTACTGGTACTGATTTGATGACTGTGGGCATCCAGGTGGTCAGTGGTCAATGTATGACAAGTTTCTACTAATCCCCTGGCCAAATCTCTGTAGTTCTCTGTCCAATAATTATTTTCTTTATAGTGGAAAGAGTCAGGAAGAGTCAGATGTGAGAAAAGATTGTGACATGAGGTGGAGATAGTTTTCCATATTCTTTATCCAACATGGCTCCCTTTCTGATACAACCCATCTGCCATTTTCATTGTTTCTCACATTTGCAAAATGACTGTGATATCTGAGAACTTGTCTGGATGGTCAGAAAAAGAAAGAAGGCAACCAGCTTTGATGGAGATAAATAAGCCCTTTTTCTAAACAATTTGCTTTGTGCCTGCTGGTGGTGGCTTTGTGATTTATTGAAATGTCTGTCCCAGTGCAAGATCCACATTTTCTATATGAGGGAAGCTTCATTTTGATATTGACTGCATCATCTGGAGGCAGAAATAGTAACAGATTGATTCTTGCTTCAGAGTCATTTTTATATCCAGGGCATCTCTAGTCACCAAGTATCCCACAGATTTAAGGCAGTTTTTCTTGGATTCTCATTTTTATGAGGATTGCAAGAGATGTGTGAAGTTTCAGGATTCCAGGAAAGAAATGATGCAGCAGAATTTTAGATATAAAGTTGAGAATATTTTGAGGCTAAAGTCTGTGTGTGTCAGGAATATGCACTGTGACTTTTCTTCCTTGGCTGCTGTTAAAAAATTATTTTGACCCTTGCTAAAACAGTAAGGACTGGAAAAGGTCAGTTTTCATTCTAATACCAAAGAGAGGCAATGCCAATGAATGCTCAGACTACTGCACAATTGCACTCATCTCACACACTAGCAAAGTAATGCTCAAAATTCTCCAAGCCAGGCTTCAATAGTACATGAATTGTGAACTCCCAGATGTTCAAGTTGGATTTAGAAAAAGCAGAGGAACCAGAGATCAAATTGTCAACATCCGTTGGATCATTGAAAAAGCAATGATGAGAGTTTCCAGAAAAACATCTACTTCTGCGTTATTGACTACACCAAAGCCTCTGACTGTGTGGATCACAATAAACTGTGGAAAATTGTTAAAGAGATGGGAATGCTAGACCATCTGACCTGACTCCTGAGAAATCTGTATGCAAGTCAAGAAGCAACAGTTAGAACCAGACACGGAACAACAGACTTGTTCCAAATCAGAAAAGGAGTATGTTAAGGCTGTATATTGTCACCCTGCTTATTTAACTTATATGCAGAGTACTTCATGAGAAATGCCAGGCTGGATGAAGCACAAGCTGGAATCAAGATTGCCAGGAGAAATATCAATAACCTCAGATATGCAGATGGCACCACCTTTATGGCAGAAAGCAAAGAGGAACTAAAGAGCCTCTTGATGAAAGTGAAAGAGGAGAGTGAAAAAGTTGGCTTAAAGCTCAATATTCAGAAAACAAAGATCATTGCATCTGGTCCCATCACTTCATGGCAAATAGATGGGGAAACAATGGAAACAGTGACAGACTTTATTTTTGGGGGCTCCAAAATCACTGAAGATGGTGACTGCAGCCATGAAAATAAATGAAACTTGCTCCTTGGAAGAAAAGCTATGACCAACGTAGACAGCATATGAAAAAGCAGAGACATTACTTTGCCAACAAAGGTCCGTCTAGTCAAGACTATGGTTTTTCCAATAGTCATGTATGGATGTGAGAGTTGGACTATAAAGAACGCTGAGTGCTGAAGAATTGTTACTTTTGAACTGTAGTGTTGGAGAAGACTCTTAAGAGTCCCTTGGACTGCAAGGAGATCCAACCAGTCAATTCTAAAGGAAATCAGTCCTGAATATTCATTGGAAGTCCTGATGGTGAAGCTGAAACTCCAATACTTTGGCCACCTGATGCGAAGAGCTGACTCACTGGAAAAGACCGTTATGCTGGGAAGAATTGAAGGTGGCAGGAGAAGGGGACAACAGAGGATGAGATGGCTGGATGGCATCACCAACTCGATGGACATGAGTTTGAGTAAGCTCTGGGAGTTGATGATGGACAGGGAAGCCTGGCATGCTGCAGTCCATGGGGTCGCAAGGAGTCAGACATGACTGAGGGACTGAACTGAACTGAAAACAGTAAGGCAGGCTTTATTTAGGATTGTCATCATTACGGTGTAGAGATGACCACATTGGGGTTTTGCAATGGGGGAGAGAGACTGGGCTCAAATTTGAATATAACAAGGAAAAGTGGGGATTTATAAAACTATGAGGGGGTAAGGGGAGGGGTCTGTGGATGGAAAATTCCTAAGAGAGTAGAGTAATTCTTTGCTAAGCTGATCTAACAGGATTCTTACTGAAGGCAGGCCAGGGTTGTCAGATATCACCAGGGAGATGGTGTAGGCTGAGGAAACTGATCAGATGTTGAGGGGGGATTAGAGAACCAAGGGCAAGGGACTGTGGCTGAATAAAGTTAGCAAGATTCTTGTAAAAAGTGGGCTTCTGATGACATGCTCAGTGATGGGGCCTGTCTGGAGTTTGACAAAGCAGAGAGTGTTTGTCAAACCCCCAGTAGAATGCTGGGAACCAAGTCAGAACAAATTAGGGCAAGCATGATTGGAGGCAGAGGTTTTATTAAAGGAAATGTGAAAATGAAAGGACTTTGAACATCTACTCTATGTCAGGCATGGACCTCCCTTCCCTCTACCTCATTTAATCCTCAACAAGAAGAAGATGGAGTGATTTTATGTTGTCAACCAAAGAATGATGCAGAAAGTGACAAGAGCTTATTTGTGGTCCTAAGAATTGCAATTCTCCACTTCCCTGGTGGTCTAATAATGCAGGGGACATGGGTTTGATCCCTGGTCCAGGAGGATTCCACATGCCACGAAGCAACTAAACCTGTGCACCACAACTTCTGAGCCTGAGCTCTAGAGCCCCTGCTCCACAACAAAAGAAGTCCCTGTGATGAGAAGCCTGCACACCACAACTAGAGAATAACCCCCACTCACTGCAACTGGAGAAAGCCCATGCGAAGCAACAAAGACCCAGGCAGCCAAAAAGAAATACAAATTAAGGGAAAAAGAGTGAATTGTAATTCTGGAGGCAAGGAAAGAGTGTTTCAGGGACGAGAAAGAGACAGGGGCTTATAAAGACGAAAAGCCACGAGGCTGTTAAACATTGCCCCAAAGAACTGTGGTTGACTCTGAGATGAGTGAGAAAATATCTGTCCTTAAGAACTCACGAGTTGTTTTAGGGTAGGGGTCCAATAAGTAGACAGGCTGTCATGAGTTATTTTAGGGTGAGGGTTTGAGTTTCTGGGAGATGTCCTGGATGCTTTCATTAGAACAATAAACAGTCCAAAAATCAGATTCCAGCAAGGCTGAATAGTGCAGAAGTCACCATCCTCAATGGCCCCTTGGCTGCATTTTAGAAAGTTCTCTTAGCAATACTGATTCTATTTTGAGTTTCCTTCCACAATGGAAAAGAAAATTGAGATTTAGGGAGATTAAGTAACTTTCAGAGTTGACCAAGGTGGGATTCAAATACTTGTCTATTTATATATCCTGGACAATGAACAAAGCAGAGGTGACTTGCTTGGGCTGAAAAATGTGGGGGCACTTTCCTAAATGTTCTGTATTATTTAAGATCTCATAAGGCATTCTCAAATAATAGGTTGAGAGGAAACTCATTTTGTTGTTGTTGTTCATTTGCTAAGTCATGTCTGACTCTTTGTGACCCCATGGATTGTAGCTTGCCAGACTCCTCTGTCCTTCACTATCTCCTGGAGTTTGCTTAGATTCATGTCAATTGAGTTGGTGATGCTATCTAAGCATCTCATCCTCTGCCTCCCCTTTCTCCTTTTGCCTTCAATCTTTCCTAGCATCAGGGTCTTTTCCAGTGAGTTGTCTCTTCATATCTGATGGCCAAAGTATTGGAGCTTCAGTTTCAGCATCAGTCCTTCCAATCAATATACAGGATTTATTTTCTTTAAGACTGACCAGTTTGATGTCCCTGCTGTCCAATGGACTCTCAAGAATCTTTTCCAGCATCACAGTTCAAAAGCAAACTGAAATAGAATGTTTCTGACAACCTCATGGGATGGTGGATCACATCGGATTATTTTGGATTGAGAGGGGGAAAGGTGACATTTATTGGACACTGATGTAGATTCCAATTCATGTATCACATGTGTAAAGTGACCAAACTGCAGTCATCAGGAGTATGAACGCAATGTCGGTGCCATCTTCCGGGAACAACTGATCTTTACCTTGTCAACTCTAGATGTCACTCTAAGAGCATGTGTTAGAGGCATCCAAACTGACTGCAGAGGCCGTGGCTTCGGCGCATTCCTTTCAGCTGACTCATAGTGCAGTTCTCTTTCAATCACAGCTATCTGAGGCAGAAACTGATGCAGAGAACAATATCGTTAACACAGCCATTTGAGACACCCCTAAGATTAAGGTTAGAAAGTTGGGCGTTGTCATGGAGATATGAGCTCTGTATGGACCTGACCCCCTACCAGGGAAGATTTGCAGAACACAAAGCATTCAGGGCTTTATGAACTCAACAAGCTTTAACAGGGCAGGGCTTTTGTCCTGCAGACAGAAATTCTCTAAGAAAAAAATTCCTCTGAGGAAAAAATAACAATGCAATTATCCCAGCACATGTATCACATGATATATTCACTTAACTTCATGGTAGGTACATTCTGTGCTTTATCCTAGGGGAAATACAGATACAGGATAATGATGGAGGTGAATGAAGATTCCTGAGATTCGGGGTTTCAGGGATTCTCTGCCCCCTGATTCTATCTTCAGGCAAGTGCCTGGGTGAAGGCTGCTTCTTGCCATAGTAGCCAAAAGCAGAGAGATGGAGAGAGCATGAAAGGCCAAGGGTAGAAGAGAAAGGGTCAGTTTCCTTCCTCCCTCTGTACTCTAGAGCCTTGTAAGTATTCTCAATATAGCAAGCCAATGGTGCCTTTTTCCTATTCCCTGTGATCCTTTAAAATTCTCTATACTACTTTTTTGTGTATGCTGCTGAATGTTTGGTTTGAGAAGAATTGCAGCAGACTGCAAAAAAATTCTGTTCTTTTGATTCACAAATGGGGTGTTTTGCAGTTAGCACTGCAAATGTGTTCAAAACAGTATGCAAATTAGGACCTCAATGAGATCGAATAGTTGAAAACAGTCTGGTAGCAGCATTCTGCCCGGGGTTTTATCTTATAGAGCACGTTAGTGGCTACAGAACCAGACTGAATTACACTGGGTACTAAGGGAATGGAAAGCTGTGACAGGAGACAAGGAATTTGAGTGAATTCTGAAGCAATTCAAATCCCTGCAACTTAGAAGCTCATTAACAACTTTCTACTAGCTACATTTGCTGGAAAGTCTTACCGCTGAGACTTGAACTGTCTATACCACTCAGTTTGTATACATGACCGTGACTGCTATTCATCTGTCCCCACTAACATAACCTTACTTGTCTTCATTAATGTGTTTACTATTGTGGAAACCCTTGCCAAATTAGAAGAAAGTTGCAAAAACTTTCATTATCATTGCAGGAATTTTGTGGAAAAACCCATTTAAATGAACTGTTGCATTTTTCAATAGATAGCTGATAGCATTAATTCTACAAGTCTCTTCAAAACACTCACTTTTCAGTGTCCACAAGTCCTAAACTATGGTATCATGATTCCTACCTAGTCCTAACAAGACACAGCATGGAAAGACTCACCTTAAACCAAACTCCGAATCTCATCCAGATTCTAACGTGGCCCACCCCTCTGAAATTAAGTAGAGTTCCTACTCACAATTGAACTCGGCTTTGAGTCACTAATAGAGTATTTTGGTGGTGTGCAATGCCCTTGATCTCTCAAGTGCATCTGCTTATTGATCTTCTTTCATCCTAATCTCTCTTGTCTCTTGGGATCCCCTACTCTCTTGGATTCTTCCTACCTAGAAGGCATCTTGTTTTCAAGACTCCTCAAAAACATCTCTAAACAGATGACTTACTTTCAGCAAGGTTTGTTTCTACTTTCTCCCCACAACAAGAGGTTTCCTCATGAATATTTCTTTGTCATCACAAATTCAATGGGTTCTCGTCTTCCCCACTTCCGATAATAACACTACATGACCATCACATTTGAAATCTTTTTATTATCTTTGACTTATTCCTTTCTTTTATTGTTTATAAACATTCACCAAATCTTGTTAATTTAGTGAATTTGGGGAAAACATTTGCATTGGTTCTTTATATTGCTTCTTTATATTTCTGCTACTGTCCACCCAATCTCAACTTTTAAGGTTTTTGTTTGCCATCTTTTCTTTTTTGGCTGTGTTGTGTAGCATGCGGGACCTTAGTTCCCTGACCAGGGATCAAACATGAGCCCCCTGCAGTGGAATAGTGGAGTCCTAACCACCGGACCACCAGGGAAGTCCCTTACCATCTCTGCTAAGCCCCCATAACTGCCCTGTTCTCTCTCAATAAAAATACTCACACACACACACACACATACATACACACACACTACTTTATTATGTGTACTCCTCTGAGGTTTCACTGGAATTTGTGAATCTTTTTTCCTCCAGAAAAATGTAATTTTGCATATATACACAAACTTCTTTTTTCACAGAATTTCTGGAAGCCAAATTATTATTCTAACTGTTGCATCTGTGTCTAATATCATCTTTCTCATTCCATTCAGGCAGCTCCCACATTAACCTTTAAATAATGTCACTCCCTATAAATGATTGATGTTAAATGACAAGAATTCAATCGAGTAAATTTTAAAGATACAGTTGGCTTTATTAAATGATTTATGAGTTGTGCAGCATCCTGCCTCGCAAGTGGAGAGGAGCTCCCAGGAGCTATAAAGATGGAAGGTTTAAATAGGCAGAGAGTGGATCACCTCCCCCCCTTCCTTTGGGGGATGTGACAGATGACTTCCTTGGTGCTGACCAGAAAATTCCAAACTGACTGGTCAAGACTGCATTTCTGGACTTTCTTGGCGGTCCAGTGGTGTTGAGACTCTGCCTGCCAATGCAGGGGACGTGGGTTTGATCCCTGATCCGGGAAGGCTCCACATGTCATGGGGCAACTAAGTCTGTGTGTCACAACTACTGAGTCTGCATGCTGCGACTGTGGAAACCCATGCACCCTAGAGCCCTTGTATTCAACAGGAGGAGACACGGCAATGAGAAGCCTGTGCACCATAGCTAGAGAAAGCCTGCATGCAGCAACAACGATCTAGTGCAGCCAGAAATAAATAAATAAATATTTTTTAAAAAAAGACTGCACTCCTGAGAGAGACAGAAACTGCAACTGGGTTAGGGATTAAGCTTCGGTTTGGTGATGTGGTCTTAGTTAAGTGACTCCATTTCGTCTGTTGTCTCTTTTTTAACACTGGTAATGGTTTCTTATTAAAATTCAGGCTAAAACCTGAGACTCAGTTTGGACATTCTAAAAGCCTTTCTCAATTCTGTCAGTGGGGCTCCTTTCAGAAAGTTTCATACCTTTAAATACAGAAGTAAAATAAATCAGACCAAATTAACTGACACATTAATTGAGCACTCATTAAGTACAAGGGAGCTCTCTACTGGGTACAGCCCATCAGCAACTCTCTCACATAAGCCTCCTACCCTTGGTCTGATGCATCTGTCTCCTTGTTGTCTGCAGGACATGAGGGAACTGTGTGGGCCATAGATTTAGGCAGACTTGGGTTTAGAATGAAGGGTAACAGAATATGACACCCCCAAATATGCATTTTTGGCATAAGGATTATTTTGAGCTGATTATTCTGGGAAACAGCAGGCATAGGAGAAACTCTGAAAATAAAAGTTAGTCTTTTGTAAGGGAGATTTATAAAGGGACTCTCTCCTTGTAAAGGGATTGCTCTCTCTGTAAAGGGAGAGAAGAGTGGCTAGATCACAAGAGGATCACAAGATTGCAATGGAGAGGGCAGACTTAAATCAGCATAACAAATCTTACCCTTATTTACCATTGTTTTCTGCTAAGCTCCCATAACTACCTTCTGCCCTCCAACACACACTCACCCCTCCCCACCACACACCCACACACTTTTTACTTTTGTCTTTAGTTGAAGACTGTATTTAATGAGTTACTCAAAGCTACCTCTTTTTTATAGGGGTCTCAGCTAAGAAACTCAGAAGAGTAGAGAGATACTGATTTTGTTCTCCTCTATAGAAACACCGATCTGATCTTTGAGTATCACTTTTTCTCCTGGAAAATGGAGGTACTAGTTACTACAGTAAGTCTTCTACCTATGAACCCTCAAGTTGTGGGTGTGCATTTGTGTGTCCGATTACATAAGGTGTGAGTGAGACTGCAGCTTGCCTTCCATCTCCTATTGCTGATGGTCTTTCAGCTCTACCATCTCCCACCTCCTCTCTCTCCTCCAGTTGTAATTCTTCTTGCCTGTTCACTTGATGCCAGCCCCTGAATGCCAGCTGTTGTACTGTACTACTGTACTTTTCAAGGTGCTGTACTATAAGATTAAACATTTTTGTGTCGTGTTTCTTTGTTTTTTTTTTTTTTAATGTGTTATTTGTGTGAAAAGTATTGCAAACCTATTACAGTACTATATAGCCAATTGTGTTAGTTGGGTATCTAGACTAAACTTAGTTGGACTTATGAACAAATTGGACTTAACAAACTTGCTGTCAGAACAGAACTCATTCATGTGTAGGGGACTTCCTGTATTCTCAGGCTTGAGATGAAGATTACATAGGACAACACAAAGTACCTAGAAGAAATCTTGGTACCCAGGAGCTATTATACAAGCCCTTGTTTTATCCAAGCTAAATATATAATTTGAATGCCTTCTTATCTAACAAATAATTGCTGCAGTTTTTCACCAGGTGAACCGCTCAGCAGAAGATGCTTTTCTCACAACTGGCCTTCCCAAGTCAGAAAGTTGCTGAATGCCTTCAGAAGATCAATTAGTATATGTTAGTTAAGCAGAAACCGTGAGGGGTGGCTAGTCCCTCCATAGACATTAAGGTTCATAGCAGCACTATGCACAATAACCAGTAGGCGGAAATAACACAAATGTCATCAGTGGGTGAATGGATAAACCAAATACTTTGTGTCCACACAATAGTATGGGCTTTCCTGGTGTTCAGCAATAAAGAATCTGCCTGGAATGCAGCAGATGCAGATTCAATCTCTGGGTCAGAAAGATCCCTTGGAGAAAGGAATGGCTACCCACTCTAGTATTCTCGACTGGAAATCCTATGGACTGAGGAGTGTGGCGAGCTATAGTCCATACGGTTGCCAAGAATTTGACATGACTTAGCGACTAAAATATGCCAGCAAATTTGGAAAACTCAGCAGTGGCCACAAGATTGGAAAAGGTCAGTTTTCATCCCAATCCCAAAGAAAGGCAATACGAAAGAGTGCTCAAACTACCGCACAATTGCACTCATCTCACACACTAGTAAAGTAATGCTCAAAATTCTCCAAGCCAGGCTTCAGCAATATGTGAACCGTGAACTTCCTGATATTCAAGCTTGTTTTAGAAAAGGCAGAGGAACCAGAGATCAAATTGCCAACATCCGCTGGATCATGGAAAAAGCAAGAGAGTTCCAGAAAAACATCTATTTCTGCTTTATTGACTATGCCAAAGCCTTTGACTGTGTAGATCACAATAAACTGTGGAAAATTCTGAGAGAGATGGGAATACCAGACCACCTGATCTGCCTCTTGAGAAATCTGTATGCAGGTCAGGAAGCAACAGTTAGAACTGGTCATGGAACAACAGACTGGTTCCAAATAGGAAAAGGAGTACGTCAAGGCTGTATATTGTCACCATGTTTATTTAACTTATATGCAGAGTACATCATGAGAAATGCTGGACTGGAGGAAACACAAGCTGGAATCAAGATTGCCGGGAGGAATATCAATAACCTCAGATATGCAGATGATACCACCCTTATGGCAGAAAGTGAAGAGGAACTAAAAAGCCTCTTGATGAAAGTGAAAGTGGAGAGTGAAAAGGTTGGCTTAAAGCTCAACATTCAGAAAACAAAGATCATGGCATCTGGTCCCATCACTACATGGGAAATAGATGGAGAAACAGTGGAAACAGTGTCAGAATTTATTTTTCTGGGCTCCAAAATCACTGCAGATGGTGACTGCAGCCATGAAATTAAAAGACGCTTCCTCCTTGGAAGGAAAGTTATGACCAACCTAGATAGCATATTCAAAAGCAGAGACATTACTTTGCCAACAAAGGTTCGCCTAGTCAAGGCTATGGTCTTTCCTGTGGTCATGTATGGATGTGAGAGCTGGACTGTGAAGAAGGCTGAGCGCCGAAGAATTGATGCTTTTGAACTGTGGTGTTGGAGAAGACTCTTGAGAGTCCCTTGGACTGCAAGGAGATCCAACTGGTCCATTCTGAAAGAGATCAACCCTGGGATTTCTTTGGAAGGAATGATGCTAAAGCTGAAACTCCAGTATTTTGGCCACCTCATGCGAAGAGTTGACTCATTGGAGAAGACTCTGATGCTGGGAGGGATTGGGGGCAGGAGGAGAAGGGGACAGAGGATGAGATGGCTGGATGGCATCACTGACTCGATGAATGTGAGTCTGGGTGACCTCCGAGAGCTGGTGATGGATAGGGAGGCCTGGCGTGCTGCGGTTCATGGGGTCGCAAAGACTTGGACACGACTGAGCGACTGATCTGATCTGATCTGAGCGACTAAAAACAACAATGACATGATGGAATATTATTCAGCCATAAAAAGGAGTGAAGTACTGATACATGCTATAACCTAAATGAACTGGGTAAGCGTTATGCTAAGTAAAAGAAGTCAGACACAAACGACTTATATTCCTTTTACATGAAATATCCAGAATAGGCAAATCCATAGAGACAGGAAGCAGACTGGTGGTTGCCACAGGGGCTGGGTAAAGGAGAGAATTTGGAATGATTATTTAATCAGAGCCAGAGAGACAGAATTTATTTCTGAACCAGTTAGACCACAACTGTATTCTAAACCAGAGAATCTTAGAACTGACTCTCAATATAATTGGTCTCCTAGTATTTTTATGGGATTGAGAGCATTATTATGAGATGGGGTTCATAGGCTTCATCAGACTGCCCCTAGACTGCTCCCACCTATGCCCCCCAAAAAAGAGAGAAAAAGAAATGTTTGAATTGGGTCATGACTTAAGCATCCATTCTTGGGTCTTCCCTGGTGGATCCAGTGGTTGGGAGTACAGCTTGCAATGCAGGGGACTCAGATTTAATCCCTGGTCAGGGAACTGGGATCCCTCATTCCATGGAATGACTGAGCCCACACACTAGAGAGCCCGTGTGCTGCAGCTGGAACCTGATGCAGCCAAATATTTTAAAAAAGCATCCATTCTAGGATAGGTTCGGAACGGCTGGTCTTTTGCAGGAACGCCTTCCTGTCTCAACCTCCCCTCTTTTTTAACCTAGAACCTAAGGGTGTTGAAGTCAGTTTTCCTGGTTTTACTAGGTTGAAACCTAAACACAGCAGAGCTTCCTTCCAGAAACAGCAATATTTAAGGGGGAACACTGACCCCCTCTTCCTCCTCCTGATCCTGAATGCAGCTGATCCAGTCTTGGTCCCTTTCAGCTTTGAGTGCAAAGCTGCTGTGAAGGATGCACTGTGACTGCAGCTGCAGCTTGAGCTGTGCTTCCTCCCTGGCTGAGAGAGATGGAATAGTTGCTCAGAGGTATCAGCTGAGATGGGGGACCACTCTCTCCCCTCCACAGGGAGGAAACAGGAAAGGAAAGAATGGCAAAATGACTCTGGCAAGGGCCAAGGATTCCTAAATTTGAAGGCTGGCCTACCACTTCCTGCCTGCATCTCCTCCTCCATGCTCAGGGGGAAAAAAGAAAGCTCTAGCTGTCTCTAATCACTGCAGAATTGGTAGCAGCCTTCCTCCTGTCAGCAGGAGAAAACATTTCCTTTTCCATCACAACCGACAGATAACCCGGTTCATGCCCTGCAACACTGTCATCTTGTCCAGAGACAAAAAGGTATCAATTGTCATTTATCTGAGCTGCATTTAAAAAGTGAAATTCAAGAGACTATAGCCAGAAACCCCGCTGATCTTCCCAGAGAGCAGCTGTGGTGAACACTGGGGGCACCGCCTTTATGTCTCCTTTCCCGGGTTGTTTTGCGTCTTTAGCTCTGTGTTCTATTCCTTGCCGTGGGCAGAGGTATCTATTTCGACCAGGATACTAAGAGGTGTTTGGGATTAGGGGATCTGAAGGCTGGGGAAAAGGTGGAACATGGACTGCTGACCATAAGCACACTTAACCCCTGAGATGTCTCACAATATTCAGTGTCACCACCTGCTGTGACAGTCCTGGGTTTCACCATGTCTTCATGGCTAGTGAAGTCCAAGTCCCTTTCTAACTCATGTCTAAAGAGTTCAGCATCCCAAAGTCAGAGTGAGGGATCAACTCTAGCCACATTCAGAGAGAGACCACTGTGGTAACCACTTCCTTCTCCTAGTTTAAGTATCTCTGGTCAGCTGGGGGAATTCTTATTCACATATATGTACCTGGGAGAGGTGAGTTGCATTTTTTGAGCTTTAATGTGCCAGTTGCTTTGAAACTTTTGTTATTGAATGAGTACTGCATGTTGAGTCAACATTGTACAACAGTTAAAATTCCCAGGATTACACCTTTACCCATCCTCCTAGTCTTTAGCTCAGATCCCAGCTCTTTCAATCATTAGCTGGTTAACTGGTTAAATCACTGAACTGCTGAGTCTCCATTTCCTCTCTGTAAAAACAAGGACAGCAGTCCCTCTCTTATCAGGGTTTTATATGCAAAAAGAAAAGATGTACCTGAAAACACCACCAATGTCCAGTATCTAGAAGGTGCTCAGATGTTAGTTCCTTTCCTACCTACCAGTTTAAAGTCATCATAAATCCATGATAATTTGGGAGAGATGGAAAAGAAAATTAATGCAACAGATCATATTCTGGATTCAGGAGATGCTATAAAACAAAAAATCTTAGCTCCAAAGCCAATAGAAAATAAGTTCAAGAATTTTGATTTTTGGTATCTGTTGCTTTTACTGTTACGATTTAATTATATTTAGTATGAATATAGTTTTATATGTTATTATAATCATTATTTGATCCTGTGAAATTGTAGATAATCACATGTATAGTGATCTAAACTATCTCCAAGTTAAAATAAACCAGGCCTTTGGTAAGCTGTTCAACTTGTGTGTGTATTTAACATTGTATCCACCCATATCTCAGTATCTTTGCCTCCTCTCAAGATGTAATTGATAGTAACCAATATACAGCATATTCAAAAGCAGAGACATTACTTTGCCAACAAAGGTCCGTCTAGTCAAGGCTATGGTTTTTCCAGTGGTCATGTATGGATGTGAGAGTTGGACAATGAAGAAAGCTGAGCACCGAAGAATTGATGCTTTTGAACTGTGGTGTTGGAGAAGACTCTGGAGAGTTCCCTTGGACTGCAAGGAGATCCAACCAGTCCATCCTAAAGGAGATCAGTCCTGGGTGTTCATTGGAAGGACTGATGCTAAAGCTGAAACTCCAGTATTTTGGCCACCTCATGCGAAGAGCTGACTCATTGGAAAAGACTCTGATGCTGGGAGGGATAGGGGGCAGGAGGAGAAGGGGACAGAGGATGAGATGGCTGGATGGCATCACTGACTCGATGGATGTGAGTCTGAGTGAACTCCAGGAGTCGGTGATGGACAGGGAGGCCTGGTGTGCTGCGATTCATGGGGTTGCAAAGAGTCAGACACAACTGAGTGACTGAACTGAACTGAACTGAATATACAGCAGCCAATATGAATACACTTATATTTTCCATTCGACCCAATTATGAAGAACAGACATTGTCCTGATTTGTTCAATTTCTCCATTAAGTTTATAAACTGAGAGTGATTAAACTTCTCAACATCTGGTTAACAGCAAAGACAAAACCCAAATCTAGTTTTTCCTGATGAGCCAAGTACTCTATTCTTTTTTATTACAAATTATGTAGGAATCAATCCTCTTTCCTCAAGAGACTTGGAAAAACATGCTGAAACATACTGTATTCTTATACCACCTCTGTATGTGATCTCAGGAGGACGTCAATATTATTTGAATAGTTTTGATTCAAGAGAGAAGTCCATCAGGTTACATAACAATAGCAAGCCCCCTGATTTGGGCTTTGCTGTGGTATGATTTTACCATAAGGGGGCAGGATCCTTCACACAATAAATCTAGGTTGAAAATGAGGCATTTATAGCATCCGTATGAGTATCATGTGCTCAGATGCTTAGATGTGTTTGACTCGTTGCAACCCCATAGACTGTAGCTCCTTAGATTCCTCTAGCCATGGGATTTCCCAGGCAAGAATACCTGAGTGGGGTGCCATTTTCTCCTCCAGGTGGTCTACCCAACCCAAGGATTGAACTCGCATCTCCTAAGTCTTCTGCATTGGCAGGCAGATTCCTTAACACTGAACCACCTGGGAAGCCCCATAAGTATTATACACATGTGCAAACATACTAAGCTCATTCACTCTTTCGCCTCTTATTCTACTTGTAGACCAAATCCTCCAAAGAAATATGCTCCAGTAAAGTAAAAGTTTGTGGGAGAGAACAAGATGGAGGAGGAGTAGGTGGATGTGGCGTACATCTCTCTCCATGGATACATCAGGAATACACCTTCAGACACAGAAGTGCATGCACAACACCAGCTGAGAGCAGACAGCAGTATCTGATCAGTGGAAAAGAATATATAGAACCATGCAGAACTTGGCCAGCACCAGCAGCTGAACAATAGAGAGGCTGGCCCATCAAACGCCTGACGCACTGAACTACAGAGTAGGACCCCACCCAGGCTGCCCCGTTAAGAGCCTGATTGTGATGATCTACAGAGTAGGACCCCAGCCAAGGAGGGGCCCCTCTATGTGCCTGACACACTGAACAACAGAGAAGCATCCCAGGCAAGGGAGCCCTCTAAGTGCCTGAATGGGCAGCGCTATGGAGAAGGCCAAAGAGGCCTTCTATCACCAGCTACAAGAGGCTTGAAAAAGACTCTGATAGGGCCATAACTCCTGTGGTGGAGGCAGTCCGTGTGCCTGCACATTTGGCACCACCAGCGTCCCCACAAGCCAAGCAGTTGTGCCACCTTCACACTCAACTCTCACTGGGGCAGAACTGCTGCTGCTGCTAAGTCACTTCAGTTGTGTCCGACTGTGTGTGATCCCACAGACGGCAGCCCACCAGGCTCCCCCGTCCCTGGGATTCTCCAGGCAAAAGCCCTGGAGTGGGTTGCCATTTCTTTCTCCAATACATGAAAGTGAAAAGTGAAATTGAAGTCCTCAGTCGTGTCTGACTCTTCGTGACCCCATGGACTGTAGCCTATGGGTTCCTCCGTCCATGGGATTTTCCAGGCAAAAGTACTGGAGTGTGGTGCCATCACTGCCACAGGCAAAAAAGAAGTCTTGCGACTATGTGCACAGGGTCGCTTAGGTCATGTTCGACTCTTTGCAACCCGGTAGACTGTGGCCTGCCAGGCTTCTCTGTCAGAGAGGGGGGTTCTCCAGGCAAGAATAATGGAGTGTATTGGCCAATATTGGTTGCCATACCCTTCTAGAGCACTGTATTTCCTGCTACCTTAGCCGCCAACTTCCCTGAGTACCTGGTGCTGCCAGAACTCCTGTGACCCAGCAGCTGCACCACCTCCACACCTGGCCCTCACAGGGGCAAACCCAAGTCCTCCAGCGCAGCCTCAGGAATAAACCCCAGTGGATGACCCACATGCAGAGGTGGGAATAAAACCACAATTGAAACCCAGGGCCAGTGTGACTAAGGAAGACCCAAAACCTTCCCACCTGCTGTACAAGCTGCAGATTAAATCCACACAATCAACTAAGCAGACTCTGTGTCTATGGAATACATAAGAGTCATTGAGAGCTCCCACAAAAGAAAATGCTCTAGCTCTGATAGCTGTGGACATTGGAGGCAAGAACACACAGGAGTAGGACCAGATTAGAATCTGAGCTGCCTCCACAGCAGGTTCAGAGACCAGCACAGTGTTGGAGGACATCCAAGGGAGTTAAGGTAGACTGTGACTCCCAGCGAGGGAAAGGACACTGACAGCAGTGAGTCAGGAAAAACATTTATTATTATTATTTTTCAGCTTGTTCTGTAGATTCTTTTGGATTTTTTTTTCTTTTTCCTTTTTTTCCTCCTCTGTTGTAGTTGTCGATTTTATTGGTACTAAGAAATCCAATTAAGCTTTTGACTTTTTTTCCCTCAGTCACGTTATTATATTGTTGTTATAAACCTCTGCCTCTATGTTGGGCTTTTGCAGTTCTGTGGAGTTTTCTTTTTTTCCCTCTTTTTCTTTCTTCTTCCATTTCTTTTCTCTTTTTTATAATTTTAATTTTTAAACCTATTGTATTTTTCTACATTTATTCCTTTGTTTGCCTTTCCTACTGTTCTTTTCCCCTTGAAGTTGATCTTGCTGCTGCTACTGCTGCTAAGTCGCTTCAGTAATGTCCAACTCTGTGAGACCCCATAGACTGCAGCCCATCAGGCTTTCCTGTCCCTAGGATTCTCCAGGCAAGAACACTGGAGTGGGTTGCCATTTCCTTCTCCAATGCAGGAAAGTGAAGTCGCTCAGTTGTGTCCGATTCTAGCGACCCCAAGGACTGCAGCCTACCAGGCTCCTCCATCCATGGGATTTTCCAGGCAAAAGTACTGGAGTGGGGTGCCATTGCCTTCTCAGGCAGTTAATCTTAAATGTATATAAATCTTCATCTACCACTATTTAACTTTGCAAATCTATTCTTTCTTTCTTTTCATTCTTTCCTTTCCTCGCAACATATTTGTTAGTTTTGTTTTCATTGGTTTATTCCCCACTTGGCACCTTGCTTTAATTTTGTTTTCCAGTTTGTGCTTAAGTTAGCTTTGTTCTTCACTGGTAAATACAATATTTGATTTCCTTTGTTCAGAGTCAATCTAATGTACTTTATTTTTCTTGGTTTGTTTTCACTTTGCTCATGGGTATATATGTATATGTGTATATTCCATTATTTTAATTATTATTTGCCTAATTTTGTAACTGGCATTTGTCTGGGGTTCATCTTTGGTTTCTCATTTTTGGATATTTGTTTTAATCTCACTTAACGCCATAACAATCCACTTGTGGAATCTTTGTTCCTGACCAGGGATCAAGCCCTGAGCCTTTGGAGTGGGAACACTGATTCCAAGACCCTAGACAACTAGAGAATTAACCCTAGGGAGGACCAAATAGTGGAACTCACACAAAGGAAACCACTTCAGTACAAAACCGGGCATCACCCAACCACCAGTAGCACCCTGTGTAGGATGCCTCATCTAAACAACAAACAAAACAAAAATACAAACCCAATCATCAGCAGACAGGATCACCACATCACTCAGCCTTGCCTGTCAGAGGAAAAACAAACAAGCAAGCAAACAAACAAAAATTCAGCACAAATCTCACCCTATACAAAGCTCACAGAAACCACTGGACCAGCCTTAGGAGGGCAGAAACCAAAAGGAAGAAAGAATTCAAACTTCTTGAAGGAAAAAATCCAATTTTCCCTGAAGCCTGGGAAAAAGAGACCTCAAACACAATAAGTTAAAAAAAAATAATGAAAGGCAGAGAGTTATTGTACAAATGGTGGAACAAACTAGAAACACAGAAGTCCAAATAAATGAAGAGGAAATAGGCAAACTACCTGAAAAAGAATCAGAATAATGATAGTAAAGATGATCAAAAACCTTGAAAACAAAATGAAGAAAATGCAAGAATCAATTAACAAAGACCTAGAAGTAGTAAAGAATAAACATAGAGAGACAAACAACACAATTACTGAAATTAAAAATACTTTCAGTTCAGTTCAGTCACTCAGTCATGTCTGACTTTTTGCGACCCCATGAATTGCAGCACACCAGGCCTCCCCGTCCATCACCAACTCCCAGAGTTCACCCAGACTCATGTGCATCGAGTTGGTGATGCCATCCAGCCATCTCATCCTCTGTTTTCCCCTTCTCCTCCTGCCCCCAATCCCTCCCGGCATCCAAAAGAATCAATAGCAGAATATCTGAAACAGAAGAATGAATCAGTGAGCTGGAAGATAAACTGGTAGAAATAACTTCTGAAGAGCAGAATAAAGTAAACAGGATGAAAAGAGCTGAGGATAGTCTCAGAGACCTCTGGGACAATATCAAATGCACCAACATTCAAATTATAGGGGTCCCAGAAGAAGAACAGAAAAAGAAAGGGTATAAGAAAATTTTTGAAGAAATTATGGTTGAAAATTTCCCCAACATGGAAAAGGAAATAGTCAATCAAGTCCAAGAGGTACAAAGAGTCACATACAGGATAAACCCAAGGAGAAACACACCAAGACACATATTTATCAAACACTAAACACAAAGAAAGAATACGAAAAGCAGCAAGGGAAAAGCAACAAGGAACATACAAGGGAAAGCCCTTATGTTTAACTGCTGATCTTTCAGCAGAAACTCTGCAGGCCAGAAGGGAATGGCAGGATATATTTAAAGTACTGAAAGGGAAAAATCTACAACCAAGGTTACTGTAGTCAGCAAGGATCTCAATCAAAACTGATGGGGAAATACAAAACTTTTCAGACAAGCAAAAGTTAAGAGAATTCAGTACCACCAAACCAGCTTCACAACAAATGTTAAAGGGACTTATATAGTCAAGAAATACAAGAGAAGAAAAAAGATCTACAAAATCAATCCCAAACAATTAAGAAAATGGCAACAGGAACATGTATATCAATAATTACTTTAAATGTAAATGGATTAAATACTCCAACCAAAAGAAACAGACTGGCTGAATGGATACAAAAACAAGACCCATATATATATGCTGTCTACAAGAAATCCACTTCAGACCTCAAGACACATATAGACTGAAAGTGAGATGATGGAAAAATATGTTGTATGAAAATGGGAAGCAAAAGAAAGCTGGAGTAGCAATCCTCATATCAGACAAAATATACCTTAAAATAAAGAAGATTAACAAGAGATAAGGAAGGACAGTACATAACGATCAAGGGACCAATCCAAGAGGAAGATATAACAACTGTAAATATCTATGCACCCAACATAGAAGTACTTCAATACATAAGACAAACACTAACAGACATAAAAGGAGAAATTGACAGTAGCATAATAATAGTAGGAGACTTTAACATCTCACTCACACCAATGGACAGATCATCAAAACAGAAAATTAATAAGGAAACACAAGTCTTAAATGATCAATGAGATGGATCTCATTGATATCTTCAGGACATTTCATCCAAATGCAGAAGAATACACTTTCTTCTCAAGTATACATGGAACATCCTCCAGGATAGACCATGTCTTGGGTCACAAATCAAACCTCAGTAAATTTAAGAAAATTGAAATTGTATCAAGCATCTTCTCTGACCACAAGGCTATGAAACTAAATATCAGTTACAAGAAAAAAAGTGTAAGAAATACAAACACATGGAGATGAAACAAAACATTTCTAAATAACCAACAGGTTAAATCAAAAGGAAAATAAAATTTCTAGAAACAAATGACAATGAAAACACAACAACTCAAAACCTATGGGATGCAGCAAAAGCAGTTCTAAGAGGAAAGTTTATAGCAATACAATCCTACCTCAGGAAACAAGAAAAACATTGAATAGACAACCTAACTTTATACCTAAAACAAATGGAAAAAGAACAAAAAAACCCCAAAATTACTAGGAGGAAAGAAATCATAAAGATGTGAGCAGAAATGATTGAAAAAGAAATGAAAGAAACAATAGTAAAGATTAATAAAACTAAAAGCTGGTTCTTTGAGAGGATAAACAAAACTGACAAACCTTTAGCCAGACTCATCAAGAAAAAAAGAGAGAAGAATCAAATCAACAAAATTAGAAATGAAAAAGGAGAGGTTACAACAGACAATGTAGAAATACAAAGGGTTGTAAGAGACTATTACAAACATCTATATGGCAAATAGATAACCTAGAAGAAATGGACAAATTCTTAGAAAAGTTCAATCTTCCAAGACTGAACCAGGAAGAAATAGAAATTATGAACAACCCAATTATAAGCACTGAAATTGAAGCTGTGATAAAAAAATCTCTCAAAAAAACAAAAGCCCAGGACCAGATGACTTCCCAGGAGAATTCTATCATTTAGAAAAGAGCTAATGCCTATCCTTCTAAAACTCTTTCAAAAAATTGCAGAGGAAGGAACAGTTCCAAATTCATTCTATGAGGCCACCATCACCCTGATACCAAAACTAGACAAAGACAACACAAAAAAAGAAAATCACAGGCCAATATCACTGATGGACATACATGCAAAAATCCTCAACAAAGTTTTAGCAAACAGAATTCAGCAACACATCAAAAAGCTCATACACCATGATCAAGTTGGGTTTATTCCAGTGATGTAAGGATTCTTCAATATACAGAAATAAATCAATATGATACACCATATTAACATATTGAAAGATTAAAAACCATATGATAATCTCAATAGATGCAGAAAAAAGCCTTTGACAAAATTCAGCACCCATTTATGTTTAAAACACTTCAAAAAATGGGCACAGAAGGAAACTACCTCAACATAGTAAAGGTCATATATGATAAGCCTATAGCAAACATTATTCTCAATGGTGAAAAACTGAAAGCATTCCACCTAAGATCAGGAACAAGACAAGGGTGTCCACTTTCACCACTATTATTTCAACACAGTTTTGGAAGTCCTAGCTATAGCAATCAGAGAAGAAAAAGAAATAAAAGGAATCCAGATTGGAAAAGAAGTGAAGCTCTCACTGTTTGCAGATGATATGATACTGTACATAGAAAACGCTAAAGATAGTATCAGAAAATTGCTATAGCTAAACAGTAAATTTACCAAAGTTGCAGGATACAAAATCAATACACAGAAATCACTTGCATTTCCATATACTAACAATGAAAAATCAGAAAGAGAAATTAAGGAATCCATCCCATTCACCATTGCAAAAAAAAGGCAATTCATTTGAGTCAGTTCTAATGAGGTGGATGAACCTAGAATCTATTATAGAGAGTGAAGTGAGTCAGAAAGAGAAAGATATATAGCATATTCTAATATATATATACGGAATCTAGAAAAATGGTACTGAAGAATTTATTTACAAGGCAACAATGGAGAAACAGACATAGAGAATAGACTTATGGACATGGGGAGGGGGAGGACGGGCTCAGATGTATGGAAAGAGTAACATGGAAACTTACATTACCATATGTAAAGTAGATAGCCAACAGGAATTTGCTGTATGGCTCAGGAAACTCAAACAGGGGCTCTGTATCAACCTAGAGGGATGGGATTGGGAGGGAGATGGGAGGGAGTTTCAAAAAGGAGGGGATATATGTATACCTATGGCTGATTCATGTTAGGGTTGACAGAAAACAGTAAAATTTTGTAAAGCAATTATCCTTCAATAAAAAATAAATAAACTTTAAAAAGTAAAAGTTTGTGGGACTCTCATCTTTTTCCTTTCCCGCGAGGTTTTGCTTCCATCATAAAAGAGTAACTGGAAGGGAAATGTATGTGACAGCCTCCTGAAATGGGCTGGAACATTCAGCTCTTCTGTGATGACTGCTCCATGAGCTAACTTAGGAGCCAGCTGGAACAGAAACATATTAATATCTTTGTTTCCTTTTCTGAGCGTATCTCTCAGCGTGTAATATGCAGTAAAGTCATATATAGCAGCGTACATGGAACTATCACTGAGATGTTCTATTTTAAATTGCTTAATTGGGCTTGTCATCTTTGTTAGAGCTAGGAGGTATGGGAGGTTTAAAGAGGGGAGAAAAGGCACTTAATTGGTGCCATGCTCTATATATCTTTATTTTTGTGTGTTCTATATATCTTCATTTTTTTGTGTTCTATAAATCTTATGTAACAGCAGGCTCTTGCAAAGGGGGGAATCTTACATAAGCAACCTAGGAAAACCGATCGAAGTGAAGATCCAGGCCAGTCCTCTAAATGCTCACAAATTTTACTAGAACTACGGCTAACATGGCAGTGATACTATGAAAAACAACCTGTTTCTAGGAGGTTTGTGCATTTTACAGTCTTTTTAAAAAATCTTTTTACATCAAGTTCTTCCTTTTAATTGACATATGATTGAAGTATTATACTGTAGTGTTACTTTTAGATGTACAGAAAAGTGATTTGGTTATATGTATATATGTATCTCTCTGTATTCTTTTTTATTCTATCCCATTATAATTTATTACAAGATAATGGATATAGTTCCCTGTGCTATACAGTAAATACTTGTTGTTCTTATAGTCTTGATATAATCTTCACATTCTTTAAACAAGCAAAGTTTTTGCTATAAAAAAGGTTAAACAAACCCTCAGAGAATAGCAATGGTGGAGAAGAAAATCTTTCCAAAGTGTTGAAAAAAATCAATAAGGCAACCCATTTGTATTCAGGTCTTAAGCCTGAAAATTCTGTCAAAGCACAATGCTGTGTATATCTGAAAGCGGCTCTGATCTAAGCTTTAGAAATTACTTGTTTCACATTAAGACTTCACCCATAATGAATTGTTTCAAGTCTGGAGTCCTGTTTAAGGAAAGCAGAATTTGTGCCATGCCTCACCCACATTTTAATTTGTAGACAGTACGAGCTCAGGGCATAGCCAAGGCTGAGCAGCTCATGGGTGGGCCTGGTGTTGCTGGCTGTAACGGGTGTCACCTCTGGGCTGGGGCTCAGCCTCTGCACTGGGACAGCATCAGCCCAACATCCCCCCGCCCTGCACCCAGAGCTCACTGCAGTGGAGACTGCAGCACAAGGGCTGCAGTTAGACGCACAGCCTTGTTAAAGGCACAGCCCAGAATAATTTCCTTCAGCCGGGCTCTTTTGTTGGCTGCATCAAGAAGAATCCAGCACCATCAGACAGGGTCTCCAGGAAGGGCTCAGCCTCCAGGGCCACAGTCTGTACAGGGCAGAAAGGTCATGGTTAGGTTACATTTCTTCTTAGAGTCCTCAGATCCGACCTGATTGCTCTAATAAAAGCCCGGTTTCACTTGCAAGAGGAAATGCTTTCCGTATTTCCCCCTCTGTATTTCAAGCTCATTTTAACCTTTCCAGGAGCTTTGGCCTGGATGTCCAGTTCTAGTGACCACCAGGTCCCAGTAAAGTCGTCTCCACCGAGGATAAAATGACCTTGTCCTTCTTTGACATCGGGTCTCCTGAGGAAGGAGAGGCCTGGATGGTACACCCCATCCACCCAGGACTCTTCCCATCTGGGCACCTGCTCATGGTATACCTGTTGCCTTAAAAACACCTGATAAACCTGGTCACAGCAAAGTGCCAAGCCTTTAGGTGCTATTCGTGCAAAGGTCTTTCTATTTTAAAAGAAAAAATGGCTGGAAACTATATTCCATCCCCCAGTTGGGGATTAATTAAATACATACTGATGTATTTATACAACGGAGTGCTATGTGACCACTGAAAACAAAACAGTGCTACCTTTACTAATATGGAATCACCTATAAAATACATCGATTCTCCCTGGTGGCCTAGTGGGTAGGATTCAGTGCTCTTGGGTTGGAGAACCGCTGTGGCCTGGGTTTGATTCCCAGTCAGGGAAGCCTTTCTTCTTGGAGAAGGAAACTCCATTATTCTTGCCTGGAGAAGCCCATGGACAGAGGAGCCGGGCGGGCTTCAGTCTGTAGGTTTGCAGGAGTCGGACATGTCTGAGTGACTAAACCACAAGATATATCAGCCTGGAAACAACAAGATACATCAACCTAGAAACTGAAGCTAAAGGTGAATCAGCACTGCAGGTTGTGTTGTCAATACTGTTTCATAAGTACCTCTGCTTTCACAAGCACCCAATGGGTAGGAAAGGAGGATAGAGGCAGAGGGAAGGGCATATTCAGGGTGAAAAGAAACTTCTGGCACATTGGGGAGCAGGAGAGCATTTGGTGCGGGAGGTGAGGGTGCGGTCAGTGGAGTGGGGTGAGTGTGGAGGTCATTGCTGGGGTGTGCAGGAAGGCGGTGGGAGCATATCTGCCCCAGGGTGAGATCTTGGCTGGTGAGGAGCTGTCTGCTGCTCCCCCTGAGAGAAGGTGAGCTCACCTTTTGGAAGAGGGGCCAGAAGGTCATGGACTAAAATGACTCAGGTTCCAGGCCTCTGACAAGGCCATGTGTTTGCTGAATGCCTCAATACAATGAAGATGGTCAAGGAATTTTTGTGAACTTAACGTCTGTCCATAGCCCTGTGGTCAGAATGGAATGAGACACTAAACCAAGGAAGACGCTGCTCCTGCCTTCCCAGCCCACGGGGACACGATAATAGCTAACACGTAGTGCTAACCCTGCCTTAAGGATGATATAGTATTAATTCATCATATATTTAGCTCATTAAATCTTCTCCATAACCTCCTAAAATAGGTATTCCTATTTTGCAGATGAGAGAAATGAAACAGAGAGGTTAAGTAACTTGCTAAAGATCACACAGTCAATGAGTGCCAAACTGTGATTAAGACTCAGGTAGCCTCCTGTGGATGGAGGAGCCTGGTAGGCTGCAGTCCATGGGGTCCCTAAGAGTTTGACACGACTGAGCGACTTCACTTTCCCTTTTCACTTTCATGCATTGGAGAAGGAAATGGCAACCCACTCCAGTGTTCTTGCCTGGAGAATCCCACGGACGGGGGAGCCTGGTGGGCTGCTGTCTATGGGGTCACACAGAGTCGGATACGACTGAAGCTACTTAGCAGCAGCAGCCTGGCATCAGACCAGAGTGAGGCTCCTCAGCTTCTATGCAATTCTTTTTCCACACAAATAACTAGACTTGAGGTGAAAGAGAGTCATGTCAGGAAAGAGTAAAATGCCATGAGATGTCAAGGCGGGGTAGAAATTATATCTAATGGAAAGAGAGTAAAAAGAAAATCTTTAGTATTTTACCATTACAGCACATTAACACATATATATGGAATTTAGAAAGATGGTAATGATGACCCTACATGCGAGACAGCAAAAGAGACACAGATGTAAAGAACAGACTTTTGGACTCTGTGGGAGAAGGTGATGGTGGGATGATTTGAGAGAATAGCATTGAAACATGTCTATTATCATAAGTGAAATAGATTGCCAGTCCAGGTTTGATGCATGAGACAGGGTGCTCAGGGCTGGCGAACTGGGATGACCCTGAGGGATAGAATGGGGAGGGAGATGGAAGGGGGGTTCAGGATGGGGAACACATGTACACCCATGGCTGATTCGTGTCAATGTATGGCAAAAACCACTACAATATTGTAATTTGATTTGTCAGGAGGTGGGAAGACCAGGTCAGATCCCCTCAGAGAACCCTCACTTGGAGAGGAGTGCTGTAAAGTAATTAGCTTCCAATTAAAAAAAAAAGAAAAAAGAAAATCCTTAGTATTTGAAGTGGTCCCTGAAGGACAGGTCCTTCTCCAGGCAGGCTGGAGTGGGGGATATTTCAGACAGAGAAAAATAATATAAGCAAACTATTCTCAATGTTATTTTCAGATGTCACCATACAAATCTTGTTTGGTAGGAGAGTATTGATTTTTTTCTATTTCAATTTTATCTCATTCATTTGCTCCTGTATTCATTCACTGTATTCTTTCACTGTATTCATTTAAGCATGCAACATTTTTGAGTGCTTACTACATGCCAAGTATTCTGCTGGACTGGACATTCACAGTGCAAGCATAACTTTTACTTTCATTTTCCTCTATGCTGCTTTTACTGCTGCTGCTGCTGCCAAGTCGCTTCAGTCGTGTCCAACTCTGTGTGACCCCACAGATGGCAGCCCACCAAGTTCCCCTGTCCCTGGGATTCTCCAGGCAAGAACACTGGAGTGGGTTGCCATTTCCTTCTCCAATGCAGGAAAGTGAAAAGTGAAAGTGAAGTCGCTCAGTTGTGTCTGACTCTTCACAACCCCATGGACTGCAGCCTACCAGGCTCCTCCGTCCATGGGATTTTCCAGGCAAGAGTACTGGAGTGGGGTGCCATTGCCTTCTCCATTTTTCTCTATAAACAAAGATAAATATTTAAATGCTCCCTTCCAACGTGATGAGCATTAATCTTACTTCTTACCTTTCAGACTTAGTAAGGAGGACTTCAAGGTAGAAAAGGAGAATGGAAAAAAGTTGAATTTAGGAGGAAAAAAGGAAGACCCCAAATCATCCCTGGTTTGGGTGAATTAATTCCTTGAGGTGTCAAGAGGTAGGAAAACCAGGTCAGATCCCCTCAGAGGACCCTCACTGGGAGAGGTGTGCTGCTTTAAAAAAAAATTTATTTATTTATCTTTATTTGGCTATGCTGGGTCTTTGTTGCTATGTGTGGGCTTTTTCCAGTTGCAGTGACCATTGGCTACTCTCTAGTTGTGGTGCACGGGCTTGTCATTGTGGTGGCTTCTCTTGTTGGGGAGCACATGCTCTGGGGTGCACAGGCTTCAGTAATTGTGGCATGTGGGCTCTAGAGAACAGGCTTAGTAGTTGAGGCACGGGCTTAGCTGCTCCATGGCATGTGGGATCTCCCCAAACCAGGGATCTAACTGTGTTCCCTGCATTGGCAGGCAGATTCTTAACCACTGGACCACCAAAAGTCCTTGATTCTGTTTTTTAAATGCAGTTGTCTGGAATGAGAGTCTGATTCTGTCTTTATTCACTGGCAAGCACCAAGTGCCTAGAAAATCCCATGGACAGAGAAGCCTAGAAGTCCATGGGGTCTCAGAGAATCAGACATGACTGATCTACTAAACAACAGCAACCAAGCCCTCACAAGCCTCAGCTGCCTCATCAGTAAAGTGGGGTTAGTAATAACATGAATGCTCATTGAACTATTCTGAGAGCCAAATGAGGTAGTATCTGTGAAGCGCTTTGCCTAGAGCCTGGCATCTGATGGGTCCTAAGTATATGTGATCTGATAGAAGATAGGCAAGAGCAACGGGTTACTAAAGGAAGAAATGAAGGATGCTGAGTTCAAGTTTTTTCTTCACCTGGTGGGGGCTTGAAAATGAAAAAAATTCTTAGTTGCTCAGTCATGTCTGACTCTTTGTGATTCCATGGACTGTAGCCTGCCAGGCTCCTCTGTCCATGGGATTCTCCAGCCAAGAATACTGGAGTGGGTTCCTATTTCCTACTCCAGGGGATTTCCCGACCTAGGAACCGAACCTGGGCCTCCTGCATTGTGGTTAGATTCTTTATCATCTGAGTCATCAGGGAAGCCCCTCAGGCTCCACATAAAATCTCCTGTGTGCTCCACTACAGAGAAGCTCTGAGATGAGACAGGTGCACTGGGCTTCTCAATTTCCACCTAACTTCGAGGTTTTAGCCAGACGTCTAGTTTCTCTGAATCCTGGTTCCCTTCCATGCAGAACAAGGAGTGATAATATTCCTCTCGCAGAATTACTGCTGCTGCTGCATTGCTTCAGTCATGTCCGACTCTGTGCGACCCCATGAATCGGCAGCCCACCAGGCTCCCCCGTCCCTGGGATTCTCCAGGCAAGAACACTGGAGTAGGTTGCCATTTCCTTCTCCAATGCATGAAAGTGAAAAGTGAAAGTGAAGTTTCTCAGTCGTGTCTGACTCTAGCGACCCCATGGACTGCAGCCTACCAGGCTCCTCCGTCCATGGGATTTTTTAGGCCAAAGTACTGGAGTGGGATGCCATTGCCTTCTCTGTGCAGAATTACTCTGAGGGTTAAATGAAGCAACATGTCTTAGAGGTTCTAGCAGTAGGTCAGGAATTCTCAAAAGAATTCACTGCACCCTATTCCTTCTTGACCCCAGAGCAGGGACCTAAGGAAGCTGGAAGTAGTCACTGGCACAGAATCTTCTTCCTAGGAATGGGAAGGGTTACTGCAGCTGCCCTGGAAAGTTCCCAGTGCAGACCCAGTCATGGGACGTGCAGGGTGGGCAAGTTTCTAATACTCTATGCAGGGAGAATGGTTTCACGGAGGGAAGAAGGCAGCTGTGGGAACCCAGAAAAGCACTTTGTCACTGCAGGTTCTGTTGTGGGGAGCATCAGCAGAGGGCAGAAACCTGGCCTGTGATTGGGTCTGGAGGGGAGGTCCCAGGCCCATGATGTTCATAGGGACAGAATAAAGGGACAAAGTAGGTGATAAAACAGTTCATCCCACTAAGGGATTGTAAGTAGAGAAAAATATGAGAGATCTCTGTAAGTTAATGATTACTCAAGAAAGCAGGCTCGCTTAACCACAAAGCCAAGGTGGCCTGATTAGCAACAAAACCATGCAACAGAAGCATGAAACTTGCCCCCAAACAGTAAAACAATGGTGGCATGAGACCCACATCCTGCCCAGTGCGCTCAGTAAGTTAATGACCCCTAGGATATGTTCTCTGCACACACAAAAAAACAATACTTTGTGGACCTAGCTTGACCATTTAGGGATAAGGAAATTCCCCTGCTCAACCTGGAGGAGAAGCTGATGATGGAAGCATAACATCTACTCGAGAAAGACATCTCAAAAAAAGCAAAGAGTTGGACAAACTGAGTGACTAACACTTTTTTACAAAAATTATACTACAGAAAATATGTTCATGTCACGCATGTAGGGACACTTGGAGGATAAGAGATTAAAATTTGGACAGAACTAGTTGCAGAGGCTTGAGAACAAGATGAAGGAGTGAGGAAACCTCAGAGAGGAAGGGATTGGAAACCACAGATGAGGGTAAAGGCCGAGTAGGGTAGGGAGAGACAGGGATATTGAAAAGACTGGCTGAGTTGGAGGCGAGGTTCTGTGTTGTCATGTTGTCATAGGTCACAGAGGACAGAGGACTCTGAATGTCAAAATGAGGATTTTTATTCTTTTCTGATCTATGTCCTTAAGCCAAGAGGGTAACATAATAAAAGTGATGCTTTTAGACGATTAATCTGGCACTAGAATGCAGGATGGATGTAAGAGGAAAAAAAAAAACCCCAATAAACTAAGAAATTACTGTAGCAAGTCTAGGCAGGAGATACTTGAGTCCTAAAATATGGTATATTCAATGTCAGTCTACTTTCTGACCACCTACTATGTTCCTAGAACAACATTAGGTACATTTACAGAGTGATCTTTTAAAATTTAACAACAGGTCAGGATGAGACCTTATTTATCTTCTATAGATGAAGAAATTCAGGCTCTAAGAGCTTATGTAACTTGTGAAAGTTCTTACAGTTTACAAATAGCAAAAAGGAGACTGGATATTGAATCTTCTCATTTTTGACCCAGTATTTTCCATGTTATTTAAAAGTTGACTTTTCTATTAGAAGTTCTGTTGCAGGTGAGGGAGGGACTCAGGATCAGAAGAGGTTATCAGGAACTCAATACCCAAACTTATCTAGGAGAGGCAAGCATTTCCACTGTAGAAACTAGTGGAGAAAGTAGGCTTAAAAAAGCTATTCTTAATCATATAAAGAGACTTGGAAGCTGCATGTGAAGAAGACTCTGGAGCCCCCATGAAAAGGTGACCTGAAGATAAGCATTTGAGAAAGATCTAGACTCTTTGGGGGGTAACCCATTGGAATTAGATGTCCAAAGAAAAAAGGCAAATAAATAAATCTAATGTTTGAATAACAGTATCATAAAAATGGAAGTTTAAAATTTTTAAGACATTTAGAGTGCACTCTAGAAAAATGTTTCTAATAAAAAGATTTCATGAGTGAAAATGAAATGTTATAAGAAGCAATGATGAAGAAAACTGTATATAGACTAGTTTTTTTCCTCAGAAAAAAATTAAATATAAATACTTATTTACTACATAAAGCCTCAAATTGTGGATCTATGGGTTTGAAGTTAATTCTATGATACAAAATATGAATAAACTTTAAGTCCTGTTTTTTCTGAATTTAAATGTGCTCCCACTAATTCTTATTTCAGGCTCAAATAGAAAGATTGATGCTGGCAGGGCAATTGAAATGTTGGCCCATCTCTTGAGAGATAAAGGATTTTGTGTCAAATGAAGGTGATGGATATGGTCAGTTGAATCTGAAAGCTGAGGTACTAATTTACAGTATTCCCTTAAGTCACTAAAAACCAGAATTACTAGAGATTTTTAGACTCACATCTTCTGTTTTATACTCTGAATTTAATTGATTGAACAGATAAATACTGGGAACTTTTTGGCCAACCCAATACTTATTGAGTCTCTCATATGTTAGGTTTATATGAAATGCATGAGGTTGAAACCAATCTTCCAAGATTGATAATTAGCTAGAAAGCCCCAGTGGGCAAGTAAATATCAGATAACAGGCATGAAGACTCTGAGGTCTGGGTTCCACCTGTACTCCACGTAGAGCTCTTCTGCAGTTGCAGTATTGGAGGACTGAGATTTGATTTTCATTAAGGAAGTTGGTGATAGAAGCAAGGTCCGATGCTGTAAAGAGCAATATTGCATAGAAACCTAGAATGTCATGTCCGTGAATCAAGGCAAATTGGAAGTGGTCAAACAAGAGATGGCAAGAGTGAATGTCAACATTCTAGGAATCAGTGAACTCAAATGGACTGGAATGGGTGAATTTAACTCAGATGACCATTATATCTACTACTGCGGGCAGGAATCCCTCAGAAGAAATGGAGTAGCCATTATGGTCGACAAAAGAGTCCGAAACGCAGTACTTGGATGCAATTTCAAAAATGACAGAATGATCTCTGTTCGTTTCCAAGACAAACCATTCAATGTCACAGTAATCCAAGTCTATGCCCCAACCAGTAATGCTGAAGAAGCTGAACTTTAACAGTTCTATGAAGACCTACAAGACCTTTTAGAACTAACACCCAAAAAAGATGTCCTTTTCATTATAGGGGACTGGAATGCAAAACTAGGAAGTCAAGAAACACCTGGAGTAACAGGCAAATTTGGCCTTGGAATATGGAATGAAGTGGGCCAAAGGCTAATAGAGTTTTGCCAAAAAAAATGCACTGGTCATAACAAACACCCTCTTCCAACAACACAAGAGAAGACTCTATACATGGACATCACCAGATGGTCAACACCGAAATCATATTGATTATATTCTTTGCAGCCAAAGATGGAGAAGCTCTATACAGTCAGCAAGAACAAGACCAGGAGCTGACTGTGGCTCAGATCATGAATCCTTATTGCCAAATTCAGACTGAAATTGAAGAAAATAGGAAAAACCACTAGACCATTCAGGTATGACCTAAATCAAATCCCTTATGATTATACAGTGGAAGTGAGAAATAGATTTAAGGGCCTAGATCTGATAGACAGAGTGCCTGATGCACTATGGAATGAGGTTCGTGACATTGTACAGGAGACAGAGATCAAGACCATCCCCACGGAAAAGAAATGCAAAAAAGCAAAATGGCTGTCTGGGGAGGCCTTATAAATAGCTGTGAAAAGAAGAGAAGTGAAAAGCAAAGGAGAAAAGGAAAGATATAAGTATCTGAATGCAGAGTTCCAACGAATAGCAAGAAGAGATAAGAAAGCCTTCTTCAATGATCAATGCAAAGAAATAGAGGAAAACAACAGAATGGGAAAGACTAGGGATCTCTTCAAGAAAATTAGAGATACCAAGGGAACATTTCATGCAAAGATGGGCTCGATAAAGGACAGAAACGGTGTGGACCTAACAGAAGCAGAAGATATTAAGAAGAGGGGCAAGAATACATAGAAGAACTGTACAAAAAAGATCTTCATGTCCCAGATAATCATGATGGTGTGATCACTGACCTAGAGCCAGACATCCTGGAATGTGAAGTCAAGTGGGCCTTAGAAAGCATCACTATGAACAAAGCTAGTGGAGGTGATGGAATTCCAGTGGAGCTATTCCAACTCCTGAAAGATGATGCTATGAAAGTGCTGCACTCAATATGCCAGCAAATTTGGAAAACTCAGAAGTGGCCACAGGACTGGAAAAGGTCAGTTTTCATTCCAATCCCAAAGAAAGGCAATGCCAAAGAATGCTCAAACTACCGCACAATTGCACTCATCTCACACACTAGTAAAGTCATGCTCAAAATTCTCCAAGCCAGGCTTCAGCAATATGTGAACCGTGAACTTCCTGATGTTCAAGCTGGTTTTAGAAAAGGCAGAGGAACCAGAGATCAAATTGCCAACATCTGCTGGATCATGGAAAAAGCAAGAGAGTTCCAGAAAAACATCATGCCAAAGCCTTTGACTGTGTGGATCACAATAAACTGTGGAAAATTCTGAAAGAGATGGGAATACCAGACCACTTGATCTGCCTCTTGAGAAATTTGTATGCAGGTCGGAAGCAACAGTTAGAACTGGACATGGAACAACAGACTGGTTCCCAATAGGAAAAGGAGTACGTCAAGGCTGTATATTGTCACCCTGCTTATTTAACTTATATGCAGAATACATCATGAGAAACGCTGGACTGGAAGAAGCACAACATGAAATCAAGATTGCCGGGAGAAATATCAATAACCTCAGATATGCAGATGACACCACCCTTATGGCAGAAAGTGAAGAGGAACTAAAAAGCCTCTTGATGAAAGTGAAAGTGGAGAGTGAAAAAGTTGGCTTAAAGTTCAACATTCGGAAGAGGACGATCATGGCATCTGTTCCCATCACTTCATGGGAAATAGATGGGGAAACAGTGGAAACAGTGTCAGACTTTCTTTTTCTGGGCTCCAAAATCACTGCAGATGGTGACTGCAGCCATGAAATTAGAAGACGCTTCCTCCTTGAAAGGAAAGTCATGACCAACCTAGATAGCATATTCAAAAGCAGAGACATTACTTTGCCAACAAAGGTTCGTCTAGTCAAGGCTATGGTTTTTCCTGTGGTCATGTATGGATGTGAGAGTTGGACTGTGAAGAAGGCTGAGCGCTGAACAAAAACTTGATGCTTTTGAACTGTGGTGTTGGAGAAGACTCTTGAGAGTCCCTTGGACTGCAAGGAGATCCAACTGGTCCATTCTGAAGGAGATCAGCCCTGGGATTTCTTTGCAAGGCATGATGCTAAAGCTGAAACTCCAGTACTTTGGCCACCTCATGCGAAGAGTTGACTCATTGGAGAAGACTCTGATGCTGGGAGGGATTGGGGGCAGGAGGAGAAGGGGACGCCAGAGGATGAGATGGCTGGATGGCATCACTGACTCGATGGACGTGAGTCTGAGTGAACTCTGGGAGTTGGTGATGGACAGGGAGGCCTGGCATGCTGCGATTCATGGAGTCACAAAGAGTCGGACATGACTGAGCGACTGAACTGAACTGAAGGAAGTTGGAAACTACCAAGAATGTCTACTCATATCACTTAATACCAGCAGCTAATAGACTTATAATACTTTAAAAAATCAACCCTGTACCCAACACTGGACTCAACCTGCATTCCCCCACTAAAATAGCTTTCTGTTCTAGGGTTCCATCATGTCTAGAGTCCTCAGGTGCAGTGTCTGGTCCCCAGGCTCCTCTCTGCCTGACAGGCACTAGGTTAGCTGGTCCAGCAGGGAGGGAAGATTCAAAGACCCAACTTTGCAGCTTCTGTTTCTCGTCCAGTCCAGGTCAGCTGCTTTTCCTAACCTTACTTAACCAAACTATATGGCTTTTCTGGGTTTGCATGAAATTTCCCTATCATGTGAATGATGAAATAACTTGAGTAACTTGAAACTGAAGAGACTATCTGATTCAGGCTAGTCCATTTCCATTGTGCCATGATGCATTTTCATGTTATCATATGATGAAACGACTGAGGTACATTCTCCCATTAAATGAGCTTCTAAGAACTGGGTTAACCCCTCAGAGCACCAGAACAGCATTAGTTCTGAGGAAAATTGCAAGGTAAATGAAGGAATTAAAAAGTAGAGCTCCAGAAACTTAGATGTAATATTTGAGGACTGTTTTACCTGGTCATTCATATTTAACCTTGATGACTATCCTCTGAGGCAGGAATTAACATTCCCATTTTCCAATGGAAAAAACTGAGGCACTTTGAAGTTAAGTAACTTACCCAAGGTTTCCAAGCAGTGGCTGAGTTGAGATTTGAATTCTGGTCTCTTTGACTTCAAGACTTGTACTATTTCTAACACAATGAAGTATTATAGCACTAGGGTAGCATGTCTAGAGAAGGGAATCCTCCTATACTGTTGGTGGGAATGTAAATTGACACAGTCACTATGAAGAATGGAATAGAGGTTCCTTAAAAAACTAAAAATAGAGTTACCATATGATCCAGCAATCCCACTCTTGGGCATATATCTGGAGAAGGACATGGCCTGAAAGGGTACATGCACCCCAGTGTTCATGGAAGCTTAGTTTACAATGGCCAAGACAAGGAAGCAACCTAAATGTCCATTGACAGAGGAAAGGATAAAGAAGATGTCGTACATATATACAACAGAATATTACTCAGACATTAAAAAGAATGAAATGCCATTTTCAGCAACATGGATAGACCTAGAGATTGTCATACTAACTGAACTAAGTCAGACAGAGAAAGAGAAATATCATATGACATTGCTTATATGTGGAATCTAAAAATAAATGATACAAATAAACTTACTTACAAAACAGAAACAGGATTACAGACTTAGAGAATGAACTTATGGTTGCAGGGGAGAAGGATGAGAGGAAGTGATAGTTAAGGAGTTTGGGATGGACAGGTATACAGTGTTATATTTAAAACGGATAACCAACAAGGTCTACTGCGTAGCACATGGAACTCTGTTCAGTGTTATATAGCAGTCTGGAGAAGGGTTTGGGGAGAAAGGATACATGTATATGTATGGCTGAGTCCCTTTGCTGTCCACCTGAAACTATCACATTGTTAATCAGCTAGTCTCCAATATAAAATAAAATTTTTTTAAAAAAACAATAAAACAGCATGTCTGGTCTTTGACCAAAGGACACCATTCAACTTAATCCAACAAATAATTACTGGGCCTTCGATAACAGTGGATTAGACAGTAGAGAATATGAAAATGAAACTGCCTTTAGGGAGGTTACAATATGATATTCAGCATACCATAGTGTTGGATAGCATTAGTTGGATCAAATAATACATGATGAATGAATGGTATTGATGACTATATAGAAGAAATTCTGTTAGAGAATTGCAGATTGAAAAGTGTGTGAGGAAATGCAATGTAGCTCTAAGCTACAGTATCTAAGGAAGGATGTTAAAGATCCCATAGAGTCCAAGGTCACACAGGCAGCCAACAGCAGAGCGCAGGCTAACAGTCTTCCAACCGTTCAGTGCTTTGTGACTGTGTTTTCCCTTCACCATCTTTCAAAAAGCTGAAATCCTATTTCTGTGTTCTCTTTGCATATCATCATAAAAGAGCTATTGTTACGTCCTTCCTCCGAGAGAACAGCTTTAAGTTCCCAGACCGTGGGGAGATGTAGGCATTAGCTGACAGGAATTAGACTACCTATCCATCACGAAGGGAAGCTTCTTTTAGAAGAAATGAGTCACTTCTGAGGATTGAACTTTTAAGATGTAAAGCTCATTGATTTGCTTTTATGATTCTCCTGATACCTCTGAACATGTGTACACACACACACACACACACACACACACACACACAAGCTGCCTACCAGTGCATGTACCCCAAGTTCAGCTGTATTGAAGATCAGGGATATTGGAGATGCAGGATTATCTTGCAGCAGCATCAGTGAAAATGTTCGAGCAAACAGCTGACTCATTCAAGAAATCATTCTAATTCTATCATCTTTTCTCGTTCTTTCTCTCTTATCAGTTATCTTGCTATATTGCTTTCTTAACATGGCACTCTCTCCACTTTTATCATTTCGCATTCACCTTGATTAAGATGCTATTACTGGAGGTATCGACAAGTAACATTTCACTAACATCACCATCTCCAATACGTTTTTCTTTCCACAACCTGACACCTGAGACACTCAGTATAACAATATTTTTTTTCCTAAGTATCCACACTAAATCTTTTCTTCAGGGAAATGGCTAGTGCTTTAAAAAGTGACTTTCCCCTGTTTATCATCTGATCTATAAAACTGCTTCCTGTGATGAAAAGCCTGAGGACAAAGTACAGTCAAACCATTTATTAAAATAGATTAGACATTCCAGATGAGGTAGTTGTAATAACCCATGCTAAAGAGCCAGTAATGCGGATGCAAAATTATAAAAGAATCACATTTTTATTCCAATTCTATAGCTGTCAGCACTCTTCAAAAAAAGTAGTTTCTAGATTATACGTAGATGCCATTCAGCATATAGCTTCTGATGGGCTATTTTATGGCCATGTCCGCCTAGTTACGACCTTGTAGTCTGATTAAGAGAAGACTTATAAACAAATAATATCAATCTCATGGGTTAGGTTCTTGGATACCACTATGCTTATCATGGTTGGTATCCACCAACATGTTTATCCAGTTAGCCAGCAGAGTGGGGAAGGTAGGAGATTTTCAAAGCTGTGATTCCTCCATGGAAACTCTTCCCTTCCAGCAAACGTAGAGATCACACTTCACCTTATATGTGCACAGGCATCAGAGTTCTCTCTTCCAGCCTTTGTTGTTGTTTATTTGCTAAGTCATGTCTGACTCTTTGTGACCCCATGAACTGTAGCCTGCCAGGATCCTCTGTCCATGGGATTTCCTAGGCAAGAATATGGGAGTGAGTTGTGATTTCCTCCTCCAGGGGATCTTCCCGACCTGGCGACTGAACATTGGGAGGTGGCTTCTTTACTGCTGAGCCACCAGGGAATCCCCTGTTTTACCCTTTAGAAAGGAAGAAGTGTTGCCCCGTTCATTACACCAGGATGCAGAAGACTCTGGCCCTGGACCTGCTGTGTCACTTTCTCATTTATAAAATCAGATCAAAATCTTTGTTCTACTTCCCAGAGAATAAACTGAGACACTATGATAGCAGTCAAGGAAAAGGTAACAACAAAAATTACCTCTAGCAGGCAAGATCTTCTAGACTTGGTCTTTCCTCTTAGCTTTGTACAAGATCACATTTGCATCATACCAAATTGATAACTTTAGTCAATTAAAAAAACCCTGGGGCTTCCCTGTGGTCCAGTGGTTAAGAATCTACCTTCCAAAGCAGGAAACATGGGTTCAACCCCTGGTCCAGGAAGATCCCACATACTTAGTTGTGGAGCATCTAAGTCCATGCGCCACAACTACTGAAGCCCAAGTGTCCTAGAGCCTGTGCTCCACAAGAGAAGCCACTGCAATGAGAAGCCTGAACACCGCAACGGGAGAGTAGCTCCCACTCACCGCAAGTAGAGAAAAGCCCGTGTGCAGCAAGGAAGACCCAGTTCAGCCAGAACAAAAACAACCTAAGAAAGAAGAATCTGCAACCCCTTTCATGAAGGGTGGGGGCAGCATTGTATGGGGGAACAGCATTGGTCCCAGAGTCAGAGGTCAGCTTCTGGGATGTTCCCTGGGACAAACGACTAAATCTCTCTGGGCTGGTTTTCATTTCTATAAAATAAAAGAGCTAGAGTGAATGATCAAATGTTTTCTTTTAACCCTTGACCTCTATTGATTCAAGGATGTCATAGACCCAGCAGGGAGAGAAATTTTAGGTTCTAGGATCCCACAGGGAAGTGATAAAAGAGGAAATAAGTCCAAGGCATTAGAAAAAAAGAACTCCATTGGGAGTAAAAAAAAAAAAAAAACTGAATTCTCACGAGTTGAAGACCTATCTTTACACCAAAACCTACTCATGAAGGTTTATAGCAGTTTGACTCATGATTGCCAAAACTTGGAAGCAACCAAGATGGCCTTAGTAGGTGAACGAATTAAGAAATGTGGTACATCCAGAAAAAAAAATAGTATTCAGTGCTAAAAGCAATGAGCTATTGAGTTATGAAAGGATATGGAGAAAAGTTAATGCATATTACTAAGTAAAACAAGTCACTGCAATAAGAAGCCCTCGTACGGCGACTAGAGAGTAGATTTCACTTTCTGCAACTAGAGAAAGCCCATGCACAATGATGTAGAACCCAAAAATGAATAAATAATATTTACAAATAAATAAATATTTTTTAAAATGTGAGTTGGGCCCCTCATTAATAAAAATATTTTTAAAAAGATTCCTTACTCCCAAAAAAAAAAAAAAAGATTCCTTACTCCAATGAAGGACTGCATTGCTAGGACATTCCACCTAACCCCATAGTGGGTTATTAGTTTTAGTCGCTCAGTCATGTTTGACTCTTTACAGCCCCATGGACTGTAGCTCACTAGGTTCCTCTACCCATGAAATTCTCCAGGCAGGAATACTGGAGTGGGTATTACCTTCTCCAGGGAATCTTCCCAACCCTGAGATCGAACCCTGAATTCAAGAATCTGCCTCCTGAATTGCAGAGTTTTACATCTGAGCCACCAGGGAAGCCTGTACTCAAGGCTTCTAGGAATCCAGACTTACCTCATTATCTGAAAAATGCTAGGAACTTTTGCCACTGCCTCCTGTGCATATTCTATCACGAGCACACTTTTCACAGGTTTGAGTTTTCAGCTAGCTTTCATCTGTCATTTAGAAGCAGGCATTCAAGGTACTAGCCACAACCAGCAAGATGAATGTTAGTTCACTTCTGTAAGTCATGGAGTCCCTGGCTGTCTTCCTCACTGAATGCCCTCAGGGCTATTGATGAAGCCAAGTGACTCAACTTGGAGGGTATGCAATTCTGTTTACAAAGTTTCCAGGAGGAGAACTCTTAAGTAAGCTGCAGGATGCTATACTACAGAATGATGGTGCTAATTGCTTTGTTCAAGGCCATTAGCCTAATTCTGCCTGGAGATACTGTGGTCTGTGGAGGGCACCCTATCACTTCATATGTTTAATTACCTTCACTTGAGATGGTCAGAAATATGAAAGAAAAATACTAGCCCCACAGAAAAGAAACTCCTCTGAATCAGAGGCCTTTGGACACAGATAGTGGTGACTTGTGTTTAAAATTTAGTGGGTAAGAGCAAGACAGGCATCCCTGTAGGGACTGCAATTTACCATAATCAGTACAGAAAAGCTTGATAGATGTTTCCAGAAGGCTCCCTATTTTCATGGGCTCTAAATGCTTTCAGGCCACAGGGTGTCTTCTCTAGAGAGACCTTCAAATCCATCAGGGTCTGTCTCTTTCCCTTTCTTTTTTATTGAGAAATAATCTAATAACTAATCTCCTGTTAGGTCCATAGAACGGTTAATCAAATGCAGGAGGTGACCAGTTGGTTTAGATTAACATAATTCGTCTTTAAACCATATCTATTCAAAAGGCTCTAAGAAGCATCTGAGTATCTTTTTAAAACTTGTTAGTGAGATGATCAAATCAATACCAGCATAAGTTAGACCTACAGCTGCTTATTTTAAAAGATGGCCATCCTCCTTAAAAATGATGTATTATGCATGCATACTAAGTCGCTTCAATCGTGTTGACTCTTTGCAGCCCTATGGACTGCAGGCCGCCAGGCTCCTTTGTCCATGGGATTTTCCAGGCCAGAAAACTAGAGTGGGTAGCCATTCCCTTCTCCAGGGGACCTTCCTGACTCAGGGATCAAATACACATCTCTTGTCTCCAGCACTGGCAGGCGGGTTCTTTACAGCTAGTTCCACTCGAGAAGCCTGTTTGTATTACAAAAGATGTTAAATCCCATTAGATCTAAGAAAAAAAAATTCTTCGGTGGAATTAGTTGTCAAGAATAGAATATTTGCTGGAGATTAGAATCCCTTGCTGGGATTTTCAGATTCAACTGAGTGCATTTGTGAGCAGGGAATGTTTTAAAGGGCTTTTCTGCAGCATCACTGGAGCAGAAAAAGAACCCTTAGAGGCAGCCATTCTGAACTTCAGTTTCCTAAGAATTCAGGAGACTGTGTACTGCATTTTTGAGGATGACTCATTGATACTAATCAAATTACCTAGATTCACTTGACTTCATGCTGTTTAGACCCAGGATTATTAACATCAAAGGCTTTTTAAAAATCAGCTCTGCTAGGTACTGACAAATAGAAAGGAGTTTATTGATCATCAGGCTTAAGCTGGGAGGGACCCAAAGCAAAAGGCCAGATGGAGGCTCAGACGACGCTCCCAGGTCTCATGAACTTGAATCCTTTTATCCACCCTCACATCCACAAGGTTTGAAGGAAAAGGCAAACAGATATGTGACTATGAACATTCACCCCTGTTTTCGCTGCTTATTATCTGCCAAGAACAAGACTTTGGGTGATACAGGCTATTAGCTAATAGCTCCTGTGATCCATCACCTTCAAGCCAAGTCAATTCCTCTTAACAAATTGAAATTTCAGCGTGGCCTCTGCAGCATGTGGGGCCCAGACTGCAGGAGATCTGCTGCTGAATGCTAATGGATGCAGCAAAACACTGCCGCAGGGCGGAGGTTGTTAGGGAAGCGACTGTTCCAGATAGCAGCTTTTGTTCAGAACACAATTCAGAGGAAGGTTTAACTCTTCTGTACATAAAAGGAGTTCATCTCTGTATTAAGTGGCACTTTCCCCAGGTTGCTATTTACGGAGGATTCTTGCATCTAAGAGACATTTAAATAAAAGCCAAGTCCCAGTTATCTTTTTTATACCCAATGCCTATGTGTTTTAAGTATGTCATGCTTGGATATTGAATTACAACTCCCATTTCACCTGGACAATGTGACATTTAAACAGACCAGTATTGAACCTAGGGATCTAAACCTGGCAGGAACCTCAGACAGTCCACCCACTTGAACTGTAGAGAAGTGGGAATTGAGGACAGACTGGTTAAGTGACTGACTGACAATTACACAGCAGATTGTCCCCAAGATCACCTGGAATGAAAGTAGGCATCACCTAGTCTCTACCTTTAAGGTTTAAAATTGGATGGGTCCACGGATGATCATACTAAGTGAAGTAAGCCAGGCAGAGAAAGGCAAAAATCATACAAGAGCACTTACATGTGGAATCTAAAATATGACACAAATGAACTTATTATGAAACAAAAACAGACCCCCAGGCGTAGAGAACAAACCTGTGGTTGCCAATGGGGAGACGGAGTCGGGGAGAGATGGATTGGGAGTTTGGGATTAGCAGGTGCAAAGTATTATGTATAAGATTAATAAACAACAAGATCCTACTGTATAGCACCAGGGAACTATATTCAATATCCTGTGATAAACCATAATGGAAAAGAATATGAAAAAGAATATGTATATATATATATATGAGTATATATATATGTGTGTGTGTGTGTGTCACTTTGTTTTACAGCAGAAATTAACACAACATTGCAAATCAACTATACTTCAATTAAAAATAAAAGCTTAAGCCAGCAGGTAGTATGTGCAGACACACATAGGAATAAAGGAATTTTGCACCCAATGAGGTACTGTCTCATTTTTAACCTTGTTTAGGTAGTGACTTTGAACCTTGTATTGTGCTATTCTGTATTCAAGTTTTGATAATGAAGGTATTGTGAGAACTCAAAAGAAAACAATCAATCACATTAAAATCCAGACTCATTTGAAGAATCCCCTCTCTAAGTGTCTGTCTCATTGGGCCAGAAGCCCCCAGAGGCTGTGTCTCCATTCTTTACATCCTCTTACGTATTAGAGTTTGACTGTGAAGGAGGTTTGTTGAATTAGTCAGTGAGTAAATGACATCAGACAAATGAAGGAATGTCCTCACTTGCCAAGTTCACTGCTGCCCTCAAGGCCCTTCCCTTCATTATCAGAGTTCCTACTCCAGCCAGAGCAAGGCTTTGTGCTCATAATTTCATCTACAGGGGGTAAAGATCAGACTTCCCAAAGGAAGCTCTAAATAGCATGAGAGGAACCTCTCTCTGGAAACTAATATCATTTGTTTTCTTATTTCTGAAAGGGATGCATGTCCCTGGGCTCCGATAAGGCTGAGGTGGACACTTTGTCTTATCTTGCCTTTCGCTGGGGATGTTCTTTGGGATGAGGCTTCCCAAGTGGCACTAGTGGTAAAGAATCCACCTGCCGATGCAGGAGACACAAGAGACATGGGTTTGATCCCTGGGTTGGCAAGACCCCCTGGAGAAGGGAATGGCAACCTACTCCAGTGTTCTTGCTTGGAGAATCCCAGGGATGGCGGAGCCTGGTGGGCTGCCGTCTATGGGGTCGCACAGAGTCGGACACGACTGAAGTGACTTAGCAGCAGCAGCATACATGGGAAACAGCTTGTTGTGAGGCAACAAGGTGAGTTAAGCTGCCAGCTAGTTGGGAAGCCTATTTCTGAACTGTGGTCTGGTCACTTTAAAAGGAAATACCAAAACGGTAGGCCAATTTGTGGTTTTAAGCTAAGCATTATGGTAAAGAATGTATACCTTTCTGTCTCATATCATCCATGCTGATGCTTTATATTCTCCCCAACAGCTTCACAAAGAAAATTGCTGAGTCATTCTGTTCCTCTCACTGTCTCCAGGATGAGACAGTATAAATAATTTACATTCAGATACTAAGACAAGAAGTGGTTTTGAATTTTTTTTTCCATTCCTGGTCTGAATTGTTTTTGTGACACTTGAATTAAACCCAGAAGGCCACTAATGACTGCAGTAAGCTTTTAGTATGGTCAAAACAAGTCCATCTGCTGCAAAATCCTAGTCTTGAAGGTTAAATAAATATTTCATAGTGCTTCTAGTTGGATGTGTAACCACAGACATGTTCAAGGACCAAGACTGGAATGTAAATGGAGATTCTGGACCTTTTTTTTTTTTTTTTAAACCCAAGTCAGTAAAAGGGACCACACGTATGGTTAAATTGCTGGCTTATCTATTATCTGTAAAAGGGACATGTTTTAGACATTTAAGATCTGGGACTTCTCTGGCAGTTTAGTGGTTAAGACTTGACCTTGCAGTGTAGGATGTGTGAGTTCAATCTCTGGTATAGGAGCTAAAATCCCACAATCCTCACAGCCCCCAAACCAGAACATAAACAACAGAAGTAATATGATAGCAAATTCAATAAAGACTTTAAAACTGATTCACATCCAGAAAATCTTAAAAAAAAAAAAAAGATTTAGCAGGTTTTAGTTGCTGGCTGGAAGAATCCTTTCTAATGCAGTTGTTGTGTGATTTTGATGTCTTCTGAGATTTGGGGAGTTCTACCAGATTGCAGCAAGATGATCTGGAACATGCTTTGTGGACCCCAGGCTGCCAAATTCAGATTGAAAACAGGAAAGCAGCAAATAAGAGAGGACTTGAGGAAGAAAAGAGTGTGACGAGGACGGAGACCTATGTCTTCATTTCTGCCCCTTTCCTTTACCAGTTTATCCCTATTTCTTTCTCCTGTATCTCTTTACCTCACCCTCATTGTTAATCACTATGCTTTGAACTTCACTTCTAGGCTCTTTTTAAATTCATATTCTGTTTTCTATCATGAGTCTGTTTTGCATTCGGAACAGATTTTGCCTCAACTAAACTTAATATGTAGAAAGGTTAAAGAGCAAATTTTATCAAGTCATGGGTTTCACGCATCTTGCATTGTAAGAGAGTCATTTCGTAGGAAGGCCGAAGATGGGAAACATCAATGCTACAGCATCCCCTTATAAGGCCCAGGTGTGTGTAGTTGCTAAGTCATGTCTGAGTCTTTGCAACTGCATGGACCGTAGCCTGCCAGGCTCCCCTGTCCATGGGATCCTCCAGGGAAGAATACTGGAGTGGCTTGCCATTTCCTCCTATAGGAAGGCCCAGGTTAAAAGTTGCAATCAAAGTATACCTCTTCCAGAGAAACTTCAGAATCTTTCTTAACACTGTACACGTAACAGCCACAACCGGCTTATCAGAGTTGGCACACAAGATGAAGCCAATTTGTTAACCTTAATTTAGTAATTTCTGCGAAACTGCACGGGTTGAGTTCAAGTGTCAGCTTTGGAACCACTCAGGGGCATCACTAGGTGTTTTAATCAAGAAGGCAGCAGCACAGAACACAAACAATCGATTGCACTGGATAAGCCTGGACTCACACTGCGGTCTGCTAACTGTCCCGGCTGCTTGTCCTACTGAGCTTGTTTCACAGAGGCAAAGGTACTTATTTCTCAGAGTCCTCAAATTGCTTTGTAAATAGCTAAGCAGTAGTCATTCAGTTTTCATAGTTTGGGTTATTGTCTTCACTTGCTGTCCTCTAGGAATGGAATCCTGCCGGTTCATGTTCCTGGTTAAGTGAAGTGAAAGTGTTAGTTGCTCAGTTGTGTCGGACTCTTTGCAACCCCATGGACTGTAGCTTGCCAGGCTCCTCTGTCCATGGGATTCTCCAGGCAAGAATACTGGAGTGGGTTGCCATTCCCTTCTCCAGGGGATCTACCCAACCCAGGGATTGAACCTGGCTGTCTCGCATTGCAGGCAGATTCTTTACCATCTGAGACACCAGGGAAGCTCTCATGCTCTTGATACCACCAACATATACTATTAAACATCTGTCAGTCCCAGAGGGAAATGTTCTCTTACTGGGGTGATAGCTGGGTGTGTTTCACTTTCCACAAAGCTCTAAATAATGCAGGCTTCTTTTTTAAAGAAATATTTATTTTTTTATTTTTCTGGCTATGTCTGGTCTTAGTTGCAGCATGTGGGATCTTCATGGCATCATTTGGGCTTTCTAGGTGTGACACAAGGGCTCCAAAGCGTGCTCCGTAGTAGGTGGGATCTTATTTTCTTGACCGGGGATTGAACCTGTGTCCCCTTCATTACAAGATGGATTCTTAACCACTGAACCATCAAGGAAGTTCCCAGTAATGTGGGCTTCTGAGCTCCCATTCTCAACCTACTTGATTGTTAAGTCTTCTGTGATAGGACATGCATTTCTTTCTCCCTGTCTCATTCTTCACCTTTAATTCTCGGTCCCCAGGTTTCGTTTCTGCTGTTCTATCAAAGCATCTCTCTTTTGGAGGTGGTGCTTTATAAATCAGGTGGTCTGTTCTTAGCTCTTCATTATCTTGTACTCTCTGCTGAATTTGACAGTATTGTTGGTTCTCCTTCCCCACATCACTGCCCCCACCTCTGGTCACTTTCTGTCTCTGTGAAATTCTATCCTCCTTCGGTTCTCATTACATTTCATTCTTTTGATTTTCCTATTACTCTTCTGAGTTTCCCTCAGTCTCCTGAACTGATTCTTTGCTCAACTCTCTTTGGCTAAGGAAGTGCATTCCATGTTCCTAACTTGTGTTGACATTGTTACTCCATTGAGACTAAACACATAAATTGTGTTTCAAAGCTATGTCTGTGCGTGTTTAGTCACTCAGTCGTGTCTGACTGTGCAACTTCATGGCCTATAGCCTGCCAGGCTCCTCTGTCCATGGGATTCTCTGGGCAAGAATACAGGAGAGGGTTGTCAGTCCCTTCTCCAGGGAGTCTTCCTGACCCAGGGATTGAACCAGGATCTCCTGCATTGTAGATGGATTCTTTACCATCTGAGCCAACAGGCAAGCCCTTCAAAGTTATAGCTACATTCTATTCCATCGAAAGATAACATACAGAACACCTAACTTCAGAAATTTTTATGTGAAATGCTTGTATTTCCGAGTCAATTTTCTTACCCAAACCCCAGTTCTTTATCTCCAAGAGCCTATGATTTATTCCACTTGAATTATTCACTTGCACCCCAAGTTCATCAAATATAATCATTGACTACTTCTGCCAAACAGATCCAATCTCTTTATCTGCACTCTGTCTGTACAGATATTTTGCAAGTTACTCAGACTTAACAAATCTAAAACTTCCTATGACATAATTGCATTTTTTTCTTCACCATATCTCATATCATTTGCTTCCATTTCCACCCTACTTCTCAGGTTGCCTTACTACTTGCCCAGATTGCTGGAACTTCCTTGTGCTGCCCAGTCAAATTCTCACTGAGCACATTTTATCCCGTCATTTCTCTGGAAAGGCAGATTCAAGAGATCTGTATACAGTCATCCTTTACTCACCAACCTTCAAGCTGTGAGCTTTCAAAGATGCAAATGTGCATTTCATCAACATCAGGTGTGAGTGAAATTGCAGCTTGCCCTCCATCTCCTATTGCTGATGATTCTTCAGCTCTATGATCTCCCACCTCCTCTCCTTCCTCCAGTCAGTAACTCTTCTTGCCTGTTCACTCAGTGCCAGCCCCTGTATGCCAATTGTTGTACTGTACAACTGTACTGTTCAAAGTACTAAGCTTTAAGATAAAAAATGTTTTCTTTATTTTCTGTGTTTTTTTTTTTTCTTATGTACTACTTGTGTGAAAAGTATTATAAACCTATGACAGCATAGTACTATATAGACAATTGTGTTAGGTGGGTACCTAGGCTAACTTTATTGGACTTATGAACAAACTGGACTTATAAACATGCTCTCAGCACAGAACGCATTTGTATGTAGGAGACTTACTATATATCATTGTTTCATGTTGAAGCTTCTCAGTCTGATGTTTAAGGCCATCTGCCAACATTTCCAATGTTATCTCCCACTCTTCCTCAACCCATATCACCTTAGTCAAGCTGTCTGGGTGCCCCACCAACTTTCCACGCTTGGCTTGTTTCCACATTGTGTAATATTATTTCTTCACCTAGTATGTCCTATTGACCCTTGAATCAAATTATAGGCATCATCTAAGATTCTGTTTTTGTAGTCTCTTCTATAAAATCTTTACTAATTTTTCACTCCTAATTTATCATTACTACCACACGATTAATCATTTAATAGTCCTCTATGTTATGTTTGGTAGTTTTATCTCTCACTGTAATTGTAAATTTCTTATTTCATCTATTAAATAGCTTTTGTGCTCTCCTGGGAGCACAGCATAATCTTGACAAATAGGGCGTGTTCAATAAATATCTCATTGATTTACTATTCCTTCATTTAACAAACACTTGTCTAAGTAAATTGTTGGATAAATAAATCAAACATTGATTGATGGATTGATTTTGTCTATTGATTCAGTTTCATACTGTGCTCAGTTCTCTGCACTTTAATTTGAGTGGTGAGGGACACCTAATATTTTATTTCCCTCCACCTCCAGACAATTCCTGGAATAGACTCCCATAAATAAACTATTGGGATCAAAATACACCTTCAATCACTTTTGGGTGAAACTATGTTAAACAGAACTTTAGTATCTGAATTTTAATGATAGAGTAAACCCCTGCCAAATGATTTTTACATTGACTCATTAAAGAAACAATATAAATCTCCATGAAAAGGTAAATTAAACTCTGATTCTCTTCCTAGAAGTGACACATTAAACATGTGCCACTTTAAATTAAGAGAAAAATAATATTTTTATTTTATTTAATACATTTTAATCTTTAAATTAAGAGGAAAATAATGTTTCAGAAATAAGAACAAATGGCACCTCCAATCTGGGTTCTACTTAGTTGAAAGTGATTTTTAGAGATTAACTGAGAAAGTAGTAACATAATTTTTCTTACTCCTCCTTGAAGAGCTTTAGCACTAGCAAGGCTATTATTTTCTAAAACTCATTGTCCTTCATTTAGTAAAATCTATTCTTTGCTAAAACATCTCACCTTATAACCCAGTCATATTATAATACAAGCATTGTCATGGGTTGAATTGAGTCCCCCTAAAATTCATATGTTGAAGCCCCAACTCCTAGTACCTCAGAATTTGAAGATATGGCCTTGAAAGTGGTTATGGAGTTAAAATGAGTTGGTAGGATGGCTTCTAATCTAATTTGACTTGTGTCTTTTATAAGGAGAGGAAATTTCAGACAGTAGGGGCACATGTATACAGAGGGACAGCCATGTAAAGACAGCAACAGGCCAAGGAGGTAGAGGTTTCCTTGGAAACCAAATCTGTCAGCACCTTGGTCTTGGACTTCTAACCTCTAGAACTGTGAGATGATAAATTTTTGTTGTGTAAGCCCCACTGTGTGTGGTATTTGTTATGGTGGCCCAAGCAAACTAATATAAGCACATATATGTCTCCCTACCACATTGTGAATTTTTTGAAAGCAGGGCTCAAATTTCACTCAGATTTGTAGTGCTTCATAGAATACTGGTAATAAGTGATTTTACACAATGTCATGGAAATGACTTTGTAGCTTTTTTGGCTCACTAGAATGCTCCTTTTTGGAATATATATTGTCTGAATATCTACTGGGACTCAGTGCTCTTCTGGACACTGGTAGGTACGAAGATGAGCAAAACAAAGACTATCTCAATGAAAGCACTTTGTCTTGGCCATTATGAAAGTTTTCCATTTCCTGAAGATATGTTTCCATCACTCTATATTCCTAGATGGGCCAATCAAACCTATCACATTGCAAAATTCCCAGCCAACAGACTGAAGTGTGAAGAGGTTTGCACTACTCAAAGAAAAAGAAATGTTACATAAAATAAATCATTTCCAACCCCACCTCTATTCCCACTGAAGGAATTTAGGAGATTAATCTCTTCATGCCAAGACTTGAGTTAGTGACTAGCATAGAGAGTGATAAATCCAACCTTCTGTGACTGATGAGGACTTCAGATAATCCTGACTTCACAGCTGTAAACTTCCAGTGTAACTGAAAAATTGGAGATAAAAGTGGACCAAACAGTAGTGAGGTTGAGAATGAAGTTACACCTAGGAGGGTGTGTAAACCCACCAAAGCAAAATGGACACCACCCTTAGGCTGGTGGATTCAGACTGTTAGAAAAGTCTAGGCCCTGGTCTAGGCCACCTCAGGAACTAAAATCTAAGTTTGCAAGCCCAATTTAATGACCCAAGCCCCCAAAGCTAATGAAAACTTAAATGATAGCACTATAAGCCTAGGAAGTCAGAGAATTGAATTCAGAAGGGCCAACTCTGCTTCAGACAACACTACAAAGCTACAGTAAACAAAATTACATGGTATTGGCACATAATGGAACAGAATAGAGAGCCCAGAAATAAACTCACACGCTTATAGTTAATCTTCAGTAAGGGAGGCAAGAAAATACATGAAGAAAAGACAGTCTCTTCAGCAAGCAGTGTTGGGAAAGTTGGATAGCCATATAAATGTAAAGTCAAAACACTCCCTCACATGCAACAAAAAATAAACTCAAAATGGCTTAAAGACTCAAATATAAGACAGGACACTATAAATCTCTTAGAAAAGAACATAGGCAAAACATTCTCTGATATAAATTGTAGCAATTTGTTCTTAGGTTAGTCTCCCAAGGCAATAGAAATAAAAGCAAAAGTAAACAATGGGACCTAATCAAACTTATAAGATTTTGCACAGCAAAGGAAACCATAAACAAATTGAAAAGAAAACCTTTGAACTGGGAGAAAATATTTGCAAAAGTTGCAACTGACAAGGGGCTGCTTTCAAAAATATATAAACAGCTCATACAACTTATTTCTCCAAAGAAGACACACAAATTGGCCAATAGACACATGAAAAGATGCTTCCTGCTGCTGCTGTTGCTAAGTCACTTCAGTCATGTCCGACTCTGTGCGACCCCATAGACAGCAGCCCACCAGGCTCTGCCATCCCTGGGATTCTCCAGGCAAGAACACTGGAGTGGGTTGCCATTTCCTTCTCCACTGCGTGAAAGTGAAAAGTGAAAGTAAAGTCTCTCAGTCGCGACCAACTCGTAGCAACCCCATGGAATGCAGCCCACCAGGCGCCTCCATCCATGGGATTTTCTAGGCAAGAGTACTAGAGTGGCTTGCCATTGCCTTCTCCGGAAAAGATGCTTATCATTGATAATTAGAGAATGCAAATTGAAATTACAATAAGATATTACTTCACACTGGTCAGAATGGCCATCATTAAAAAGTCTATAAATAACAAACACTGGAATAGGTGTGGAGAAAAAGAATCCTCTTATGCTGTTGGTGGAAATGTAAACCTTAAGGTATCTGCCCAGCTCTTGACTATGTTCTCTGGCTTTTCTGACTACCTTCTCAGTCTATAGACTTTCCATTTCCATTCCCTGACTCAGAATGGGGACTTCTTATGACTCTAAGCGATTCTTTTTGGAGCTGGACCAATGCTCAGACATCCATGGATACTTCTATTGATGCTGATTCAAGGTGAAGTGGTATATAAAAAAATGCTGCTTTTTGGGGTGAGACAGCAACAGGAGGCTGAAGCCAACAGGTAGAAAAATACAAGCTAACATGGGAGTTGGTAAAAGATTTGGAGAGAAACTGAGAGACTCCAAAAAGAGCTTAACTGAAAAGAGTAGAAAATAGAAAATAGGTTCTGAGATGCAGTCAAGACCTTTTGTTAAAGTTCAATCCAATGCCAAGAATCCAAAGAGCAAACAGAGCCAAAATAAGTGGGCTCATTATTGGCTTCCCCAGAAAAGCAAGCCCATGACAGTCAGTCTAATGGTCCATAGCTGACTGCTGCTTTACTGAAGTGAGGATTCTTAGCTCTTGCGTCACCTCTACTCTAGCCCCAACATGCAGAGAAACTTGGTCTCAGGATGCAATAGAGAGCATCATCTTCCTTTCTCCCCTGGTATCTTCTAAGAGGAGATCCTCCCTGCTTGCACACAGATAGATCAGATCAGATCAGATCAGTCACTCAGTTGTGTCCAACTCTTTGCGACCCCATGAATTGCAGCATGCCAGGCCTCCCTGTCCATCACCAATTCCCGGAGTTCACTCAGACTCATGTCCATGGAGTCAGTGATGCCATCCAGCCATCTCTTCCTCTGTAGTCCCCTTCTCCTCTTGCCCTCAATCCGTCCCAGCATCAGAGTCTTCTCCAATGAGTCAACTCTTCGCATGAGGTGCCCAAAGTACTGGAGTTTCAGCTTTAGCATCATTCCTTCCAAAGAAATCCCAGGGCTGATCTCCTTCAGAATGGATTGGTTGGATCTCTTTGCAGTCCAAGGGACGCTCAAGAGTCTTCTCCAACACCACAGCTCAAAAGCATCAATTCTTTGGTGCTCAGCCTTCTTCACAGTCCAGCTCGCACATCCATACATGATCACTGCACACAGATAAGCAGCTCTCAAACCCTGATACACTGGGTTTGTGGCCTTAGGTCTGCTCATGAGAACATCTCATCATAACATATCTAAACGTACCAGAATGTTCTTCCCTGACCACATCATCCCTTTTTGTACATGTGTCAGAGCTATTTTCATTCTCCACACATTGGAATATTGTTCCAGGGTTCTTCCTGGCCTCTTTTGTTTTCTTTCTTTTTTGCCTTCAAAATTGCATTGTAAAAATCTCTATGAATGTACTCATCACTTCCAATGTCTTCTTCAGTAAACGATTCCCAACAGAAAAAGAAATTTCAAGGTTACCTCCTAAAGAAAGCAGAACTCTGCAAGCCAAATAAATGAAAACAAACATTCATTGCAGCTGGCTCAGCTCAGGATTAGTAGCTATGAGACATACTTTTATTTGTTTAGGCTATATTGCAAGCATGCTAGTTGCTTTCCAAATATTAAAATCTAGTGATGGAGATAATAATAAATAATGTATTTCATATAGATAGCATCTGAGTCAATGATGTAAGATAATGGCTCTGGGGCCTACAGTTCTAGGAAGTGCCCACGACTGGGATACAATCAGCAGTCCCACGTGGGGTATGTGAGATAACACTTCACTAATGCAAGTTGAAACAGTGGCTCCAAGGCTCTGTACTTGCAAAGATAAATATGCCCAGTTCTCAGTAATCTCACCAAAAATACAAGAAAAAGTCCTGGGAGAATGGCTTAGAAAGTGAGAGTATCTAAAGTGTGATTAGATCTACACTGATCATGAGTGATGTACAGATGTCATTTCATGGGCTAAAACACATCACTGAGGACTGAGAGTAACGCAACTTACTTAATTTACTTCCAGTGCTTCCAGGGTACGTTGAAGGATTTGGCGCCTATTCCAGGAGCTGCACAGGTCTCCATGGTAGGAAGCTGGTCCTTTGGAAGGAAGATGCTGTGAAATAAGAATCAACCAAATCATGTTTTTGAAAGTTGTAAAACAGAATTAAGTTTTAACTTCCCTTGCTTTTAATGCAAACTTTAATTGAATCTCAAGAAATAGAAAACCCAAATAGTTATTTATCTATTCAAGAAAATAATGTAGGACTTCCTGATGGTCCAGTGGATAAGAATCTGCCCGCCAATGCAGGGGACATGGGTTTGATCCCTGGTCAGGGAAGATCCCACATGCTGCAATTGAGAAGTCTCCACACCACAACTAGAGAGTAGCCCCTGCTCACTGCAACTAGAGAAATCTCCTGGGAGCAATGAAGGCCCAGCGCAGCCATAAAAAAATTAATTAAAAACTAAAACAGAAAATAATGTAATTAGAAACTTCACAGAAAAACTCTAAACTTTACTGCTCTTATGGCACCCCACCCCAGTACTTTTGCCTGGAAAATCCCATGGACGGAGGATCCTGGTAGGCTCCAGTCCATGGGGTTGCTAAGAGTCGGACCCAACTAAGCGACTTCACTTTCACTTTTCACTTTCATTCATTGGAGAAGGAAATGGCAACCCACTCCAGTATTCTTGCCTGGAGAATCCCAGGGACGGGGGAGCCTGGTGAGCTTCTGTCTATGGGGTCGCACAGAGTCGGACACGACTGAAGCGACTTAGCAGCAGCAGCCTGTACTATCTTTATAGTCAATGTCTTTACTATAAATTGTAAAAAAAAAAAAAATTAGTGATGAAATACTGCCAATCTTACACAAATCATTTCATAGGATAGAGGAAGAGGTACTATTTCTCAATGCATTTAATGTGGCCAGCACAATCCTGGTATCAAAACTTGACAAAGACATTATAAGAAAGATATAGATGAATATCATTTGTAGATATAGATAAAAAGTTATCAAACATTATTAGCAACTCAAAAATATGAAAAAAGGTAGTATATAATGGTCAGATGAGATTCATTTCAGGAATATAAATTAGTTTAATATTTGTAAAGCAGTCAATATTATTTGCTACATTATATGAATAAAGGAGAAAACATATAGTCATCTTAATATATGTAGAGAATGTTGATAAAATTCGACAGCTGTCTATGGTTAAAATTTTTACCAAAGAAAAGAAGGAAAATTTCTCAAACTGTTTACTGTAAAGTATGTCTGTAAAAAAGCTATAGTTAATATATAAATGATGAAACACTCAATGCTTTCCCTCTAAGATCTGGAAAGGAGAAAGGATGTTTACTGTCACTACTTCTAATTCAACATTGTACTAGAAGACTTAGCCAGTGGAAAGTTCCCCAAAGAAATGAAAGGACCAATGCTTAAAAAGGAAAAAGGAAAAGTATATCAGTTCAAAGCTGACATAACTGTATGTTAGTAAATCTCAAAGAATCTATAAGCAATTTGAACTATTAAGTAACTTCAAGGGCTTCCCTGGTGGCTCAGATGGCAAAGAGTCTGCCTGCAATGCAGGAGACCTGGGTTTGATCCCTGGATCAAGAAGATCCCCTGGAGCAGGGCATGGCTACCTATTCCAGTATTCTTGACTGGGAAATCCCACAGATAAGTCTGGTGGGGTACAGACCATGGGGCTGCAAAGAGTCAGACATGAATGATGGACTAACACTTTTACCAAGGCTGGGGAATACACATCAATATCCAAAAATCTACTGCTACTTCTATTTATGAGCAAGGAAAAATTCAAAAATGAAAAAGAATAATACCATTTACAATAGTATCAAAAAACTCCCCTAATATCTGGGAATGCATTGTTGCCATTTTAATTATGTCTTGATGCAGTCTGTTTGGGACCCTGTGTGCTTCCTGCACCTGGATATCTGTTTCCTTCCTTAGGTTTGGGAAGTGTTTAGTCATAATTTCTTGAAATACATTTTCAATCTCCTTTTCTCTTTCTTCTCCTGGATCCCTATTATGCATAAATTGTCATAATATATAGTATCCCATGCTGCTGCTACTGCTGCTAAGTCGCTGCAGTCATGTCCGACTCTGTGCGACCCCATAGACGGCAGCCCCCTGGCTCCCCCGTCCCTGGGATTCCCCAGGCAAGAACACTAGAGTGGGTTGCCATTTCCTTCTCCAATGCATGAAAGTGAAAAGTGAAAGTGAAGTCGCTCAGTTGTGTCCAACTCTTAGCGACCCCATGGACTACAGCCCACCAGGCTCCTCAGTCCATGGAATCTTCCAGGCAAGAGTACTGGAGTGGGGTGTCATTGCCTTCTCCGATAGTATCCCATAGATCTCTTATATTGCTTTCATTTTTTTTTTCTTCATTTGGCTTTCTATCTGCTGGTATGATTGTGTGATTTCCATTATTCTATCTTTCAAATCACTTATTTATTCTCTGCCTTATTCATTCTGCTGTTCATTGTATTTAGCTCAGCTTTTGTCTAGGCAAATAAATTCTCTAATTTTTATTGCTTCCTCTTTATAGCCTCTAGCTCCCTTTTTACAGTAACCTGCATTTCTACCAGTAGTCCTTCTGAGTCCCTTCAGTACTTTCATTATCTCCTTTTTGAACTCTGTGTCTATTACACTGAAGAGGTTTATTTCATTGTTTGTTCCTTCAGGGCAATTCTCTTGATCTTTTTCATTGGGGGTGATTCTTCTGCTTCTTCATTTTACTTATATTTCTTTTGCTCTGTGAGTTTAGGACAACCAATTATCTACTGTGGTCTTGGAGGGCTATTTTTAAGTGGGAGCATCCCTGTGTAGCCTGCTTGGGTTTCTATTTTTGGTGTGAAGGCTGTTTTTAGAGTGGATGACTGACTGCCACCTCTTTCCTCAGCATATGCTAGCCATTAGCCCCTTGCTAGGAAGTGTGATGGGTGTTGTGGTGCTGAGAGCCTGCAATGGGTGTTGAGCTGGGGCCTCCTCTTTGCTCTATGGTTGTAACGGCCCAGTCAGGGGCAGAGCTTGCCCTCTAGAACTTGGAAGCTTTCAGACCCGTTTCTGAGCTGTAGGATTAGATAGCTGGGATGGGAGCGCTCCCTGGCAGAGGTGCTGTCCATCGGGGCGTGTTCTCTGCGGTGTCACCTGTCACCTGTGTGTGGGCTCACACAGTACATTGTTGTTGGCGCCGCCCTCCACCCGCCTCAACCTTGGGAATGCCGGCTATTGTCCCCGGTGTCCCTCGGTCATTGTTTTTTTCACCAGGCTACTGAAGTCAGGTCCCAGGACCTCAGTCGTTGGGCATGGGGACCCACTGTGGGAGATATGGAGGCCACTCTAGCTCTGACCCAGCCTAGGCCCACAATGCGCACAGCTGTAAGGCCAGACCTGTGCATCACAGGCACACCTTGGACTCTTAGAAAGGCCCTCAGACTCTGTAGTTACAAAGCCCACAGCAGAGGTATAAACCCGGGGCTCCTGAAGCTAATGGGAGAGATGTCAGCCCTAAGCTGACATGGACCCTAGGAGTGGGCTGTGGTTTCAGTCCCACCTCTGTGCTGAGAAATCTGCTGGAGGCTGCCCTGGAGTCCCCTGAGGCGGAAGCCCTTGAGCCAGTGGGCGACTCTGAGCTCTCTGGAGCCTGAGGGGGCGGGGCCGGTCTGGAGCCTGAGGGGGCGGGGCCTGTGTGTGGAGAAAGAGGCTGAAAATGTGGCCCCGCCCCTCCCTTCTGGCTACTTAACACATGACTCTTCTCTACATGGCCAGCCTGGGCTTCTGGGAACATGCCCAGCTGAAACCGTACCACACTCCAGCCCCAGCCTTTTCAGGCTGTCTCCACTTCAGGCTGTCTCCACACAGCTAACAGCAGTCCTCTCCCAGACCCTGGAAGAGTGTTCCTTGTGGTGTCACCTGTCACCTAAACAGGTATTCCAGCATCCAGCCCCCGCTTGCACCAGTGGTACTGTCTCAGGCTGGGGTATCCAGGGCAGTGGCTGGGACCATCTGTGTGTGGCTCTCTCTGTCCTGCCTACCAAGAACTTGTTGTTGTGTGCTCCTTTGAGCCTCTTGAAGCTCCCCTTCTGTCCTGGTTGATCTCCTCACTAGCTATGGGGCTTCCCACAGCGTGGGAACCTTTTCTCTTTTCAGGTGCCTCTTAGGGATACAGGTTCCGTCCTACTTTCTTTTTTCCCCTTTTGCCCTACTGGTTACATGGAAATCTTTCTTGTCTTTTTAGGTGTTTGAGGTCTTCTCCTCCTCCTTGTTCAGTGGGTGTTCTATGAGAACGGTTTCATTTGCAAATATGTTTTTGATGTATTTGTGGGAGGAGGTGAATTCCACATCCTTCTACTTCACCATCTTGATTGGAGCCTCTGTGAATAAATTTAACAAAATACCAGCAAGACTTTTATACTGAAAAATACAGAACACTGTTGGGAGATCTTAAGGAATATATAATAACTGAAGAGATATATCATGATGGTTGACTGGAGCACTCAAATTGTTAGGATGTCAGTTCAGTTCAGTTCAGTCTCTCAGTCGTGTCCAACTCTTTGAAATCCCATGGACTGCAGCACTCCAGGCTTCCCTGTCCTTCCCCAACTCTCAGATCTGGCTCAAACGCATGTCCATCGAGTCAGTGATGCCATCCAGCCATCTCATCCTCTGTCATCCCTTTCTCCTCCCGCCTTCAATCTTTCCCAGCATCAGGGTCTTTTTAAGTGAGTCAGTTCTACATATCAGGTGGCCAAAGTATTGGAGTTTCAGCTTCAGCATCAGTCCTTCCTGTGAATATTCAGGACTGATTTGCTTTAGGATGGACTGTTGTATCTCCTTGCAGTCTAAGAGACTCTCAAGAGTCTTCTCCAACACCACAGTTCAAAAGCATCAGTTCTTTGGTGCTCAGCTCTTTTTATAGTCCGACTCTTACACCCATGCATGACTACTGGAAAAACCATAGCTTTGACTAGATGGACCTCTGTTGGCAGAGTAACGACTCTGCTTTTTAATATGCTGTCTAGGTTGGTCATAACTTTTCTTCCAAGGAGCAAATGTCTTTTAATTTCATGGCTGCAGTCACCATCTGCAGTGATTTTGGAACCCCAAAAAATAAAGTCTCTCCCTGTTTCCCCATCTATTTGCCATGACATGATGGGACCAGATGCCATGATCTTAGTTTTCTGAATGTTGATTTTTAAGCCAACTTTTTCACTCTCCTCTTTCACTTTCATCAGGAGGCTTTTTAGTTCTTCTTCGCTTTCTGTCATAAGGGTGGTGTCATCTGTGTATCTGAGGTTATTGATATTCCTCCCGGCAATCTTGATTCCAGCTTGTGCTTCATCCAGCCTGGCATTTTGCATGATGTACACTGCATATAAATTAATTAAACAGAGTGACAGTATACAGCCTTGATGTACTCCTTTCCCTATTTGGAACTGGATTAAGATTAGGGTTAGGATGTCAATTCTTATCAAATTGATTTACAGATACATGGTATTCCAATTAAAATCCCAGCAGTCTTTGTTTTTGTAGAAGTCGATGAGCTGATTCCAAGATATGTGCTGAAATGTAAGGACAGAGAGTATCCAGGACAATCTTGAAGAAAAGGAACACAGCTGGTGGGCTTATTTATCAGATTTCAAAGCTTACTACCATGAGTTAAAACTTTGTCAAAATGTTAGTCTCCCAGTCATATCCAACTCTTTGTGACCCCATGGATTGAGGCCTGCCAGGCTACTCTGTCCATAGGGATTTTCCAGGCAAGAACAGTAAGATCAGTCACTCATTCGTGTCCGACTCTTTGCGACCCCATGAATCACAGCACGCCAGGCCTCCCTGTCCATCACCAACTCCCGGAGGCCACTCAGACTCACATCCATCGAGTCAGTAATGCCATCCAGCCATCTCATCCTCTGTCATCCCCTTCTCCTCCTGCCCCCAATCCCTCCCAGCATCAGAGTCTTCTCCAATGAGTCAACTCTTCGCATGAGGTGGCCAAAATACTGGAGTTTCAGCTTTAGCATCATTCCTTCCAAAGAAATCCCAGGGCTGATCTCCATCAGAATGGACCGGTTGGATCTCCTTGCAGTCCAAGGGACTCTGAAGAGTCTTCCCCAACGCCACAGTTCAAAAGCATCAATTCTTCAGCACTCAGCCTTCTTCACAGTCCAGCTCTCACATCCATACATGACCACAGGAAAGACCATAGCCTTGACTAGGCGAACCTTTGTTGGTAAAGTAATGTCTCTGCTTTTGAATATGCTATCTAGGTTGGTCATAACTTTCCTTCCAAGGAGGAAACGTCTTTTACTTTCATGGCTGCAGTCACCATCTGCAGTGATTTTGGAGCCCAGAAAAACAAAGTCTGACACAGTTTCCACTGTTTCCCCATCTATTTCCCATGTAGTGATGGGACCAGATGCCATGATCTTCGTTTTCTGAATGTTGAGCTTTAAGCCAACCTTTTCACTCTCCACTTTCACTTTCATCAAGAGGCTTTTGAGTTCCTCTTCACTTTCTGCCATAAGGGTGGTGTCATCTGCATATCTGAGGTTATTGATATTTCTCCCAGCAATCTTGATTCTGGCTTGTGTTTCTTCCAGTCCAGCGTTTCTCATGATGTACTCTGCATATAAGTTAAATAAACAGGGTGACAATATACAGCCTTGACGTACTCCTTTTCCTATTTGGAACCAGTCTGTTGTTCCATGTCCAGTTCTAACTGTTGCTTCCTGACCTGCATACAGATTTCTCAAGAGGCAGATCAGGTGGTCTGGTATTCCCATCTCTTTCAGAATTTTCCAGTTTATTGTGATCTACGCAGTCAAAGGCTTTGGCATAGTCAATAAAGCAGAAATAGATGTTTTTCTGGAACTCTTGCTTTTTCCATGATCCAGCAGATGTTGGCAATTTGATCTCTGATTCTTCTGCCTTTTCTAAACCCAACTTGAACATCAGGAAGTTCACGGTTCACATATTGCTGAAGCCTGGCTTGGAGAATTTTGAGCATTACTTTACTAGTGTGTGAGATGAGTGCAATTGTGCGATAGTTTGAGCATTCTTTGGCATTGCCTTTCTTTGGGATTGGGATGAAAACTGACCTTTTCCAATATTGTGGCCACTGCCGAGTTTTCCAAATGTGCTGGCATATTGAGTGCAGCACTTTCACAGCATCATCTTTCAGGATTTGGAATAGCTCCACTGGAATTCCATCACCTCCACTAGCTTTGTTCCTAGTGATGCTTTCTAAGGCCCACTTGACTTCACATTCCAGGATGTCTGGCTCTAGGTCAGTGATCACACCATCATGATTATCTGGGTCATGAAGCTCTTTTTTGTACAGTTCTTCTGTGTATTCTTGCCACCTCTTCTTAATATCTTCTGCTTCTGTTAGGTCCGTACCATGTCTGTCCTTTATCGAGCCCATTTTTGCATGAAATGTTCCTTTGGCATCTCTGATTTTCTTGAAGAGATCCCTAGTCTTTCCCATTCTGTTGTTTCCCTCTATTTCTTTGCATTGATGGCTGAAGAAGGCTTTCTTATCTCTTCTTGCTATTCTTTGGAACTCTGCATTCAGATGTTTATATCTTTCCTTTTCTCCTTTGCTTTTCGCTTCTCTTCTTTTCACAGCTATTTGTAAGGCTTCCCCAGACAGCCATTTTGCTTTTTTGCATTTCTTTTCCATGGGGATGGTCTTGATCCCTGTCTCCTGTACAATGTCACGAACCTCATTCCATAGTTCATCAGGCACTCTACCTATCAGATCTAGGCCCTTAAATCTATTTCTCACTTCCACTGTATAATCATAAGGGATTTGATTTAGGTCATACCTGAATGGTCTAGTGGTTTTCCCTACTTTTTTCAATTTCAGTCTGAATTTGGCAATAAGGAGTTCATGGTCTGAGTCACAGTCAGCTCCTGGTCTTGTTTTTGCTGGTTGTATAGAGCTTCTCCATCCTTGGCTGCAAAGAATATAATCGATCTGATTTCAGTGTTGACCAACTGGTGATGTCCATGTATAGAGTCTTCTCTTGTTTTGTGGGTTGCAATTTCCTTCTCCAGGGGATCTTTCTGATCCAGGGATCAAACCCAGGTCTCCTGCATTGCAGGCAGATTCTTTACCATCTGAGCCAAAAGGCAAGCCTTTTGGGAAGCCCAAAGGGCATAAGAAATCTCATTGTGAAATAGAGACATTTTCAATAAATGGCACTGGAGCTGAATAACCACATGAATTACCTCAATTCATACATCACTCTACACATTAAAACTTGGTTTAACATGCATCTTAGACCTAGAAGTAAAAGTTAAAATGATAAAGTTTTTAAAAGAGAACTTAGAAGAATATCTTCTTATTTGACTAGCAAAGATTATTTACGACATCAGATCAGATCAGATCAGTTGCTCAGTCGTGTCCGACTCTTTGCGACCCCATGAACTGCAGCACGCCAGGCCTCCCTGTCCATCACCAACTCCCAGAGTACACTCAGACTCACATCCATCGAGTCAGTGATGCCATCCAGCCATCTCATCCTCTGTCGTCCCCTTCTCCTCCTGCCCCCAATCCCTCCCAGCATCAGAGTCTTCTCCAATGAGTCAACTCTTCCAATGAGGTGGCCAAAATACTGGAGTTTCAGCTTTAGCATCATTCCTTCCAAAGAAATCCCAGGGCTGATCTCCATCAGAATGGAATGGACCGGTTGGATCTCCTTGCAGTCCAAGGGACTCTGAAGAGTCTTCCCCAACGCCACAGTTCAAAAGCATCAATTCTTCAGCACTCAGCCTTCTTCACAGTCCAGCTCTCACATCCATACATGACCACAGGAAAGACCATAGCCTTGACTAGGCGAACCTTTGTTGGCAAAGTAATGTCTCTGCTTTTGAATATGCTATCTAGGTTGGTCATAACTTTCCTTCCAAGGAGGAAACGTCTTTTACTTTCATGGCTGCAGTCACCATCTGCAGTGATTTTGGAGCCCAGAAAAACAAAGTCTGACACAGTTTCCACTGTTTCCCCATCTATTTCCCATGTAGTGATGGGACCAGATGCCATGATCTTCGTTTTCTGAATGTTGAGCTTTAAGCCAACCTTTTCACTCTCCACTTTCACTTTCATCAAGAGGCTTTTGAGTTCCTCTTCACTTTCTGCCATAAGGGTGGTATCATCTGCATATCTGAGGTTATTGATATTTCTCCCAGCAATCTTGATTCTGGCTTGTGTTTCTTCCAGTCCAGCATTTCTCATGATGTACTCTGCATATAAGTTAAATAAACTTGGTGACAATATACAGCCTTGACGTACTCCTTTTCCTATTTGGAACCAGTCTGTTGTTCCATGACCCGTTCTAACTGTTGCTTCCTGACCTGCATACAGATTTCTCCAGAGGCAGATCAGGTGGTCTGGTATTCCCATCTCTCTCAGAATTTTCCACAGTTTATTGTGATCTACACAGTCAAAGGCTTTGGCATAGCCAATAAAGCAGAAATAGATGTTTTTCTGGAACTCTCTTGCTTTTTCCATGATCCAGCGGATGTTGGCAATTTGATCTCTGGTTCCTCTGCCTTTTCTAAATCCAGCTTGAACATCAGGAAGTTCACGGTTCACATATTGCTGAAGCCTGGCTTGGAGAATTTTGAGCATTATTTTACTAGCGTGTGAGATGAGTGCAATTGTGCGGTAGTTTGAGCATTCTTTGGCATTGCCTTTCTTTGGGATTGGGATGAAAACTGACCTTTTCCAATCTTGTGGCCACTGCCGAGTTTTCCAAATTTGCTGGCATATTGAGTGCAACACTTTCACAGCATCATCTTTCAGGATTTGGAATAGCTCGACTGGAATTCCATCACCTCCACTAGCTTTGTTCGTAGTGATGCTTTCTAAGGCCCACTTGACTTCACATTCCAGGATGTCTGGCTCTAGGTCAGTGATCACACCATCATGATTATCTGGGTAGTGAAACTCTTTTTTGTATAGTTCTTCTGTGTATTCTTGCCACCTCTTCTTAATATCTTCTGCTTCCATTAGGTCCATACCATTTCTGTCCTTTATCGAGCCCATTTTTGCATGAAATGTTCCTTTGGTATCTCTGATTTTCTTGAATAGATCTTTAGTCTTTCCCATTCTGTTGTTTTCCTCTATTTCTTTGCATTGATGGCTGAAGAAGGCTTTCTTATCTCTTCTTGCTATTCTTTGGAACTCTGCATTCAGATGTTTATATCTTTCCTTTTCTCCTTTGCTTTTCGCTTCTCTTCTTTTCACAGCTATTTGTAAGGCCTCCCCAGACAGCCATTTTGCTTTTTTGCATTTCTTTTCCATGGGGATGGTCTTGATCCCTGTCTCCTGTACAATGTCACGAACCTCATTCCATAGTTCATCAGGCACTCTATCTATCAGATCTAGGCCCTTAAATCTATTTCTCACTTCCACTGTATAATCATAAGGGATTTGATTTAGGTCATACCTGAATGGTCTAGTGATTTTCCCTACTTTCTTTAATTTAAGTCTGAATTTGGCATAGAAAGGACTAATCACAAAGACTAGTGAATAAATCTTTGTTAGAATAAAAAATGATGAATTCAATTTCATCAAATGAGAAAATTTCTGCTTACTGAAAGACAATGTCAAAAAGTCAAATGGAAAACCACTAACTGGAATAAAATGTTGAAATATATATATATATTTGACTTGTGTTGAAAATACATAAAGAATTCCTACAAGTCAAAAGACAATCCAGTGTAAAAATGGACCATAGACATGAAAATATGTCATCTGAAGACTTCTTAAGTATACTAATAGATGTTCATCATGAAATATCAGGTAACACAGAAACCATAATGAAGTACCTCTAAAATTTTCAGAATTACTAAAATTAAATGGGCAGACAACAAAAAAATTGGTGAAAATGATGAACAATTGCAATATTTATATTTTTTCTGATGGGAGTATCTTTTGTTTCAGACACTTTGGAAAACTCTCTGATAGTTTCTATAAAGTTACATACCATAGCTATACATGCATAGCTGTAACCCAGTTCAAAAGCATAATTTCTTTGGCGCTCAGTTTTCTTTATAGTCCAACACTAAAAACTCTGCTGCTGCTGCTAAGTTGTTCAGTCGTGTCCGACTCTGTGCAACCCCATAGACGGCAGCCCACCAGGCTCCTCTGTCCCTGGGATTCTCCAGGCAAGAACACTGGAGTGGGCTGCCATTTCCTTCTCCAATGCATGAAAGTCAAAAGTGAAAGTGAAGTCTCTCAATCGTGCCCGACTCTTAGCGACCCCATGGACTGGCTAACCAAATAACTTTGGTGTTCACCACAGCCATATTCAACAGGAGATTATTTTAAAATTATCTTTCTGCTTGGTTGAACAACACTCAAAGTAATAACTTGGGCAAGATGGAAACACCTCAAAAGCTTTGTAAGTAGACAAATTATGAAATATAAATAGATAGAAACTGAAATAAAACATTCATCTTCAGTTTTAATTTCCTCATTTAAAACTGTGAGATTTGACATCATCTCTTCCATTTCTAGTGGAGAAGGCAATGGCACCCCACTCCAGTACTCTTGCCTGGAAAATCCCATGGATGGAGAAGCCTGGTAGGCTGCAGCCCATGGGGTCACTAAGAGTTGGACACCACTGAGCAGCTTCACTTCACTTTTCACTTTCATGCATTGGAGAAGGAAATGGCAACCCACCCCAGTGTTCTTTCCTGGAGAATCCCAGGGATGGGGGAGCCTGGTGGGCTGCCGTGGAAGGGGTAGCACAGAGTCAGACACGAGTGAAGTGATTTAGCAGCAGCAGCAGCAGCTTCCGTTTCAAAAAACATTGTAGTTAAAGCTATGATTTACTAATTAATTTAATAATATTCCTACATGGAAGATCCTTTATAATCTGATCCTATGACCATTTACCATTTAAGTCTTGCTTGTTCCTCAAATAACCACTCAAACCCCAGCTTCTCTGACTGTTCCTCATATACCATTTCCCCTCACTGGGAATTTGTTTCCATCTGGAAAGCTCTAGCCACCTTCTCTGCCCATTGAACCCCATCCATGTCCCTAGATCCATTTAGTCAATCCGTTTCCTTTATTAGAGTTTCTCTCTCCCCTGTACTCCTGCAGTATTTGGGTTTAATATCATTTATTAAATGATATTAATTAAATGATATAAGGCAGGTATCATCTACTGCCTTGTGTGAGCAGTTATCCTTTAATGTGTGCGTGTTTTCCCTTGCAGCTAGAATTTAAGCAGAATTAAGGCAAAACCTACAATATATAGGTTTTTGTAGATAACCTATGTATACCTTTCCTTCAAATTTCCCACAGCACTTAGATTTGTTGTTTCCAACAGATGTTCAACAAAAACTAGATGGTTCATCCAGGTAAGGAAGAATTCCTCAGATACTATCCACATTTTGGAATTACAGTTGATTCTTCAATGAATGTGGAGGTTAAGGTCACTGACCCTCTGCAAGGTAGAAAATTCAAGTATAAGTCAGCCTTCTTGGGCTTCCTTCGTGGCATGGCTCAGTGGTGAAGAATCCACCTGCCAGTGCAGGAGACACAAGTTCAACCCCTGGTCTGGGAAGATCCCACAGGCTGCAGATCAATTAAGTCTGTGTGCCACAACCATTGAGCCTGTGCTCTAAAGTCCCGGAGCTGCAAATACTGAGCCCATGCACCGCAATTACTGAAGCCCGAACAGCTAAAGCCTGTGCTCCACAACAAGAGAAGCAACCGAAATGAGAAGCCCACAAACTGTAATGAAGAGAGGGCCCTGCTTGCTGCATCTAGAGAAAAGCCCATAGAGCAGCTAAAACCCAACAGAGTCAAAAATAAATAATAAAATTATATTTTTTTAAAGAATACTTCTTTAAGGAAAAAAAGTGTCAGCCCTCTGTGTCCTGGTTGCTCATCCACAGATTCAGTGAACTGTAGATTGTGTAAAACTGTAGTATTTGCTACTGAAAAAAAATCTGCAGTGGACCCGTGCCATTCAAATCTGTGTTGGTCGAGTCAACTATATTACATTTTGAAAAAAGAGGCATCAAATATGCACAAAAGCAGTTTGCTAAAGCAGAGCACATTTCCTGGAAGAAAACGTTTTCACGTGAAAGTCAGGGAGCAAGAGCAGAGACCATGTCAGACCCAGAGATCTTAGATGTACAGTGATATTGATGGATTGGAACATGTTATCAGCAAAGGCAGACTAGCTAAATCACAGACCAAGAAGTAATAAGCTTTGACATCTACTAAGCTTTGCTAAATTAAAATTTAAAAAGGAAGGCATGAATAAATGAAATCATTGGTTGAAGGCCAGCCTATTAAGTGAAAATGAATCCATTGAAAGCTCCAGAACACACTAGAAGCCCCTTTGGATACCACTTCATCATGAAACTAAAAATAACCTCAGAGCTCTCAGCATACTTGTAAGTTTGCTGAGAATGCATGAGACAGTACCAGAGAAGAGAATTAGTACCTGGTGGCAAAGAAAAGCGGAAGCTCTTTGGAAATTCTAATCTGCTAATAATTGATTCAGGAAATAGTGAAGGACAGGGAAGGCTGGTGTGCTGTGGTCCATGGGGTCGCAAAGAGTTGGACATGACTTATTGACTGAAAAACAATTGCTGATTATTACTATGGAAGCAAGGTCATCTTGGACAATTCTGTTGACCTCAACTCCCTGCTTAGTACATTTTAATTACTTTTGATTTTAGTGACTTCCTGCCCTCTCATGGGCTTTGCAGGTGGTGCTAGTGGTAAAGAACACATCTGCCAATGTAGGAGACATGAGATGTAGTTTGATTCCTGGGTTGGGAAGATCCTGTGGAACAGGGCATGGCAACCCACTTAAGTATTTTTGCCTGGAGAATCTCATGGAGAAGGGAGTCTGGCAAGCTACAGTCCATAGGGTGTCAAAGAGTTGGACACAACTGAAGCGACTTAGGACACATTCATAGGTTTTAATCTAAAGTTCTAAATCCTTTGCCCTCCACAAAGGCATGCACAGTGGAAGACCTTCTGTCCATCTCTGCAGCCTTGTCCTAGGTGCTATAATAAAATACCACACATTGGGAGGCTCATAAACAACATAAATGTGCTTTTCACAGTTCTGGAGGTCAGGAAGTCCAAGATCAGGTATAAGTATAATGAGACGAGGGCCTTCTTCCTGCCTCAAGCTGGTACCCTCTTGCTGTGTCTTCACATGATGGAAGGGACTTGGGGAGTAACTTTCACAAGAGCACAAATTCCACTCATAAGAGCTCCACCTTTATGATCTAAACAGCTACCAAAGTCCCCATCTATTACTACCATCAACTTCAGGGGCTAGGATTCATATGTGAATTTGGGAAGGACACGAACAATTCAGACCACGCCAAGCTCTTCTAACAATTTTTCTCTTTCCCTGTAGGACAGCCCTACAGGGAAAGCTAAGTTCATGGTATCTGGTCCCATCACTGCATGGAAAATAGATGGAGAAACAATGGAAACAGTGAGAAACTTTATTTTTTGGGTTCCAAAATCACTGCAGATGGTGACTGCAGCCATGAAATTAAAAGACGTTTGTTCCTTGGAAGAAAACTTATGACCAACCTAGACAGCATATTAAAAAGCAGAGATGTTACTTGCTAACAAAGGTCCATCTAGTTGAAGCTATGGTTTTTCCAGTAGTCATGTATGGATGTGAGAGTTGGAATATAAAAAGCTGAGCACTGAAGAATTGATGCTTTTGAACTGTGGTGTTGGAGAAGATTCTTGAGAGTCCCTTGGACTGCAAGGAGATCCAACCAGTCCATCCTAAAGGAAATTAGTCCTGAATATTCATTGGAAGGACTGATGCTGAAGCTGAAACTCCAATACTTTGGCCACCTGATGTAAAGAACTGACTCATTAGAAAAGACCCTGATGCTGGGAAAGATTGAAGGTGGCAGGAGAAGGGGACGAGAGAGGATGAGATGGTTGGATGGCATCACTGACTCAACAGACATGAGTTTGAGTCAACTTTGGGAGTTGGTGATGGACAGGAAGGCCTGGTGTGCTGCATTCCATGGGGTCTCAAAGAATTGGACACGACTGAGCGACTGACCTGAACTATAGGATAGCCTACTGGTTTTTGCTTCCCCAGACACTACACATCCCTTCCTGCCTCAGGGCCTTAGCATGTACAGAGCCTTTCTCTCTGGAGCATATTCTCCCTTTTTGCCTAGACACTTCCTATTCATTCATATTACTTCCTTTGGAAGTCTTGGGAAATTTTCCTGTTATATACTCTTGTGGCATCCTCTGCTTCTGATTCATTGTATTTTGTTTAGTTGCTAAGTCATATCTGACCCTTTTCCTAACCCATGAACTTTAGCCAGCTAGGCTCCTCTCTCTGTGAGATTTCCCAGGCAAGAATACCGGAGTGGGTTGCCATTCCCTTCTCCAAGGGATCTTCCCAACCCAGGGACTGAACCTGCGTCTCCTGCATCGGCAGGCAGATTCTACACTATGGAGCCAAAAATTAAGTGAAAATTTAATTTTTTGGCTTAATGTCTGTCTTCCACACTAGACTTTGCTGGGAAGGGGGCAACACCCTTCCCTCTGGCTTGTTTTCACCTGGAGGTACTTCTATGAAGTAATCTTGGTGCTTCTTTCTCTTTCCATTCTCAAGTTTCAAGAGATGAGTGGAAGAACTGGGTGGATGTGATCTAGTCCTTTGTGAATTTTTCTACTCTTTGTTTGCTGGCAGAAATGTCATCCTGGGTAAGAGGCATGTCCTCGAAAGAAAGTGAGTCTGTACTTGTCCTGCAGGGCCAGTGACCATGGGGCAGAAGGTACAATAGGATTTATTAATAATATTGCTGATATTTTGATTTTTGTTTCTTCAGTGCTGTGTTTAATTTCTCATAAAGTACCAAACTCACATGGAGAAGAAAATAGAAGTGAAAAACTCCGTTAGGTTATAAGCTTGTCTTCTTCATCCAATGTAACTCCAGCACTCAGCCCCGTTCCTGCAAACAGTGAAAGTTCTATAAATATTTATCAAATGTATGAATTATTTAACCTCTCTGCACCAGTTTCCTCAAATGTAACATGATGATAAAACCTACCAATCTGGCCACATTATATGAATATTCAACACAGTATATTAAAGCATTAATACAGTACCTGGCATGTGGTTAAAGGACTAAATATACTGTAGCTATTGTTATCTGTACCAACTGAGAATAATTCATATTTAGAACTATTCACTTCAACCTGGTGTCAGGATAATAACCACAATGTTATCTGTGTCAACCTGATCTGCTCTGGTGTCTTTCTTAAAAAAATAATATAGCTTTTTAAATGAATACTATATAGACCAGAAAGATAACCTACAATATAGAATGAAATATCAAAGATCTAGTCAATGTACATGTAGAGACTCAAAGGAAATTACTAAAAATATATATGTTCAGTTGCAGTCTGATTCTGTCATTCCTTATCAGTCTTCCCATATTCAGAAGGAGAGCATTTTCTAAAGCATAGTTAGGGTAATGTATCTTCTGGACCTGGTTTAAATCCATTTCCTGTGTTCCTCTGTTCAGCCGTCACTCTTTCAGCCTGCAATTTCTCAGACCCTGCTGCTGCACACAGCACACAGACTTTTTGCTTTGCTTATGCATTTCAGCAACAATTGCATTCATGTAATAGAATATAGATTATATTCCGAATATAGATTAAAACAGGAAGAGATTATCCCTGTGGGCTAGTGGTATGAGGGAGAAAGACATTTCATATCTGCTGAAGGTCTCATTCTGATAAATGAGAAGTGTCTCCAATTTCTTACATGACATGCAAGTATAATTTTACCTGATCCCTGATCAAAGGGAAGTTGGCTTCCAGTTAGGATATAAAGGACGTGAAAGACTTTCACTCTGGGGTTAACTATAAGAAAGGAAGGGGAAAAGATCAGATAATGGTAAAGATCATAGTTTTCTACAGAACTAGTGAAGAACAGGGATTGCAAGGAAGCCTTGATGAATGGTTGTGCAGAGAAAACTCACTCCCTCATCAGTGGGTAGAGAGTTGAGGGTATTTCCATCCTGGGGGTTGGATGCCTGATCCAGTGGAGATGAGAATGAGTCAGGAGTTGCATATGCTTCTGATCCCTCTAATGAGGAAGACAACAAATAAATTACGATAATACAATACAGTCATGTTCATGGTAGAGCTTTATTCAGAGAGTCATGGAACACAAAGGAAAGCCATAAGTGAAACAAAATATTTTATCAAGTCCTCTGCTGGAAGCTTCCAGAGGCATTTTTAAAGAGGAGCTCTTACTTATGCATAACAGAAATTCACCAGCCTCTTCAAGGTTGAGTAATCATTTCCTATATGTCCTGTATTCCTCACTGCATTGAGAATAGTACAGGCAGGTCTCGCTGTCTCCTCTATACTTGATGCTTGATCGTCTTAATAAAACACACCCATTCACTTTCGCATAGCAAGGCCCTGAACATCAATGAATACTGAGCATCCTTCTTTTTGGCTAATGAACCATTTTATTTTACAGAAAAAAAAAATGTAGGTATGTCATTATATCACAGGTGTCATGACAGTTCCAGTCAATGAAATAGCAGTAACGGGAAGGACATTGATATTCATACCGTGCTCTTAAAAATGTCTGATCTCTGCATTATGGAAATACCCTGAAAATGTTCTTAAGCCCTATGCTGTATTTCTCAGTAACAACGTGAGGAGCTCACAGAGGCCAGGGGCCATAGTCATTTGCGATATTTGGGGCAAAAATGTCTAATCTCTATGTGTGGTTTTCTGTTTATATCTTCCTACAATAACTGTGTTGAAAAATGTTGGTGGTAATTCCATGTAAGAGACATCACACAGTACTATATAGGAGGTCTCAATAAATACTTCATGATAATGGTAAGCGATCATTTTCAGACAAGCATCCTATTAATCTAATAGAGAGTAGTACTATATTTTCACATAGAAAGTCTATTATGAATGCTAGGATGGGTTTGGGAGAACCCCAAATCAGATAAAGCATATGTTTTTGCTACTTTTCCACAGTAGATAAAAACATGTGCATGCTGAGTTGCTTCAGAAAAAACACATAACCCTAAGCCTTTCCTTTCAAAACAGTGAGGGAATAGAGAAAAGGAAAGCACAATGAAAGGAGGAAGATAACCAATTATTGATTATCTATGTGTCAGATATTACTGACACAAGTTATTTTATTTAATCGTTTCACTAATCCTGTGTTGTGAGGAAATTGCTCAGTTGCTCAGTTGTGTACAACTCTTTGCGACCCCAAGGACTGTAACCCACCAGGCTCCTCTACCCATGGGATTCTTCAGGCAAGAATAATGGAGTAGGTTTCCATTTCTTCCCCCAGGGAATCTTCCCGACCCAGGGATGGAACCTGAGTCTCCTGTGGCTCCTCAAAGAATTGGCAGGCGGATTCTTTGGCACTGAGCCACCTAGGAAACCCGAAGAAATTCTAACAGTGTGGAAATGGAGACTCACAGAAGAAATTGGTCAAAGTGACAAAGCAGGCATAAGGCAGAGCTTAGATGAAAGTCACCTTGCACAGGACTGGTATCTACTGCATTCTGACAACAATGCTCTGAAAAGACACACCGCGGTGTAGACCATTTGTCGCGGTTTCTTCAGTTTCCTCCTCTTGCATCCTTCTTTCCTTCTGGGCTCTGGCTGTCATCTGCTTTCATTGTTCAGGCCTCCCAGCATAAAAGAAGGCGGAATTAGGGAGGTCCAAGTTAGCAGCTTGACACCTGCCCAGGCTTTGCTTCTAGCCAGGAGTAGGATATGGGTGAATAAGCCACACCCTCTCTCTAGGTCTCCATTTTCTCAACAGCAAAATGTGTCAAGGGTTTGGTTTCCAAGATTTCCACCCCTTCTAACACTCAGCGATTAGAAAACACCAGGTTTGTGGCAGTTCCTAGGAGAGTAAATTACTTTAACAATGAGGCCATTTAGATTATCAAGGAGGTGGCTGGCTCTTGTGGAGCTAATGGTTTGCTTGATGGTCCAAGTACCTTGCTTGATGGCCCAGCTATAAGCCCGGAGTTGATTGCTTCCAGGACTGACTGCTGCAGAAATGCTGCAGAGAGAACGGAGGACACAGAAACTCCTGAGTCATACTTGTCAGGGCTCAGGCATTAGAAGCTCAGAGAGGACAAAACAACCTCCAGACTCTGACAGCACGGAGATGCCAACTCCTTCTGTGGTTCTGATCTCAAAATAAACCAGATCCTCCTGTTTCTCCTATTCATAGAAAGTCAGGGAGCAGGGGTGTGTGTGTGTGTGTGTGTGTGTGTGTGTGTGTGTGTGTGTGTGTGCGTGCAGGGGAAAAACTACCCAAACTAGCAGCCTACATAAGAAACTTCAACACTTATGGAATCACAGGATTTTAGATTGAAAGTGATTTTCTATTAACTCCTCCAAAAAAAGATGGGAAGGCTGAGGGAGTGCAAAGTCCTGTAGACTAGACTAGAAGCCAGGCTGATGTCTTTTTTGCAAAACACTAGTATACAACATTTACTAACTGGCTATGCTTTACCCAGTCCCCAGTGTAACCCATCCCTGCCACCCACCCCTCAACCACTAAAGAAAAGTAACTTGTAATGAGAGGGTAGGGGTGGGAAAAGAAAAAGATGATAACCAAGACTTTGGAGATCATTTTTTTTTTTTTTTTTTTTTGGTTAGAAGCTAAAGTTTTAAGAGTTCTCTGTGAAGCAATATTGAACCTTTATGATCAATGAAAAGAGAAACAGAACATGAATAGCCACACTGTAGTTCCTCTAGAGCCCAAGAAACGAGAAAAATCTTTGACCTCTTCTCTAAATTCTCTTTCAATCAATTTGCAAACCAAAGAGGATGACAGAACTCTTCAGCATTTTTCAGTCCTAAGCACTATTACATCCCTCCCTTGTTTAGAAACAAGGGACTGTTTATTAGTTGTATCAAGAAGGCGTGCCTTTAACTGTAATTGCTGTCTCTGAATCGGAGAAGGCAATGGCACCCCACTCCAGTACTCTTGCCTGGAAAATCCCATGGATGGAGGAGCCTGGTGGTCTGCAGTTCATGGGGTCGCTAAGAGTCAGACACAACTGAGCGACTTCACTTTCACTTTTCACTTTCATGCATTGGAGAAGAAAATGGCAACCCACTCCAGTGTTTTTGCCTGGAGAATCCCAGGGACGGGGGAGCCTGGTGGGCTGCTGTGTATGGGGTCGCACAGAGTTGGACATGACTGAAGCAACTTAGTAGCAGCAGCAGCTGTCTCTGAGTATGGGCTGATTATTAAGGCAGAATTCTGCTCTCCCCAGAAATGAGATTAAGCTCTTAGTCTGAAATTTTCACCCCAATTCTGGTAAATACATATTCGCTTTTAAGATTCTTTCAAAGAGAGATCAGGCATGATTCAAGGACACTTGTTCCCATCATACAGAATTGAAGTAAATGCACAGTCATTGCCCAAAGGAAAAATCTGTCCAAGGGATTCTCTAGGCAAGAATACTGAAGTGAGTTGCCATTTCCTTCTCCAGGGGATCTTCCCTGACCCAGGTATCAAACCCTGGTCTCCTGCATTGGCAGGTGGATTCTTTACCACTGAGCCAGCAGGGAACCCCTCTGTTGCACACTAGCTTATGAGGAATATTAAGTGGAAATCAACTACAAGAAACAGTCATGGGTTATCAGGTAATTAGTGTCCTTACATCCGCAGCATGACATATCTTTTCATTTTCATATTGTCCATGAAGAAAAGATCTTCCATAACAGCTTGAAAGAGAACCAAGAAGCTGACTCTTTTTCTTATTGAAGAAGCATTTACCCAATCTTCCCCATCACATCTTCAGTTCGTGGTCCTGGGTGTGAGAATAGCAAAGTCAGCCTCTGATCTAGTGACCTTGGTTTCCATCTGGTGTCCAGCATTCCTTTCTGATCAAGTTCTTGTTGGTACCATCCCCATAGTTGTTCCTGGGGTTTAACACACCCTGGGGCATTGTTTTAGTGTTCATATCTTGGTTACTGTTTCAGTAGCTGGAAATGGACTCTGAAAGAACATGGAGAGGAACAACCTAGGACCTAACTGCTGCAGCTGAAACACATAGAAGACACACGTGCACAGGCACGGTCTGCTGTGGTACCTCCTCCATCTCAGATAAAGGAAGTGAGCATACCATCCATCCACCAGCACTCACCCCCTTGTGACTTGTTTCTTCTGTTCATAATGACTCAGTCTCTTCTGGAATTGGGTGTAGACAGAGATGGTAGGAAGGAAGGGGTGTGGTTTGTCTTGTGGGGCATAGGAACAAGACAGTCTTCTTTCTCTTTGTTCTTGGCCACAACCAAGTGAAATGCAAAGGGGGATGTGACTTCCTGAATTTGTACCTGCCTTTTGCAGGGACTTTGAACGCCTTCTTTTCCTACCTGCTCATCACTTATGATTTTTCCCCCACCCTCAGTTTCTGGAACAAGTCTGAACCTAACCTAAAGTACAGGCTGTTTAAGCATCTCCCATGTTTGAGACTCAGCATCTGGTGTGTCCTAATCTTGAACTCCACTGGAGCGAAATGACTTCTACCATCATTTCTGTCCTTTTCCTGTATGGGTGTCTGCTGAGCACCACTTGCCTTTCATGAGTACTACCTTACTCTTTCTGGTCCCCTTTCCAATCCAAAAGTGAGTGTCTGGTATACTGAACGTGCATGCTAAGTTGCTTCAGTCGTGTCTGATCAACACGGATTTAGCCCCCCAGGCTTCTCTGTCCATGGAATTCTCCAGGCAAGAATACTAGAGTGGGTTTCCATGCCCTCCTCCAGGAGACTTCCCGACTTAGGGATGGAATCCGGGTCTCCTGCATTGCAGGCAGATTCTTACCATCTGAGCCACCAGGGAAGTTCATTTATTTCCTAGTAACTAACTAATTGTAACAGATCCATAACTCGGCAATTAAGAGTAACATATATTCCTTTCCCAAGGGAGAATGAATCAAATATTCCATGCAGGATCCTTTTATCATTTTGTTAACTACCCAAGAAGCAGAGAGCTCCTTTCATCCATTGCCTTAAATTATCGCAGGGTCTGCAATACAACCTGAGGTAGTAAATAGCTTCCATGTTGCACCTGATACATTTTGAGAGCCATTTAAAAAAATTATTTAAAAAATGACAGAAAACTGAAAGAAACTGAAAGAAGCTCAAAAGCAGGAGGAACAGACTGTGCTGTCCTTGCTTGTCATCAAATTATTCCTTTTGTCCTGGCATTAAGCAATAGATGGCAATAAAGAAACCCCAGGAGTGCAATATTCTTGAGATGGTATCAGGGTGGAAGATCAAACTCCTATACCATTCACGATCTCTCTGCTTTGCTCCTCAACCAAGAGGCTCTTATGCTTCTCTATACTGTTTCAGAGTGAAATACGTTTCTACAACGTTAGGGAGAATTTTTTTTAGTAGCTCAGAGCTCTTTCCTGTCTAAAGATTCTTTCTCTCAATAAGAGGCAAAGGAGAGAGGGAAAAAAAAAATCCTACCCTGAAAGTGAAAACAGATTTTATATAAGAAAACGTGGTATCTGCGCAAAGCCCAGGTTGCCTGTTGTTGGTGTCTAAGTGAGAACGAAAAGAACTTTCCTATGAAACTCCTAGTGGAGCAAAACCCTCGTAGCATCGAAATGACTCTCTCTGAAGTGATGAGTCATTGGAGTATGGGCGTCAAGACTCATGCCTGAGTATAACACCAGAAAATCCTCCAGCCTCATTTTCCTGACAAAAATCAATTCTAATTAATCAACTCACAGCTTAAAGTTACTAAACTATCTAGTAAAGATATTTGCAAAATATCTTTGCTCTCCTCTCTGCTCTGATCTAAATTAGAAAAAGAAAAAAAAAACACCTTTCAGGTTTTAAAGGATAATATTCTTGAAAGCAGGCAAGGAGGTGCAGCCTCCCAAAATACTCCTAGAAAAAGGAGAAGTTTGGAATTGGAGGGGAAGGTGGGGTTGCTGTGAGCAGGGGAAAGGAGGGCAAGAATGTTAAATAAGCTTCTTCAAAGGTAGGGGCTACTGACCACTGCAGTCCTCTAGGGGTTGCCCTGAGGAGAAAGAAAGATGAAAATCTTCACATTTCCACATGTAGGTCAACTATTATTCATGTAAACACACCAGAAAATTACCATAGCTGACATTTTCCAAATCAAGAGACATGGTTTCCTATTGGAGACCCCAGGTGTTCTGATTCCAGAATTAATGAGCACAGCTGGTTCTCAAAGAGGCAGCCACTTCAATAACCCATGTGCTGCTGCTGCTAAGTCGCTTCAGTTGTGTCTGACTCTGTACGACCCCACAGACGGCAGCCCACCAGGCTCCCCGTCCCTGGGATTCTCCAGGCAAGAACACTGGAGTGGGTTGCCATTTCCTTCTCCAACGCATGAAAGTGAAAAATGAAAGTGAAGTTCCTCAGTCGTGTCCAACTCTGTGCGACCCCATGGACTGCAGACCACCAGGCTCCTCCATCCATGGGAGTTTCCAGGCAAGAGTACTGGAGTGGGTTGCCATTGCCTTCTCCTTACCCATATGCTAGAAGTGCCCAAAGAACTTTCTGTCCTCGGTGTCTCCCCCACTGCTGGCCTTGGCACCCTCCCTATAGTTCTAAAATGATCTAGATCTGAATTAGTTATAGGTAATTAAAAAAAAAAAAAAAGACATCAAGGCAGCTGGTGTCTCACTGTGAGACCAATGATAAGGTGCTCATAATTCTCTAGCCCCTACAGTACTTGTTCTGACTTTTAGGGTTAAAGTCTCCTCTGAAAATCTTATACTATATGTGGTTCCTCTCTCCAGAAAAATGCACAGATGTAGGGAAATTTGAAGGTAGGTTCACAAATCTCTCCAAGTCTGCCTGTGAAGTCTACCCACCTCTCGGTTTCTTAGCTTTGAATTTCCTTCCCTGCGCTCATTCTCTAACCATGCTCCATCTCACCTCCTCCAAGAAGTCTTCATGGTTTGCCCCGTCTACACACCTCTAGTGCTTGCCATCTGTGCTGCCCTTTTGTGCTTTCTTAGAAGGTGCATTTTCTTTTCATTCAGAAGTGTCTTGTCCTGAAGGACCATTTGCTCTTTGAGAGCAAGTAGGCTATCTTCTTCAATTTTGAATCTCCAGAGCACTGAGTAGGAAAGAGGGAACCTGTTATGCCTCTTACCTAACACACAATTTCCCCCATTATGATCAGTTTCTGAGAGACTCAACATTTTCCATTAATATTAGAAAACAGCCACTGAAATATGTTATCCTCTACTTTGGACAGAGACTTCCAAGCCAAGGGGAGCTGAAGTGTGCTGGGGGACCCTCAGCAGGTGGAAACTGATTTTTTTTTTTAAATGAGAAAGCTTTTTTCGCTTTTAAAAAATAATTTATTTATTTATGACTGTACTGGGTCTTCATTCCTGTGTGGACTTTTCTCCAGTTGCAGAGAGTGGGGGCTACTCTCTAGCTGCAGTGTGTGGGCTTCTCATTGAGGTGGTTTCTCCTGTTGTGGAGCCACAAGGTGTATGGGCTTCAGTGTTTGCAGCTCCTGGTCTAGTTCCTTGACCAGGGATTGAACATGAGGCCCCCTCCACTGGGAGCTCGGAATGTTAGCCAGTGGACCAACAGGGAAGTGCTGGCTCCTGCCTTCCTATAGGTGCATGATTCACAGGGCTATCTGTTTGTGGCTTACTCTTTGGTTTAAACTGACTTTACTCACATACAAATATTGAGGAAGCAGAAATAGATAGGACATGGTATAATTTTCCCAAGGCTGAAATCAGCTTATCTACATCTAAGAGGACAAGCTAAGAAAGGCAGTATTGAAGTGTTAGTTTAGGAAGACAATTTTTCACTCACTCTTCTTTTATCTTAATATTTATAAGCACTAACATCAATTAAGCACCTTCTGTTTGCCCCTGACCTAACTATTGCAAACATACCTAATTTTCTAAGTGAACCTGTGAGGTGTGTATTATTATTTTGCCTTATCTTCAGATTACAATAATAATGTTGGGGAGATAAGTAGTTTCTCAGATAAGATCATATCAGTCGCTCAGTCATGTACGATTCTTTGTGACCCCATGAATCGCAGCATGCCAGGCCTCCCTGACCATCACCAACTCCTGGAGTTCACTCAGACTCACATCCATCGAGTCAGTGATGACATCCAGCCATCTCATCCTCTGTCGTCCCCTTCTCCTCCTGCCCCCAATCCCTCCCAGCATCAGAGTCTTTTCCAGTGAGTCAACTCTTCGCATGAGGTGGCCAAAGTACTGGAGTTTCAGCTTTAGCATCATTCCTTCCAAAGAAATCCCAGGGCTGATCTCCTTCAAAATGGACTGGTTGGATCTCCTTGCAGTCCAAGGGACTCTCAAGAGTCTTCTCCAACACCACAGTTCAAAAGCATCAATTCTTCGGCGCTCAGCCTTCTTCACAGTCCAACTCTCACATCCATACATGACCACAGGAAAGACCATAGCCTTGACTAGACAGACCTTTGTTGGCAAAGTAATGTCTCTGTTTTTGAATATGCTATCTAGGTTGGTCATAACTTTCCTTCCAAGGAGTAAGCGTCTTTTAATTTCATAGCTGCAGTCACCATCTGCAGTGATTTTGGAGCCCCAAAAATAAAGTCTGACACTGTTTCCCCATCTATTTCCCATGAAGTGATGGGACCAGATGCCATGATCTTCGTTTTCTGAATGTTGAGCTTTAAGCCAACTTTTTCACTCTCCTCTTTGACTTTCATCAAGAGGCTTTTTAGTTCCTCTTTACTTTCTGCCATAATGATGGTGTCATCTGCATATCTGAGGTTATTGATATTTCTCCTGGAAATCTTGATTCCAGCTTGTGTTTCTTCCAGTCCAGTGTTTCTCATGATGTACTCTGCATATAAGTTAAATAAACAGGGTGACAATATACAGCCAGTAGATGGTAATTAGCATAGAGTCTAATGCAGGTCATGAGACTTAAGCCCATACTTCCAATCCCTATGCTGTATTCATTACCAATTGCCTCTGTCCTAAAAAAAAAAAAAATTGATTCCATAATCCTGGAATTTGAAGTAATTCCCAATATTCTTGACCTCTTAGCCTTCATGCCCCCAAATCTCTTCCTAGCCAATGGAAAAGGCTTTGAAATAGGTTTGGGTTCAAATCCAGATATTGGTACCCTCTACAAAATTGAGGAAAATCAGGAATCCCATGAGGGTCCAGTGATTAGGGCTCTGCACTTCCATGGCAGGGGTCCTGGCTCAAGGAACTATCCTGCAAGCTGAGTTGCAGCTAAAAACAAAACCAAACCACACACACAACAACAAAACAGAAAACAATAATGATCAAAAAAAAAAAAGAAGATGAAAAAACACAGAAAAATCATTCCTCTTTTGCCAGGGTTGTGAGGGTTAAAAATGTGTGAGCACAGAGAAGATGGTCAAATGCTCACTACCTGTATGATTACAGCAATAATCAAGTGCCCAGAAGATACAACTATGACCTTCTAGTTAATTTTATCTACCCCTGGCTGATATCAGTGAGTGACACGGCTCTCAGATAAAACCTTCATGTATTATGGAATACAGCTGCTTACTCACTCAAGAACAAAGATAGGGCAGTCAAAGACACACAACTAAAGAGTAGGCCCTGCCCTCCACAATGACAAAGTAAATAATACAGCCTGCCTGGGGGCTGTGCCAAAAACACATGGGGGAAATCTAAAGTTAGTTTGTAAGTCTGATAAGAAAGGCAGAAAAATAAATTGATTCCTGGAACAGAGAGAAGAGCTTTAAACCACTAGAATATGGATCTTATTTCAAACAGTTTCAAGGGTAAGTGATTAATATGGAGCCTTGTTCAGTCCACTAGCAAAAACTGGAGTGAAAGCTTGAGATCCTGGAAGACAAGACCAACTCAATAGAAATGAAATAGTAGAGAAATGGGATCAGGAGACTGGAAATGCGGGGGGCTGTATGCTCCACACCCTTGCCCCTTAGTGCCCACCTCTGCTCCGGCAGCTTAAGCCCTCTACTCTGGGCACTCTCCTTGGTTTAAAAAGATCAGACTAATGTGGAAGGGCTGGGCAGTTTAGGATACAGTGAGGACTGTTCCCATCGCCCGTGGATACCCTAGGAGAGAGTCTTTATGTATACTATGCTCAGAAAGGGTAGGGTCACTCTGCTTCTCTGGCCTGATGCTTGGCACATTAGCGAGGGGCTGTAGTATATGCAATGTCTGCTCAGTCGCTCAGTCATGCCTTACTCTTTGCAACCCCATGGACTGTAGCCCACCAAGCCCCTCTGACCGTGGGATTCTCCAGGCAAGTATACTAGAGTGGGTTGCCATGCCCTCCTCGAGGATCTTCCTGACCCAGTGATTGAACCCAGGTCTCCTTCGCCACTTGTATTGCAGGCAGATTCTTTACCACCTGGGAAGCCCAATATATGCAATACAAGATCTTTTAGAATTGGCTTTTTCCTCCCACCCACAGTCACCACCTCCTTATTCCACCCTGGGAAGCTGCCATCAAGAAGAGCAGAAACAAGGACTGATTGTATAGCACAGGGAATTCTGCTCAATACTATGTAGGAGGAGAATCTGAAAAAGAATAGATACATGTATATGTATAACTGAATCACTTTGCTGTACACCTGAAACTAAGACAACATGGTGAATCAACAATACTCCACTATAAAATAAAAATTTTTTTTAAATTAAATTGAAAAAAAAGAAAACTCCACAAAATTCCTTAAAAGTCAAACCACTAAGAGGTTCCAGAGGGAGGGGTGTGTGTGTGTGTGTGTGTGCGGACGTGCACGTGTGTGATGTGCTTGGACTGTTTACTGCAGCATTTTGCACAGACCAGCACACATTTTCCGGGCTTCCTAGGTGGCTCAATTGGTAAAGAATCCGACTGCAATGCAGTAGACTCTGGTTTGATTCTTGAGTGGCTAAGTTCCCCTGGAGAAGGGAATAGGCTACCCACTCCAATATTCTTGGGCTTCCCTGGTGGCTCAGACAGTAAAGAATCTGCCTGGGTTCAGTTCCTGGGCTGGGAAGATCCCCTGGAGGAAGGCATGGAAACCCACTCCTGTATTCTTGCCTGGAGAACCTCATGGACAGAGGAGCCTGGTGGGCTACAGTCCATGGGGTCACAAAGAGTCAGACACGACTGAGCGACTAAGCACAGCACAGCACACCTTTTCCAGGGTGTTTCTGGTGCCCGCAGCAGTAACCCAGGGCCAAAACCGGTGTGATGAAAGGGTGCAGCCCTCTGAAGAGAAAACAGATCTGGGAATGGGCAGAGGAATTCTCTGTGGGGAAACCGCAGAAATAACTAAAAACGGACAGAGAAGATGCTTCTGGCCAACCACGGAGGGGAGTAATTAGATGGGGAAAAGGACAGAGCCCAGGGAGTCTCTAGCTGTCAAAATGTAAAAGCTAGAGCAGTAACTTTAGTGTAAAGGGGCACGCACGGGAGACCCGCGGCTTGGGAAAGTCGTTTGTGAAACAATGGCCGTGCTCTGAGCAGCCAGATCCAAGGTCCTTTCGGAGTCAGGAACGCCTTTATAAGGCAAGGAAAATAAAAGCTCCATTTATTTTTTCTCCCCAGAAACGCGCCAGTGCACAAATACACATCAGATGGGGCGCATTCTTGGGTGGTTCCTGTCCAGCCCCCTAGCTGGTCTACACTAACTACAGGGACGGCGTCCTGGGCCACAGCTGGGACGCCTTCCCTCTGCGAGTGGGAAGAAGAGGGGGCGCGCCCCCGCTGCAGAGAAGGGGTGACTCAGCATTCTCCGCCGCGCGCAGGAGAGCACAGGCACCGCCCGGAGCCCGAGCTCCCCCGCGCTTGGAGTTTTGGGCTGCCACCAACCTGGATGTCTCTTTTGACCGAGGAACCGCCCTTCTCTATCTGGCCCCGGCGCCCGCGGACTCCGGATGCAGCCTCCCGGGTGACTCACTCCGCGACCCTGGGTCCATGCAGGCTGGCTGGCCGCCCTGTGGTAGCCCTCAAGGGAGAGATAAAGTACAGCACAGCTGCCCCTCTTGCTCGTGGGACTGCCCTTCACCCCTCTGCAGCGCCCTTTGGCTCGGCTCTCCCTCGCACCCTCCTGCTCTCAGCTTTTTTTTTTAATTTCCCAGAAAAGTTGCAGCAATATTGAACCCTAAAGGATGCTGCAGCGGCAGCTTGCGGGGAGCCGAGGCAAGAGAGAGTCTCGGGTACCCGCGCAGGCATCCCACCCCGGGGCGGAGGAGGGACCCAGTGTGAAACAAAGATTTCCCACACATGTTTTGCACCAAACAGCGCACTGATGGGGAACCCAACTCTGCAGAAACTGAAGGCGACGCCTTAGGAGCCGGGTCTGCGCCCTGGGCACTTGCTGTCCCCACTTCGGCGCCCTGCTGAATCTCACCAGGAGGGGCGCTGCGGCAGCAGGCAAAGCGCTGTTCCAGGGAGTCAGCAGCCGCGATTGCTGTGGAGAGTTTTTCCAAAGAAATGGGGAGGCCGGCATGGCATAGAGCGTTCTGGGCACAACTGCATGGTTCAGGGAAGAGGAAACCCGGAAAGCATTTCCAAAAGAAAGAGTGGTGAGCTAAAGTGAAGTCGCTCAGTCGTGTTCGACTCTGCGACCCCGTGGACTGTAGCCTACCAGGCTCCTCCATCCACAGGATTTTTCAGGCAAGAAAACTAGAGTGGGGTTGCCATTTCCTTCTCCAGGAGATCTTCCCGACCCAGGGATTGAACCCATATTGTAGGCAGACGCTTTACCGTCCAAGCCACCAGGGAAGTCCAGGGAGGTGGTGAACTAAGTGGGAAGGAACTGAAAAAGAGGGTGTGTATGTATAGCTGATTCACTTTACTGTACAGTAACACAACATTATAAAGCAACTATCCACCTGGGTTCGATCCCTAGGTTGGGAGGATACCCTGGAGAAGGGAAAGGCTGCTCTCTCCAGTATTCTGGCCTGGAGAATGCCTTGGACTGTATAGTCCATGGGGTCACAAAGAGTCGGACAGTACTGAAAGACTTTCACTTTCATACAACAATAAAATTAATTTAAAAAAGAAAGGCACTAAAAACAAGCAGTTAAGTTTCTCTTTTTGATTCTCATTGGTTGACAGGCTGAAAATTTAATTAGCCCAGGCGCTCTTTCCTTCTATTTTATGCCACTTTCTAGCCCAACCTATTTAAATATTTATCCCAGATTCTTGGTGCAGCCAATAATCTTTAGAAAAAGTCTATTAACTCCTTTCCTATCCAGATCCATGTGTGTCCATCCTCCCCAATTCCTCTGACTTGTTCTCAGTCTCTCTTTGGGTGAGGTCTCCGGCCTCATAATTCCCCCCACTCATCCAAGTTGTTTTCTAGTGCTTCATACTATTTCCTTCACCCTATGCCTAACAGAGAAAAGGCAATTCAGTCACTCATTTTTACATGCTTTGGGCATTCTCTTTGCAATCCATGCCCTTAAGTCTCTCCTTAACGTAGAAATTTGATTTTTTTTTGTAGAAATTTAATTTTTTTTTGTCCCTATTTTGGATATTCTGTGGTTCTGTGATTGTTTTCATTCCTTTCTACCTTGAATGGGTTAATTGAAGCCTCTTTTTTGCTGTGTCCCTACGGAAAGGTTGCCTAATGACATAGCAGAACTATAAACTAAATGAATGTCTGTGACAAAGCAGATTCTCAGTGCTCGGGAGAATCTTAATGAGACAGAACTTGGGCCTCTGGCGAGACCTGCCAATGAGATAATGTCTCTGGTGGAAAAGATGAACTTGGGCTGTAACCTGTTAATGGCTGGACCAACCTCAGATCCCTTTGTGGACTCTTCTTGGCACAACTCTGAAACACACTGGTGTGTGCTTTCTCCTGCTCAGAGACTGATCAAAAGATGTGCCATTTGTGGACAGTGCAGTCAAGTTGCAAATTTGACCCATCAGAATGTATACAGTTCAAGAGAGACCAGGCGCCTGGTTTACAGGCAGGCATGTCCATCACCAGTGCTATACATAAAGACAAAGTGCTGCAGAAAGGACTTTGTGCTTTTAATACAGCTCCCTTTAGACTGAAATATGCCGGAAAACCTTGGAGTACTGGTCCAGGTATCTCCTTTTCTGAATAGGAAACTAGGCTCAGGCAGGTTAAGGGGCTGGCTAACTTTAGTTCCAACTTTAGAACCTAAGACTCTTCGTTCTCTTTGCTATGTTTTTTCTGTGTGTGCTGTGTCTGTGCTCAGTCACAGTAGTGTCCACCGTCTTTTCGACCCCATGGACTGTAGCCTTCCAGGCTCCTCTGTCTGTTGGATTCTCCAGGCAAGAAGAGTGTAGTGGATTGCCATTTCCTCCTCCAAGGGATCTTCCCAACCCAGGGATCGAACCTGTGTCTCTTGTGTCTTCTGTTTACCCCTGAGCCACCTGGGAAACCAGGATGCTCTGCCTCTCCCTCTCTCTCTCACACACACACATATATCTTTGGGAAGGTCGATGTGCTAATATCTTTTAATATTAGTTTCTTTAAAAAAAGATTTTTTTGATGTGGGCCATTTAAAAAGTCTGTATTGAATCTGTTACAACATTGCTTCTGTTTTATGTTTTTTTGGCTTTCTGACCGCAAGGCACCTGGAATCTTAACTCACTGACTAAGGATTGAACCCACATTCCCTCCATTGGAAGGCAAAATCTTAACCACTGGACTGCCAGGGAGGTCCCAAATACTACCTTTTAATACTTTTAATAGTAAAAGAATGTTCACACTATTATGAACAGAATGTTCACATTCTTTTACTGTTACAAGTCAGTAAGTTAATCATCAGGCAATGTCTTGAAGGAAGGAGAGATGCACCGGGATGGGTGGATGAGGGGGTTGTGAAAAAATTGTCACCATGGAGTCTCTTGGATATCCTTCCAGTTGACACATTGGTGCACTTGAAGGCAGCGGGTAGGTCAAGAAGCAGAGGACCATTCCTGCCTAATGAGCAGTCTGGCTGGAAGGCAGACACACTGCAGTCCCCGTTCCAGTCGGTGTACAGCTCAAACAATTGCTTTAGACATGCCAAGATGAACTGCTTACCATTCTTCAACCTCTTCGTCTCTCTTCCGGCCGCTGAAGAGTGGGGATGGGGGGGCGGTGAGGGCCATCCTTATGCGGCAGAGAGCTACATACTTAAACAGCCCTAGCTCTCAATTTAAACTGTCTGAGTGTCTGACATTTTAATCTATCTAAAAGCTTTCTTCATAAATGAGCCGGTTGCAGGCAGTCACTAGTCAGCTTTAAGGAGGTGAGCTGAGCTAAGAAGGGCTGCAGCAATAAACACAGTTATGCCCAGATTTGGAAAGTGGGAGCTACTCAGAGCAATTGTGGTGGACCAATGAGGAAAATGGCATTTGGGCTTCAGGTTCTAAATCTTATGGTGACTTTTTCCTCTCCTTTGTGCACTTTTACATTGTTTGGATGAATCGGAGTCTTATAGGCAATAATGCTTGGTCAGCCATACGACCTTATGAAGTCAAAGATCAGCTAGGATAGACAGGAACATAATTTAAGACATATGGACATCTCTGATCACTTACCTTTTTTCTTCTTTTTAAATAATAAGTACAAAGACAGTTCATCAATAAATCAAAGATGTTTATCCCATAGTCATGTCTCCTGCAGTCCCCTTGGGTCTTGTAATGTCACCCGTCTGGCTAAAAGAATACATTTGTCCATGAATGATGTTGTAAATTTTACCACAATTCCATGCTTCGTGATGCATTGATTGTATTATGAGAAGAGAAGGGAAACAAATAAACCAAGCTGAATGTATAATATGGCCATTAAAGTTGTTCAGATTTGACTTTGGCAAGAAATATTAAATATAAAAGCCCTTTGATGATTTTGTGTTTCAAACATAGAACAGAGACTCAATATACTCAATCATGACGGTCTCCAGAAAGAACATTAAGGAATAAAGATTATGAGCAGATGAAGAGGGAATATTCAAATAAAAAATATTTTTCTGTATCTTCATATTTTAGCAAAAATTCCACTTTTAAGAAGTGAAAGATTTTAATTAAGGAATTTAATGAAAGAGTTTGGGAGCATAAGCCTTACAAATACTGATTCACAATGCTGTACACTTGAAACTGCAAATTAACTATACTTTAATAAAAAATTACAAAATTAAAAATTTTAAAGTGTTTGGATGTCCTATTGATTAAGAGGAAAAATAAAATCCAAGTAAAGTAGAAATAGGTTTTTTCTTCTCTATTAATTCTTCATACAACAAACTGCCAATTTGATTCTAATACATTAAAAAAAAAAGTTATATTGTATTCAGGGCAGTTCAAAGTAAGCTTGTGGAATCAAGATTTTTTTTTAAATTTTGGAGTTCCCTGCCTTCTCCAATCTGCCCTTCTCCTGCCCTTTATCTCCTCAAAAGCTTTTCCTCACCCAGCCAAACCTTTTCTTAGCTAAGAATCTGGCAACAGTCACACCTTCATGGGAACATAGAAGCTTCTATCAAAATAGGAGCACCACTGGGGCAGTAACATTTTAAGACATATCTGAGTTTGAAATTAAAAGGTTTGGATTCCAGAACATAAAATATTTTGATAAGAGGAATAGAGAAGGTATCTGGGAAGCAGAAATTCCTTCCAGAATACCCCGGAAATAATCCTGGCTGGGTAAGTGATGGAGGTGTGGTCTCATTGGATGACAAATTATTATTATGAATCAGTTCAGTTCAGTTCAGTCACTCAGCCGTGTCTGACTCTTTGTGACCCCATGGACTACAGTACGCCAGGCCTCCCTGTCCATCACCAACTCCCGGAGCCTACTCAAACTCCTGTTCATTGAGTTGGTGATGCCATTGAACCATCTCATCTCTTGTCATCCCCTTCTCCTCCTTCTTCTCTTTCAATCTTTCCTAGCACCAGGGTCTTTTCCAATGAGTCAATTCTTCGTTTCAAGTGGCCAAAGTATTGGAGTTTCAGCTTCAGCATCACTCCTTCCAATGAATATTCAGGATTGGTTTCCTTTAGGATGGACTGGTTGGATGTCCTTGCAGTCCAAGGGGCTCTCAAGAGTCTTCTCCAACACCACAGTTCAAAAGCATCAATTATTATGAATGCACGGCTGTATTTGTATAGCCCTTAGAAGCCTGGGTGCTGGGGTCACATCTGCAGAGTCCCCACTTTATCCCTTACTAGTTGTTGGAATTTGGGCATGGCTCTGTTTTCTCCCTTCCGAATACTAACCAGGCCTGACCTTACTTAGCTTCTGAGATCAGACAAGATCGGGTATGTTCAGGGTGGTATGGCCATAGACAAGATTGTCTTCTCATCTGTAATACAGTGCTCACAACAGGCCCACCCCATCCAGGGTGGCGGGAGGATGAGAAAATGTCCTGCTTACTTAGTGTCTGGAACATGCTCAGCCCTCAATACATCTTCACCATAATTATTTTTCCTTTTACAATTGAACACAAACCTAGGTGTTAAGAGATCAGGCTTATTGTTTATATACTTATTTTTCCTGTTTTTCATTTCTTGAATAATTTTCTACTTTATAAGTTTTCAAGGGAATTTTTTGACGGTTCAGTGGTTAGAACTCTGGACTTTCACTGCAGGGGACTGGCTTCAATCCCTGATCAGGAAACTAAGATCCTCCAAGCTGTGTGGTGCAGCCAAGAAAAAAAGTTTTCAAGTCATTTGGAACATATCATTTCAATGTCCCCAGTTCTTGTGCCAGTAACTGCAGTAAATTACACTCTAGAAAAGGACTTTAAGATTAAAGAAAGAACGGAGGGCCTGAATCTTGCCAGGCTGGAATTTAAAGCCTTGTAGCAGCCATTTAGTGACTGAGCATGCATGCACGCAGCTGTCATTACTTTTATTCACCCTCCCTTAAATTTACATTCAGTGCACATTATTAACTGCCAATTTACTAAAGCCCTGGGCTAGGAACATTATTTTGCTTAACCATTACACAGTGATGTAACTAGGGCTTCATAAATAAGGAAACCAAGACCTAACAAGAGGAGAGGTCCTTGTCTAAATTACCCAGTAGTATTTGGTTAAGGCTGAGAATTTAGGCATAGTTTTCTCTCGATTTAAATCTGGGCATTGATTCTTTTTTTAAAAAGGGTTCTCTTGGAAGACCAGTTTACAGTTTAGATTAATTTAGTTTTCCTTAACCTTTTAGTTCTGTTGCTGCTGCTGCTAAGTCGCTTCAGTTGTGTCCGACTCTGTGTGACCCCCTTCCACGGCAGCCCACCAGGCTCCCCCGTCCCTGGGATTCTCCAGGCAAGAACACTGGGGTGGGTTGCCATTTCCTTCTCCAATGCATGAAAGTGAAAAGTGAAAGTGAAGTCCCTCAGTCGGGTCCGACCCTCAGCAACCCCATGGACTGCAGCCTTCCAGGCTCCTTGGTCCATGGGATTTTCCAGGCAAGAGTACTGGAGTGGGGTGCCATCGCCTTCTCTGAACCTTTTAGTTCTAAAAAAACTAAATAAAAATTATCTCTCATTGTATCAAAACCGAACACAGGACGGGTAGAGTAGAATGCAAATTATTGCAAATTAAGCCAACTCCAGTCGGTTTAATAGCATGAACACGCCCCTGGCTGCACATGGTTACCAGATCGAGGTGTGTGCTGGAATGCCCACACATAAACGCATGTCTCAACTAAGCCTCAAAGGGGAAGGAAAGGGACACATTCATTTCGGCATTTTTCAAGGTGGGGAGACTGAGTCTGTGCTCATTTGAAAATAATTTTTAAAGCAAACCATGAGTTAATACAAAAGGGTTGGACTCACTGGATTGATGCAGTGTGTGTGCACATGTATACTTTTAATAGGTAATCACAAAGATGTATCTTATCTTAGCGTGAGGCCGAACTTCCTGTATGTAAAAGCCATAAAGAGAATTGCAAAGGGAAAATGCTTGTCTACTTACCAGTTGGTTATTTACCACAAATATAATAAAAGCATTTGGTTAGAAATTTATAAGACATAAGCTAACAATCCAAATGGGAAGGGAGTGGATGTAAATGTACTGTTTCCAGAACAACAAAAAAAAAACAGAACAAAATGAAAAAACAACCATTTAGCTACCTATTTAATCAGGCAAGGACAAGTCAAAGCAGTGACAATATGTACTTTGCCTATTAAATAATGAGATTTATTAATATTATTATTTTTAAGATGTTAGATTTATGATGTCAAATTTCATCTGGTTGCTTAATTTTTTTTTTTTATTGTGGTGAAAGTCACATTACTATAAAGCATACTATTTTAACCATATTTAACCGAAGAGTTCAGTGGCACTAAGGACGTTCACCTTGTTATGCAACTCTCACCATCATCCATCTCCCAAATTTTTCACTTGCCTAATCTGAAAGATTTAAATAATGATTATGTTCAATATTAATGAAGATTTTGAGAATTAGATGTTACCATACTCTGGTGGAGAGGCTTGAAAACTGTTCATCTACTCTGAACAAAATAAGGTATAAGGACATATTATAAGGAAACAGTATAAGAAGGGACAAAAATGTATGTGTAGAGATATTCATTGCCATATTATTAATATTAATAAGAAACTGGAAATCTAGTCTCATGTTCAACAAGATGACATAAATTAAACATATTATAATTCACAACATGTGAAAGAAATTTAAGAAGCTTTTCAAATGAGTCATGGATAATTAACTATTTGAAAGTATGCTTTAAAAATACATAATATTCAGTTAAAAAAATAAGATTTAACATTACAATAGATATAATCCCAATTTAGGTAAAATATCACAGAAACATGCATGAATGTTTTGAGAAGTCTAAAGCAGAATATGCTAAGATATTAACAGCAATTTTCTTTGGTGATTTTCTAAGAATTTTACTTGTGCAAAATTGTTTCGGAGTTGCTATACTAGGCATTTTTGACCCTGAAGCCACCCCACATCCACCTCCTCACTTATCCATCACCTCTCATCCTTTGTGAATTTAAAAGGGACTGGAAGGAACATCATGACCATTCATTTAGTTATTATTAGGCATGTGTATGTGTGTGACACCTATTCCAGCTACTGTCCTGGGGCTTATTCCTAGGTCAGAGGGTTGGCTGTGTGTTTTCTTTTTTTCCTGCTGTTGTTGGTATTGTGCCTCAATGGAGCATTCATTGTCCCAGAATTTTACTACTGAGTTTTCTAGACAAGAGGCTTGATGAAGTCTTCATTCAGTGGGTTTGTCAGGAGGAGGTTGTACATTTCCTTTGTCCTGAGTCTCTGCTGAGAGAAAGTAAATGGGAATTTCAGCTACAGCACACAAAACTGACTGTCTGCTGTCACTGAAATTGTAACTAGTAGCATCCCGTGATTGGATGTGTTCGGATGTTCCTGTCTTCAGCTTCATTTGCCCTAAGTATACTTTATGAATTTAAAGAAAAGCTTGTAACATCATAGAATGTCAGACATGTGGTGAAACATCACCTCTACAAAACACACCCATATAAACGTTATAAAAATCTTAGATTATACCCTTTACTGAGACCCACGCTCAGCCACTAAAAATACCATCTTTGATTTTAAAAAAATGGAAGTATATACCCATCTATCTCCTTCTTCCTTCACCTCAGTTTTGGTACCATTTGGATAGATGGAAACTGCAGGGGCTCAACCATAATTATTTTATAAATAATTAATAAGGCACTACTATTATTACTTTTAAAAAAGAATCCCATTTGGGAATGAGTCTCTTGATAGTAGCTGAAGTTTAATTTAGCCAAATAACTGTTCCACATTAGCTAACGTGGCCCATTATTTTTAGGCTCAGAAGATATTTCCAGCTATGCTGAGACAGTGGTGATCCATCACTTGTTCTGGAAGCCAGTTTCTTGGCCTGCCAGTGATGTATCTGGACTTATTACTTTCCTGTGATAGTGGGATAAAATGAGTTTAGTACTGTATTACCCAAGTGTCCATAGGAGAACCTATGCAATTCACTTCAATGCTATCTTCTTTATAGAGTTCAAGTACTAAATAAACTCCTTTTTAAGACTTCTGATATGAAGTTAAGTGAAAACATGGATATTATAGACTTGCTAACTATGTGAATAGTGGTCGTGTTAGTTGCTCAGAGATGTCTGACTCTTTGCAACTCATGGACTGTAGCCCACGAGGCTCCTCTATCCATGAAATTCTCCAGGCTAGAATATTGGAGTGGATTGCCATTCCCCTCTCCAGAGGATCTTCCCGACTCAGGGATCAAACCCAGGTCTCCTTCATTGCAGGCAGATTCTTTACTGTCTGAGCCACCAGGGAAACCCAACTATGTAACTAGGCTATGTAAATATCTTTAGTTGACTATAATATACATACATTTAAAGACAACCTATCAAAATTAACTGTGTGAAGATTTTTGAAAACCATATTTTCTTTAGTATACATTTTTGGTAGCTTCTAAACTTTGCATGTGTCATTTTTTGCTAGCAGAAAAAAAGAGTTGGCTAGAACAGAATGTGAGCTTTTTGAAGGCTTTGCCCTGATCTACAGAATGCATTGTGAGACATTTCTACCATATGCAGAGGGATTTCAATCTGATGACCTGACTTCTATCATATCATTAAAAATAATTGACTGCAAATGCAATCCTGGGGACTTTATTATCTCTATCTGGCATCTGTGGCTTACAGTGAGGAAACTGATACTTAGGTAATTAGAGGGCACGTGGTATCTTGATCTCACTGTAAGACTCGTTCCACTGTGAGCAACGACCCACATGACAGAAATCCAGCCAGAAGAGGCAAAATCTAAGCAAATAAGGGAGATTTCCAATTTTTCTCAGAAGTAACTTTTGTATTTACTTTGGAGACAGTAACTCCAAAGTTGGAGAAGGCGATGGCACCCCACTCCAGTACTTTTGCCTAGAAAATCCCATGGACAGAGGAGCCTGGTAGGCTGCAGTCCATGGGGTTGCTAGAGTCGGACACGACTGAGAGACTTCACCTTCACTTTTCACTTTCATGTATTGGAGAAGGAAATGGCAACCCACTCCAGTGTTCTTGCCTGGAGAATCCCAGGGACGGGAGGCCTGGTGGGCTGCTGTTTATGGGGTCGCACAGAGTTGGACACGACTGAAGCAACTTAGCAGCAGCAGCAGCAGCAACTCCCAAGTAAATACAAAGAAAAGTTAGTTGCTCAGTCAAGTCTGACTGTTTGTGACCACCAGGCTCCACTGTTCATGGGATTTCCCAGGCAAGAATATTAGAGTAGGTTGCCATTTCTTTTTCCAGGGTTCCTGGACCAGGGATTGAACCCGAGTTTCCTGCATTGGCAGGTGATTTCTTTACCACTTGAGTCACAGAAGCCCTCCTTCTTTCAAAGCCTAATATAAATATTGGTTCTTTTGGGATATTTTTTGGAGTCCTCAACCAGAAACAATCTCTTTCTCAGTCTTGTGAACTCCTTTAACTTGGTTCTCCCTCTCCTACAGTCTTCACAGTTTCCTTAAGATAATTTATTTACGTACTATAAGCTCTACAGGTAAAGTTGCTGGTGGGTGACGTGGATATCTGCTGTGGATTGTTTATGTCCTCTCCTAACACTAATTCCTATTGGGATGACATTTGGAGGTGGGCCTTTGAGAGGTAATTAGGTCATAAGGGAGAAGCCCCCTTGAATGGGTATGTGCTCAGTCACTCAGTCATGTCTGACTCTTTGCAATCCCATGGACTGTAGCCTGCCAGGCTCCTCTGTCCATGAAATTCTCCAGGCAAGAAGATTGGAATGGGTTACCATTGCCTCCTCCAGGGGATCTTCCCAACTCAGGGATTGAACCTGAATCTCTTACATCTCCTGCACTGGCAGGTGCATTCTTTACCCCTGTGCCACCTATGGAATTAGTGTCCTAATAAGAAGAGACATGAAAGAGGTAAGTCCTCTTTCTCTCTCTCTCCCTGTCATGTAAGGACACAGCAAGAAGACCAGGAAGTGGGCTTTTGCCAGACAACCAACAGACATCTGTTAGCACCTTGATCTTGGACTTCTCAGCCTCCTGAAGTGCAAATAAACTGTAACATAAATGTTTAAGCCATGAAGTCTATGATATTCCATTATAGAAGCCCAAACTGACTCTGTCAGTATATTCTTTATATATAATTCTTTATTCATTTGTTTATTTATTTTTGGCTGCAATGAGTCTCTGTTGCTGCACATGGGCTTTCTCTGGTTGTGGTGAGTGGGGTCTACTCACTAGTTGCAATGTACAGGCTTCTCATTGTGGTGGCTTTTCTCATTGCAGAGCAAAGAGTCTAGGCACATGGGCTCAGTAGTTGTGGCCCATGGGCTTGGTTGCTCTATGGCATGTGGAATCTTCCCTTACTAGGGATTGAACTCATGTCCCCTGCACTGACAGTCAGATTCTTAACCACTGGACCATGAGGGAAACCCTCAATATCTTATTAATATCTGTTTTTCAGAGACCCAGGCACATGGTCGATGTTGCTGGATGCTGAATGAATGCTGAACAGAATGTGTAATATCCAGTGATTCATTTCTGGAGTCACTTGTAAGATATGTGTTCACTTTAAATCCTTAGCTGCACATATATTGGGAAAAAAACAAGGATTCAAAATTACACTTGGTTGTCATTCTCCCATGGCCTTGAGAACTGATTCCTGCTCCCCACTGTCCCCCAGTCATCACCACTGTTGGCTCAAAATAAGAGCCATAAGAATTGAACTTGAAAGGTGGATGAACCTAGAGCCTATTATACAGAATGAAGTAAGTTAGAAAGAGAAAAACAAATATCGTATACTATTGCTTATATGTGGAATCTAGCGAGATGGTACTGATGAACCTATTTGCAGGGCAACGGTGGAGACACATAGAGAAAAGACTTACGGACACGATGGGGAGAGGGGAAGAAGGAGAAGGTGGGAGAGAGTAACATGGAAATACACACTGCCATATGTGAAACAGACAGCCAGTGGGCATTTGCTGGATGACTCAGGGAACTCAAACTGGGCTCTGGCTCCAGGGGCTCTGAAACAACCTAGAGGGATGGGATGGGGAGGGAGTTGAGAGGGAGGTTCAGGAGGGAGGGGACATGATGGCTGATTCATGTTGATGTTTGGCAGAAACCAACACAGTATTGTAAAGCAATTATCCTTCAATTAGAACAGACAAATTTAATTATTAAAAATAAGATAAATATTAATAAATAAAAATTTTAAAATAAAAGAGTTGAATTTGAGACACACTGGAGCAATTATGTCCATGACCAGCAAAACTAGAATGATTAGTGCAATGAAAAGCAGCTTCTGTGCAGATCAACAGCACACTTTCCAGACACTGAACTCAGCCTATATGAGTGTGATTACATCTGGGAGTGGGGGTATCGACTAGAGTGCTGTCCCTGCCCTTCTTCACAGGGAAGTGCCCTGTGATGTAGGTTTGAAGTTGGCACCAGTTTGGGGTTCCCTCTGTATGGAGTGGATATTTCATGGTCACTATGTGTTTGGTGGGGTTGGGAATCTGGATGGTAACTGAGGAGTTGTGGCTCATTATCATAATGTTTGTCATTGATAGAGGGCTAACAACTTGCTTCCCTGGTGGCTCAGTGGTAAAGAAGCCACATGCCAATGCAGGAAATGCGGGAGACATGGGTTGTATCCCTGGGTGAGGAAGATCCCCTGTAAAAGGAAATGGCAGCCCACCCCAGTATTCTTGCCTGGGAAATCCCACGGACAGAGGATCCTGGTGGGCTACAGTGCATGGGTTCGAAAAAAGCTGGACACTATTGAGTGACTAAACAACAACAACAGGCTAGGCACTGTGCTGGGCATCTGTGCACTGCTGGCTCCCCCAACCCTCCTCTGAAGGAGCAGAACTGCTGCTGCTAAGTCGCTTAAGTCGTGTCCGACTCTGCGACCCCATAGACAGCAGCCCACCAGACTTCCCCGTCCCTGGGATTCTCCAGGCAAGAACACTGGAGTGGGGTGCCATTGCCTTCTCCGGGAAGGAGCAGAACAGTTAGCTTCAATTATGGACCTAGAAACAAAGGCTTACCGTGGTTAACTAACTTGGTTTGGGTCACAGCAAGAGCATGTGGGAGGGGCCGACTCTGAGCAGCCTGGCTGCCTCCAAGCTCAGGCTTCTGCCCCATCAGCGTGCTGCACATGATATTCCCCCACCACATACACATGCACACCCTGTCTCACCAAAAGAAAGCCCTTGACTGAGGGTTGGGGAATAGAAAAAGTGTGTTAACAGAGAAACGTGTCAAAGATTCCTTTCCCAAAACAAATGCTTCATGGATCCAGTGTTTTATGACTCTACATGCAATTTTGCAAATGGTGTGTTTGGCTCCAGTGGATCTTTCCTGACACCTTAATTAGTTCTAGTGACTGCTTTGATGTTTTTAGGCATTCAAGGAGAGAAAGACACGAGGAGTCCTGCTAAGTCTGTTCTGGAAAACCAGTGCATTTTTTTCAGCAGTCTATTGACTTATCTACCAACAGTACTAGAGTCATCGAATCAAATCTCATTTCTTTTTGAGAAACTGGGACACTCTTCACAGGCCATCAGAAAGGTTAAGGTTCCTAGCTTTAAAGAGAACTGGACGAGAACTTTCAGAACCAGGCAACCGTTTAATCTCCACTCCTCCACCCTGGCTGCTTCTCCCAAAGGCATCTCAAGCTCCAGCCAAACTGGTTCTTAAACTGTCCCAACTGTCATCTTTAAGCTTCTGCTCATGCTCTTCCTTCTATCCAAAATACACTTGGTTATTGACCTGGACAGTGGATATATGTCCGTCAGGACTCGGGTTGTTTCTGCCTTTGGGAGGAAGGCAGAGCTGTAGTAGTACGGCCACTAAGCATGCTGACTTCCATATCAGACAGACATTACTCCATGTCCTGCCGCTGTAACCATGAACATGCACCCTAACCTCAAGAAGCATCTCATCTGTTAAATGGGCACAAGTGGAGAAACTTCAATGGAGGGCAGCTGCTGAGATGAAATAATTCCTGAGAACATTTACCATCTTTAGGAGAACACAGCTAAGCTCTTGGTGAATGTTGGCTCTGATTGTTGTCGGAGGGGAAGTCCTCCCCGACACTTCCTTTCCCACCACTGGCTAAAGACGTTGCCTTTTACTTATGGTGCAGTGGCCTGTGTGCCAGCCCTGGCATAGCAGTTACTATACTAGCTACTGTCAGATTGTTTATCTCCTTCTTGAGACTGAAAACTCTTCCAGGACAGGGACTGTGAACCTAAATTCTTCATATCAAATGCCTGCTACAGTAGCTAATATATATGAGACATTTTTTTTAAAAGAAAATATTTTAAATCTTTTAGTATAATACCTTGCAAAGTTTATATGCAGAGTACATCATGAGAAATGCTGGGCTGGAGGAAACACAAGCTGGAATCAAGATTGCCAGGAGAAATATCAATAACCTCAGATATGCAGATGACACCACCCTTATGGCAGAAAGTGAAGAGGAACTAAAAAGCCTCTTGATGAAAGTGAAAGAGGAGAGTGAAAAAGTTGGCTTAAAGCTCAACATTCAGAAAACGAAGATCATGGCATCTGGTCCCATCACTTCATGGCAAATAGATGGGGAAACAGTGGAAACAGTGTCAGACTTTATTTTTCTGGACTCCAAATCACTGCAGATGGTGATTGCAGCCAGGAAATTAAAAGCTGCTTACTCCTTGGAAGGAGTTATGACCAACCTAGATAGCATATTGAAAAGCAGAGATATTACTTTGCCAACAAAGGTCTGTCTAGTCAAGGCTATGGTTTTTCCAGTGGTCATGTATGGATGTGAGAGTTGGATTGTGAAGAAAGCTGAGCGCCAAAGAATTGATGCTTTTGAACTGTGATGTTGGAGAAGAGTCTTGAGAGTCCCTTGGACTGCAAGGAGATCCAGCCAGTCCATCCTAAAGGAGATCAGTCCTGGGTGTTCATTGTAAAGACTGATGCTAAAGCTGAAACTCCAATACTTTGGCCGCCTCATGCGAAGAGTTGACTCATTGGAAAAGACCCTGATGCTGAGAGGGATTGGGGGCAGGAGGAGAAGGGGATGACAGAGCATGAGATGGTTGGATGACATCATCGACTTGATGGACATGAGTTTGAGTGAACTCTGAAAGTTGGTGATGGACAGGGAGGCCTGGCATGCTGCAGTTCATGGGGTTGCAAAGAGTCTGACAGGACTGGGCAACTGAACTGAACTGACTGATGGTACAATATCCTCTGTCCATGGAATTCTCCAGGCAAGAATACTGGAGTGCCATACCCTTCTCCAGGGGATCTTCCTGACCCAGGGATTGAACCCAGATCTCCTGCAATGCAAGCAGATTCTTTCCTGTCTAGGCTGCCAGGGAAGCCCCAGGGGCTGGCAACCAGGCATTTAATAAGTAAAGAGATGACTGATATTTTACAGCTCATTTATTCCTTCAAGTATTACCTTTACTTACCATGATCTCATTTGGGCTTCACATGAGATAGGCATGGCAGAAAATCACATTGTATAGCTGAGGAGGGAATGAAATGAGTTATCTAGAGTCAACAGCAAATGAGAGACAGAGTTTAGTTTGTACTGCAGGCACTCTGACTCTTTGTTGGGTGCTCCTTCGGGGGAAGCTGAGGAGCACACAGATTAGGAGCATGGGCTCTGGGAGCAGCCAGACCTGATCACAAGATCTTCCCTCCTCCTCACCAGCTGTGACCCTGGGACAAGTTATTTTTATGTCCCAAATATCCATTTGTGGTTGTTTAGTCACTTAGTCATGTCTGACTCTTTGAGGCCCCATGGAATATAGCCTGCCAGGCTCCTCTGTCCATGGGATATCCCAGGCAAAAATACTGGAGTGGGTTGCCATTTCTTTCTCCAGGGGACCTTCCCAACCCAGGGATCAAACCCGAGGATCCTGCATTAGCAGACAGGCTCCTTACCATCGAGCCACCAGGTTCAGTTCAGTGGCTCAGTCGTGTCCGATTCTTTGCGAACCCATGAACCGCAGCACACCAGGCCTCCCTGTCCATCACCAACACCTGGAGTCCACCCAAACCCATGTCCATCGAGTCGGTGATGCCATCCAGCCATCTCATCCTCTGTCATCCCCTTCTCCTCCTGCCCTCAATCTTTCCCAGCATCAGGGTCTTTTCACCTGAGTCAGCTCCTCACATCAGATGGCCAAAGTATTGGAGTTTCAGCTTCAACATCAGTCCTTCCAATGAACACCCAGGACTGATCTCCTTTAGGATGGATGGGTTGGATCTCCTTGCAGTCAAAGGGACTCTCAAGACTCTTCTCCAACACCACAGTTCAAAAGCATCAATTCTTTGGCGCTCAGCTTTCTTTATAGTCCAACTCTCACATCCATACATGACCACCAGAAAAACCATAGCCTTGACTAGACGGACCTTTGTTGGCAAAGTAATGTCTCTGTTTTTTAATATGCTATCTAGGTTGGTCATAACTTTCCTTCCAAGGAGTAAGTGTCTTTTAATTTCATGGGCGCAATCACCATCTGCAGTGATTTTGGAGCCCCCAAAATAAAGTCTGACACTGTTTCCTCTGTTTCCCCATCTATTTGCCATGAAGTGATGGGACCAGATGCCATGATCTTCGTTTTCTGAATGTTGAGCTTTAAGCCAACTTTTTCACTCTCCTCTTTCACTTTCATCAAGAGGCTCTTTAGTTCTTCTTCACTTTCTGCCATAAGGGTGGTGTCATCTGCATATCTGAGGTTATTGATATTTCTCCTGGCAATCTTGATTCCAGCTTGTGCTTCCTCCAGCCCAGTGTTTCTCATGATGTACTCTGCTGCTAAGTCGCTTCAATTGTGTTGGACTCTGTGTGACCCCCATAGACGGCAGCCCACCAGGCAGCCCACCAGGCTCCCCTGTCCCTGGGATTCTCCAGGCAAGAACACTGGAGTGGGTTGCCATTTCCTTCTCCAATGCAGGAAAGTGAAAAGTGAAAGTGAAGTCACTCAGTCATGTCTGACTCTTAGCGACCCCATGGACTGCAGCCTACCAGGCTTCTCCGCCCATGGGATTTTCCAGGCAAGAGTACTGGAGTGGGGTGACATTGCCTTCTCTGCATGTTGTACTCTGCATGTAAGTTAAATAAGCAGGGTGACAATATATAGCCTTGACATACTCCTTTTTCTATTTGGAACCAGTCTGTTGTTCCATGTCCAGTTCAAACTGTTGCTTCCTGACCTGCATACAGGTTTCTCAAGAGGCAAGTCAGGTGGTCTGGTATTCCCATCTCTTTCAGAATTTTCCAGTTTATTGTGATCCACACAGTCAAAGACTTTGGCATAGTCAATAAAGCAGAAACAGATGTTTTTCTGGAACTCTCTTGCTTTTTTGATGATCAAGCAAATGTTGGCAATTTGATCTCTGGTTCCTCTGCCTTTTCTAAAACCAGCTTGAACATCTGGAAGTTCATGGTTCACATATTGCTAAAGCCTGGCTTGGAGAGTTTTGAGCGTTACTTTACTAGTATGTGAGATGAGTGCAGTTGTGTGGTAGTTTGAGTATTTTGGGCATTGTCTTTTTTTGAGATTGGAATGAAAATTGACCTTTTCTAGTCCTGTGACCACTGCTGAGTTTTCCAAATTTGCTGGCATATTGAGTGCAGCCCTTTCACAGCATCATTTTTTTAGGATTTGAAATAGCCAACTGGAATTCCATCACCTCCACTAGCTTTGTTCACAGTGATGCCTCCTAAGGCTCACTTGACTTCACATTCCAGGATGTCTGTCTCTAGGTGAGTGATCACACCATCGTGATTATCTGGGTCGTGAAGCTCTTTTTTGTACAGTTCTTCTGTGTATTCTTGCCACCTCTTCTTAGTATCTTCTGCTTCTGTTAGGTCCATACCACTTCTGTCCTTTATTGAGCCCATCTTTGCATGAAAAGTTCCCTTGGTAGCTCTAATTTTCTTGAAGAGATCTCTAGTCTTTCCCATTCTGTTGTCTTCCTCTATTTCTTTGCATTGATCACTGAGGAAGGCTTTATCTTTCCTTGCTATTCTTTGAAATTCTGCATTCAAATGTGTATATCTTTCCTTTTCTCCTTTGCTTTTCACTTCCCTTCTTTTCACAGCTATTTGTAAGGCCGTCTCAGTCAGCCATTTTGCTTTTTTGCATTTCTTTTTCTTGGGGATGGTCTTGATTCCTGTCTCCTATACAATGTCATGAACTTCCATCCATAGCTCATCAGGCACTCTGTCTATCAGATCTAGTCCCTTAAATCTATTTCTCAGTTCCACTGTATAGTCATAAGGGATTAGATTTAGGTCATACCTGAATGGTCTAGTGGTTTTCCCTACTTTCTTCAATTTAAGTCTGAATTTGGCAATAAGGAGTTCATGGTCTGAGTCACAGTCAGCTCCTGGTCTTGTTTTGGCTGACTGTATAGAGCTTCTCCATCTTTGGCTGCAAAGAATACAATCAATATGATTTCAGTGTCAACCATCTGATGATGTCCATGTGTAGAGTCTTGTGCTGTTGGAAGAGGGTGTTTGCTATGACCAGTGTGTTCTCTTGGCAAAATTCTGTTAGCCTTTGCCCTGCTTCATTTTGTACTCCAAGGCCAAATTTGTCTGTTACTCCAGATAGCTCTTGACTTCCTACTTTTGCATTCCAGTACCCTATAATGAAAAGGACATCTTTTTTGGGTGTTAATTCTAAAAGGTCTTGTAGGTCTTCATAGAACTGTTAAAGTTCAGCTTCTTCAGCATTACTGATTGGGGCATAGACTTGGATTACTGTGATAATGAATGGTTTACCTTGGAACAGAGATCATTCTGTTGCTTTTGAGATTGCATCCAAGTACTGCATTTCAGACTCTTTTGTTGACTATGATGGCTACTCCATTTCTTCTAAGGAGTTCCTGCCCACAGTAGTAGATATAATGGTCATCTGAGTTAAATTCACCCATTTCAGTCCATCTTAGTTCACTGATTCCTAGAATGTCAATGTTCACTCTTATCTCCTGTTTGACCACTTCCAATTTGCCTTGATTCATGGACCTGACATTCCAAGTTCCTATGCAATATTGCTCTTTACAGCATTGGACCTTGCTTCTATCACCAGTTCCATTCACGATTGGGTGTTGTTTTTGCTTTGGCTCCATCCCTTCACTCTTTCTGGAGGTATTTCTCCACTGATCTCCAGTAGCATACTGGGCACCTACTGACCTGGAGAGTTCATCTTTCAGTGTCCTATCTTTTCGCCTTTTCATACTGTTCATGGGGTTCTCAAGACAAGAATACTGAAGTGGTTTGCTATTCCCTTCTTCAGTGGACCACATTCTGTCAGACCTCTCCACCAGGACCCATCTGTCTTGGGTGGCCCCATGCGGTATGGCTTAGTTTCATTGAGTTAGACAAAGCTGTGGTCCATGTGATCAGATTGGCTAGTTATCTGTGATTGTAGTTTCAGTTTGTCTGTCCTCTGATCCCCTCTCAGCACCTACCGTCTTACTTGGGTTTCACTTAACTTGGATGTGGGATCTCTCTTCATTGCTGCTCCAGCAAAGCGTAGCCGCTGCTCCTTACCTCAGATGTGGGGGTAGCTCCTCTCCTCCACCACCCCGACCTCTGGCACGGGGTAGCTCCTCTCGGCCACCGCCCCTGACCTCGGATGCCGGGTGGTTCCTCTCAGCCACCGCCCCTGACCTCAGGCATGGGATAGCTCCTCTCAGCCATGCTTGCAGCCGCCACGCTCGTGTACTGTTGCAGCCACCAGGGAAGCCACAAATGCTGCTAACCGAAGTGCCTATTTCACAGCTCAGCCCAGTCTTTAGTGCATCATAAGAGCACAGTCTGTGGGGGCCATTATTATGAGGATGAACTTGAAGCCCTTCATTACTCTACAGATGCCAGATCACACAAAATGTATCATAATCCTCAAATGGCCGGTCTAATAGAAGCAAAGGAGGCTGTGAGTAGGTGCTGGTCCTGTCCCCCAAACCTTCATCACAGGGCACTTTGCTCTGGACAAAGAAAAAGATAGTCTATGCCACTCCCACTGCGTCCCCTGCTCTCATCAGTCTGCTGCTGAGTTCACGGGCACAAAGTGCGATGTCCGTGTGCACTGTGGTATCTTTCACATCCCAACCCTTTAATTCATGCCAGTCACGGACTGTTTCTACAATATATTTTCAACTTAGCTCTTATTGCTGCGTTTCACTCATACAGAGAGTGGAGGGAGGGATTCATTTGTCAAGGATATAGGACAATGAGACATCCCACTTTCTCCAGAAATGAGGATGAAGCCCTCTGTTTTACATTCATACTGCAGCCAAGGCTTCAGATTGGACATATGCTAAGTAGGAGGCTCCCCAAGCTAAAGTCACTGGACCTCTTCACTTTTTAAAAGATGTTTGCTTATTGAAGCACCAGGGGCTTCCCAGGTGGTGCTAGTTGTAAAGAACCCACCAGACACAGGTTTGATCCCTGAGTTGGGAAGATTCCCTGGAGAAGGTAATGGCAGCCCACTTCAGTATTCTTGCCTGGAGAATCCCATGGACAGAGGAGCCTGGTGGGCTACAATCCATGGGGTCACAAAGTGCTGGACCCAACTGAAGTGACTTAGCATGCACACACAAGCACCAGACTTGGGGAGTTCAGAAGTGAGAAAGATAAACTATAGCACCTCCCAAGCAAATAGCTACATGAAAGAATGAGGTGAATAAGGAAATATTTGAAGACGAAATAGAAAGATGTGGGATCTGAGTTACTGCAGTTCAGAGGAGATAAACAAGCAGACATGTGAACTCAACCTCGAAGGGTGGGGAGAAAAGTAGCGCAAAGAAAGGGCACAGTGTGGGCAAGGCAAGGGGAAGTTTGGTGCAGGTCATGAAAGGGATGCCAGCAGGCATTGAAGAGTCAAGGACGATGCTGATCAGGGACTGATGACAATATCAAATCTGCCCTCCACACAGTGAGTGTGTGGACTGAGGCAGGGGGAGCTTTGGATTCCTGAATGTGACTCGGGAATCAAGTACCCAGGGAGCCTGTTCTCTCTTAAATGATTTGTATTCAGGTATGGAGCCATCAGTTCTTCTGTTGGATTGTCCTGAATCCCGGTGTTAATTTTAGCATCAAAATCCAGATACAGAACATTATTAGAGAGGGGATGAAAAGCCATATGATGGCTGAAGTCAGAGCACAAAGCTCAATTTGGGTGAGTCATCAAAGCAAGAGACACCAAACCAGTGAATAACATTACCTGATGAAAGACCCATTTGTTTACAATGCTCTCACTTTTTCTTTCTTGATGTGGAGCCTGAACAAAGCATATGTGATGAAGCCAAAGAGAACTTGCTAAACAGCAACCCTTAAACCTTACCTGGTAATTCAGTCAGTAAAGAATCTACGTGTAATGAGAGTTCTATCCCTGGGTCTGGAAAATCCCCTGGAGAAGGGAATGGCAACCCACTCCAGTGCTCTTGCCTGGGAAATCCCATGGACAGAGGAGCCTGGCGGGCTACAGTCCATGGGATCGCGAAGAGTCAGACACGACTGAGGACACAAACCTTACCCAGCACTATTTATAAAAGACTGTCACACTTTCATTTCTGTGAAGCTGAAATTGTTAGTTGCTCAAGTGGAGAAGAGCAATTTGAGATGGGGCAAAGGAGGCAAGCCAGCCTCCACACTGTGCTTGAGTCAGAAACCATCAGGACCAGCACCCAGAACCCCACTGAATGTGCTGAGTGGGCCTCTCAGTAGGTTCCTGGGAAGAATAGACAGAGATATACATTTGTCCTTTTTAAATTTATTTTTTAATTGGAGGAAAATTGCTTTACAATGTGATTATGGTTTCTGCCATACAATAACACAAAGCAGCCATAATTATACACATATCACCTCCCTCCCCTCACCTCATCCCACACCTCTAGATCGTCACAGAACACCTGGCTAGGCTCCCTGTGTGATACAGCAACTTCTCACCAGCTATCTATTTTACCCGTGGTAGTCACAGAAAACCAGCCAGAGCTGGCCAACTGAAAGATGTATTTGTGTCCTGAAGCCAAAATGAGTTGTTGTAACACCCTACAGCTACTGAAGCTGGCTTGGGATCGTGGCAAGTTTGGCTCTGATGGCTTTCGTCTATATTTCTGGTCAACAGCAAATGGGCCCTCAAGCAGCTCAGCATGGAGAAATGTCCTAAAAACCCAGAGTGAAAGAGGAATGAGTTGGTAGGCAGCCGTCACTGAGAACATGTGGGCAGGACAGAGGCTCTTCAAATGGTCTCAGAGTCATTGTCTTAGGCTTAACCTTCTATGGCTCCCATGAAGCAGTTTCATGCCTCCAAATAATAATGATCCTGAGATGTAAATTATAAAGAATACGGTTCATAAGTGCTCCTAATGAGCTTTATGGATTCAGGAGAAACAGATTTATTTGCTGAGGCAATCTAGCTATAAAAATAATGTATAAAGTAGTTAACTACTTGATGAGAAGCTAACTTTTACATTAGACATTTATTTAAAGCCAGTAATGGTTCTACTGTGTGCCAGGACATCAGTAAAAATTATAAATGATTTTCAAGCTGCATCTTTTACAGTGGATATAAAATTTCTCTAAAATTCTGGCACAGCTTCTTTCAGTTTGGAGAGCTCTTAAAAATAAGTTGTTTAGTCATTTGCTTTTATTGTATAGGATAGCACCAAAAGACCACTTTCATCTTTTCCCCAAAGATTCCGTTTAATAGTTAATTACCTGAAATTCTACCACTAACGATTTAGTCATGTTGAAGCAGATTTCTAGGGCCAAGATTGAGTCACTCCTGCTCACGGTGCTACACAGCAAGCCAGGAGTCAGGTAAATTTTGCATCCTGGTAAACATTCCTCCACTTGACCAGAAATACAGTGCATCCAGTCAGCAAGTTCCCAGACACCAAGCCAACTCTGGGCTCCACAGTTATTTTCTGTTCTTTCTTACCCCAATCAAGGTTGACAATGTGGCCTCAGCCAACATATGTTCCATACCTTCTCCTTTTACTTTTCTCTTCCTTGTTCTTTATCATATAAAAGTTTCCTATCTTTGTCCCATTTTGCAGTCCTCTGATTGGAGACTGTCTACTTCTATTTTTATATTCCTTATTCTTTTTTCTTTTTCCTATAAAAGTTTCCTATCTTTGTCCCATTTTGCAGTTCTCTGGAGACTGCTTCATGAAGTGTTTAAGTCTGAATCACTTATACTGTCTTCTTAACCATTTTTGACAGTCTTTTGGGGTAATTCTCTAGGCATCCTGTATTTTTTTTTAAAGCAGATGCCTTTCTGGAAGAATTGGAAATAGTGCTAACATTTAATGGGCTAAATTCATCCTGCAGTATACTAATTTCACCACTAGATGTTGGTCTTGCTGTTTTGATAACTTTGAAAGGTCGTTTTGCCCTTCAGAAAAAGTGTTAAGGACACTTTTCAAGATATAGAAAACATCTTAAAAACATCCAACTAATCTGATTAATTCTTAATAAATAGCGTAGATAATTGTATAAGAATTAACCAAACAGATTCAAGCCACGACTTTATAGTGCTTCCTAAAACTGTACTTGTGTCTTCATTCAGAGTTCTGAGCATGAATTACTTGGGTTTAACAAAATCTAAGCCTCTGATTCCAAAACCCTACTGAGTCTTGTAGGTTAGTCCAGAAGCTAAGATCTTCTGACCTTAGCAGCATGGGGTTTACACTGAGATAATTGGCACTTATGTTATTTGAATTAAATTATTCTTAGTTCATTTAATAAGTCAGCCTTTTGAAAATTTCCTGCTTCTTTTCAGCAATCAAGTTGACTAACAACAACAAAAATAAGTGAACTGTAAAATGGATCTGTGTCTTGCTTCTTTATTGGCCTGACTGTTTAATCTATCAGGAAAATGCTTGTGCAATTACACGTATATAGCTCTAGGAAAACTTAGCAAGCTGAGGGAAAGTGGGGAAATTTAGCAGTCCAGTTTAGAAGAGAGCATTGATTCATTTTCTTTGTTTAGAAGATGATATGCAGGTTTATGGCTTGGAAACTGGCTGATTTCTTATAACCAAAACAGCAAAAAATGATAGCACACAAATTAATCAGCAATACACCTTCATCTACAAAGGAATCAAAACATAAAATTGTTTAAACTTACTAACTCTTTTGGGACTCAAGATCAAGACATTGAAAGTAAAACAACAGAGAAGCTACCAAATTTAATTGTCTACCAGTTATTACTCAAGTAACATAATAGATGGTTTACACAATTATCTTATTTAACTCTCCCAACATATTGATAGGCATATTTGACTCTGTGTACAGAAAATTAAAACTCAGAAAAGTTGTTTCAAGACCCTCCAGTTAGGAAGTTGTGAAACTGACATGTGAATGCAAAGCTTTGGGTTTGAAATCTAGGGTCCCTTCCCTACACTGCAGCTACCCACACGGGAATTTTCATTGAGGAAATGATGTTATTGGGCACACACACAAACCCACATGCAGATACCTGAGTGGGTTGGTGGAATAAAGGCACTGATGGGCCACACTGAACAGAAAGCAGGATCTTGAAGAGATATTTGCAAACCCGTGTTTATTGCAGCATTTTTCTCAATAACCAAGAAGTCAAAGCAATAGGTATGTCCACTGATGGATGAACAGATATATAAAATATGGTATATCAACACAGTGCAATATTATTTAGGCTCTAAAAAAGAAGAAAATCCTGTCATATGATACAACATGGATGAACCTGGAGAGTATTATGCAAAATGAAATAAGCCAGTCAGAAAAAAAAATATTATGTGATTCCACTTATATAAGGTCTCCAAAGTTGTCAAAGTCATAGAAACAGAAAATGCAACGGTGGCTGCCAAGGCACAGAGGAAGGGGAAACATGGAGCTATTGTTTAATGGCTATAGAGTTTCAGATTTGCAGGATGAAAATAGTTGTATAGACCTGTTGTTAAACAATATGAATATACTTAACTGTATACGGGAAGATGGTTAACATAAATTTTATTTTACATGTCTTTTACTACAATTAAAATTTTTAAAAAGAGAAGATGCAAAAAATCCTGCAAATAATAAATGCTGGAGAGGGTGTGGATAAAAAAGAATCTTTCTACACTATTGGTAGGAATGTAAATCTGTCCAGCCACTGTGGAAAATAACATGCAGGTTCCTACATATGATCCTCTGGGAGATGGTGAGGGTCAGGGAAGCCTGGTGTATTGCAGTCCACGGGGTTGCAAAGAATCAGACACGACTGAGCAACTCAACAACAATAACAACATATGATCCAGCAGTTTCACTCCTGGGCATATATCTAGAAAAATGAAAATTTTAATTAAAAAAAGACACATGCACCCCAATATTCATAACAGCACTAATTATAATGGTCAAGAAATGGAAACAACCTAAATGCCCTTCAACAGATGAATAGATAAAAATGATGTGGTATGTATATGACAGACTCAGCCATAAAAAAGAATGAAATAATGCCATTTTCAGCAACATGAGTGGATCTGGAGATTATCATACTAAGTTAAGTAAGTCAGACAAAGACAAATATGATATCACATATATGTGGAATATTAAAAAACACAAATAAACTTATTTACAAAACAGAAATAAACTCACAGCTATAGAAAACTTATGATTGTTAAAGGAGAAAGAAGAAGGGATAAATTAGGAGTTATGAAATTAACAAATACATAATACCATGTATAAAACAAGCAACAAGGATTTACTGCATAACCCAGGAAACTACATTGTAATAAACTATAATGGAAAAGAATTGATAGAACGAATATACGTATATATTTGTTGTTGTTTACTAGCTAAGTTGTGTCTGGCTCTGACTCTTTTCGACCCCATGGCCTATTCCCCACCAGGCTCCTTTTGACCATGGGATTTCCTAGGCAAGAATATTGGAGTAGGTTGCCATTTCCTTCTCCAGGGGATCTTCCTGACCCAGAAATAGAACCCACATATTCTGCATTGGCAGGTGGGTTCTTTACCACTGAGCCACCTGGGGTGCCATATAGGTATATTTATAACCAACTCACTTTGCTGAATACCTGAAACTAACAAAATATTGCAAATCAGCTATACTTCAACAAGAAAAGATGCAGAGGAGTAATGAAAAAGGAGACATAATTACAGATAAAGACATGATACTGAGGTGATCATTTTCTAATATATGCAAATATCAAATCATGTTGTATACCTGATACTAATGTAATTAATGTAATTACATGTCAATGATACTTCATTAAAAGTAATGAAAAACAAATAATACCCTAAGAACAGGAATGAGTGAGTTCAGTCCCTTGGTCATGTTCGACTCTTTGCGACCCCATTGACTGCAGCACACCAGGCTTTCCTGTCCATCACCAACTCCTGGAGCTTGCTCAGACTCATGTCCATTGTGTCAGTGATGCCATCTAACCATCTCATCCCCTGTCATCCACTTCTCCTTCTGCCTTCAATCTTTCCCAGCATCACGGTCTTTTCCAATGAGTTGGTTCTTCCGTCAGATGGCCAAAGTATTGGATTTTCAGCTTCAGCATCAATTTTTCCAATGAATACTCAGGACTGATTTTCCTTAGGATTGACTGGTTGGATCTCCTTGCAGTCCAAGGGACTCTCAAGAGTCTTCTCCAACACCACAGTTCAAAAGCATCAATACTTTGGTGCTCAGCTTTCTTTATAGTCCAACTCTCACATCCATATATGACTACTGGTAAAACCATACCTTTGACTAGACAGACCTTTGTTGGTAAAGTAATGTCTCTGCTTTTTAATATGCTATCTAGGTTGGTCATAACTTTTCTTCCAAGGAGCAAGCATCTTTTAATATCATGGCTGTAGTCACCAGCTGCAGTGGTTTTGGAGCTCCAAAAATAAAATCTGACACTGTTTTCCCATCTATTTCCCATGAAGTGATGGGACCAGATACCATGATCTTAGTTTCTGAATGTTGAGCTTTAAGTCAACTTTTTCACTCTCCTCTTTCACTTTCATCAAGAGGCTTTTTAGTTCCTCTTCACTTTTTGTCATAAGGGTGGTGTCATCTGCGTATCTGAGGTTATTGAGATTTCTCCCCGCAATCTGATTCCAGCTTGTATTTCTTCCAGCCCAGCATTTCTCATGATGTGCTCTGCATATAAGTTAAATAAACAGGGTGACAGTATACAGCCTTAACATACTCCTTTCCTGATTTGGATCTGGTCTGTTGTTACATGTCCAGTTCTGACTGTTGCTTCTTGACCTGCATACAGATTTCTCAGGAGGCAGGTAAGGTCGTCTAGTATTCTCATCTCTTGAAGAATTTTCCACAGTTTATTGTGATTCACACAGTTAAAGGCTTTGGTGTAGTCAATAAAGCAAAAGTAAATGTTTTTTTGGAACTCTCTTGCTTTTTTGATGATCCAGCGGATGTTGGCAATTTGATCCCTGGTTCCTCTGCCTTTTCTAAATCCAGCTTGAACATCAGGAAGTTCACAGTTCATATACTGTTGAAGCCTGGCTTGGAGAATTTTGAGAGTTACTTTGCTAGCATGTGAGATGAGTGCAGTTGTGTGATAGTTTGAGCATTCTTTGGCATTGCCTTTGCTTACAACAGGAATGAAAACTGACCTTTTCCAGTCCTGTGGCCACTGCTGAGTTTTCCAGATTTGCTGGCATATTGAGTGCAGCACTTTTATAGCATCATTTTTTAGGATTTGAAATAACTCAACTGGAATTACATCACCTCCACTAGCTTTATTCATATTGATGCTTGGAGTGTGAAGTCAAGTGGGCCTTAGGAAGTCTGGTGACATCTTGTCTGGTGACATCCTGGAGTGTGATGTCCACTTGACTTCACGCTCCAGGATCACTCTAGGTGAGTGATCACACCATTGTGGTTATCTGAGTCATGAAGTTCTTTTTTGTATAGTTCTTCTGTGTATTCTTGCCATCTCTTAATATCTTCTGTTTCTGTTAGGTCCATACCATTTCTGCCCTTTATTGTGTTCAACTTTGCATGAAATATTTCCTTGGTATCTCTAATTTTCTTGAAGAGATCTCTAGTCTTTCCCATTCTATTATTTTCCTCTATTTCTTTGCATTGATCGCTGAGGAAGGCTTTCTTATCTCTCCTTGCTGTTCTTTGGAATTCTGCATTCAAATGGGTATATCCTTCCTTTTCTCCTTTGCCTTTAGCCTCCCTTCTTTTCTCAGCTATTTGTAAGGCCTCATCAGACAACCATTTTGCCTTTTTGCATTTCTTTTTCTTGGGGATGATCTTGACTACTGTCTGCTGTAAAATGTCACGAACCTCTGTCCATAGTTCTTCAGGCACTCTGTCTATCAGATCTAATCCCTTGAATCTATTTGTTACTTCCACTGTATAATCATAAGGGATTAGATTTAGGTCATATCTGAATGGTCTAGTGATTTTCCCTACTTTCTTCAATTTCAGTCTGAAATTATTGCCAACAATAAGGAGCTCATGTTCTGAGCCACAGGCAGCTCCCAATCTTGTTTTTGCTGATTGTATAGAACTTCTTCATTTTTGGCTGCAAAGAATATAATCAATCTGATTTCAGTATTGGTCATCTGGTGATGTCCATGTATAGTCTTCTCTTGTGTTATTGGAAGAGGGTATTTGCTATGACCAGTGTGTTCTCTTGGCAAAATTCTGTTAGCCTTTGCCCTGCTTGATTTTGTACTCCAGGTCCAAATTTGCCTGTTACTCTAGATAGCTCTTGACTTCCTACTTTTGCATTCCAGTCCCCTAAAATGAAAAACACATCTTTTTGGGGTGTTAGTTCTAAAAGGTCTTATAGGTCTTCATAGAACTGTTCAGCTTCTTCAGCATTACTGGCCAGGGCATAGACTTGGATTACTGTTATATTGAATGGTTTGCCTTGGAAACTAACAGAGATCATTCTGTTGCTTTTGAGATTACATCCAAGTACTGCATTTCAGACTCTTTTGTTGACTATGATGGCTACTCCATTTCTTCTAAGAAATTCCTGCCCACAGTAGTAGATATAATGGTCATCTGAGTTAAATTCACCCATTCCAGTCCAGTTTAGTTCACTGATTCTTACAATGTCAATGTTCACTCTTGCCATCTCTTGTTTGACCACTTCCAGTTTGCCTTGATTCATGGACTTTCATGGCTTCCCTGGTGGTTCAGATGGTAAAGCGTCTGCCTGAACGCAGGAGACATGGGTTTGATCCCTAAGTTGGGAGGACCCCCTGGAAAAGGAAATGGCAACCCATTCCAGTATTCTTGCCTGGAGAATCCCATGGACAAAGGACCTGGCAGGCTACAGTCCATGGGGTCGCAGAGTTGGACACGACTAAACGACTTCACTTTCTCTTTTTCTTTTTCTTTCATGGACCTAACATTCCAGGTTCCTATGCAATATTGCTCTTTACACGATTGGACTTTACTTCTATCACCTGTCACATCCACAACTGGTTGTTGTTTTTGTTTTGACTCTGTCTGTTCATTCTTTCTAGAGTTGCGACTTCACTTTCACTTTCCACTTTCATGCATTGGAGAAGGAAATGGCAACCTACTCCAGTGTTCTTGCCTGGAGAATCCCATGGACGGAGAAGCCTGGTAGGCTGCAGTCCATGGGGTCGCACAGAGTCGGACACGACTAAAGTGACTTGGCAGCAGCCAGTAGCATATTGGGCACCTACTGACCTGGGAGTTCATCTTTCAGTGTCATACCTTTTTGCCTTTTCATACTATTCATGGTGTTCTCAAGGCAAGAATATGAAAATAATGAAATAAGATAATACCCTAAGAACAGGATTGAGCATCTGTAAAGAGTTGAGAGAGAAACATTTCAGACAGAGGGAAAAGAGCATGCTAAGTGTATATATTTAGAAAGTGAGGAGAAGCAAGAAGTAAAGATTTCTCTTTACAAAAAAACAAAAAGTGGGTTTATAGAGCTGTATAACTTTCAAAACACCCAAGACATGAAAGTAATAAAGGAATATCACCAATACCAATAGTTTGATATTAACATGACTGAAAACTTACAATGTATAATTATCTGTAAAAATATAAAGTCCTAATACTTACTCAAGAAGAAATAGAGAAACTTAATGATCCTGTAACCATTAAGGTATTGATTTTTTTAATAGTTAAAATTTGTACAAAATAAAACACTATATATGAATAATTTTATAAGCAAATTCTACTAAACATCCAAGAAACCAATAGCCCAAAGTTATGTAAATCTTTCCAAAAAGTAAAACATGAGGAAACTACTAAACTCAGTTAATGAGGTTAGCCTAGATCAGGCAAGGAATATGGAAGAAAGTGGAGGTTAACTTGACTTTATGAATGTATATGCAAAAATCTCAAACACATATGGGCAAACTGAACTTAAGATTGAATGTATGTGTATATATATGAATATGAATATTGTATATCTGTGTCTAATCACAAGAATGTAAAGATGAATTAACATTAGAAACATTAAGTTAATTGATCACATTTATAGAATAAGGAAAAAAACATATGATAGTGTTTATTAATGACTATGTCTATGTTATTACAGATACATCCATATTATTTATAGATATGAGTTTCAAAAACAGGCTTCCCTGATAGCTCAGTTGGTAAAGAATCCACCTGCAATGCAGGAGACCCCAGTTCGATTCCTGAGTTAGGAAGATTCGCTGGAGAAGGGATAGGCTACCCACTCTAGTGTTCTCGGGCTTTTCTGGTGGCTCAGCTGGTAAAGAATCCACCTTCAATGCGAGAGACCTGGGTTTGATCCCTGGGTTGGGAAGATCCTCTGGAGAAGGGAAAGGCCTGGAGAATTCCATGGACTGTAAACATGCAAAGGAGTGAATAATGCTAAACTCAGTTTGTTGCTTCTCTCTGAGAAAAAAAAGATGATGAAAGAGATTGAGGAAAGCTATATAGAAGTCTTTGATGGTACCCATAATCTTTAAGATTCTAAGTAAATCTGATAAAATGCTAAAGTTTGACACATGAGCAAGAGATATATGGTGCTTATTATAATGCTTTTTATATTTTTCTGTGAGCTGTAACTAAAAAAAAAATCTTTCCAGGGGCTGATCGTGCCTGCTAGATTTTCAATAAAAATCTGTCATTCAAATTTTAATTTAGATTACCACTGTTTGATCCTGAAAGGAAATAGATTGAAATATGGCACATGAAATATATATACACACACACACATATATACATATATGTATGTATATATGTGTGTATATATATATATACACAAGGGCCTATATATATAGGCCCTTGGTGCTTACTGATATTTTTTTTACTTACTGATTTTGATTATCTGCTCTGACACTAATCATAGAATTGGACTGGTGAAAATGCAGATAGAGCTGATTTAAACACTGTAAAAAATTTTTTTCGACATAGGAGATGCAATAATAGAATTATAAAACTATCTAATTCAAGATGTTAAACTGAATATATTTTATCTTCTCTTCTGAGACACTATTTAATGATAATTAAGAAGTTAATCGCAAAGAGTTGGACACGACTGAGTGACTGAACTAAACTGAACTGAAGAAGTTAATAAAGATAAAATTTCACAACAGCTTATGAGACTGGACAGGGAATAAAGAAGAGTTCAACACATTTCTTTTTTTCTCATTGGAGGATAATTGCTTTACAATGTTGTGTTTGCTTATGTCAATCCGTCATAATTACATATATGTATCCCCTCCCACTTTAGCCTCCCTGCCCCCTCCCATTCCACTCTTCTGGGTTGTCAGAGTGCAAGTCCGGGCCGGGTTCCCTGTGTTACTTACATAGCAGCTTCCCACTAGCTATCTATTTTACACATGAGAGTGTATGTATGTCAGTGCTGCTTTCTCAATCCATCCTACCCTCTCCTTTCCCCGAATTCAACACATTTCGGAAAGTCAGTTGTAGATTAAAGGGTTTTGATCTGTGAAGTGAAGAAGGCAAAGCCCACAATTTGCATGGAGGGCCCTGCAGTAAGAAGGATGTCGACCTGTCCAGGAACAGCCCTGGAGAAGCTATTGTGTAGAGACTGCAGATAAAACAAAGGAGCAGGGTGGATAGGGGCACAGAACCCTGAGATTGATGGGTGGTGTTATGAAACACTTGATCCCCCCATTTGCTTCCTTAACTCCCTATTACCAGCCTAGCCCAGCCCAGGTCCTTCAGGCATTCAGTCACTTGGACCCCTTCCCCTCCCCAATCAGACTACATAATACCATGGGAAGATGAGAGAGTTTTTCTGAAGAAACTGACCAAATTGTACAGGGAGAACTATAGAAGTGCCTCAGAATAAAGTCTTCTACATTTTACCATTCTGGTGGTAGTGATGCAAAGCAGCTCACAAAGGCCAGATCTCATTCTCTCACTCAAAAAATCATATAATGGACCATTGACTGTGTTTTTTTGTGACTGGCTTCTTTCACATAATGTTTCATACTGTTTTCAAATTTCGTCCACACTATGGCATGCATCAGTACTTCATTTTCATGGCCAAATAACATTCCATCACTAAAATATATTTTATTTATCTAGCTGATGGGCATTTCAGTCGTTCTGGCTATTATGAATAATGCTGCTATGAATATTCATATGCAAATCTTTGTGTAGACATATGTTTTCATTTCTTCTGAGTAGATTCCTAGGAGTAGAAATGCTGGATCTGATTTAATAGACATTCCCCAAAGAAAGTATATGAGTGGTTGATGAGACATGAATTCGACAGTCCTGATCATTGGCAAAATGGAAATACAGAGTTAAAATAAATAATGAACTTTTATATAGAATGCATCTCAATTAATTATACATTTATAAATGAATAGTACTGATGGCTAGAATGAATAATAAAACAATTCCCTTCTTTTAAATAACTATATACACACAAATATAAAACATAAAATTGCAGAAATCTTGTTTACCTAAATAAACATAAAAGTATATAAGTACACATACAAGTATAAAAGTAAAAATATATATAAGTATACAGGAATAGAAATATTGGTGTTGTTTTTATTGCTTTAGCAATGTTATTCAGTATTTAAAATCTTTCCAAATTCGAAGCCAAAAAGCACATATTGACCTATTATAAAAATATTGGGGAGGGATAAATTAGGAGTTTGGGATTAACATATATACATTACTATGTATAAAATAGATAACCCACAAGGACCTACTGTATAACATAGGGAATTATACTGAATATCTTATAATAACCTATAAGGGAAAAGATTCCAAAAAGGGATATAACTGAATCACTTTACTGCAGACCTGAAACTAAGCACAACATTGCAAATCAACCATGCTTCAATTAAAAAATAAAATAATTATTTTAATGATCTATCTGCTAATTAAGTGCTCCTTTAATTTTGCTGAAAGCATAGAATTAGAAAGCAACTAGCTTGCATAAGGATTTATTTCTGCATAGTTAAAGTAATTTACTCACTTTATTTCTGAGAAGATACTAAAAGAGGCTTCACCAAGTCTTATCAAATGACTATTAATTATACCTGTTTATTTTCACTTAGAGGCACCTTACTTAACTTATCAAAGTTAGAAAGGGTTGGAATAATGAATACTTCTAATCTTTTAATTTCAATACATCTTTATCAATACATTATTAATAAAATTATCTTATTTCCCATGTGATTTAAATTCAGTTTTGTCAAAAGCTTGTTGTTGCAGATTTAGCTCATTCAATTTATAGCGAAGGTGGGAAAGCAGAATTAGCACAAATTCTCAAGCAGATAGATTTTACAAAAGACTACATATGGCAATTGGGGATCTGGAAATAGACTCCCTTAGCACTGCTTGTTCTCCGTGAACCCCTTAGAAAGTCTTCCAATCCCTTCAGGGGAACAGATGGCCCAGTTCAAAGGCATTTGTGCTTTGTTAGCGACAGAGCTAGACCTAGGATCAAATACCTCAGGCTCAAATCCAGCGCTTTCCCACTCTTCAGTGTTGTCTGTCAAGATTATATGGACTTTGTATGAGCTGTAGAACAACAGTGCATCCAAAAAAGTTCATTATCCGGAAAAGATAATATCTGATACATTTAGCTTTTTTGGTTTATTTCTTTGAGTTGTTTGTCTTTTTTTTTTTTAAATAACAGCAGGCTCCACTCACTATCTAGAATGGTTACCATAGTGATACTTACAGATTATTTGCCTGTCCTCTCATTAACTCCAAACTCCACAGCCTACTATTTCCTGGGCATTGAGTTCAAATGCTTAGGTTCCTTTCTTCAAAGAGAAACCAGCAATACATACATTTCAGGAGGAGAGAAAGAACCAAAGGCTTTAAAAAGGAGAAAGGAAGAAAGACTCAGTGTGAGAAGTTGTTTCTATTCTTCATCCTGGGGTTTGGGTCCTAGGGGAAAAAAATGCCAATAGCCCTAATTTATGTTCTGTTTCAACACTTAATCCTGGAGCAAGATTTAAGAGGAGGATCTGTTTTTCTCTCATTTCTTTCATAATCAACTCATGAAAATAAAAAATTAGAAATGAGAAGTTGAATCCTATTGTGTTAGGTAAACAACAGAAGAGAGAAAATGAATTCTATTGTCTTAGGTGAATGGGAACCAATTCATCTGATAAAATATTAATAGCTGTTCAGCTGTTTATTATTAGCTCTGTGCTGTAAGAAAGGTGCAAGTATGCGTGCTCAATTGCTCAGTTGTGTCTGACTCCTTGCAAGCCTATGATCTATAGCCCACTAGGCTCTTCTGTCCATCGGATTTTCCAGGCAAGGATACTTTAGTGGGTTGCTATTTCTTTCTCCAGTGAATCTTCCTGACCCAGAGATCAAATTCACATCTTCTGTGTCTTCTGCATTGGCAGGCAGATTCCTTACCACTGAGCCATCTGGGAAGCCCCAGGAAAGATGACTTTGATACAAATAAGCAAATATATATTCCCTGAGAACTTCAATTAGTAATGATTTCTTCCCTCAAAAATCTCATTCTTTTGGCATTTGCTCATATTCTGTCTGGCTTGCCTCTAAAGTAAAATATTAGCAAGTCTCAGTTTTTGTTGTAACCTTATGCTTTTGAACTCTCATTTGTCATCACTTAAAAGGTGAGAGCTCTCCTTGGTCCAGGCTTACCCAGCGCTTTTGGCCTCTTCCATACTTTTGAATCGGAAAATCTCAGGTTGGCAGAGGATCTGAGAAGCCCTTTAAGGTCAAGGCCAGTTCAGAGTTGAAGTGCTTCCTTTCTGAACTGCTGTGACTTTGTGCCCGGAGCAGTCTCTTCCACCAAGTCATACACTCATCTGTACATTTAATTGTTAAGACAGCTGTGCGCCTTACTTAAGTGACCTTTCTGAATTGGGGAATTCATTTGGAAGAAATTTTAATTTGGAAACTGCTAAAGTAAATATTAATCAGTGTAATGGACAAAAACTTTTTTGGCATAAGGAAAAGAAAGCACTTTTCAAATTGAAATATCTCAGACCTCTTTAACAACACATCTGTGGCTGTAATGAGATTTGGTAGTGCAGTTTATTAAATTTGTAGGATAAAGTGATACTGAAAGGTGCAGGGAATCTCTTTCAGTGTGCCTTTTTCTCTTCCAGATAATATAATAAAAAAAATTGCTAGTTAACAATAAGGCAGGGAGCCTGTGTCTGGAGAGAGATGGTCCAATGCAATTTGCTTCTTATAAATGACTGCAGTGATGGATGGCTATTTTTACAGTCTGCTAATGAAACCAAGAGATGACTTATTTGGTGTGTGTTTGTGGTGCTTTGTCTAAATGACCATTATATGGATTACTTTCCTTGCTCATGATTTGTGCAACCTCAATTCTGTTGCAGCGTTTTCTTGTATCAGTCTACAAATTGAAACTACACAGGAAAAATACAGAGAGTGATGCTATTTGCCTAGCACCTCTCACAAACATTCTGGCACTTCGGTCATAACAGGAAGTGTGAGAATTCAGACAGACCTTGACCCAGCTGTGCGACCTTGATCAATGTTCTTAAGCTCTCTGAACCTCATTTTCCTTCTTCCTCCTTATGGATGATCAGATCAGATCAAATCAGATCAGTCGCTCAGTCGTGTCCGATAGTAATACATAATTCATTAGAGGTCAATGACATATACCTGAATTCTTTAGGTATATGGTGTAGGCTCTAGTCTAAACCTTATATTCCACATCTTTAAAATGAGGACTATTTAAATACCCAACTCAGGACTTCTCTAACAGTCCAGTGGTTAAGTCTTCACCTTCCAATGCAGGGAAGCTAAGATCCCACATGCCTCATGGCCAAAAAACCAAAATATAAAACAGAAACAATATTATAATAAGTTCAATAAAGACTCTTAAAAAGATGATCCACATAAAAAATACCCAACTCATCAAATTTTGTGATTATTAAAGGAAAGTATCCAAGAAAACGACTTAGGACAGTGCCTGATATAAAGCTTCTATTAATATTATTGCATGCAATTATGCTTAATACATGCAAAACTTCCATATTCCTTTTTAAATTTAGGATTATGCTTTAATTTCCTTGCTCAGACTTGGGCACTTGGTATGTGCATTATTGTGCCATTTTACTTCTTCTCTTTCCATCTCTTTCTCCATTGGACATTTTCCCAGTTGGTTGGTTGGTACCTTCCTGAAGATGTAAGAGCAAGAAGCTCAGACAAATGTCTATCAATGCAAGAATTTCATTGGTCAAAGTTCAGATGGGAGAAGACATCTCAAAATAAAGCTTCGAGTCTCTTCCCTGACTTAAATACATCTGGGTTATCCCAGAATTCATAGGTTCTGACTAATATGAATTATATCCTGGTTAAGCTTCCCTGGTGGCTCAGAGGTTAAAGCGTCTGCCTGCAATGTGGGAGACCTGGGTTCGATCCCTGGGTTGGGAAGATCCCCTGGAGAAAGGCAATGGCAACCCACTCCAGTATTCTTGCCTGGAGAATCCCATGGACGGAGGAGCTTGGTGGGCTACAGTCCACGGGGTCGCAAAGAGTCGGACACGACTGAGCGACTTCACTTTCACTTAAATCATATCAGGGAGATAGGAGCCTTTGCTTTGGGTATGAACTCAGTGTCTACAGGGATATTCTGCTTCTAGTCCTGCCAACATTCTGGCTTATTCTCTGACCAGACTCTTTATGATAATGACACTTATTGTCCTTTTCCAGTTCCTCACTGCTCAAGGTTGTCAAACTTTCATTATTTCAAAAAGAGTTATTAACCTATCTTTAGTCTTAGGTATAAAGGACTAATATCAGCTTTAACTCTTACCATTCCTATTGATACTGGCATTTTAACAGGTGTGCAAGCTAAAGAGATGAAGCTTTGATTTGAGTAATTGTACATCAAGAATCCAATCTGAGGGACTTCCCTGGTGGTCCATTGGCTAAAACTCTGTGCTCCCAATGCAGAGTCCTGATTAGGGAACTGGATCCCACCTGCCGCAACTAAGAATTTATGTGCCACAACTAAAGATCCCTCATCTGCAGTGAAGATTGAAGATCCTTCATGCTGCAACTAAGACCCAGCACAGCCAAATAAATAAACACTAAAAGACAAAGAAGAAGAATCCAACCAAAAAGTGAGAAGCATCTGGAGCTTCCCTATCTTTCTGGAAAGGTTATCAGGAGGGGATCTGGAAAATGATAGGCTTGATATATAGGTAAAAGTAAGATGCGTAGGACAAATTCCCAGTGAATTTGATGACAGATAGCCTGGGTAAGAGCTCTGGCCTCATTGTTACAGGGGATAGGATTTGGGAGGAAATCCTTTGCCTCTGCTAAGACTTCTCAGCATCCTTATTTAGGAAGCAAAGACTGTAACCCCTGTAAAACTGTTTTGGTCTCACAGCATGATTACAAGGATCCAGTGATATCATGGTGAAGTGCTGGGAAAATCTCTGTTCTCCATATAAATATCGCTGTTACCATCTCTGTTGTATAACGATGCTATTGAATTACATGGAAAAGAAACTGGAGCATAATGAGAAACAAAAAGTGAAAAACCAAAGCTCATTTTGGGGCACTAATGTTGCTGCCTTTCTAGAAATTTGGCTCTGTTTAAAAGTAATGTCCAGTGGCTTCGGTTTGGGGGGGAAGGTAAGAAGATATAACTCATTCCTCAAAATGGGACAAGCAAAGGAAAGGTTAAGAGCTGCTGAAGATGAAGCAGCCATTGGAGGACTTGAGTGGAAAGCATTTAAATTACTTCCCAATCCCAAGAGTCTATGAAATACAGCACACATACAAAAAAAACCCCTTTATAATGGCATTAGTTTTTAAAAAATTAGGAAATTCATCCATTATTGAATTTGATATAAAGTTGGAAGGTTTTATAACTATTACAGCAGGTTTGACCGATGGACTCAAAGCATTTATATTAAAGATTAGATTTGAAGAAAATAAACAAAAAGTATATTTTTAGGTTTTTATAAAAGTCACAGTATAAGTGAATAGCCTTAGCTTTCAAGCTTTTTTTTAAAGTTGATACAAATTCAGTATGAGGCAGCAAAGCAAGATGGCTAAAAATGTTAAATGCAATATTGGGATGGACTAACAGAAATACAATACCTACTCATTTTTATTTTTTTAATTTTTAAATTTTATTGAAGAATAGCCAGTTTACAATGTTGTGTTAATTTCTGTTGTATAGCAAAATGACTCAGTTATACATATATATATATATGGAGAAGGCAATGGCACCCCACTCCAGTACTCTTGCCTGGAAAATCCCACGGACAGAGGAACCTGGTAGGCTGCAGTCCATGGGGTCGCTAAGAGTCGGACATGACTGAGCGACTTCACTTTCTCTTTTCACTTTCATGCATTGGAGAGGGAAATGGCAACCCACTCCAGTGTTCTTGCCTGGAGAATCCCAGGGACGGGGAAGCCTGGTGGGCTGCTGTCTATGGAGTCACACAGAGTCGGACACAACTGAAGTGACTTAGCATTAACATTAGCATACATTTATTTATATATATATATATATATATATATATATATATTCTTGTTTATATTCTTTTCCATTATGGTTTACTACAGGATATTAAGTATTGTTCCCTGTGCTATATACCATAGGACCTTGTTTATCCATCCTGTATGTACTAGTTTACATCTGCTAATCCCAACCTCTCAATCCTTCCCTCCCCCACTTATTCATCTTTAGAAGAATAAGAACATCCACTTCCTAGAGTTACTGTGGGAATTAAATTTGAACTCTGCACAGAGCACCTGGCACAGTAGACAGCTTCAGAATGATGATTCCTTTCATTTATGTGGCCTTTCTCTGAGATCATGGCAAACATCGCCTGTAACTTTCTTCTCCTCCTTGAGACAATGCCTAGAATTTTGCATTTTATTAATGACTTTTGCATAGTCCTTTGAAATTTCACATACATGAGCTTTGTCTGCTTAGCTCTTTTAAAAGTGATTGGTTATGTGCTTTTTACTTGTAAATATATTTTATATTGTAAATTTATGTTTATAATTATAGGCATATATGTCTATGTATGGTTTACATTTTTCTCTACTGGTGTAAAACTTATATTCAATGAAATGCAGAAACCCTACTATGTTCTGAGGTTTGAAAAATGCAGACACCTGTCCCATCCATTGAGACCTAAAACAATACCATTTCCCCAGAAAATTCCCTCTTGCCTCCTCTCAGTCATTCCTCACCTTGCAGTCCTTGGAGCCACCACTGTTCTGATTGTTTTCCATCATAGATTAGTTCGCCTGTTCTAGAATTTCATATAAATGGAGTGTATTAAAGGATACGTCAGAAATCAGATTGGAAACTATGATGGACAACATCATAGCTTAGTTCCTCTGTTCCAGAATTTCATATAAATGGAATTATTTACTATGTATCCTTTTATGCATAGTGTATAAGACCTCCTGGACTCAGTATCAGATTCATCCATGCTCTGTGTATCGGTAGCTGGTCCTTCTACTGTGCTCAGGTATTGTTCAAGCCCTTGGAGGCAGGACTCTGCTCTAACTCCTTGCAGGCCCCCACTTCACCCAGCACTTAGAATTATGTGTATTCTAAGTGTTCTAATGGCATTCGGTGACGCAGTGTATAAATGCATATAGGAGTTATTTAATCCATCAAGAAGCCATTTAGACACAATCTGGTCTTGCTTTTCTAATCCAGGCTGTCTCTTATACGTTCAACTTACCAACACCAGTGCTACGCATCTATCCTGGTGCCAGCCGTCTGCCTGCTGTCCCGGAAAAACCCAGGGATCCGCCCATGAGCAGTGCTGCAACCGCATTTGCTGCATTCCCACGGCAGTGAAAGGAACCGCTGCTCTGGCTGGGGCTCCACCCTGGCTGTGAAAGAGCCGACCTTGGGTCTTTGTCTCTTGCAGACAGAAATGCTTATCCGCTGTCTTTGCAAACAGTAAACCTCACATTCCTCCGACTGATTTATTAAACCACTGCAAAAGTTGGCCAAGAAATCCAGGTGCTTCCTGGCATGTCTTTGTGGCTAGTTGCTACCCAGATTGCAGAAGCAGCATGTACTTCTTTGCACTCGCATGTGTGCTAAGTAGCTTCAGTTATGTCTGATTCTTTGTGACTCCATCAACAGCAGCCCACCAGCTTCCTCTGTACATGGGATTCTCCAGGCAAGAATACTGGAGTGATCCTGGCAGTTAGACAAGCACAACTCAACAAACAGGGTTAGTACTGCTGGTTTGGACCCATAGGGCGGGGACCTGCCTGAACTGACTACAAATGAAGCCCTTTAAAGTCCCCTTTATAGCCTCTTTTTACCTATGCATCTTTGACTGTGATTAAGGGCAAGGCACTGTGAAACAGGTCTCTGGGGAGAATATACATTCCCTTGACTGGTTCCATGCAGCAAGCATTTAGGAGTTTAAACCTATGGTCATCATTTCTGCTTGGACAACAGCAACTTCCTGTCATTTCCAATATTGCACGTGTCCTGAATACAAGTGTACTGTTCATTTTTAATTTATTCAAGTGACATTCTCATTCCTGCCGCCGTCTACATGTCATATCGCCGCATAGCACTTTTTACGATGCATCACTTCAGAATGTGATGCTGTAAAATTAGTCATATTTTATATTACAAGGAGGAAAGTTTTCTTTCAAATACATTTCCCCAGGGATGGAAAGATTTGTGTATGATGATTCCAATGGTGAGCATAATATATCAGGAAATAAACTGGTTCTAAAAAGCAGAGAGGTAATACATTTGTGATTTCCACATGCTATACATTTTCTGTTGATTTTACTTGTATTTCTTTCCAAAAAAGGTAAAGATGTGGAGAAAGCATGATAAACTCCCATAATGAGATGTTGGCTGCCAGCATTTCTTCTTTTATTCTTTAGAGCAATTTTAAAGGTCATTTTGCTAAAGAAGACCTATTACAAGAGTGGAAAACAAAGGTATTTTAATTAGTAAAAAGGTAGATGTCATAATGTAGTTATTCTAAAGAGTTTAAATCAGCGAAGTTGCATTTAGGCCATTCATTCCAGAAAAGGTGTCTTGTAAACTGATGTTTAGAGTAGTGTCAAGAAAGTCACATCATCAGTTATGTGTCATGTTCTGCAGGTAGCTTCCATTTTATTTTGGAACTCTTAAGAAACCTATAATAATTCTGCAGTTTACTGCCAGAATTAGGTGTCAAAATAAAACAGGCTCATGAACAATTTCTTCATGGTATAAATCAGTTCATATTGGTCTCCCCCGCAAACATGAGTGGTTTAGCACAAGCACAGAGACTATAGCATGCAATTATCACGTTCCACAGAGACTGAAAGAAGCAGCAAATGCCAGTGGCTGCAGTATGTGTAATGAATAGAGGCCTAGTCAGACTGGAAGCAGATTGAGCTTAGGTGTGGAATAGCTGGGTGAGTTGGCACATTACTTTCCCTCTCTAGGCCTCAGTTGTTTGCTCAGAACAAGCAATAACCATCTCATGGAGATGTGGGAATTATTAAATAATAAGATATCCAATGCCTATCTTAGGGTAGGCATCCTGCACATGTTTATTTCCTTCATCCTTCTTTGCATGGACAAACTGATGCCAGTGTTGCTCACAATGATGTATCTACTGGAAGGTGAGGAGTGGAGACCGGATAGGGAAGAGGACTATTCCTGCTGCACACTGGTGGCAGAACTTTGTTCTCTTGACTCCAGGACTGATGTTCTCAGGAGATCTGCCTCATAAGAATCTTCGCCTAAAGCTGAGCTTTTCGAAACAAATGCCAATACAGTACTTCTTGTGTGCCAAAGGGTTTTAAAATAATGAAAGTCACTAGGTTCTAGCCATCTAAAACTTCTGACTCTCCCAGCATGAGGGTTAAATTTTTTCAGTGCTTCAAAGAGTTAAATTTTATGATCTCTGTGATAATGTTAGAACATTTTACTTTTAAACTAAACTACTTCAAACAGTCATTTAGGGGAATTACAGAGCTATCAGGGATAACCATAGTAGTAGAAACTCTATGAATTTCATCAACATACTTGTCTATTTATTTTTAAAATATTTTTTATCTCCTAGGAGTGGGTTTTGTTGGCAGTCCTCAACCAATTTCATGTTGGTGGAGAGTGTGCTTAAAGGTGAATAAACACACAGGTGTGTAACAAGACCCCAGAGCCTTCTTCTAAAGAAATAATGACACCCCTGCAAACAGCACTGACGCAGAATCATTTATGATAAGGGAAGGAAAGTCAAGATTCTTTTTAAAACAGATGACCTCAAGTTGTTCATTTTACCTTTGCTTTGACACACAGAACTGATGCCACAGGGGTATCCAGAACAAAGGGCTGGGAAGAGGAGTTAAAAAGAAGAATGACTAGACAGAATATTTTATCTTATTTACTCAAGCTTTTTATTTTGCACTGGCATATAGCTGATTAACAATGTTGTGATAATTTCAGGTGAACAACAAAAGGACTCAGCCACATCTATCTAACTATATATACATATACATACATACCTATACAAATACACATGCATGTATCCATTCTCCCCCAAATGCCCCTCCTATCCAGGCTGCTGCATACCATTGAGCAGAGTTCCATGTGCTATACAGTAGGTCCCTGTTGGTCACTCATTTTAAATATAGCAGTGCTACATGTCCATCTCAAACTGCCTAACTATCCCTTCCTTCCATCCTTTCCCTGGGGAACCACAAGTTCGTTCTCTAAGTCTGTGAGTCTCTGTTTTGTAAGTACTTTTATATCATTTCTTTTTAGATTCCATATATAAGGAATGTCATATGATATTCTTCCTTTTCCGGTTGACTTACTTCACTCAGTGGACAGAATATTTTAAAAAGGAGCTGGTACCTAGCAGAGGAAGGCTGAAGATAATGTCACCAAAACTCAAACACAGGCTGGGGCTGGGAGCCCCTCTAAAGCAAGCTGTAGTGGAGCTATTGAAAAAGACCAGAGCTCTGCATTCATAAACAGAGTTGATCTGCCCCTCTCCCCACACCCTGTTCACCAGGTTCAGCAAAGACAAGGGTCCCTGCCCTCTTATTCCTACCCTTCACACTCCAGGGTGTCTTTCTTGTCAGCTGCTCAAAGGACCGCAGCAGAGGCCCACAGGTTCCTTCTCTCCGCAGCATCTCAGTGTCCCTGCAGCATCAGTCAGCCGCCTCCCTCTTTCTGAGCCACTTCCTCCGCAGTCAAAGGCTTCAGCCAGGAGCCATGGCAAAAAAAAAAAAAAAAAAAAACAAACAGGAAAAAAAAAAAACACTGATGGACTTAAGATCTCTGAGGGTGACCTGAAACGGAGGGAAAGGAGCTGGCACAAAGGAAATGAACTCATGAATACCTAAGAGTGTGGCATAGGCGGACTCACACACAGTGAGTGTGAAACAATGTGGTTTAAATGGGGGCAGGTAAAAAAATCCATTGTCACTTATCCATATATCGGTAATTGGGAGCGGATAAAAATACGGCTTACTGAATGAAGTTTTACCAACACTCCCCTCTCTTTCCCCAGAGAAGCCTTTCCCTCTGTTGAGTCAGTGATCAATGAGAAGACCAAAGATGCATGGGCCGAAAAAGGCATCATAATAAGTGCCTAATCACATCTGCCAGGGTCAGACAAAATGCAGGACAGCCTTGGCTTCAAAATCCCAGGATGAATGAATGTGGATGGATCGCTTGATAGATTTAAATTACTAATATTAATGTTTCTAAAGTTGCTTAAATTGAGACCTTAAATATTGTCTAGAAATCTCATACAAGTTCTCTGCTGCAGTCTTGACCACGAAAAGGGAAAGGTTTTTTAAAGTTACAAAGAACCTCATCTTGCCCTGTCCAGGGGAGAGGTTGCAGTTGCTCCAGCAGCTTCTGTGGTACCAGCTCCAAGTACTTCGTCTCTCTCAGCATCACAGAGAAAGCCATACCGGCTTCTCTGTTTGAAAACTCTCATGTTTCCCCTTCCTTTGCTTCTTTAAAAAAATCAGTATGTTGCACCACAAATGCTACTCTTATACAAAGAAAACACAGATTAAATGCCTGCTTAGAAAAAGCTTAGGTGTCCTACGTATATCTCTGCAATCTGTCCCTGAAACCGGAGGACTCCCTAACATAACGTGTGTGAAAATGCTCTGTAACCGCAGGGCTTTATCAGTGTGCATTACAGCGTGCAGGTACCTGGGTGTTCCCTAAAATAAAACAATGGATTTCGGACTGTATCTGTTGTGTGTTTATCAGAGGGGTTCGGTGGCTGAACCACATGGCTATTTTCCACTCGTCTCAGAACAAGGTGTCTCGGTCAGAGCTCTGCTCCCTGGAGACACGCTCCGCCCTCCCGGCGGCGGCAGTAGCTTCCCTCTGAAAATCAGCCACCTGCCTAGCTCCTTGAAATCATCAGGTTGGGTGCAATACGGGTCTAAAAAGGGGGAAAGGGGCTTTCAATGTGATGGAGTTAGTGGTGTGGAGCAGGAATTTAGGGATAAAGAAGATACAGGCATCGTGTGACAGTCGAAGTTCCCCCGCTGCAGAGCCGGCCGCTGCCTTTGCAAGTCGGTTTTCTCCCGTTAGTTTCAAACACCTTCTCAGCTCCCTTCCACTTATACGCTTCAATACGCTCAAAGTATGCGAGGCTTCATTCCCTCAGAAAGAAATGAGAAAATCTAGGAACACTAAAATGTTGATATGAACTGCGCAAAGGGTTTAGAAACACTAAAATCAACAGCGACAGTGCCGCAGTTTCATGTGTGAGTGTGTGTGTGTGTGTGTGTGTGTGTGTGTGCGCGCGCGTGTGTAGGAGAAGCGCATGAAAGAATTAAAAAAAAAAAAAAATCAGGGGAAGGAGATAAATTAAAGAAAGTTCCAGAAAGAGCTACAGAGAAATAGAAAACTTTCCTTCATATATGCCGCATACATGCAACCACAGACAAACATTTGTATCTCCAATGCCCTGGAGGCACCATAAATACCAGGGGCATGCTGAACCCTGGTGGGGAAGGGGCGACTTAGAGGGGTAGTGTGTCTCCATGGTACTGGGTGGGGTATGGAAAACTAAGGTGTCAGTTGGGAATGATAACTTGCTATTAGAGGCACGATCGAATCCGAGTAATACAGGGGTCAAGGATTAAGTAGGATGGGGTGGGGGTAGGGAAAGGAAATGAGTGAGGGGGTTCAGGGTCTGAGAGAAAACAGAGGGTCTCAGAGAAAAGTGCAAAGGACTACAGCCGCAGCATCCCCGCGGGCCGTGGATCGCCCCACCTTTCTTTTGCGCAGAATCCTTCCCTTGGCTGCAGCAGCGCGCTGCCCCCACTGGCCAGGCGCGCCGTGATCGATCGCAGCTGCGTCAGAGTCCTCTCTCAGTATAAATAGGGGTGGCAGGACCGAGCTGAGACGCACACAGCCATCCATCCTCCCTTCTCCCTCTCTTCCCCGTTCTTCTCTCTAGGCCCCCATCTCCGCCGCCGGCCAGGGGGGCACCGACCGGCACCATGAGTTCCTTCAGCTACGAGCCGTACTACTCGACCTCCTACAAACGGCGCTATGTGGAGACGCCCCGGGTGCACATCTCCAGCGTGCGCAGCGGCTACAGCACCGCGCGCTCCGCTTACTCCAGCTACTCCGCGCCCGTCTCCTCCTCGCTGTCCGTGCGGCGCAGCTACTCCTCCAGCTCCGGTTCCTTGATGCCCAGCCTGGAGAGCCTCGACCTGAGCCAGGTCGCCGCCATCAGCAACGACCTCAAGTCGATCCGCACCCAGGAGAAGGCGCAGCTGCAGGACCTCAACGACCGTTTCGCCAGCTTCATCGAGCGCGTGCACGAGTTGGAGCAGCAGAACAAGGTCCTGGAAGCCGAGCTGCTGGTGCTGCGCCAGAAGCACTCCGAGCCCTCCCGCTTCCGGGCGCTCTACGAGCAGGAGATCCGCGATCTGCGTCTGGCAGCGGAAGACGCCACCAACGAGAAGCAGGCACTCCAGGGCGAGCGCGAGGGGCTGGAAGAGACCCTGCGCAACCTGCAGGCGCGCTACGAAGAGGAGGTGCTGAGCCGTGAGGACGCCGAGGGCCGGCTGATGGAAGCGCGCAAAGGGGCCGACGAGGCGGCTCTCGCCCGCGCCGAGCTCGAAAAGCGCATCGACAGCCTGATGGACGAAATCGCCTTTCTGAAGAAAGTGCACGAAGAGGAGATCGCCGAGCTGCAGGCGCAGATCCAGTACGCACAGATCTCCGTGGAGATGGACGTGTCCTCCAAGCCCGATCTCTCCGCCGCGCTCAAGGACATCCGCGCCCAGTATGAGAAGCTGGCCGCCAAGAACATGCAGAATGCCGAAGAATGGTTCAAGAGCCGCTTCACGGTGCTGACCGAGAGCGCAGCCAAGAACACCGATGCTGTGCGCGCCGCCAAGGACGAGGTGTCCGAGAGCCGCCGCCTGCTTAAGGCCAAGACCCTGGAGATCGAAGCATGCCGGGGCATGAACGAAGCGCTGGAGAAGCAATTGCAGGAGCTAGAGGACAAACAGAACGCCGACATTAGCGCTATGCAGGTAAGGCCCCGGGCGAAGCGCAGAGGGGGAGGGGAGGGTGCTGCAGAATCGAGTTAGGATGGGCGGGAGTGGGGGTGGTGGCGGAGAGTGGAGGGCTCGCCTAGAAAGAGAAGATCAGAGATGAGGATTAGCAAGCAGATATTAAGGGGGTGGAACTTGACTTCCTGGAGGCAGTGTGGCAGGGGGTGGGGCACTTGGAAGGCGGGGCGGGGGCGCGACTGCGGTGTGCTAAGTGATGCTGCGCGCTGTTGAATCTCCGTTCCTCATTAAAGCTGCCCAGCCCTGCAGGATATTGGGAGAGGATGGGAGGAGGGACTGGACCTGGACTTTGCCTCTGGTCTGCCTCTCAGCTGTCCTGCATTCCGCGCAAGTTGCTCTGCTGCAGAGATTGGGTCATCTGATGAATAAATACAGTGATGAGCTCTCATTAGTTCTGAAGGATAACTGTGACCAGTTATCCTTTCTGACTAGTTTTACTATTTTAACTATTCTCTGCCCTTAGCAGTGAGACAGAAATACAGTCAAAATTGCAGTGGGTGATGATGGTCATAGTAAAACATTTCTTTTTCTTTTAAGGATCTCCATTTTTCTGGAGAGAATAAAAAATAAGATAGATATATAGAAAATATTTTAGAGAAAATAAATTTAAATTTACTTCATTCTCCTATGAATAAGTGGATTTCCTGTATACAATCTGGATAAAGTTGATAAAGCTAGCTAGTGAGTGAGAAACAATTTAAAAAAATCCATTTAGTTCTTTGCAGGCATTTTATGATGATCATTAGGTGTATTAATTAATGAAAACAAAAAATGTTTCTTCTATCAGTTTTTTTTTTTCCTATCATTTTTTTGGTTTTCATCTCTTGCTTTGTGAAGCTGGATTTTTTTTTTTAACTCAAGCAAAGAAAGGTTTAAAAAGAAAAGTTATTTTAGGGGGAGATTTTATCTAGGATATGCACTTTGATTTTAATTAAACCTAGGCCTTTGCAGCTATGCTGTAGTAAAATTATAGCACTGGAGATTTACACTTAGATTTTTTTTCCGGTTGTCTTCCAACAGGACACAATCAACAAATTGGAAAATGAATTGAGAACCACAAAAAGCGAAATGGCAAGATACCTCAAGGAATACCAAGACCTCCTCAATGTCAAGATGGCTTTGGACATTGAGATTGCAGCTTACAGGTAAAAATGGAAGTGCCAAGGTAGCCTGTCAACCTTAGGAAGAAAATCAGACTTCCTTTCTATTGAATCAGAAACCTTCACAAATAGTCCTTTGGAGTAATTGTGTTACTTTTTGGCCTTTTCCAAGAAGAATTTAATCCTGTAATAATGAGGCCTGTTCTTAGCTTCCCATTGCATTTCAAGCGTAAGGAACAGGACTCTATTTTAAGGCGCTTTTTTTGTTGTTGTTTTGTGTATTTCTCCTGGACTCAGTCACAGCATCCCCAGTCATTAGGTTATGATCATTCCCAACCCTGCCTTTGCCTTTCAGCCTGGCTTTGGGAAAGGTGATGAGTGGTGGGCTGAGCACACTTCCGGTGTTCATGTTAACCCTTGTCTCCCCAGGAAACTCTTGGAAGGTGAGGAGACCCGGCTCAGTTTCACCAGTGTGGGCAGCCTAACCACCGGCTACACCCAGAGCTCCCAGGTCTTTGGCCGATCTGCCTATGGAGGTTTGCAGACCAGCTCCTATTTGATGTCTGCCCGCTCCTTCCCATCCTACTACACCAGCCACGTCCAGGAGGAGCAGATAGAGGTGGAGGAGACCATCGAGGCTGCTAAAGCTGAGGAAGCCAAGGACGAGCCCCACTCTGAAGGAGAAGCGGAGGAAGAGGAGAAGGAGAAGGAAGAGGCTGAGGCTGAGGCTGAGGCCGAAGCTGAGGCTGAGGAAGAGGAGGGAGCCCAAGAGGAAGAAGGTAGGATTAAAACAAAACACAAAACAAAATAAAAAGCAAAACCACCCTGTGACTCCAGGGGCAGAGTGGGTATGGATTATGGTTAGTAGTTGGGTAAGATACATGAAACCTCGCTTATGCCCAGGAAATGTTATTCAGATAAGAGTTGATAATCTTAAAAAGAAAATACATCTTTCTATTTCCTCAACAGATCTTTAGTAAGCACTTCATTGCTCAAATTGGCTGTTCTCCCAGAGACACACAATCTCTGATTAGCATGGTACTTTTTTGAAAGTAACATAAAAAAAGAAAAAAAATCCTCCTGCTGCTTTTTATTCCTAATGAAACATTTTAAAATCTATTCATTTAACTCAGGCATTTGGTGTCCTAAAAAACAAAAATGAATTCTGAACACATAATAAAAGAAAACCCAAGGTCCTGGAAAGAACAGAGCATCTAGTACCTAGAACCTAATCTCATTCTATTTAAATATCTGTTCAGTGGCAGATTGTGCCCAGCAGGTGTTGGTTGCATGGAGAAAGAGGTTTGGGGGAAGTATTCTGACACTTGTGTTCCCCCACAAAATTAAAGCAGAAATGTTTTGATTGGACTCACCCTGCATTTGGAGTTTGTACATTTGCTTTTTATGTTAAAGCTGCCAAGGAAGATGCTGAGGAAGCAAAGGAGGAAGAAGAAGGAGGTGAAGGCGAAGAAGCAGAAGAAACCAAAGAAGTAGAGGAGGAAGAGAAAAAAGATGAAGGTGCTGGGGAGGAGCAAGCCACTAAGAAGAAAGATTGAACCCTTCCCTTCCCTTAATTTTTCCAGGAATAATTCTCCCGAAATCAGGTCAACCCTATCACCAACCAACCAGTTGAGTTGCAGATACTATATGAATAAGAAGTCAATATATGTATAATTCTGAGATGACTTAGGTTGGACATTAAATGTTGTGCTATGACTTTTCTCCTTCCGCAGAGTATCTGTTTGCTTGCAGAGTGGCTTCCTGGCTTGCTGCCAGCCTGTGCATGGTCTACGCTTATGAGTTCAGGATCTATGGCAATGTGAATAATTCAGATGTTTACAATAAAAAAAAAACCACACCATGAATAAATAAATTCACTAATGTTAATGTTAAACTTCATGGGAAAAAAATAGTTCTTTGAATCTTTGGTGGTTAGAAATTAAAGACCTCGAATTATGTGCAATAAATAGTAAATAAAGTTACACTGAATGACGTTCCTTGCTGTGCTTGTTGACTTAATTCAGATATCTTAAAGAGGGCACCAATAGCAGACACGGAGATGTAGACTATAGACTTCCAAATTTTTTCAGGTCAAAATTTTAACAATTACAGTGCATTTCTCCCCCTTAATTGGTAATTCTGAGGATATGATTAGGTCATGACCATTCATGAAATCTCTCCCCTCGAAAATTTTACTGATAATAAACTTGAATAAATGAGAATCCCTGGGGTTCCTTTTCTTTGGTAAATAGCAATATACTTTTGCCCCTTAAGTGTACTGTATAATGCTGGGAATGGCTTTCTCGGAGGCAGTCTGAAATCATGTTTACCTTTATGGTAAACAGGTAACTTGAACACTAATATATAATAGTAAAAACATATGGGTAGAATGTGAATCCCACCCATCCGTCACTGTAACCACATTTAAAAAGTATAGCCTAACTATCATGAGCAGAAGTTGAAGCCCAAGCAAATGATGTAATCAGAAGGAATAAACTTTTCTCAATGTGTAATTTTTAAGGGAGTTAAGAATATTGAAGCTTATTTGCTATTGCAAACATGTTGCCTGCAATCCTGAGCTCATGATTGAGTGTGTAGTTAGCTTAATTCTGTTGCCTCAAGTAGCCTTCAATACCACCTATTTCAAACTTTTTAAGAACTACAGATATAGATAATGAAATTGTGATCAGTCACTAAAGGGGAGATTCTATACTTGTGTGTTACATTGCCATAGGTCTGCATGTCTTTATTGGGAACTATTTGGATTTCAGTGATGGCTCCAACTGGTTGGACATTGCATCATATACACACCCCCACCTGTCCATCCTGTTCACTGTAAAGGTATGAAACCTCTTGCACTTGCCCTTGATGTGGAATGTCAATGAAGTTGCTGATTATCCTTCGTTCTGCTTCTGTTCTTAGACAATTGATTTGTCAGCTAAGTTTGGTCAACATTTGTTGTTTAGAGACCTCTTAAAGGTCATGAATTTAATCTGGAAGCAAAGTGGTCTCCATTTAAAGTTTACAGATCCCATCACACCACATATTTTGAGTTAAATATATCTCACCAAAGCAAATACGTAAAATATTGCTTTATCTGCCCTGATGCTATGGATTTGAACCACAAGGATTCTCCGTACATTGGCTTCTGTAAAGACTAGGAGTTGCCTCAGAAATCAAGCTTTTCACATTTATGTTCCTTACACATGGGATGCTGCACATGGTCAATTTCAGACAGAAGCAAATTATATGTGAAAAAGTAACCTTAGCCAAAGGGAAATGGTTGGTTTGAGAATTTCTTGAAGAACACTGTACCATACTCTATCCTGTGTGCCATAATAAAATACTGAAAAATCTAAACTGAATGGATTTGGAGTTTTTTTTTTTTTAAATACTCCTCAAATGTGATACCTTGGCCAGTCTCCCTCTTCCTTCTGCTCCTCTCAAACTCTTGTTCTGTATTCCTTCCCCTAGTTAATGACGTCACTCTCTAGCCATCTAATTCTACAGACCAGAGACTGGGCATGACATCATCCTCCCATTTCCTCTCTCCAATCTTTCTGTTCTAATCTATCACCAAAGCCTATTGATTTTACTACCTAGGTATCTTGTTTCCATCCACATTTCCCTATTAACACAGCCACCACCCTAAGGAACCTCTGTGTCCTGGCTCCAGGGACTCTTTTCGTGGAAGACAATTTTTCCATGGACCAAGGGAGGAGGGATGGTTTCAGGATGATTCAAGAGCATTACACTTATTGCACACTTTGTTTCTATTATTATTACATCAGCTCCACTTCAGATCATCAGGCATTAGATCCAGGAGTCTGGGGACTCCTGTTCTAGAGGAAGGTAATCTTTAGAAAAGGGAATTTTGATCACACTGTCTTTTTGATTAAAACTCTCCAGTAGTTATCCATTTCTTTTAATATAAAACCCCAAATATTTAAGATAATCTTCAAGGTCTGTCTAGATCTGACCTGAAACTACTTCTCAAGCCTCACCCTCTGTGTATCCCCTTTCCCCTGCCTCAATGTGGTGTTTTAGCCACCCCAGCCCTCTGTTCTCCCATCTGCCACAAGGTTTTGGGTGCTTTCTCTATCTGGAGTACTCATCTTTTCTATCCTGTCCTCAGCCTTGCCCATATTTAGGCTCAATTGTCATTCCCTTGGGAAGTCTTTCCTGATGGAGCCAAATTCCTCTACAGTGTTTATAAGCATCACTGACTCAATTGACATGAACTTGAGCAAACTCTGGGAGCTAGTGGAGGACAGGGAAGCCTAGTGTGCTGCAGTCCATGGGGTTACAAAGAGTCAAACATGACTTAGTGACTGAACAACAACAACAAGATGTTTACACAGTCGGAGGTGGCATCTATTTTCACAATCATTTAGTAAATGTCTGTAACCTCTACTGTAGAGTGGTCCTCAGAAACATGGCAGTCAGACCTTCTGCTCTCCAGCATCTAGCATCATTCCTATCACTGTGCATGCTTAGTCGCTCAGTGGGATCCTACTCTTTGTGACCCTTTCGACTATGGCCCATCACAATCCTTGTCCATGGGATTTACCAGGCAAGAATACTGGAGCGGGTTGCCATTTCCTTCTCCAGGGGATCTTCCTGACCCAGGGATTGAACGTGTGTCTCTAGTGTCTCCTGCTCTGCAAGTGGATTCTTCACCTGCTGAGCTATCACAGTAAATGTTGATTGAATTAATAACTTCTTGGTAGGCTAAAATGCCTTTGGGGTGACTAGAAAGTCAGTAGTATTCAATACTCAGTCCCAGTCCAGTGAACACTCGTGGAAAGAGCAGAGAGCCAAAAATCAACTGTTCATTCTTGGTTTTAGTGTTGTTTGTTATGGAAGGCGGGCCATCCCCAGCCCCACCCCCACTCTGGCCTCAGTCTTCTTAGCTACAAAAGGCTTCAGCACTTGATTTCTCAGATCCACTCTAATGATTAAAAATTTCCTGAAAAGCTTTTAAAAGTTGAAGATAAATGGCTGAATGGGAAATGTACATATCACTATTATGTCCACACTAAAGTCTATCACTTAAAGGGGAATTGCTTAACTTCATGTAAAGTTTCTTCCCTAGCATTAAGTTGGTTAGCAATTAATTGGGTTGCTTTTTTCCCTCCATGAGATTGTAGTGATATCAGAATATGTGCCGTGTTCCAGGCCTTGATCTAAGTGCATTATTAATATGTGTCATCTCATTGATTTCTTTCTTATGACAATGTTATCAGTCCAGTATGATTATCATCCCCATTTTACAGATGAGTTGTTAAGTGACTTGACCAAGATCACAAGCTAGTTTGTGGCAGGCTGAGATCCAAATCTCCCATGCATGCATGCCTCCTAATTTGTTTTGTCGTGTCCAACTCTTTGTGACCCCATGGACTATAGCCCTTGGGGCTCTTCTGTCCATGGGATTCTCAGGCAAGAATACTGGAGTGGGTTGCCACGTCCTCCTGCAGGGAATCTTCCCGACCCAGGGATCTGACCTGCATCTATTATGTCTCCTGCAATGTCAGGCAGGTTCTTTACCACTAGCACCTCCTGGGGAGAGCCCCTCAAATATCCCACGCTGGCTCTAAAGTCCATGCTCTTAACCAACTATTGCACTGACTATCCTTTGTAGTCCAGCTTGGGAGGCACCTGATTCCTTGTGGAATCAGAGCGTATTTTCACAGGCATGTGTTGGAAACTTTCACGCAATTATCGGCATTCTTACAGTCTTTGTACAGTTCAAGGGCATATCTGCATTCACAGTGTTCCACTTCAGAATGCTTAAGTTCTTCCAATCTTTTGATTATTTATGTCCATATAAGTTCCTCTGCCAAATTTTAAGCTGCAGGAAGACAAGAAACAGGTTTTATAAATAGAGATGAATTTGAAGTTTATTTTCAAAGATCACAAATGTTTAGCATCAATCCCAATAATTTGTTTCTTAATTTCCACAAATCAGGAATTTAGGGATGGCTTTGTTCGGATGTTCTGGCTCTGGATCTCTAGTGGTGTTGCAGTCAGATGTTGTATGAGGTTACTGTTATCTATTTGAAGGCTTGATTAGGCCTCCAGAATCTACTTTAAGGTGGCTCACTCACTATGATGGCAATTTCTCGTCCGTATGGGCTCTTCTGGGCAGCTGCTTGCAGATTTTTGCAACATGGCAGCTGGCTGCCCCTGGAGCAAGACATTCAAGAAATCAAAGCTATGCCTCTTATGACCTGGTTTAAAAAGACACACATCATCACTACCATTGTTCTACTGGTCGCAGAGACCAGTCTGTCTGATTCATTGTGGGAAGGAACTACACAAGGACATGAGCATTGAGTATGAAGGTCACCAGGGGCTTCCATAAAGTTGTGGGCATTATTTCTTTTATGAATAGCAATCATCAACTCCAGAAATTCTGAAACCATTTCAGCTTCAAATATCGTGCTCTATCCTTCTCATTCATGTACTCATTCTTACCCGATTATGTGTCCTAATTTAAGTTTAAAAATATGTTTGTAAAAACTATGGACAGCTTGGTAATGAATATATTAATGTTTATCTTCAGTTTGTTCTTCTAATGAAGGATTTCTTTATTAATAGCCCTCGTGGGATATCTGTTCAAAGGGTCCTACGTACATTTTACTAGTTCCTCGTATGTATCCCCACATCTTTTATCTTTTTGTAAAACAATATTTAAATATTTACTTGGCTCCATTGGTCCTTAGTGCAGCCCACAGGCTTCTCTAGTTGCCGTGTAAGGGCCTACAGCATGTGGAATCTTAGTTTCTCCACCAGGGATCGAACCTCATCTCCTGCATTGGAAGGCAGATTCTTAACTACCAGACCACCAAGAAGTCTCCACATTTTTTTTTTTTTTCCTATAAAGCATCATAGCTATACTTCAAGGCCTTAGCTTCCTGCATTAATTAATTTGAAATGCAGTATTAGTCTAGTTAACTGAGATAAATACAGTGGCAGCTAATATACAACTTAACGTGTTAAGAAAAATAAGTGCTTATTGTTTTGTTAGATGTCAGACCCATCTGAGTTGACACCTTTGATTTTTTTAATACCTTCAGTTCTGATATAGTACACACATGACTTTAAATTGGATATATCTAATAAACACAAGTTATATGGATTACAAATAATCAAATATGAAACGGCTTTATAAAAAACTGAAATGCTGTATGTTTCTCACTTTGAGAGGCTCAGGTTTCTGGAGCTATTAAAGACATTTTTGCTTGTGTACTGATGACCTTTGCTTTTAGCTTAATGCCATTCTTTCAGTCTATAACTGCTCCACATCCTTATTAATTTCATGTGGAGTACAGACCATTTCCTGATATGCCCATTTAAAAGAAAACAACTAGCAGGAAGGATGCTTTGATGCAGCAAAACAAATACTCCCTTTTTATTCTATAACCAGACCACTAAGAAAGACAGAAATCCTACATTAAAATCTTTATCTGCATTTTGCTTGCAACTTACCTGCATGGCTGAAGAGGAAAGAATAATTTGCTCATTCTGACTTGTTGGTTTGTTTGGAGTCATTTATTAACTGGAGAATCTTACCTTTTTCAGAGGAGAGAGATGCCCCCGCCCCTCCTTCTTGTTTTTCTTCCTCCCATGTAGACAATCACACAGGAGAATATGTGGAAGACAGCATCTCAACTGTAAGTCACAAATCATTCTCACTTTGAGACAGAAAAACTGGTGTCAGAAGTGTGAAATCTGAGGGCGATATTGAAGTGAGAGTAAAAAGCACCACCTTCTCTGGACACGGACTCAGGGTGTTAGTTGGTAGGCCTCCAGGGTTGGCTGGGTTCTAAAGACTAAGAGCCATGGAAACATGGCACTTCATGTCCTGTGTCCACGGGAGGAGGGGGACAGGGCGTAGATAGTGAATCTGGGCTACCTCAGTGACTTAGAGCACCTGGGATGGAAGAATAAAGGAACAAGAGACTGAGCTTGCTCTGTTTCCCTGTGTCCTGCCCTTAATGCCTCCCAATTTCTTCCAAATAGCATAAACTGGGAAGTATGACCTCTTAAAGTGTTTTAACACCTGAGAACCTCAGAATTCTCCAGACGATAGAGGGGGAGCTGATTTTAGGTTTTAAAAGCATCCACGGGGCACTTTTGGGTGTGTGTGTGGGTGTGGATGGGGTCACAACGCTTAAACAAATGGCCCCTTCTCAGGCAAAGCAAGCAATCACTAGGTCGTTTTTTTGGAGAGAGAGGGAGTGGGAGGGATATTATTTAGACCCCATATCCTTAGCTCAGTGGACATGAATGGACTCAACAGACATGAGTTTGAGCAAACTGTGGGAGAGAGTTAAAAACAGGGAAGCCTGGCTGCTGCAGTCCATAGTGTCGCAAAGTCGGACACGACTGAGCAACTGACCAACATCTTCAGTTTATTCTCAGAGAGACAAGACAGGCTTCTTGCTTTTCCAGTTAGAAGCCTTGAAGCCCTGCCCCCTCCCCTGCCCACTTGTAAAACAACACTGTTCAAACTCAGGGATAATTTAAACAAAACGAGAAGAAACTTGCTTCCTTTAACCCACTGGCTGTTTCCCAAGGAGACCGAGGTCTGCTTCTTAATGAAGATATCTTTCTCATTTCCCAGGTTGGACCTCTTGGCAGCAAGGTGCTCTGACACCTCCACCCCAGCCTGCGGTGTGGGGGGAAATAAGAAAGGCCTCCAGGATCTCCCCCCTCTACTCCCCGCCCACTTCTTCCTGCTTGGACTCCTGCCAGCCCTTGGTGTAGCCTCCTCTGTGAAGAGCTGGGCGTGCTTCCTGACAGGACTGAGAACATTTGATGGTGTTTTAGGATTTCACTGGAAATATGTAACATTTAATCATCTTTCTGTAGTTTAACAACAAACCCCCCTAGCCTGTGAAAATCTAATGAACTTTGAAAGGCTTTGAAAAATAAAAACTTTCTGCTATCACGTTTTTCTTGGCCCCGCCCTTTAAGAGCAGACATTCCCCTCTGGTTTCTGCACGTTAAATTCTGCCTCAGAGTCACCGCTTCCCTGGTGGCTCAGTGGTAAAGAATCCGCCTGCCAATGCAGGGGAGACGGATTGGATCCCTGGGTCAGGAAGATCCCCTGGAGGAGGAAATGGCAACCCACTCCAGTATTCTTGCCTGGGAAATCCCACGGGCAGAGGAGCCTAGGGGGGCTACAGTCTATGGGTCGCAAAACATGGGACAAGACTAAATGAGCAGCACAGAGCCACCGCAGCCTCCAGTAGCCCCAGGTCACTGTTTCTTCTTCATGGGGCATGGGGGGAAAAAGGGGCTATAAGGCGGCTTCCACCGCCAGGCACCCAGACGGAGCCCAAGGATGCTTTCTGCCTGAAACTGCACTGCGTACAGCCCGCATCTCCCTGCTGAGTGCTATCTCTGCAAAAAGTGCAGAAAGCCGCGGCTGCTAAATCTTACCCTTTGAAGACCCTCACCTCCACGCCACCCGCGTAAATAGTACTGCTCGGAGATTTAAAATATTTTAGTGCAGACCGGGTGACACATTTTTTTCATCCAGAAGTCATTTGGGGATGGAGGGGAGAAAGGAATGGGAGAGGCTACCGGAATCTTGTTTTTGCTGGATCTTTCTCCAGGTCGCCCCGCCCAGAGAACGCTGCAGAGGCACCACGCCCCACTGCGTCCCGGTGGCGGGCTTGCGCGACCTGGAGCTTCTCCAGAAACGCAGCGCGCAGCTGAAAGGAGAGGCTTGGAGGTGGATGGGAATATTTTCTGGAAACTTGTATCACCGGTTCTTCTCTGTAACCGGAGAGATCGTGGGAGGTGGGGAGGTGGGGAAGCCCAGGAGCGAACAAGGAAGGGGGCACCCCCTGCCCACTGAGGCTTGGCCTGGAGCTCAAGGCGTTCTGAAATCCGATTTTAAAGTAAAGAAGCCGGACTCTGAGGCTGTGGCCATGCTGCAGTGGGTGTGGAAACTGAAGAGAGGAGATCACGCAGAAGGTATGCGGCGAGCCTAGAGCCCGCGGATCCAGGCTCCTTAGTGGAGCCTGGGCCTGCTGCCTTTGGAGCACTTGCTTAGCCCCAGTCTAGGCATTCTGAACTAGTATTAGTGAAAGTGTTAGTCACTCAGTCGTGTCGGACTCTAGGCGTGTCGTCTCTACCCTAGGACTGTAGAAACCCTAGGGACAGACGCAATGAATTGTCAGTCGAATCAGACAGTCCACAGGGTAGTACAGATCCTATGGACTGCAGCCCGCTAGCCTTCTCTGTCCAGGGAATTCTCCAGTCTAGAATACTGGAGTCGGTTGCCATTTCTTTCAGCAGGGTATCATCCAGACCCAGGGATTGAACCCAGGCCTCCGGCATTGCAGGCAGATTCTTTACTGTCTGAGCCACCAGGGAAGCCCAAAGCAAGGAATGACAATGGAAGCACCGCTGCATTTAACCAGATACTCAGGTGATTCAGGAGCAGGTAGTGAGAAGCTCTAGTAAAGTGTTGCGTTGGGGACTGCAGCTCACTGCCCCCTATCCCAGCCCCTACTCCCACCACCACATAATGCACGTGGATGTGGCAGGGGAGGCCTTGAAGAAGGTAGGAGAACACTGCTGCTTAACAAGAGGCTGAATGTTCTTCATTTGCATGTAACTAGAAATGGCAACCCACTCCAGTAGTCTTGCCTGGAAAATTCCATGTCGGATACGACTTAGCGACTTCACTAAGTACTGGAGGAAGGCAAGAGGTTATCCCCTGGTTTTCTAAACATCCACTCACTACCCCATACTTCAGGCCTGAAGAACCAGTGTGGAATATTGAGGGCCAGTGTGCATTTCCCTCAGAAGGCCTGTTGAGGTAAGGCTGGGCACCTCTCTTTTATGATGTTCTGGAGCCTTCCTTCTCTGAACGGTAGAGGCTGCCCAGGCCCCTATGGCAGAGCCATAAGAACTCAGAAGGGAATCTGAATAAAAGTTACCAGTGTATGTTCCTTTGTCATCTCCCCAGGATGGAGGTGGTGATGTTAAAAAAATGCACAAGAAATAATTCTCCTGTTAAAAACGGGACAGTAATCCACAAATGGAGTCACTTACGCTCAGTCCCACATCATCAAATTGAGACTCAATTACAGTTTTGGTCTCTCCCAGAAATGGAGGGTTAAACCAGTCAGAAATCATCTGGTCAGCACAAGTGAGGTCATCGGCCTGATAGACGCCCCTCCCCCACCATATCCTAGAGGGAAGTGTGAACATGCATGCTTTCATGGGATTCTTCAGGCAAGAATGCTGGAGTGAGTTGCCATTTCCTTTTCCAGGGTAACTTACCAATCTGGGGATTGAACTTGCATCTCCTGTGTGTCCTGCACTGGTAGGCAGATTCTTCACCACTGTCATAGGAAAGTCATACAGGTAAAGGGTACAACCATCCAGGGAGCTGAGGTAGGAGAACGCTAAGTGGGTTGGAATAAGAATGAAGAGGCTGGTGTGGCCAGATATGTGTGTCTGAAGTTCAATGCTTGAGATACGAGTCTTGCTAGTTTTTTTTTAAAGATTTTTTTTTTGATGTGAATCATTTTTAAAGTGTTTATTGAATTTGTCACAGTATTGCTTCTTCTTTTTTTTTTTTTTTTTTTTAAGTTTTGCTTTGTTTTGTTTTGGTGGAGGAGCATGTGGGATCTTAGTTCCCTGATCAGGGATCAAACCTGTACCCCTTACACTGGAAGGTGAAGTCAGCCACTGGACTGTAAGGGCAGTCCCCTTGCTAGTGTTTTGCAATTCTCCCTTTAGTACTCTAAGCGCTTATAATATAATAGGATGATAGAACTCCAAAGTGAGAAGCTACCTAAGAAATAATTTCTTATTTTAAATACAAGGAAACAGAGATTTAGGGTGGGTAAATTGACTTGCTAAATGTGATGTCATTGGTTTTAGCAGAGCTGGAACTAGATTCAAAGATTCCAGTGTATTTTCCCTGACCTACAGAGTGCTGCCTCCTCAGAAAAAATGTTATTGTTATTTCAGCTCTTTATTGATGGCCCAGATTTTAGCAGACTGTGTCGCTTAGTGAAAAATAGTCTTTTTTGGTTATAGCAGCATTAGTACAACAATGAACAGATTGGTACCATTTTAACATGGAATTTTCTTTCCCTCCTGTCTCTGGGTTTTTTTTTTCTTTCTTTCTCCTCTCTTTCTGGGATTTTTGGCTTTATTACTGATTATTTGGGTTTCCTAGGTGATGCAGTGCTAAAGAATCTGCATGCCAGTGCAGGAAATGCAGGAGACTGGGCTTCCATCCCTGGGTTGGGAAGATCCCCTGGAGGGGGAAATGGCAACCCACTCCAGTTTTCTTGCTGGGAAAATCCCATAGACAGAGGAACCTATTGGGCTACAGTCCATGGGATTGCACAAGAGTTGGATGTGATTGGGCACATACCTACACACACACTGATGCATAAAATAGTTCTATCAGAGGTCACCTTGATTTAAGTAAAAGTAAGTGTATAAATCAGGCCAGTCCCAGGAATTCCCTGGCGGTCCAGTGGTTAGGACTCCAAACTCTCCCTGCTGATGCTGAGGGCCCAGGTTCAACCCCTGGTCAGGAAACTAAGATCCCACGAGCAGAAAAAAAAAAAAAAATCCCACTGCCAAAACCAAAATCAGGCCAGCTCCAAGTGTTGTGAACACTCATTTGTCTTCTTTTGCTCTTCAAATCAACAATGAATTGTTTATGTAAAAAAAAAAAAAAAAAAAAACCAAAAAATGCAGTTTGAGGAATCCCTTGAAATTTTCTTCTTTTTAATTATTTGCTTTTGAAATAAACAAGCTGAATTTAACTGCCTAGTTTTGAATTCAATGAACTAGTTTGAGTAAATCGGAACTTACACACTGTGTGTAAGTTCACACACGGAGAGAGCCCACACTGTGCTCTTCCTCCCCGAGAGGAGGAGCCAGCATTCCAGCGTGGAGAGCAAGGTGATGATACCCACCCAGTGCAGTCATCTTGGAAGATATGGCTGTCACTCTAGCGACATGGAGTCTGAAGCTGTATCTATTGCGAGAGTCCCTTTCTCCAGAGACATGTGGGACAGGAAGTTGAAGCATGAGGCGCCGTGGACCATGAAATAAGGCCCATGAAAAGGCCATGAAATAAAGCCAGACATTTCTTTTTAGAGCAGTCATCATTCCTGAGGAATAAAAGCAGATCTTTCTTGCCAGGAATTACTTGATCATGAAGCATCGGAATGAGAAAATGGCTTTGAAAGACTTAACTAATCACATGGAGCTTGCAAGCTGCCCAAGCGAGTCATCATCTCCAAGGCTACAACACACCATTAAAGCCAACACATTCATTTTACATCTCCACAATCAGGCTTGTTTTCTCCTCTGTTCTCATCCTACTACCCATATGGGGCCACATTCCCCATCTGTGTGTTCCTTTCATTCTTCACTGTTGAGATTTTAACTTCTATGATTATAAAAAATTATCATCGGGATCAAGTCTTGGTTTGATCATGTGCTTTACTTTTGAGAGCACTCAGCATCTTTTCTCCTAACACTGAGAGCTAGGAAGATGTGTATTCCACACATTGTACAGGTAAAATAAGAGCACAGGGTTTACAGCAATTAGTTTCCCTTGAGCTGCCATCTGCATGTTTTTTTTTTTTTTTTTATTTAAAAAATTTTTACCTTTTGGCCATACCGAGCAGCATGTGGGATCTTAGTTCCCAGAACAAGGATTGAACCCGTATCCCCTGCATTGGAAGTGTGACATCTTAACTACTGAACCACCAGGGAAGTTCCCATCTGCTTATTAATGTCTCATGGGCAGCTTTCAACTTCCCAGGGCAAAGTCAATGTCCTGTTTTCCCTTCTCTTCCCTCCCCTCCTGCCCTTTTCTAAAGTGTTTCCCAGTCATTCCCATGTCAATAGATGAAAACCCTATTCTTCCTCTTTCTGAGGCCAAACACCACTCACATCACCTTTGCTTTCTCTTTTGTCCTACTCTTTACAAATTTGCATCAGCAAATCGTATGGAATTGACCAGTGGCCTGCATCACCAATGCTACCTTTGGATTCTAGGCACAAAACTCTTTTGCCTACATTATTGTAACAGTTTCCTGTGGTGGTGGGTTGGTTGCTAAGTCCTGTCCGACTCTTGTGACCCCATGGACTGTAGCCCGCCAGGCTCCTCTGTCCATGGGATTTCCCAGGCAAGAATACTGGAGTGGGTTGCTATGTCCTTCTCCAGGGGATCTTCCCAACCCAGGGACTGAACTCATGTCTTCTGAATCAGAGACAGTCTCCTTCACTGCAGGTGGGTTCTTTACCACTGAGCCAGGAGAGGAGTATAATAGCTTCCTAACTGGCCCTTTTGTTCTGGACTATTTGTGCTCAAATAGCAGCCGAAGTGATTCTTTCTATATATACCTGTGTCACTTCTTTGGCTCAAAACCTTTTAAAGCTCTGCAGTGACTGTAACTACAAGAGCTTTACTGATCAGGTCCCCCGTCTCTCTGACCTCTGCTTCCTTGCCCTTTCTGTTTCCACCACCATGGTTCCTAATTATTCTACAACTATGCTGAATAAGGTTTTACCTAGAGCCTTTGTACTTGTTCTTTTTCTGCCTGGAATGGATTCTCTCTCATATATATATATCTGTGAATGTATATATATATATATTCACATTGTGAATCTGTGAATCTCTCATAGATATGTGCATGCTGCTGCTGCTAAGTCGCTTCAGTCATGTCCGATTCTGTGCGATCCCAAAATGTCTCATATCTTTATTAGAGAGACCTTCCTTAACCTCCCTTTATGAAATAACAAACTGTTTCTCCCCTCTCCTAAACCTCCTTACTCTATTTTTTCCCAAAACAGTTATCACCCTCTAAACCTTTATTTAGGGATTCTCTGGTAGCTCAGATGGTAGGGATTCTCTGGTAGCTCAGATGCAACGCAGAAGACCCAGGTTCGATTCCTGGATCAGGAAGATCCCCTGGAGAAGGGAAATGGCAATCCATTCCAGTACTCTTGTCTGGAAAATTCTATGGACGGAGGAGCCTGGTAGGCTACTGTCCATGAGGTCACAAAGAGCTGGACACGACTGAGTGACTTCACTTCACTTCAAACCTTTATTTATTTATTTATTTTCCCTTCTTCTTACAGGAGTATAAACTCCATGAAGGTAGGAATTTAATCTGGTCACTCCTATATTGCCTGGGGGTAGCCCAACACTACACCTGTCCCATAAAGTATTTGTACTTACAAATACTTGTTGAATGAATGAATGTGAGTTAACGAGTTCAGAGATATTCCAAGATGGAATGGGCTGCCTAAGTAGCCAGGAGATCCCATCCTCGAAGAAATTTCCCATATTGGCAGTTTGATATAAATGGACTGAAAGGTCACAGGAGTTTGACCAGATTTGATGTCCTTCAAGGAAAACAACATAGTGTAGAGTGGAGAGCATGTGTCAGAGAGAACTGGGTTGAGTCTTTTCCCTGATACTTACTGGTTCTGTGACTTTGGATAATTTATTTAACTTTCCTAACTGCAATCCCTTAGGATTAGGAGGGATTCATGTATTGCATGAACCCCTGGCATTTATCACATCCCTCTCCATCTTTCTGCACACAACTCCTCATGTTTACGGCCACTGTAACCCTTTCATCGGAGAAGGCAATGGCACCCCACTCCAGTGCTCTGCCTGGAAAATCCCAGGATGGAGGAGCCTGGTAGGCTGCAGTCCATGGGGTCGCCAAGAGTCAGACATGACTGAGCGACCACTTTCTCTTCACTTTCATGCATTGGAGAAGGAAAGGCAACCCACTCCAGTGTTCTTGCCTGGAGAACCCAGGGACGGTGGAGCCTGGTGGGCGCCGCAGGGGCCACAGAGTCGGACCGACGAAGTGACTTAGCATAGCATAGCATAGCAACCCTTTCATTCCAGTTGATTCAATAGTCTCAAAATCATAACACATTTTATACATTCTCATATGGTGGTTATGACTAATATAATCTATGTGAAGCAGTTGCCCTGGTTCCTGTTACTTAATAAATTCATAACAAACATGATATATGATAGTAATGCCCCTTCCAGCCTTGGGATACTGAGAAGCTGTAGGCGACCTGCCCAAGGCCATCCGAGTGATGAACGTACCTGTTGACTTTAGTTAGATGCTTTTCTCACCAGACTATTTGGACAAAAATTAAGGGATTTCCATAATGTCTTATGAATGAACTTTTTGGCCAACCCTATATATTGTCAGTTTCTTCCCTTCAGGATTTCTTCTTTAGTTCTGGGAAGATTCTTGCCTCTCCTGATTTCTCCCTTTGTCTCTCGGATTGCTTTCTGTTTTGAATTTTTTTTTCTCAAGCCCATCTCGCCTACACTGTGATCTTTGCCGCTGATAGTTATTTTGCCTAATGTCAATTTTTAAACCGAAACCAACATCGCCTCAGATTGCTTATACTGACTCATCGTTACGTGGGATGAATAGAATATCAACTCATTCACTCCTAGAGCTGATATATCTTCTGCATAAACCGGATGCTCAGTAAACATCTGTTGATAAGCATTGGTTGCCCAGGTTTCAAGAAAGTGTCGAGGATAACAATATTTGTCATAATAAAGATTGTTGTTGTCAACCGAACATGTTTATTGTCATACCTTGAATATTTGTGGGCTTTTGTGTTATGATGTTGAGACTATTGAATCAACTGGAATGAAAGGGTTACAGTGGCCATAAACACAGGGAGTTGTGTGCAGAAGGATGGAGGGGATGTGATAAATGCCAGGGGTTCATGCAATATCTTGTCATGATGATGAATTTGAAATAAAATGTGAGAACATTATAGCATATTGTTACTGAAGTACTGGGTTGCTGAATGATATTTTCAGAATGATCACAGCCTTATCAAATTTGTGCATAAAAGAAAGGTAGAAATACACTGAAATAAACAGTTATCTAAGATGGCCAACATGTGGGTGAGTATTCTACAAGGAATATTTGTTGTATTTTGAATTTGAAAATGAAATTATCTTTTCATTAAAAAAGAGTCCTGCAGGCTTTCCTCTCATGCTGATAAATCACTTCTCTGAGCTTCTGTTTTGTGCAAATTGAAAAGAGAAATCACAACATCTGTTCTACACATGTGAAGTTTAAGCAGGATGATGTATCTGCAATTGCTTTCTAAACTGTAGAGAAATGTATGGTTTCAGATAATTTAATTATTGGCTTTGCTGTTGAGACTCAGGTGAACAGCTATCTTTGATGTGGCTCTTGCCCAGAATATCTTCTGACTGTCTGTCTTTTTTGGGGGTAGAAATACTCAAGTCTCTTTTTCCTCTCGAGTGACCACACTGCATGTGCTCATGTGAAAAAGGAAGATCTGGAATGAGAAAACACTACTGTTTTTGGTGCAGTGGTGAAGAATCCACCTGCCAATGTAGGAGATGCAAGAGATGTGGGTTTGGTCCCTGGTTGGGAGGATCCCCTGCAGGAGGGCATGGCAACACATTCCAGTATTCTTGCCTGGAGAATCCCATGGAGAGAGGAGGCTGACAGGTTATAGTCATGTCATATATAGGACATGACTATGACTATGACTATGACATGACTATGACTATGACTATGACTATATAAGTCATAGTCATATATAGGACATGACTTAGCGACTGAGCACACGTGATCACTATTGGTTTCAGCAAAATTTTCATTTTCCTGGCATATTAGTCTTTGAAAGATTCCTGCTTGAGCATTATTTCAAGTAGGTAAAACTGTGAATTTTGCATCTGTTATCTCTGGCCCTCCTCTGCTTGACAACGCTGCTGTGTCCTGATTACTTACTGTTGTTTGGTCACTGAGTCCGACTCTTTGTGACCCCATCGACTGTAGCCTGCCAGGCTCCTCTGTCCATGGGATTCTCCAGGCAAGAATTCTGAAGTGGGTTGCCATTTCCTTCTCCAGGGGATTTTCCTCATCCAAGGTTTGAACCTGCATCTCCTGCATTGGCAGGAGGATTCTTTACCACTGAGCAACCAAGTAAGCCTGGTTACTTCCTATACTTTCATCCAGTTCCTACCATTCTTCTAGTTCCAAAGCTGAACAGGTGCCCTCACCTTGATTCATGTGGGAAGTAGCTGGAGCCTTTTCTGGGGGCCTCTGCTTGACTGGTGGCATTCTGCCTTGGGCCTCTTTTGGTCTGAGATGTGCAGTTGTTCCAGAGAGAGACACACAGAGTAGGTGAGATCCATTCCATTTGCCATCTTTGCTGCATTGCCCCTCCTGGTAGGGAGAGATATCACCTTAGCAGAATGATACAACTTTGCGTTTGACAAGCAGTGCGTGATGGTGGGGCATACGCTGAGTGGCTCTATTGCCCATTATTCATCCTTTATCACCAAAGGACATCTGCTAGCAGACCCACATTCCTGAATATTTTGAACCATTTCATAAAGAAGAGTATTTACATTGCAGGCCTAAGCATTCCCTTTGTCTAAGATGGGAAGTGGGGAAAAATCTGAATAGATGAATGATCGATTGATCCAATAATGAATGATCCTGATGGTCGCACACAGGCATACATATTCACAATTGTGGAGCCTTTGGCTAAGAGGGGAAGAAGGCAGGGACCTCCAATGGATGTGCATAAGAAGGAGAAAAGAAGTAGAAAAGCAGAAGGGAAGCTGGGAAGGACACTGCAGGTGTTCTCACCTTTTTAGAAGTTCTAATTTACAAATCCAACTTTTGGATCTTCCTGGTTTATTGATCATCTTCTATTGACTATAGTGTCCTGATTAGGCAGAATCATTTCTCCCATATTTTAAATTTTATTTTGTTTTTGCAAAAATTTTAGCCCAGAAAAATATAAACATATATAAAAGTCTGTTATGACTCCACTTCAACAATGATCAGCTTATTAGTCAAAGTTCTTTTAGCTATACAACATTCTTACTCTCCATGCCCAATGGATAATAGTTAGCAAATCCCCAAATATATCATTTATCTGTATTTCAGTATGTAACTCTAAAATTCAGAAGAATCTTTTAAAAAGATAACCATACTATGATCATTTTTAAAAACTTTAACAATGCTTCCAGAATAGCATCAACTAGTTAATCAATATTGAAATATCTCTTTCATATTTTTTTACATTAAAGTCATTGTTAGCACAAGAGTTAAACATGCCCTGACTAACAATAAGTAGCATTTATTGAGCTCTTATCATAGAAAATTCATACTGTCCTAAGTGCTTCACAGGCTTCCCTGGTGGCTCAGACAGTAAAGAATCTGCCTGCAATGCAGGAGACCTGGGTTCGATCCCTGGGATGGGAAGATTCCCTGGACAAAGGACAAGGCTACCCACTCCAGTATTCTTACCTGGAGAATTTCATGGACAGAGGAGCCTGGTGAACTACAGTCCCTGGGGTTGCAAGGAGTCAGACACGACTGAGTGACAACCACCACAACAAATGCATTACAAAATTCTATTCTTCAGTCCTTAAAATAGCTCTTTTATTGGTCCCATTTTACAGATGCAAAACCTGCTGTTCAGAAAAGTGAATTGCCCAAGGTCACACAGAGAGTGTACCGTTCCTCTGTCAGTGTGTTCTCAGCTCCGTGTCTCACCTGTGCCCCTCTGCTCTGCAAGGCGGGAAACTACATGTCCCAGGCTCCCTTGATGAGGATTCCTGGTAACACTGGCCAGTTGGAGGCGCTAGAGGTACTAGTGAAAGAGTGGAAAGGGTGCAGGGGGCCCCGAGGGGAGAACCAGAGAATGTCTTCCTGCCATCATGACCCTGCTTCAGGCAGCTGCATCTCCTTCTGGATTCTGTCTTCCTTGGACTGTTCCTCCCTCCAGGGTCTCAGTTCTCAGTAGGCTGCCTCTGTTGCTGTAGTTCTATCTCCAGCTGGATGGCCTTGGCTTCTGGGATCTGGTAACAAGGTTTACTTCTGGGTGTCACTCCAATTTCAGAGGCGATTAATGGGGTTTCCTTCCATTGCTTTGTATCTCCTGCTGTAGACTGAATTGTGTCCCTTCCAGATTCACATGTTGAAGGCTTAACCCCTTGTATTCAGTGATAGGGGCTTTAGGGAAGTAATTAAGGTTAAACAAGCCATAAATGAGTGTGTGCTCAGTTGCTAGCTCAGTGTGTGCTCAGCTGCTCAGCACTCAGGACTCTTTGAGACCTCACGAACTGTAGCCTGCAAGGCTCCTCCATCCATGGGATTTCCCAGACAAGAATACTGGAGTGGGTTGCCATTTCCTCCTCAAGGCTGTAACAGTAGGGCCCTGATCTGGTCGAATTAGAGTCCTTAAAGAAGATACACAGATGTGGAGAATGGAGAACGGGCATTTGGACACTGGGCGGAAAGGGGAGGGTGGGATGAATTGGGAGAGTAGAACTGACATATATACACTACCATGGGTAATATAGATAGCTTATGGGAAGGTGCTGTGCAGCACAGGGAGGTCGGTTCAATGCTCTGTGGGGACCTAGATGGGTGAGATGAAGGGGTGGGAGGGAAATCCAAGAGGGAGAGGATATATGTATACATATAGCTGATTCACTTCATTGTACAGCAGAGACTAACATAATTGTAAAGAATTATATTCCAATCAAAAAAGAGAGAAGAGATAGGAAAAGGCTCTCTCTCCCCTGCCTGTAAAGGAGAAAGTGACTATCTGTAAGGTAACCGGGAAGGGAGTCTCATCAGAACACGACGATGTTGGCATCCTGATCTTGGATTTCTAGCCTCTAGAACCATGAGAAAATAAGTTTCTGTTTTCAAGCCACCCAGCCTATGCTATGTTGTTATATCTAATAAACAAGCTGACAAATATATCACATTTTGCTTCTTTTCTTTACCTCTGGGATGCCATTTTTCTGCATTCAATTCCTGCTTCCTGTTTGAAACCCCTATGATGTTTTTGTGCTTTTGTTTCCCTCTTCTGGCCCCTGACTCACTCAGAAGTTCAGAACTGAGATTCCAGCCAAGATCTGAAAAGACACCAAAATCTGTGTTCTTAATAGCTCTTGCGCTTCCTAGATTGTTTTGGTTGTCTATAGAGATTGGGTGGGAAGGGCAAGTAAATAATATGAAGGCAAGGCTCTGTGTGGGCTTTCCTGGTGACTCAGAGGTAAAGAATCTGCCTGCAATGCAGAAGACACAGATTTGATCCTAAGGGTTGAGAAGATCCACTGGAGAAGGAAACGGCAATCCATTCCAGTATTCTTGCGTAGGAAATCCCACCAACAGATGAGTCTGGTCAGCTACAGTTCTTTTGGGGTCACAAAAGAGTCGGACATGAGTTAGCTTAACTAACAGTAACAAAGGCTTTGTGTGGTCAGTGTCACCAAAACAGATGGAAATGGGAAAAAAGTTTCAAGTTTTCAGAGGCTTCCATATGACCTTTTGGATACCGCTTTTATAGTTACAAGTGGAGGTTTGAGGTGGAGGATGTTTGGAGAGGGAATATATCAGTGGTCTTGCTCTATCTGAAAGTGACGGCAGGGACTTCCCTGGTGGTCCAGTGGCTAAGATTCTGCACTGTCAATGCAGGGGACCTGGGTTCAACCGATCCCTGATTAGGGAACTAGATTTGGTGCAGCCAATTGAATAAATAAATATTAAAAAAAATATAAAGTGGCAGCAAAAGGGGCGGGGGTATTGTATGCACACTACCTCTGGGATGTATTCCTTTCCACTTTATGAAATCTATCCCTCAATGACATGTTAAGTCTGGAACTGCACATCATGTTAGCTTGGCAGTGAATTATATATTTTTCCTTTTCTGAGAGCACATACTATTTTTAATGTTAATGTGGGCAAGGGACACATTTTTAATGTTATTTACTTTTCTCGTTCTTTGTCAAGTCTTTCTCCTCTTTCCATCAAGAGTTTATTTCTTTCTACCAAATTGGTGGAGAAGGTAGATACTTTGGGAGCTTTCACTTTTCCTTCTTGGATCTTATATGTTGCATCTCTTAATGAGGATGTTGAGATCCACGTGTCTTCCTGAGAACTGTAAGCAAATTTCTCACCAAGAATATGAACCAAAACAACTTGCTAATTGCTAATGAGAAAGTGATCTCTTTAGAATCACTGGTGGCTGTTCCAGGGGTGGCTGATGAATAAAAAATGGGCATCAGCTCTCCAAATGTCATGGACACATAATTTGCTTCTAGTTATAATGGCCAAGGGAATGAGCTCAGTGGATGGACATGGTTAACTGCTTTCACAGCAACATGGTGATTATTAAGCTGGGCAATAATGCCCAGCAAAGGAAATTCCGTTTCAAGCTAGGATAGTAATAGATTATAGTGGGTGGGATGTGGAAGTGACATGTCCAAATTTGTCCAAATTTCTAACAAGTTATATTCAAGGTACACTTTGCTAGAACCACACGAAACTAACTAGATGTATGAAAATAATTTCATTTGGTACTTACTCATCTCCCTACAACACCTGCCCCCCAAAACAAAGCTATAGGCCTAAGGGCCTATGTCAGCGGTCTAAATTCCAATAGTCTTTAGAATGATCATCTTCTCCTTAAGTATTATTTTTGAAAAGGGTTTTTTTACCAAGCCACATGTTAATTTTTAAAACTATGCTCCCTTCTAAGATAAAAATGTTAACTTGACTTACAGAAATGACTTAAGGAGTATTACCTAAAACTAGTAATTTATTTAAAATATGTTGGGATGATTTTCAAGTGATCTCAAATAAGAAATTGAAGAGAACTCTGAGAACCTTGCACTATGCTGCTGAGCACAACCAACATGGATATGGGGATTTAAAGTTGCCTTCATAGGCCTAGTGCAAAACTGTTTCTCCTACTCTCAATATTGTTTTAAATAATTTGCATCAAGAAAAATTTAAGCCCCATGATTATATAGGTGGATTATTAGTTGTCTAATTAATTTCTATAGTATATTCCTTGCAAAATGCAATTATTTTCCACCCAAGTTCTCTATCAGATCAGATCAGATCAGATCAGTCGCTCAGTCGTGTCCGACTCTTTGCGACCCCATGAACCGCAGCACGCCAGGCCTCCCTGTCCATCACCAGCTCCCGGAGGTCACTCAGACTCGCATCCATCGAGTCAGTGATGCCATCCAGCCATCTCATTCTCTGTCGTCCCCTTCTCCTCCTGCCCTCAATCCCTCCCAGCATCAGAGTCTTCTCCAATGAGTCAACTCTTCGCATGAGGTGGCCAAAATACTGGAGTTTCAGCCTTAGCATCATTCCTTCTAAAGAAATTCCAGGATTGATCTCCTTCAGAATGGACTGGTTGGATATGAACAGTAAATATATTATACAATGTATTATCAGAATACACTGAAGAAGGAATATATGTGCATATGAGTACATATCTATATTGTGTGCTTATTTTTGTTAACTCATTGCAATGCAGTCTGTATTGAAATAATATGTAAGGAAACTAATGTTCTATTTGATATCTTCAAATTAAGTAAATTCTATACCTATAGCTTTGATTCAATTTTAAATTCAATTCATTGAACAAATGATTTTGACAAGCTATTATGTACTTATTACAATGCTAGGCACTTTCTACAGATATTATCTCATTTAATGACCTGAGGAGCCATTTATAAAAAATTTTATTTATTTATCTGGCTGTGTCAAGTCATAGTTGTGGTAGGCCAGATCTTCATTTGTGACATGCAAACTCTTAGTTGCTGTATGTAGGATCTAGTTCCCCAACAAGAGATGGAACCTGGGCTCCCCACATTGGGAGTATGAAGTCTTACCCACCTGACCACCAGGGGAGTCCCTCAGCAACCCTTTGAAGAGTATGTTAGTGCCCGTATATTACAGATAGGAAAGTGGAAGCTGTCTTAGTTTGGTCTGCTTTAACAAAATTTCAAAGACTGAGTGGCTTACAAACAACAGAAATTTATTTCTCACAGCTCTGGAGGCTGGAAAGTCCAAGGTCAAGGCCTCCTGATTCTGTGCCTAGTGAAAGCCCATATTCTGGTTCATAGATGACTGTCTTTTCAATGCTCTCATGTGGTGGAAGGAGCAAGGGAACTCTCTGGGGTCTCTAACAAGGACACTAATCCTGTTCATGAGGGCCCACTCTCATGATCTCATTATCTCATACTGGCCCCACATCCAGATGGCACAAACTTCACAAACATATTATCTATCTATCTATATATTATATATATGCTGCTGCTGCTACTGCTACTGCTGCTGTCACTTTAGTCGTGTCCGACTCTGTGTGACCCCATAGACGTCAGCCCACCAGGCTTTCCTGCCCCTGGGATTCTCCAGGCAAGAACACTGGAGTGGGTTGCCATTTCCTTCTGCAATGCATGAAAGTGAAAAAGTGAAAGTGAAGTCGCTCAGTCGTGTCTGACTCTTAGCGACCCCATGGACTGCAGCCCACCAGGCTCCTCCATCCATGGGACTCTCCAGGCAAGAGTACTGGAGTGGGGTGCCATTGCCTTCATATATCTATATTATATATTATATAATATCTATACTATATATTAATAAATTAGTGTATATTATACATTAATAATATAGTGGACCCACAACACACAATTTTACTGTCTATTGACTCAGTGTCTTTGCAAAAGCTCTACACTTTTAAGGGCAGAGGAGCCCTGGAAGTAGATGAGTTTTGTGTTGATTGGATAAATAATTCACTTAAAAATAGCTCCTCTTTTCCTTTGGGCCAATTACATAAACCACTAAGAAAAAATAACTTGCTCCAAACTGGAACGACCAACCTATTTGTTGTGGAAATGAATATCCTAGTGTTTTAATACTCTCTCTGCACTGACTGGCAATAGAAGGCGGTGCTAGAAATAACACTTTCCTTTTCCATTGACTATTAAAGTTACCAGGAGAAAGTGGCTGCCACATTTTTGTACACTGCAAGCTGTTGTGGTAGAAAGAATCACCACTTATGTTGTATCTGGATGTTTTACTCTTCTCATGATGCAAAGAGTGCCGTTGCATCATTTTTATTTAATGTGAAGAGATTTGTAAGCATATTAAATGAAAGATGCATGGCATCTTTCAAGCTAGGAAGAAAGAGAATGCAGTAAATCCTCCTTATAAATTGAAATGGCCATGATGGATGGGTTTGAGGGGCAATGTAATAGTACAAGGGGTTAAGAATATGTGCTCTGGACATATTGGGATTGTGGACACAGTGGGGGAAGGATAGGGTGGGAGAAATTAAGAAAATAGCACTGATGTATATATACTACCATGTGTAAAACAGATGGCTATTTAGAAGCTGCTGTATAGCACACAGAGCTCAGCTCAGTGCCCTGTGATGTCCTAGAGGTGTGAGATGAGGCTGGGTGGGAGGGAAGCTCAAGGAAGAGGATATGTGAACTTCCCTGGTGATCCTGTGGTTAAGACTCTGTGCTTCCATTGCAAGAGGCACGGATTGGATCCCTAGTCAGGAAACTAAGATCCCATATGCTACACAGTGTGGTCAAAAAAAATTTTTTTTTAAAGAAGGAGGCTATATATACACACACACTTACAGCTGATTCACTGTTGTGCTATGGCAGAAACCGACACAATATTGTAAAGCAATTATCCACCAAAAATAAAGAAAAAATATATGCTCTGGAGCTGGACTATGTGGGTTTTCTCTTTTAGCTGTGTAAGCTGAAGAAAGCTTAAAAAGAAAATCTGTGCTTCAGTTTCCTTATGCTTGAAGATTGAGAGCTAATCAGCTTTAGGACTTCTTACAAGCCTTAAAACAAAACAGTATCTCTAAGGTAATTTACTGGAAAAGTAGAAATCCTGTTATCAGTGGCTTGATGTCTCTGCAGCCAGGGACTGACTATAGGCAGAGAAAAGATATCCTAATTTCCGAATAAATTGGAAGTTTGTGCCCAGTTTTGAATAGAGCCTCTCCCTGTCACTGAACATAATTGGAAACATAAATTTCAAATTGCTTTCTCTTTAAAAAGCAGTGCAATAATTGACATTGACAACAGAATTAGTGAATTCTTCAAGGTAAGATCATTGTATACCCAAGTCATGGGTGTGTGTGCTCAATCATGTCCGACTCTTTGCAGCCCCGTGGACTGTAGCCCATCAGGCTCCTCTGTCCATGGAATTTTCCAGACAAGAACACTGGAGTAGGTTGCCATTTCCTACTTCAGGGGATCTTTCTGATCCAGGGATCGAATCCACATCTCTTATGTCTCCTGCATTGAGTTCTTTACCCTTGAACCACCAGGGAAACCCCTTACCCAAGCCATAGTCCACAGTAAAATATTTGTTAAATTTAGGAATCAACCAAGCAATTTGATATTTAAGAAATGTCTTCTTGGCTTATCAAGGGTATGTTGTTCTGTTATTTTTAAAGAGGGCAAAACAATGGTCTGTCTTTTGGAATATTTAGAAATATTATTAAATTCTTTCCTTCTCAGGGAAGAAAATTAGATGATTAAAAATAAAATTATGAGCTGAAGGAGTGTGTCTAGTGCTGACCTTTGGGTGGGTGATCGGCTGTTTGTTGATTGATCCTGTCATTTTTGTACAGCATATGCTACACAAAGGGGTTTCTAAACTCACGAGGTAGCACTGTTATGAGAGTTTTAGGTGTAGACAGATGAAGATTTTTATAGCAGTGGCTATATATTTAGTAGGTATTTTAAAATTCAAGTAGCCTCTTCTATAGCAAATGCTGTATTGCTTCAGTCGTGTCCGACTCTTTGTGACCCTATGGACTGTAGCCTATCAGGCTCCTCTGTCCATGGAAATCTTCAGGCAAGAATACTGGAGTGGGTTGCTGTGCCCTCTTCCGGGGGTTCTTACCAACCCAGGAATCAAATCCAAGTATCTTATGTCTCCTGCACTGGCAGGTGGGTTCTTAACTACTAATGCCACGTGGGAAGCCCAGCCTATTCTCTCTCTATATATACTTTGCTCAGTTGTGTCTGACTCTTTGCGACCCCATGGACTGTAGTCCACCAGGCTCCTCTGTCCATGGACTTCTCCAGGCAAGAATACTGGAGTGGGTAGCCATTCCCTTCTCCAGGGGATCTTCCCAACCCAAGGATGGAACCTGGGCCTCCCACATTGCAGACGGATTCCTTACCATCTGAGCCACCAGGGAAGGCCCTATTCCTACTTCAGGCAGCAGCTCCCTGACTTTTCTCTGGGGAAGTACTGCTATCTGTCTTGATGGGGCTGTCAGTCAAAGTGCTTCTTCCTCTGCTGGTCAAATGCATGCTCTTTTTCTGACTTTCCAATGAAGTGACAAAGTCTCAAGTTCCATTAGCCATGTGACTGCCTGATGATTTCTGCTATCTCCATTCCTAGAACTGTCCTTCCCACCAAATGCCTCTGACTGATCCCGCCATCCTAGAATTTACGCTGTATTTTTCCAGTATACTCTTTTCAATGTGTAAAATTCTACATAACTAGAGTAACTTTCTGATTACACTGAAAAATTCTTTTTCACTTTGGATGTTATTGCTTTAGAAAAAGGATTGTATTAACATAAAACATGGTGGTTTTAAAGAAAAAATATGTGACTAAGTAATGGTACAAATGATATGCAGAGACAGCAAGCATTGTGAGGACTGGTAAAGGACTGATGATTGGAAAACATCATTACAATTATTTACATTAGCAACAAACTTCCTGGATGTATTCTGGGATTAAAACTGAGATATCTTGGAAAGCCATTAAGGAGATCATCCTCAATTGTATTATTGGGATGATCCTTATTGATAAGAAAAGAAAGACAGTTTTAAAGGTTTATAACACATATATTTTGAAAAAGGTGTGGTATTATTTCCATGGTCAAGATCAGACCTTTAAATTTTTTTAAATTTAATTTTTATTTTTTTCCCAGGACTTAAAATAACCTCCCCCTCCAAACTAAAAACATTTACTGCTCATATCAGAGAATCCTGTTTTACTTTTTCTAGGTGGAATATTTTATTTGGGGCATTATTTTCCCCAATTAGGAAAACACTGAAAGTATAAACCTCTGTTGACCAAATTAAGAATCAGTGCTGCAGATAAGCATATATGTGTACCAGAATCATGCATTTGAGGCTGGGTGTTTCCTGTTAAGACTGTTAGAGGTTCCAGTTCTGCTTCTTCTGAACACATTTATATAAATGCAGTGAAGTCCTTTTGCCCCAACTCCAAGGAGCAAGTTAAGACTCTTTTCTTGCCCCTCCTACCTTGAGGTTTTGAGTTCCATCAGAACACCTGAAGATGGAAGACTTCCATGCCCCTATTTTTACCTTTTTACAGATGTTTTTTTCAGCAGTTTTTCCAGTAACCACTGTCAGGGAAATAGTGATAAGAAATGCAAGTCATTCATAAGTCCCCCCAAATATTCTGCTCTAGGGAAAGAAGGGTCAGGTAGTGGAGAATTCACTTCAAAATGACGCAACCCGAAGCAATTGACTATGTTTCCAATATGACCTTTATTGAGCAAGTACTGCTGTGACGTTTAACATCAATCAACTAAAAGTTGCAAACTGTGCATGTCAACGAGGTTCTCCCATGAACAAAAGTCCTTTTTAAATGCACCAGTGAGGTAAACATAATTATTCATATATAGCTTTCTTAAGGCTACGAGAGTTCTGTGTTTCATTTATTATTTTTGGCTCAGTTGGTTCTTTGCATAATACACCTCAAGACATTCCCCGAGTGCCCCCCTTCCAACAGCTTAGGAAATTGGCCAATTCCCCAGGTACAGACAGTTATCATGCATTTGAATCACCCAAAGACTGGGGGTGGGGAGCACCCTGAGCTTGCATGCAGGTCCTTCATATTGCACAAAGTAAAATACAATGCCTGGAGCCCCCATGGGAGAACCCGTTCTGTTTTGAAGCTGTCAATCACATGCATTTTTGAAATTGTCATATGGCTTAACCTTTTGCGATGGACTCAAATATTAGTCACTCTGGGTGACTTCCTTTACTATGGCGTGTGAAGTGACTTTCTCTACCTTTTTAGTAGACACTAGTTTCTCCTCAAAGGTCTCTTCATGCTCTTCGACCTTTTGAGTGACGGTTACAGATTTGGTGATATACTTGGTAGCACCTTCTCCCCCCTCACTGGTGATTTTTTCTACCATTTTGGTTACCACCACTTTCTCCTCACTTTTATCACCGCCCTTCTTTTCATCCGCTGGGCTCACGTCTAGCCCGTTGGTGACGACGCCTTTCTCCTCTTCTCCCCCACTGCCTTTCTCCTTAGTTTCCCGTTCTTCCTCCTTCCCTTCCACCTCCCCATTGATGGCTATGTCTTCCTTCCTGGATTCCTTCAAACCTCCCTCCTCCTTCCCTCCCACCTCTTCCACTTTCTCCTTCTCCTTCTCTTTCTCCTTTGGCTTCTCCTCCTCTTTGGCTTCCTTCTCTGGGCTCACCTTTACAGGCTTGGCGGGCACCTCCTCCTTCACTGGGGACTCAGCCTTCACTGGGGATTCAGCCTTCTTCTCTGGCACATCCTTTGCCTTCTCCTCCTTTTTCTCTGCCTTCTCTTCCTTGGGAGATTCTTTTGCTTCTTTCTTTTCTTCCTCCACCTTCTCCTTCTGTTCTCCTTTCTCAGCTCCAGGTTCTGCTTTGGGTTTCACTTCCTCCACGGGTGACTTTGCCGCTGGGGACTTTGCCGCTGGGGACTTTGCTGTTGGGGATTTTGCCGTCGGGGACTTTGCCACTGGGGACTTGGCCGTCGGGGATTTTGCTGTTGGGGACTTTGCCTCTGGAGACTTTGCTGTGGGCGACTTTGCCGTCGGGGACTTGGCCACTGGGGACTTGGCTTTCTCTGGCTTCTCCACCTTGGCTTCTGCCGCCAGCTCCTCCTTTGGAGCCACTTCTTCAGCCTTTTCCTCCATTTTCTTTTCCTCCTTAGCTTCGGCGGCGGCTTCCTCTCCTTCCCCCTCAGCCTCTGTTTCTCCTTCCTCTTCTTGCTCACCTTCCTCTTTTTCACTAGAACCTTCCTTCTCAGATCCTCCTTCTTCGGCTTGGTCTGATTTAGCAGCCTCCTCTTCCTCTTCCTCTTCCTCTTGGCCCTCTTCCTCCTCCTTTTCTCCTTCCTCTTCTTTAAGTTCAGGTGCAGTAGCTTTCACTGGAGACTTTTTGGCAGCGACAACTTCTTCGGCTTCTTCTTTCTCCTCCTTTTCTTCAGCCTCCTCTTCCTTGACCTCCTCTTTCATGGAAACGGCCAATTCTTCAGTAATGGCCGTCAGGGCTTCTTCCATTTCTGATTTCTCATCTTCCACCTTGGTTTCCTCTATGATCTCCTCAACAAATTTGTGTTGGACCTTTAGCTTGGGAGCCTCTACCTTGGTTTTCTGAATCTTACTGGATATGGCGATGGAGGGCTGTCGGTGCGTATACAGTGGCCCAGTGATGCTTCCTGCGAATGTGCTAAATCTGGTCTCTTCACCCTCCAGGAGTTTCCTAAGGAGAGAGTCAAAGAAGACAAAAGGTAATTAAAATCTCATTGGGCCTTGTGACCTTCATTACAGTATGTGTAAGGTGGTATTTTGGCCACCTCATGCGAAGAGTTGACTCATTGGAGAAGACTCTGATGCTGGGAGGGATTGGGGGCAGGAGGAAAAGGGGACGACAGAGGATGAGATGGCTGGATGGCATCACTGACTCGATGAATCTGAGTCTGAGTGACCTCCGAGAGCTGGTGATGGATAGGGAGGCCTGGCGTGCTGCAGTTCATGGGGTCGCAAAGAGTCGGACACGACTGAGCGACTGATCTGATCTGATCTGAAGGTGGTGGATACCTTTGAATAAATAGAATCACATGACACAATACTTACTATCATTTCACTAGTCCACTATGTCATATTCAATGACAGAGAAGGATCTTCAGGGACAATCAGCCAATCACCCAGTGCAGTAACTAGCCACACCCAACAGTCCACTCCCTACCTCTAACTACTAAGTCCCAGCTCTGCCTCAGTCCTCATTTGGTGCAACATGAATATGCTGATAAGCTCCCCAGAGGCTCCACAAAAGCCCCTTAAAGTCACCTTCTTGAGCATTTGGACTTCCAGGTGTATACGAAACATCTTTTAACAAATATAATATTCAAAAAATTTACAAAGCTATTTAGAATACATCAGAATTCAGGCTATATATGTCATAGCTAGGTGATAATATATATGTATTGTATAAATTAGTCTGTAATTTTAATCATAAAGTGTCTATTTTATATAATTTTTCACCTTTCCTGAAAACTTGGATGGCTCTGAGTTGACTGCTATTTATTTTTGTAATATGAATGACTTTATTGGGGAAAATAAAACTGTTCAGGCAAGAATTTTCACCTATCAACTTAATCAACAGCAAGGTGACATCAGTTTATATATATACATAATATATATCTTCTCCTTCTCTGGATGTCTATCCATCTAGATCTAGAAACAGAAGTCTGAATAAAAAACATATATTCTACCAATTATATTTATTCCAAGCCAGATGATGGCAATAGTAAGCTGTGACTAAGAAAGAGATAAATGAAATGTCCTGGTGTTTGTCCTTGACATCATAAAGTTGAAAAATTGAAAGCAACTAGAGAAAAATATTTAAAAAAATGAAAACTGTTTTTGTTTCAAATATTCGGAAAGTATTTTTCACTAAAATAAAAAAGGTTAAGCATAAGCACTGAAATTAATCGGCGCTCTCCTTCAAAACACGTTTTATTCAAATACATTATTTTAACTGTTTACTTTTTTTTTAAAGCTGCATAAAAGTTGCAGTTTTTTAGAGTAACTACTTATTAATTAGGAAAGAAAACCAGGCACTGACTTAAGACTCCTGCAACCTACTTGCTTTAACTTAAGTGGTGAAGGTTCTGCCAACATGGCCTCTGCAGTGCGGCTAGTACTTTGGCCACGTCCGCAGTCAACACTCTACCTGTAAGCGGCGATCTCAATATCCAGAGCCATCTTGACGTTGAGGAGATCCTGGTATTCCCGCAGATGACGAGCCATTTCCCACTTCGTGCCCCGAAGCTCATTTTCCAGCTGCTGGATGGTGTCCTGAAACCGACAAAGCCACAAACTCATCCTTCCAGCCACTTCTTTCGCCAAACACTTGCTACCCCCTCCAGCTTCCTCCCCTCTGTCGACTCCCTCCAGCTTGAGGTACTTCGGGTACTACTCCCAGACCCAGTCCCCGCTTAAAATAAAAATCTAAGGAATTCACAAACAGAATCAATAAGACGATTAGACGTTTCCTGGGCATTTCACGCACTAGGACCAGTGGATCTAGAACGTCTCAGCAGGAAACAAACATCCATGGAGAACCCCCACGGCTGATCTGGCCCTTCCCATCTGAGCCCTTTGGGCTGAAATCAGTTTTGGGAATTCTTCGGGTCGTAGCTGGAAAAGTTGAGAATACATGAGTTTCTTCACGCCTCTCCTAAAGTTGCTGCTTTATCAACTACCCCAATGTATACCTCCTATTTGAAACTCGCAAGCGTACAAAACTAGAACTTCCGAGGAAAAGAAGCACGTTTTGGAAAAGGCCAAGGCTCTTAGAGCTGGGGATGGTGTGTGGGGGAGAAGTAGGGAGGGAATGCGAAGGGGCGAGGAAGCTTTGAGCTTTTAACTTGGCTCCGCGCGCGCGCGCGCGCGCGCACGGGCCAGCAGCCGCTAGGGAGCGCGGCGGAGAGCTCGGCGGGGCGCGGGCCTGAATGTCGGGGGCGCGCGGCGCTGGCGCTGGCGCAGGCTGGCCGCGCAGCCGCGGTTCCTACCTGGTAGCTGCTAAGGTCGTGGTTGTGGCGCTCCTCGATGTCGCTGAGCTGCCGCTCTAGGGATTCCTTGGTGCCGCGCACTGACTCGAGCTCGATGCTCTTGGACTGCAGCTGGCGCCGGTACTCGGCGATCTCTTCCTTGGCGGAGCGGATGGCTTCCTTGTTCTGCTCGGCCGCCTCGGTGAGCTTGGCGTAGCGGCACTTAAACCACTCTTCGGCCTGGTGCATGTTCTGGTCGGAGTGACACTCGAGTTGGGAGCGGATCTCTTTCAGCGCCGTCGAGATGTCCGTCTTCAGGTAGTCTTTGCGCTCCACGGTGATGTGTGACGCTTGGATCTGGGCCAGCAGGTCGGCCACCTCCTCCTCGTGATTGCTCCGCAGGAAGGCCACCTCATCCTGCAGCGACTGCACCTTCTTGTCCAGCTCCACCTTGACCATCGACGACTCCTCGATATCTTTGCGCAGCGCGCGGATGGCCGCCTCGGTGTCGTCGCGCAGCCGTGCCTCCTCCTCGAAGCGCTCCTTGAGCCGGTGGATATCCTCTTCCAGATGGTCCGAGTCCAGCTGTACCTGAGCCTTCTCGTGGTTCACCATCTCCAGGGTGGCGCGTAGCTCGCGGATTTCCTGGTCGTACGCGTCGCCCAGCTGGGCGTGCGAGGCCTGCTTCTGCCGCAGCGCCTGGATCTCCGCCTCGATCTCCTTGTTCTGCTGCTCCAGGTAGTGGACCTTCTCGATGTAGCCCGCGAAGCGGTCGTTCAGCCCCTGCAGCTGCTCCTTCTCGTTGGAGCGGGACAGCTTGTAGTCGCCTCCAGGCCCAGAACCGCCGTTAAGCAGAGATGAGGACTGGCTGAAGTCGAGGCTGCTCTCGGCCGAGCTGAGCATGGCGGAGCTGTAGGCGAGGCGCGGGGCCAGCGCGCTGCGCTTGTAGGAGGAGGACACGGTGCTGGGCGAGCCGCGGGACCACGACTGCGAGCGGAAGCCGCTGGACGGGGAGCCGCTGATGCGGCTGAAGCTCGAGCGGGTTTCGGTCACCCGCCGGTAGGCGGACGGGTTGCCCAGCGAGTCCAACGTGTAGCTCATCTTGGAGGCCTTGGGGTGTGTGGCTGTCACAGCGTTCTGCTGGCCTCGCCGCAGCCCATTTATAGCCGCGGCGGCTGGTCCCTGGGCCAGGGCCCCGCCCCGTGGAGGCGGCGGCCGAGAAGGCGGGGACTGCGGGCACCCGGCCGGGAGAGGAGGGGGAGGAGGATGGGGGGTGAAGAGAGCCCAGCAGTGATTCAGCGCCCGCTCCACGTGGGCCCACGCCGCATCGGACCCTGGACTTCGCTGCCTTGGGCCCGAGCCCTCCCCCCAGCTCTTCTTTCGGTGCCAGACCACCTGTCTTTCCCCGCAGTCCCCCTCTCCATTTCTCTTCACCTTCAGATTGCATTTTACACCCTGGTGGGAATAGTCACCCAAAGTCCTTTCTTTGTTTAGTCACTCTCCCGCCGTTCGGACAGCTTTTCTAACGACCCCCTGGTCACTTTGGGGTTTTTTTGTTTTTTCTTTTTTTCCCCCTTCTGCACTCTTATCCTCATACTTTTCTCTTCTTTTGCCCTTTCTCTATTAGTTTTTTCTTTACCCATATTCTGTGCTTAATCACTTCCCCCTGTTTTTGGCATCTCTTCGCCCTCCCACTTTAAGCCTTCTTTAGCTCCACTCACTCCTCCCTTCTTTCAGAGCCCCTTCCTCCTGGACCTTCCCCCCCCCCCCCCAGCCTTTCCCCTCACCTTCTCCCTCCTCCCCTCCCCCTTCCTCCCGCCCCTCCTCCAGCCTCGTCGCCCCTAGCCTCCCTCCCCTTCCCCCACTCCCTGTCTTAAAGCAGCCTGAGATGAGCGCAGGCCCCGAGTTGGGCCTAGAAGAGAAAAACAAAAAGACTTTGAGGAACGGTCAGCCTGAAGTCTTCGGGAAGGGGGCAAAGCGGATGGGCTGGGGTATTTATTTGTTATAAAAGTGGGATAAGGCGCTGCATTCTGCTTAACGTTTGGGGGACGTCCGCAACTTCCGCAGGGGCAGAAGGTAAGGCGCTTGTGTTCGCTATGGCGCCGGCAGCACCAAGGACAGCGCCCAGCACGGCGTGCGGGAAGATTCAGCAGCCCTGGGGGTTTGTCGCCCAGCAATCCTAGTCTGGTTAGGTTGGCGGGGGTTTTCTCCCTGCTTTCTGTAGTAAATACGGTTAAAAGCCAGTTCGTAGTGACTCTGTTTGAAGGAGCCAAACTGAGATCGCACGCAAAGATCTCTCTGCAATGCAGGGTTGGCACAGAACAGACTGCAGATTTGAAAACAAAATTCTTTAAAATCAGGTAACAGAGATAATATACTTGTAGCCAAGTTCGAGTTTTCTAACATATGATAGAAGCAGGAAATCAAGACATACAGGACTTGAAATTTGAAGGTCAAGTACTTCTTGGAAAGGGGAATTTGAATCTGTTGAGATGAAAAGTCCAGGGAAATATAGTTTATGATAAGTTTGAACAGAAGCAATTGCTTTGTCATCTTTCTGTTCAGTACTCCCTGTATGTAACTTCCATGACTGAGAAGCACTGAGTTAATTTCAAATTAATTGGAAAGTTCCCAAATCATCACAACTTTGAATAAAACCAGATTTTTTTCTTACATTTAGATTTTAGTGACTGATTTGCAATAGATTATCTATATTTTTAAACATGTTTACTTAAATAAGAAACCTACACAGACTTCCTGCTGTCTGGTGCACTGCTAACTGTTAAAATGTCCCTTTATTTTGCATTGTGCTTTGGGAGTAATTCAGAGTAAAAAAAAGTTCAAAATACTGCAAGACAAAGTGAAGTGTAGAATGCCAGTTTAATAATCTTGCTTGCTGGGACCACAGGCATAAGTGACTGCCTGCAAAATGCTTGCTAAGAACAAACCCTTTGCTTGTGAAAAGTCTAGACCCCAGACTTCCGTGTATTTTGTTTCACAGCATGCTTTCTCTAGTCCTTGTTTTATTAAGTGATGAGGTCCTCTCAATCAGTAAGTAATCAGAAAAATCTTGGGTTTCTGGAGGTTTTTACTTTTATAAGATCTCTTGGTCTTTTTGTATTTTAAAATAGAATGGGTTAATTCAGGGAATTTCTTTTGGCATATTAATGTGAAACTGCAGCACTGCAGGTTCTGTGAGGAGAGGGTGTTCTAGTTTGCTAAGAGAGAGGTTATCTTTCAAGCAAAGAGAGCCTGTGTATCAAGCTGTTGGGAGAGACAGGTGACAGAAGAGTGAGGGGACTGACTGGTGAATATTGCAAGAAGATTTTCTGGCTTCAGATGGATAAATTAAAAATAAAAGAAAGAGAATTCATGTCCTATAAAGTACTGCCAATCTCCAGGTTGGACTCTGAGAGATGTCATCGGATAAAGCTAAGCACTACTTGTGTAGTAATTATGCCTTATTTATATACTTAGTACTTTCTTATTAAATATATATATATATATATAAACCCTTGTTAGTTTCCTGTTGCACATGCACTGAAAGCACTTTCTGCAGTGAGAGCTAATGGTTAACCGGCAGGCGGCTGCTGTTAGTTTTCTTTCAGGATTTTGAAAATGAGATGACTCTGCAGAGAGAAATTTACCAAGGAACACAAGTGTAACTTCACAATTAGCCTGATTTACCTTGTATCTAAGCTGGCTCAGAAACTGTTCAGCTTTTAACTGATGACAGAAGGAAGAAAGCCTTATATACAAGTGAAATAACTGCTAACTACTCAGGCTAAGTCCAGTTAGTGTCTGCAGCTTAAAATTGTAACTTCAGTCACAGAAAGTATTGCTCAGTCTGGTCATGAGATAATGCAGAGAATTATAACAGTCACCTTATCAAGGAAAAAATTTCCATGACTTAAAAAATAATTGTTCTGAGGACCTGCTGGAAACTATACTGTTCTGAGCACAGGAAACTATACTCAGTATTTTCTAATAACCTATAAGGGGAAAGAATCTGAAAAAAAAAAATAGATATAACATATATATAACTGAATCACTTTGCTGTACACCTGAAACTTACACAGCATTGTAAATCAACATACTTCAATAAAAATAATTAATTAAAAAAAGATTGATCCAGTTCCAGATTTAGCAAAAAGTTTTATTTTACATCAGACTTTTCACTTTAATCACTCTTTCTGAAGGTGACTTGAAGGTTATGCTGGTCAGTGAATTTAGTATATAAACTTTTTAAAAGAAAGTTATGACATTCTTTTCCCCTCTTTGTCTCATGTTTTTGAAGAACATTGACTACCCTAATATTTTATATAGAAAGAAATGTAAGCTTTTGCATTTTTTACCTTAATGACATTCACTAAGGCTACGGAATCTTCTGAAATTATTAACAAGAGAGAAAACAAGCATAAGGATTTATTTGAATTTACAACACTGTTGAGTCTGACAATAATACTTTTATAATTTATTCTAAACAAGAAGTTACATGTGATTTAGATAAAAGACATTTTAAATGAAATTACATCTGGGTTGCTGTACCAGTAGCTACACTGTATTTTGAATTGATTTCTTTCTATAGAGAAATACACAGCATGCTATGTGTTCCTTCTGTAGGTAAAGTGAAAATGTTGACTTTGTAGTTAAGAGATAGCTATTGTGACGTCTTATCTAATGATAATGGAGAAATATTCTTTGCATAAGGAGTTTAATCTTTGGGTCAAAAATAAGGCTAGGAAAATAAGAAGTTGGACATTTTCTTCCTCCTTTGTATATTTCTTTCCATTTTAAAGAATATGTTTTTGAGACACAAAAATTTAAGGAGGATGTGAGAACTGGCCAACATGCAAGATGCTTCGGATGGAAGACACCACTGTGAAACTGGTGGGCTGAATCTATTTCAGACTAGATGATCTGGACCTTGTCCCAATTTGCTGTGATGTCTTGAATCTTGTCCTTTTTCTTGTAATCTGATTCTAGAACTCATGATAAGTAATTTTTAAAATAAATTGTCCTTTGCTGATTATTTCAGGGCTTATTGATGTAGGAAGCTCAGGACTGAGTCCCTTGGGGTGGAACACAGGCAAAGTGAAAACTATAATACTTATTTCTACTGGAGCCTCGGAATGTCAAACTTGAAAAGCAGCCTGGACTCTTGGTCTTTTTTGATTTGAAATGTTGAAAGCAAAATAAAAATATCCTCAAGGAGGAAGCTGTTTCTTGCCAAGAATTGGGACATATATATCCCTATTGTCTTTAATTGAAACAAGTCCATCTGAAACACAGGGTCCGTTTTCTAACACTAAGCACTGAAATGGTGTTTATTTTGTTTTCCTGGCCAAATATTCTTTTTTTTTTTTTCCTTGAACACTGCCTTGTATTTCTGTGAGTGACTGCTTTTGTGAAAAGTTAATTTAAGTATTTATAAAATTAAAAATATTTTATATCTTTCTGTGTTCCAAATATAAGCTTAATCAGTTTTGAAATTCTATATCAGAAAATGTCTTGTTTTATGAGGGAAAAACTTAGCTTTCAGCTTTAATATAGTTTTCTTTTTTTTTTTTTTTTTTGCTGTGTAATGCCTTCACCTTACCACCGGGAAACAGTTTTGTGAAAGCCAGAAGAAAAGGACTTAGAATTTTAAAAAAGTATTTGAGGTAGCTTTCCTAAAAGTGAATCTAAAAACAAAGATAAGTAGATACCTAATGAAATAGCACTGTTGTGTTCATTTTCAGCATGCTTTTAATGGGTAGTGTTGGCTTTACTGATAAAACGGCAGGTCTTGTAATATGCACTTGAATTTTTAAAACCCTGCATCACATGTAACCTTGCACCAGTGCAGCCGTGTAATATTTATGGTATATTTTATCCCTAGCTTACCAAGGCTTGTCTTAATAAGAGGCATAATTATTTTATTAGAAACTCTTAATTAAAATGAACCTTATAAAACTGAAGTAGATCAATGATCTATTATCTTTGGAACAAATTTCTAAGAAGACCTAAGCCCAGGACATAAATTCAAAAAGCCTCACCTAACAAGTCTTATTGTTCCAGGACTGGATTCTTTCTCCATGATCTTAGCGATTCTAAAAAAGCAGTATTCTTTCATTATCCTCAGGAAATGGACTTCTTGTCACAGGCATCTCTTTTCACTTAGATTGTCAAGAGTCTCATAATATTTTAAAATACTTTAACTCACTTTTTTGGTTAAAATTAACTTATACTCGTAGAAATTCAAAATTCAGAGAAAAAGTAATTGAAGTATTTTCTTCTAGTTTTTTCTCTGTAATTTAAATATAGAGGGGATATTTCTGTTTATGGAATTTCATACCCCACTTTATAAAATAAATGTATCTCAATACGTAACTTACTATTTTAGAGGAAAGAATGTGGTTCTGTGATGAGATCTGGGTTCTGGCTAAACATTGACTTTCATTTTCTTCTTTAAGAAAGGATTTAGATCAAGAATGATAAATAATAACAATTAATAATAGAGTAATAATAATAGATCAGGATATCTAATTGGATCTGAGTATTAATTTCTCTCTTTCTCTTTCTTTCTGTTTGCCTATCTCCTTATTTATTGAGAGAAGTGTCATCATGAAGTTGGAGGCGGTGATGTGATAGTCAGAAATGGTGACCTGTAATCTGGCCTCGTCAGGTCTGAATACTGTATTCTTTGTATTCTAATGGTATCCTGAATCCCAAAGCCATCATCATCATAATCATCACCATCAGATTCTATATGTGAATAACACATCAAAGAAGCAAAACAAAGCTATGTTATCTCATCTGGCCTGAGTACCAGGGATAGACAGGGTAGAACATAAATTAATATTTCCATTTTACAGTTGGTAAAAACTGATGAAGAAATTTGTCCAAGGCTACATATCTGATAAATGATGGAGCCAAAACTAGACCTCAGATTTATTTATTTACTTCTTTTTAAATTGGAGTATAAAGCTTTACAATGATATGTTAGTTTCTGCTGTACAACAATGTGAATCAGCTCTATGTATACATATATTCCCTCTCTCTAGAGCCTCCCTCCCACTCTTCCGATAGCAGGGCTAACATAAAAACGAAATTTCTTTTAGTAGGGCATTAAATCCAGTCTCCACCAGCATCAATGAAAATTAAAGGTAGGCAGATATTAGCAACATCAGCAACAATAACTGGTATTTATTAAGTGCTCACTAGGTGGCCAGCACTGTGCCAAGATTTTACTGGATTATCACACTTAACTATTGCAACAACCCTTTGAGGTGACACCATTATATCTCCATTTTGTGGGAAAATGCAACTGAGCACACAGGCATAGAGAGGCTAAGTGCCACACACAGCTAGATGTGGAATGAATCATTGAATGTCGGACTCTGCAGGAAAGATGACCCTCACTGCAGTGTAATGCTACTTCAACATCCATACGGTCCATCTGAAAATTTTTCATTTATAACTACTTACTGTTAGATCATATTAGAAAAACCAAAGACATACACTATGAATTCTTTTGCTGCCTTTTCCACCCATTTATATAAATATGAAAGATTTTAATATTTTTCAGATACCATTATTTCTTGCTTTGTGACTTTATTAAAAACATTAAAAATGAAAACTGGATTACTTGTCTTTTTTTCATCCTAGGTTAATTTGCTTCTATGTAGTTTGAAGGACATTGAGCTCATTCATTCTAGTCCTTGATCTGGTGGATAGTATCCTTAATCATTTATCTATTATTTTAGCTAGTATCTATCATTCATGTTTACATGCACTTTTGGTTTAGTTTTTAGGAGGTTTTAATTTATATTATACATTCATTTATCATATCATTCATTTGCTATATAGCTATATACTTACATATGCTTAAATTGAAAATCTTTTTTTCAAAATCTTTTACTATTTTTTGTAGATGTGAAACTTTTGAAACCAAATCTACTTTGAGAAAATTAATAATAAGCATTTGAATCTCAGCAGAAGAAATAGCTTGACCCCACAGTCTTCATCAGGGAAAGCTTACAATGGAATGGCTGGCAGGGAAACAGCTTTTTAAATCTATTAAATCAGTGAAGAGACAGCCATGAATAATTTTAAGTGAATCTCTTGATTATCTGTTTCATATACTAAAATCATGGTTATGTGACTGTATTTATATAGGTTGCCTGGAGACAAGTCAGCCTTAATCCATTTTGTTATTTATGGGATAAAGCATGTTCACTCACCCTTATTTTCATTTGTATAAATCTGCTTTGGCTTCTGCTGTATCATATAAGGTCAAAGAAGAGAACTATTTCCCATTTTTCCTGAACAAAAGTTGACCTTGAAAAGAAACAATTTGTAGCTTGTATTAGTCATGATAGCAATCAGCTTCTGGATTCAGATTACATAAAATTATTAGGAACTGAATGCCTAGTGATGAAATTCTTCCTTAGCCACTGTGATTCAATACGGTTTGCTGTGTTTTCTTCTGCTTTCTGCCAGTCTACATGGTCCTTTCCTTCTGTCATGTTGCTATACCTTGGAAATTTATTGTTTTCTTGGAAACTCATAACAGTGACCAGTGCGCTTTAACACAGGACATGTGCATGTAATGCTCAAGGCTTTAGGTGTTTATTGAAGATCCCATATCAATGAGTGCCTTCTGCTTCTGGGTTTCTGGTCTCATTTGTACTCCTATGACTTGGCTCTTGGAAACTTTCACTTCTCCAGATCTTTTTCATTTTTTTCAGGGAAGAGTTCTTCCTCTACATTCCTGAGGCTGTGTTTGTGGTCTGGTTAGGTACTACCACCTGCTGGACATTTAAATAATATCTCAACTCTCACTCAACTTAAAATTCCAAGGAGTAGATAGCAAGTCTTGTATGTATTTGTGAGCCCCACAGTGTTTTGACTTTTCACAATGTATGGGTTTCCCAGGTGGTGCAGTGGTAAAGAATCTGTCTGCCAATGTAGGAGGCACAAGAGCCGTGGGTTCAATCCATGGGTAGGAAAAATCCCTGGAGTAGGAAATGGCAGCCCACTCCAGTAGTCTCCCCTGGGAAATCCCATGCACAGAGGAGCCTCGTAAGCTGCTGTCCATGGGATCACAACTAGTTGGATACAGCTGAGCACACACACACACAATATTTTACCAAAAATAGATGCCTAAATCAATGTTTATTGCATTAATGAGTAAATGAAGTTCTACAATTTTTTTTTCTTTTCAAAACTTGCTTCCAACAAACACCAGTCTCTTCAATACCAGGCACTGTGTTGGATATTAGACAGTGATATGAAAGACAAAACTCTAGCTTGGATTAACATATTCTTAAAAAAAAATTATTTATTTGTTTATTTGTCTGCACCAGGTCTTAGTTGTGGCACACGAGGTCATTAGTTGCAGCTTGCAGGTCGAGTTCCTTGACCAGGGCTCAAACCTGGACCCCCCACGTTGGAAGTGTGAATTTTTAGCCACTGGACCTCTAGGGGAGTCCCGAACACATTTTTTGTTTGTTTTTTGTTTTGTTGAGTGGCATGTGGGATCTTAGTTCCCCAACAATGGATCGAACCCGTGACCCCTCTGTATGGAAGGGAGAGTCCTAACCCTTGGACTATCAGGGGATTCACGGATGAATGCATTCCAATGGAGAATTCAGGCACATAAAGACATAGTTGCCATGGGTTAACTATGGGGCCACTATCTTTAGCCATGCTGAGTGAGTGAGTGAAAGTCACTCAGGAGTGTCTGACTCTTTGCAACCCCAGGGACTGTAGCCGGCTAGACTCCTTGGTCCATGGAATTCCCCAAGCAAGACTACTGGACTGGGTAGACATTTCCTTCTCCAAGGGATCTTCCCAACCCAGGGATTGAACATTGCAGGTGTATTCTTTACTACCTGAGCTACCAGGTAAGGCCTTAGCTATGCTAAAGTGGAGAGAAACAAAGTGTATCACAGGAACATGAGAGGATGAGCAACTAAACCAATTGGTGATAAGGTTTGAAGAGCCTCGGGGAGAGCTTTCTGGAGGAGGTGACACCTGAAGTGAGTTTGGATGTATAAGCACTGCTTAGATAAAGAAGGGGAGACAAGCAACCAAAGGCATTGTAGTGAGGGTAGGATCGGTGTGCTCAACGAACTGTGAGTAAAATTAGGGGGAGCCTACAACTTTGACTGGAGGGGAAGAAATGCGGCCTGGATAGAGGAAAGAGGGGAACAGGTAATCTAGGATAGAAAGAGGCCATATGGAGTTACTTGGTGGTCCAGTGGTTAAGACTCTGTGCTTCTAAGGCAAGGGGTGTAGGTTCAATCCCTGAGGAACTAAGATCCCATATACTGCACAATGTTGCCCCCCAATTTTTTTTTTAATTTAAAAAACAAGAAAGAGGACAAAGAGGCAAGGTGGACAAGATCAAGGACAAGTAGCCTGGTCTGGAGGTTGAAGCAGAAGAGAGACCAAGACTATGCAGTGATGAGACCTTTGCATTTAACTTAAAGCTAATTAGAGTCAGTGAAGCACTTAAGAAAATTTTAGACGAATCACGTGGACAAACATGAGCAGAATAGTTTAGAGGATGGAACGGGACTCGAAGAAGGAAAATCTGTTTGCAAGCTATTGCGATCATCCAGATGAGATTGGAGAAGGGTGTCAGTTCAGAAAGGGGAGGTGAGAAGAGGCAGGGACAATGACAGAGAGCACAAGATTTGGAGGAACAGATGAATGGCGAGGTCATCCCCTGATTTCATTTGCCACGACTGCTGTCACGAATTGCCACAAACCTGGTGGCCGAAAATAACACAGATTTATTATCTTATGGTTCTGGAGGTCAAAAGTCTAAATTCATTCTCAGTGGACTAAAATCAAAGGGTTGAGTGGACAATGTGCCTTCTGGGGTGGGTGTGTGTGTGTGTGTGTGTGTGTGTGTGTGTGTGTGTGTGTAGTACGCTCAGTGGAGTCCAAGTCTTTGCGGTCCCATGGACTGCAGTCTGCCAGTCTCCTCCATCCATGGGATTCTCTAGGCAAGGATATTGGAGTAGGTTGCCATTTCCTTCTCCAGGGGATCTTCCTGCCCCAGGGATTGGACTCTTGTCTCCTGTATTGCAAGCGGATTCTTTACCACTGCACCACCTGGGAAGCTCCCCTGGTAGCTCTAGGGAGAATCTATTTCCTTGCCTTCTCCAGCTTCTAGAGGCTTTTATGTTCTTGGATGCATGGCCCCCTCCCCTATTTTCAGAGTCAGCAACAGCACATATTTCTCCTCTCTGATCTGTTTCCTCTCACAATTCCTTCTCCTCACACTCTGCCCCTCCTGCTGTACATGCTGAATCTGGGGTGGCTGTGAGGCTATTGCATGAAGAACTTTCCAGGTGTTTGACTTTCCTCATCTAGAAGGGAAGATCCACTCTCTATGGGACAAACAGTCCATACCATGTCTCATTTTCTTTATTTTTAAAACAGCAGATTTGGGAGAATGGCATTGAAATATGTAAAATATCATATATGAAATGAGTCGCCAGTCCAGGTTTGATGCACGATACTGGATGCTTGGGGCTGGTGCACTGGGACAACCAGAGGGATGGTATGGGGAGGGAGGAGGGTTCAGGATGGGGAACACATGTATACCTGAGGCAGATTCATTTTGATATATGGCAAAACCAATACAATATTGTAAAGTTAAATAAAATTAAATTAAATTAAAAAAATAAAAAAAAAAAGCAATAATAAAGATGAAAAGTGAAAGTTGCTCAGTCATGTCTGACTCCTTGTGACCCCATGGACTGTAGCCCACCAGGCCCTCTGTCCTTGGGATTTCCCAGGCAAGAATACTGGAGTGGGTTTCCATTTTCTTCTCCAGAGGATCTTTCCAACCCAGGGATCGAACCCACGTCTCTCTCATTGCAGGGGCATTCTTTACCTTCTGAGCCACTACGGAAGCCCGATAATAATGGCACCTACTTCATAATGTGGTTTTGAGGATTAAATGAAATAGCATATATAAAATGCCCAGTGCCTTTGGCAGTGCTTACTGATGGTTATTCCTACTACTATGATGGTGATGACTATCTTCACCTCCGCAGTGCTTTTCATGGTGCTGGGCATCGGGTATGTCTTCTCCATGTACTAGAAAAGGTTAAAGACAAGTTCATGTAACCCTTCCAGGAAGAGTTTAAAGACTTGTCAGAGAGGCATGAATTTTTCCCTGGGTGGCAGAGAGGTAAACTGATGTGTTTTAGCTCACTGGGTTTGGCAGTAAAAAGAACTAAGGTGATTATAAACCTATTCAATCAGAATGTTGTTGGATACTTAATCTCAGGCAAATAGTTCAATGTCAAGAAAACAGAAACATTTATTTTCTCAAATGACCGAGTATGTGAACATATTTAACAGGATACTCCCTCCCTTCCCCCACCAAGTTTCTTGCATACAGATATAGCAGACAGAGGAAATTGCCTTGTTGAGGGTAACACATATAGAAGCTGATATAGGGCAGATTCATGGGTTATATCCCTGGGTTGGGAAGATCCCCTGGTGTAGGTAATGACAACTTACTCCAGTATTCTTGCCTGGAAAATCCTATGGACAGCAGAGCCTGGTGGGCTAAAGTCTCTGGGGTCGCAAAGAGTTGGACTCGACTTGCACACACACACACACACAGGGCAGATTACTATTATTTTGTTTTCTTTTTGATTTCCATTCCTTCTCTGTTTACAGTTGTATGAGCTACATGTTGACTAATCAAATGAACAGAACATGTATCTTTGTGAATAGAAGTTTGACCTTGAGTAGAGATCAAATCTTTTGTCTCATGGCCTTCATGATGTATCTGGCAAAGCACAAATCAGAAGTCCTGTGGACTTTAGTTCAGGAGAGGAAGCCTCTTTATGGGATGATGTAATATAGTCTGGTTGTTGTGTTGTGCTTAGTCATGTCTGACTCTTTGTAACCCCATGGATGCTAGTCTGCCAGGCTCCAATGTCCCTGGGATTCTCCAGGTAAGAATATTGGAGTGGGTTGCCATTTCCTACTCCAGAGGATCTTCTGGACCCAGGGATCAAACTTGCATCTCTTATGTCTCCTGCATTGGCAGGCAAATTCTTTACGACTCGCACCACCTGGGAAGCCCAATATAGCCTGGTAGTTACATACAAAACCTAGAAAGTCTGGATCCGAGTTCAAATCCTACCTTCACTGCTTTCCAGCTGTGTGAATTCAGACAAACATCGACTCTTTCCATTCATCATTATCTTCATCTGTAATATGGTAGAGACAACATTAGTACCCTCTTGTAGAGTTGCCTTCAAGGAGTGGAGGTGGGCTTCTGTCTGTGGGGTCGCACAGAGTCGGAAACGACTGAAGCGACTTAGCAACAGCAAGTGCACAATAAATGCTGCTGCTGCTGCTGCTAAGTCACTTCAGTTGTGTCCGACTCCGCATGACCCCATAGACGTCAGCCCACCAGGCTCTCCTGCCTCTGGGATTCTCCAGGCAACAAAACTGGAGTGGGTTGCCATTTCCTTCTCCAATGCATGAAAGCGAAAAAGTGAAAGTGAAGTCGCTCAGTCGTGTCCGACTCTTAGCGACCCCATGGACTGCAGCTCACCAGGCTCCTCCATCCATGGGATTTTCCAGGCAAGAGTACTGGAGTGGGATGCCATTGTGACCCCATGGACTGCAGCCCACCAGGCTCCTCCATCCATGGGATTTTCCAGGCAAGAGTACTGGGGGGGGGGCATTGCCTTCTCAGACAATAAATGCTAGTTATGATTAAATAAGTGCTTTCCCTATGTTTTGGCTTTAACAATTTAGCAAGTATTTCAGTTCAGTCACTCAGCTGTGTCCGACTCTTTGCAATCCCATGAATCACATCATGCCAGGCCTCCCTGTCCATCACCAACTCCCGGAGTTCACTCAAACTCATGTCCCTCGATGTGATGCCATCCAGCCATCTTATCCTCTATTGTCCCCTTCTCCTCCTGCTTCCAATGCTTCCCAGCATTATGGTCATTTCCAATGAGTCAACTCTTCGCATTAGGTGGCCCAAGTACTGGAGTTTCAGCTTCAACATCAGTCCTTCCAATGAACACCCAAGACTGATCTCCTTTAGGATGGACTGGTTGGATCTTCTTGCAGTCCAAGAGACTCTCAAGTCTTCTCCAACATCACAATTCAGAAACATCAATTCTTCGGCACTCGGCTTTCTTCACTGTCCAACTCTCACATTCATACATGACCACTGGAAAGACCATAGCCTTGACTAGACGGACCTTTGTTGGCAAAGTAATTTCTCTGCTTTTGAATATGCTATCTAGGTTGGTCATAACTTTCCTTCCTAGGAGTAGGTGTCTTTTAATTTCATGGCTGCAGTCACCATCTGCAGTGATTTTGGAGCCCCCAAAATAAAGTCTGACACTGTTTCCCCATCTATTCCCATGAAGTGATGGGACCAGATGCTATGATCTTAGTTTTCTGAATGTTGAGCTTTAAGCCAACTTTTTCACTTTCATCAAGATGCTTCTTAGTTGCTCTTCACTTTCTGCCATAAGGGTGGTGTCATCTGCATATCTGAGGTTATTGAGATTTCTCCCAGCAATCTTGATTCCAGCTTGTGCTTCTTCCAGCCCAGTATTTCTCATGATGTACTCTGCATATAAGTTAAATAAGCAGGGTGACAATATATAGCCTTGACGTACTCCTTTTCCTGTTTGGAACCAGTCTGTTGCTCCATGTCCAGTTCGAACTGTTGCTTCCTGACATGCATACAGGTTTCTCAAGAGGCAGGTCAGGAGGTCTGATATTCCCATCTCTTTCAGAATTTTCCACAGTTTATTTGTGATCCACACAATCAAAGGCTTCGGCATAGTCAATAAAGCAGAAATAGATGTTTTTCTGGAACTCTCTTGCTTTTTCCATGATCCAGGGGATGTTGGCAATTTGATCTCTGGTTCCTCTGCCTTTTCGAAAACCAGCTTGAACATCTGGAAGTTCACGGTTCACGTACTGCTGAAGCCTGGCTTGGAGAATAGGAAGTATTTACTGATCTCCTATTTTATGCTGGGCGCACTTCTGTAAATATCTTACTTTATATTTTCATCAGTTAAGCGAGATAATACTGTACTTTTCTTTCTGCTTCCTTTCTTTTTTTTTTTTTTTTTTTTAAACTGGAGAGTGAGACATACTTAGCTGAAATACCTGACTGAGATATTTGAGGTATTTCTTTTAGGTAGTGAAAGGAAGGGCACTGTGCCTAGTACCCTTTTCAAATACAATACAGTTTTTTTGATACAATCATTAAATTGAAAAAAATCACCCCAAGTCCTAATTTATTTGCCAGTATAATGTTTGAATTCTTATCTATCCTGAATGTTTAGGTTTATGCCTTTCAAATCTTTGATTTATAGGAAGACCCTATCAATAGGTGAGAATTCAAGAAATCTTATGAATATATATGGGCAAAAATAATGTGGGGGTGAAAAATTATTTATCATAGCATATTTCATATTAAAATATCTGACAGCTTATTATTTATTTTCTTGGCAAACTGCAAAGGCTCCAGAAAAGGATGAGAAAGTCCTCTTTCCCAATGTCATTTCTAAAATACTAATTGTCAGAACACTCAGAAACCTCCTATGTTTGCCAAAGCATAAAAAAATTTTTTTTTTTGTAATCAGAAAAAAATCTCGTAACGTGTAAATCTGAATGCAAATTGCCTCCTGTTTCTCCTGTTTAATTACATTATGGTTGTAAATTACCCCCAATGCCAAACATTTCTGCCCTGGATTCCAGACCTCTGTGTGGCAATTACATCTTCCAGTGCTTCTTGAAATTTTGCAGTAGCAACACATGTATAATAGCAATAATTAAGAAAACCACTTGCAATGTGCTGCTTAATTTAAAATCTAGTTTCCTGATTCTATATTTGAAATGTAATATTCAACCTTGTCAAGCTTTCATCAACACCTAAATCTAAATGGTTCTTCTGTTCAAAACCTCAGGCAATAGAAGTGATAAAGTTGTCACATGCAACTTTCCCAGACTGAGGCCCTGGGAATCAGTGACACTCATGTGTCAGATGGCCTGGCCTTCCTTGGATTTAGTTTGTTCCTCTGTTAAGTGGGGGATAATATCTCATCTATCTAACTAAAAAGAGACTACTTTTTTCAAAGGTTAAATGATATTTCGCATTGGTTAGATGGAAAGGTTAAGCTGATGTAACAAATGATCCAAGAGGAGAGTGAATAAAAGGGCAAATAAGGTTGTTCCTCTTTTCTGTACTGATCCTGGAAGGTAGGTAGCCTGTTCTCATGGTCACTTTGTGGGGGAGCGAGGTGCTTCTGGGTTCCTCACAACCTGTTTCTTTGCTACATTCTAAGGTCCTTGTCTGCATGGTCTGAATTGATTTTCAGCAAATCCATCTTCTACATCACAGGAAGAGGAAAAAGGTGACAGGATCTTTTCAAGTCCAGGCCTAGAAAAGACACAAAGCCTTCTGCTTATAAGTGCACTTACATGCCACAAAGTCACACAGATCAGGAAACTGTCGGAGGCTTCCCTGAAGGGCCAGTGGTTAAGAATCTACCTTGCAATGCAGGGGAACAGGGTTCATTCTCTGGTTGGGGAACTAAGATCCCACATACCACAGAGCAACGAAGCCTGCGTGCTGCAACTAAGACCCATTGCGGCCAAATAAATTAATATTAAAAAACCTTAAAAATACAGAAGCTACCAGGGTTGCTGGCAAGTGCAGTCTGGGGATACCCATGCTATGTCTCTATTACTATTGAAGAAAAAGAGATTTAGTGGATAAATAACACTCTGTGCTACAGTTAGAACTGTTTGTGTGCTCTGAAGGTGAAAGTAAGCTAGTGCTGTTTGCACTTCTTCTATGAGCTAGCTCAGTACACACCTTGTTTTATTATCTCAATAGCTCTGCAAGGTAGATATTAATAACATTACACCACATAAGAAGACAGAGCTTCATAGATGTTTCACAATTTAGCCAAGCTCAAAGGGCTCATACTGGCAGGTCTGGGGTTGGAAATAGATCTATTTGATGCCAAAGCAAGGTGTTCTCCACCACATCACAGTTCCAAAAGTGAGATTTTAGGTCTTCCCTGGTGGTTCAGTGGCTAAGACTCTGAGCTCCCAATGCAAGGGACGCAGGTTTAAACCCTGGTCAGGGAACTAGATCCACATGCCAGAACTAAAGAGCTCACATGTTGCAACTAAGACAGTGCAGTCAATAAATAAAATAAATATTTAAAAATAAAATAGAAGAAATATTATATGTTTTTAAAAAGTGAGATTTTACTGAATTAGAGGGCGTTCAGAGGGTACTATGCTTAGAATTCCCCTGTGATGATATTCTATTCTTCCTGAATGTTTCATCCATGACTCAGATTCTGTTTGTGTCTGTGTTAAGTGGCTTCAGTCAAGTCCACCACTTTGCAACTCTTATGGGTATAGCTCACCTGCTTCTCTGTCTGTGGGATTCTCCAGGCAAGAATACTGGAATGGGTTCCATTTCCTCCACCAAGGGATCTTCCTGACCCAGGGATCAAACCTGTATCTCTTGTCTCCAGCATTGGCAGGCGGGTTCTTTACCTCTAGTACCACCTGGACTCAGATGGTAAAGACTCAGCTCCTATCCAAATTCTATTTGCTAGAACACAGCTCAGTTTCTACCTCTTCGTGAAGACTTCATTACTTCCTCTCTTCTCTCCTTTAAGTTCTTCCAGCACTACAGTTGGTGTGGCAGGATTTAGTGATTGTCCTGGTTCCTGTTTTACATTAAAGAAAGTGAAAGTCGCTCAGTCATGTCCGACTTTTTGCGACCCTGTGGACTATACTGTCTGTGGAATTCTCCAGGCTGAATACTGGAGTGGGTAGCCTTTACCTTCTCTAGGAATCTTCCCAATCCAGGTATCAAACCCAGGTCTCCTGCATTACAGGTGGATTCTTTACCAGCTGAGCCACAAGGGAAGTTTAAGTTTTACATTAAACTGGTGGATTTGCCTGCTCCTGCAGGGAAACTTTCAGCTTCTAAAGTCAAAGATTACTTAAAAAAAAAAAAAATAAGTTTTTTTTTTTTTTAATGTGGACCATTAAAAAAAATCTTTACTGAATTTGTTACAATATTGCTTCTGTTTTATGTTTTGTTTTTTGGACTCGGAGCATGTGGGATTTTAGCTCCTTGACCAGGGATTGAACCTGCTCTGTCTGCATTGGAAGGTGAAGTCTTAGCCACTGGATCACCAGGGAAGTCCCCACAGACCTTTTTTTTTTCTTGTTTCAAATTTACTTAAGAATTTTTTTTTATTGGAGGATAATTGCTTTACAATATTGTGTCACTGATTCATGTTGGTGTAAGGCAGAAACCAAAGACTGCTGCTTAATGCTACTTTATGTTCCACTACTCTCAGTCCCTAACCCTGTAGAACAATAACAAATAACAGTATGTGCTTTATAAATAGACACATTGATTTAAATGAAATCAAAGAAAGCATCAGAGTTAAGATTTCCTAGGCTCAGAGGAAATATGATTTTGACTCTTGTTTCCTGGCCTTTTGATTGGCAACTTCATTAGGTTTGCTTACGTTTAACTTTTGGCCACCTGATCTCCTGGGAAGAATCCTCCCAGGATGTTCACTTGGGAATGCCTTCCTTAGGTCCAGAGTGTAGGTCAAGCAATATCAAAACCAAGATGGCAGCAGCCAGGAGTGATGGTCATTTCAGGTGCCTGGATTGTAGTAATGACAACTGGCAGCAATGGAACTCCTGGCTTCTTTCCACACGTCTGCTTATCTCCCATGTTTATGAAGACAGTGTACAGCCACATCACTTTTATAAGGCAAATTTTAACTAGGACCAATGACAAAGATGGACTTTCCTAGTGGCTCAGATGGTAAGGAATCTGCCTGCTGTGCAGGATTCTTGGGTTTGATCCCTGGGTCAGGAAGATCCCCTGGAGAAGGGAATGGCAACCCACTCCAGTATTCTTGCCTGGAGAATCCCATGGTCAGAGGAATCTAGTGAACTACAGTCTATGGGGTCGCACAGAGTTGAACACTACCAAGCCACTAAAACATACATAAAATGACAAGGATGATTATGTGTTTCGGCATTTTATATATAGAGTCAGTGGCCAATTAATGTTTGGTGATCAGATGACAGACTTGGGGGACAGTGAGGGGAGAAAAAAATGAGCTTATTTTTTCCCATTGATCTCTTCTAATCAATATGTAGAAAACGGTTGATTTTGACCTTTTGGCTCCCAAAGGAGAATTCTTATCTTGAGGTGACATCTATACTCTATTCTGGGCACTACAGATGATCCATCATTAATTTCATCGATTGCCCTTTTGATTTCTGCTTGCTGCTGAGTAGGCATTGTATCTGCTTTAAGTGAGTTTATATAGAAGGGGAGAAAAGGGAAGAAAAGCCCTTTGGTGACAATGCTTGCTGGAGATCCTTGTTAGGTGGTGGAACCTTTGGTTTTCAAAGAAGATCTAAGAGGGGAGGTCTTCCAAAGACCTAGTGGACGTCTCCTTCTTTTTCTTTTTTTCCCCTAAAGGATATGCTCCATTCTTGGATGTCAAGAACAACTGCAAGGGGTCTGAATATGCGTTGCCTCTGAAATGAAAGTGCCACACTCCATATCTTGGCTTCAATTTCTTTTTGGTTTCAAATTCAGTTATTTTAGAAAAGCATGCGTAGGTTCTTGTTAGACATGTAGTAAAAATAGCAACTGTGTCACATGTCATTTTTTAATTAAGCATTTATATCACATTTTATATTTTCAAAGTGATTTGAAGCACTCAAATTTGTCAGTGACAGTGCTTTTATGAGCCGTATTTGTGAAAGCATTTTTTTAGACCGTATTTTTTGTTAGCGCCTGATTGGTAGTGATCTATCCCACTGATGGAACAAAATGGTAGAGTCTGAACTTGAAAATTTCTTTGAAAGATTAACTGAATTCAGGCATGATTGAGACAAAATGATTTTAAGTAGATGGAAATTAGCTTGCTCGAAAAAACCCTATCAAGAGGAGAATCCACATTGAGTTAAAACAACATATTTTCTTGAGTGGTTGAATAAAAGGCTACTAAAAATGCAGGAATGTGTCTTGGGTTAATGTTAAATACCTCATTAAAAATCAAAATGTAGAAAGTCATGCCCAGAAATATTGATACCTTTTTTTTTTTTTGGAATAGAATGAAAGGTTCACAAATACAATATTATGAGTTATTTGTTATTTATCCCACTATTTCCCACACAGTTTATAATAATTCTCCTATAAGATAAGCATTTTGTATAGTGTACTGTTCCTCTGGTTCCACTTTGTTATTTCTTCTGGGATAAATTATAGTTCTCACAATTAAAAATTTCCTCAATTCTTCCAGTGCCTTAGACTGTTTCTTTGCCTGGTACTGACTAGGTATCTAAAACAAAGAAGAATCACATCATTAACCCACGATTACCGGTACCTTGGCCCACATTACTGCTTAAATCATCTCTTAAATGATTTTGATCAATTTGGTCTTCCTAAACTGCCTCACAGAGATGTGTTCATTCATTCATTCGACTAATCTGTGATCAAGCTATGGGGTTCTACAGTGATTAAAATTTGGGCTAGGAGTTGTGAACACTCCTCACAGGTCTCAGGGTGTAGAGTTAGAGATGTGTCCAGCTTGGATCTGAATATTCTCAGACAAATTTCTGATGATAAATAAAGGCTTGCTTTAGAGTGTCAGAATGACTTCGTATAGAGCCCTCCTACAGTTTAAAGCAACTCTTACCTCATTTTCACTGTGGTCTTGTTGCAGGAAGGAGGACCCCTTCCAGGGCCCGAAACTGGGCTCTTGTCTAACACTCGGAAATGAATTGTCCGAGGAGACACATGTGCTGACAAAGCAAGAGATTTTATTGGGAAAGTGCACCCGGGTGGAGACCAGTATGGTAAGGGAACCCAGGAGAACTGCTCTGCCATGTGGCTCGCAGTCTCGGGTTTTATGGCGATGGGATTAGTTTCCCGGTGGTCTTTGGCCAATCACTCTAATTCAGAGTCTTTCCTGGTGGCGCATGCATTGCTCAGCCAAGATGGATGCAAGCGAGAGGGATTCTGGGAAGTGGACGGACACGCGGTGTCTCCTTTCAACCTTTCCAGAACTCTTCTGGTTGGTGGTGGCTTGTTATTCCTTATCAGGATCTCCGGTCATAAAACAACTCATGCAAATGGTTACTATGGTGTCTGGCCAGGGTGGGCGGTTTCAATCAGTGTGCTTCCCCTAACAGTCTTTCTTGGAAAATCAGAAACAAATGAGACCAGGCTAGTATCTGGAGAAACCACAGTGGAGAAAGACTTTAAAACAATGGCAGGTAGAGTGCTCAGTACTTAGGAGCAATGCTGTAGGAAGGTAAATTCTATTATGTACATTAGTTTTAACCCTCCAAATGACACTGTAAGCTCAGTATTGTTCTCATTTTATACACTAAAATAACCAGGTTTCAGAAAGTACTTTCTAGTTAGTGAATCACAGAGCAGGAATTGGAAAGCACATTCTCTCTGGAAAACATGGGTTTTCATGCTGATTCCTCCAATTCCTTCAGGTCACACCAATCTGGGTAGTGCCATAGCGCATTCTTAAGTAACTGGAGCCTCAGCTTCTTTCTAAGTCTTCTGTCTGGATTAAATGATATTATCAAATGTGGGAATTTGTGATCAGGGATGGGTGGATTTGGGGGTGGGCTGGGAAGAAGTGTGTGGGGCTTCCAGCTGGTTTATGAACTGCTGCCTTCACTTGTTCATTTATTGCAGAATATCCTTTCCTCTCCCAATGAGATCATTTTGTCTTTTCACTTGTACAGCCTCTCTGCTGAGGCTGCTGCTGCTGCTGCTAAGTCACTTCAGTCGTGTCCGACTCTGTGTGACCCCATAGACGGCAGCCCACCAGGCTCCCCTGCCCCTGGGATTCTCCAGGCAAGAACACTGGAGTGGGTTGTCATTTCCTTCTCCAGTTCACGAAAGTGAAAAGTGAAAGTGAAGTCGCTCAGTTGTGTCCGACTCTTAGCGACCCCATGGACTGGAGCCTACCAGGCTCCTCCATCCTTGGGATTTTCCAGGCAAAAGTACTGGGGTGGGGTGCCATTGCCTTCCCCGTCTGCTGAGGCAGGTGGGTACAAATACCCTATGACTAAAAAAGAGTGGATATATGTGTATTTATAACTGATTCACTTTGCCGTACACCTGAAACTAACACAACATTGTGAACCAACTACACTCCAATAAAAAGTAATTAAAAAAAAAAGAAATGCTCAGTGTCTGCAAGAGTAATGAGCTTAAGTGTAATCTGGCCAGATCCTCACGTTGGTTTGTACCCTTAGTTTTGTTCTGAAAATCTGATGGTGCAATCTTTTATTTGCTGCTTCTCTTGTTCCAGGATTGTGCTGTTTGCCTAAAAGTCAGGAGGCTGGGAGATCATCTGAGAATAATAATAAATGTAATGATTTGAGAGAGCCCTGAGCACTACAAGCCTTTTGCAACTTGATTTCTCCCTTTTTCTATCTAGGGATTAGGAGTTGAGGGAGGAGAAGGAGTGAATCAATACAGGAAAAATATATGCCTATATTCGGATACACTTGGATTTATAGAGGACACGGCTTGGCTTACATTCTGGAACACATTTTACTAGTTCAAAACGTACTCTTATTGGCTTCAGATTGTGAACTAAAATACTAATTTGTAACAGAGTTTTAGGAGTACGTCAAGGCTGTATATTGTCACCCTGCTTATTTAACTTATATGCAGAGTTCATCATGAGAAATGCAGGGCTGGAAGAAACACAGGCTGGAATCAAGACTGCTGGGAGAAATATCAATAACCTCAGATACGCAGATGACACCACCCTTATGGGAGAAAGTGAAGAGGAACTAAAAAGCCTCTTGATGAAAGTGAAAGTGGAGAGTGAAAAAGTTGGCTTAAAGCTCAACATTCAGAAAACGAAGATCATGGCATCTGGTGCCATCACTTCATGGGAAATAGGTGGGGAAACAGTGGAAACAGTGTCAGACTTTATTTTTCTGGGCTCTAAAATCATGACAGATGGTGATTGCAGCCATGAAATTAATAGATGCTTACTCCTTTGAAGGAAAGTTATGACCAACCTAGATAGCATATTCAAAAGCAGAGACATCACTTTGCCAACAAAGGTCTGTGTAGTCAAGGCTATGGTCTTTCCAGTGGTCATGTATGGATGTGAGAGTTGGACTGTGAAGAAAACTGAACACCGAAGAATCGATGCTTTTGAACTGTGGTGTTGGAGAAGACTCTTGAGAGTCCCTTGGATTGCAAGAAGATGCAACCAGTCCGTTCTAAAGGAGATCAATCCTGGGTGTTCATTGGAAGGACTAATGCTAAAGCTGAAACTCCAATACTTTGGCCACCTTGTGCGAAGAGATGACTCATTGGAAAAGACTCTGATGCTGGGAGGGATTGAGGGCAAGAGGAAAAGGGGACGACAGAGGATGAGATGGCTGGATGGCATCACCGACTCAATGGACATGAGTTTGAGTGAACTCCGGGAGTTGGTGATGGACAGGGAGGCCCGGCATGCTGCGATTCATGGGGTTGCAAAAAGTTGGACACGACTGAGTGACTGAACTGAAGTGAACTGAACTGAACAGAGTTTTTATATCTTTATAGATATATGGATGGATTCTCAGTACTTGATCTCAACTTTCAACTGCTTAAGACCCCTATAGGATGATCTGGCCAGTAATTTTCAACTATCTGAAACCAAATTCTCTTTTATTTGTTCATGCCACCATCACTTCTTCCATCACTCTTGCTTAAAGTCTGAGTGTCATATTTTTAAAGTATTTTGTTTATTTATTTGACTGTTCTGGGTCCTGGTTGTGGTATGCGGGATGTTCTATCTTTGTTGCTGCATGTTGTATCTAGTTCCCTGACCAGGGATCAAACCCAGACCCCCTGCATTTTGAGCAGGGAGTCTTAGCCACTGGACCACCAGGGAAGTCCCGGAGTATCATATTTGATACTTCACTTCCTATTTTTTCTAATTAAAATTTGTGGTCTAGTCCTAGCTTAATAAAGACAAGATTTCTTCTTAGACCTCACCAAAGACATGTATGGCAGTTAATAAACACTTCCTCAGCATCATGGCAGATTTGGGGCCAGAATACTGAGTATAAGGCAGTCTACCCCAGAGCATCTATGTCAACAAGAATGGGGAATGATCTGCCGAGTTCTAGCCTCCTCATGTGAAAGAGAGCCTGAGTAATCAACTTCCTGACATCTTTTATATTTGCTGAGTCTGTTACTTATTATTTAGGGGAAGAAACCCCCACAAACTCTTCTTAATCTTAGCATGGCTTCTTCCATCTAGTTTTTGATCACCATCCTAGCTGCTAGAGATAAAAAAATGTTGGACATGAAGGCTGTGGTAGCTTCATCTTGCTTATTCTCCAAATCATAGGATCTCAGCACTAGGGGAAAAAAAAGATTCTGGGTAATCTGATCTCAGTTTATACAGGAGGAAATGGAAAATTTACATCATGGGTTCAAAGTCACTCACTCAGAAAACAGAATTTAAACATCCAAATTCCCATCTTCTAATTCCAGAGGTGGAGCTTTATTTTACACACCACTTTTTTTTTTTTTTTTTTGTCTTCTGAGTCGCAGTGTGAGAACACAAAGTGCATTATGTGACTGAAGACTGCTTGCATGTATGTGGCGGATAAAAGTCAGAAAGAAGGTGCTAACTGTTTGGAATTATATTTATCTACTATGTCCATTCATCTACAGCTCATGTACATACATCCTCTAATACCAGTCTGCTCATTTTGCAACAAATACAAGCTCCACTGTTGATGGCAATAAATACTGTCACGTATTTATTGGATCAGTTCCATGCCAGGTACAGTGGTAAGAACTGGAGACGCAGGCTTGAGTAAAATTGAGCCTCAGTCCTAGTTTAAAGATTATTCCACATTCTCCTGAGTCACATTGATTAAGGAAAGACAAACCTGAATTTGTAAAAAGTCTGATTTATTGAACAGAACAATGAAAATTGAGAGCTGGAAGCAGTCTTCGTATATTTTATTTAGACCAACTCTGTAAATTCAGAGATAAAGAAATGGGGCATAGCAAAGTTCTGGTCTTCTGAAAGTTGCTTTGCTTCTTAGCATTTGAGCCCAAACTAGAATCCAGTTTTCTCGATTCCCAGTCACTACTCTTCCACCACATTTCGTTCAAATTCAGCTGAAAAAATGGCTGAATAGTTGTTCTCAGAAACTGAGAATCATATGGGAAAGTGAGAAACAGAAAATAAGAACCTATGTCTGGACCCAGAGAAGGAGTTGGGTAGACACAAAGACAGTTTTTACTTTATTAAAAAAATCACCAGGAAATTCCAATGTGAAGCTTATATGAAGAACAATTGTACCAGGAGTTGTAAAGAGTATAAAAACGTGTGGTATATCTTGACCTCCAGTAGATCCCTTCTCATTGGAGGAAAAAAATTCCCTTGACCTAGACCATCAACACCACAAATCTAAGTAAAATGTCTTTAATGTAAAATAGGATTACTTGCATTTTAATCTTCCAGTTTATTTAGTAGGGTTGAAACTTTTTATTTTATTGACGATTATTTCTTAAATTTGAACTGACTCTTACTTATATGACTATATTCTGTCTCAGTTTGAACAGTAGACTCAATTAGGTTTCAAAGACTTTTTCTGTTTTCCAAATGGATTTACTTTCTTTGATTTAATCATAACATTGGAAAGTTGGATGGCTCTGGCTGAATATATTCATACAAACAAGCACAGAAAAACCACTATCTTCAAACTATGAGGGGACCAAAACCTTAAATATAATTGATAACAAAAACCTTATCTGCTTGTCCCATTCCAATTAGATAATTCTTTAACCATTCATTTGCTTTTTTCTTTGTAGATAGAGCGTGAGTTGGGGTTTTGGGGTTGAAATGAGGGGTCACTTGCTTTGTTGTAGGATTGTGTCACATACAGTGAGTTCTTCCTGTCATTAATGTCTTTCCATTCATACTGAGCTTTCTATTTACTGCCCAGTTTCAGACTCAAAACCAGCTGTCTTCTGTCTTTTCACCACACCTCCATAGTTTATATAATTTTATTGATCTGCCACTAAGGAAAATCAGGGCCAAAAATCTTACCTACAGTCATAATTTAGGGGGAAAAAAAAAATCTGTGTGACATATGTAAGCATTTCCAATACTGGTTTCATTAGTGTCTAGGTTAATGGCACATCTCAAAATTAAGTCTAGTTGACTTACTTAAGACAAAGGCAGCCTGTGAGTTTGGTGGGAAGCTATTCAGAGTTTCTTAACAACTCTGTTTGTGGTTTGATATCTCCAAAGGGCACTGTTTGTGAAGTCAAAGGCAGATCATTGCTCATAAACAGCTCTCTAACTGGCTTGTTGGTGATGCTTGAAATTGCACCAGAAAAGACTCTACTTTGGGACTTCAAAAGCCTGCTACTGGAATAAAGGACTTCAGTTACCTTTAGCATCCTATTGATAGAAAATTTCATAAAGGAAAGTAATGGGAGTTTGTGATGATGTAAAATAACTGAATGAAAACAGTGGTGAGAGGTATTCTGACTTTTTGGTGATATGAAGTCAGTGAGTGTTGTAACAGTTGGGAATGCAATTGGCCGAGGAAGAAAGAGATAAGAGAAGGCTGTGGAAGCTGGGCAGCAGGCTTGAAACACTAAAGAAATAGGAAACTTTTGACAGATGCCACAATAAATACTAAGTCAATTTCAAGACTGAACTAATTTTTAAAAAATTGAGTTTTTTTTTTTTTTTTTTTTTTGAAAACGTATTAATTTATTTTGACCGCGCTGCGTTGTATATGGGATTATAGTTCCCCTGACCAGGATTGAACCAGGGCAGTCTGCAGTGGATACAGGGATTCTTAACTACTGGACTGTCAGGGAAGTCCCAAGACAGAACTAATTTAAAAAATCACTTTAAAAATTATCTAAAAATATTTATGTGATATTTCCCTATAATACTCCTTTCCAAATTCATAGCTGTTTGCAATTTACAAATAATTCACCTCATTGTTTTATTTGGTCCTTTTACCATCTCTGTGTTCTAAGTATTCTTGTTTCATAGATGAAAAAACTAAATCTCCAAGACCACAAGTCACATATCAAGTGATAAATCTAAGCCCACTGGGGCCAGTGATTTTCTCACTAGGTTGCACTCTGGGCCACTTTGGGTGTGGTCATTGTAATCTCCTTGTTGTTCACATTGAATTGGAAGGTTCTGTATACAGGGCAGGGCTAGGGTGACTCTTAACTAGCTTCTCCAAGTGTCTGCAGCATTGTGAATCTCAGTCAAGGCTGCACAAGTAAATCCATGAGGCCCAAGCCTCTTTCTGAGAGATTTGATTTAATTTGTTTGAAGTTTGGGTTGGGCATCAACATAATTTATTAAAAAATGTCTCTGGGTGATTTTGATGTGCATCCAAGGTATAGAACAGCTAGTCCATAGTAGTGGCTCTCAGAATGCTGGGGATGGGAGTGGCATGGGGTGTGTGCCTGTGTGTGTGTGTAGGTGTGTGTGTATTTACACCCACCTGCATGATTTTTATTTTTTAAAAAATTTTATTTATTAATTTATTTTTGGCTGTGCTGTGTCTTGGTTGCTGCACAGGCTTTCTTTAGTTGCGGTGAGTGGAGGGCTGCTCTCCAGTTGCAGAGGCTAATTGTGTTGCTGAGTCCAGGCTCCAGGGCGAATGAGCTTCAGTAGTTGTGGCTCACGAGCTCTAGAGCACAGGCTCAATAGTTGTGGCACACAGGCTTAGTTACTCTGTGGCATGTGGGATCTTCCTGGAGAGGGATCAATCTTGTATCTCCTGCACTAGCAGGAGAAGACTGTGATAAACATTTGAATTAAAAAATATCTTTAGATGGCTTTCACTGTGTGGCTTTTGCATTGTAAAAGTACTTCTCAGGTTATAGAAGTGTGATGTACCCAGTGACTAATCAACAAGCTGACTGCATTTGTTCACACGCCCTTGTGTTCAAAGCAGGTAGAGTTATCCATCAGAGGAAATGCAGAAACAAGGCTGCAGAGAGGAAAGCTGTCCTTTGTTTGGGGCAGAACAAGCAGCAGAATCAATCTTGTGGGAAGGGTCAACTACCTCGACTTCAAGGACTAACCTCCAGGAACTCAAGAGAAGCTATGGTTCTTGTCAAGCTACTCTGGTCACCAAAAGATTGGTTCAGTCCTTCACATAATAATACTCATTACGTGTCCAATAAGTACCAGATGGGCTTCCCAGGTGGCGAAGTGGAAAGAATCTGCCTGCAATGCAGGAGATGTGAGTTTGATACCTGGGTCAGGAGGATCCCCTGGAGTAGGAAATGACAACCCACTCCAGTAATCTCGCCTGAGAAATCCCATGGACAGAGGAGACTGGAGGGCTACAGTCCATGGGGTCACAAAGAGTTGGACATGGCTTAGCGACTAGACAACAACAACATGAAGTATCAGACACCAAACTAAATACTGAAAATGAAATGGTGGGCAGAATAGATGAATGGAAACTTGTGGTTTCAGAAAGCTCAAATGTCTTATGGATGGAATGCTTCAGAGGGCACTTGAGGGCTTGCGACTGGCTCCCAGAACATCTCAGATGTAGCATCAAAGTCGACTTGACTGGTTAGTGTCAAAAGAGCTACTTACTAGCTTAACAGAACAATGTCAGTTACAGGGGCACTGGAAGCCTGGAATGAGAGGCAATGGGATTGAACTGCACTGTTTTTCATGGCTGACTTGGCCAGCTTGCTGTTTTAGCTCAGCGCCAAGGAGACCGACTTAAATATGCGGAGAGTTCCCTCTACTGGGCAGATGGCATTATTGCATGTCAGGAGCCAGGCGCAGCTCTAGGACCAGGTGGAGAGCAGGAGATGGCATTCAGCTTGGCTTTCTTAACATCTGCAGTGTCCTGCATACTTGGTGATTGATAAATGTTCTGGTGAAAATCTAAGGATAAAGATGGTTATTGAAACAGTATTTAGAATTTATTTAAAATTGGGAATGACAAAACATATTCAAATGTGAGGATAGGTAAGTGAGTAGTATTATCTCCACGGTATAGCCAGATAGTAAAATTATACTTTCAGGATTTTCAAATTCACTGTGAAAGATGTATCATATTATGGTGGATTTAAAAAAAGGAAGCTGTTTAAATTTTGATTTAATCTGTGCAAAATCGAATATTGGGAGGAAATACTGAAAAAATGTTAACAGTGGATGTGTAATTTCCTGTAGCTCTATTTCTTATTCTCTATAATGAGAATGTATCACTTCCACAGGCAGGAAAATAGCTAACTAAATTCCATGAGGTAATCATCCTGCTTCCATTTTTCAAGGCTTTTAGTATTCCCTGTTGCATATAGGATGAAAAAGAAATTGCTTTGTTTAGCAAATTAGACCAGTTAGAGTTACCTTTTTTTTTCAGTCTTTTTTCACACCCATATTTAAGTCACATTACATTTCTCAATACAGCTTGTCTTTGAAAAAAAAAAAAACTCATTAAAGAAACACATAATCAGTTGTAGTAAATTTGAAAACCTCTGCAAGGCATAAGAAAACAAAAGTAGCCATCAGAATGGTCACTATCAATATTTGTCAATTTCCTTTCTTCTTCTGTATAAAAATAAATGTATGTATTATTTATTTGTATATTTATATCCATATATATTTCACATAAAACATAATTAATCACACATATACAATTTTATACATTTATTCTTTCCAGTCATTAAGCATGGTTTCTTTCTTTCTTTTTAAACAAAGGAAACTAGCTGTATTATAAATGAATTACATCACCCATTGAAAGGGATGGTGAAAACAAAAAATAACCTAAGTAACTTGGAAAGCAGTTTTAAGCAAGTTTTTTGATGGCATTAAAATTTGTTGAAAAAAATTTGTTTATAATATTGCATTATTATACTCACTCCTCGAATGAGTCCTTTGGATTTTAATATTTATCTCCAGCCTTTTCTCTTTTGCTTAATATGTTCGTATTAACTATCAGTCTAACATCTGCATTCGTTGCTATTCCATACATAACATGCCCTGGACTGGACCCCAAACTGCTTGTCCTTCATTCTTCCCAATTTAGTAAATTAAATATCTCCGTTGACACGACTGAGCGCCTGAGCACACAGCACACACATTGACCAAGTTGGGTTTCCCAGGTGGCATTAGTGGCAAAAAATCTGCCTGGCAATGCAGGAGATACAAGAGACATGAGTTCAGTCCCTGGGTTGGAAAGATCCCCTGGAGGAGGAAACGGCACCCTATTCCAGTATTCTTGCCTGGAGAATGCCATGGACAGAGGAGCCTGGTAGGCTACAGTCCATGGGGTTGCAAAGAGTCAGACACAATTGAGCAATTGATTAAGTTGCGCCTAAAAGGATTTTGGAAGCTGTACCTGACATCTTTACATCCTGTAGTGTGTTGAACTGTCTCCCTGCAAAGATGTTCAAGTCCTAATCCCCAGGACTTGTGAAGTGACTTTTTTTTTAGGAAATAACTTCTTTACTGACATAGCCAAGGTAAGATGAGGTCCTTATAGGTGAGGGTGACCATCAATCCAATAACTAATATCTTTGCAGGGGAAAAGAGGGACTTTCCTGGTGGGCCAGTGGTTAAGACTCTGTGCTCCCAACACAGGGAGTCCTGTGTTCCCAATCCCTGGTTGGGAAATTAGGTTCCCCATGCTGCAATTAGGAGCACAGATGCTGAAACTAAAAGATTCCACGTACTGCAATGAAGGTCAAAGGTCCTGCATGTCACAAGACCCAGTGCAGCCAATAAATACATAATAAAAAAACTATAAAATAAGGGAAAAGAAAGGGAGTTTCAGATACAGAGGCACAGAAGAGACACATAAGGAAGAAAGCCATGTGAAAATAGACACAGGAAATGGAGTGATGCACTTACAGACCAAGACATGATAAGGACTGCTGGGAGCCCTCAGAAGCTAAGACAAGGAGAGGGCCTCCTCTAGAGTCTCTGGAGGGAGTATAGCCCTGTTGACACTTTGATTTTGCACATCTAGCCTCCAGAAGGGTGAAGGAAAAAGTTTCTGCTGTTGATTTAAGCCGCCAAGTTTGTGGTAATTTGTTGTTACAGCAGCTCTAGGAAATGGACACCCTTTCCTTCTTTCCTGGGAACCAAATGAAGTAGGCTTAGATCTTTTCATTTCGATCCCATTTCTGGGTCCTAACCCCCGCCTTGTCTGTCTCTTTCATCCCACTGCCTAGCCTCTTTATGACTCTTGGCTCAAGTCCAGGTCCTTACAGCAGCCCCAGTGAGCTTTTAATAATACACATTGTAACAATGTCTTTCCCATGCTAGGACATTTAAAGGCTTCTTTATTTCACCCAGGAGGACACCAGAATTCCCTAAGCTTCCAGGGGCTTCTCCCTCAGCCCTCTCTCCAGTTGTATGGACGGCCTTTCTCCTTGCTTCTCATTGGCAGCCACAAGGAGCTTTTTTCAGTTCTTCAAATGCCTTAATCCCCTGCCTGCCCCCTTTTCAGGGTCTTTGAACCTGCTCTTTCCTCCTCCTTCCCTTCACAGTTAACTCCTAACTCCCGCTCATCCCTCTATTCTTAGAGAGACCTTTCTGGCCCCTTCACATCAATTAGGTTCCTATTATGGTGTCCATGGCATTCAACATGTGTCCTCCATAGCTTTATCCTGAATTGTGTTCTGTCTTTATTTTTGCATTAATTGGTTTATGGACCATCTCCCCTCCACCCTAGCACCCTTACTCTTTATTTCCATTGCACATTCCTGAGACAGAATAGATGTTTTGTGATTAAATATTCAGTGAAATATGTTCCCACTGGCCGTGCCTCAAGTTTATGGAGAGAGCTCACAGTCACCTGTTCTCAAGGCTTAGATGAACCTGATTGTGAGCAAGAACAAAGCAGGTCTTGGACTTCCCTGGTGGTCCAGTGGTTAAGAATCTGCCTGCCAATACAAGGGACCGGGTTTGGTCCCTGGTTTTGGGAGGACTCCCACATGTCTGGGGCACCTAAGCCCTTGTGCCACAACTACTGAGCCCATGCATCCTAGAGGCTGTTCTCCGCCACAAGAGAAGCCACCGCCATGAGAATAGCACTTGCTTGTTGTAACTATGGAGAAGGCAATGGCACCCCACTCCAGTACTCTTGCCTGGAAATCCCGTGGACGGAGGAGCCTGGTAGGCTGCAGTCCATGGGGTCGCTAAGAGTCGGACACGACTGAGCGACTTCACTTTCACTCTTCACTTTCATACGTTGGAGAAGGAAATGGCAACCCACTCCAGTGTTCTTGCCTGGAGAATCCCAGGGACGGGGAAGCCTGGTTTGGGCTGCTGTCTATGGGGTCGCACAGAGTTGGACATGACTGAAGAGACTTAACAGCAGTAGCAGCAGTTGTAACTATTATAGAGAAAGCCCACCAGCAGCCTTGAAGACCTAATGAGCAGGTCTAGTCTGATCCCTCAGAGGGGGTCAGTGGCTTAGAGTGAGGGCTTTGGAATCCACTGCACTTGAATCTGAATCCCACTTTAGTAATCATAAGTGACCAAAGGCAAATGTACCGCTCATTGGTAAATTGCGGATGATAGTGCATACTTCCTAGAGTTGTTGTAAGGAGTACATGAGGGAGTAAGTGCTCACAGTAGGTACTCAATAGAACCAAGCTGCTTTTATCTCCCTCATCTTCATCATTCACATCCTCATCACTAGAATGGAGCTTTCAGATTCGAAGGTTTACAAAGATCCCAGGAGGGTGATCTCTTGTTAAGTAAGAATGTTCTGTGCCCACCTCAACAGTTTCTGACGATGCCACACCTTTAGACAGCATGCTTTGCCGCCCCTCACCCTCTACCTACCCTGGTGCAGAGATAAACTCTGCACAGAGGTTTTCCTAGCTCTTCCTGGTCTTATGCTGCGGCCCAGGCTCAGTGTGTGTCATGCTTTACTATGCACATGAGAGCAGGAACCCCAGTGAGAAACTGGTGATGGGAAAAAGTGGGTTTCCAGGAAGAGGTAGAAAGGATGGGGATGTGGCGGGGGTGGGGAGCCCAGATAAGGAATCCAGCCTTGGGCTCTGAAAAAATTTTCTGCAGAAGGAGGAGCTATCCAATGCACGGTTCCCAGAATGATACCTTCCGCTAATTGCCTGGAGAAATAGACTAGGGGATGACAATGAATAAAAGGCAGCTCCCAGGCAGGCTTCTGCATATCACTTCCTTCCTTTTCACATTTCATGTTCGTATTTAAAGCTCTTATTCCAAAGGATCATAAAACAACAGTCACCACCAGTAATGATTTCCTGCAGGCCCCCTGGAAAGCATTAGAAAAATGTTTCCCTTTAATAGGCTATTCGGGAAGGCAAAAATCAATACTTTCTAGGCAGACATTTTGCAGATGCGAATTTATATTGTCCAAATACTCCTGGTTACTACCCTGTCTCCTCTAAAAAATAGCCATGTGGCAATGTTATGCTTTGTAGACAGATATTGGCTTGTACTTGTGAATGTGCATACAATGAAAGAATTGCTCTGGTAATAGATACCTTGCAAAGCCCTTTTATATGGTCTCAGTTGCATCTTGCTGCCTTTGGCTCCTGCAGATAAATTCCATATGTGATTTGCAAATGGATTATCTAATAGGATTATTATTTTGTAAGACACTGACAAATTAAACCAGTTATCTAGTGTGGATAGCTCTGTATCTAATTGAGGCTTGACTGATGGGTCTGCAATAAGAGATGCTCTATTTCAAGCATCTGGAGATTGAGATATAATCAGAAGATGAGTTTTCTAAGAATGCAGCTCTTCCATCAAGTTGTGAGTTGCTTTGAATAATTAAATTCATTAGTGGCCCACCATTGTTCCACAATCTGCGGACATGGGTTTTGCTTTTCTCTTTGAATACATTCCTCTAATGATGCTCCATCTATTAGAGGGAAGGGGAGCCCCTCCCAGAGCCTGAGAATTGTCAGAGGAGATACATATATGGACAAAGCAAAAGACATTATTGGGGAAGGGTGCCAGTGCAGAGAGCAGCAGGGTAGGGGAACCCAGAAGAACTGCTCAGCTAAGCTGCTTGGAGTCTTGGGTTTTATGGTAACAAGGTTAGCTTTCTAATTTGTCTTTGGCCAATCATCTTGGCTGTGCCCATATTTTGTCCAATTCAACACCCTCTCTGGGGCAATGAAAGTGACCCAGGTTGGAGCCCTGGTTTGGGAAGATCCCCTGGAGAAGGGAATGGCTAACCACAAGTAAACAAACTCTGAATATTCATTAGAAGGACTGATGCTGAAGCTGAAGCTCTAATACTTTGGCCACCTGCTGCAAAGAGCCGATTCATTGGAAAAGATCATGATGCTGGGAAAGATTGAGGGCTGGAGGAGACAAAGGATGAGATGGTCGGATGGTATCATCAACTCAGTGCATATGAGTTTGAGCAAACTTCAGGGAGATGGTAAAGGACAGGGAAGCCTGGAGTGCTGTAGTCCATGGTGTTGCAGAGTCAGACATGACTTAGTGACTGAACAACAACAACCCACCCCAGAATTCTTGTGTGGAGAATTCCAAGGATAGAGGAACCTGGTGGGCTATAGCCCTTGGTGTTGCAAAGAGACTGGACATGAGTGAGAGACTAATACTTTCACTTGTGGTCTGTGCATCTCTTAGTTAAGATGGTTTCCAGCACAAGGGTTCCTGGGATATAGGTGGGACATATGGGCTGCCAACTCCTACCTTTTGTTGTTGTTTGGTCGCTAAGTCCTGTCTGACCCTTTACAACCCCATGGATTGTAGCCCTCCAGACTACTCTGTCCATGGGATTTCCCAGGGGAGAATATGGGAGTGGGGTGCCATTTCCTCCTCCAAGAGTTAACCTAGGTCTCCTGCTTTGCAGGTGGATTCTTTACCACCATGGAAACCCCTCCCACCCATTCAGTTTAGTTCAGTCGCTCAGTTGTGTCCTACTCTTTGCAACCCCATGAATCGCAGCATGCCAGGGCTCCCTGTCCATCACCAACTCCCGGAGTTCACTCAGACTCATGTCCATCGAGTCAGTGATGCCATCCAGCCATCTCATCCTCTGTCATCCCCTTCTCCTCCTGCCCCCAATCTCTCCCAGCATCAGAGTCTTTTCCAGTGAGTCAACTCTTCACATGAGGTGGCCAAAGTATTGGAGTTTCAGCTTTAGCATCATTCCTTCCAAAGAAATCCCAGGACTGATCTCCTTCAGAATGGACTGGTTGGATCTCCTTGCAGTCCAAGGAACTCTCAAGAGTCTTCTCTAACGCCACAGTTCAAAAGCATCAATTCTTCAGTGCTCAGCTTTCTTCACAGTCCAACTCTCACATTCATACATGACCACAGGAAAAACCATAGCCTTGACTAGGCGAACCTTTGTGCAAAGTAATGTCTCTGCTTTTCAATATGCTATCTAGGTTGGTCATAACCTTCCTTCCAAGGAGTAAGCGTCTTTTAATTTCATGGCTTCAGTCACCATCTGCACTGATTTTGGAGCCCAGAAAAATAAAGTCTGACGCTGTTTCCACTGTTTCCCCAAGTGATGGGACCAGATGCCATGATCTTCATTTTCTGAATGTTGAGCTTTAAGCCAACCTTTTCACTCTCCACTTTCACTTTCATCAAGAGGCTTTTGAGTTCCTCTTCACTTTCTGCCATAAGGGTGGTGTCATCTGCATATCTGAGGCTATTGATATTTCTCCCAGCAATCTTGATTCCAGCTTGTGCTTCATCCAGTCCAGCGTTTCTCATGATGTACTCTGCATATAAGTTAAATAAACAGGGTGACAATATTCAGCCTTGATGGACTCCTTTTCCTATTTGGAACCAGTCTGTTGTTCCATGTCCAGTTTTAACTGTTGCTTTCTGACCTGCATACAGATTTCTCAGGAGGCAGATCAGGTGGTCTGGTATTCCCATCTCTTTCAGAATTTTCCACAGTTTATTGTGATCCACACAGTCAAAGGCTTTGGCATAGTCAATAAAGCAGAAATAGATGTCTTTCTGGAACTCTGTTGCTTTTTCCATGATCCAGCGGATGTTGGCAATTTGATCTCTGGTTCCTCTGCCTTTTCTAAAACTAGCTTGAAAATCAGGAAGTTCACGGTTCACATATTGCTGAAGCCTGGCTTGGAGAATTTTGAGCATGACTTTACTAGCGTGTGAGATGAGTGCAATTGTGCGGTAGTTTGAGCATTCTTTGGCATTGCCTTTCTTTGGGATTGGGATGAAAACTGACCTTTTCCAGTCCTGTGGCCACTGCTGAGTTTTCCAAACTTGCTGGCATGTTGAGTGCAGCACTTTCACAGCATCATCTTTCAGGATTTGAAATAGCTCAACTGGTTCCTCCCGAATTCTCCCAAGTTAGTTTTATGATATACTATGGGCTGGAGTTGACTCATTGGAGAAGACTCTGATGCTGGGAAGGATTGGGGGCAGGAGGAGAAGGGGACGACAGAGGATGACATGGCTGGATGGCATCACTGACTCGATGGATGTGAGTCTGAGTGACCTCCGGGAGTTGGTGATGGACAGGGAGGCCTGGCGTGCTGCAGTTCATGGAGTCACAAAGAGTCGGACACGACTGAGCGACTGATCTGATCTGATGGGCTGGTGGTCTCCTGGCTCCTTTTGCCTGCTCCGAGATTCTCCAGGTCAGTTTTTCTGCTGCGGCGGCAGCAGGCAGCACCATGTTTCTTCTCAGGGTCTCCTGCTATGAGACAACTCATGCAAGTATTTTGCATGGCGCCTGGTTTAGGCGGGCTCTTTCAGTGAACAGTTCCTGTTCCTTCCTCCTGAAGAATAGACGTGGCTTCAGAGAATGCACAGCAGAGGTGAACCTAAAGCCAAGGTGACTCAAGTTCTTTAACACTTCCCTCCCTTACTTCTCCCTTAATCCTCCCCATCCTGTGGGTCCTCGGTCCTCTTGTCCCTCAGCTTGGAGATGCTCTTGTACATTAATGACTGGCAGTGCTTTCTGTCATGTGAGGAATGAGCCTTCTGTGGAGACAACGTGGGGGAGTAAAGAGTAAAGGGGTGACATTCAGACCTCATTCTGTGGCTTATCTGTGGGTGACATTGAAAGAATCAGTCATGCCTCAAAGGCTCCCTGTGTTAGTTATTTCCTGCTGTGTGACAAATATCCCAGATTTTGTCATTTAAAAACAACAGTTCATTAGAAAATGAAAGTGTTAGTTGCTTAGTCATGTCTGACTCTTTGCAACCCCATAGACTGTAACTGGTCAGGCTCCTCTGTCCATGGGGTTTCCCAGGCAAGAATACTGGAGTGGGTTGCCATTGCTTTCTCTATGGGATCTTCCCAACCCAGCTATCAAACCTGGGTCTCCTGCATTGTAGGCAAATTCTTTACTGTCTGAAATTATCTCACATAATTTCTGAGGGTTCAGTTCAATTGCTCAGTCTTTACCACCCCCATGGACTGCAGCACACCAGGCTTCCCTGTCCATAACCAACTCCCGTAGTTTACTCAAACTCGTGTCCATTGAATTGGTGATGCCATCCATCCATCTCATCCTCTGTTGTCCCCTTTTTCTCCTGCCTTCAAGCTTTCCCAGCATCAGGGTCTTTTCCAATGAGTCTGTTCTTTGCATCAGGTGGCCAAAGTAGTGGGGTTTCAGCTTCAGCATCAGTCCTTCCAGTGAATATTCAGGACTGATTTCCTTTAGGAGTGACTGGTTTAATCTCCTTGCAGTCCAAGGAACTCTCAAGAGTCGACCGGGAGAGGGTGGGATGATTGGGGAGAATAGCATTGAAATATGTATAATATTATATCTGAAACGAATTGTCAGTCCAGGTATGATGCCCGATAACAAATGCCTGGGGCTGGAGCACTGGGATGACCTAGAGGGATGGTGTGGGGAGGGGAGAGGGAGGAGGGTTCAGGATGGGGAACACATGTATACTGGCGGCGGATCCATCTTGATGTATTGTAAAAGCAATACAATATTGTAAAGTTAAGCAAAATAAAAAAAAATAAAAATATAAAAAAAAACACAAAAAAACCCAAAATAACAGTTCAAAATCATCAATTCTTCAGTGCTCAGCTTTCTTTATAGTCCAGCTCTCACATCCACATGTGACTACTGGAAAAACCATGGAAAACAGCTTAGCTGGGTCATTCTGGCTCAGGATCTCTCACTATCTTTCCCGCTAGTCTGCTGACAGTTCATGTCAGTAGCCACAATTTTCTATTTATTTATAATTTAGAAATTATATGACTAAATTTATTTATAAAACTTTTGATGCAAGTTTTAAAGGTTTAAAGTTTTAAAGGGCTTTCCTGGTGTGCAGAGGTTAAAGCGTCTGCCTGCAATGTGGGAGACCTGGGTTTGATCCCTGGGTTGGGAGGATCCCCTGGAGAAGGAAATGGCAACCCACTCCAGTATTCTTGCCTGGAGAATCCCATGGATGGAGAAGCTTGGTGGGCTACAGTCCACAGGTCGCAAAGAGTCGGACACGAATGAGCAACTTCACTTCACTTCACTTAAAGGTTACATTTTATTTGTAGTTATTACAAAATATTAGTTATAGTCCCCATGTTAACTAGCTTGAATTTTTTTTTTTTTTTTAAAGAAGAGAGTCTAGCAGCAGGTGAAAGGAGCTCCTCAGAGGTGGGGCAGTTCTGTTTCTGATTATGCTGAGAATCTAATTATAGGTAAACTCAGCTTTTTTTTTTTTTTTTCCGCCATGCCGTGTGGGATCTTAGTTCCCTGGTCCGGGATCAAACCTGTGTCGTTCCCTGGTCCGGGATCAAACCTGTGTCCCCTGTAGTGGAAGTGCAGAGTCCTAACCACTGGACCATCAGGGAAATCCCAACCAGCGAGTATTTTTAATGAGGACATTGAAGCCCCCTGGAAAGTAAAATGACTTTGAAATGGGCATTTAGAAGATGAAGAGGTAACATAGTGTGCTTCCCTGTACTCAGTTTCAGACCAGCTTGACATGTTTCCACTTTTTCATGTTTGGCAAGCAGGGCGGTAAATGGACTGTGCCTGGAATTTAGAGTTGCATAGTCTGGTATTATTATAAAATCCTGACTCCACTTACCTTGAGAGTGTGGCTAAGTGACTTAACATTTTAGCCTCAGTTCCTTATCCATTAAATGGCAAAAATAACACCTATCCCACAGGCTTGTTGCGATATTTCAGTGAGATAATTCTTGCCAGTCACTTGGCACTGCACCTTCTCTAGCAGGTGCTTGGTCTGTTTTAGCCTTCCTTTCTCCTTCCTTTGGAACTAGGATCTGGAGGAGATTGACCAATAATTCAGAAATCAAAGAAATATGCCAGCCAAAGAGGTACTAACAGTGGTGTACTAAGGATACTGATTGGGTGGTTGCATTCATTACAGCATCACTCAGTCTTCACATGTCACAGCTGGGAGGTGGCTAATTGAGTTCACTTTACAGATGTTAGACTAACACCTAAGATGACCTCTTGTGGTGTCAGTGTCCTCATTTGCTGTGTGGACATCATGCCATTAGCGAGGGCCCTCTTGAAGCTTTCTCATAACATCCCAAGAGCTTGGCACTTGCAACCATATGTTCTCAGTACTGAGAATCTAGTGTGTGTGTTGTTGCCAGTGAGTGGTGGGTTTGGGGTCAGAAGATCTGGGTTAGTATCTTGCTTTTGCACAGAGCTGATGTATGTTTTTGAATTAGTCACTGTACCTTTCTGAACATATTTTTATTGTCTGCGAAATAGGTGTCCTGAGTATATTCCCTAGATACTTACCTTGACATACCTTGACAAGAGAAGGTGAGGGGTAAAATAAGGGATGGAAAGGTTTGTAAACTGGAGATGTCATACTATTGCAATCATTCCTGTGGCTTATGGTCTTCAAGGAGAAGGCATCAGTTTTTATCACATAGGGTCTGGATTATGGGATGCTGGGTATTTTATAATCTTCTATGTGTAGGCCAGATGGTGCCCTTGATACCTTTTTTGGGGGAAATATATGAATATGTTTTTTAGTGGAGGTGATGGAATTCCAGTTGAGCTATTCCAAATCCTGAAAGATGATGCTGTGAAAGTGCTGCACTCAATATGCCAGCAAATTTGGAAAACTCAGCAGTGGCCACAGGATTGGAAAAGGTCAGTTTTCATCCCAATCCCAAAGAAAGGCAATGCCAAAGAGTGCTCAAACTACTGCACAATTGCACTCATCTCACATGCTAGTAAAGTAATGCTCAAAATTCTCCAAGCCAGGCTTCAGCAATATGTGAACCATGAACTTCCTGATGTTTAAGCTGGTTTTAGAAAAGGCAGAGGAACCAGAGATCAAATTGCCAACATCTGCTGGATCATGGAAAAAGCAACAGAGTTCCAGAAAAACATCTATTTCTGCTTTATTGACTATGCCAAAGCCTTTGACTGTGTGGATCACAATAAACTGTGGAAAATTCTGAAAGAGATGAGAATACCAGACCACCTGATCTGCCTCTTAAGAAATCTGTATGCAGGTCAGGAAGCAACAGTTAAAACTGGACATGGAACAACAGACTGGTTCCAAATAGGAAAAGGAGTACGTCAAGGCTGTATATTGTCACCATGTTTATTTAACTTATATGCAGAGTACATCATGAGAAATGCTGGACTGGAAGAAACACAAGCTGGAATCAAGATTGCTGGGAGAAATATCAATAACCTCAGATATGCAGATGATACCACCCTTATGGCAGAAAGTGAAGAGGAACTCAAAAGCCTCTTGATGAAAGTGAAAGTGGAGAGTGAAAAGGTTGGCTTAAAGCTCAACATTCAGAAAACGAAGATCATGGCATCTGGTCCCATCACTACATGGGAAATAGATGGGGAAACAGTGGAAACAGTGTCAGACTTTATGTTTCTGGGCTCCAAAATCACTGCAGATGGTGACTGCAGCCATGAAATTAAAAGACGCTTACTCCTTGGAAGGAAAGTTATGACCAACCTAGATAGCATATTGAAAAGCAGGGACATTACTTTGCCAACAAAGCTTCGCCTAGTCAAGGCTATGGTCTTTCCTGTGGTCATGTATGGATGTGAGAGCTGGACTGTGAAGAAGGCTGAGCGCCGAAGAATTGATGCTTTTGAACTGTGGTGTTGGAGAAGACTCTTGAGAGTCCCTTGGACTGCAAGGAGATCCAACCAGTCCATTCTGAAGGAGATCAGCCCTGGGATTTCTTTGGAAGGAATGATGCTAAAGCTGAAACTCCAGTATTTTGGCCACCTCATGTGAAGAGTTGACTCATTGGAGAAGACTCTGATGCTGGAAGGGATTGGGGGCAGGAGGAGAAGGGGACCACAGAGGATGAGATGGCTGGATGGCATCACTGACTCGATGGATGTGAGTCTGAGTGACCTCTGGGAGTTGGTGATGGACAGGGAGGCCTGGCGTGCTGCGATTCATGGGGTCGCAAAGAGTCAGACACGACTGAGCGACTGATCTGATCTGATCTGATGGTAGCTGTACAGTATTTACAGGTGTACAATATAGTGATTTACAATTTCTAGAGGTTATACTCCATTTATTATAAAAATATTGGCTCTATTTTCTATGTGGTACAATATATCTTTGCAGCATATTTTATATCTAATAGTTTGTACCTCTTAATTCTCTGTCCCTATATTGCCCCACCCTCTTTCCCTTTCTCCACTGGTAGCCACTAGTTTGTTCTCTGTATCTGCTTGACTGCTTCTTTTTTGTTATAGGTACTAGTTTCTGGGCACCTCTTTTTAAAAGCAATTATTTTATTCAAGTATTTGCAATGTTGTGTTAATTTCTGCTGTACAGCAAAGTGATTCAGTTATGCATATACATATATTACACTCTTTTTAAATTTTTTAATATAAATTTATTTATATTAATTGGAGGTTAACTACTTTACAGTATTGTATTGGTTTTGCTATACATCAACATGAATCCGCCACAGGTATACACGTGTTCCCCATCCTGAACCCCCCTCCCTCCTCCCTCCCCATACCATCCCTCTGGGTCATCTCAGTGCACCAGCTCCAAGCATCCAGTATCATGCATTGAACCAGGTCTGGCGATTCATTTCATATATGATATTATACATGTTTCAACACCATTCTTCCAAATCATCCCCCCTCCCTCTCTCACAGAGTCCAAAAGACTGTTCTATACATCTGTGTCTCTTTTGCTGTCTCGCATACAGGGTTATCATTACCATCTTTTTCATATTCTTTTCCATTGTGGTTTATCACAGAATATTGAATATAGTTCCCTGTGCTACACAGTAGGACCTTGTTGTTTATCCATCCTATATATACTAGTTTGTATCTGCTAATCCAAAACTTTCAGTCCATCCCTTCCCCATTCTCCCTCCCCCTTGGCAACCATAAGTCGGTTCTCTGTGTCTGTCTTGGCACCTGTTTTGAATTGATTTTACTAATTGAATCACATCAGTAGGCTGCCACTTACTCAATTAGAAGGGCAGTACTGATACTTAGGACAATGCTGACTCTGTTACAAACTCAAGCATGTTTTGTGATTCCAGTTACCACTTCTTGTGCCTCTAACACGAGAGAAATGATGCCAACCACCTGACTTACATTATTTCATAGAGGACTACTATACAAATGATTCCAGGTCCAAGTGAATGGTGTCCTTTGGAGTCATGCTGTGCACAATCTGCTTGGCTGTTCACAGAGGACTTGCTCGAAAAACCCATATGAAGTATATTTGCAGACTTTTTGAACAATCTAAGTTAATCTAATTGATGAATTAAAAAGATGAGATTTGGACAAATCAAGTAACACTTTCAAATAATAAAGCCAACGAGAAGTAGAGTCAGAATGCTAAAGTCTATGTTTTTCTCACTATACTATATGCTATCAGTATTTCATGAATTTAATGAAATTCTGATGTCCTCCAACCCCCCAAAAAAAAAATTACCATGAGCATACCTGTAGTTGAACAAGTTGGGATGTTTGATATTTTGTGACTTGGATAATATTCTCATATTGTTTTTGACATGACTGTGGAATGGTTTGTTTTTGTTTCAGTGCATTGCAGCCTCAGATGGCTTGTCTAATATTAATGTTTGGAGAAATTGTTTATGTCCAACAGGAGAACTCCCAGGCCTAGCTGTGAGGCCAGGCCAACTCCTAATGTTTTTTTCTTCCTCAAAGTAAAAGGCCTGGAGATTGCTAGTATACATACCATTTGATAATGCTTTAAGCCTTCACTGTGTAGCTCAAAATTGAAGCCCCACATTTTGTAATGAAAGAAGGTGAAGGAAATAGAATATACAGAGGTCTTGTGGAGCCATCACTTTGTACTTTATATACTAAGTATATTATTGCTGGTTGTAGGTATTTTGTTTAATTAATTTATTTTTGGCCACACCACATGGCTTGCAGGATCTTAGTTCCCTGACCAGGGATGGAAGCTGTAGTTGCCCCTGCAGTGTACCTCCAGGGAATTCCTCTGGTTGTAGGTATTTTAAGAGTAACTTTGTATAGTTTATGATAATTAATGCTTTTTCTCAAAGTACAATTTCTGGTCCAGATGACAGTTCTTATGATAAGGTGCTGTTTTATTTCTCTTGAATGATTCAAGTCAGCCTGGATGGGAGAAAGTAGCATGATATGATGGGAAAAAAATGTATGTTGGGTCATGCAGCCATTGGGTTGAGGTCCATGCATAACACAAGAGGATTTTGCTGGATCAAGGAAATGTGGGAGAGTGCTCCCACATTTTGATTTAAGAAGGTAAAGAATCTATGAGACTCCCATGCAGAGAGGTTGACCAAAACAAGAATTTTTGAGCAGAGAAGCACAATCTAGTGACAGTCAAGAGTGGGTGCAAAGTATAGTCATATAAAGTATAGTCATCATGAAAGATATAATATTTGTGAAAGAAGTGTGAGCTCTCCAAGAAAGTGTGTGCCCTGTTGTGTCAGGGGTTAAGGATGAGGCAGTGAGAAATTTTTAAAGATGAGATCACCAACAAGCTATGGGTTTAATTTATCTGTAGTTTCAGAATAGTTTGTCTTAGGGAAATGGAGGCAGACAAGCATCAGCTGTAAAATAAATTAAGTGAGTTTAGTGAAGTCCCCAAATGTTTTTAAAATGTGGCAGCCAGACTGGAATATATTTCCTTGGGACCACACTCTAAAATAGTTATCTAGTCTGCCCATTGTGGATACAAAATCCTCACTGCAACTGTCAGGACTCGTCTTGCTCTAAAATATAATTATAACAGTAGTCAAGGTTTTTTTTTAATTGGAACTTTTGTAAGATGACAGAAGATCCATAGAATAAGTTAACAGACAAGTGACAGACTGGGAGAAGATGTTCACAATGTAAAAGTGACAAGGTGTTAATATCTAGACTATAAAGGAACTTCAGAAAAATCAGTAAGAAAAAGGTAGAAACTCCTAGGTGGTTTAAAGAAAAGGAGACCAGGCAACCAAAGAAGAACAAATATGAATTGGTTAACACATATAGGAACAAAAGATCGACCTCATTTGTCATCTGGCCACTGCAAACTGAAATAAGATACTATCAAACATATATAAGTTCAGCAAAAAAGGACTAATTATAGAACACAGAGTTGATGAGGATGTAGGGAAAGAGGAAGCACTCCTAGGGGGAATAGAAACCGATGTAGACGTTTAGAAGGTGCTCCTTCAGGATTTACTGAAATGAAATACACACATGTCTGAAGATCCAAAAATGCCACTTCTGTTTTTGCTTCAGAAAAACTCATGGGTTTATAGAGCACCTGTATGAGAATACCTGTGGAAGTAGGGTAATCTGATTGTCTATCACTAGTGGGGTGGATAAGTGAAAAGAGGAAATGCCTTCTGTGGAGTATTGTGCAGTATTCAGAAGCAGTGAAATAATGATATATATGGCATATACAGAGATCTTAAAAACATTGTTGCTTAGTAAAAAAAAAAAAAAAAAAGAAAAGAAACTGGAAAAAGCAGAGCAAGATATAAAACATAATATTATTTCTAAATTAACCCCCGCCCCCACCCCAACACACAAACACACATGGGCTTCCCAGGTGGCTTAGTGGTAAAGAATCTGCCTGCCAATGCAGGAGACACAGGAGACATGAGTTCAGTCCTTGGATTGGGAAGATCCCCTGGAGGAGGAAATGGCAACTCAGTCTAGCATTCTTCCCTGGGAAAAATCCCATGAGCAGAGGAGCCTGATGGGCTATAGTTCATGGGGTCACCAAGAGTTGGACACAACTGAGAATACATACATATATATATGCTATGCTATGCTATGCTATGCTAAGTCACTTCAGTTGTGTCCGACTCTGTGTGACCCCATAGATGGCAGCCCACCAGGCTCCCCCGTCCCTGGGATTCTCCAGGCAAGAACAGTAGAGTGGGTTGCCATTTCCTTCTCCAAAGCATGAAAGTGAAAAGTGAAAGTGAAGTCGCTCAGTCGTGTCTGACTCTTAGCGACCCCATGGACTGCAGCGCACCAGGCTCCTCCGTCCATGGGATTTTCCAAGCAAGAGTACTGGAGTGGGATGCCATTGCCTTCTCCGATATATATATATATATATATATATATATATATATATATATATATATATGCAGAACTAGTTTTTAAAAAAATTTCCTTTTTTATTTTTGGGGCGTTGGGTCTTTGTTGTTGAGCAGGCAGTCTTTCTCTAGTTGGAGCATATGAGGGCTGCTCTTTGTTGCAGGGCATGGGGTTCTCATCGAGGTGGCTTCTCTTGTTGCAGAGCATGGGCTCTAGGGCAAGTGGGTTTCAGTACTTGAACCTCACGGGCTTAGTTGCTCTGTGGCATGTGGAGTTTTCCCACACCAAGAATTGAACCTGTGTCCTTTGCATTGGCAGGCAGATACTTAACTACTGGACCACCAAGGAAGATCTAGAACTATGATTTTACAATGACATAAACATTGTAAATGATGTATAAAATTCAATAGAGTGGGTGCCTATAGGAGGGAAGGAGGATTCTTAGAGCAGGAGTGGGGATGAAAGAGAAAAATAAAATACAATAAGATAGCATGGTTGAGTGGTTAAGTCAGTTGTCTGTATATGAGGTCCCTTATACCACAATTAAAGATGGCAGTTATTAATTGAGAGTGAGTACTTACAAAGGAGGAAAAAATTACCATGTCCCATTTATTCTGCTGCCACCTTTAGCACAAGTAAATATTCAACAAGCAACATAAATGGCTATATGAGAAGCAGAACAAGTTATTTTTAAGTAAGAAGTGAATGTGCTGAATCTAGTCTGACTCAAGGCCTCACTGAACCCCATTGCTCCTTCTTTGCTGTCTGTGTTCTCTTGATTCTTATTCTGTGTTCGTGTCTACTCTTGTGTTACTTCTGTCCTGAGCTGGGATGCTTGCAGAGTCTCTTGTCTGAAATTGCTCAGAGTTCAATATTTAAATGGTGGCTGTAGTCACTGCATTTTCAAAGAGGCTTACTTCTTCCATTGTGTTCTGAGAAACATCTGTCACCAATGACTTACTACATAAATAAGGAAGGCATCTACGTATTGTGCAGCACTAGATTGCTGGGAGAAATATCAATAACCTCAGATATGCAGATGACACCACCCTTAGGGCAGAAAGTGATGAGGAACTAAAAAGTCTCTTGATGAAAGTGAAAGTGGAGAGTGAAAAAGTTGACTTAAAGCTCAACATTCAGAAAACGAAGATCATGCATCTGGTCCCATCACTTCATGGGAAATAGATGGGGAAACAGTGGAAACAGTGTCAGACTTTATTTTTCTGGGCTCCAAAATCACTGCAGATGGTGACTGAAGCCATGAAATTAAAAGACGCTTACTCCTTGGAAGGAAAGTTATGACCAACCTAGATAGCATATTGAAAAGCAGAGACACCACTTTGCCAACAAAGGTTCCCCTAGTCAAGGCTATGGTCTTTCCTGTGGTCATGTATGGATGTGAGAGCTGGACTGTGAAGAAGGCTGAGCGCCGAAGAATTGATGCTTTTGAAGTGTGGTGTTGGAGAAGACCCTTGAGAGTCCCTTGGACTGCAAGGAGATCCAACCAGTCCATTCTGAAGGAGATCAGCCCTGGGATTTCTTTGGAAGGAAGGATACTAAAGCTGAAACTGCAGTATTTTGGCCACCTCATGCGAAGAGTTGACTCATTGGAAAAGACTCTGATGCTGGGAGGGATTGAGGGCAGGAGGAGAAGGGGACAACAGAGGATGAGATGGCTGGATGGCATCACTGACTCGATGGACGTGAGTCTGGGTGACCTCCGGGGAGCTGGTGATGGACAGGGAGGCCTGGCGTTCTGGGATTCATGGGGTCGCAAAGAGTTGGACACGACTGAGCGACTGAACTGAACTGAACTGAACTGAACTAACTGATGGATCTCTCCTGTTGACAGTGAACTACTGAAACTACAGAAAGGTCTAGTGCCTGTTTTTTTCCAGAAAGAGTGCCTTCTAGCTGGGGTATGAATAAGCAGCTCCTTATTTGTGTAGACGTTGTTAGATATTCTATTCTCTGTGATTGTTCTCAAACACTGTTGTGGTTATGGTCTTCTGGGATTATATTGCTTAACTTGTTCTGCTCATTATAACTTGAGTTATTCCTCTCATAAAATATAAAGCATTTCTATTTTCCAGGTCCTCAGCTACCTGCAGAGAATGAGTGAGAAAGTTCCAGGCTTCTTTGGATGTATTTTAGTTTACCCAGTCAACCTTTTAGCATAGGTCTCAGTAAGGGTATGAAGGTAGTGTTGGGGTAAGTGCTAACCATGTGATCTTAGGTAATTACTTACTCTCTGAGAGTACAGGTGACTTATCAATAAAATTTAAAAATGTACAGCTATGAAGGAATTGAGTGAGAATTACAGCTAATATATGCACCGTACTTGTTACATCCATTGTTGTTCAGTCACTCAGTCATGTCCGACATTTTGTGACCCCATGGACTGCAGCACGCTAGGCTCCCCTGTCATTCACTATCTCCCAGAGTTTGCTCAAATTCATGTTCGTTGAGTTGGTGATACTACCTAACCATTTCACCCTCTGCTTCCCCCTTCTCCTTTTGCCTTCAATTTTTCCCAGCATCAGTGTCTTTTCCAATGAGTCAGCTCTTCCCTTCAGGTGGTCAAATTATTGGAGCTTCAACTTCAGCATCAGTCCTTCCAATAAATATTTGGGGTTGATTTCCTTTAGGATTGACTGATTTGATCTCCTTGCTCTTCCAAGGGGCTCTCAAGAATCTTCTCCAGTACCACAGTTTGAAAGAATCAATTCTTCGGCACTAAGCCTTCTCTATGGTCCAACTCTCAGATCGGTATATGACTACTAGAAAAACCATAGCTTTGACTCTACAGACCTTTGTCGGCAAAGTGATGTCTCTGGTTTTTAATATGCTGTGTGGGTCTGTCATAGCTTTCCTTCCAAGGAGAAAGCATCTTTTAATTTCATGGGTGCAGTCACTGTTCATAGTAATTTTGGAGCCCAAGAAAGAAAATATGTCACTACTTCCACTTTTTCTATTTGCCATGCAGTGATGGGACTGGATGCCATGATCTGAGTTTTTTTCATGTTGAGTTTCAAGCTAACATTTTCACTCTCCTGTTTCATCCTTATTACTTCTCACCATTAGAGTGGTATCATCTTCATATCTGAGGTTGTAGATATTTATCCTGGCAATCGATTCTAGCTTGTGATTTCATCCAGTTTGGCATTTTGCATCATGTACTCTGCATATATGGAGAGATTCCCTGGTGGCTCAAACAGTAAAGCATCTGCCCACAATGCAGGAGACCCTGGTTGGATCCGTGGATTGGGAAAATCTCCTGGAGAAGGAAATGGCAACCCATTTCAGTACTCTTGCCTAGAAAATTCCATGGATGGACGAGCCTGGTTGTCTACAGTCCATGGGGTCGCAAGGAATTGGACACGACTGAGTGACTTCACTTTCTATATGGAGAAGGAAATGGCAACCCAATCCAGTATTCTTGCTTGAAGAATTCCATGAACAGAGAAGCCTGGCAGGCTACAGTCCAAGGGATTGCAAAGAGTTGGACATGACTGAGCAACTATCACTCACTCACTCATTCTGCATATAAGTTAAATAAACAGTGTGACAGTGTACAGCCTTGTCATATTCCTTTCCTAATTTTGAATCAATCAGTTGTTCCATGCCCAGTTCTAATTGTTGCTTCTTGACTGCATATAGATTTCTCAGGAGATGGGTAATGTGGTCTGATATTCCCATCTCTTGAAGAATTTTCTAGTTTGTTGTGATCCACACAGTCAAAGGCTTGAGCATAGTCAATGAAGCAGAAGTATTAAAAAGTATTTTTCTGGAATTCCCTTACTTTCTTAATGACCCAACGAATGTTGACAATTTGATCCCTGGTTCCTTTGCCTTTTCTAAACCCAGCTTGTACATTTGGAAGTTTTTTTTTTCACGTACTACTGAAGCCTGGCTTGAAGGATTTTGAGCATAATTTTACTAACATGTGAAATGAGCTCAATTGTATGGTAGTTTGAACATTCTTTAGCATTGTCCTTCTTTGAGATTGGAGTAAAAACTCATCTTTTCCTGTCCTGTGGCCACTGCTGAGTTTTGCCTGTTACTTACTGGCCTCAAATAATGCTGGCTAGTATTGCTATGGACCAGAACTGTGTTTGGTTTTCCATAACATGACTAAATTAGATTCATCTGCAGAGTGATGTATTCCCTGACTAAAATACAGAAAATACAATACCTGAGTCATTTTTTTCTCGCCCACCCTGCTGATGAATGTCTTTCCATGATTGTCTTTGTCAGCTCTTAGGGAAAAGTCTATCATTACCGTGGGAGGTGGTGATTTGTTCCTGCCTCAAGAAACAGCATCACATTTTTTTTTCTCAAATTGTCAAATACATCAAACTTTAATAACTTTACCTCCAAGGAGATTTTGGTTGTGATGGAGGAGTTCCCTGCTACTCATATCTATTGTTTCTTCAACTCTCAAGTTGTACTTCTTCCTTGAAATGAGGGGGAGGTTGACACATCTTAGAATGAATTGCAAGTCTCCACAGAAGAGTAACCAACCCCCATGATCTGAAATGAAAAGGCAGTAAAGATTTCAATGACAAGATAACATAATGACTAAGCAAAAAAAGCTACTTGTATCTTAGTGGAGGCCTGGCAGAATTTCAGTGTCATGTATCCAAAGGCCATTCATTTGAAAATTTCAATTAGTGCTGTTTTGATAGATTAAAAAAGGTATATAACTTAGAGCAAAAAAAAAAAAAAAAAAATTCTGCACTTGTCTCTTGTGTGTGTGTGTGTTTTTTTTTTTTCCACATCTCACTCCCTCCTACCTTTTTTTTTTTTTTAACTAAATTTGTACTTTTTGTTATATGCAAATTTTTGGAATACCAAAAGGAGATTCATGATTTGCCTTATTGGCCTGCCTAGAGCCATCTCTTTGGGGATAAGCCCCTCTCTCTAGTGTTGACTTCTGTCTCCAAGAGGACCCCTCCAGCTGCTCAGAGTGTGCCTTCTCCATAGTACTGGCCCTATGTTCATGATTCAGAACATCTCTGAAATAGGAAGCAGGGACTGACTCACAGTTCCAGGCTTGTCATTTCCTCTCAGATACTTGATTCAATGCCAATGGTCTGCCTCTTTGTTCAGATAGTTATTTACTCCAGTCTGCATTCCCTTAGCATATAGCAGATAGTGCAGGGACAGGGAGCAGGGACAGCTAATAAGAAATATGGTTAACAGTGAGTTAAATCTGAACCAAGATTAAGGAAACACAGACAATCTGGAGAGGAGAAAGCTGCAGGTAGGTAATTTGCACTTCAGCTCTGTGAGAAATTAATACCTGATTGTTCTGTGGCACCATTCTTAGGATTTATAAGTTTCTTAATAAACCCATTCCCAGCTTCCTGAGAAGAGACATCCAGCTTCTCAAACCTGCTGACCATGGGAGAATATATAAAAGTAGGCATGTTGGTTTGCCTTGACTTTTTAATGTGCCAGTTGTAGTCATTAAGTGCTACTGGAAGAAGAGAGCATGCAATCAGAGAGACTTGCATCTGACTACCAGCTTAATTAATGTGGAGTGACTGCAGCACTAAAAAGATTGATTTCTTCCTCAATTTGCTAATATGTGTTTTTGCTTCTTCTTCTCCATGCTCAGACCTGGGTTTCAAGGGTAAGGTCTTATCACTGTCAGAAGGAGGTCACTCCACTGCACCCTTAGAGGCCCTTGGCTGTTCCTCTCTCCTGGAGATCTACACCTGTTTCTTCCACTTCTTGGTTTATGGGCCTGCTGTTCTCTTTTATGTGTTTCCCATCTGACTCTATCTCATATTGGTAGATTCACTTGCCTTATTTCTTGGTTCCTGTGTCTTTCTGCTACCCATGTATCCACCTTGATGTTGTGATCATCAGTTCCAGAGCTTAGCCAGATGAAATGTTCTGAGGGCTTGGAGGTTCCTCCTTGATAGAATATGTCATTAGATGACTGCTACTGAGAACTCACAGATGATCTTGGCACATGACAGCATGTGCTGGAAGGACTGGTCTTGAGTTGAGTTGTAAATCAGTGACAGTCACCACTTTGTTTTACCATGCTTTCTTTCATTGTCTTTCAACCTTAGACTTCCCAACTAAGTTTCAAGACTTTATCTGAATCATTTTTCTTTTTCAGTTTTTAAAATAAAATTTTAGGATCAATTTTAGGATTTGTAGATCAATTTTAGTAAAACTAAGAACGTACATACAAAGAATTGCCACATACCCTTTGTTCCCATTATCAACATTCCCCACCTTAGTGGATATTTGTGACAACTGATGAACTTGCACTGACACATCATAATCAGCCTATGTCCATAGTGTACCTTAGGGTTCACTCTTGGAGTTTATATTTTATGTTTTGACAAGTGTAAAATGATATGTATCCATCATTATAGTACTATATAAAATGGTTTTGTTGCCCTAAAAATCCTCTGTATTTCACCTGTTAATCCCTATCTCTCTCTAACTCCTGATAACCACTAATCTTTTTTAACTCCATAGTTTTGCCTTTTTCAGGAATTATATGGTAGGTAGCCATTTCAGATTGGTTTCTTTTATTTAGTATTCTGAATTTAAGATTCTTCCATGTCTTTTCATGGCTTGATAGCTCATTATTTTTTACTGCTGAATAATATTCCATTTTAGGGATGTACCACAGTTAATTTATCCATTTACTTATTGAAAGTTACTTATGGTTGCTTCCAAAAATTGACTAAATCATCAATAGAGCTCCAGAATTAGGAGAAAATACATTTTTGTTGTTTGGAGTCACCCAGTATGCGGTCCTTTGTTTAGACAGCCCAAGGGAACTCACAAAGATTTAGGTACTGAAAAGCATGATGTTGCTATAACAAATACATGGAAAGATGGAAGGGGTTTTGGAAGGGGCTTACCCCCATGGCTCAGTGGTAAAGAATCCACCTGCCAATGCAGGAGATGTGTTTGATCCCTGGGTTGGGAAGATCCCTGCAGAAGGAAATGGCAAGCCTTTCCAGTATTCTTGCCTGGGAAATCCCATGGACAGAGGAGCCTTGTGGACTACAGTCCATGGGGTTTCAAAGAGTTGGACACCACTTAGCAACTAAACAATAAAAACAATGATGGATGTAGGCTGGAAGGGTTTTGAGGCATTTGATAGTAAAAATCTAGATTGCCTTGAAGAGATTGTTGATAAAAACATGGACATTAAAGGTAATTTTGGTGTGGGCTCAGAAAGAGAGGAGGAAAGTGAGAGCTCTATTGTCTTAGAGACCATATTCAATTATGAACAGAATGTTGCTAGAAATAGGAACATTAAAGTGCTTCTGGTAAGATCCCAGATGGAAACGAAGAATGTGTTACTGGACGCTCAGGGAAAGGAGATCCTTGATATAAACAAGCAGAGAACTTGTCTGAATTATGGCTCTGTCATTGGTGGAAAGTAAAACGTGTGAATGACAAACATGGATATTTAGCTGAGGAGATTTCCAAATAAAACGTGGAGGAGATGATCTGACATGTCTTTGCTGTTTACAGTAAAATACTGGGGCGGAGGGGAAGATAAACTGAGGAAAGAATTCTGCCTCAAGACTGTAACATGGAAATTCAGCTTGAGTTTCCAGGCTGTTGGCCTGCCCTACAAATTTTAAACTTGCCAGTCACCACAGTCCTGTAAGCCAATTTCTTTTCTTTTCCTCACTGAACACCACCCACATTCTATGTGAAATATTTCTGAACTTGTGCCAGTGAGCAAAGATGAGGCCTTCTCTCTCAGGCCTGTTACTGAAATGTGAACGAGCACGGATGCAAGTCAAACTTGCACACTGTTGACAAATCATGTTTAGCCCCTGTTTCCGTAGAGCTGTCTCCTTTTCCTAAGATGTTCAGCTGCAAAGGGCAGTTGGTATCAGTGTCCTTCCTCAGTGCTAAGTCAATATCTTAAAATAAATGTCTTTATTATACGTATACTTTGGTCACCTGATGTGAAGAACTGACTCATTGTAAAAGACCCTGATGATGGGCACAATTGAAGGCAGGACGAGAAGGGGATGACAGAGGATGAGACAGCTGGATGGCATCACCCAACTGATGGACGTGAGTGTGAGCAGGCTCTGGGAGTTGGTCATGGACAGGGAAGCCTGGCGTGCTGCAGTCCATGGGGTTGCAAAGAGTTAGACATGACTGAGTGACTGAACTGAACTGATTATATGTATATACATGTGTGTGTGCATTATCATTCAAATGTGTGTGTGTGTGTATATATATATATACACACATATATAATAAAGAGATTTATTTTATGGATATATGGTGGCATGCACACACACACATACACATAAAGATATGTCTCATATTTTACCTTATATTATATAATAGATATTGGAGAAGGAAATGGCAACCCACTCCAGTATTCTTGCCTGGAGAATCCTACGAACAGAGGAGCCTAGTGGGCTATGGTCCATGGGATTGCAAGAGTCAGACATAACTTAACGACTAAACCACCAGCACCATACAATAGAAATGTTCTGTCTATCTTATTGGTTTTGTTCTCTGGAGAATACCAATTGATCAATTGATAGAATGTTAAATGAGACAATGCATGCAAAGAATTTAACACGGTTCCTGTGTATACAATAAATGATAGTATGACTTTGTTACTCAAAATCAAAGATTGAGGAAGGATCTCTAATTTTCTACAAAGGCTGTGGAGAAATTGAACTAAAACTAATTCTCTCAAAAAGCAAAACAAAACAAAGCAAAGCAAAAACACAAAAACTCCATCATGTCTATTAACCATTCTCATTAGGGTCACAATAAAATTTCTTCCTGTAGGTCAGCGCTGGAAAGGAAGATAAATCTGATGGAGGATGAGAATCTTGGCAGCTCTCAGATATTCTGTTTGGACTGTTAAGTTATTTTACATTTCTGAGGGAACATCAAAACCCTTAGGATAAAAAGACCATTAAGGTAGATTAGGTTTTCGTTTTTTTTTTTTTTCCTGTAAATAGCTTTGTTACTTCATATAGTAATGCACTACATTAGTCTTGTTTTTGGAGAAGGCAATGGCACCCTCACTCCAGTACTCTTGCCTGGAAAATCCTATGGATGGAGGAGCCTGGTAGGCTACAGTCCATGGGGTCGCTAAGAGTTGAACATGACTGAGCGACTTCACTTTCACTTTTCACTTTCATGCATTGGAGAAGGAAATGGCAACCCACTCCAGTGTTCTTGCCTGGAGAATCCCAGGGATGGGGGAGCCTGGTGGGCTGCCCTCTATGGGGTTGCACAGAGTCAGACACGACTGAAGCGACTTAGCAGCAGCAGCAGCAGTCTTGTTTTGAAAATTTATTTGAGTTGGAGGCTAATTACTTTACAGTATTGTGGTGGTTTTTGCCATACATTCACATGAATCAGCCATGGGTGTACATGTGTTCCCCATCCTGACCCTCCCTCATACATTAATCTTTCTTAAGCATTTAGTACCTTATAATTTTAGTAAAATATGGTTACCAAAGAGACATTTTCAGAGATATCTGCATCATCAGTGTATTTATTATTCTCCAAAGTTCTAGCCAATGCAATAACCCAAGTAACAGAAATGAGAACTATAACATTTTCAGAGGAAGACAGAAGTAGTATTTCCAGATGATATAATTTTCCTTTAGATATAATGTATTGCCATTAAAACACCAAAGAAAATTTACAATGAATTTTTAAAAAATGTAACATGTAGTTCTCAAGGTCGTCTAATGGACAAAAGAAATGAGAAAATAGGAGTAATGTGTGGGAGGCTGTGCCATATTAGATATTAAAATGTGTCATAAAACCATAATATACTAAAATAATGTGACACTGGTGCAAAGATAAGCAGGCATAGCTTAAACAAAATAGGATCTGGAAATAAATCTTAGTATATTTTGTAGGGAAGGGATACATGTATACCTACGGCTGATTCATGTTGAGGTTTGACAGAAAACAACAAAATTCCATAAAGCCATTATCCTTCAATTAAAAAGTAAATAAATTTTAAAAATGCTGCATAAAGGTAAAGCTATGATTCAGTGAGGAAATGTTTCATTCACTCCAATGAGTATTTTTGAGCAACTTTTTTTTATTGGAGTATAACTGCTTTGTAATTTTGGAGTTTTCACAGGAGAAGATGAAGGCACATCCTTCTACGCCACCATCTTGGACTAAGATGGACTGGAGTGGGCGAATTTAATTCTGATGACCATTATATCTACTACCGGGTGCAAGAATCCCTTAGAAGAAATGGAGTAGCCTTCATAGTCAACAAAAGAGTCCAAAATGCAGTACTTGGGTGCAATCTCAAAAACAACAGAATGATCTCGGCTCATTTCCAAGACAAACCATTCAATATCACAATAATCCAAGTCTATGCCCTGACCACTAACGCCAAAGAAGCTGAAGTTTAACAGTTCTATGATGACCTACAAGACCTTCTAGAACTAACACCAAAAAAAAAAAAAAAAAAAAAAGAATGTCCTTTTCATCATAGGGGACTGGAATGAGAAAGTAGAAAGTCAAGAGATACCTGGAGTAACAGGCAAGTTTGGCCTTGGAGTACAAAATGAAGCAGGGCAAAGGCTAAAAGAGTTTTGCCAACAGAACACACCGGTCATAGTGAACATCCTCTTCCACCAATATAAGAGACATCTCTACATGTGGACATTCCCAGATGGTCAATACCAAAATCAGATTGATTATATACTTTGCAGCCAAAGATGGAGAAGCTCTATACAGTCAGCAAAAACAAGACCGGGAGCTGACTATGGCTTGGATCATGAACCCCTTATTGCCAAATTCAGACTTAAAATGAAGAAAGTAGGGAAAACCACTAGACCATTCAGGTATGACCTAAATCAAATCCCTCATGATTATACAGTGGAAATGACAAATAGATTCAAGGGATTAGATTTGATAGAGTGTCTGAAGAACTATGGACAGAGGTTTGTGACACTGTATGGGAGGTTGTGGTCAAGACCACCCCCAAGAAAAAGAAATGCAAAAAGGCAAGATGGTTGTCTCATGAGGCCTTACAAATAGCTGAGAAAAGAAGAGTAGCAAAAGGCAAAGGAGAAAAGGAAAGATATACCCATTTGAATGCAGAGTTCCAAAGAATAGCAAGGAGAGATAAGAAAGCCTTTCTCAGTGATCAATGCAAAAAAATAGAGGAAAACACTAGAATGGGAAAGACTAGAGAACTCTTCAAGAAAATTAAAGATACCAAGGGGACATTTCATGCAAAGATGGACACAATAAAGGACAGAAATGGTACTGAGATAACAGAAGCAGAAGATATTAAGAAGAGGTGGAAGAATACACAGAAGAACTATACAAAAATAAATAACCAGTGCAAGTTTGATGCATGAGGCAGGGCACTCGAGCTGATGCTCTGAGGCACCAGGGGTACTCTGAGGGGAGGGAGGTGGGAAGGGGGTTCAGGAAGGGGCGACACATGTTCATCCATGGGTGATTCATGTAGACGTATGGCAAACCCACCACAGTATTGTAAAAAATTATCCTCTACTGGGATCCTGCCCCGGTTGGATCCAGGGATTCCCTCAGGATGACGGCATCAGCGATTAGAATAGCGATAGCTTAATTAAATATTAATTAGAGATATAAAGAGTGGTTAAATAGGGATAGCTCAGTGAGAAAATTCAGTGGAGAAAAGAGGCTGAATAACTTGGTTTACATGGAAAATCAATAAAACTCCAAGACAAGGAGTTTGTGTTACCTATGTAGGCCGCAGGCGTCCTCCTGTTCTCCTGAAGGAGAGGAGACACTAAGGCCTCCCTGGTCAGATCTTAGAAGCCCAGGCAAAATTAGTAGGCTTGACGAGCCTCCACGCTTCAGATGGGAATTCAACCAGAAGGTGAGAGAAAGAACAACATGGGGAGACCAAGCTTCGGTGAGCAAGGCCCGCAGCTTTATTTTCAACAGGGGCTTTTATAGCCTAAGTTGCACATAGAGGATAATAGGGGGTATGAAGTCATGCAAAGTCAGCAGTCTTTGATCCTTATTGAAACCAGGGTTTCTTTTCTGCGAACTTATCGTATACAAATGGTTTAGGTGATTTACATCATCTTCTGGCCAGAAGGCCTGTTAACATTTTATGACCCTGACAAAGGTTTGTCAACCGTAAGACTTATTTTCTCTAAGAGTAATTATTTTAAAGTTTTGGCGCCATCCTCAGAAGGTGTTAGATAAAGTTGCATTCCTATAGGGTAGAGGTGCAATGGGTTTACAACAAAGGAAAGAATTTATTACCTTAAGGGTCTAAAGTTGTTAACACCAAAGCCACTACTTATTTTTTCTACATACCAACTATATTAATTAATATACTTCCAAGGATACAATACAGGGGATGTGGAAACTTGGCAGCAAGCATTGGCTCAACAATGAAATCTTCTACTAGTTGTATTCTGACAATTTCTAACTCTCCAAGAGGCTCTATACTATTTGAATATCTTGAGCTCCCCATGCCTCTCGCGGCTGGGAGACTGTAAACAAACCTGTCAGGCAAGTTAGAGAGCCATCTGAGGGGTTTGTGAACTAAAACACTCTTGTCACGCCCAGGAACTTTATTAACTGGAGCTGTAAGTTAACTCTTTTTCAGAGAGGGAGATGGTGGTGGGGGACAGCCCCCCGTAAAGTCAGAGGTGTAGGTGAGAGCACAAAGCAGTAAAGCGGACTCTGGTTTTGGGGTAGGTGCTCAGGCAGGCCCAGAGGGGCACTCCTCGAGTTCTGGCTTGCCTTGCCCACCAGAACTCTGCAACGTAACCTTGTTATGGGTGGGGACTCCCGTGTTGGCTCCCAGCAATCCTCCAATTAAAGTAAATAAATTAATTAAAAAAACAAAAATCTTAATGACCCCGATAACCATGTTGATGTGATCACTCACCTAGAGTCAGACATTCTGGAATGTGAAGTCTAGTAGGCCTTAGGAAGCATCACTATGAACAAAGCTAGCGGAGGTGATGGAATTCCAGCTGAGCTATTTCAAATCCTAAAAGATGATGCTGTGAAATACTGCACTTAATATGCCAGCAAATCTGGAAAACTCAACAGTGGCCACAGGACTAGAAAAGGTCAGTTTTCATTCCAACCCCAAAGAAAGGCAATGCCAAAGAATGTTCAAGCTACTGCACAATTGCACTCATCTCACACACTAGTGATGTAATGCTCAAAATTCTCTAAGCCAGGGTTCAACAATACATGAACCATGAATTTCCAGATGTTTAAGCTGAATTTAGAAAAGGTAGAGGAACCAGAGATCAAATTGCCAACCTCCTTTGTATCATAGAAAAAGCAAGAGAGTTCCAGAAAAACATCTATTTCTGCTTTATTGACTACACCGAAGCCTTTGACTGTGTGGATCATGACAAACTGTGGAAGATTCTTCAAGAGATGGGAGTACCAGACCACCTGACCTGCCTCCTGAGAAATCTGTATGCAAGTCAAGAAGCAACAGTTAGAACTGGACATGGAGCAACAGACTGGTCCCAAACTGGGAAAGGAGTAAGTCAAGGATGTATATTGTCACCCTGCTTATTTAACTTATATGCAGAGTACATCATGTGAAATGCTGGACTGGATGAAGCACAAGCTGGAATCAAGATTGCTGGGAGAAATATCAATAACCTCAGATATGCAGATGACACCACCCTTATGATGGAAAGTGAAGAGGAACTAAAGATCCTCTTGATGAAAGTGAAAGAGGAGAATAAAAACCTAACTTAAAACTCAACATTCAGAAAGCTAAGATCATGGCATCTGGTCCCATTACTTCATGGCAAATAGATGGAGAAACAATGGAAACAGTGATGTGACAGACTTTATTTTCTTGGGCTCCACTGCAGATGGTGACTGCAGCCATGAAATTAAAAGAGGCTTGCTACTTTGAAGAAAAGCTATGACGAACCTAGACAGCGCTGAGTGCCGAAGAATTGATGCTTTTGAACTGTGGGATTGGAGAAGACTCTTGAGAGTCCCTTGGATGGCGAGGAGATTAAACTAGTCAATCCTAAAGGACATCAGTCCTGAGTATTCACTGGAAGGACTGATACTGAAGCTGAAGTTTCAATACTTTGGCCACCTGATGTGAAGAACTGACTCATTGGAAAAGACCTTGGTGCTGGGAAAGATTGAAGGCACGAGAAGGGGAAGACAGAGGATGAGATGGTTCTATGGTATCACCAACCTGATGGACATGAGTTTGAGCAAGCTCTGGGTGTTGGTGACAGACAGGGAAGCCTGGTGTGCTGCAGCCCATGGGGTTGCAAAGAGTAAGACATGACTGCAACTAAACTGAAACTGAGACTGAATTGCTTTTCAGTGTTGTGTTAGTTTCTGCTGTACAACAAAGTGTGTCATCTATGTATATATACATATATTCCCTTCCTTTTAGACCTCCCCGCTCACCCCATCCATCTAGTGATACAGCTCCTGTTTAGAACAGTATGAACTTTAAAAAAAAAAAAAACTAAAAATAGGACTGCCATATGGCCCAGCAATCTCACTATTAGGCATATACTCTGAATATAGTAATTCAAAATGACACATATATCCCAGTGTTCATTGCAACACTAATTTTAATAGCCATATTAAAATAAATAAATTTATATTAAAAATTTTTAATAGCCAAGAGATGGAAACAACCTAAACATCCAATGACAGATGAATGGATTAAGAAGTGGTGGTATATGTATACACAATGGAATATTCAGTTCAGTTCAGTTCAGTCGCTCAGTTGTGTCCAATTCTTTGCAACCCCATGAATAGCAGCATGCCAGGCCTCCCTGTCCATCACCAACTCCCGGAGTTCACTCAGACTCACATCCATTGAGTCAGTGATGCCATCCAGCCATCTCATCCTTTGTCATCCCCTTCTCTTCCTGCCCCCAATCCCTCCCAGCATCAGAGTCTTCTCCAATGAGTCAACTCTTTGCATGAGGTGGCCAAAGTACTGGAGTTTCAGCTTTAGCATCATTCCTTCCAAAGAAATCCCAGGACTGATCTCCTTTAGAATGGACTGGTTGGATCTCCCTGCAGTCCAAGGGACTCTCAAGAGTCTTCTTCAACACCGCAGTTCAAAAGCATCAATTCTTTGGCCCTCAGCTTTCTTCACAGTCCAACTCTCACATCCACACATGACCACAGGAAAAACCATAGCCTTGACTAGATGGACCTTTGTTGGCAAAGTAATGTCTCTGCTTTTCAATATGCTATCTAGGTTGGTCATAACTTTTATTCCAAGGAGTAAGTGTCTTTTAATTTCATGGCTGCAGCAGCCACAAAAAAGAATGAAATTACATCATTTCTAGCGATGTGAATGGACCTGTCATACAGAGTGAAATGGAAAGAAAAACAAATATCATATACTCATGCATATGTGTGGAATCTCATAAAAATGGTACAGATGAACCTGTTTGCAAGGCAGGAATGGACACGAGCAACTTTCTTAAGTCTGACACCATGCTAAATTCAGAAGCTATAACCATGAACTATGGTATGTATTAAGATCTCAAGGAGTCTCTAGGGGAGACAGATGAGATAAACTTAGAAAATAGGAATCCTGTAAGCAGTGTAATGGAGTCATCACAAGCAATGTGAAGAAGGACTCTTAACCCAACCTCTAGGATGTAGGAAGCTTTCTTTGTGGAAGAATATGTAAGCTGGGGCCTGAAGGGCAAGCAGGAGGAAACCAATCCCAGGTGAAGGAATTCTCAAGGGTGATCCAAAATGAGCCAGCTTCAGGGAGAGTATGGCACACCTGGGGAGCCAGAAATCACTGAGTCTGGCCCAAACCGGTATTGCAGAGAGGGTTGGGAGAGTGTGGGAAGGTTTGGAGTCTTCAGAAGGGCTATAGTTAGGTTTTGTGCTCACTGAGGAGATTGTCAAGAGGTTCTGGAGAACTAGTGGATATATATAGGAAGCATTGGGAAATGTGAGGATAACTTCTGGAATTCTGACTTGGGTCACAGGGGAAATAGTGATGGGGAGAAGCTTATTTGGAGGGGGAGAAGGCAGTGATGAATTAACTTGAATACCTGTTGAACATTTAACAGATATTTGTATATTTTGCTATTCAGTAATCATTGTTGGTTAACTCTTTAAAAGAATTTATTGAACAAATGCAAAAATGGATTTCCATTAAATTGGAAAAAAAGACTAAAAAATCTAGAGTGCCTGATAGTACTGATTTTCAGATTACAAATAAATTTTAGTGAGTACAGAATTCAGGAATAAAAGGGATCAGCTGTACTCTCTTAGGTGTTTAGTTATCATTGCAACTGTGCTGATGGTTATGGTGACCCAGTATTGTTTCCTAGGGATATGGAAGGTCAGAGAAGCTTCTCTGAGAAAATGTCACTAAAGCTGAGATCTGATGGATGGAAGGTATTACTTGGGTTGAGTGGGTAGAAGGTGGATCATTTCAGAAAGAGAAAACAGCATACGCAGGGGGCCTGAGGCAAGAAGGAACATTGCCTCTTTCACAGCCTGAATGGAATTTTGAGCAGTTAGAACCTTGACTGGGTGGAAGGTAGGGACCAAATCTTGCAGGACCTGGTGACTCCATTAGAGAAATTTTGATCTTTATCCTAAATGCACTAGGAAGACAAGCTAGGGTGTAGGATGTGTGTTTGTGCTTGTGTTCAGTCACTAAGTTGTGTCTGAATCTTTGTGACCCTATGGACTGTGTAGCCTACCAGGCTCCTCTGACCATGGAATTTTTCCATGCAAGCATACTGGAGTGGGTTACCATTTCCTCCTCCAGTGGATCTTCCTGACCCAGGTATCAATCTGTGTCTCCTCTGTCTCCTGCATTGGCAGGAGAATTCTTTACCTCTGAGCTACCCGGTAATGTTTTAAAAAGCTTACTTCTTCTGGCTGAGTATAAAGAAAGGGCTGGAGGGAGGTAAGAGGGAGATGGGAGGGGCAATTAGAAGTTCATTTCAGTAGTTGGGGAGATAGCACAAGAATTAGGATAAGGTCAGTGGACAAAGGCAGCCTTAGGATCACTACTGGCCCACAGGTTGTGCAGCTGCACGGTTGTTGTTCAGTCACTAAGTCACGTCCTTGTGACTACATGAACTGCAGCATGCCAGGTGTCCCTGTCCTTCACTCAAACTCCTGTCCATTGAGTAGGTGATGCCATCCAACCATCTCATCTTCTGTTGCCTCCTTCTCCTGCCCTCAGTCTTTCCCAGCATTGGGGTCTTTTCCAATGAGTAAACTCTTTGCATCAGGTGGCCAAAATCTTGAAGCTTCAGTTTCAGCATCAGCACTTCCAATGAATATTCAGGGTTGATTTTCTTAGGATCTCCCTGCTGAGTAAGGGATAGAGTCTTCTTCAGCACCACAATTCAAAAGCATCAATTCTTTGGTGCTCAGCCTTCTTTATGGTCCAACTCTCACATCTGTACATGACTACTGGAAAAACCATAGGTTTGTTGATTATCTATTTTCTGTAAATAATCTGTTAACCATCTATAAAAGTGCATATATGTTAATCCCAAGCTCATAATTTATCCCTCCCCACAGTCTTTCCCCTTTGATGACCATAAATTTGTTCTCAAAGTCTGTGAGTCTGTTTCTGTTTTGTATATAAATTCATTTGTATCAATTTTTTAAGATTCCACATATAAGTGATACTATATGATATTTGTCTTTCTCTGACTTACTTCACTTAGTATGATGATAATCTCTAGTTGGATCCATATTGCTGCAAGTGGCATTATTTTATTATTTTTAATGGCTGAGGAAACAGTGTTAGACTATTTTTTGGGCTCCAAAATCACTGCAGATGGTGATTGCAGCCATGAAATTAAAAGACGCTTACTCCTTGGAAGGAAAGTTATGACCAACCTACATAGCATATTCAAAAACAGAGACATTACTTTGCCAACAAAGGGTTCGTCTAGTCAAGGCTATGGTTTTTCCTGTGGTCATGTATGGATGTGAGAGTTGGACTGTGAAGAAGGCTGAGTGCCGAAGAATTGATGCTTTTGAACTGTGGTGTTGAAGAAGATTCTTGAGAGTCCCTTGGACTGCAAGGAGATCCAACCAGTCCATTCTAAAGGAGATCAGTCCTGGGATTTCCTTGGAAGGAATGATGCTAAAGCTGAAACTCCAGTACTTTGGCCAACTCATGTGAAGAGTTGACTCATTGGGAAAGACTCTGATGTTGGGATGGATTGGGGGCAGAAGGATAAGGGGATGACAGAGAATGAGATGGCCGGAATGGCATCACCGACTTGATGGACGTGAGTTTGAGTGAACTCCGGGAGTTTGATGGACAGGGAGGCCTGGCGTGCTGCGATTCATGGAGCTGCAAAGAGTCAGACATGACTGAGTGACTGAACTGAATATTTTTTGTATATATGTACCACATCTCCTTTATCCATTCATCTTTCTGTGGATATTTAGGTTGACTCCATATCTTGGTTATTGTAAATAGTGCTGCAATGAAAATTGGGGTACATGTACATTTTCTAATTATGGTTTTCTCAGTGATGGTTTCCAGTGGTGGGATTGTTGAATCATATGGTAACTCTATTTTTACTTTTTTAAGGAAACTTCATGTTGTTCTCGATAGTGGCTACACCAGTTTACATTTCCATCAACTGTGTAGGAGGATTTCTTTTTCTTCGCACCCTCTCCAGCATTTACTGTTATAGGATATGATTCTTGAAGAGATGGACTACAGCATATAAATAGATGATTTGACCTTAAGTAGGAAGAAGGCAGGTGGCTTTACTAGAAATTGAAAAGGAGAGGGAAACAGATGTAGATATGTTGCATGTTTGAGAGCAGGGTTCCTCTCTGATGGTTTCTTGTTTCTCTGTGGAGTTGAGGAGAGATTATTTGCTGAGATGGAGGGAGGTTTTGAAAGTTGTACCTTGGTTTTGAGGCGCAAATGATTTAATACAATCACCTCAGAGAATGAGAAAATGAGTTGACTAAAGAGATGCAGTAGCTGCAGTAGTAGGGTTGCTGGACAGTGTTGAGAGCCCGGTTGAAATTCTGGATGCAGATTTGTTAGCCTAATGAGGTGTCTTTGTTAGTCTAATGAGTGTCATTAGACTATCACCTAATGAGGTGTTAGTCTAAAATATCACCATCATCCCCTTCTGATTGCCATAGTTGCTGCTGCTAAGTCGCTTCAGTTGTGTCCGACTCTGTGCGACCCCATAGATGGCAGCCCACCAGGCTCCCCCGTCCCTGGGATTCTCCAGGCAAGAACACTGAAGTGGGTTGCCATTTCCTTCTCCAATGCATGAAAGTGAAAAGTCGCCCAGCTGTGTATGACTCTTAGCGACCCCATGGACTGCAGCCCACAAGGCTCCTCTGTTGATGGGATTTTCCAGGCAAGAGTACTGGAGTTGGGTGCCATTGCCTTCTCTGTGATTGTCATAGAGGAACATAGAAAACTGAGCGGAAAGTGCTTTGTCACAAAAGTCAATGTTCTGCAACATACAAATTTGAGCTCAATTTTACCCCCCCTTTTTTTCAACCTGTTTACCCTTTGATATACCCACTTCTTAGTCTTCAGCTATTTCTTTGACAAATTCTAATAAATATGTGATCTTATTTTTAGAGTAAGATTACAGTATATAAAAAATATTAATGTTACCCTTTCTCATTTAATCCTCTATATTCTTCCCACTTGAGAAATAAAATGTTAGCAAAGCTATGGGAATTGTCCATGGTCACACATCAAAACGGGACATGAGTTGAGGTGTTCTCCATCAAGTATATGATCTTTCACTGGTCCATGTTGCTGCATCTCAGACACAGACTGGATTTGGGTTCATTTTTACTGATATATTTAATTAAAGATAGTTAACTCCTTGTTTTATTTCATTTATTTAACACTTTCCCATGAGTTTGAATTTGTGATCCATTATGATCAATTCTTTTTCCCTGGCATCCTGAGCAATGGCAGGCTTGGCAGAATAAAGGAAGAGATTGCTATAAAATAACGAATGATAAGCCATTTTTTCCCATGAAGGTTGTGCTTGTCTGTGTTGTGCTTGAGTTATGGGTATGGTTAAGCGGCAACTGGCCCAACTTCAACAGCCATAATATCTCTTCAGTTACAGCTGCCTGAAAAATTACTTAGAGTTTCAAATGCATGACGTAGCAAGATAAGGCTGTAAGGAAGAGAGATCAGTCATATGAATGGATGCTGCTGATGAAATGCAGGCAAGAGAAATCTCCTTATGCTACCGAAGCTTCAAGAAGAGTTGAGTTTACTGTAAAGGCAAGAAAGAAAGATAAAGAAGATGACTTAAAACTGATCATGTATTTGGAACAAATTATATGTTTCTCTTTTTCTGATGTACATCATTCTTTTTAAAAAAATTTATTTATTTTTAATTGGAGGATAATTGCTTTACAATATTGTATTGATTTCTGCCATACATCAACATGAGTCAGTCATAGGTACACATATGTCCTCACCCTCTTGAACTTCCCTCCCATCTCTCACCTCCATCCCACCCCTTTAATGTCACAGAGCACTGGGTGTGAGCTCGCTGTGTCATGTAGCTATTCCCACTGGCTACCAAATTTACATATGGTAATATGTATGTTTCAATGCTCCTCTCTCAATTCATCCCACCCTCTCCTTCCCCCACTGTGTCCACAAGTCTGTTCTCTATGTCTGCAACTCCATTGCTACCCTACAAAAGGTTCATCATTACCATCTTTCTGTATTCCATATATATGCATTAGTATATGATATTTGTTTTTCTCTGACTTACTTCTGTATAGGTTCATCCATCTCACTAGACCTGACTTACATGTGTTCCTTTTGACGTGGACCATTCTTAGTCTTTACCAAATTTGCCACAACATTGCTTCTGTTTCATGCCTTGGTTCCCTGGCTATGAGGCACGTGGGATCCTACCTCCCCAATCAGGGATCAAACCTGTACCGTCTGCATTGGAAGGTGAATTCCCAACCATTGGACTTCCAGGGAAGTCCCAACATATTTCAAGTAGAGTTTTTCAAATTATCAATCTGAGTTCAATGGTTTAAAAATAAAGCAGTCTTAATAGAAAAGTGAGTTCATTCATTTATTCAATAGATATTTATTAAGCATCTGTTATGTGCCAGTAACTGTGCTTAACATTGGAAGTGAAAAGAGAAGTAAGATACTATTCCCATAATTGAGGGAAAAGTTTTCTAGTGGGCTAGAGAGACTCGCACATAGATAATTATAATATCTGAGCAAGATAAATAGGATACCAAGATATCTCTAGTGCAAAAACTGATAGGAGAATCTGTTCCATTGTATCCCTCTGTGTATAATCTGGAAGGATATGTGTTAAATAGAAACATTTAACATTCAGTTCAGTTCAGTTCAGTCGCTCAGTCGTGTCCGACTCTTTGCGACCCCATGAATTGCAGTACGCCAGGCCTCCCTGTCCATCACCAACTCCCAGAGTTCACTTAAACTCATGTCCATAGAGTTGGTGGTGCCATCCAGTCATCTCATCCTCTGCCGTCCCCTTTTCCTCCTGCCCCTAATCCCTCTCAGCATCAGAGTCTTTTCCAATGAGTCAACTCTTCACATGAGTTGGCCAAAGTACTGGAGTTTCAGCTTTAGCATCATTCCTTCCAAAGAACACCCAGGGCTGATCTCCTTTAGAATGGACTGGTTGGATCTCCTTGCAGTCCAAGGGACTCTCAAGAGTCTTCTCCAACATCACAGTTCAAAGGCATCAATTCTTCAGCGCTCAGCTTTCTTCACAGTCCAGCTCTTGCATCCATACAAGACTACTGGAAGAACCATAGCCTTGACTGGACGGACCTTTGTTGGCAAAGTACTTAACATTAAAAAATCTTGAAACTGATTTTCTCTAAGATGTGATGGAAGAGAGCTTTGCTTTTACTTTATTTCATAGAAATCTTTATTTAAATAATGGTATATTTCAATTAGATCAAGAAATGGAGAGGACAAATATTGTATGAGTCCACTTTTTTAAGATACCTTGATTGGTCAAATTCATAGATACACAAAGTAGAATGTGGTTACCAGGGGCTTGGAGTAGGGGGAAATGGGGAGTTGTTATTTAATAGGTACAAAGTTTGGTTTTGCAAGATAAAAGGGGTTTTCTGAGTGGATGGTGGTGATGGTAGCCAGCAATGTGATTATACCTAATGCTACTGAACTGTACACTTAAAACTGATTAAGTTGGTAAGTTTCATGTTGTATTTCAGCACAATTAAAATAAAAAAGAAACAGAAATTAATAAAAGAGATTATATTCCCATCACTGAATGAAAACAGATATTAATATATCTGTTGTTATATACCTTTCAGATTTCTCTGTTTTAAAAGAGATAAAACATTGAACTATAATTAAAGTGTCCCTTCTCTTTGCCTCTGGCATTCCTCCTTTTCTCCCTCTTTAGATGAAAGTACTGTCCTAAAGCTTAGGTGAATCATTACATTAGAAAATTCTCTCTGTATTCTTTCTGGAGAATGGATTGTAAGGAACATGCAAGGAATAAAGGAGTCTAATTCCAAGGCAATTGGATAGTCCAGGCAAATGTTCATGGTCATTATGATAAGGGTGGTGTTAATGCAGATAAAATTTAAAACAGATTGAGTATATATGCTGGAGTCAATAGGATTTACTCTTGGGTTTTCATCTTCAGATCTTTCTATGACTGGGGGGTGATTCTCTCTTGAATCAGATGTTCAGAATAATCACTGTAATTTGTGAATTTCTTTGCATACATACACTGCTCATTTGGCAAGGCTGTTATTATTTTTTTTCTCATTCCCCATTCATGTACACAAGTGTGATTCACAAGCTGCATGATATAAATACTTTTCTGGATTAGGGAAAGAAAGAAAACAGTATTCTATTTACTGAAAGAGTTTTGAACATGCTCAGATGATCTTGTTTTTACATTAGAATTTTGAAGCAAGAAAATTACTTCTGGAGATCTTAGGAGTTTGGGGAAGGTCTTGTTTTCATGAATTGCTTAACTTACATTAACAATGTTTAAACAGTTTTTTTTTTTTTTTTTGTTATGTTAGTCTTCTTGAAAGGAGTGGCATATTAAATCCTCAACACTGTATTATACATCCCTTTATTAATTTACTTCCAATTTTAAATCATTCTTGATCACATATAGGAGAACTAGGTATTTATAGAGATCAGTTTTATTAACTTGAAGTCTTCCAGAGATGAGGAGAGATTGAATATATTTTATGAAATAAAGAGATGAGTGAACAGAATGAATGCAATGAATAAACTGAAAGAAGATCTCTAGTCCTGAGAAATTCCTGGCTACTTGGACTACTGAAGAGCTGCAATAATAAAAATTCAAGCCATAAAACAGTGATAGATGATATAAAATAATAGGGAAACAATGCCAGGAAAATATTAAAAAAAATGGAAAGCCATGATCACATTTAAAAATGAACATAACTTATAATCATGAAAGAGAGCATGGGGTGCTATATTTGGGCTGTAAATTGGCATTTGGATTTCATAGAACCAACAGGAAACAGAGGCACAATCAGTTGCTTAATTATCACTAGCAAGATGCCCAGTTTGAGCCTAAGGATACTTAACTGTAGAACTGAAATTTATCTGGGTCCACAGGGCATTGGCTGTGCATCTCCTACTTCAGGACCAGACTGTTTCACTGGAGAATTCTTCTAGGTATTTAAAGAATTAACACCTATCCTTTTCAAAGTCACCCAAAATTGAAGAGTAGGGAACACTTTCAAATGCATTTTAGGAAGCCAGCACTACCCTGATACCAAAACCAGACAATAATACCAGAAAAAAAAAAAGAAAATTTTAGGCTAAAATTTCTCATAAACATAGATGCAGAAATCCTCAATAAAATATTAGCAAACCAAATTAAACAATAGATTATAAAGATTATACATCAAGATTAATATAAAGAATGCAAGGATGATTCAACATCTGAAAAATCAATCAGCATAATACACCACATTAACAAAATGAGTGAAAAAATCACAATATTATCTCAATAGATGCAGAAAAAGCATTTGAGAAAATTCAACATCCATTTATGACCAAAAAAGTCTCAATAAAGCTGGGATAGAGGGAACATATCTCAGTGTAACAAAAACCAATTGTGACAAGGGCACAGCTAGCATCATAATCAGTACTGAAAAGTGAAAGCTTTTCCTCTAAGATCAGGAACAAGATAAGGATGCCCCCTATCACCATTGTTATTCAAGATAATATTGGAAGTCTTCAGTTCAATTCAGTCGCTCAATCGTGTCTGACTCTTTGCGACCCCATAAATTGCAGCATGCCAGGCCTCCCTGTCCATCACCAACTCCTGGAGTTCACTAACTCATGTCCATTGAGTCGGTGATGCCCTCCAGCCATCTCATCTTCTGTCGTTCCCTTCTCCTTCTTTCCCCAGTCCTTCCCAGCATTGGAGTCTTTTCCAATGTGTCAACTCTTCGCATGAGGTGGCCAAAATACTGGAGTTTCAGCTTCAGCATCATTCCTTCCAAAGAACACCCAGGACTGATCTTTAGAATGGACTTGTTGGATCTCCTTGCAGTCCAAGGGACTCTCAAGAGTCTTCTCCAACACCACAGCTCAAAAGCATCAATTCTTTAGCACTCAGCTTTCTTCACAGTCCAACTCTCACATCCATACATGACTACTGGAAAAACCATAGCCTTGACTAGACGGACCTTTGTTGGCAAAGTAATGTCTCTGCTTTTGAATATGCTATCTAGGTTGGTCATAACTTTCCTTCCAAGGAGTAAGTGTCTTTTAATTTTCTGGCTGCAATCACCATCTGCAGTGATTTTGGAGCCCCCAAAATAAAGTCAGCCACTGTTTCCCCATCTATTTGCCATGAAGTGATGGGACCAGATGCCATGATCTTCATTTTCTGAATGTTGAGCTTTAAGCCAACTTTTTCACTCTCCTCTTTCACTTTCATCAAGAGGCTTTTGAGTTCCTCTTCACTTTCTGCCATAAGGGTGGTGTCATCTGCATATCTGAGGTTATTGATATTTCTCCCAGCAATCTTGATTCCAGCTTGTGCTTCTTCCAGCCCAGCATTTCTCATGATGTACTCTGTATATAAGTTAAATAAGCAGGGTGACAATATACAGCTTTGATGTATTACTTTTCCTATTTGAAACCAGTCTGTTGTTCCATGTCCAGTTCTAACTGTTGCTTCCTGACCTGCCTATAGGTTTCTCAAGAAGCAGGTCAGGTGGTCTGGTATTCCCATCTCTTTCAGAATTTTCCACAGTTTATTGTGATCCACACAGTCAAAGGCTTTGGCATAGTCAATAAAGTAGTAGTAGTTCCAGTAGTTTTTCTGGAACTCTCTTGTAAGTCTTAGGTAGAGCATTTAGGCAAGAAAAAAAATGAAGTACATTCAAATCAGAAAAGAAGAAGTAAAATTGTTATTATTTGCAAATGATATGATGCTATATATATATAAAAATCCTAAAGACCCCACTTAAAATCTGTTAGAAATAATAAATATTTCAGCAAAGTTGCATGTTCAAAATGACAGAAATCAGTGAAAATTCTATATGCTAATACTGAACTATCAGAAAGCAAAATTAGGATGAAAATCCCATTTACCATTGCATCAAAAAGAATAAAACCTAGAAATAAAACTAAACAAGGAAGTAAAAGACCTACACTTGGAAAACTGTAAGACCCTGATGGAAGAAGTTGAAGATGATACAAATGAAAAGATATATCATGTTCATGAGCTGGAAGAATTAATATTGTTAAAATGTCCATACTACCAAAAGCAATCTATGGTTTCAGTGCAGGTGCTCTCAAAATTACAATGGCATATTTCACAGAACTAGAACACATTTCCTAAAATCTGTATGGAAACACAAAATATTCCCAGTAACAACAATAATCTTGAGAAAGAAGAATGAAACTGGTAGTATCATGCTCCCTGACTTCAAACTATACTACAAAGATTTAGTAACTAAATCAGTATGGTACTTCCCCATAACAGACCACATATCAAAGAAATAGAATGTAGAGATCAGAAATAAACCCACATATATATGAACAATTAATTTATGACAAAGGAGCAAAGAATATGCGATGGAGAAAGGATAATCTCTTCAATGAATGATGCTGGGAAAACTGGACAAACACATGGAAAAGAATGAAACTACCATCTTACATGGTACAGAAGCATTAAGTCAAAGTGGTTTAAAGACTCGAATGTAAAGTGTAGGTGGTAACTTCATTAGCATCAGTCTTAGCAATGTTTTTGCAGATCTGACTCCAAAGGCGAGGGAAACAAAACAAAAAATAAACAAATGGGAGTACATCAAATTAAAAAGCCTCTGCATGGCATAGGAAATCACCATGAAAATGAAAAAGCAACCTGATAAATGTGAAAATATATTTGAAAACCATATATCTGATAAGGAATTAATATCCAAAGGATATAAAGAATGAATACAATGCAACAAAAAACCAAACAATCCAATTAAAAATTGTCAAATCCAGTTAAAAATTGGCAGAAGAGCTGAATGGACATTTTTTTCTAAGAAGAAATACGGATGGTCAACAGGCACATGAAACGATGTTCAACACCACTAATTATTATGAAAATACAAGTCAAAACCATGATGAGATATCACCTCATGTTGGTTAGAATGGTTATTATCAAAAAGAGAAGAATTATCAGGAGTTGGAGAAGATGTGGAGAAAAGGGACCCCTCATGCACTATTGGTGGGAATTTAAATAGAAAATTAGGATTGACATATTCACACTACTATATGTAACATAGGTAACTATTAAGGACCTACTGTATAGCACAGAGAACTCTACTCAAGACTCTAATGACCTATTTGGGAAAAGAATGTAAAAAACTGTGGAGACATATATCAGTATCTATATATAACTGATTCACTTTTCTGTACAGCAGAAAGTAACACAATGTTGTAAATCAATTATACTTCAATAACATTAAAAAAGTAAAAAATAGAGTTCAATTTCTGATGAAAAAAGTACATTGGTGCAACCACTATTGAAAACAATATGGTGACCTCAGGAAAATAATACTAGAACTGCTTTATGATCTAGCAATTCTAGTTCTATTTATCCAAAGAACATAAAAATCCTAATTTAAAGATATGTGTACTCATATTCAGTGAAACATTATTTACTAGTGGAAGAAATTTTCACATATTGAAGTATGGGGAAGTCATTCTGGCTTGTATATAATTTACCTTAAACTTTATACTAATTGGAACAACAGATGTTTTGACCTGTCAAATGTTCATTGTACATCTGCTTTAATCATTAAAGAAAAGAATACATTTAAAAATGAAAATGGGATAGCTGTGGTTCAGGCATTCAAAATGAAGCCAGATGGTCATTGTGGATGTACCATGTTTTTCATGCTATTGTTGTAATATGTATTAAAACTACATGTATTATAAGCCAAAAAGGTAATATTAAAATGATATAAAGAATATAAAACAAAGGGATATAATCTAAAAAATGGTCACTAAGTTTTTTTTCTTTAAAAGTTATTGAGATGATGTAAAACTAATAAGATACTGTTTTACTTTAAGGACTTGTATGTATTTTAAAGAAATTAACAGGAAAATAGTCTTTCTATTTGGCCAGATATTTACACTTCCAATGCTCTTTATTTTTTGGGAAAGATCCCTATTTCCATCTGTTAAAATTTTTTTTTCAGACTCCAGACCAACCCTTTGCATGTCTTGTTATGCAGGTCTGCTTTACCAATCTTTATATGTCCCACTTATTGTGTATGGTCTTACATGTTCTTTGCATAAATATTGATCTATTTGATGATGGAGCCTTATGGCAGATTCTGCTTGCTGTACCATACTGCATTACCCTGATAGATTCCACATAAACTAAGGAGTGGAATCAAAAAGATCTGGTGATGACACATGGTGGCAGGGTTAATAAGGAAAGAGGGAAAAAAGTCTAAGACGATCCCACTTTCCTTGCTCAGGTGGTAAGAGCGAGTGTGGTGCCATTTAATGAAAGAAGTGGTGAAGTAGCCAGTTTGATGGGAAATTGGGGTGGTGGTGAGAGGAGATGCTAAGCTCAGTTTTGTACATGTGGTAGTGGCATACCCATGTGGTACATCCATGTCTAGAAAGTAGATGGACACATGAGTCTGAAGGTCAGAAGAGAGGCCTACATTGGAGATTAGAGAGACTTAGGTGTCATCAGCAAACAGGGGATGATGGAAGCATTGAGATTGCTTGAGTTTATGCAAAGAAAATGTGCAGCATAGAAAAAAAAAATCAGACCCAGGGCAATACTTAACATTGGCAATTTACTGTTTGTTAAGAGAGGGCTGATGGTTTTGTATTTGTACTTACCTCCTCTGTGTAGGAATACTGAACGTGTTTTTCCCACATTGATAAGCAGAAACCAACAGAAGGAGAGATTTAGGGATATTTGGTGTATGTAGCATCTTCTCTGGTGACTGAGTTGTTAAAGAATCTGCCTGCAATGCAGGAGACCTGGGATTGATCCCCGGGTTGGGAAGATCCCCTGGAGGAGGAAATGGCAACCCACTCTAGTATTCTTGCCTGGAGAATTCCATGGACAGAGGAACCTGGCAGGCTACTGTCCATGGGGTCGCAGAGAGTCAGACATGACTGAACGATCAACACTTTCACACTTTCACTTTCTTTCATTCTCCAAAAGAGGGGATGAGATCTAGAGTACAGGTGGAGGGGTGAGCTGCAGATGGGAAACAGGGCAACTCTTACAACAGGAATAAGAAGGAAAGGGTGGAATGGTGGGAACTAACCACAAGTGAGACAGCACACAGTTGAGAGAATTCCTGCCTAAACACTCCTATTTTCTCAGTAAATTGAAAGATGGGTGTTGAGAATGAAGCAGGTAGATGATATAATGAGAGTAGATTAAGCTTTGAAATAGCCACTGTGGAGACTTAGAGAGCACGTAAATTAGGGAAATAAATGGATTACAGACATAGAAATGAGGATCTGCTGACTATAATCACACTAGTCAACAGCTCCTTTTGTCCAGTATGAAAACCAGGGGGATCATTAGGAGATGAACAAGCCTGACATTGTAAACTCTCTATGGATCTATGTGTGTTTGTGATAGAAATTTCCGCTCTTTTTCCCCTTGTGGGTTCTCAACACCTGGTGACATTCACCAGCCACTGACAACCACTGAAGTATTGGCAGTTTTTCAACCATGTTGGCATTAAAGATTTCCTCTTGAGTCTTCTTGCATCAATGGTTATGTGAATACAGCATTTTGTAGGCCTCAGTATATATCTATCTGAGAGAAGATCTAAGTATTAGCTGCAGCACATAATTTAAGCAATGTCCTTTCCTGAAACAAAAATACCTTTCACTTTGGGAAGTGTCCCCAGGAGACCTCACAGCCAAAGCCTACGTGCTCCACAAAGACTTCTGCTGAGACTAGAGATGCTTCATTCAGGGTGTTTCACATGGAATACTTTTAGTAGCCATTGATTTCTGATAGAAACTGTGTATTATGCTCTCCTGTCCTTTCATTCACATGCCCTTGAAAGCAATTTTGCTGAGCCTTAATAGGAAAAAAGTACCATAGGAGGCTCTGAAAGGACATGAGTATAGAGATCTGTTTGAGTTTTATGGAAATCCCAAAGCATTGCAGACAAGATCTGAATTCAGAGCTTGGCCGACTCCTGGAGGAAGGTGCCATAAGCTGGGAAATGATGATTGGAGTACATTGCCTTTGCATTGAGGGACAGGAAGGCAGAAGAGCAGAGGCACATAGCTGACAAGCTGAGGCTGGTGAGGGACATTGTGTGCGTGTGTGCTTAGTTGCTTCAGTTGTGTGTGACTCTTTGCGACCCTATGGACTGTAAACTGCCAGGCTCCTCCATCCATGGGATTCTCCAGGCAACAGTACTGGAGTGGGTTGCCATTCCATGTTCCCTGCAGTGGAAGTGTGGAGTCTTCACCACTGGACCACCAGAGAAGTCCCTGATTTTTCAATTTACTTTGTTTTGTTTTTCTTTCCCCACCAGAAAGGATGCTTCATGTGAGTGGAGATATTATCTATCTTCACCAATATGTCTTTGCCTCCCAGATACCCCCTGTCAAATAATAGGTGCTCGACAAATATTTGTTGAATTGGAGGCATAATGATTCCTTAAAAAATGATAGGAATAACAAACTAAGAGAGAAAATAATTTCAGAAGTTATAATAAATTATCTAGACTAGCTCTGTCACTAACCAGCCATGTGAATTTCAGGGTATCACATAAGACTCCTATGCCTCACTTTTCTAACTTGTAAAATAGGAATACTGTTATTTTCCCTTTATTCTACAGTTTTGGGCATAAAATTATATAATGGGTATGAAAGTGTTTTGGAAAATTAAAAGCAATGATTCAAATATAAGATCTTATTAAGAGAGATTTCAGTGTTATTGTTTTCAGTATTTTCTCTAACAGAGAATAGAATTGTTTTAGATTGGATTATCTATATAAATTATAAAGGTATTAAATTCTTGCTTTATTTATTTTTTTCTCCCTTGACATGGACTTGTGACTAAGAATGTTTGTTGGACACGGCTGTGATTTAGGAGTCTAAGAGAAACCCCGCTAGCTTTTCACTAATTAAATTTCCTTTCAATGAGCCCTGGATAATTTTTAAATGAGAAAAAGGATAGTAAGAAAAAAAGATATAGTTTCCAGAAAAATGTATCTAGGAGAAAGATGAGTAGTTATGTGTCTCAGAATTTTCATGGAGAGAGACAGGGTTTCCACACACACTAAATGCTGCTGCTGCATTAAGATATTTCAAAAGTCCCAGGTGACTACACCTTCTAGCACATCATTAATCAATGTTTAAGGATTTTTGACAAAGGAAAACATCCTTTGCTATTTTGGGGCCTTTACATGGTTCTTTCTCTGAGAATTTCCTTTTGAAAAGTTGCCATCCTTTCTGTATTCTATGAAAAGGTGCCTCTCTGTTCCCACTGAAATTTTGTGAGTCAGAGTTGAGTGGTTTTGTGTTGGAATGGCCAAGAAGAAAAACAAAATTGAAATAAGAATATGAAGTAAATAGTCTTTGAGAAGACTGAGTGTGAGAGGAAAGAGAGGGCAATACTCTAGGTCCTGGGTACTGAAGGTGCCCTGTAAATAGGACCACAGCTAGAGCCACTTAGAACTCCAAGCAGCAGAGACCAGGGGAAGAGCAGAGGGGGACGATGCTGGCTAGACTACACAACGTACATGAGAAGTAACATGTGACAACGTAAAAACTAAGATTGCATGAAGTCATTATTTAGGCAACATTTACTTTCTTTTCATAATCACTCCCATCCTTGAGGCTGCTGGTTGTCCTTCTGTCAAACAGCCTGGGATGGGTGTCTCTTTTCTCCTGATGTGGTGGAAGTCACCTGGACTTTGAAGTCAGACAGGCTTGGGTCCGAATTCTTCTGCCTCCTCATAGTTGTGTGACTTGGGACACATTACATAACTTCTATATGCAACAGTTTCTTCATCTGCAAGAGGGGAAAAAGCATCCTCCTTGAGATCTGGAAAGTGAAAGTGTTAGTCACTCAGTTGTGTGACTCTGCGGCTTCATGGACTGTAGCTTGTCAGGCTCCTCTATCCATAGAATTCTCCAGGCAACAATACTGGAGTGGATTGCCATTCCTTTCTCTATGAGATCTTCCCAACCCAGGATCAAACCCAGGTTTCCTGCATTGCTGGCAGATTCTTTACCATCTGAGGATTGGTGGAAGGATTAAAACTATCCAGCAGAGCAAGTGGTGCGTTCCTTGTACTCAGCTTACAACTCTTGTTCCTCTCCCCATCTTACCTCTGCTGCCTCTCTGATCACTGATCATGTCAGTATTTGATGATCACTTTTTATTGTTAGTCAACCATATGAGATAGTGAAAAGGAATAAAGGAGTTAGAGAGCTCCACAGTGGAAAATCTTACAAACTCAGCATCTCTTTTCTCCAAGAAGTCATTCATTTACTTTGTTAAACTATTAATACGGAGTCAGGGACAACACAGACTTTGTCTAGTTGTGGTGAGTGGGGGCTGCTTTTCTTTGTGGTGTGTGGGCTTCTCATTGTGTTGGCTTCTCTTGTTGGGGAGCACAGGGTTTAGAGCACTCAGTCTCTGTAGTTGCTGCTCACGGGCTCTAGATCACAGGCTCAGTAGTTGTGGTGCCTGGGCTTAGCTGCTCCGCAAAATGTGGAATCTTCCCAGACCAGGAATCTAACCTGTGTCTCCTGCCTGGGCAGGCAGATTCTTATCTACTGCACCACCAGGGACGTTTAAGACAACCCTTATACTTATTAGGATGTAAATTTTTCCAACTGAGAAAGCAATAGGAGCCTTTTCTGTGATTTTCTTTAGCATACCAGCTGTTAAAGAAAGATCACTCGATTGAATCATTTTCTACCCACATAATTTATATTACCTGTACAACTTGACAGTGACTTTACAGAGAAGACATTACAAAATAGCTATTGACCACTGGACAGTATTGACATTTTATGTAAAGTTTCTTTACAAATAAACTCAATGAATTCTTACAACAAGCACATGAGGTAGATATATTATTTTCTTTGTAAGTGAAGAAGTGAAGGTTTAGAAAAGTCAAGTGCCTTGACTCATGGCTACCCAGTAAACAGCTTGGATTCACATTTACACCAGTTTGACTCTAAAATCCATGCCCTGTTTAATAAAACAGTCAAATAAGTCTGATCTAAGTAGGGCTGCTTTCTTTGAGAAGTTTTGTTTGAGTAGTTCATTGATAGCTGGAGAGATCACTTATACAGAACGCTTATTTCTCAGTGATGTTGGATAAGTTGAGTCTGGCTGTGCTCTGCTTTGATCCTGTATTTTTTTCATTAGGCTGCACTCACGTTCATCTTTTACTTTGGTTGCCACTGACCTGGCAAGCAAACCTAGGGCATTGTGTCCCAGTTTTAGAGACAAGAGAAAAAAAAAAAGTTGTTTTATTTAAAAATCCTGCTATGTCTGAAGTTTTTCTAGGGAGCTTTAAGCCCTCATTAAAGGCAACTCCATGGAATTTCAAACTATGCCTTACACAAAGATTTTTACCAAATAAATGTTTAAAGATTTCATAGACTTGAAAACCATCTTCTCTCTAGCAAGACAGAGAATAACAGGCCTGCATGCCTAACTCAAGGAAGCCTTATATTTCCCCTTAGTTGCTTCCCATCCTATTCTGAACTCAATTTGTCCACACCATCTCTTTCACTATCATCCACATTCAAATCTGCCCCACCGCCACATGATGTGACCCCCTACATAAGTCTCTAGTTTCCCGGTAACTAGTGTGATTTACTACACTATGGTTTTTGTTTTTTGACCAGAGTGAGTTTATTTTTCTTATTTTCCCTCAGCTCTTCCCTTGACTATCTTATATATAGCTTCCTAGGTCTTAGCTTAATTGCTATTTCTTCAGAGTGATGTTCCCCAACCATCACCTCTAAAGTGGCCATCAAGCCATTCTACAGCTCATCTGTGTCTTATACTCCCCCTCACAGTCAATGGTATACTGATTGTTTTATAGTTTATTTACTAGTTTATTATTTCTTGATTTTCTCCATGAAAGAAGCAACTGTTTCAACTTTCCACAGTATCTTCAGCACCATGGATAGTGCCAGTTATCTACTGGAGGCTCATGGAATGCTTGTGGAGGTTTTCATTTATATTAAGGAAATAAGGTTACTCTAAAAGACAAGAAAACAATTAATCAGAAGTATATTCTTATGAAAAAGATTGTAGTGTGCCTGACAGTCAAAATGGCTATCACAAAAAAATCCACAAACAATAAATGCTGAAGAAGGTGTGGAGAGAAGGGAACACTATGGAGAACAGTATGAAGGTTCCTTAAAAAACTTAAAATAGAGCTATGACATGACCCTGCAATCCCACTCTTGGAAATATACCCAGTACTGTTTACAATAGCCAAGACATGGAAGCAACCTAAAAGTCCATCGACAGGGGACTGGATGGAGAAGATGTGGTACATAAATACAATGAAATATTATTCAGCCTTTTAAATAATGAAATAATGCTATTTGCAGCAATATGGATGGACCTAGAGACTATCATACGGAGTGAAGTAAGTCAGACAGAGAAGAAGAAATATCGTATGACATCTTTTATTGGAAGAATCTAAAAAGAAATAATACAGTGAACTTATTTACAAAAACAGAAAGAACTTGTGATTGCCAGGGGAAGGAATGGGAAAGAGATAGTTAAGGAGTATGGTATCAACATCTCTGCTGTATTTAAAATGGATAACTGACAAGATCCTACTGTATAGCACATGGAATTCTGCTCAATATTATGCGGCAGCCTGGGTGACAGAGGAGTTTGGGGTAGAATGGATACATTTATATGGATGGGTCCTTTAACTGTTCACCTGATGCTATCACAACGTTGTTAATTGGCCCTACTCCAATATAAAATAAGTTTTTTTTTTTTTAAAAAGATGAAAGTGTGCATATATAGTATCAGATCAGATCAGATCAGTCGCTCAGTCGTGTCCGACTCTTTGCGACCCCATGAACCGCAGCACGCCAGGCCTCCCTGTCCGTCACCAGCTCCTGGCGGTCACTCAGACTCACACCCATCAAGTCAGTGATGCCATCCAGCCATCTCATCCTCTGTCGTCCCCTTCTCCTCCTGCCCTCAGTTCCTCCAAGCATCAGAGTCTTCTCCAATGAGTCAACTCTTCGCATGAGGTGGCCAAAATACTGGAGTTTCAGCTTTAGCATCATTCCTTTCAAAGAAATCCCAGGGCTGATCTCCTTCAGAATGGACTGGTTGGATCTCCTTGCAGTCCAAGGGACTCTCAAGAGTCTTCTCCAACACCACAGTTCAAAAGCATCAATTCTTCAGCGCTCAGCCTTCTTCACAGTCCAGCTCTCACATCCATACATGACCACAGGAAAGACCATAGCCTTGACTAGGTGAACCTTTGTTGGCAAAGTAATGTCTCTGCTTTTGAATATGCTATCTAGGTTGGTCCTAACTTTCCTTCCAAGGAGTAAGCGTCTCTTAATTTCATGGCTGCAGTCACCATCTGCAGTGATTTTGGAGCCCAGAAAAATAAAGTCTGACACTGTTTCCACTGTTTCTCCATCTATTTTCTATCTGTCTATAATTAATTGATTAAGCATTGGCTCTTTAAAGACATAATCTAGATCATATCATTCTAAATACCTTTCAAAGCTTAAAAAGGCTGTACATAATTTGCTTTCCCCACATATATTTTGCTTTTTCCACATATATATTCACCAGGTATGTTATCTCCTATTATATATATTCGTCAGGTATATTATCTCCTATTATTTTCTTTCCTACTCACCCTTGTCTAGTCATTCTGGCCTCTGTGCTGTTTCTCAAATATGCCGGGTATTTTACTGGCAACAGCGCTTCCTTCTGCCTGTGATGCTCTTTTCTTAGGTGCATCCCTTGCCTTCTTCAAGTCTTTGCTCAAACATTTCCATTTCAGTAAAGTAGTGCTAATCTCTGTATCTGAAATTTCAATCCATGCCATTGCAGATTGCTCATATCCTCAATACCATATATTTTGCCTGTTATTCTCCATAGTATTTATCAGCTTACTTTTTATATGTTTATATATTTTACACAGTTGCATATTTTTTGCTTGTATTTATTGTTTATTGTCTGCCTCTCTCTAGTAGAACATAAACTAGAACAGGAAAGGTATAGATTTTTAACTGTTTTTATTTCACTCTTGTATCCCAAGTTCCTCAAGTAGTCCCCAGGATGTGATAGGTTTTTAATTCTCTTTGTTGAAATAAACAAACATATGTTAACAAAGTAAATGTTTTATGTTCTGAGAACTTTAAATTCTGATGAATTCTGTGGCTGCTGGTATTTGATTTCTAAATCTGTTTACTATAACCTCAAATTTGGAATTCAACCTACCCATTGCCCTGGGATTTCTTTGGAAGGAATGATGCTAAAGCTGAAACTCCAGTACTTTGGCCACCTCATGCGAAGAGTTGACTCATTGGAGAAGACTCTGATGCTGGGAGGGATTGAGGGCAAGAGGAGCAGGGGACGACAGAGGATGAGATGGCTGGATGGCATCACTGACTCAATGGATCTGAGTCTGAGTGAACTCCGGGAGTTGGTGATGGACAGGGAGGCCTGGCGTGTTGTGATTCATGGGGTCGCAAAAAGTCGGACACGACTGAGTGACTGATCTGATCTGATCAACCTATCTTGAAATTTTAAATCACCAAGGATAAAAGGAGGTCTGAAATGTGTTTTAAAAAACGAAGGAAAAACGGTTTATCTACATGTGAATGAAAAATCAGATCTTATTGGTTGTCAAAAAATCTTCAGTGTTTAATGGAAGTAATTTTGGTAGAACTCTATATACATTTCTAAATTATCAACCTACTCTAAGAGCAAAATAGAGGGGCTTTTCAGAATGCAATGATTTAAAAGGTTTATCTCCCATAAAGTTTCTGAAATGTTGCTTTAGGTTATACTCTAGAAAAATGAAAAAGGAATCTTAAAAAAGTGATGTCGAAGAAACAGTGGGCCTAAAACAGTAATGCCATAAAAAGAAACCATATTTTGAGAATTATACTGCTAGCCTGAAATACAACTGAAGGCAATTAGAACAGAAAGTCCTGTGATGATTCCATTAAACACTAAAGTGAGTGCCATTACAATTTGTATGAGAAAGTGGGAAATTTTAAAGATATGATGTAGGCACAAGTTTCTTTTTTTCTTTTTCAAGAGAAAGAAAAGACAGTGAGAAATGCTGTACAAGAATCTCATGATCCAAGTTTCACAAAAAAAATGGACAAATGATTTATAATAGTAAATGACATGAATAAAAAGAGAAACCATATTATTATTATTATTTAACCAATTTGCATTGTTGTACAGCAGAAATCAACAAATATTGTAAAGCAATTATCCTCCAACTAGAAAGAATAAAAAAATAAATAGCTGGGGTTTAATCTTGAATTTCTAATTTTCTTGTTACAAAACAGCCAGCTGAGTTTTTTTTTAAGTTTAGGCTTGCCTTTTTTGTCAAAAGTGTATTGTTCTGCTCTGTATATCCTTTTATCCATATCAAAGGTTGGGAGGTAATTAGTGGTCCTACTCCTTTCAGATTTGTCAGTTGCTGTATGCATTTCAGCCAGTTCATGTTTTGTTTTGAACCTATTTGATGAAGATTCATGACTACTTTTATTCTTTTTTTTTTCCTTTTTATTTATTTATTGAAGGATAATTGCTTTACAGAATTTTGCTGCCTTCTGTCAAACCTCATCATGAATCAGCCATGGGTGTACATATATCCCCTCTCTTTTGAACCTCCCTCTCACATCCCTCCCCATCCCCCTCTAGGTTAATACAGACCCCCTGTTTGAGTTTCCTGAGCCATATAGCAAATTCCCATTGGCTATCTATTTTACCTATGGTAATGTAAGTTTCCATGTTACTCTTTCGACCTGGGTTTGATCCCTGGGTTGGGAAGATCCCTTGGAGAAGGAAATGGCAATCCACTCCAGTACTATTGCCTGGAAAATCCCATAGACAGAGGAGCCTGGTAGGCTACAGTCCATGGGGTCGCAAAGAATCGGACACGACTAAGTGACTTCACATTCATACATTCATTCATTCAATGTAAGTTTCCATGTTACTCTTTCCATACATCTTACCCACTCTATCCATTCATCTGTTGATGAACATCTAGGTTGCTTCTATGTTCTTGCTATTGTAAATAGTGCTGCAGTGAATAATGAGATACATATGTCTTTTTCAATTTTGGTTTCCTCAGAGTACATGCCTAGAAGTGGGATTGCTGGGTCATATGGTGGTTTTACTCCTAGTTTTTTAAGGAATCTCTACACAGTCTTCCATAGTGGTTGTATCAATTTACATTCCCACCAACAGTGCAAGAGTGTTCCCTTTTCTGCACACTCTCTCCAGCATTTATTGTTTGTAGACTTTTTGATGATGGCCAGTCTGACTGGTGTGAGGTGATATCTCATTGTGGTTTTACTTGCATTTCTCTAATAATGAGCAATGTTGAATATCTTTTCATGTGTTTGTTAGCCATCTATATGTCTTATGTGGAGAAATGTCTGTTTAGGTCTTTTTCCGACTTTTTGATTGGGTTGTTTGTTTTTTTGGCATTGAGTTGTATGAGCAGCTTGTATATTTTGGAAATTAATCCTTTGTCAGTTGTTTCATTTGTTATTATTTTTTCCCATTCTGAGGGTTGTCTTTTCACCTTGCTTATAATTTTCCTTTGCTGTTCAAAAACTTTTAAGTTTAATCAAGTCCCACTTGTTTATTTATTTATTTTTTAAAATTTCCATTACTCTAGGAGGTGAGTCATAGAGGATCTTGCTTTGATTTATATCGTCAACTGTTTTGCCTATGTTTTCCTCTAAGAGTTTTATAGTTTTTGGTCTTACATTTAGATCTTTAACCCATTTTGAGTTTATCTTTGTATATGGTGTTAGGAGGTGTTTTAATTTCATTCTTTTACACATAGCTGTGCTGCACTTAATATGCCAGCAAATCTGGAAAACTCAGCAGTGGCCACAAGATTGGAAAAGGTCAGTTTTCATCCCAATCCCAAAGAAAGGCAATGCCAAAGAAGGCTCAAACTACCTCACAACTGCACTCATCTCACACGCTAGTAAAGTAATGCTCAAAATTCTCCAAGCCAGGCTTCAGCAATATGTGAACCGTGAACTTCCTGATGTTCAAGCTCGGTTTAGAAAAGGCAGAGGAACCAGAGATCAAATTGCCAACATCCGCTGCATCATGGAAAAAGCAAGAGAGTTCCAGAAAAACATTTATTTCTGCTTTATTGACTATGCCAAAGCCTTTGACTGTGTAGATCACAATAAACTGTGGAAAATTCTGCAAGAGATGGGAATACCAGACCACCTGATCTGCCTCTTGAGAAATCTGTATGCAGGTCAGGAAGCAACAGTTAGAACTGGTCATGGAACAACAGACTGGTTCCAAATAGGAAAAGGAGTACGTCAAGGCTGCATATTGTCACCCTGTTTATTCAACTTATATGCAGAATACATCATGAGAAATGCTGGACTAGAAGAAACACAAGTTGGAATCAAGATTGCTGGGAGAAGTATCAATAACCTCAGATATGCAGATGACACCACCCTTATGGCAGAAAGTGAAGAGGAACTCAAAAGCCTCTTGATGAAAGTGAAAGTGGAGAGTGCAAAAGTTGGCTTAAAGCTCAACATTCAGAAAACGAAGATCATGGCATCTGGTCCCATCACTACATGGGAAATAGATGGAGAAACAGTGGAAACAGTGTCAGACTTTCTTTTTCTGGGCTCCAAAATCACTGCAGATGGTGACTGCAGCCATGAAATTAAAAGACGCTTCCTCCTTGGAAGGAAAGTTATGACCAACCTAGATGGCATATTCAAAAGCAGAGACATTACTTTGCCAACAAAGGTTCGCCTAGTCAAGGCTATGGTCTTTCCTGTGGTCATGTATGGATGTGAGAGCTGAACTGTGAAGAAGGCTGAGCGCTGAAGAATTGATGCTTTTGAACTGTGGTGTTGGAGAAGACTCTTGAGAGTCCCTTGGACTGCAAGGAGATCCAACCGGTCCATTCTGAAGGAGATCAGCCCTGGGATTTCTTTGGAAGGAATGATGCTAAAGCTGAAACTCCAGTACTTTGGCCACCTCATGGGAAGAGTTGACTCATTGGAGAAGACTCTGATGCTTGGAGGGATTGAGGGCAGGAGGAGAAGGGGACGACAGAGGATTAGATGGCTGGATGGCATCACTGACTCGATGGATGCGAGTCTGAGTGACCTCCGGGAACTGGTGATGGACAGGGAGGCCTGGCGTGCTGCAGTTCATGGGGTCGCAAAGAGTTGGACACGACTGAGCGACTGATCTGATCTGATCTGATCACTTTCTGCCATAAGGGTGGTGTCATGAATATCTGAGGTTATTGATATTTCTTTCATTCAGTTCAGTTTATTTGCTCAGTCATGTCTGACTCTTTGCGACCCCATGAATCGCAATACGCCAGGCCTCCCTGTCTACCACCATCACCTGGAGTTCACTCAGACTCATGTCCATCGAGTCGGTGATGCCATCCAGCCATCTCATCCTCCGTCGTCCCCTTTTCCTCCTGCCCCCAATCCCTCCCAGCATCAGAGTCTTTTCCAACGAGTCAACTATTTCCATGAGGTGGCCAAAGTATTAGAGTTACAGCTTTAGCATCATTCCTTCCAAAGAACACCCAAGGCTGATCTCCTTTAGAATGGACTGGTTGAATCTCCTTGCAGTCCAAGGGACTCTCAAGAGTCTTCTCCAACACCACAGTTCAAAACCATCAATTCTTCAGCACTCAGTTTTCTTCACAGTCCAACTCTCGCATCCATACATAAGTTTATTCCTAGATATTTAATTCTTTTTGTTGCAATGGTGAATGGGATCGATTCCTTAATTTCTCTTTCTGATTTTTCATTGTTTGTATATAGAAAAGCAAGTGATTTCTGTGTATTGATTTTGTATCCTGCAACTTTGCTAAATTCACTGATTATCTTTAGGGTTTTCTATGTACAGTATCATGTCATCTGCAAACAGTGAGAGTTTTGCTTCTTCTTTTCTGGTCTGGATTCCTTTTATTTTTTTTGCTTCTCTGATTGCAGTAGCTAGGACTTCAAAAATTATGTTGAATAATAGTGGTGAAAGTGGACACCCTTGTCTTGTTCCTGACCTTAGGGGGAATGCTTTCAGTTTTTCACCACTGAGATAATGTTTGCTGTAGGCTTATCATATATGGCCTTTACTATATTGAGGTAGGTTCCTTCTATGCCCATTTTTTGAAGAGTTTTAACCATAAATGGGTGCTGAATTTTGTCAAAGGCTATTGAGATTATCATATGATTTTAATCTTTCAATTTGTTAATATGGTATATTATATTGATTGATTTGTGTGTACTGAAGAATCCTTGCATTCTTGGAATAAACTCAACTTTGATCATGATGTATGAGCTTTTTGATGTGTTGCTGAATTCTGTGCTAAGATTTCCTTGAGGATTTTTGCATCTATGTTCATCAGTGATATTGGCCTGTAGTTTTCTTTTTTTGTGTTATCTTTGGTTTTGGTATCTGGGTGATAGTGGCCCCATAGAATGAAGTTGGAAGTGATCCTTTCTCTACAATTTTTTGAAAGAGTCTTAGAAGGATAGGCATGAGCTCTTCTCTAAATGTTTGATAGAATTCTTCTGTGAAGCCATCTGGTCCTGAGCTTTTGTTTTTTTGGGAGTTTTTTTTTTTTTTTTTTTAATCACAGATTCAATTTCAGTGCTTCTAATTGGGTTGTTCATAATTTCTATTTCTTCATGGTTCAGTCTTGGAAGATTGAACCTTACTAAGAATCTGTCCATTTCTTCCAGGTTATCCATTTTATTGCCAGATAGTTGTTTGTAGTAGTCTCTTATAATCCTTTGTATTTTTGCATTGTTTGTTATAACCTCTCCTTTTTCATTTCTAATTTTGTTGATTTGATTATTCTCTCTTTTTTTCTTGATGAGTCTGGCTAAAGGTTTGTCAATTTTCTTTATTTTCTCAAAGAACCAGCTTTTAGTTTTTATTAATCTTTACTATTGTTTCTTTCATTCCTTTTTCATTTATTTTTGCTCAGATCTTTATGATTTATTTCCTTCTACTACTTTTTTGTTTGTTTGGTTTGTTGTTTTTCCAGTTGTTTTAGGTGTAAAGTTAGGTTGTCTATTCAATGTTCTTCTTGTTTCTTGAGGTAGGATTGTATTGCTATAAACTTCCCTATTAGGACTTCTTTTACTGCATCCTCCAGTACTCTTGCCTGGAAAATCCCATGGATGGAGGAGCCTGGTGGGCTGCAGTCCATGGGGTCGCTAAGAGTCGGACACGACTGAGCGACTTCACTTTCACTTTTCCGCTTTCATGCATTGGAGAAGGAAATGGCAACCCACTCCAGTTTTCTTGCCTGGAGAATCCCAGGGGCAGGAGAGCCTGGTGGGCTGACGTCTATGGGGTCACGCAGAGTCGGACACGACTGAAGTGACTTAGCAGCAGCAGCATAGGTTTTGAGTTGTCATGTTTTCATTGTCATTTGTTTCTAGAAATTTTTTGATTTCCCTTTTGGTATTTCAGTAACTTATTTAGAAATGTGTTGTTTAATCTCCATGTGTCTGTGCTTCTTACAGGTTTTTTTCTTGTAATTGATATCTAGTCTCAAAATGTTGTCATTGGAAAAGATGCTTGATACAATTTCGATTTTCTTAAATTTACTGAGGTTCAGATTGTGACCCAAGATGTGGTCTATCCTGGAGAATGTTCCATGTACTCTTGAGAACAAGGTATATTCTTATGCATTTGGATGGAATGTCCCAAAGATATCATTGAGCTCCATCTCATTAAAGTATCATTTAAGACTTGTGTTTCCTTATTAATTTTTTGTTTTGATGATCTGTCCATTGGTGTGAGTGGGGTGTTAAAGTCTCCTACTATTACTGTGTTACTGTCAATTTCTTCTTTTATGTCTGTTAGTGTTTGTCTATGTATTGAGGTGCTCCTGTGTTGGGTGCATAGATATTTACAATTGTTATGTTTTCCTCTTGGATTGATCCCTTGATCATTATGTAGTGTCTTTCCTTATCTGTTGTAATCTTCTTTAAGGTCTATTTTGTCTGATATGAGGATTGCTACTCCAGCTTTCTTTTGCTTCGCATTTGCATGGAATATATTTTTCCATCCTCTCACTTTCAGTCTGTCTGGGTCTTTAGGTCTGAAGTGAGTTTCTTGTAGACAGCATATATATGGGTCTTGTTTTTGTATCCATTCTGTGTCTTTTGGTTGGAGAAATTAATCTATTTACATTTAAAGGAATTATTGATATATATGTTCCTATTGCCATTTTCTTAATTTTTTGGGGTTGATTTTGTAGATCTTTTTTTCTTCTCTTGTATTTCTTGACTATATAAGTCCCTTTAACATATGTTGTAAAGCTGGTTTGATGGTACTGAATTCTCTTAACTTTTGCTTGTCTGAAAAGCTTTTTATTTCTCCATTAGTTTTGAATGAGATCCTTGGCAGGTACAGTAATGTTAATTGTAGATTTTCCCCTTTCAGTACTTTAAATATATCGTATTGTTTCCTTCTGGCCTGCAGAGTTTCTGTTGAAAGATCAGCTGTTAAGTGTTTGGGGTTTCCCTTGTATGTTACTTGTTGTTTCTCCCTTGCTGATTTTAATATTCTTTCTCTGTCTTTAGTCTTTGTTAGTTTGATTAGTATGTGTTTTGGTGTGTATATTTTTGTGTTCATTCTGTATGGGACTCTTTGTGCCTCTTGGACTCGATTGACTATTTTCTTTTCCATGTTGGGGAAAATTTCAACCATAATCTCTTCACAAATTTTCTCATACCCTTTATTTTTCTGTTTTGCTTCTGGGACCCCTATAATTTGAATGCTTGTGCATTTAATATTGTCCTAGAGGTCTCTGAGACTATTCCCAGCTCTTTTCATTCTTTTTACTTTATTCCGCTCTTCAGAAGTTATTTCCACCATTTTATATTCCAACTCACTGATTCATTCTTCTGCTTCAGATATTCTGCTATTGATTCCTTCTAGAGTATTTTTAATTTCAGTATTGTGTTGTTTATCTCTGTGTGTTTATTCTTTAATTCTTCTAGGTCTTTGTTAATTGATTCTTGCATTTTCTCCATTTTGTTTTCAAGGTATTTGATCATCTTTACTATCATTATTCTGAATTCTTTTCAGGTAGTTTGTCTATTTCCTCTTCATTTATTTGGACTTCTGGGTTTCTAGTTTGTTCCTTCATTTGTATAGTATTTCTCTGATTTTTCATTTTTTTTTTTTTTTTAGACTTATTGTGTTTGAGATCTCCTTTTCCCAGGCTTCAAATTTGAATTCTTTCTTCCTTTTGGTTTCTTCCCTCCTAAGGTTAGTCCAGTGGTTTGTGTAAGTGTTTGTATAGGATGAGATTTGTGCTGAGTTTTTATTTCTTTGTTTGTTTTCCTCTAATGGGCAAGGCTGAGTGAGGTGGTAATCCTGTCTGCTGATGATTGGGTTTGTATTTTTGTTTTGTTTGTTGTTTAGATGAGGCATCCTGCACAAGGTGCTACTGTGGTTGGGTGATGCCAGGTCTTGTATTCAAGTGGTTTCTTTTGTGTGAGTTCTCATGATCTGATACTCCCTCGGGTTAATTCTCTGGTAGTCTAGGGTCTTGGAGTCAGTGTTCCTACTCCAAAGGCTCAGGGCTTGATCTCTTTCCAACAAAAGGAAATAGATGATGTTCACACATGGAAAACATGTCTATGTCCTTCACAATCACCATCTCATCAGGGTCTTCATCAAATATAGCATCATTTAGAACATCTGTTTTTGTAAGGGCAGAAGGAAACTTCTAGGGGAAATTCCACACGAAAGGAAAATTATACTTAATGAGATTTCTTTTGCATGAATGATAATAGAAATTAGCACTATCCTGGATGTTTTGTGATCAACATCAAAAATTAGAGTTCTCTGAAAAAGTCAGAATTGCACAGCCAATGCATCGTCTGGAGGACAGCATTTAAAAATGATGGAAGAAGACGTAGAACACTGAACATGTGCCCAACTTAAGTGACAGGAGACAGAGAATGGGGTCTGCCTACCGCTTTCAAAATTAAGACAAAAAAAGACACAGAGAGTGAAACCTAACAAGGCATCCAGAAACTATATTGTTTTAACTTTAAAAAATTGTTTATTTTATTAAGGCAAGTTTACTTACAATGAAAATTATAGATAGACCTTAAGGTCATCGTTTGATGTTGTTATCTATATTCCATCATTCCAGAAATTGCCCTCATTCCCCTTTCCAAAAGTCCTTGCTCACAGGCTACCAATGTTCTGTGTTTCTTTCATCATGGATCAGTTTTACTACTTTTAGAACTTTATTTAAATGAAATGACATGGCTCTTTTGTTTCCATTTTTGGATCACCATTTTTTTTTTTTTTTTTTTAGATTTAAGCACAGCTGCTAGTATTCTTACTGTGTTAATTTTTATTGCTTTACAGTGTTTTTTAAATACATATATCACAATTTGTTCCTTCTTTCTCCTATTGATGAATGTTCTGGCTATGTCTAGTTTTGGGCTACCTTGTATGAAGCTGCTGTGGATATTCTTATACACATATTTTTGTAAACATTTGCTTTATTATTCTTTGGGTAAATATGCATGACCATAATTGCTGAGTCATAGGATAGGTATATGTGCAGTCTTATAAGAAACTGCCTAATGGTTTAGCAAAGAACTATTTTACATTCCTAACAGTAGTGTAAGTGTGAGAGTTTAGGTTAACCACATCCCTGCCAATATTTAACCAACTGCTGTTGGTTAACCAACATTCAATTTTAACCCCCAACATTCCGGCCAACTACTATTAATCTCTTACATTTTAGAAATTTTAGTGAGTTTGTAATGATATTTAAAAATGGTTTTAGTTTGAGTTTCATTTGTGATTAAAGATGCTGAATGCTTCTTCATATGCTTATTGGCCGTTTTCAGATCTTTCTTTTCAAAGTGTTCAATGTTTTTGCCCATTAAAAAAAATTAGCCTGTCTTTTTGCTATTAAGTATAGAGGTTCTTCCAACCAGTCCATTCTTAAGGAGATCAGCTCTGGGATTTCTTTGGAAGGAATGATGCTAAAGCTGAAACTCCAGTATTTTGGCCACCTCATGCGAAGAGTTGACTCATTGGAGAAGACTGTGATGCTGGGAGGGATTGGGGGCAGGAGGAGAAGGGGACGACAGAGGATGGAATGGCTGGATGGCATCACTGACTCAATGGATGTGAGTCTGAGTGACCTCCGGGAGTTGGTGATGGACAGGGAGGCTTGGTGTGCTGCAATTCATGGGGTCGCGAAGAGTCGGACATGACTGAGCGACTGATCTGATGCGATCTGATAGAGGTTCTTATTGTATTCTAGAAAGAGGTCCTTTATTAGATCTATGTATTGTGAAATTGTCCCTATTCTCTTATAGTTTTTTCTTTTATGAGCTGAAGTGCTGAATTTTGATGAAATTGAATTTATCATTATAAGTTTATGATGAGTACCTTTTGTGTCCATCCAAGAAATTTCTGCTTAATCCAATGAAGGTATTCTCTCATGCTTTCTTATAGAAGCTTTACAGATTTTTTTTCCTTTGGTCTATGATCCATAAGAAATTAATTTTTTTGTATGGGTGAGATAAGGATTGAGATTCAATCATATAGATATCTAGTTGTTTCAGTACAATTTGTTGAAAAATCTTTTCTTTCCCCCATGAATTGCTTTGATGCCTCTGTCAGTGAGGGTACATTTCTGTACTCTTTTCCATTCCTTTTTTTGTTGACTCTCTTCCAACACCAAAATACTTCGATTACTGTGGCTTCATATTAAGTATTATGACATGAGAATGCAAATCTTCCAACTATAACCTACCAAAATTGTTTCAGCTGCTCTAGGTCCTTTGTATTTCCCTATAAATTTTAGAATCAACTTGTCAATTTCTACAAAAAGCCTACTGTGATTTTTATTAAGAATGTGTTAAATATAGAGATTAATCTGAAGAGAACTGACATTTTAAAAAATACTGAATCTTCCAAGACTGAAAGAAGATATATCTCTCCATTTATATTTGTATTTTAAATTTCTCTCAGAAAGTTGATGTGCTTTTTGGTGAAGAGGTACAAAATATCTCTTATTACATTTATATCCAAGTGTTTTATGTTTTTTTTTTAATACAATTGCAAAATGTATTACTTAAAAATTTTCCAATTGTTTACTTTTTGTTTTACAAATAAACTGATATTTAGGTATATTATACTTGTCTTTCCCTGCGGTCATGTATGGATGTGAGAGTTGGACTGTGAAGAAGGCTGAGTGCCAAAGAATTGTTGCTTTTGAACTGTGGTGTTGGAGAAGACTCTTGAGAGTCCCTTGGACTGCAAGGAGATCCAACCAGTCCATTCTGAAGGAGATCAGCCCTGGGATTTCTTTGGAAGGAATGATGCTAAAGCTGAAACTCCAGTACTTTGAAGAGTTGACTCACTGGAAAAGGCTCTGATGCTGGGAGGGATTGGGGGCAGGAGGAGAAGGGGACGACAGAGGATGAGATGGCTGGATGGCATCACTCACTTGATGGATGTGAGTCTGGGTGAACTCCAGGAGTTGGTGATGGACAGAGAGGCCTGGTGTGCTGCGATTCATGGGGTCACAAAGAGTTGAACACGACTGAGCGACTGAACTGATACTTGTCTTTTATGATTGTACTAAGTTTGCTTACTAGCTCTGGTAGATATTTTGCATATTTTTTATAATTTCCTATGTATACATCACATCTGCAAAAAACCAGTTTTACTTTCCAATCTGTATGGCTCATATATCTTTTTCTTCATTTAGTGCTCTAGCTATGAGCTTCAGTCTTATTTTGAATAAAACTTTAAGAGCAAATAATGACTTAACAACTTCCAAGTTTAATGAAAAAATACAATCCTAAGCAGCATAAACACAAAAAAGGCTACATTATAGTAAAATATCTAAAAACCAAGTTTATAAGAGAAAATCTTAAAAGACATATTTGTTATATGGGAACAAAGGTAAAAATTAACATTAGTTCTCATCAGAAGCAATGCAAGCCTGAATGCCATGGACTAACATTTTCAAAGTGATCGACAGTGGAACAAAAGCTGTCAACCTCGCATTTCTGCATTCATCCATTTTTTTTTTTTTTAAATGAAGGTAAAATAAAGACATTTTCAGATAAACAAAAGCTAAGAGAATTTGTCCCTGTAGGCTTCCCTGGTGGCTCAGACGGTAAATAATCTGCCTGCTGTGTGGGAGACTTGGGTGCAATCCCTGGATTGGGAAGATCCCCTGGAGGAGGGCATGGCAACCCACTCCAGTATTCTTGCCTGGAGAATTCCCATGGACAGAAGAGCCTCTTGGGCTACAGTCCATGTGGTCGGAAAGAGTCAGGCACTACTGAGTGGCTAAGCACACAGGTTTATACTACAAGAAATGTTAACAGAAGCTCTTCAGGATAACGGAAAAGTGTATTAGTAGATATTTGGACCTACGTGATGGAATGAAGAGCAGCTAAAATGATAAACATGTTGGTATATATAAAAGAATTTTTGAATTTGTTAATTTATTTAAAGGATACTCGACTATTCAGAGCAAACAAATATTTACAATACATTGTAGGGTTTCTAACACTTGAAGAAGTGAAATATATGATGATATTACTGCAAAGTGGAGATTGGAGTCATTATCTAAATGTTATAGCTTTAAAAATAAGATGTCATAGTAGTAATTCGGTCATGGAACAACAAACTGGTTCCAAATAGGAAAAGGAGTACGTCAAGACTGTATATTGTCACCATGTTTATTTAACTTATATGCAGAGTACATCATGAGAAATGCTGGACTGGAAGAAACACAAGCTGGAATCAAGATTGCTGGGAGAAATATCAATAACCTCAGATATGCAGATGATACCACCCTTAGGGCAGAAAGTGAAGAGGAACTAAAAAGCCTCTTGATGAAAGTGAAAGTGGAGAGTGAAAAAGTTGGCTTAAAGCTCAACATTCAGAAAACGAAGATCATGGCATCTGGTCCCATCACTTCATGGGAAATAGATGGGGAAACAGTGGAAACAGTGTCAGACTTTATTTTTCTGGGCTCCAAAATCACTGCAGATGGTGACTGCAGCCATGAAATTAAAAGACGCTTACTCCTTGGAAGGAAAGTTAGGACCAACCTAGATAGCATATTCAAAAGCAGAGACATCACTTTGCCAACAGAGGTTCGCCTAGTCAAGGCTATGGTCTTCCCTGTGGTCATGTATGGATGTGAGAGCTGGACTGTGAAGAAGGCTGAGCGCCGAAGAATTGATGCTTTTGAAGTGTGGTGTTGGAGAAGACTCTTGAGAGTCCCTTGGACTGCAAGGAGATCCAACCGGTCCATTCTGAAGGAGATCAGCCCTGGGATTTCTTTGGAAGGAATGATGCTAAAGCTGAAACTCCAGTATTTTGGCCACCTCATGCGAAGAGTTGACTCATTGGAGAAGACTCTGATGCTTGGAGGGATTGGGGGCAGGAGGAGAAGGGGACGACAGAGGATGGGATGGCTGGATGGCATCACTGACTCGATGGATGTGAGTCTGAGTGACCTCCGAGAGCTGGTGATGGATAGGGAGGCCTGGCGTGCTGCAGTTCATGGGGTCGCAAAGTCGGACATGACTGAGCGACTGATCTGATCTGAGTAGTAATTGAGGACAGAAAGTGTTTCAATTAAAGATGCACATTGTAATCACTAGAGCAATCACTAAATACTTAAACAAAATGTCATGGCTAAAGTATTCAACAAAAGAGATTAAACAAAATTTAAAAAATCAGTTACTCAAAAAGAGTGTGAATCTTTCATGTGGTGGCATAGAATTACATATCCTTTTAAAAATAATAGGCTAACAGTAATATAAGCTAAAAGTTTCAAATATTGTTTATTGCTTCTGACATTTTAGCTGTCAGTGTTTAGGAAAAACATTTTAATTCTTTTTAATTTTAACAAAGAATATAGTTCTTTAATTTTTAATTAAAGAAGTCTTTAATTCTCTGAAAAAATTCAGTTTCTTCAACTGAAAAACAAGTGATTAGATAACATGATTTCTAAGATCCCAGTGATTCTTCATATCTCTAGTTTTTAAGACTTGCCCTTTAATTTAGATTATTATTTGAACAGAATTGCAACCAGTCCTTTCTTCAGTGGGAAGCAGAGTCTGCTGTAAACCATGTGGCTTGTATGTTTTCAGATTTATGTGGGTCCAGGAAAGTAGGCATGCTTGAGGTCTCCCTGGTAGCCTCATTATCGATGAGAATCTGCTTTCACCTGACTTAATGGTTTCCTTAATTGAGCCAAGGAGTGCAGAAACGATAGTTTCACTCTTCTGAGAGCATTTTATGACCTCAGTGGCATTTGTGGCTTCCTGAATAATTAATCTGGGACTAGGATAACATTTCTTACTGTAACCTGTAAGTCCCCTGTGTTACCACTCCATGGCCATAAAATAGGTTATACTTCCCTTTTGTATTTTTTTTTTTTTTTGCAGCATGCTGCTGCTGCTGCTAAGTCACTTTAGTCATGTCCGACTCTGGGTGACCCCAGAGATGGCAGCCCACCAGGCTCCCCCATCGCTGGGATTCTCCAGGCAAGAACACTGGAGTGGGTTGCCATTTCCTTCTCCATTTTCTAGCATAAGCCTACACCAACTTGTTGGAAATTAACCCTTCCAGAATCTGGTGGTTTCTGCAACTAAGTGTCCAACCTGAAACGAATTCCACAAATACCTCTTTATGGTCCCCTCAGTTAGTCAACACGCTGCTTCTGAAGCTTGTAATATGGTCTTGCTTTGTCTCTATCTCTGTGTCTCTCTTTCCCTCCTTCTGTGTCTCTCTTATTCTTCCACTCTTGGCCATGAAGGGGGCAAAATACTACAGCTAATTCCCCTCAGCATAATTGAGACCATGACTATGACTTTTAACAGACTTTGCTGAAGGCTTGGAGCAATAGAAATGAGATTTAGAGGTGCTGTAAGTGGATATCAAAGGTACAGGTGCAAATTTGACAAGAGTTCCTTAGCAAGTCAACCTCCTGGACCACAGCATCTTAGCTGTAATCCATTCTTTCAAAATGGATGGACCACAGGATGCTGGCTCTCCACATATGTGATTCTAGAGCCTTGACATTGAAATGTTTGCTACCACTGCCAAAAGGAAAGCTAAGTACTCCATGACTGAGCTTTCCAAATGGAACAACAGAAGTAGGAGTCCTACCTTTGCCTCATTTTTTTCTTCCAAATCTCATAAATGTGTAACTGCTTATTGGTAGTTAGGTTGTATATCAAACCCAAACTATACAGGACACTGAAAAATGTAATTATGTTTTGCTGTCTCTAATGTGCAGTAAGGTTGTAATGAGTTGAGTGAGCTACTGATTGTTCATTATTCATGTTTGCTGTGAATACCTCTTGCATGTTTTAAAAATTTTTTTATGAAGTCATTTTTCACAGATACCTGAAGTTTAATGTGACCAAATTTAGCAACTTTAATTTATAAATTCTGTTTGCTATATCTTTCCTATTTTAGTAGGAAAAGATATACACTATATTTTCCTCTAATTCTTTTAGTTTTTTATTGCTTGTGTTATGTAACATGAGTTGGGACCTAGCTTTCTTTATTTTTTAAGTAGATAGTCTCTGGTTCCAACAGTTCTTAGTTAATATTCTAACTTGAAATGTCACTTTTGTAGTATACTAAAATATATACCTTGTACATATGGGTTTGTTTTGAGCTATTTATTCTATTTCAGTGATTTATTTTTCTAGTCCTATACATTACCTACCACATATTATAATTCTTAATATTTGCTAATGCTTTCTCAATTTTCTTGGCTGTTCTTACATGTTTGCATTTTCATATTAATTCTGGAATTAGATTGTCAAGTTTTAAAAAAATTCTTTGAGGCTTTTATTAAAATTGAATTAACTTTATAGAAAGTTTGATGTCTTTGCAATACTGAGTTTTCCTTTTCAATATATATAATATTTTCCCACTTATTCTGGATTCTTTTTATGCCCTTCAATAAATTTTATAGTATTTTCCATAAAAGTCTTACATACTTCTTATAAAGTTTATTCCTAGAAATTTTATAGTATTTGCTTCTTTTATGGTAAATAGAATCTTTTTATAGAAAATATATTGACTGTGATATATTGCTCCTGTACCTTGTATATTTCCTTCCTGATCTTTCTCGGTAGTTTAGTAGTTAAAGCTTATATGATTTTTAAGTGGGAAAAACCTTCTACTAAGACAATGAGGCAGAAATCAGGCATGAACATTTTTTTCAGTTTTGTTTGTGTAAAAAGAAATAACTAAGATTTTAAAGCATAAAAATATTTGAAAATACCTGAGACAGTGTTTGAAATGCATGAGATAAACACTATATGATTACTTCTACATAGAACCTAAATAACAAAAGAAAATAAGGAAGAAAATGAACAAACACAACAAAACAGAAACAGAGTCACAGATTCAGGAATGAACTGGTGGTTTCTAGAGGGGATGGAGATGAAGAGATGAATGAAATAGGCAGAAGATTAAGAGGTACAAGTGTCCAGTTATGAAATGAATGAATCATGAGGATTAAATGTACAGCATGGGAAAGAGTCAATAATAATGTAAGCTCTTTGTATAGTGACAAGTTACTCTACTTATCCTGATGATCATTTAGTAATGTATAGAGGTATTGAATCAATATGTTGTGCACCAGGAAACAGCACAGTGTTGTAGGTAACATACCTCAAGAACAAACATATTAAAGGAGATAAGAGGGGAAGAGATAAATTAGGAGTTTGAAATTAACATAATACACACTACTATATATGAAATGAACAAGCTACTGTATAGCATAGGGACTGTAGTCAATATTTTGTAATAACATGTAATGGAAAATAATCTAAAAAAGACTAGACATAAACACATATGTATAACTGAATCACTTGGCAATGCACTTGAAACTAACACAACAATATAAATTAACTAACAAAAAAGGACAGACTCAGAGAAATAAAGAGAGATCAGATTTGTGGTTACCAGAGGTGGCAGTGGTGGGAGATGGAGGTGGGGAGGAATGAATGAAGGTGATCAAAAGGTACAAAGTTCCAGTTATGAAGGGAAGCTAAGTACAGACGATGTAATGTACAACACGATTACTATAGTTAACTATTAAGAGAAATAAATCCTGAGTTCTCATCACAAGGAAAGATCTTTGTTTCTTCTTTAAAAAATTTGTATCTATAGAAGATAATGGCGGTTCACTAACTTTGTTGTAGTCATCATTTCATGACATATGTAAGTCAGAACAATATGTTGTACACCTTAAGCCTGTACAGTGCTGTATGTCAATTATGTAATAATAACACTGGAAAGAAAATTGCAAATTGACAAAGGCAAAAAATGATAATCCTCATTGTTGTCATTAGTTTAGAGAGTCTTTTATACTGTAGACCCTTTTTAGAAGACTTTTTAGTAATAGATTTTAGGAACCCTGAAAGGGTCCTACACTTTGACAAAGAATTTAATTTTTTAGAAATTCTAAGATAAGCATTTCTAAGGCATATTAATGATATTAATGATTGTACATGAACAGCAAGGATTTTCAGTGGTTTAAATAGTTTGGCAATGCTTACTTAAATAAAGCTTTTAACTATGAGAATTTCTATGTGCTAATGTATACTGTGAGCTTTTATATTCCAAAAAAATATAAACAAACACTCTTGTCTAAACTTATTTGACTACAGAACCATTTTATGGGGGGCAGTACTTCAAGAGATAAAACCATCATATATTATGGTTTGAGAAATATTATCTTAATGACACTATTATGAAAGCCTGTAAAACTGAGCTATACAGATGTTCATAATAACATTGCATATAAGAGCAAAGGTAGTTAACATTTCATAAATGTTTGAGTAGGTTCTCTATAAATAAAGAATTCTAGATCTATATAATTGAATACTGTAGTAATAAAATATGGTTTAGAAGAGTAATTAATGTAGAACGAGTTTGCAATATTTTATAAAGTAAAAAATCAGGTTGTAAAGCATTAACTATACTATCTAGGATACTTTGAGGTAGATGCATGCATAGAAATATGGAAGGAGAATTGTTAAAATGTTAATAGGTGTAATTGCTATTTTGTGATTATTTGTGATTCTGATTTTCTTTTTCTCATTTATTCTTCTTATAATATATACAAATCACCTCTACTGTAAGAAGAATGTTTTTATGTTATTGCAAAAGATTTGTCTTTTATAGCTCTGTAAATTAATGTCAAATGTGCCTCTTGCCCCCCTCCATTTCTTTCTTTTTTTCTTTTTTTGGTGTTTTTAGTCTCTATTAAATTCTTTCTCACTGAAAATTTTCTTACTTGTGTCTTAATTTAATAGTGTGTATAGCTGTCCTCATACTTTCAAGGTGACATTTCATACATGAATATTTTTACTTGCACTTTATCTTTGGTGCAGGAAATAATACCCTTTTAAAGCATCTGTTGTATTTTAAAATGTGTATTCAGATCATATCTTCTGCTTGAATTATTAACCTCATAACTGAGATTGCTTGAAATTTGAACACTCCCTAGTTCTGAGGACATTATGACATACGTACAGCAGGCTGACAAGGGCTTTGACTTGGGAAAAGTGCATATTTTGTGGTAATTCTTTTTGCTTTCCAACTCTATTCATAAAACTGTGGATGCTCTTTAAAGGAACCATTATGCACCTGGGCAACTGGACAACTCTTTGAAGGAATCACCAATCTCTTTGTTTTCTTTTTGAACTAGGCTCACACATGAAAAAGGCTTCCTCACTGGCTCAGCAATAAAGAATTTACCTGCAATGCAGGAGACAAGGATTTGATCCGTGGGCTGGGAAGAGCCCCTGGAGGAGGAAATTGTAACCCACTCTAGTATTCTTGTCTGGAAAATCCCATGGACAGAGGAGCATGGCAGGCTACAGTCTATAGGTTTGCAGAGTTGAACACAACTGAGTACTCACGCACACGTTTAAAAAGCTCCTTTTCACTGTTTTTGTACTTCTTTTTTTTTTTAAATTAAATTTATTTATTTTAATTAGAGGCTAATTACTTTACAATATTGTATTGGTTTTGCCATACATCAACATGAATCCACCATGGGTGTACCCGTGTTCCCAATCCTGAACACCCCTCCCACCTCCCTCCCCATACCATCCCTCTGGGTCATCCCAGTGCACCAGCCCCAAGCTTCCTGTATCCTGCATTGAACCTGGACTGGTGATCCATTTCTTATATATTATACATGTTTCAATGCCATTCTCCCAAATCATCCCCCAACTTCCTCTCTCACAGAGTCCAAAAGACTGTTCTATATATCTGTGTCTCTTTTGCTGTCTCCCATACAGGGTTATCGTTTGTACTTCTGATGTCAGCTTTTCTGGCCTCATTCTCATTCCAGTTCCTTATACGGTCCCCATGTTCTTATCAGTAGCAACTCATGTTTTGAAGTTTCCTCACCACCCTCTCTCTCTCCCATGTATAATTCTGTTTTTTCTTTCATTATCATGAAGCATTTCTCTCAGTTCTTTGACCTTTGGGAACCAACCTCATAAACTTCTCTGTTCTAGTGTTAACTCTCAAGGAAACCACAGGACAGCTCTACGTTTAGTGTCAGGGACATGTCTCAGGCCCCAGAGAATCTTCTTTCTCTGTAGGCATCCCAATTCAGGCTGCTGCTTTCTCTTTTTAGTGATTAACCATTTACTGCAGCCTGGGTTTCTTCACTCCTCAGGACTCAGATTCAGGAGATGGGGAGGACTTTGCAGAGAAGGAAGGTTATGACCAACCTAGATAGCATATTCAAAAGCAGAGACATTACTTTGCCAACAAAGGTTCATCTAGTCAAGGCTATGGTTTTTCCAGTGGTCATGTATGGATGTGAGAGCTGGACTGTGAAGAAGGCTGAGCGCCGAAGAATTGATGCTTTTGAAGTGTGGTGTTGGAGAAGACTCTTGAGAGTCCCTTGGACTGCAAGGAGATCCAACCAGTCCATTCTGAAGGAGATCAGTCCTGGGTGTTCTTTGGAAGGAATGATGCTAAAGCTGAAACTCCAGTACTTTGGCCACCTCATGCAAAGAGTTGACTCATTGGAGAAGACTCTGATGCTGGGAGGGATTGGGGGCAAGAGGAGAAGGGGACGACAGAGGATGAGATGGCTGGATGGCATCACTGACTCGATGGATGTGAGTCTGAGTGACCTCCGGGAGTTGGTGGTGGACAGGGAGGCCTGGCGTGCTGCGATTCATGGGGTCGCAAAGAGTCGGACACGACTGAGCGACTGACCTGATCTGAATATAATTGCTTTACAGTGTTGTGTTGGTTTATGATGAACAACCAAGTGAATCAGCTCTAAGTGTATATGTAAATATTAAAATATGTACTTATTAATATATATAATATAACAATGCATTAATATATACATATATATAGTATATATATCCCCTCCCTCTTGAACCTCCCTCCCACCCCGCCATCCCACCCCTCGAGGTCATCACAGAGCACTGAGCTGAGCTTCCTGTGCTATACAGCAGCTTCCCACTAGCTATCATTTTACACATGATAGCGTGTATATGTCCAGATTTAAATAGTAACAGGAACAAAGGTACCGAAGAGGGAAGCAGAATGGCAACCAAAACTTTTGGGAATGGCTAAAGTACAATAACTGGTGGGGAGTGGGACAGTATAGTAAAGGGATCCAATCAAGAAGGATCCAGTGGTCTATATGGGAAGAGTATGAATTTTAACCAGAAGGATCCAGTGACCTCTTAAATAAGCAAATAACTTGACTGTATTTATATATCAGAAAGATCTGGTGAGATATCATGAAATAAAGGGGACTGAGGTTGGGGGCTATTTGTAAGGCCTCACCAGACAGCCATTTTCTTTTTTGCATTTCTTTTCCATGGAGATGGTCTTGATCCCTGTCTCCTGTACAATGTCATGAACTTCATTCCATAGTTCATCAGGCACTCTATCTATCAGATCTAGGCCCTTAAATCTATTTCTCACTTCCACTGTATAATCATAAGGGATTTGATTTATGTCATACCTGAATGGTCTAGTGGTTTTCCCTACTTTCTTCAATTTCAGTCTGAATGTGGTAATAAAGAGTTCATGATCTGAGCCACAGCCAGCACCTGGTCTTGTTTTTCTTGACTGTATAGAGCTTGTCCATCTTTGGCTGCAGAGAATATAATCAATCTGATTTCAGTGTTGACCATCTGGTGATGTCAATGTATAGAGTCTTCTCTTGTGTTTCTGGAAGAGGGTGTTTGCTATGACCAGTGCATTTTCTTGGCAAAACTCTTATTAATCTTTGCCCTGCTTCATTCTGTATTCCAAGGCCAAATTTGCCTGTTACTCCAGGTGTTTCTTGACTTCCTACTTTTGCATTCCAGTCCCCTATAATGAGCAGGACATCTTTTTTGGGTGTTAGTTCTAAAAGGTCTTGTAGGTCTTCATAGAACTGTTCAACTTCAGCTTCTTCAGCATTACTGGTTGGGGCATAGACTTGGATTACTGTGATATTGAATGGTTTGCCTTGGAAACGAACAGAGATCATTCTGTCATTTTTGAGATTGCATCCAAGTACTGCATTTCGGACTCTTTTGTTGACCATGATGGCTACTCCATTTTTCTGAGGGATTCCTGCCCGCAGTAGTAGATATAATGGTCCTCTGAGTTAAATTCACCCATTCCACTCCATTTCAGTTCGCTAATTCCTAGAATGTCGACATTCACTCTGGCCATCTCTTGTTTGACCACTTCCAATTTGCCTTTATTCATGGACCTGACATTCCAGGTTCCTATGCAATATTGCTCTTTACAGCATCAGACCTTGCTTCTATCACCAGTCACATCGTATATCAATAACCTCAGATATGCAGATGACACCACCCTTAGGGCAGAAAGTGAAAAGGAACTAAAGAGCTTCTTGATGAAAGTGAAAGAGGAGAGTGAAAAAGTTGGTTTAAAGCTCAACATTCAGAAAATGAAGATCATGGCATCCAGTCCCATCACTTCATGGCAAATAGATGGGGAAACAGTGGAAATAGTGTCAGACTTTATCTTTTTGGGCTCCAAAATCACTGCAGATGGTGACTGAAGCCATGAAATTAAAAGACTCTTACTCCTTGAAAGGAAAGTTATGACCAACCTAGATCACATATTCAAAAGCAGAGACATTACTTTGCCAACAAAGGTCTGTCTAGTCAAGGCTATGGTTTTTCCTGTGGTCATGTATGGATGTGAGAGTTAGACTGTGAAGAAGGCTGAGCGTGAAGAATTGATGCTTTTGAACTGTGGTGTTGGAGAAGACTCTTGAGAGTCCCTTGGACTGCAAGGAGATCCAGCCAGTGCATTCTGAAGGAGATCAGCCCTGGGATTCCTTTGGAAGGAATGATGCTAAAGTTGAAACTCCAGTACTTTGGCCACCTCATGTGAAGAGTTGACTCATTGGAAAAGACTCTGATGCTGGGAAGGATTGGGGGCAGGAGGAGAAGGGGACAACAGAGGATGAGATAGCTGGATGGCATCACTGACTCGATGGATGTGAGTCTGAGTGTACTCTGGGAGTTGGTGATGGTCAGGGAGGCCTGGCATGCTGCGATTCATGGGGTCTCAAGGAGTCAGACACGACTGAGCAACTGAACTGAACTGAACTGAGGTTGGGGGCTGAGTATTGGTGGAGGAAATTAATCAGAAAGTTAAAGAAGACTTGATATTTGGACAGAGGAATGTTATTAGATAAAAATGTTGGTATAAGACTTGAGAAATGAGTTGGCAATGATCAAAAACCCAACTCAAAAGTTTTTTTCCGTGCAAATTTTAGTAGTATTTGTTCTAGTTCTGTGAAAAATGCCAATGGTATTTTGATAAGACTTGCATTGAATCTACAGATTGCTTTGGGTAGATTACCCGTAACTTTGTATCTGGAAGAAGTGCCAGCAAGTTCCTGCCTCTTGGGTTCATGCCCTAAAATTTGTATGAATCTCCTTCATGTATGACCCAGGTGCTTTCAAACTGCTGCCTCTGCACCATGACTGAGAGTGTAAGAGTTTTTGTGCTCCTCTTTAAAATTTATTTTTTGTCCATATCGAGGGACATGCAGGATCTTAGTTCCCTGATCAGGAAGGGAACCTGTGCCCCCTGCATTGGGAGCTCTGAGTTATTAACTTCTGGACCATGAAGGAAGTCTCTTTGCATTCCTTTTAAGAGTGAAGTGTGGCTCTTCTGGACCTGGCCCTGCTAATTTTCAAAGCCAGACCTTAGGGTGCTTGTCTTCCCAGTGCAGATTCTCTGGACTGGGTATCTAATTGTGGGGTGTGGATCTCTTGCTCCTCAGGGAGGACCTCTACACTGTAAATACCCCTCCTACTTGTGTGTTTCCATGCCAATGCTATGGGTTGAGGCCAGAACTTCCCCTCTGCTCTTGTATGTGCTACATCACTTCACTCATGTCTGACTCTTTGCGACCCTATAAACCAAAGCCTGCCAGCCTCCTTTGTCCATGGGATTCTCCAGGCAAGAATACTGGAGAGGGTTGTCATTTCCTCCTCCAAGGGATCTTCCTGACTCAGGAATCGAACCCATTGTATCTTATGTCTCCTGCATTGGCTTGCAGGTTCTTTACCACTAACACCACCTGGGAAGCCTGTCTCTGCTCCTCTTAAGCCATCTCAATGTGGTTTTATCTTTTTATCCTTAGTTACAGGAGATTGTTTCTGCTAGGCTTCAGGTCATTCTTAGAGATAGTTGCTCTATATGTAGTTTTCCTGAGTTCATGGAAGGTGCTGAGCTTAGGATCTTCCCACTCCTCCAACTTGTCCTTTTTTCATTTAACTTGTATGGATGTGAGAGTTGGACTATAAAGAAAGCTGAGTGCCAAAGAATTGATGCTTTTGAACTGTGGTGTTGGAGAATACTCTTGAGAGTCCCTTGGACTGCAAGGAGATCCAACTGGTCCATCCTAAAGGAGATCAATCTGTGTGTTCATTGGAAGGAATGATGAAGCTGAAACTCCAATACTTTGGCCACCTGATGCGAGGAGCTGACTCATTTGAAAAGACCCTGATGCTGGGAAAGATTGAGGGCAGGAGGAGAAAGAGACGACAGAGGATGAGATGGCTGGATGGCATCACCGACTCAACGGACATAGGTTTGGGTGAACTCTGGGAGTTGGTGTTGGACAGGGAGGCCTGGTGTGCTGCGGTTCATGCAGTTGCAAAGAGTTGGACACGACTGAGTGACTGAACTGAACTGAAGGACAGACAGATATGTGTTAAAGACTCCAACTGTTCTGACACGTATCTAGGTTACCTTGCTTTTACTTTGTATATTTTGACATTGTTATACAACTTGCAGTATTTCAAGACTTTTGCTTTGCTACCTCACTTCAGTCGTGTCCGACTCTGTGTGACCCCATAGACGGCAGCCCACCAGGCTCCCCCGTCCCTGGGATTCTCCAGGCAAGAACACTGGAGTAGGTTGCCATTTCCTTCTCCAATGCATGAAAGTGAGAAGTCAAAGGGAAGTCGCTCAGTCCTGTCCAACTCTTAACGACTCCCTGGACTGCAGCCCACCAGGCACCTCTGACCATGGGATTTTCCAGGCAAGAGTACTGGAGTGGGGTGCCATTGCCTTCTCCATTCAAGAGTTTTATATTTCATCAAATATAACTGAAAGACAAATAGTTTCTTCCTTTGTTGATCCTCATTACCAGTTTTGCATCATAAAGACAATCGAAGCTTAATTATTTCTTAAATTAATTTTTTATTGGAATATAGTTGATTTACAATGTTGTCTTAGTTTCTTCTGTAGAGCAAAGTGACTCAGTTATTCATATACATATATCCACTCTTTTATAGATTCTTTTCCCATATAAGTCATTACAGAGTATTGAATAGAGTTCCCTGTGCTATATAATAAGTGCTCTACAAGAGCTAGTAGCTGTCTATTTTATATATGTCATAGTGTGTATATGTCAATCTCAATCTTCCAATTTATTCCTCTCCTCCTCCTTTCCTCTGTGGTAATCACAAATTTGATTTCTACATCTGTGACTCAACTTCTGTTTTGTAAATAGGTCCATTTGTACCACTTCTTTAGATTCTACATATAAGTGATGTCATATGATATTTGTCTTTGTCTGTCTGACTTAATTATTTCTTTTTGTTCTGGTTTGTTTTTTATTTCTTAACCAGTCTTCTTTCAAATGTGTAAATGCCCTGAGCTCCCTCCCACTCCAGATCTCTGGGTTTGTTATCCCTCTGGCTGGAACCCTTTAACTCAGCTCTTCCTTTGGCTGCTTCCTCACTATTTCAGCATCTGGTCATTTCTTCAGATATGCCTATGGAGACCACTCAATCTGTAACAGGCCCTGCCTTCCCACTTCCTTTTAAAAAATTTTACCTTGCTTTGTTTTCCTTACAGAACATGTCCATGGGATTTCCCAGGCAAGAATGCTGGAGTGGGTAGCCATTCCCTTCTCCAGGAGATCTTCCTGACCAAGGGATTGAACCTGGGTCTCCTGCATTGCAGGCAGATTCTTTATTGTCTGAGACACCAGGGAAGCCCCTTACAGAACACATGATTTTAAGTCGTCTTATTTATATCCTTGTTTAAATATCAACAGCTAGTTGATATTTATCCCATTAGCATGTAAGCTTCCAGAACACTTATAATGTCTCTCTTCAAACATCCTCGACCTTCAGACCTAGAAGAATAACAAGCATGTCATTGGTGATCCATAAAATTCTCTTGAATGAATGCAGCAGTATTGGACCCTTACCTCTCTAATATGCTGAAGTTGAAAGGTTATTTTCATGTTCTGTGTTCCATCTTCAAGTTTGTTCCCATGATTGGAATTTACACTGGCTGCTTCTGCTCCTTGGAATATTTTTGCACTAGATATCCACAAGGCTCACGTCTTCACCTTTTCCAAGAATTTGCTTAAATAAAATCTTCTCAGTGAGATGTTATCTGAGCACTTTTATTTGAAAGTGCAGGTCCCTTCCTACACCATCATTTCTGATTCATCTTTCCATGGTTTCCTTTCCCTTAGAGCATGTGTCATCGTCAAACGACTTAAGACAACATCCTTTATTTATTATGCTTTATTGGATGTCTTTGGTTGGTCCTTCCTCATCCTCTCTTCACCTTCCTTAATCTTCTTTTTTTTTAAAATTTTATTTTGCTTAACTTTACAATATTGTATTGCTTTTGCCATACATCAAGATGAATCACCCTAAACTTCTATGCTCTGTACCCTAAAGGACAATTTGCATGGACCTGAGCTCTTGACAGGTTCATCCTATACTGGCCAACCGACTTGACCCAGGTTCACTGTTCCTGTATGATGGCCCTCTCTCAATTCCATGTTTCTACAGTAGCTCCCTTCCTTAATAATAGATCTAGTGCTTATTGTCTGTTTTTCTGCTTTATCATGGAGCTCTATGAGAAAAAGCAGTTTGTTGTCTATTCACACGTCTCATGCATCCTGAACAGTGCTTAATGCATATAAATGTTCAACAAATATTTGCTGAATGTTTAGTGATCAGTGACTCTGGGCTCAACAAAATATTTAGCCCACTAATATTATTCCTTTTCTTCCCTTTTCCTATCCCCTATATTTTGACAATTATAGTGTTGTTATTTTTATTATCCTCCTGATTTCCTTCATAACTTTAAATAATATGATTAGGCTTTATTACTTATTCTATAAACTTTAGATCATGTCCTTTGATTTCCTACTGTATAAAATGAGAAGATTAGGGATGTTATCATCAGATCAGATCAGATCAGTCGCTCAGTCGTGTCCAACTCTTTGCGACCCCGTGAACTGCAGCACGCCAGGCCTCCCTATCCATCACCAGCTCTCGGAGGTCACTCAGACTCACATTCATTGAGTCAGTGATGCCATCCAGTCATCTCATTCTCTGTCGTCCCCTTTTCCTCCTGCCCCCAATCCCTCCCAGCATCAGAGTCTTCTCCAATGAGTCAACTCTTCGCATGAGGTGGCCAAAATACTGGAGTTTCAGCTTTAGCATCATTCCTTCCAAAGAAATCCCAGGTCTGATCTCCTTCAGAATGGACCGGTTGGATCTCCTTGCAGTCCAAGGGACTCTCAAGAGTCTTCTCCAACACCACAGTTCAAAAGCATCAATTCTTCAGCGCTCAGCCTTCTTCACAGTCCCCTCTACCTTTTCTTCCATCTGTCTCACCTTTCTATTTTATACTATTAAATTCAATATGCTTTGGTGGATTTTCTTGACCCTATTTTCCAATTTTTGTATTAAGTCTTCTATTTTAGGTACAATATTTTAAATTTCAAAGAGCCCTTTCTTAGATGGCTGTATCTGTTTCATAGTTTCATTTTCTTAAAAAATAACATAAAAACTATACTTCCAAGCAATTTCAACAATAAAACTGTCTCTCTTATTACAAAAGTCAATTAGTAAATTTTACTGCCTCCAATTTTTCTTCACTCATTTATTTTCTTTTGTCAGAAAAATTTGGAAGTTTATTTGGAGTTTATTACTTTTATTTTAAAAATACTTTAAAAAAGATTTAATCCAAGGTTAAGGCTACATATTTTATTCAAATAGTATTTTTGATATGCACAAGGAAATACTTATATGAGATTTCTGGATTTAATTCTATATTTTACTGTTTTCAGTGCTATTCCTCATAACAGTATATATTTTCAGAGTTTTAGTTATTTATGTTGCCTTTTTCCTATTTCTTTGAAAATAGTTCTTTTTTCCCAGAAAAATTATATACAGAGGTTATTATCTGAGTACTTGCATATTTTAGTGACTTTCTGTTGAATGTAAATGATAAGGTGGCTGGCTTTAGAATTCTTGGTCATGGTATTTTTCACTCAAAAGATCTTAGTTCTTTGTTCTTTGGCAATTAGAGTTGCTACAGCAATTGGGAGTTCAGTTCTCTATTTTTTTTCTTTGTAGCTGCCTAGATGCTGGCATCATTAATTCTTCAAGCTTAAAGTTAAAAAAATCACTGGCATAAATCTAAATGTTAGTTTCTATCATGAATATTCTTTTTAAATGATCTGTCCTACAAATTTGCAGATGTACATATAGGTGGGGAAATATTTCTTTTATGTGGTTGATTTTTGCTTTTTATAATATTGATTCTGATCTCACTGAAGCACTGACTATCCATATTTTAAATTACAAGCTATTCATAATCTAATTTCTTCATTCTGATTGCTTTTATAATTTTTAATTTTAGGAGAATTCTCAAGTTTGTGCTTTAATCCATTTGGACTGCTATAAAAGTACTGCAAACTGGGTGACAACAAAATTTGTTTCTCACATTTCTTAAAAAATTTTTTTTTTTTTTTGGCTGTGCTGGGTGTTTGTTGCTTTGCTTGGGCTTTCTCTAGTTGCAGCAAGCAGGGGTTACTCTTGGTTGTGGTGTGTGGGCTGCTCATTGCAGTGACTTCTCTTGTTGCAGAGCACTAGCTCTAGGCTTCAATAGTTGCAGCATGTGGGCTCAATAGTTGTGGCTTGCGGGCTCTAGAGCATAGGCTTAGGAGTCATGGCACAAGGGGTTAGTTGCTTTGTGGCTTGTGGAATCTTCCCAGATCAGGAATTGAACTGACGTCCCCTGTATTGGCAGGTGGATTCTTATCCACTCTGCCACCAGGGAAGTCCTTATTTTTCATATTTCTGAAGGCTGAGAAATTCAAAGTCATGGCATCAAGAGATTCAGTGTTTGATGAGAGCCTGCTGTAACCTCACATGGCAGAAGAGACAAGCTTACTTTCTGGAGTCTCCTTTATACGGGCACTGTTTTGCTCACATAACCTAGTCACCGCTCAAAGTTTCCATTTCCTCATATCATCATCTTGGTGGTCGGGATATCAGCATATGAATTTTGCAGGGACACAAACATTTAGATCATAGCAGTAAGTCTGTAATCTACAACAGAACATGGATTCTGTCCTTTATTGCTGCCAATGCCATCTTAAATCTTATCAGTTTCTCTCTGTTCTTTCCTTACAATGGCTTCTCAATTTTAATTGTTACCATCTTTTACCTTTTGCTTTATGTTTGGTTATTCTTCACTTTCATTGGAATTATAAAACCAATGCTTACTAGAATAAATAATTTTAAAAAATATGTTCTTTCTCTGCCTTGTGTGCTGTATTTTTCTCTTTCATGGTGCTACATTTATTTGTCAGATTTCATTGTTATTTTCTATTTATTCATCTTTCAGTAAGGAAAGGTCTATTATTTTGTGATATTTGTCCTAGTACAGTGTTTTCTTTTTAGGTTTCAGAACTAATAGAAATTATTACTATTCTCTTGAGGTATCTTATGCCAAAAAGTTGTGACACATCTTCTGTAGAGTGTGGGTTTCGTGGAATAACCTGGTCTGTTGGCAGTTCTAATGGGGACCTTCATCACTGCAAGTATTGTTCTCCTTTAGGGTTCTGGCAATGGCACCCCACGCCAGTACTCTTGCTTGGAACATCCCATGGACGGAGGAGCCTGATGGGCTGCAATCCATGGGGTCACTAAGGGTCAGACACGACTGAGCGACTTCACTTTGACTTTTCACTTTCATACATTGGAGAAGGAAATGGCAACCCACTCCAGTGTTCTTGCCTGGAGAATCCCAGGGACAGGGGAGCCTGGTGGGCTGCCGTCTTTGGGGTCGCACAGAGTCAGACACGACTGAAGTGACTTGGCATAGCATAGCATAGGGTTCTGGAACTGCTATACCAGTGGCTCTGTTAATACTGGAGGCAGTTGATTCTGCAAGTTTATGGGACAGATTAGGAAGCCTCATCCCTATCTTCTTCAATGCAGAAGATGTAGAAGTGGGTCTTTATCCTCCCCAGCCTTCTGACTGCTCTCTGGACACAGCAGCTTTCTCAGGAAGAGAAATTGGGAACTACCTTTGGGAATGTCTGTAAGAAATGTTGCAAGTAGACCAAAGCTCCCCACTATCCTTTCCATCTCTTGTTTCTCAGACTGATGCCTGTTTTCTTTATTGCCATGTTTGTTGCATGTTTGGAGAAGTTTTCAAACCTCCTATGAAACTTCTCCATAGTCAAACTCAGGGTCAGTCAGTCAATAAAATGTCACTTTCATAAAAGTGACTAGTTTCAAGAACAAGCTATAACTCAGAAGAAATGTACAATTTATAAATTGGGGTAAATAACAGTCCACTCCTCAAAATTTTGTTGGAAGAATCAAATGAGATTCACCAGGGCTGCACACAGTAAACTCTCAGGAAAATCTAGCTCTATTATCTATATTGGGTATTTTTTTTTTAAGATTTTTTTGATGTGACCATTTTTAAAGTCTTTATTGAATTTGTTACAATATTGCTTCTGGTTTATGTTTTGGATTTTTGGCCATGAAGCATGTGGGATCTTAGCTCCTTGACCGGGATTGAACCTATACCTACTACATTGGAAGACCAAGTCTTGACCACTGGGCCTCTATCAGTCTTCAAGCTAAGGAGTTGGTTCCCTGTTTTCCTCCAACATGACTAATTGATTATTTTTTTCAATTGATTTATTATATGATTATAAACACCTAGTTTTAAATATAATTTTATGGGCTTCAATCTCTTGTATTTCTTCTTATTATTGATGCTCAATGGAAAGAACATACCATGTACCTGAAAATATAAATCTAGAATAACCAATGTCAAAACTTAGTCTAGTAAAACTACTGGACTGTAAAGAGAAACAAAAAACTCCTTTGGATGTCTAAATAGAAGAGATGTTTAAGGAGAAAAGTTAGATTATCATCAGACTTTTCAATGGTGATCTTTCATACCTAAAGAAAATGCAGTAATGAAGATATTCAAGGAAAGAAAATGTGAGATAAGGATTTTAACAGAAACTGACTTTCATTTATAAAGGACACAAACTGTAATTAACATGCATGAACTAAAGAAATATTGTTTCCATGAGCTTTTCTTGAGGAATCTACTAGAGAATATTCTAGATGAAAATGAGTAGGGAGATATCAGTGATGAGCATTAAGTTACCTGTAGAAATAAGACTAAATGAGGATTAAAAGAGAGAATTGTATGTAACAGCTATATGCCCTGATAAGGTTAAAAAATTACTTAAAAAATGGGAGCAGGATGGAGTAAACATATGCAAAGGTTTTTAATTGGTTTAAGTGATTAAAATTGCTATATTAGTATCACTTTTTAAAGATTGTTGTTTGTATAATGTGGGATAGAGCAAAAAGGAATTCTGGGTTATTCTGGTTCTATCATGTTCTGTGCCTTGAGAATTAAGATTCTCAGTGCGGAAAAAATGCAGAAGTAATATAGGACTGGGTAAAGGAAATTTCTCTAGTATTTATTTAAAAAGGAAATATGAATATGTACTCATGAGGCATCTTATCTTAAAAATAATCTCCCTGCTTCTCTTTCCTTTTATCTCTATTTTAGTTCTTGTTACTGAACTCAGGTCCTGCTGTTCATTCTCAAAAATCAATGCCCAAGAAGCAGTGCTTGGAAAACAACTTTTGATTAGAATATTGCCAATCTGTGCAGATGGTGAACTCAGTGTCCCCCCCAAACTATCTCCGAAGATTCTGCTCAGCTGTGAAATTTTTTAAACGGAAAAAGGGAAGTAGTCTCAGTTAATCATTGAGATGGGGGTCAGAGTCATCACCATCGCTCACTGGGTGCAGGCTTGTTGACTTCTTGTGATCTTTCCTCAGAGGTTATCTTTTGCATGCAGCGTGCTTGTGAGATTACCGAAGGGAAAGCTAGGAAAGAGATATGGTCATCTGTAAAGTACTGGTGTTTCATTTTTGCTTCTTTGATATATTGAAAGAACCAATAGTTTAGGGAAGATACTGTGTAATCAGAAGATACGAAAGGTGTACTAGGGCCAGAGACGAATAGAGAATAGGGGTGCCTGATTTAAGGTTCCTGTCAAAACAAAGGGAACTTCTGCAGAGAGCTCCATCCTGGAAAGAGGTCTTATAAATCCCTACTTGTCAGAAAATCATTCCATTTCTATTAGATTATGGATGAAGCTTCGTCTTCTGTAACTTCTTCATGCTGACATAGGGTGTCATGTTCTTAGAGTGGAAGATTTTGACGTGTCTGTACTAGCTCTTTGTTGACAGTTGTACTTGCCTGTTCATATATATGGGCAGAACAATCTTCAATTATTTTGATGCTTGAAAAGTAAGTATAGACTATTATGAACAACAGTGTTAATCCCATTCTCGTTTTAAATTTATTTTTCTTACCCATACTTAAATTAGGTACTCTAGTGCAATATTGAATAAATAGTAGTAGGTATAGCAATCGAGTTTTATTCTTAGTTATGAATCCCTATAGTATCATTATAGATTTTTTTTTAATCAGGTGAGGCAGTTTACTTATTTTTAGTTTGCTAATGGCTTAAAATTTTTTTAAAAATCAGTGTTGAATTTTATCAAATCCATTTTATGTAAATCATGTATTCACTGCTTTCACGTTTTTGAAATAGAAAACCACATCAATCCTATTCTCTTAAGGCCAGGTTTTGGAACTGTGCTAGTCACAGACTCAGTACTGCTCAAAATGGAACAGTTTGTCATGGCTGCAGTCTGGTCATCAATCAGTTAGCTTTTCCCCTCTTATGGTAGTTATAGTACCTGTAAAACAACTCAGGAATGTACATCAGACATGGGATCTTTGAATCTATTGTCCTAATCATTAGCTACTTGAGCTTGCTTTTTTGTGACTCAGGAAGGCCCAGGAGACCAGCTTTTCTGGTAGGGGACATCAAGGGGGCTTTGTACTTCATGGGGGGATGGTGTCCCACAAGGCACCACTTCTCAGTTCCACTCTGTCCTCTGAAAAGGCCCATAAAACAATGTTCAGCCCAGTCTTAGTGAATATCCCTAACTTACCTTGATTGTTGTCTCGAAACACTGTTTTCCACTGAATTGTCTGTTTCTAGGTGGAAACAGGAAATAAACAAGATAAGACTGGAACATCTTGTCATCAGATCAGATCAGATCAGTCGCTCAGTCGTGTCCGACTCTTTGAGACCCCATGAATCGCAGCACACCAGGCCTCCCTGTCCATCACCAACTCCTGGAGGTCACTCAGACTCACATCCATCGAGTCAGTGATGCCATCCAGCCATCTCATCCTCTGTCGTCCCCTTCTCCTCCCGCCCCCAATCCCTCCCAGCATCAGAGTCTTTTCCAATGAGTCAACTCTTCGCATGAGGTGGCCAAAGTACTGGAGTTTCAGCTTTAGCATCATTCCTTCCAAAGAAACCCCAGGGCTGATCTCCTTCAGAATGGACTGGTTGGATCTCCTTGCAGTCCAAGGGACTCTCAAGAGTCCTCTCCAACACCACAGTTCAAAAGCATCAATTCTTTGGCACTCAGCCTTCTTCACAGTCCAGCTCTCACGTCCATACATGACCACAGGAAAGACCATAGCCTTGACTAGGCGAACCTTTGTTGGCAAAGTAATGTCTCTGCTTTTGAATATGCCATCTAGGTTGGTCATAACTTTCCTTCCAAGGAGTAAGCGTCTTTTAATTTCATGGCTGCAGTCACCACCTGCAGTGATTTTGGAGCCCAGAAAAATAAAGTCTGACACTGTTTCCACTGTTTCCCTATCTATTTCCCATGTAGTGATGGGACCAGATGCCATGATCTTCGTTTTCTGAATGTTGAGCTTTAAGCCAACCTTTTCACTCTCCACTTTCACTTTCATCAAGAGGCTTTGTAGTTCCTCTTCACTTTCTGCCATAAGGGTGGTGTCATCCGCATGTCTGAGGTTATTGATATTTCTCCCAGCAATCTTGATTCCAACTTGTGTTTCTTCCAGTCCAGCGTTTCTCATGATGTACTCTGCATATAAGTTAAATAAACAGGGTGACAATATACAGCCTTGACGGACTCCTTTTCCTATTTGGAACCAGTCTGTTTGTTCCATGTCCAGTTCTAACTGTTGCTTCCTGACCTGCACACAGATTTCTCAAGAGGCAGATCAGGTGGTCTGGTATTCCCATCTCTTTCAGAATTTTCCACAGTTTATTGTGATCTACACAGTCAAAGACTTTGGCATAGTCAATAAAACAGAAATAGATGTTTTTCTGGAACTCTCTTGCTTTTTCCATGATTCAGCGGATGTTGGCAATTTGATCTCTGGTTCCTCTGCCTTTTCTAAAACCAGCTTGAACATCAGGAAGTTCACGGTTCACATATTGCTGAAGCCTGGCTTGGAGAATTTTAAGCATTACTTTACTAGCGTGTGAGATGAGTGCAATTGTGCGGTAGTTTGAGCATTCTTTGGCATTGCCTTTCTTTGGATAACAAACAAGCTATTGAAGACACTAGATTCATATAAAAATGACCCAGGAACAAAATTGCAGAGTCTTCTGCTGCCAAATTTGGTCCAATATGTCCACAGTTTCTTCAGCATTTTATTAGGAAAGTATTCATAGATACAGCAATGTATATACACCTTTCCTTCTATCCCTAGATTCTACTGTTAATCTTTTACTCTACTGGTTTTATCACACATCTATCCAGCTACCCAGGCCCCTTTCCATTTTAATGTATCATATTTTAGATGCATTTCAAAGTAAATTGTAGCTATTAGTAACCTTCTAAATACTCCAGTATTAAAATCAGATCAGATCATATCAGATCAGTCGCTCAGTCGTGTCCGACTCTTTGCGACCCGATGAACCGCAGCACGCCAGGCCTCCCTGTCCATCACCAGCTCCCGGAGGTCACCCAGACTCATACCCATCGAGTCAGTGATGCCATCCAGCCATCTCATCCTCTGTCGTCCCCTTCTCCTCCTGCCCTCAATCCCTCCCAGCATCAGAGTCTTCTCCAATGAGTCAACCCTTCGCATGAGGTGGCCAAAATACTGGAGTTTCAGCTTTAGCATCATTCCTTCTAAAGAAATTCCAGGATTGATCTCCTTCAGAATGGACTGGTTGGATCTTCTTGCAGTCCAAGGGACTCTCAAGAGTCTTCTCCAACATCATACTTCAAAAGCATCAATTCTTCGGCGCTCAGCCTTCGTCACAGTCCAGCTCTCACATCCATACATGACCACAGGAAAGACCATAGCCTTGATTAGGCGAACCTTTGTTGGTAAAGTAATGTCTCTGCTTTTGAATATGCTATCTAGGTTGGTCATAACTTTCCTTCCAAGGAGTAAGCGTCTTTTAATTTCATGACTGCAGTCACCATCTGCAGTGATTTTGGAGCCCAGAAAAACAAAGTCTGACACTGTTTCCACTGTTTCCCCATCTATTTCCCATGCAGTGATGGGACCAGATGCCATGATCTTCGTTTTCTGAATGTTGAGCTTTAAGCCAACCTTTTCACTCTCCACTTTCACTTTCATCAAGAGGCTTTTTAGCCCCTCTTCACTTTCTGCCATAAGAGTTGTGTCATCTGCATATCTGAGGTTATTGATATTTCTCCCAGCAATCTTGATTCCAACTTGTGTTTCTTCCAGTCCAGCATTTCTCATGATGTACTCTGCATATAAGTTAAATAAACATGGTGACAATATGCAGCCTTGACGTACTCCTTTTCCTATTTGGAACCAGTCTGTTGTTCCATGACCAGTTCTAACTGTTGCTTCCTGACCTGCATACAGATTTCTCAAGAGGCAGATCAGGTGGTCTGGTATTCCCATCTCTTTCAGAATTTTCCATAGTTTATTGTGATCTACACAGTCAAAGGCTTTGGCATAGTCAATAAAGCAGAAATAGATGTTTTTCTGGAACTCTCTTGCTTTGTCCATGATCCAGCGGATGTTGGCAATTTGATCTCTGGTTCCTCTGCCTTTTCTAAAACCAGCTTGAACATCAGGAAGTTCACGGTTCACATATTGCTGAAGCCTGGCTTGGAGAATTTTGAGCATTACTTTACTAGAGTGTGAGATGAGTGCAATTGTGCGGTAGTTTGAGCATTCTTTGGCATTGCCTTTCTTTGGGATTGGGATGAAAACTGACCTTTTCCAATCTTGTGGCCACTGCTGAGTTTTCCAAATTTGCTGGCATATTGAGTGTAGCACTTTCACAGCATCATCTTTCAGGACTTGGAATAGCTCCACTGGAATTCCATCACCTCCACTAGCTTTGTTCGTAGTGATGCTTTCTAAGGCCCATTTGACTTCACATTCCAAGATGTCTGGCTCTAGGTCAGTGATCACATCATCATGATTATCTGGGTCTTGAAACTCTTTTTTGTACAGTTCTTCTGTGTATTCCTGCCACCTCTTCTTAATATCTTCTGCTTCTGTTAGGTCCACACCATCTCTGTCCTTTATCGTGCCCATCTTTGCATGAAATGTTCCTTTGGTATCTCTGATTTTCTTGAAGAGATCCCTAGTCTTTCCCATTCTGTTGTTTTCCTCTATTTCTTTGCATTGATCACTGAAGAAGGCTTTCTTATCTCTTCTTGCTATTCTTTGGAACTCTGCATTCAGATGCTTATATCTTTCCTTTTCTCCTTTGCTTTTTGCTTTTCTTCTTTTCACAGCTATTTGTAAGGCCTCCCAGACAGCCATTTTGCTTTTTGCATTTCTTTTCCATGGGGATTGTCTTGATCCCTGTCTCCTGTACAATGTCACGAACCTCATTCCATAGTTCATCAAGCACTCTATCTATCAGATCTAGGCCCTTAAATCTATTTCTCACTTCCACTGTATAATCATAAGGGATTTGATTTAGGTCATACCTGAATGATCTAGTAGTTTTCCCTACTTTCTTCAATTTCAGTCTGAATTTGGCAATAAGGAGTTCATGGTCTGAGCCACAGTCAGCTCCTGGTCTTGTTTTTGCTGACTGTATAGAGCTTCTCTATCTTTGGCTGCAAAGAATATAATCGATCTGATATCGGTGTTGACCGTCTGGTGATGTCCATGTATAGAGTCTTCTCTTGTGTTGTTGGAAGAGGGTATTTGCTATGACCAGTGCATTTTCTTGGCAAACCTCTGTTAGTCTTTGCCCTGCTTCATTCCATATTCCAAGGCCAAATGTGCCTGTTACTCCAGGTGTTTCTTGACTTCCTACTTTTGCATTCCAGTCCCCTATAATGAAAAGGACATCTTTTTTGGGTGTTAGTTCTAAAATACCCACTTTTAAAATGTAAATCTGGAAATCAAACACAAAGGTGACCCTGGTGACAGGCTAAGAGCACTGAGGTAGAGCTAAAAAGCAAAGAAAAAGGAAATCTAACAAAGACAGAAATTAAAGGCAGCTGGAAAGAAGTTCTTAATTTTGACAGTTTAGTCTGGGGCCATTCATGGGTGGATGGATTTTTTGCTCTTCCAATCTAAGCCCTTCATTTTCACACATTTCTCCCTCTGCTGTCTGTGACTTTAATGCTTTTGGTTCTTTTGCATAATTAAGCAGGAAGTTCTCCATATTGCATTTTCACCTAGGGTAAAGTAGCTGCTTTTAGGTTAGGCTTTGAGCTTATAAAAGTGGAAGGAAAAATAACTAAGTTATTCATTGAGACCCCTTATGTTCCCTTAGGGATGTAGAAGTCACCAACTTCATCTTCTGCAGTCCAGAAACTTAGCATCACTTGGAGCCCATTGAGCTTATTGCCTTTTCACCGAAGAAACTTGGAACGTGCTGCTACCCCTGCCTGGGGTCAAGGAAAAATTAATCAATTGATCTAAGAAAGAAATGGAAAATTTTCTTCAAGCCAAATTGTGGATTAGAATCCAGGAATAGCCACTCAATAAGCTCTGAGAACTGTTTCCCCCTGTTTAAGGTAAAAAAGCTCAGTTGTATAAGTTGAGACAAATGACTTAGATAGTTTGCACAACCAAGGTTTGTAGGTACAAAGTGGAGGTCATCATGGCCTCTTATCAGATCAGGAAGGAATGCCATTTTTGAAGGAGCTGTCTTGTTGGTGCTAGGAGAATATTGCTATTTCTGATTGAGCAGGTATTTCTGCCCATGGCGAGCGAGGTTTGGTTGATGAGATTTTACACAATGACCAGTAGAGGGGATAAAAAGGGGAGAGACAATTCTTTATGTCTAATTTTTTTTCTTGTCTTGTCATAAAATGTGAATTTTATTTCACATTGGAAAGCCCCTCTCCCAAAGTGGGTACATTTGTACAAAACTATGTATATATCAGTTATATATATTGTGCATTATGGTGGTTTAGCCCTTAAGTCGTATCAGATTCTTTGTGACCTCATGGACTGTAACCACCAAGCTCCTCTGTCCATGAGATTTTCCAGGCAAGAATACTGGACTGGGTTGCCATTTCTTTCTCAGGGGATCTTCCCCACCCAGGGATTGAACTTGGGTCTCCTGCACTACAGGCAGATTCTTTACCAACTAAGCCACCAGGGAAGCCACAAGGAGAATTATAAGTAACTTCAAATTGAAGTTTATTTGCAATGGTTTACAAGAGATTAAAATATGCATTATATATACAAATTTTTATATATAATATTCTCTATATATGTTCTCATGTTTAAATACAATACACATATGTATATTTATTTACATACATGCACACATTCACCACATGAATCAACTGTCTGTGTACTTAAGCTATTTTCCATAACAGCAATAACTCAGGAGAGACAGCAGTCAATTCATTCTTATATATCTCCTTACAGATGTAGGTTCTTCCATTTTCATTGTTGCTTTGATCAAATGGGAAAATGATTTTGGGAAAATGCTTTCTTAAGAACTCGGTGAAAAGCCAGACAGAATGCTGAAACACTGGTATTAACCACAGTATAGAGGAAGTTTCAATTTATAAGGGACATCTAAAATTGTAAGGCTAAATTATGTATTATAATCTATGGACCTGCCTGTGTATATCAGTCATGACTGAAATCTTTCATTAAGAGCTAGGCATCAGCTTCTGGAGAACAATAGGCTTCTGGCACTTTAAAAAGCTTGAACATACTTATTATTGAAGATAAAGATATTATCTACCATGATAGAAGCTGTGGAGTTACTCTTAAACTTTTTATCATTATTGGCATTCACTCATGGGGTACAGAATATTTTGACTTCACCATTTTAATGCAAACATTTTAGTCGCCATTATGATGCAGATAAAATTCTAAGGCAGTAGTAAATGATATTAAATCAATTTAATTTTGTGTCTGCTTTTTTAAAAGAGCAGTTAAACCATTTCCAATTTTCATTTTAGAAAGTTAATTTTATCAAAATCAATTCTTTTCAATTTAAATTTTAAGATGAATGTTTGGTTCATCAATCACATATAAGCTATCCAGGTTTTTTTGCCACTGGGGGATTTCTTTGGTGAGAATAATTCCCTCTAAGTCCAATACTCTTTTGTCAATTTTTATGGCTTTAAATGCATCAAAAATATACCATTCTTTGATCAATTTTACTCAGTTTTCTTAATTCAACTTTAATACATTTATTTTGTGTTTGTGTCTCTTGTAATGCTTGCCATGAATTAGGTATGAGATTGACTTATAGCTAGGTGTATATTAGCAATTTAAGACAAAACTGGGAGTGATTTTGTGATGGAGAGGGAGAAAAACACACACAAAGAGATATGAGGGAGAGGTGTGGGAAGAAAAAAGAGGGCAACAGTAAGAGCAGAGGAGGAGAAAAAGGGAGATACGAAAGAAATTATTTTGGTGCATTGAGTGCTAAGCCACAGATATGAATGTGATACACATGGAGAGTAAGCTATTCAAAATATCCTTGGGGTGTTTTACATGCTTTACCTGTCAATGCAAATCATTTTTGTAAAGACATTTTTGGACAAAGCTTCTTCATTCACAGAAGCTTGGAATCAAGGTTTGCCCTTCTTGGTTTAGGAGCAAATTTATTTCCCTGGTGTGGAATCCTTTTCTGTTCCCAAGAGACAGGAGAAAAAACAACACTGCATTATAAGTAACTCAGGAAAAAAAGTAAACATTTTAATCACTTGAAACCATTGCAAATAAGTCTTAATTTTAAGTTGCTTTTAATTCTCCTTGGGGCTTGCTGGGTGGCTTAGTGATAAAGAATCCGCCTGCAATGCAGGAGATGTGGGTTTGATCCCTGTGTCAGGAAGATATCCTGGAGAAGGGCATGGCAACCCATTCCAGTATTCTTGCCTGGAAAATCCCATGGACAGAGGAGTCTGGTGGGCTATAGTCCATGGGGTCTCAAAGAGTCTGACATGACCTAGAAATTAAACAACAACATAATTCTCCTTACTTTTTTTGATGGGGGGAGAGAGGATAGAAGAAATATCTTTAAGCTCTGTAGCATATTTTATGGGTGGGGCACTTTCAAATGCCCCCCTTTCCCCTTCCCTTTTTTACTGGGCTCACCTGCATTTTTGCTAGAAAATCATCTGAAATCTTATGGTGTGTTGAAAATATCATGTCACCATCTGGACCTAAGGTAAGTGGTTTCTCCCTTCCAGGTTCTAACTTCCTCATGTGTGCAAAAGGGATTTAAACTGTGAGGTTTTCTAGGTCTGGTATTACGAGTTTGCTGTCTTTGGGATGTTTATATACACCCCTTTGGACATTTTGTAAATGATGAGAGAGCAGTACCAACACAGCTTTGCTCTTCTGCATACAATCTGGTGACTGGAATGCTTTCCCTATTGAGCAGCTGCCAGACTTTTCTTCCATTATTGACCCCAGCTTGTGTTAGGTCAGGGGCAGGGACTTGGCTCAGGCTGATCCTGGTTAATGGGAACCCAGTGTAATTACATTAGCTCAGTAGGGAGTTTTGAAAATTACATTAGCTCATCCAACAAAAGTGAATCTGCCAATAATTTATATGATGGATTTGCAATTAGAATATAGAGGTCTTTCTTCTTCTTCTCTGTGTCTTTTAAATAAAGAAACAAAAAGAAAAACCACCTCAAAGAAATGAAGATTTCAAAGCATCTTACAGGTTATGTTTTAATAAAATTTCATTCTTTAGCTATTAGTTTGTGTCCCTAAGTGAAGGATACTTTACAATGATTTTTAATTAGTTGTTTTGTATAATCGACTATGAGTTTTTGGTAAAGATCACAAATAAATAAGCTTGAATAGTTATTAAAAAATTTGTCAGAGCGAAAGACTTCAGGAATACTGCTTTGACAAAAAGTTCAGAGGAATATTTCATTCCTAGGTCTTTATAATACAATTGTTTGAAAAGTACAATAATTGAGATTGTGTGAAGTGCTTAGCACCTAGATTTGGGAGCCTTTAACTCTGTCTTTGGGAGAAGGCAATGGCACCTCACTCCAGTACTCTTGCCTGGAAAATCTCATGGATGGAGGAGCCTGATGAGCTGCAGTCCATGGGGTCGCTAAGAGTCGGACACGACTGAATGACTTCCCTTTCACTTTTCACTTTCATGCATTGGAGAAGGAAATGGCAACCCACTCCAGTGTTCTTGCCTGGAGAATCCCAGGGACAGGGGAGCCTGGTGGGCTGCCATCTATGGGGTCTCACAGAGTCAGACACGACTGAAGCAACTTAGCAGCAGCAACTCTGTCTTTGAATAGGGAAGTGGTAAGTGAAAGTGAAAGTCGCTCAGTCATGTCGGACTCTTTGAGACACTGTGGACTATACAGTCCATGGAATTCTCCAGGCCAGAATACTGAAGCAGGTAGCCTTTCCCTTCTCCAAGGGATCTTCCCAACCCAGGGATCAAACCCAGGTCTCCTACATTGCAGGTGGATTCTTTATCATCTGAGCCACAAGGGAAGTCCAGGGAAGTGGTAAAGATAGACCAAAAAGGTAAGTAGGTATTTATTTGCATAGTCGGATTTGCCTAGGTAGCAACCATGAATCAAGTATGAATTTTACGTCAAATATGGTGCTAAATGTTTTACATGCATTATATTAGGAACCTACGGAATCTGCATTATTTATATTTCACTTAATAGGTGAAAAACTGAACTTCACATTCTTTAAGCAGCTTGCCCATGTTTCATAACTAATAGATTGAGCAAAACTTCAGAGCCTCGAGCATTGTTCTCAACTCAAGCCTTAGATAGAAAAATCACCTATGAGCTCAAAAATAACATCCACATCAACAACAGCAATAACAATTAAGACACTGAATCAGAATCCTTGGGAGAGGGGCCATTTTAAAAAGGACATTTAAGAAATTGCACAGGTAATTCTGATGCAGCCAGTACTGAGACGTGTCATTGAGGGTCAGTATGGGCATTGTGGGCAGGTCCTAGTTTTGTAAGCCAGAAACAAAAACACAAATACAGTATACTAACGCATATATATGAAATTTAGAAAGATGGTAAAAATAACCCTATTTACGAGACAGCAAAAGAGACACTGATGTATAGAACAGACTTTTGGACTCTGGGACCGGGAGAGGGTGGGATGATTGGGGAGAATAGCATTGAAATATGTATAATATTATATCTGAAATGTATTAATTGTTCAAACTAATCACTGTCATGTTACAATTTGTTCATATTAGATGTTTGTAATGTTTCTGATAATCAATAAAAGAGATTCTTGATACCTAAAAAAAAAAAAAAAAAAGAAAGAAAAAATCCTAGCGTGTTGCTAGCAATGGTAAAACAAGGGAGCTTTCAGGGGCCTTCAAGGAGATATGGCATACTTGTCTGCTTGTGGTAAACAATTATCAGTGATGTATATGTAAACTAAAAGTCACTGCCCTCAGAAGACTTGGCAAACACCTTTCACCCTAGATTTACTGGAAGAATTGGAGTTACCTTCCTTTTTCCATCAAGAAGAAAGATAAGGTACTGAAACTAGAACACCGAAATTCCATGAAAGGAGAGAGAGGCTCTTTCCAAGTACTGGGAAGCTGCGACCGGCGCACTAAGCACTGCCGAGAGGAGCTACCCCACGTCCCAGGTCAGGGGCAGAAGCCGGGAGGACCCCATGCCCAAAGGGCGGTGGCCAAGAGGAGTTACCCCATGTCCGTGGTCGGGCCAGCGGCTGAGAGTGCCAGACTGCGATGGCGCAGGAACTGCCAAGAGGAGCTACTCCACGTCCGAGGTCAGGGGCCGTGGCCAGGAGGAGGTACCCCATGCCCCCACGCCCAAGGCCAGGAGCAGCCGCCTGGAGGAGCAACCGCATGCCGGAGGAGCCGTGGATGCGTGGGTTCAGGAGGGCCTAGAGGAGCTATCCCACATTGAAGGTCAAGAAGGGTGGTGGTGAGGAGATAGGCCTCATCCAAGGTAAGGAGCAGCGGCTGCGCTTTGTTAGAGCAGCCGTGAAGAGATACCCCACGCCCAAGGTAAGAGAAAGCCAAGTAAGATGGTAGGTGTTGCAAGAGGGCATCAGAGGACAGACACACTGAAACCATACTCACAGAAAACTAGTCAATCTAATCACACTAGGACCACAGCCTTGTCTAACTCAATGAAACTAAGCCATGCCCGTGGGGGACCCAAGATGGGCGGGTCATGGTGGAGAGATCAGACAGAATGTGGTCCACTGGAGAAGGGAATGACAAACCACTTCAGTATTCTTGCCTTGAGAACACCATGAATAGTATGAAAAGGCAAAATGATAGGATACTAAAAGAGAAACTCCCCAGGTCAGTAGGTGCCTAATATGCTACTGGAGATCAGTGGAGAAATAACTCCAAAAAGAATGAAGGGTTGGAACCAAAGCAAAAAGAATACCCAGCTGTGGATGTGACTGGTGAGACAAGCAAGGTCCGATGCTGTAAAGAGCAATATTTCATAGGAACCTGGAATGTAAGGTCCATGAATCAAGGCAAGTTGGAAGTGGTCAAACAAGAGATGGCAAGAGTGAACGTCGACATTCTAGGAGTCAGCAAACTGGTGGACTGGAATGGGTGAATTTAACGCAGATGATCATTATATCTACTACTGCGGGCAGGAATCCCTCAGAAAAATGGAGTAGCCATCATGGTCAACAAAACAGTCCGAAATGCAGTACTTGGATGCAATCTCAAAAATGACAGAATGATCTCTGTTCGTTTCCAAGGCAAACCATTCAATATCACAGTAATCCAAGTCTATGCCTCAACCAGTAACTCTGAAGAAGCTGAAGTTGAACGGTTCTATGAAGACTTACAAGACCTTTTAGAACTAACACCCAAAAAAGATGTCCTGCTCATTATAGGGGACTGGAATGCAAAGGTAGGAAGTCAAGAAACACCTGGAGTAACAGGCAAATTTGGCCTTGGAATACAGAATTAAGCAGGGCAAAGATTAATAGAGTTTTGCCAAGAAAATGCACTGGTCATAACAAACACCCTCTTCCAGAAACACAAGAGAAGACTCTACACAAGGACATCACCAGATGGTCAACACTGAAATCAGATTGATTATATTCTCTGCAGCCAAAGATGGAGAAGCTCTATACAGTAAACAAAAAGAAGACCAGGAGCTGACTGTGGCTCAGATCATGAACTCCTTATTGCCAAATTCAGACTTAAATTGAAGAAAGTAGGAAAACCACTAGACCATTCAGGTATGACCTAAATCAAATCCCTTATGATTATACAGTGGAAGTGAGAAATAGATTTAAGGGCCTAGATCTGATAGATAGAGTGCCTGATGAACTATGGAATGAGGTTCGTGACATTGTACAGGAGACAGGGATCAAGACCATCCCCATGGAAAAGAAATGCAAAAATGCAAAATGGCTGTCTGCGGAGGTCTTACAAATAGCTGTGAAAAGAAGAGAAGCAAAAAGCAAAGGAGAAAAGGAAAGATATAAGCATCTGAATGCAGAGTTCCAAAGAATAGCAAGAAGAGATAAGAAAGCCTTCTTCAGCAAACAATGCAAGGAAATAGAGGAAAACAACAGAATGGGAAAGACTAGAGATCTCTTCAAGAAAATTAGAGATACTAAGGGAACGTTTCATGCAAAGATAGGCTCGATAAAGGACAGAAACGGTGTGGACCTAACAGAAGCAGAAGATATTAAGAAGAGGTGGCAAGAATACACAGAAGAACTGTACAAAAAAGAGCTTCACGACCCAGATAATCATGATGGTGTGATCACTGACCTAGAGCCAGACGTCCTGGAATGTGAAGTCAAGTGAGCCTTAGAAAGCATCACTACGAACAAAGCTAGTGGAGGTGATGGAATTCCAGTGGAGCTATTCCAACTCCTGAAAGATGATGCTGTGAAAGTGCTGCACTCAATATGCCAGCAAATTTGGAAAACTCAGCAGTGGCCACAGGACTGGAAAAGGTCAGTTTTCATTCCAATCCCAAAGAAAGGCAATGCCAAAGAATGCTCAAACTAGTGCACAATTGCACTCATCTCACATGCTAGTAAAGTAATGCTCAAAATTCTCCAAGCCAGGCTTCAGCAATATGTGAACCATGAACTTCCTGATGTTCAAGCTAGTTTTAGAAAAGGCAGAGGAACCAGAGATCAAATTGCCAACATCTGCTGGATCATGGAAAAAGCAAGAGAGTTCCAGAAAAGCATCTGCTAAGTCACTTCAGTCGTGTCCGACTCTGTGCGACCCCATAGACGGAAGCTCACCAGGCTCCCCTGTCCCTGGGATTCTCCAGGCAAGAACACTGGAGTGGGTTGCCATTTCCTTCTCCAATGCATGAAAGTGAAGTCGCTCAGTCGTGTCCGACTCTTAGCGACCCCACGGACTGGAGCCTACCAGGCTCCTCCGTCCATGGGATTTTCCAGGCAAAAGTACTGGGGTGGGGTGCCATTGCCTTCTCCGAGAAAAGCATCTATTTCTGCTCTATTGACTATGCCAAAGCCTTTGACTGTATGGATCACAATAAACTGTGGAAAATTCTGAAAGAGACGGGAATACCAGACCACCTCATCTGCCTCTTGAGAAATTTGTATGCAGGTCAGGAAACAATAGTTAGAACTGGACATGGAGCAACAGACTGGTTGCAAATAGGAAAAGGAGTCCGTCAAGGCTGTATATTGTCACCCTGCTTATTTAACTTATATGCAGAGTACATCATGAGAAATGCTGAACTGGAAGAAACATAAGTTGGAATCAAGATTGCTGGGAGAAATCTCAATAACCTCAGATATGCAGATGACACCACCCTTATGGCAGAAAGTGAAGAGAAACTAAAAAGCCTCTTGATGAAGGTGAAAGTGGAGAGTGAAAAAGTTGGCTTAAAGCTCACCATTCAGAAAACGAAGATCATGGCATCTGGTCCCATCACTACATGGGAAATAGATAGGGAAACATTGGAAACAGTGTCAGACTTTATTTTTGGGGGCTCCAAAATCACTGCAGATGTTGACTGCAGCCATGAAATTAAAAGACGCTTACTCCTTGGAAGGAAAGTTATGACCAACCTAGATAGCATATTCAAAAGCAGAGACATTACTTTGCCAACAAAGGTCCGTCTAGTCAAGGCTATGGTTTTTCCTGTGGTCATGTATGGATGTGAGAGCTGGACTGTGAAGAAGGCTGAGCATCGAAGAATTGATGCTTTTGAACTGTGGTGTTGGAGAAGACTCTTGAGAGTCCCTTGGACTGCAAGGAGATCCAACCAGTCCATTCTGAAGGAGATCAGCCCTGGGGTTTCTTTGGAAGGAATGATGCTAAAGCTGAAACTCCAGTACTTTAGCCACCTCATGCGAAGAGTTGACTCATTGGAGAAGACTCTGATGCTGGGAGGGATTGGGGGCAGGAGGAGAAGGGGACGACAGAGGATGAGATGGCTGGATGGCATCACTGACTCGATGGACGTGAGTCTGAGTGACCTCCGGGAGTTGGTGATGGACAGGGAGGCCTGGGGTGCTGCAATTCATGGGGTTGCAAAGAGTCGGACACAACTGAGCGACTGAACTGAGCTGAACTGAACTGAGGGAAGAGAAAATAACATAGGCTCTGAAAAAATGTGCAATTGTAAATGGAGCAAGATGCTGGAGGCAGCATGATGTAGCTAGAGAAATTGGATTGAGATGCTGCATCTTGTTGGTCTCAGGAGACACAGACATCGACCCCTGAGGATGAGGGTTGTATCTAATTCTGTGCATACGCTAGAAGAGGAGCATGAAAGAACTGGATGATGTTTTGAAAGAGTTAAAGGAGGTTTAAGAAATTAAAAAAAAACCTCATTTTATAAATTTTCTGAAGGAATTTGGATTGTCCCTTATCTCAGAATGGGGAACAGCAGATTTAGATGGGTGACTTCTAAAATCTTTAAAAATATTCAAAGATACCACGTGGAGGATGGAGCTGGTAAATTCTGACTTACTCCAAGGAGCACAGCTGAAACCAATGAAGTAGAAGTCAGGAGGAGACACAGTTTATTTGAATATAAGAAAATATTCTCTAACAGCCAGAAATAGCCAGCTTGGTTATGAGATACATGTGGGCAGGCAGGGCTGGACAATTGTATTATTATTGAAGCTACTGAGTACCTTTGAACATTGATTGTACTGGTAGATCGATAGCATTTACTGTCTCCTCTAACATGTTCTGTAACCTCTGACAAGCCCTGGAAGAGGAATGCTCAGTCCCAGGTAGTCCAAGCATGTGTTCTTGTCTTATGTTGTTCCTCATGGCTCATACATATATAGAGAAAATAACAAAATTATTGGGTTGGCCAAAAAATTCATTTGTCCAACCCTTTGTGATCCCATTAACTGCAGTATGCCAGGTCTCCCTGTCCATCACCAACTCTTGGAGTTTTACCCAATCTCATGTCCATTGAGTTAGTGTTGCCATCCAACCATCTCATCCTCTGTTTTCCACTGATGAAATCGTTGAATGGCATCACTGACTTGATGGACATGAGTTTGAGCAAGCTCTGGCAGTTGATGATAGACAGGAAGGCCTGGCACATTGCCGTCCATGGAGTCACAAAGAATCGGACATGACTGAGCAACTGAACTGAGCTGATCCAGAATAAAAAACTAAAAATCAATAAAACAACAACAACCAAAAAATAAAAACAACAGCACTAACTTCAAAACTGGATTAAAAAAGGTATTTCTTCAAGGAAGATATACAAATGACCAATAAGCACAAGAAAATATGCTCCTACGCTCCACACTGGTAGTCATTCAAGAAAATGAAAATCAAAACTGCAATTAGATGCCACTTCACAGCCATTAGGATATCTGTAATCAAAAATAATATATTATAAATTAATAACAAGTATAGGTATGGATAGTGTTGACAGTTACACAACACTGTGAATGTATTGAATTATACACCTATGAATGGTTAAAATGATATACGCTAGGTATATTTTACCACAATAATAAGATTGTTTAGAAAGAAAGACACATAACAGAGTGATGATAATAGATGCAACTTATTGAAGAGGATGATAAATTATGCCAGACACCATGCTCTTAAAAAAGAATAAGGGGAATTCCTGGTGGTCCAGTGATTAGGACTCCATGTGCTCACTGCCAAAGCCCATCCCCCTGCCCCAGTTCAATTCCTGGTTGGGGAACTAAGATCCCATAAGACATGTGGCAAAAAAAAAAAAAAAAGGAAAGAAAACAAAAAGAAAGAAAAAAATAGCAAAATATCTTAAGGCAGGACTTCAAAGACATTCTGGGGTCATTTGAATTATATAGCTCTATTTTTCAGACTGTTGCTAACATAATTGGTTCAGACAATTTGTCTCTATACAATGTTTGCAATCTTGGTCCAAAGCACTTTTGGGCTGTTTGAGAGAGAATACCAAGAATAATAAGGGTAGTGACTACAGTAATAAAATTTTAAGGATATAAATATATAATGTAATTATGTAATTTTAAACTTGAAGAACTGGCTGTGGCATTCATATTTAGCTTGGACATTTTGTCAGTGATAAAATTGAGGCACAAACAAATGTTTATTATTTGTTTAAGGTCAAAGAGCTATTTCTACCAGAGTCATGTTTCCTGACTTCTAATTCAGAGGCTCCTTTACTTTGTCACAGTAATGTAATCTTTATTTATTCAGACACAATGAATACAATGATTTTGAGAGTTTAAGAGCCATATGGTTATTTGGCAACATAAAACCCATAACTTGAAAATTCTGAATGACACTTAAAAATGAACTACCACTAATTTCAAAGAGCCCAGCTCATCCATAAAAGTATATTGGTCCAGAAGAAAGGCTGTTATAGTTATAAGTACTCTGTTTCAGGAAGTCATCTGACCACTTTCCAGTTATATCTGACTCCTGTTGCTCCTTCATCCTAGCTTTCCTAATTAATCAATCCTGTCCTCATTTTGGTTCTAGGCACTGTTTATCTAAAGTCTGTGATTCAGTTCAGTTCAGTTCAGTAGCTCAGTCATGTCCGACTATTTGTGACCCTATGGATAGCAGTACGCGAGGCCTCCCTGTCCATCACCATCTCCTGGAGTGTACCCAAACTCATGTCCATTGAGTCAGTGATGCCATCCAACCATCACACCCTCTGTTGTCCCCTTCTCCTTCTTCCTTCAATCTTTCCCAGCATCAGGGTCTTTTCAAATGAGTCAGCTCTTTGCATCAGGTGGCCAAAGTATTAGAGTTTCAGCTTCAACATCAGTCCTTCCAAAGAACACTCAGAATTGATCTCCTTTAGGATGGACTGGTTGGATCTCCTTGCAGTCCAAGGGACTCTCAAGAGTCTTCTCCAATACTGCAGTTCAAAAGCATCAATTATTCGGCACTCAGCTTTCTTTATGGTCCACCTCTCACGTCCATACATGACTACTGGAAAAACCATAGCCTTGACTAGATGGACCTTTGTTGACAAAGTAATGTCTCTGCTTTTTAATATGCTGTCTAGGTCAGTCATAACTTTCCTTCCAAGGAGTAAGCATCTTTTAATTTCATGGCTGCAGTCACCATCTGCAGTGATTTTGGAACCCCCTAAAATTAAATCTCTCACTGTTTCCATTGTTTCCTCATCTGTTTGCCATTTATTTGCTACTTATTCTGGATACTAGTCCCTTATTAGATATATGATGTGCAATTATTTACACTCTTTCAGTACTTTGTCTTTTCATTCTTAATAGTGTCTGTTGATGAATGAAACTTCTCAGTTTTGATGATGTGTATTTATTTTTTTTCTTTTGTTGCCTATGCTTTGCAAAATCCAATGTCATAAAGATTTTCCCCAGTGTTTTATTTTGAGAATTTTGTAGATTTAGCTCTTACATTTAGATTTTTGGTCCATTGTGAGTAAATTTTTCTGTATGGTATCAGGTAAGAGTCCAACTTCATTGTTTTTTTTTTTTTTGGCATGTGAATATCCAGTTTTCCTAGAACCATTTGTTGTCCTAGGACCATTTATTTCTCCACTGAATAGCCTTGGCATACTTGTTGAAAATCAATTTATCGTATATGTGTGAGTTTACTTCTGGATTTTCTGTTCAATGCCACTGGTTCATATGTCTCCACGTATTCCTGTACCATATTATTTTAGTCACTGTAGCTTTGTAGATAGTTTTAAACTCAGGAGGTGTGAGTCCACCAACTTTATTCTTCTTTTTCAAGGTTGTTTTGGTGATTCACGGTCCCTTGCAATTCCATATGATTTTGAGGACTGACTATAAGGATTGATTTTGAGGATGACTCTCAAAATTTTCATGAGAACTGTATTGAATCTGTAGGTCACTTTGGTTAACATTGATATCTTAATACTATCAACTCCTCATATCCATGAGTGTAGAATGTCTTTCCATTTGTTTAGATCTTTAAGTTCTTGCACCAATGCTTTCTAGTTTTCAGTGTACAACTCTTTTACCTCCTTTGTTAGATGTATTCCTAAGTATTCATTTTTGATGTTGTTTTTAATGGAGCTGTTTTCTTAATATCCTTTTCAGATTGTTTATTATTGTAAACAGAAACAAAACCGACTTTTTTCAGTGAAATATTGAGATATTATGCCGTATTTACTATATATTTCCTCTATTTGATGCGTTTTCTTTACTTTTTTTGGATGTTTCTTTCTGAATATTTGAAGGCTTTGTTTTTATTCCAGTCATTATTTTTCCTATGCTGGCATCAATCCTCCTTTCCTTATTTAGACTTCTATTATTTGGCTTTCAGTTTTAAGACCAGAATACTGGAGTGGGTAGCCATTCCCTTCTCCAGGGGATCTTCCTAACCCAGGGATGAAACCCAGATCTCCCACACTGCTGGCAGATTCTTTACCATCTAAGCCACAAGGGAAGCCTCTTTAAATAATATAAACTAATTCTTACTGACAATCTAGAGATAATAGCTGAGATGGTTGTACTCTTTTTTATTCTCCCCATTATTTTAATGCATCATTTCTATTTTTTTTTCTTTACATTATACAAGAGTTAAATGTTATCCTTTTACTTGTCCTTTACATTTGTTTTTAACTTAGATGTCCAGGTAAATATATCAAAATTTTGTTATTATTCTTTTTGCTACAATATTCTCAAATTCTTGGTTTAATAAAACTTGTCATCTAGAATATTCCCCAAGAAATGTTTTTTATTTCTTTAAATCTTTTCTGAGTTTTTAAACCTGTAAACTGTGGGGTTTTTTTTTTCTTTTAACTTTGATATTTAAAGAAATATTTAACTATGTCTAAAACTATCTCACACTTTTCTCCTTAACATTTAAAAACACTTTTTCAAGTTGTGTTATAACAAGACAATTTTATTTCTTCTGTGAGTAACTTGTTCTGTTACCTGAAGGCTTAGACTATATTTTTATTTATCTTCAAAGTCTAATAATTTCTAGTACATACATAGCCGTCAACCATATCAGACCTATTTTTCCAATTCCATCCTTAAGTATTTTGTTCTTTTGATTTATTTTCCATCAGCTGTTTTCTTCATCTCCTCATTTGGATGGTCATTTCTGTTAATCATTTCAATTCTTATATTTTGAATATTTGAGTCAAGAATTTTTAAAATTTGCAAATGCTTTTTTAAAAGCTGTTTAGTTTATGTTGGAGTGTTTTTTTTAAAAAACAGTTTTACTCACTGTACAGTTGAATGGTTGATTTTCAAGGGGAGACTTTACATTAGCTGCAATATTTTTATTCTCATTTTCTTCATAGACTGGTTTTGTAAGTAGGCAGTTTTCTGTCATCTTTCTATTCATCTTTAAATGTTGCATTTTTCTGAATCATCATTAATAGGTATATGTTGGTAGGAATTAGAGGTTTCATTGTGTTCTTGGTTTCTTATATCAAAGTTACTCTATTCTGTTAGTAAAGTGCAGTTTCTTGAACTGGTGATAATTTTTGTGATTCGGTATGTTTTCTCATTTTGCGATTCTGATAAATGTCAATAATTTGAATTGTCATTTTCTTCCTTTCCTTTACCTTTAAGCCTCCAAGGGATGTTTCTCCAGCTCAAGCCACTCTTCCCTTCCACAGAAATAATTTCTTCCCAAGCTTGCTTCTACTCCAGTGCATTTAAAGTCATTTCTTACAAAGATGATTACAGAGACATGGTATTAAATGCAGTGTGTAATCTTCAAACAGGTAGACATTGTGATTGGGCAATTGGCAAAACTTGATGATGGACTGTAGATTATTGAATAGTATAGTATTGTGTATCAAAGTTCAATCTCTTGAGTTTGAAAGCTGTAATGTGTTTATGTAAGATAATTTTTTTCTTAAAGGATATACACTGGAGTACCAGAAAAAGGGGCATGATGTCTCCAACTTCCTTTCAAATAATTGAGAGAAAATAATGCTCATATATAAGATCAGATCAGATCAGTCTCTCAGTCATGTCCGACTCTTCGCGATCCCATGAACTGCAGCACGCCAGGCCTCCCTGTCCATCACCAGCTCCCGGAGGTCACCCAGACTCACATCCATCGAGTCAGTGATGCCATCCAGCCATCTCATCCTCTGTCGTCCCCTTCTCCTCCTGCCCTCAATCCCTCCCAGCATCAGAGTCTTCTCCAATGAGTCAACTCTTCGCATGAGGTGGCCAAAATACTGGAGTTTCAGCTTTAGCATCATTCCTTCCAAAGAAATCCCAGGGCTGATCTCCTTCAGAATGGACTGGTTGGATCTCCTTGCAGTCCAAGGGACTCTCAAGAGTCTTCTCCAACACCACACTTCAAAAGCATCAATTCTTCGGCGCTCAGCCTTCTTCACAGTCCAGCTCTCACATCCATCCATACATAACCACAGGAAAGACCATAGCCTTGACTAGGCGAACCTTTGTTGGCAAAGTAATGTCTCTGCTTTTGAATATGCTATCTAGGTTGGTCATAACTTTCCTTCCAAGGAGTAAGCGTCTTTTAATTTCATGGCTGCAGTCACCATCTGCAGTGATTTTGGAGCCCAGAAAAAGAAAGTCTGACACTGTTTCCACTGTTTCTCCATCTATTTCCCATGTAGTGATGGGACCAGATGCCATGATCTTCGTTTTCTGAATGTTGAGCTTTAAGCCAACCTTATCACTCTCCACTTTCACTTTCATTGAGAGGCTTTTGAGTTCCTCTTCACTTTCTGCCATAAGGGTGGTGTCATCTGCATATCTGAGGTTATTGAGATTTCTCCCAGCAATCTTGATTCCAACTTGTGTGTCTTCCAGTCCAGCATTTCTCATGATGTACACTGCATTATACTTATATATATTATTCACATACATACTATATTTATATATAATAATATTGATATATATTCATATGTGGGATTACCTGATGGCTCAGCAGGTAAGGAATCTGCCTGCAATACAGGAGACACAAGAGACACAGTTTCTTTATTTATTTTTAAATTTAATTTTATTTAACTTTACAATATTGTATTGGTTTTGCCATATATCAAAACGAATCTGCCACACATATACATGTGTTCCCCATTCTGAACCCTCCTCCCTCCTCCCTCCCCATACCATCCCTCTGGGTCATCCCAGTGCACCAGCCTCAAGCATCCAGTATCGTGCATCGAACCTGGAATGGCAACTTGTTTCATATATGATGTTATACATATTTCAGTGCCATTCTCCCAAATCATCCCACCCTCTCCCTCTCCCAGAGTCCAAAAGACTGTTCTATACATCAGTGTCTCTTTTTCTGTCTGGTATACAGGATTATTGTTACCATCTTTCTAAATTCCATATATATGCATTAGTATACTGTATTGGTGTTTTTCTTTCTGGCTTACTTCACTCTGTATAATAGGCTCCAGTTTCATCCACCTCATTAGAACTGAAGCAAATGTATTCTTTTTAATGGCTGAGTAATACTCCATTGTGTATATGTACCACAGCATTCTTATCCATTCATCTGCTGATGGACATCTAGGTTCCTTCCATGTCCTGGCTATTATAAACAGTGCTGCTATGAACATTGGGGTACACGTGTCTCTTTCAATTCTGGTTTCCTCAGTGTGTATGCCCAGCAGTGGGATTGCTGGGTCATAAGGCAGTTCTATTTCCAGTTTTTTAAGGAAACTCCACACTGTTCTCCATAGTGGCTGTCCTAGTTTGCATTCCCACCAACAGTGTAAGAGGGTTCCCTTTTCTCCACATCCTCTCCAGCATTTATTGCTTATAGACTTTTGGATTGCAGCCATTCTGACTGGCGTGAAATGGTACCTCATAGTGGTTTTGATTTGCATTTCTCTGATAATGAGTGATGTGAGCATCTTTCCATGTGTTTGTTAGCCATTTTTATGTCTTCTTTGGACAAATGTCTATTTAGTTCTTTGGCCCATTTTTTGATTGGGTCATTTATTTTTCTGGAATTGGGCTGTAGGTGTTGTTTGTATATTTTTGAAACTAGTTGTTTGTCAGTTGCTTCATTTGCTATTATTTTCTCCCATTCTGAAGTCTGTCTTTTCACCTTGCTTATAGTTTCCTTTGTTGTGCAGAAGCTTTTAAGTTTAATTAGGTCCCATTTGTTTGTTTTTGATTTTATTTCCAATATTCTGGGAGGTGGGTGATAGAGGATCCTGCTGTGATGTATGTCAGAGAGTGTTTTGCCCATGTTCTCCTCTAGGAGATTTATAGTTTCTGGTCTTACGTTTAGATCTTTAATCTATTTTGGGTTTACTTTTGTGTATGGTGTTAGAAAGTGCTCTAGATTCATTCTTTTAAAAGTGGTTGACCAGTTTTCCCAGCACTACTTGTTAAAGAGATTGTCTTTAATTCATTGTATATTCTTGCCTCCTTTGTCAAAGATAAGGTGTCCATATGTGTGTAGATTTATCTCTGGGGTTTCTATTTTGTTCCAATGGTCTATATTTCTGTCTTTGTTCTAGTACCATACTGTCTTGATGACTGTGGCTTTGTAGTAGAGCCTGAAGTCAGGCAGGTTGATTCCTCCAGTTCCATTCTTCTTTCTCAAGATAGCTGTGGCTATTCCAGGTTTTTTGTATTTCCATACAAATTGAGAAATTATTTGTTCTAGCTCGGTGAAGAATACCATTGGTAGCTTGATTGAATCTATAAATTGCCTTGGGTAGTATACTCATTTTCACTATATTGATTCTGCCAATCCATGAACATGGTATATTTCTCCATCTATTAGTGTCCTCTTTGATTTCTTTCACCAGTGTTTTATAGTTTTCTCTATATATAGGTCTTTAGTTTCTTTAGGTAGATATATTCCTAAGTATTTTATTCTTTTCATTGCAATGGTGAATGGAATTGTTTCCTTAATTTCTCTTTCTATTTTCTCATTATTAGTGTACAGGAATGCAAGGGATTTCTGTGTGTTGATTTTATATCCTGCAACTTTACTATATTCATTGATTAGTTCTAGTAATTTTCTGGTGGAATCTTTAGGGTTTTCTACGTAGAGGATCATATCATCTGCAAACAGTGAGAGTTTTACTTCTTCTTTTCCAATTTGGATTCCTTTTATTTCATTTTCTGCTCTGATTGCTGTGGCCAAAACTTCCAAAACTATGTTGAATAGTAATAGTGAAAATAGGCACCCTTGTCTTATTCCTGACTTTAGAGGAAATGCTTTCAATTTTTCACCATTGAGGATAATGTTTGCTGTGGGTTTGTCATATATAGCTTTTATTATGTTGAGGTATGTTCCTTCTATTCCTGCTTTCTGGAGAGTTTTTATCATAAATGGGTATTGAATTTTGTCAAAGGCTTTCTCTGCATCTATTGAGATAATCATATGGTTTTTATTTTTCAATTTGTTAATGTGGTGTAGTACATTGATTGATTTGTGGATATTGAAGAATCCTTGGATCCCTGGGATAAAGCCCACTTGGTCATGGTGTATGATCTTTTTAATGTGTTGTTGGATTCTGATTGCTAGAATTTTGTTAAGGATTTTTGCATCTATGTTCATCAGTGATATTGGCCTGTAGTTTTCTTTTTTTGTGGCATCTTTGTCAGGTTTTGGTATTAGGGTGATGGTGGCCTCATAGAATGAGTTTGGAAGTTTACCTTCCTCTGTAATTTTCTGGAAGAGTTTGAGTAGGATAGGTGTTAGCTCTTCTCTAAATTTTGGGTAGAATTCAGCTGTGAAGCTGTCTGGACCTGGGCTTTTGTTTGCTGGAAGATTTCTAATTACAGTTTCAATTTCTGTGCTTGTGATGGGTCTGTTAAGATTTTCTAGTTCTTCCTGATCCAGTTTTGGGAAGTTGTACTTTTCTAAGAATTTGTCCATTTCTTCCACGTTGTCCATTTTATTGCCATATAATTGCTGATAGTAGTCTCTTATGATCCTTTGTATTTCTGTGTTCTGTTGTGATCTCTCCATTTTCATTTCTAATTTTATGGATTTGATTTTTCTCCCTTTGTTTCTTGATGAGTCTGGCTAATGGTTTGTCAATTTTATTTATCCTTTCAAAGAACCAGCTTTTGGCTTTGTTGATTTTTGCTATGGTCTCTTTTGTTTCTTTTGCATTTATTTCTGCCCTAATTTTTAAGATTTCTTTCCTTCTACTAACCCTGGGGTGCTTCATTTCTTCCTTTTCTAGTTGCTTTAGGTGTAGAGTTAGGTTATTTATTTGACTTTTTTCTTGTTTCTTGAGGTATGCCTGTATTGCTATGAACTTTCCCCTTAGGGCTGCTTTTACAGTGTCCCACAGGTTTTGGGTTGTTGTGTTTTCATTTTCATTTGTTTCTATGCAAATTTTGATTTCTTTTTTGATTTCTTCTGTGATTTGTTCGTTATTCAGCAGCGTGTTGTTCAGCCTCCATATGTTGGAATTTTTAATAGTTTTTCTCCTGTTATTGAGATCTAATCTTACTGCATTGTGGTCAGAAAAGATGCTTGGAATGATTTCAATCTTTCTGAATTTACCAAGGCTAGATTTATGGCCCAGGATGTGATCTATCCTGGAGAAGGTTCCGTGTGCGCTTGAGAAAAAGGTGAAATTCATTGTTTTGGGATGAGATGTCCTATAGATATTAATTAGGTCTAACTGGTCTATTGTATCGTTTAATGTTTGTGTTTCCTTGTTAATTTTCTGTTTAGTTGATCTGTCCATAGGTGTGAGTGGGGTATTAAAGTCTCCCACTATTATTGTGTTATTGTTAATTTCTCCTTTCATACTTGTTAGTATTTGTCTTACATATTGTGGTGCTCCTATGTTGGGTGCATATATATTTATAATGTTATATCTTCTTCTTGGATTGATCCTTTGATCATTATGTAGTGACCTTCTTTGTCTCTTGTCACAGCCTTTATTTTGAAGTCTATTTTATCTGATATGAGTATTGCTACTCCTGCTTTCTTTTGATCCCTATTTGCATGGAAAATCTTTTTCCAGCCATTCACTTTCAGTGTGTATGTGTCCCCTGTTTTGTGGTGGGTCTCTTGTAGACAACATATGTAGGGGTCTTGTTTTTGTATCCATTCGGCCAGTCTTTGTCTTTTGGTTGGGACATTCAGCCCATTTACGTTTAAGGTAATTATTGATAAGTATGGTCCTGTTGCCATTTACTTTATTGTTTTGGGTTTGAATTTATACACCCTTTTTGTGTTTCCTGTCTAGAGAATGTCCTTTAGTTTTGTTGGAGAGCTGGTTTGGTGGTGCTGAATTCTCTCAGCTTTTGCTTGTCTGTAAAGCTTTTGATTTCTCCTTCATATTTGAATGAGATCCTTGCTGGCTACAGTAATCTAGGCTGCAGGTTATATTCTTTCATCACTTTAAGTATGTCTTGCCATTCCCTCCTGGCTTGGAGAGTTACTATTGAAAGATCAGCTGTTATCCTTATGGGAATTGCCTGGTGTGTTATTTGTTGTTTTTCCCTTGCTTCTTTTAATATTTGTTCTTTGTGTTTGATCTTTGTTAATTTGATTAATATGTGTCTTGGGGTGCTTCGCCTTGGGTGTATCCTGTTTGGGACTCTCTGGGTTTCTTGGACTTGAGTGATTATTTCCTTCCCCATTTTAGGGAAGTTTTCAACTATTATCTCCTCTAGTATTTTCTCATGGTCTTTCTTTTTGTCTTCTTCTTCTGGGACTCCTATGATTCAAATGTTGTAACGTTTAATATTGTCCTGGAGGTCTCTGAGATTGGCCTCATTTCTTTTGATTCATTTTTCTTTTTTCTTCTCTGATTCATTTATTTCTACCATTCTATCTTCTAATTCTCTAATCCTATCTTCTGCCTCTGTTATTCTACTATCTGTTGCCTCCAGAGTGTTTTGGATCTCATTTATTGCATTATTCATTATATATTGACTCTTTTTTATTTCTTCTAGGTCCTTGTTAAACCTTTCTTGCATCTTCTCAATGCTTTTCTCCAGGCTATTTATCTGTGATTCCATTTTGATTTCCAGATTTTGGATTCATTTCACTATCATTATTTGGAATTCTTTATCAGGTAGATTCGCTATTTCTTCCTCTTTTGTTTGGTTTGGTGGGCATTTATCCTGTTCCTTTACCTGCTGGGTATTCTTCTGTCTCTTCATCTTGTTAAATTGCTGAGTTTGGGTTGTCCTTACTCTATTCTGGCAGTTTGTGGAGTTCTCTTTATTATGGCGTTTCCTCACTGTGTGTGGGTTTGTACAGGTGGCTTGTCAAGGTTTCTTGGTTAGGGAAGCTTGTGTCGGTGTTCTGGTAGGTAGAGCTGGATTTCTTCTCTCTAGAGTGCAATGAAGTGTCCAGTAATGAGTTATGAGATGTCTATGGTTTTGGGGTGACTTTGGGCAGCCAGTATATTGGAGCTCAGGGCTGTGTTCCTGTGTTGCTGGAGAATTTGCTTGGTATGTCTTGCCCTGGAACTTGTTGGCCCTTGTGTGGTGCTTGGTTTCAGTGTAGGTATGGAGACATTTAATGAGCTCCTTTCAATTAATGTTCCCTGGAGTCAGGGTTTGGACTTAAGCCTCCTGCTTCCAGTTATCAGTTTTATTTTTACAGTAGTCTCATAATTTCTCCTTCTATATAGCACCATTGATAAAACATCTAGGTTAAAGCTGAAAAGTTTCTCCACTGTGAGTGTCACCCAGTGAGGTTCACAGTGTTACATGGAGAAGTGAAGACAGAGGAGGGAGTTAGAGGTGACCCGAATGAGATGAGCTGGAATCAACAGAGGAGAGAGCAGACTAACCAGTAATCCCTTCCTTATCTGCACTCCACAACTGGACTGCTAAGAGATGTTCACAGAGTTATACAGAGAAGAGAAGAGGGAGGAAGGAGACAGAGGTGGCCAGGAGAATAAAAGAAGGGAATTAAAAGGAGAGAGACAGATCCAGTCAGTAATCAGTTCCCTAAGTGTCTTCCACCGTCTGGAACACACAAAAATTCACAGAGTTGGGTAGAGTAGAGAGGGGTTAGGGAGGAGATGCAGGCGACCTGGTGGAGAAAAAGGAGAGTCCTGAGGTGGAGAGAGCAGTCAAGCCAGTAATCTCGCTCCTTAGTAAAAAATGGGTACTGAAGATTGGGTTCTTAAAGGTACAAAATTGGTAACAAATACCTAAAAGCAAAAATTAAAAATCTAGAGTAGCATTTGGAATTTCAAAAATACAATGTTAAAGAAAAGAAGAGAAAAAGAAAAAGAGAAAAATAAAAAGAAAAAAAGAGTCACAAAAATTATAAGAAAATATAGGTATAAAATTGATAACAAAAACCAAAAAGCAATAGTTGAAAATCTAGAGTAGAGTTTGGAATTTCAAAAATACAATGTTAAAGAAAAGAAGAAGAAAAAGAAAGATAGGGGGGAAAAAAAGAGAAACAGAAACCAAAAACAAAGGCACAAAAAATATAAAGGAGATATAGGTACAAAATTGATAACAAATACCAAGAAGCATAAATTAAGAATCTAGAGTAGAGTTTGGAATTTCAGGAATAAATGTTAAAGAAAAGATGAAGAGAAAGAGAGAGAAGAAAAAAAAGTCACAAAAGTAAAGAAAAAAATAATAAAATAGGTACAAAATTGATAACAAATATCAAAAAGCTAAAATTAAAAATCTAGAGCAGAGTTTGAAATTTCAAAAATATAATGTTAAAGAAAAGAAGAAGAAAAAGAAAGAGAAAAAACAAAAACAAAAACAAAGTCACAAAAATTATAAAGAAGATATAGGTACAAATTGATAACAAATACCAGAGAGCATAAATTAAAGATTTAGAGTAGAGTTTGGAGTTTCAGGAATACAATGTTAAAGAAAAGAAGAAGAAGAAAAAAAAACAAGGTCACAAAAGTTATAAAAAATATATATATGAAGTTTGCTTAAAATAAAGGGTCTTTTTTTCTTTTTCCTTTTTGCAAATCAGATCAGATCAGATCAGTCGCTCAGTCGTGTCCGACTCTTTGCGACCCCATGAACTGCAGCACGCCAGGCCTCCCTGTCCATCACCAACTCCCGGAGGTCACTCAGACTCACGTCCATCGAATCGGTGATGCCATCCAGCCATCTCATCCTCTGTCATCCCCTTCTCCTCCTGCCCCACAATCCCTCCCAGCATCAGAGTCTTTTCCAATGAGTCAACTCTTCGCATGAGGTGGCCAAAGTATGGGAGTTTCAGTTTAGCATCATTCCTTCCAAAGAAATCCCAGGGCTGATCTCCTTCAGAATGGACTGGTTGGATCTCTTTGCAGTCCATGGGACTCTCAAGAGTCTTCTCCAACACCACAGTTCAAAAGCATCAATTCTTCCGCGCTCAGCTTTCTTCACAGTCCAGCTCTCACATCCATACATGACCACAGGAAAGACCATAGCCTTGACTAGGCGAATCTTTGTTGGCAAAGTAATGTCTCTGCTTTTGAATATGCTATCTAGGTTGGTCATAACTTTCCTTCCAAGGAGTAAGTGTCTTTTAATTTCATGGCTGCAGTCACCATCTGCAGTGATTTTGGAGCCCAGAAAAAGAAAGTCTGACACTGTTTCCACTGTTTCTCCATCTATTTCCCGTGTAGTGATGGGACCAGATGCCATGATCTTCGTTTTCTGAATGTTGAGCTTTAAGCCAACCTTTTCACTCTCCACTTATAAAAGTGAAAATAAAAGGAGTAATAGAGGACTTAAAATAATTTTAAAAATTAAAAAAAAAAGAACGAATGATCGTAAAAATAGTAAAAATATATATAGGATTTTCTCTGATATTGTTCTGGGTATTGTGGGTTCAGTTCATTTTCGGCTAGTTCCTTGTTCCGGCTTATATTTCTCAAGATCTATAGGCCTCTTCCTATGAAGTTGGTACTAATTACGGGGTTTTAGTTTATTGCCTGTTGCTTCCAAGGCGGTTCCCTCTGTTATAGCCTTTTCTGTTTGCTGGTCTCTTCAGTGTCTGATTTCCGCCCTGATACAGAGGGGGCGGTGCTGGACACCCTTTTTTTTTTTTTTTTTTTTTTTAAGGCTCACTTTTTCAGTCATGCTGTGAGTAGGGAGGGACGCTGCAAATAAATAACACTGGCGTGTGTTCGCAGTGCCTCAGCCACACTGGGCCTGCCCCTGCTCACGGCGCGTGTAGCCTCCCCTGCCCATTCTGCTCAGGCTCTAGGTTCCCCCGCCGGGAACCATCCGCCGCCGGCCCTGGGCTGCTTGCCCGTCCCAGGTCTAAGCCGCTCAAGTTCAGGCACTCGGGTAGTCCTCAGAGACCCAGACTCAGTTGGGCCTGCGTTTTGTGCCCTTCGCAGGTTCCAGCAGCGCAGGTGATGAGGTGTTTAGCAAGCACAGCTTCTGCAACTTATTGCCTCCCTGCTGCTCAGTTTTCTAGGTGTACAACCGGCACACCTTCTCAGGCGGATGTTGACCGTCCAGAGCCCCAAGAAGTCTTTTTAGCAAAGATGCCTGCTTACAGTTTTGTAGATAAAGTCTCTCTGGGGCTGTGATTGCCTCTCTCCAGCTCTGGCTGCCTGTCACCAGAGGGGAACGGTCTGCAGCCGGCTATCTCTATACAGTCCTTTGTTCTGTGCACCGGCCTGGCGGTGTCTTAGGTTAGGGCTGGCTTTTCACGTGGTAGATATCCCACAGTCTGGTTTGCTAGCCCAGATTATTTCGCTCAGGTAGCGCTTGGGATATTCAGGCCAGATCCTTACTCTAAGTGATGCAGCCTGTGCTGTGCCTCCCTGCCCAGCCCCCGCTTGCTAATGGCGGATGCAAGCGTCTGCGCTGCTTCTCCACTGGGGGAGTTACCACAGGGCTCCTAATCTGTGGGTTTTAATTGCTTATTTATTTTTCCTCCCTGTTATGTTGCCCTCTGTGCTTCCCAGGCTCGGCACAGACTTGGCAGTGAGAATGTTTCCTGGTGTTTGGAAACTTCTCTCTTTTTAAGACTCCCTTCCCCGGACAAAAGTCCGTCCCTCCCTCTTTTGTCTCTTTTTTGTCTTTTATATTTTTTCCTACCTCCTTTAGAAGGCAATGAGTTGCTTTTCTGGGTGCCTGATGTCCTCTGCTGGCATTCAGAAGTTGTTTTGTGGAATTTACTCGGCATTTAAATGTTCTTTTGATGAATTTGTGGAGGAGAAAGTGTTCTCCCCGTCCTATTCCTCCGTCATCTTAGCTCCTCCAGAGACACAGTTTTGATCCCCAGGTCAGGGAGATTCCCCTCGAGAAGAAAATGGCAACTCACCCCAGTATTCTTGCCTGGAAAACCCCATGGACAGAGGAGCCTGATGGGCTACAGTCTAAAGGGTCACAAAGAGCTAGACATGACTGAGTGACTAAGCACACATACACATATTCATACATATTAATATGAATCTACCTAAAAGCAAACAATTAATTAATTTGGAAAAGTGTCATGATTACTCCTTGTATTGTTTGTGTAATATTTCCTAAAGCTTGTATTAAAAAAAAAGTTATAAATAAGAAGGGCTCTTCCTTTCAATTTTTTAGTAAAGAGACCCATCAGGTCACAGAGCTGTTTTTAATTTTTTTACTTCTTTTTCCCCAGCTTTATTGAAAGGTAATTGACATATAGCATTGTGTAAGTTTCAGTTGTACAATATGATGATTTGATACACATATATATTGCAAAATGATTACCACAATAAAGTTAGACAATACATTCTTCACCTCTCTTGATTACTATTTCATTGTGTTGTATGGTGGGAACATTTAAGCTCTATTCTCATCAAACTTACAATATTATAGTTACTTCTGATACAGTTACTTCTACATTGCTAAAATATCTTTTTCTACTATTTCTGTGTGTGTAAATTTGGATGTCAAACCTGTGTGAAGGACAGATTCAACATTAAGAATTGCTAAGAATTGTTCAACCTTAAGAATTGTTAAGAAGTTTATTTTCCTACCCAGAGTCCAGAGAAACTTCCTCAATGCTCAGGTCATAGAGCTATTTTTAGTATTTCATCACTCATGGTGGAATTCTTCACTCAAGATTTACAATATTTGTTTTTAAAAGTTGTAATCCCCTAATCTCTTTTGCTTGCAGAAGCCCTCGCAGTCATAAATGAGTGAGAAACTTAAGTGGTTATTTTGATAAATTACTGGGAACTGGAGGCAACATTCTCAGAAGGTCTCACACACTTTTGTGGGCTTCACCTCCATGAACTCCACCAGGTTTTCCTCCTGAAAACCTAAGGAAAAGCTCCTCAAAACTCTGGCTAGGAGAAAGTGAAAGAAAGTGTTAGCTGCTGTCAAGTCTGACCCTTTGAAACTCCGTGGATTGTAGCTCACCAGGCTCCTCTGTCCATGGAATTTCCCAGGCACGAATACTCGAGTTGCCATTCCCTTCTCCAGGGGCTCTTCCTGACCCAGGGATCGAACCTGGTCTCCTGCACTGCAGGCAGATTCTTTATCATCTGAGCCACCATTGCCTTCATAACAAATGCCTTCTCTCCAGAGGAAGAGACTTTGCCAGTCTTAGCTGGGGAAGCACGTTCTTGCCACTCTTGAACCCTCTACCATTCCTGTATCACCTAAAGGTGGTAAATATATAGCAAACAGGGATCAGGGCTTTAAAGAAATAGACTTGATATATTGTAGCCTGAGAAACTAATGGGGAAGAAAAAAAGCTATATCACTGGAGAGTCACTTGTAAAGGCCAAAGACCAGAGACAGAGTCCTGCTAAAAGCTGAGATTTAATTATAAGATGACAGAATGCTTCTCTTCCCCTATACCTTATCATCACACTAACAGAGTTCTGGTATTACAGTGAATTACCATGGAAAGAGCCCCAAGGCATAGATTCTCCCCAAAGAGAAGTACCTAAGGAAGCCCAAAGTCAACAGGGGGGACAAAAATAAGGACATTAAGAAACTTGATGCCTCTGGCTATGGAAAACATTAAATACAGCCAAGGTCCTTGCCAAGTTAATATAAATCCTCACGTCAAAGGCTTAGTTACCCCAGCTCCTATTACCTAATTCATCAAGTCCAGCTTTCAACAGAAAATTACAATATATGCCCAAGGCAAGAAAAACAGTCTCAAGAGACAAAGTAATCATTGGATTCAGACAGGTCACAGAGATGTTGTAATTATCAAAAAGGGCATTTAAAATAACTCTAATTAACTTGTTAAAGACTCTAAAAGTAAAGAACAGACAAGCTGTAACAACAAATGTGTAATGGAAAAGCAAATGGAAACTAAGGAAAAAGCAAAAGCAAATTTTAGATCAAAAACACTGTAATACAATTGAAAGTATTTGATGGGCCATCAGTAGACTCAATACAACTGAAGAAAGAGTTAATGATCTTAAAACTAGATCTATAGAAACTTCCCAAACTAAAATTCAAAGAGAATGAAGAATGAAGAAAAAATAGAATATCTAAGAAATGTGGGACAATTTCAAAAGGTGTAATTTTTGCTTGTTTGAAATACCAGAAAGAGAACAAAGACAAGATGAAGCAGAAGAAATATTTGAATTAATTATGGCTGTAAGCCTTCCAAAGTATAGATGACAAAGCAGAGATTTGGGAAGCTGAGAGTAGACTATGCAGGATAAATACCAAAAGTTAACCACATCTAGGCATGTCACATACAAATTGCAGGAAGGAATAACAAAAGGATACTCTGGAAAGAAACCAGGAGGGAAAATCATTTCACCTGTAGCAAGGATAAGAATCATACCAAACTTCTTTTCAGAAACTATGCAATTTAGAACGGAATGGTGTGAAATATTAAGTGTTGAGAGAGGAAATTCTATATTCAACAACATTATCTTTCAAAGTGAAGAGAAAAAAAAACCCTGTCAGAAAAATAACAACAACAAAATAAGGGAATTTATCAGCAGCAGACCTCTACTGCAAGAAGTGTTAAAAGTTCTTCAAGTAGCGGAAAATGATACAGTACGAAAAATTGGATGTACATAATAAGGAGCATCAGAGAAGAAATAAAGATAAAATAATAATTTTACTTTTCATATTCTCCACTGATCTAAAAAGTAATTATTTATTTAAATAAATGAGTAACAGTTTATTAGGGGATTTACATCATATTGATGAATGAAAACAATTTCACAAGAGACAGGAAGAAGGAATTTGGGTTCCTCCCTATATGTGTACTCCATGTGAGGTCATATAATGTTATGTAAAGGTGAACTTAGATTAGTCAAAAATTTTTATTAGTAACTCTATATCATCACTGCTGCTGCTGCTAAGTCGTGATCACTAGCAATGGCTGAAAAAGAGAGGCATAAGTGACATGCTAAGAGAAGGGGTAAAATATGAATCATAAAATGCTTAATTAAAATCAGAGAAGTCAGAAAAAGAAGTATGAAAAAAGAAACAGAACAAACGTGATGAATGGAAAACGGTTACAAACATCAGATCAGAACAGATCAGTTGCTCAGTCAAGTCCGACTCTTTGCAACCCCATGAATCGCAGCATGCCAGGCCTCCCTGTCCATCACCAACTCCCGCAGTTCACTCAGACTCACATTCATCGAGTCAGTGATGCCATCCAGCCATCTCATCCTCTGTCGTCCCCTTCACCTCTTTCCCCCAATCCCTCCCAGCATCAGAGTCTTCTCCAATGAGTCAACTCTTCACATGAGATGGCCAAAGTACTGGAGTTTCAGCTTTAGCATCATTCCTTCCAAAGAAATCCCAGGGCTGATCTCCTTTAGAATGGACTGGTTGAATCTCCTTGCAGTCCAAGGGACTCTAAAGAGTCTTCTCCAACACCACAGTTCAAAAGCATCAATTCTTCGGTGCTCAGCCTTCTTCACAGTCCAGCTCTCACATCCATACATGACCACAGGAAAAACCATAGCCTTGACTAGACGGACCTTTGTTGGCAAAGTAATGTCTCTGCTTTAGAATATGCTATCTAGTTTGGTCATAACTTTCCTTCCAAGGAGCAAGCCTCTTTTAATTTCATGGCTGCAGCCACCATCTGTAGTGATTTTGGAGCCCAGAAAAATAAAGTCTGACACTGTTTCCCCATCTACTTCCCATGAAGTGATGGGACCAGATGCCATGATCTTTGTTTTCTGAATGGTGAGCTTTCAGCCAACTTTTTCACTCTCCACTTTCACTTTCATCAAGAGGCTTTTTAGTTCCTCTAAACTTTCTGCCATAAGGGTGGTGTCATCTGCATATCTGAGGTTATTGATATTTCTCCCAGCAGTCTTGATTCGAGCTTGTGCTTCTTGCAGCCCAGCATTTCTCATGATGTACTCTGCATACAAGTTAAATAAGCAGGGTGACAATATACAGCCTTGACGAACTCCTTTTTCTATTTGCAACCAGTCTGTTGTTCCATGTCCAGTTCTACCTGTTGCTTCCTGACCTGCATACAAATTTCTCAAGAGGCAGATGAGGTGGTCTGTTATTCCCATCTCTTTCAGAATTTTCCACAGTTGATTGTGATCCACACAGTCAAAGGCTTTGGCATAGTCAATAAAGCAGAAATAGATGTCTTTCTGGAACTCTCTTGCTTTTTCGATGATCCAGCGGATGTTGGCAATTTGATCTCTGGTTCCTCTGCCTTTTCTAAAACCACCTGGAACATCAGGAAGTTCATGGTTCACATATTGCTGAATCCTGGCTTGGAGAATTTTGAGCATTACTTTACTAGCATGTGAGATGAGTGCAATTGTGCGGTAGTTTGAGCCTTCTTTGGCATTGCCCTTCTTTGGGATTGGAATGAAAACTGACCTTTTCCAGTCCTGTGGCCACTGCTGAGTTTTCCAAATTTGCTGGCATATTGAGTGCAGCACTTTCACAGCATCATCTTTCAGGATTTGGAATAGCTCAACTGGAATTCCATCACCTCCACTAGCTTTGTTCGTAGTGATGCTTTCTAAGGCCCATTTGACTTCACATTCCAGGATGTCTGGCTCCAGGTCAGTGATCACACCATTGTGATTATCTTGGTCGTGAAGATCTTTTTTGTACAGTTCTTCTGTGTATTCTTGCCACCTCTTCTTAATATCTTCTGCTTCTGTTAGGTCCACACCGTTTCTGTCCTTTATCGAGCCCATCTTTGTATGAAATGTTCCCTTGGTATCTCTGATTTTCTTGAAGAGATCCCTAGTCTTTCCCATTCTGTTGTTTTCCTCTATTTCTTTGCATTGTTTGCTGAAGAAGGCTTTCTTATCTCCTCTTGCTATTCTTTGGAACTCTGCATTCAGATGTTTATATCTTTCCTTTTCTCCTTTGCTTTTCGCTTCTTTTCTTTTCACAGCTATTTGTAAGGCCTCCCCAGACAGCCATTTTGCTTTTTTGCATTTCTTTTCCATGAGGATGGTCTTGATTCCTGTCTCCTGTACAATGTCACGAACCTCAGTCCAAACATGGTAGATATCAATGGTTATCATTGTTACAAACATAGTAGATATGAATCCAACTATATCAGTAATTGCACTAAATGTGAATGTTATGACACACCATTCAAAATACAGAAAAAACTGAATCTATATAAAAAAGAGCATCAGAGAAATAAAGATAAAATAAATACTTTCAATTTTCATATTCTCCATTGATCTAAAAGTGTAGCTATAAAGGAGTCATTTACATATAGTATACAAGAAATTCACTTAACTGTAAAGACTCAGACAGGTTAAAAAGTAAATGGAGTGAAGAAGATATATCACTCTAGTGAAAGCTGGAGTAGCTATGTTAGTTTCAGAGGAAGTAGATGTCAGGGCTAGGAAGATAATCAGGGAAACAGAGAAGCATTACATAGTGATAAAGGAGTCAATTTTTCAAGAAGACAAATCAATCCTAGATGTTTATGTAACTAACAGCGCAACATTAAAATATGTGAGGCAAAAACTGAAGGAAATGAAAGGAGAAATAGACAAATCCACTATCAGTAGATAATTCAACATTCTTTGATTAGTGATTGAAGGAACAAATAGCTTGGAAATTAGTAAGGAGACAGATGACCTGAACAGCACTATAAATCAACATTGAGCTAGTTGACATTTATAGATTACTTCATCAAATAATGAGAGAATAGGCTTTTTTCTCAAACTCTTATGGAAGACTCACCAAGATAGACTATATTCTGGGCCTTAAAAGATTACAAATTTAAAAGAATAGAAATAATACAAAGTGGATTTTCATACTACAAAGGAATTAAACTGAAAGAAATTCCCAGAATAGTTGTAAATTGATCAACATATTTTTATACAACCATTGACCAAAGAAAAAGTCTCAAATATAAATACATTTTTAGTAAAGCAAAATAAAAAACATTAAGATTTGCAGGATGTAGCTAAAGCAATACTTGTAAATTTATAATAATTATATCAAATATATATATATTAGAAAATAAGGGAGATTTAAATTCAGTGACTTAATCTTCCACCTTAGGAAACTAGAGAAAGAAATATACAGCAAGCAGAAAAGGATGTAATAAAAATTAGAGCAGAAGTCAATGAAATGGAAAATAGGAAAACAATAACAATAAGCTATTGTATCAAAACTGGTTATTAAAAAAATCAGTAAAACAATAACTTATAGCTAGGTTAATGAGGGAGAAGACTCTACACATGGACATCATCAGATGGTCAACACCAATATCAGATTGATTATATTCTTTGCAGCCAAAGATGGAAAAGCTCTATACAGTCAAAAAAACCAAAACAAAACAAAACAAAACTAGGAGCTGACTGTGGCTCAGATCATGAACTCTTTATTACCAAATTCAGACTGAAATTTAAGAAAGTAGGGAAAACCACTAGACCATTCAGGTATTACCTAAATCAAATCCCTTATGATTATACAGTGGAAGTGAGAAATAGATTTAAGGGACTAGATCTGATAGAGTGCCTGATTAACTATGGACTGAGGTTTGTGACATTGTACAGGAGACAGGGATCAAGACCATCTCCATAGAAAAGAAGTGCAAAAAAGCAAAATGGCTGTCTGGGGAGGCCTTACAAATAGCTGTGAAAAGAAGAGAAGCGAAAAGCAAAGGAGAAAAGGAAAGATATAAACATCTAAATGCAGAGTTCCAAAGAATAGCAAGAAGAGATAAGAAAGCCTTCTTCAGCAAACAGTGCAAAGAAATAGAGGAAAACAACAGAATGGGAAAGACTAGGATCTCTTCAAGAAAATCAGAGATACCAAGGGAACATTTCATACAAAGATGGGCTCGATAAAGGACAGAAACGGTGTGGACCTAACAGAAGCAGAAGATATTAAGAAGAGGTGGCAAGAATACACAGAAGAACTGTACAAAAAAGATCTTCACGACCAAGATAATCACGATGGTGTGATCACTGACCTGGAGCCAGACATCCTGGAATGTGAAGTCAAATGGGCCTTAGAAAGCATCACTACGAACAAAGCTAGTGGAAGTGATGGAATTCCAGTGGAGCTATTCCAAATTCTTAAAGATGATGCTGTGAAAGTGCTGCACTCAATATGCCAGCAAATTTGGAAAACTCAGCAGTGGCCACAGGACTGGAAAAGGTCAGTTTTCATTCCAATCCCAAAGAAAGGCAATGCCAAAGAAGGCTCAAACTACCGCACAATTGCACTCATCTCACATGCTAGTAAAGTAATGCTCAAAATTCTCCAAGCCAGGATTCAGCAATATGTGAACCGTGAACTTCCTGATGTTCCAGGTGGTTTTAGAAAAGGCAGAGGAACCAGAAATCAAATTGCCAGCATCTTCTGGATCATGGAAAAAGCAAGAGAGTTCTAGAAAAGCATCTATTTCTGCCTTATTGACTATGCCAAAGCCTTTGACTGTGTGGATCACAATCAACTGTGGAAAATTCTGAAAGAGATGGGAATACCAGACCACCTCATCTGCCTCTTGAGACATTTGTATGCAGGTCTGGAAGCAACAGTTAGAACTGGAACAATAGACTGGTTGCAAATAGGAAAAGGAGTCCGTCAAGGCTGTATATTGTCACCCTGCTTATTTAACTTATATGCAGAGTACATCATGAGAAACGCTGGGCTGCAAGAAGCACAAGCTCGAATTAAGACTGCTGGGAGAAATATCAATAACCTCAGATATGCAGATGACACCACCCTTATGGCAGAAAGTTTAGAGGAACTAAAAGCCTCTTGATGAAAGTGAAAGTGGAGAGTGAAAAAGTTGGCTGAAAGCTCACCATTCAGAAAACAAAGATCATGGCATTTGGTCCCATCACTTCATGGGAAGTAGATGGGGAAACAGTGTCAGACTTTATTTTTCTGGGCTCCAAAATCACTACAGATGGTGGCTGCAGCCATGAAATTAAAAGATGCTTGCTCCTTGGAAGGAAAGTTATGACCAAACTAGATAGCATATTCTAAAGCAGAGACATTACTTTGCCAACAAAGGTCCGTCTAGTCAAGGCTATGGTTTTTCCTGTGGTCATGTATGGATGTGAGAGTTGGACTGTGAAGAAAGCTGAGCGCTGAAGAATTGTTACTTTTGAACTGTGGTGTTGGAGAAGACTCTTGAGGGTCCCTTGGACTGCAAGGAGATCCAACCAGTCCATTCTAAAGATCAGTCCTGGGTGCTCTTTGGAAGGAATGATGCTGAAGCTGAAACTCCAGTACTTTGGCCACCTCATGTGAAGAGTTGACTCACTGGAAAAGACTGATGCTGGGAGGGATTGGGGGCAGGAAGAGAAGGGGACCATAGAGGATAAGATGGCTTGATGGCATTGCCGACTCGATGGACATTAGTCTGAGTGAACTGCGGGAGTTCGTGATGGATAGGGAGGCCTGGAGTGCTAGGATTCATGGGGTCACAAAGAGTCAGACATGACTGAGCGACTGAACTGAACTGAATGAGGGAAAAAAGAGAAAAAACATAAATTACCAATAATAAAAATGAAACAGAGGCCAGCACTACTAATTCTGTGGACATGGCAAAGTTAATAAATAAATATTGTATACAATTCTCTGCCCATATATTTGATAATTTAGATAACAGGGACTAATTCTTTGAAAGTAACCAACCAGCAAAACTCATTCAAAGAGAAATAGTCCTAGTAGACTTATGTTTATTTTATTAAAAATTTAAACTGTGATTTAATCGACATATGACATTATATTAGTTTCAGGTATACAACAATATGGTTCACTATTTGCATATATTGTGAAATGATCACATAATAAGTCTAGTTAATATCTATCACCATAAATGTTAGTCACTCAGTTGTGTCTAACTTTGATCCCATGGACTCTATCCCATGAGCCTCCTCTGTCCATGGAATTTTCCAGGCAAGAATACTGGTGTGCATTGCCATGCCTTCCTCCAGGGGATCTTCCACATCAATGGATTGAACCTGCATCTCCTGCACTGGCAGGCAGACTCTTTACCATTTTGCCACCTGGGAAGCCCTGATTGTGTATGGAGATAATGCCCAAATTTATCATTAAAAAATTTGGACTACTAAGCATGTCTATCAAGTTTACAGAATTCAAGGTTACGTATAAAATCAATTGCTTTTTCTGTTTATTAGCACTGGACAATTGTAATTTGACATAAAAAATTAATAATATTTACCATTGCATAAAAATGAACATGCTTAGTTGCAAATCTAAAAAAGTATCATGTATAGCATCTTCATGATAGAGAATACAGATGAAATCAAAGGAGATCTAAATAGATGAAAATGTATTTTGTGCTCATGGATTAGAAGACTTAATATTGTTAGGATATCAGTCCTTCCCAGTTTGATCCGTAGTTCGAAGGGAATCCTAATCAAAATCTCAACAAGCTATTTTGTAGATATCAACAAATTATTCTAAAGTTTATATGGAAAGGAAAAAGTTTACATGGAAAGCTGACACAATACTGAAGAGCAACATTGTACAGTTTTAAGACAATATAAAGCTATAGGTTGAGATGGTTGACATGGTTGGATAGCATCATTGATTCAATGGACATGAACTTGGGCAGACTCCAGGAGACGATGAGGGACAGGGAGGCCTGGCATGCTGCAGGCCACGGGGTCGCAAAGAGTTGGACATGACTTAGCCACTGAACAATAAACGTATAGGAATTGAATAGTTTGGGCTTTTCATAGAATAGATTTCTTGGGGTGAAATTACTACATTAAAAGCCATGTAAATCCAAATGATGACAGACTGTATGACTTTCCTCTTGCTGTTGTAACTAGTGACTTCACATTTAGCTACTTAAAGAACACAAATTTATTATCTTACAGTTCTAGAGATTAGAAATATTAAATCAGTTTCACTGAGTTAAAATCAAGATGTTGGCAGGTGCGCATTCCTTCTTCTGGAAGATCTAGGGGAGACCCATTTCATCACCTTTCTCAGTTTGTAGAGGTTGCCTTCATTCCTTGGTTTGACTCCTCCCTCCATCTTTAAAGCCGGAAGCATACCATTCCTATCTCCTCTCTGACCTTTGCTTCTGTCCTCACATGCTCTCTCCTTGACTCTGGTCCTCTTTTCTCCTTCTTACATGACTGTTTTGATTACACTGGGCTCACTCAGATAATCCAGGATAATCTTTGGTTTATATTTGGCTTTTTTTCCCCCTTAGGCACAAAGAATACAGTTCTGGAAAAAAAAAACAAGAACAACAGATGAGGTCTATCATGGAGCCTGTATTCTAGAAAAGACTTAGAGTTGGAATGGGTGGAAGGGAGATGGGCAAGTAAACGAACAAGAGAACTATTTGTAGTTTATATAAGGCATGAAAAAATAAAATGATTATGTGATAGAGAGTGATGATGATCTTATTCTTTTAGGTTAGGTGGTTATAAAAAGTTTTACTGAGATGTGAAATATAAAAAAAGATAGCCATCCAAATAGAGAGCTAAGAACAGAGTGAAACAGGAATAGAAAGGCACATGGACAGATCCTGAAACATTTAGTATTTCGAGGGGACTTAGATCTGGGTAGCTAGAGCCTATGAGAAATAATAAGCTTGAAGGTATATGTTGAAATCAGATGAATGCAAAGTCTTTTCATGCTAAATCCAGTGGAAAGCCATTGCAGAGGATCTGATTTATGTTTTAGAAAGTTTTCTAATTGCTCTGTGCAGAGTGGATTTCAAACAGACAAGAGAGAAGACTAAAAATCCATCATAATTCATTTAAGAAAGGAGAGTGGCTTGAGATATTAGTAGCAAAGTGGAAAAAATTAAATGGGCTAGAAGCAGGTTTTGTAGATGAAAGAGATAAGACTTGGTTATTAATTTCATAAGTGATATGATGAAATAGGATAAATAGAGTAACTATTAGAATTTGGGATTAAGCAAATGGTTGGTTTGTGGTGGCCATTTACTGGAATGGGGAAAATAAGAAAAAGTAGACTTGGATATAATATGATATGTGAAGAATTCTGCTTTGTCTATGTTAGTTTTGTAATGACTGTTAGGCTTCCGTGTGGTAGTATGAGAAGGATCTTAGATTTATAAACTTGGAGTTCAGTAAATGTTAGGAATGAAGATGCAAATTTTACAAGTCACTAGCATCTAGACTGTATTTATTAAGGACATAGGAATGAAAAGGATCACTTAAGGAGAGAGTATAGACAGAAAAGTGGACAACATAGAACAGAGTCTTGAATCATTTACTGTACTGATGTCAAGTGAAGAAGAAGAAACCAAAAGTGGTCAGTGACATAAGGAAAAGTCTAATAGCTTGGGGAGTGACAGAATTCAAGAGTAGGAAGTTCTTTAAATAGGGAGAGGATGTGAACTTTGTTGAATGCTGCTGAGAGGTCAAGTAAGGTGAGGACAGGAAAGTCACTGACAGCAGGAGTGACTGGATGTCACGGATCACTTTAATTTTTGTAGTTTCAGTGAAGTGGTGGTGATGGAGGCCCAGTGTCTCAGACTAGAGAAGATGTGATGAGAGGAAGTGAATAAAACCTTGCTAGATAACTCAACTCATAGGATAGAAGTTTTGCTTAGAAAGGAAACAGAGAAATGGGGTGCTAACTGGAGGAGGACATGGGGTGTGAAATACCATCTAGATGCTGATGACTCCTGGTTTCCCTCATAGCTCAGTTGGTAAAGAATCTGCCTGCAATGCAGGAGACCCAGGTTCACTCCCTGTATCAGGAAGATGTCCTGGAGAAGGAAATGACATGGGATTCTCCAGTATTTTTGCCTGGAGAATCCCATGGACAGCAGAGCCTGGCAGGCTACAGTACATGGGGTCACAAGAGTTGGACACGACTTAATGACTGCCAACTAGATGCTCTGATGCTCTGTGTGTGAAGATGGATGAGGCTAGATTAGGTTTGTGTACAGATAAAATTGATTCAGTACAGGGATAAATCTGTGATGATTAATGTGGGATTAAGACCCTGATGCTGGAAAGGATTGAGGGCAGAAGGAAAAGCAGGTGACAGAGGACGAGATGGTTGGATGGCATCATCGACCCAATGGACATGAGTTTCAACAAACTCCTGGAGACAGTGAAGGACAGAGAAGCCTGGTGTGCTGTAGTCCATGGGGGTGACAAAGAGTTGGACACAGCTGAGTGACTGAACAACAACAAAAGTCCTTTAAAAAAATGTGGTGAGATCCAAAGAACAAATGCAGGATTGTCCTTAAATTGGATTAGTGATATTTTATCTATAGTAACAAAGCAAAGAAGATGGTATAGGTGCAGATGCAGATAAATTGGTTGATTTAGTGATGGCAAAATGAGGCATGACTAATTGCATATTTTTTCTTAATAAAATGTCAGACAAGATTAACTGTAAAGGAAGTTATTGTAAAGGAAGTTTGGAAACATTCAAGGTTTGAAAAAAATAGAAGCATAAAGCTAACAATATTTTTGGAGAATTGGAGACTGAGCATCCTGGAAAGGGTAATGAGATTGTTGGACGGTGTTTTGTGCCTAGAAGAGATTTGTGGTCATGAGTTTGCAGTTAAACTTTCAGGGTGATTGTGTATTTTTCTCCAGATTGTTCTGGCTGTATATGAGCAGTTGGAGAGTAAGCAGCAAGATTTATTTAACCAGGATAGATGGAACGTATGAGAGATCTTTCTCCATAATTTGACTTATTGTTCAGTCGCTCAGTTGTGTCCAACTCTTTGTGACCCCATGGTCTGTAGCATGCCAGGCTTCCCTGTACTTCATTATCTCCTGAAGTTTGCTCAGACTCATGTACATTGAGCTGATGATGCCCTCTAACCATCTCATCCTCTGTTGTCCCTTTCTCCTTCTGTTGTCAATCTTTCCCAGCATCAGGGTCTCTTCCAATGAGTCAGCTCTTTGAATCAGGTGGTCAAAGTATTGGAGCTTCAGCATCAATCCTTCTGATGAATATTCAGGGTTGATTTCTTTTAGGTTTAATGAGTTTAATCTCCTTGATGTCCAAGGGACCCTCAAGAGTCTTCTCCTGCACCATAGTTCGAAAGCATCAGTTCTTCGGCACTCAGCCTTTTTTGTATAATTTGACTAATTCTAGATATTATCGGTTTTAAATCTTTGTTAACATGGTAGCTAAAAACCGAAAGTCTCATTTTATTTTATCTTGTGTTTTTTGACCTCTAGGAAGACTATCCTTTTTTATGCATTTCAGTCACTGTTTTGGTTTTTTTTTCTTTTTTTTAAATTTTATTTTGCTTAACTTTACAATATTGTATTGCTTTTGCCATTCATCAAAATGAATCCACCACAAGTATACATGTGTTCCCCATTCTGAACCCTCAGTCACTGTTTATTTAATCTCCTCAAAATGGTTCAGATTCTTTGTCCATTTTTTCCTACTTAGTCATTTACCTTTTTTCTTTTTGATTTTTAAAGATTTATGTAATGGATACTAACATTTCATTTGTTATGTATCTTGCACTATTTTCTCTCTGGGTATTATATATGCTTGATTTACCATGCCTTTCATTATATTGATGACGTAATAGTTTACATGGTCAAATATATTCATGTTTTCCTTTGGAGCTTGTGGGTTTATGGGCTTCCTCTCTTCTATCCCACTGTAAGTTGATGAACATTGTCTTCCATATTTTATTATGGTATTTTTCAAATTTTTAACATTTGAACCTTTAACATTTAGAGTTTAATTTTGTATATAGTATATGGTAAGAAACCTGTTATTTTGATGGATGGAAAGCCAATTGTCCAATAACATTTCCCAATGATTTAAAATACCATCTTTTCATATTTTATATTTATATACATCGGAGAAGGCAGTGGCACCCCACTCCAGTACTTTTGCCTGGAAAATCCCATGGACGGAGGAGCCTGGTAGGCTGCAGTCCATGGGGTCGCTGGGAGTCGAACACAACTGAGCGACTTCACTTTCACCTTTCACTTTCATGCATTGGAGAAGGAAATGGCAACCCACTCCAGTGTTCTTGCCTGGAGAATCCCAGGGACGGGGAAGCCTGGTGGGCTACCGTCTATGGGGTCGCACAGAGTCGGACACGACTGAAGCACCAGCATTTATATACATACACACATAGGTGGATATATAGTCATGTATCAGATTTCTCTTCTTTGTTCATTCGTCTGCTTGTCTTCACTTGTGTACTGTTTTAACTAATTTTTTTTAGCATGTTTTGATATTTTCTAGGGTAAATCCCTCTCTTATTATTCTTCCTATAAAATGTTTGTTGACTCTTTGTTTTTTAGAAATGTATTTGTTTATTTGGCCGCTTTGGATCTTCACTGTATTATGCAGGATCCTTCATTGCAGCGTACAGACTCTAGTTGCAGCCCACAGGCTTAGTTGCTCCAGGGCATGTGGGATCCTAGTTCCCTGATCAGGGATTGAACTTGTGTCCCCTGCATCACAAATTGAATTCTTAACCACTGGACCACCAGAGAAGTCCCTTGTTGAGTATTCTTGTATATTTACTCCTTCAAACAAATGTTATAATTTGCTCAATTCCAGTGGGACTTGCTTGTATTGAATTTACAAATTAATATGGGGAGAGAGTTTTGCTTTGGAGAAGAAGAAAGCAAAATAACTATAGATTAAACACGGTTAGTTGAGTTGATCTTGTGGATTTAAACGCATGGTCAGAGACCCTCTAGATAGGAGAGTTCCAAAGGCAGAAGAAATAAGGGGGCAGATATTGAAATCAACTTCCCTATCTCCATGCATTTGCTAAAGATTAGACTTGAAGCTTACAAATACAGTAATTTTGATAAAAACTACCTGATGGGATAATGTCCAGTAAGTTACATCATAGCCATTTCCTCCCAAACTGATATTTACATTTGTTTAAATAAATTAATATTTGCAAATTACTCAGTTATTTGTTGAGAACACATTCAAAAGAAACAGAAACAAATAGTAAGAGAAAAAGGCAAGAATGGTGATGTGTAGGAGGAAAAGTTTACAATTTATCAAAATAAGAGTACTGACAAATTAAAATAAATTCTTTTATGTGAACATCTTGGATGAAAGAAACTTTGCAAGGGATTAGAGTTTATTCAATAAAAGAAAAGATACTAGATTACTATACTAATTCCTTCTTTAGGGCCCATAAAAAACAGGCATTAGATGCCAACCCTGAAAGTACAGCAACTGAACTCCTACCTAGCTTAATACTGGAAGGAGTATTAATAATGTACACGCATTATTTTCATAGTTTGCATGAGTTAAAATTCTTCTGTAAAAGAAGCACTGCAGTCTCGAGCTATACATCTATCCACACTTCCATTTTCTTTCCTGTGATATTTATCTTTCTGTCTGTCAGAAAGCAAAAAAAACTGGAAAAAAGAATTGGTTAGAATTAAATTTCCTTCAGCAGCACACAGAGCTGCAGTGTTGCTACAAAACCTTGTTTCTGACGGGGCTAATGGCAGGGAGCTATTTATAGACCAGTTCTGAAATTTCCTTAGTAACAAGGGTTGCAAAAACTCTCTCCTTGCTGCTGGAAGTGTCCCCAGCCACCCTGTAGCCTTGTTCCCAATTCCTTTAACTTTGGAATTCTTCTCAAGTGTTCCTAACCTCAGTATTATTTCCCTTCATATCAACACATATTTCATGGTTGGAGAACTTTAATGAATATTTACCAATCCGATTTTGCTCTATACTTTGTTTTGATGATAGTGTGTTCTCTCGAAGGGGAGATATTTCATGTTGATGGCTAAGCTTTGTACTGAAACAACTAACGTCTTTGCCTAAGTTTCTCATGCTTTGAGATTTATCAGCTTTCTATTATATTTCAGATTTCTGGGCATTGGCCAGAATCCCAACATTTTCTTTCTTCCCTTTATGTTTGTTCTCTTTTTCCTTCCCTCCAGCTTGACCATCTGTCTCCCTACTTTTGCTTCTGTAGAACTGTGGACTAGGACCTGGGGGTGAAACAGCACATGCTATCAAAGGATTCAGTTTTTGGAAGTCATCTCTGATCTATATAAGTACCGAATGACTTCTGCAAAGTGTTCTACATCTTGTTACCATCTGGACCTATTACCTCACCTAGTTAGAGCATGGCTAACAAGGCCAAGGTCATGGATTCAGACCCCATATGATCCAGTTTACTTTGCACAGGACAGAAATGTTTTTTATGGCTCTAGTCTGAAATTGCAAACGCTAGTGGGTTCATCTTGGAAATGAGTCCATGCTGGAGGACCTGGTGAGTGTTGGGTTGGAGCCAGGCCCTCATCATTATTATAGAAAACTTCAAAGCATATGTTCTACGGCTGGACAGTCAGCAGGACTCCTATCTCAATGCACTCTTTATATTAAGCTTTAGAATAGATAGGACACGAGCAATCATCTGTTCCACACATCTAAGGTCACACAGGAAAATAAGAATCCAAAATTCAGTCCAGTCTTATGTGCCATTTTGCCCTTCTATTCATTTTCCCTGTTAATATCCCTATAAAGTGCATCTCTGAGGAGTTACAAATTTTACATATGGAGGTGAAGCTACTGGCACAATTAAACATGGTGAGATGTGCTGCCACATGTAACTGGGAATAGAATTGTCATTAAATGTGTACAAAATCTGAGGACTTTAAGGAGGAGAAATTTTGAGAATCTCCATTTGGCTTTTGTGATACTAATAAAACATTTGCAGGATGATTTAAAGTTCATAGACTATTTTCATATCTTCCATCTCATTTGGTTCATCCAACATGAGATTGTCTTGATAAATATTATTCATGTTGCAGATTAGACAAATTATATATATATAAAGATTGTATGATTTGCCCAAAGTCATATAAACTCTAAGGTCTTTGGATCCTGATCCAGGGAGCTTTCCATGCTGTTACACTGTATTTTATCTCTTGACTTATACCTACAGAAATGTCTCAATGGCAAATTGATTGTATTATTGAAACCATTTCTATTATATTTTTGAGTTGACTTAGGGCAGATTTCATACAACTTCTATAGTCACAATTACATACCAAACCAATTTTATGAAGCTTGAGTGTGGCCTCTAAAGGAGATTGAATAAATGGTTCTGAAAATCACCAAGAGCCCTTTTAGGGAGACTAGGTCACATGGCAGCTAATAAAGTTTTTGAAATTAGAGACCCTTGCTTTCAAAACTTGTATCTGTTTTAGTTTATTTTTCAAACCGTCCTACCCTACATGATTAGGAAATAATCTTGGCAACAGTCTTTCTGAAGTGGATATGCCAAATTGTGTAATAGCCCTGCTCAGAACTGAAATCAAAAGTGTGAAAATGATTAAAGGGATTTCAGTTCAGAATCCTGGGAGCAGGAGGAAGCAAAAGTTCTTAGTCTTTTTTTTTTCCCCCTTGAGAGCACTACACCTCAATCGTGTGACATTTCTCTTCCAATTAAAGCCATATCTTGTAACCAAGGGGTCTCATTTACATAAAGCTTGCTGCTTTGCAAGCCCTAGCATCATCTTACCTTAGTTTTTACAATATTGCATAATGCATTATGTCTTGATGCAATTTAATGCCTCCTGCTGACTACTTGAAATTACTAAACAGAAGGTCAGACTAGATCAGTGAACAGCTACTAAAATGCATAGGCAGCAACACGAACAGTAGATAATTAGTACTCAGTGCAAGCCAAAGCAGTGAGAAAAGTGAAGAAAAAAGATAAACAAGATGTTTGCTTAATTTTATCACAGTATCTTCCATTCATATTGATGCCTGTGGATTTAGACCTATCATCAATTTGTCTTTTTAAGGTTTGTTTATTTTTCTTCTTGTGAAATCTTTTATACACACAGAAGAGGACATAAAACATATGCACAGGTTAAACAACAATTGCAGAGCAACATTTGTGAATCACTCAGACCAAATGGAAACTGGCCACACGTCTCTCCACAGTCAGAACAGACTCTTCCCCCATCAGACATAAAATCAACCAAAGACAGGTGACTATCTGGCCTTGCTTATCTCTACAGATATTTCACTAAGGATAAACTCTTAGTTTATCCACTAAGGGCTTCAGCTGGATTTAGTTTGCTTTCTTAATTTATACGAGCAAATTGTAGTTTGTTTTTTTTTTGATGGCTTCTTTCACTCAACAGTATATTTGTAAGGTTCATCCATGTTGATGGATATATATACATAGTTTATGCCTTTTTATGGTTGCATAGCTTAATATTATATTAGTAATAGTTTTTGTATTGACTCTATCTCAATGCACCTGGGATCATTTCCAATTTGGAGGTAATTTGAACAATGCTGCTGTGAACTCTCCGGTACCTAATTCCTAATAGTGTACTAGAGTTTCTCCAGTGTGTCTAATTCAGGGTAGAATGCTACCTTTAACTTTATTAGAAAATGCTAAACTATTTGCAAAGAATTTGTATCAGTTTTCACTCCTGAGAGAATTCCTGTTATTCAGCTTTCTCGCCAACACTTGAAATTGTCAGACAATATGTGTTTTTGTGAATCTAATAGGTCTGTAATGGTTTTCTGTCAGACCTTGGTCTTAATGGTCTTAATTTGCTTTCACTTGCTTGCTAAGGAGCCGATCATATCTTCTTTTTTTAGTAACCATTTGGATTTCCTGTTTTGAGAAGAATTTATTCAAATCTTATACCCAGTTTCTTTCAACTGGGGTATTTGTCTTTCTTATTTGTCTTTTTTTGGGTTTTATGTTTTATGTATTCTTTGAAGCAATGACCTGAAGGAAATAAAGGATTACTCATGGGGATACCTAAGGGAAGAACATTCCAGATAATAGAAAATGTCCAGTGCTAATGTTCTCTGCCAGAAGCTTGCTTGGAGTAAAACAATAGGAGGGAAATTTTAGTAGAAGATGAAATCATAGGGTAATGAAATGAGGTCTTATAGACCTTATAGAAATCTTTGGCTTGGACTCTGAATGAAATGGGGAGTAACTATAGTGTTCAGAGCAAAGGAATGACATGGCATGACTCTTCCCTCTTTTTAAAAATTAGCATACTATTTATTTATTTAATGGAATTCCCTTAAAGCTCAGTCGCTAAAGAACTGGCCTGCAATGTAGGAGACCCAGGTTCTATCTGTCTATCCCTGGGTCAGAAAGATCTCCTGGAGAAGGAAATGGCAACCCACTCCAGTATTCTTGCCTGGAGAATCCCATGGACAGAGGAACCTGACTCTCCTCATTTTTAAAAAATTAACATACTATTTATTTATTTAACATATTTAGGTTTACAGAAAAAATTGAGTGGAATCTAATGTCTTTTTGGTAGTCTGTGCTTCCCATCTCTGCAACTACAGGCTCTACAGAGTTAGAGATTCTGGCCCCAAAGGAGGTACCCAGTTACTAGGAGACCCTGTAAGATGTTATTGAACTGTATGCCATCCAGACTGCCAGGACATCTTAGAGTCCTTTTTACAGGGACCAACAGATGAGAAGAGGAGAAATTGTATTGGCAAGAGTAATTGATGACAAGAGTAGAAAGAGGCACATCTGATTTCTCAAAGTAGAAGTAGAGAGGAACATTTGTGGTACCCAGGTGATGCACTTAGATTTCTCATAGTGCTCTCTTGCCCAATTGTGACTCTGACTGAACACATGCAGCAACCCCTGGGGATGGTATGATGACCATACATTCAGATTCTTCAGAAAAGGTTTGGTTTAAAGTACCAAGTAAGACACAAAAGGCTTCCTTGGTCATTCAGTGATAAAGAATCTGCCTGCACTGTAGGAGATGCGGGTTCCATCCCTGGGTTGGGAAGATCCCCTGGCAACCCACTCTAGTATTCTAGCCTGGAGAATCCCATGGACAGAGGAGCATAGTGGGCTACATACAGTCCATGGCGTTGCAAAGAGTTGGATACAACAAGCAACTGAGCATGCACGAGCATGCAAGACACCAAAACCTTTATAGGTACCAGCAGAGGGTAGAGATATTTATAGTGAATGGTAAGGGAGGGAGATGATTAATATCGACTGTAGCCCTGAAACCAATTGAAGCAATGAGGGCTGTAGGGAAAGAGGTCAACAGAACCATGGAAGATGTCTAGCCACATGTCTCTGTTCAAGACAAAGATGGACTGTGGTGGCCATGGAGGGAACTGCACACTCTTTCAGCAAGCAGATCTTCTGCAGGAAGCATAGTTAGACAAACATCCCCAATTATACCTTTAGCTATAACAGAGTGCTCACTCTGAAACCATACTTTATTTGGGCTGTTCTCAGCATGGTAGAGTTATTAGAGTTGGGACATTCCTGCCTCTAATGCTAGTGAGATTTCATTAACCTGCTGTGATACTCTCGGAACTATGAAATGGTCCAAGGCTTCAATTTTCTTTTCATTTTTTGCTTCTTTCACAGATGTTGGATCTGTATCATGGTCTAAAGGCTCTTCCAGCCTACCTCAGTGGTCTCCCTGTGCTCCTTCACAGGCACGTTCCCCAGCAAATCTCTCACATCTCTAATCTTATTTTAGCATCTGTTTCTTGCAAGACCTGAGCTGAAATAAGGTATGTTTAATAAAATTATCAGCATAATTTAGTTTCAATCTACCATCTTGCTATTTATTGTCATTTTCTCCTATTTTCTCTTTGTTCCTTCCCCTCCTTCTTTTGGATTGAGTTAAAAAATATGATTATTTTATTATCTATATCTCGTTATTTTGTTTTTTAGCATTTAACTTTAGTATCATTGGAAAGTTAGGGTTTAACTTTCAAGTGCTACTCTACCACTTCACAAATGGTATAAAAAATGTACAGCAGAATTCACCCAAGCCTTCCCTCCTGTCTTTGGAGCTATTTTCAGACATTTTACTTTGGTGTATGCCATAAACCCCACAACATATTATTATTCTTACTTTCAATAGTCAAATATCTTTTGCAGAGATTAAAAATGCTAAAAAATGTCTTTTTTACTTGTCCACATATTAACCCTTTGTAATGCTCTCCATTAATTTATGTAGAACCAGTATCTAATTTCTAGTACTCTTGCCTGGAAAATCCCATGGACAGAGGAGCCCGGTAAGCTGCAGTCCATGGGGTCGCTAAGAGTCAGACACGACTGAACGACTTCACTTTCACTTTTCACTTTCATGCATTGGAGAAGAAAATGGCAACCCACTCCAGTGTTCTTGCCTGGAGAATTCCAGGGACAGGGGAGCCTGGTAGGCTGCTGTCTTTGGGGTCGCACAGAGTTGGACATGACTGGAGTGACTTAGCAGTAGCAGCAGCAGCAGCAGCAGCAGCAGTATCTAATTGGGAACATTTTCCATCATTCTTTAATATTTCATAGTATGAAGGTACATTGCTGATGAATTTTTTCATATTTTGTCTGAAAGTGTTTATTTCTCCTTCGTTATTGTAAAATATATAAAACAAAATTTACCATTTTAATCATTTTAAAGTGTACTGGTCTATGGTATTAGATACATTTACACTGTTGTGTTTCCTTCATCACTATCCATCTTCAGAACTTTTTCTTTACCCACAAATGCAACTTTGTGCCCATTTAAATATTAACTCCCAATTCTCTTCTTTCACACTCCTGTCAACCACCATGCTTACTGTCTCTAAACTACCATTCTTACTGTCATCTAAATCAGGTGTGGATAAGACTTGAGATATGGTTAATCCTGAGGCAAAATTTCTCTTCAGCTGTGAAACTGAGAAACCAGACAGCAGATTGTATACTTCCAAAATATAATGATGGACAAGCATAGATCAGACATCTCCATTCAAAAGGAATAAATTGTCAAAGTTTGCTAATGGGGCCTTTTTCTAATTGTGGTAAAGACAATTAACATGAGATTCCTTTTTTGAGAAATTTTAAGTGCACAATATAGTACTGTTAACTAGACACACAATGCTGTACAGCAGACCTCTCCATAGAAGTGTATTTCTTGATGTTAAATAGATGATTTTCTAGATAGTTTGGTTTTTTATATAATAATTATTTATGTTAATGAGGCTTTGATTAAGCATATGATTTAAATGTTTTAAAATGTGATGAGAGTGTCCCTGTGGTCACTTAGACCAAGTGTGTCAATATTGTTGTTCAGTCTCCTATACAGGCTTCAGAAATGTTGTGTGTTCAACTCCAGACCACTGCAATAAAATAAATATTTCAACAAAGCAAGTAACGTGAAGTTTTTGGTTTTATACTTCATATAATCGTCCCCTTCTCCTCTTGCCCCCAATCCCTCCCAGCATCAGAGTCTTCTCCAATGAGTCAACTCTTCGCATGAGGTGGCCAAAATACTGGAGTTTCAGCTTTAGCATCATTCCTTCTAAAGAAATTCCAGGATTGATCTCCTTCAAAATGGACTGGTTGGATCTTCTTGCAGTCCAAGGGACTCTCAAGAGTCTTCTCCAACACCACAGTTCAAAAGCATCAATGCTTCGGCGCTCAGCCTTCTTCACAGTCCAGCTCTCACATCCATACATGACCACAGGAAAGACCATAGCCTTGACTAGGCGAACCTTTGTTGGCAAAGTGATGTCTCTGCTTTTGAATATGCTATCTAGGTTGGTCATAACTTTCCTTCCAAGGAGCAAGCGTCTTTTAATTTCATGGCTGCAGTCACCATCTGCAGTGATTTTGGAGCCCAGAAAAATAAAGTCTGACACTGTTTCTCCATCTATTTCCCATGTAGTGATGGGACCAGATGCCATGATCTTCGTTTTCTGAATGTTGAGCTTTAAGCCAACCTTTTCACTCTCCACTTTCACTTTCATCAAGAGGCTTTTTAGTTCCTCTTCACTTTCTGCCATAAGGGTGGTATCATCTGCATATCTGAAGTTATTGATATTCCTCCCAGCAATTTTGATTCCAACTTGTGTTTCTTCCAGTCCAGCATTTCTCATGATGTACTCTGCATATAAGTTAAATAAACATGGTGACAACATACAGCCTTGACGTACTCCTTTTCCTATTTGGAACCAGTCTGTTGTTCCATGACCAGTTCTAACTGTTGCTTCCTGACCTGCATACAGATTTCTCAAGAGGCTGATCAGGTGGTCTGGTATTCCCATCTCTTTCAGAATTTTCCACAGTTTCTTGTGATCTACACAGTCAAAGGTTTTAGCATAGTCAATAAAGCAGAAATAGATGTTTTTCTGGAACTCTCTTGCTTTTTCCATGATCCAGCGAATGTTGGCAATTTGATCTCTGGTTCCTCTGCCTTTTCTAAAACCAGCTTGAACATCAGGAAGTTCACGGTTCACATATTGCTGAAGCCTGGCTTGGAGAATTTTGAGCATTACTTTACTAGCGTGTGAGATGAGTGAGATGGCTGGATGGCATCACTGACTCGATGAATGTGAGTCTGAGTGATCTCCGGGAGTTGGTGATGGACAGGGAGGCCTGGAGTGCTGCGGTTCATGGGGTCACAAAGAGTCGGACATGACTGAGCGACTGATCTGATCTGATCTGATCTGATAAAATTTATGTTTACATTATACTATAGTTTATTAAATGTGTAGTAACATTATGTCTAAAAAACTGTGTACATATTTTAATTAGAAAATACTTTATAGCTAAAAAAGTCAAAGCAATTACAGTAGTAACAATTTGCTTTAGAAGATTGTCAAGGTTTCTCTGTTTTCTTACTTCATACCAGATTGGCATAGTGGTGATAGTAACAGTATGAATTTGAGAACAAATGCTATCTATGCCAGTTGGTTTTTGAGAAGATCTAGGCTTGACATCAATTTTTTTTGTGTGACTCTCTTCTCCAGTTAACTGTTTGGAGACATCAGAAAAAATAAGTAGTAAAAAGTTAATAAAAAGCTCTTTCTGTGATACTGTGCTGTTTAGCATACTAATCCATCAATTTATCTTTTAAACAATTATCATGGCCTTTATATCACTGCACATTTGGTAAGAGCCTGCTATATTTAAACCCTGAGTGCTGAGACATTTAAAATGAAGGGAAATACATAGCAAGTTAAGTAATGCTAAAGTATTTGAATAATTCAAAGCAACAATAAAAGCAATGTCAGAATGCATAATAGTCAACAAATTGCTCAGGCAGTGACTTCTGTCAAAACTCAGCTACATAATGGCTTTGACTTCAGGCAGGAATGATCTGGGGGAGAGGTTTGCTGAGACGGCTAAAGAGGAGCTTAGTGTGGGTAGCTAAGATGGGGAAGGACTTTATAGATTGGTGTACCATTTTTAATAAAAGTGTAGAGGAAGTGGAGGGTAAAGGGTAGTATGTGAACCACTTTGAGGGGCACATGGCTTTAAAGAAGGCTACTGAATGAAAAAACAAAGAAAACTTGCAGTCAGATTGTTCAGGGCCCTAGTTATCAAGCTAATGCAACCAACAGAGAAGCCTTATTATGTTGTGGGAAGATAAGATAAGCTGTGAATAATCAAGGTTAATGATTTTTGTCCTGTCATACAAGAGACAAAAAACAACAAAAAAAACAAAAAACAAACCTGGGATAAGAAAGTGAATATTATCAATATGGAATCCCTAAGAGCACACTGGGCTTCCCAGGTGGCTCGGGGCAAAGAACCTGCCTGCTGATGCAGGAGATGTGGGCTCAATTCCTGGGTTGAGAAGATTTTCTGGAGAAGGAAATGGCAACTTATTCCAGTATTCTTGCTTGGAGAATTTCATAGACAGAGGAGCCTGGTGGGCTACAGTCCATGGGGTTGCAAAGTACTGGACACAACCAAAACAACAACAACAGAGCAAAAATAGAACCAAACAAAATATGCAGACATATTCAAACAATTAACAATGTTTAACCCATTGCCAACATTTTCCTTAAAGAATATGTATTTTTCACCATCTATATTAAGTGATGGTGGAGCTAGTGGTAAAGAACCCACCTTCCAATGAAGGAGATGTAAGAAATGCAGGTTGGATCTTTGGGTCGGGAAGATCCCCTGGAGAAGTGAATGGCAACCCACTCCAGTATTCTTGCCTGGAGAATCCCATGGACAATGGAGCCTGGCAGGCTACAGTCTGTGGGGTTGCAAAGAGTTGGACACGACGGAAGCGACTTAGCACATGCACACATGAGAACTGTGTTCCACCATGGAAAATTATAATGCCATGTTATCTGAAGAATGTATATTCAGTTGTATGCACATGTAGATTGCAACAGCCTACTCTTTTTTCTTTAGAAAACTATTGTCTGGATTTATGGGTAAATTTTTCACTCATCTAAGAATCAAAAATAATTCTGTAAAAGTAGCTTATCTAGAAATTAAAAGTAGTTATGGTGCAGCATGATAATATAATCAATAAGTATATTTAAAGGAAAAGAAAAAAAGAGAAAAGAGAAGCAAAAGGAGAAAAGAACAAGAGGGCAAAGGTGGATTGTGTTTAGTGACTTAGTGGGAAGGGAAGAAACAGGGCGCATGGGGGGCTCAGGTAGGTCTAAATAGTGACTTACCTCTGAATGAAGGAGGCCTCTGGAGGCTTTTGAGTTACATTATTATTTCCTGAGAAAAGAGGAAGATATTAGGATCTTCTAACTTTACAGTGTAGAAGGAATGTGCAGGTTTTCTTATAGATGGAAACTAATTGTTCTCCTGGGTATGTGAGATACTTTTTTCCCCATATAACAGTCACTGGAAATATCCCATTCAGTTTCTGGTGCAAAAGAAAGGGATTTGTGTGTGTGGAATGTGTGTTAGTGGGTGTACTTTATGAACATTTAAAATGATGGAGTGGAAAGAAGAACATTGGACTGTGGGTCATACTATAGTGAATTCTGGACACTGTTTTCCACTAACTGTCTATGTAGCTCTTGATATCTAACTCTTACACCTTTATTTTTTAACATCTGCTAAAATGAGGGGTGTACTACATATTTCTCTGTCGCTTATGCTGACATTCTATGATACGTTATTAGGCAAAGATAACCGACTTCCTTCTGCTTTTACAAATGATCATCTGGTACCAAGAGGCCCTTGTCCTAGGGTAAAAGTCAGCATCATTGAATGGCCAGAATATGTACAGAATTTAGAGGCAATTGATTTAGAGACAGTTATATTTTCTAATTTATGTGAGTGATGAAAGTGGATAAGTTTTCACTGAAGGGTATTTAGTGATCATAGTGGTTGGGTCTAAACAAAGCATTTCAAAGGAGACCGGTAAATGTTTATTCCCAGGACAATGGGAAAATAGTTTCAGGAAAACCTCTGTGATCTATTCTAATCAAATCTTCAGTGTCTTTGGACAAAGCCTCTGTCTCATAGGATCCTGATTTCTGTCTCTCTGAGGAGGAGAAGTCATGGGAAATTAAGTTAAATTCAAATTATGTATTAAATAATAATACATGTCAGAAAGCACATGGTCTTTTAAAATAGCACCTTCTTCACAATGGCTAGGAAAACCAGAGTATCTCTGTCAGCAGAATGGTCAAGTCAGATTTACCCAATGTCGCTCTGATTATCTTAATTAGAAGGAACAGACGCTGCAGAGTTCTGGAAAGAATGGCAGTAGGAGCACAAATACGCAGGTCCCAGCGCCTCCCTTTCCATGAGAATTGGCTGAAATGAACAAAGAAATATAAAAATAGAAAACCAGGATCAGTGATGTATGCATGTGAGCTAAGTCACTTCAGTTGTGCCCTCCTCCAGGGGATCTTCCTGACCCAGGGATCGAACCCATGTTTCTTTGCATCTCTTGAAGGGGTGTCAGTCATTGCCACAAAAGGCAAAGTCTCTGCTGGTTCTCAGGCAGATGGAACCAGCGTGAAAGCTGTCAGAAGCTTAACTCACTCTCTCTTGTGGAACGTGCTGGAAACTCACAAGGAAAATACACAGGTCATGCAGTTGTGGGTAGGGTATGGAGAGAGAGAAGGGAGAGAGGGAGCAAGGAGGTAGGGCAAGGTAGAGGGAGGGAAAAGGAGAGATGCTGGGGGCATTGTTCCAGAGATGTTTGCATCCAGAGATGGATACACTTGGAGATTCTTTGTGAGGCTGCCCAACTTAACAGAACCTGTAGAATTTGTTTTGACTCAATCATTTTCCAGAATGTTTCAGGGTTCATCATCATGCTCTAAGGATAATTCTTGACCATTGTGGTGTTCCCTCCAGATGGTACAGGCAGTAGTAATACCAGTCAAGTCACAGAGTATAAGATGGAGCTTTGGCTGAAGAGAGACTGGATACAGAAAACCTCCTTGGTAAAATATTTTCAATAAACACAAAGAAGAAGTCATACTGAGACAAAAATCTACCTGCTAGGATTATTCTTAGTGCAGTTCCCACTCTGTCTTTCTCATACTGTTAAGTCACGGGTCAGAAATGTTTAAACTGACATCATCCCTTCTCCAGACAACACATGGGAGAATTCTAAAACAAGTTGGAGGAATAGTATGGAAAGCTATTAATAGTTAATAGTATGGAAAATATAGTATATGCTGCTGCTGCTGCTAAGTCACTTCAGTCGTGTCCGACTCTGTGCGACCCCATAGACGGAAGCTCACCAGGCTCCCCGTCCCTGGGATTCTCCAAGCAAGAACACTGGAGTGGGTTGCCATTTCCTTCTCCAATGCATGAAAGCGAAAAGTGAAAATGAAGCCGCTCAGTAGTGTCCGACTCTTAGCGACCCCATGAACTGGAGCCTACCAGGCTCCTCCGTCCATGGGATTTTCCAGGCAAAAGTACTGGGGTGGGGTACCATTGCCTTCCCCCAATATAGTATATAAATATATATATATATCTATATATAGAATATGGGGGCTTCTCTGGGAGCTCAGATGATAAAGAATCCACCTGAAATGCAGAAGACCTGGGTTTGATCCGTGGGTTTAGAAGATCCCCTGGAGGTGGGAATGACAACCCACTTCAGCGTTCTTGCCTGGAGAATCCCATGGACAGAGGAGCCTGGTGGGCTATAGATCATGGGGTTGCAAAGAGTTGGACATGATGAGAGACTAATACTTTCACTTTCACATAGTATGCTGCTGCCGCCGCCAAGTCGCTTCAGTCGTGTCCAACTCTGTATGACCCCAGAGACGACAGTCCACCAGGCTCCCCCGTCCCTCAGATTCTCCAGGCAAGAACACTGGAGTGGGTTGCCATTTCCTTCTCCTTCATATAGTATAGTAGTATGGAAATTACCTACCTGTATTGAGATAAATGCCAGGATAATCTAGAGCTAGTCTTATTCAAATAGGAAGAGTAGATGCATATTAAAAAAATAATAATGCATAGTCTAATAAATAATTCTAGGTATTTTTTAAAAAAGAGTGTCTGTGTGTTTGTGTGGCCAAAGGGAAGAGTTTGGGAAATGGGGGAGAGTGAAAGAATGAAGAAAGGGGATGAGCATTGTCATTGGAGTATTAGGAAAGAAACTGTATGAGTTAATGATCACAAAAGTGTTAATGGAGATTTTTCCTGTGAACCAATAATGAAAGTAGATTTAAAGCAAAAAAGATAATGGCATCAACAACAGAATGAAAATAGAAGTTCTTGGTGTGAGTGGGATGTCTGTCTGGTGGAGTAGCCTCTTTTGGAAGTGGTAGATTCCTGGTAGGTGGACAGATGGTTGGGATCAGTGCAGTCACACTGCAACTTCAGAGGTGATTGCCTCTGATGGCCATTAGGGCAGCTGTATTATGAAGCCTGTCTATTGAATCAGGGGGTGTACATCCTTAAGGCAAATACTGTAGACAGCCATAGGATTGGGGGTGAGTGCTGGGGAATGAGAGAATGGAGTAGGGATGAAGTATGACAGTGATTTCTGACTGGATGAGCTTCCAGGGTGAGAACACTGATACAAAGATCCACCAGCCTAAAAGCAAAAACAAGACAAAAGCAAAGGAAACAAACAAAAATGCTGCTGCTGCTGCTAAGTCACTTCAGTCGTGTCCGACTCTGTGCAACCCCATAGGTGGCAGCCCACCAGGCTCCCCCATCCCTGGGATTCTCCAGGCAAGACCACTGGAGTGGGTTGCCATTTCCAGATTCTCCAGGCAAGAACACTGGAGTGGGTTGCCATTTCCTTCTCCAATGCATGAAAGTGAAAAGTGAAAGGGAAGTTGCTCAGTCGTGTCCAACCCTCAGCAATCACATGGGCTGCAGCCTTCCAGGCACCTCCGTCCATGGGATTTGCACAAATAATTTCTGATTAAATTATAAAAGTCTAAAACAAAACAAAAACAAGTGTAACTTCTGGAATATCCATTGGCTTAAGGAATCCATGTACTTTGATTTCTTTTTATCTTTTTCTATTTTCTAAACTTACTACCAAAACATGCATTTCCTTTATGCTTACAAAAATATGTAGACTACAAGTGTTGAAAAAAAGGAAAGATAATTTGTAGATTCTTAGATTGGGTAAAAATTTTTATAAGTATATTATTTATAAGACAGCCAAAATTTATTGATTCAGCAGGGTTAAAGTACAAGTTGTAGAAAGACATAAAAATTCAGTGTAATAAAAAAATACAGTGGTTGCCATATCAATATCATAATTTTCAAAGAGAGATACAAGGATAATATTTTTATATATAGGATACAAAAATATGTTAAAATAGTCTTGAAGCATTGTAGTTCAGATACCATATCAGCAGACTATATATAAAGTAAATCATTTCTATATAGAAATATGTAAAAGGATAAAATGTCAGATAAAAGTAGCTGACAACTTCAACATACTTGGCTCAGCCTTTGACAGAATGATTATACAAAATCAAAAGGAGTTTCTGGTCCTGGATTTAGAAATTTAGGCATAGAAGTTTGACTCACCCACAGATTTGCAACTTTCAAGTGGTGGTTGGTTTCTTTAAGCCTTACTGGCCCTGCCTGTCAAAGGAGATTAATATATGTCCTTATATTGCAAAGCCGTTTGTTACAAGGGTACATGAGGGAACGCTGGACGGGTGGATGGTGGTGAGTTAAGGAAAAGGCCATCAGAGAACCTGAGGCTTGAATATTACTTAACATTATTCCATGAACATAAACAAAGAAGAAAGAATTTCCCCTAGAGTAAGAAAAGAGGGCTTCCCTGGTGGCTCAGACGGTAAGAGTGTCTGTCTGCAATGCAGGAGACCCGGGTTGGATCTGGGTTGGGAAGATACCCTGGAGAAGGAAATGGGAGCCCACTCCAGTATTCTTGCCTGGAAAATCCCATGGACGGCGGAGCCTAGTAGGTTACCATCCATGGAGTCGGAAAGAGTTGGACACGACTGAGCGACTTCACTTCACTAAGAAAAGATAGCATATGAAAGACACAGAGGTATGGAAAAGCAGGATGATAATTGTTACTGGGTTTTTTTAAAACATTTTTTTTTGGTGGGGATGCGGATCATTTTTAAAGACTTTATTGCATTCGTTACAATATTGTTTCTGTTTTGTTTTTTTGGCTGGAGGCATGTGCTATCTTAGCTTCCTGACTAGGGATCAAACCTGTACCCCTTGCATTAGAAGGCAATGTGTTAACCAATGGACTGGCAGGGAGGTCCCTTGTTTTAATTTTTTTTATGATTAATTTTCAGGGAGAAAAAAAAAGAGCAATGTTACAGTGTTGATGTAGTTGGAACACAGAAAGTGGAGTGATGGGAAAAAATCCTGGAGAGATTGTGCCTGTGCTAGGGATATCCACAGTGGTTAAGAGCCCTCGATTTTAAGCCACCTTCAGGCTTCAAATCCTGTCTGAACCACTTAAGACTTACCTTCTTTGAAAATATCACTGAAATCCTGCATACCTCAGTTTTCTTGCCTGTAGAATGGGATTGCTGATGATTCCTAAAATGTGGGTACTAATAGATCCTATATCATAGGTCCTTTAAAATGTTTTAAAAGGTATGGAGTATATTTAACAAGCTTAAAACAATCCTTGGTATGTGTCATTTACTATTGTTACCATTTATTTTGTTGTTGCTATTGTTGTTATTACCCCAGTATGGAGATATGACTTTATCCTGTAAGTTAAAGAAGCCATTAAAGGATGCTGAACAAGGCAAACCCTGATTGACATGTGTTTCATAAAAACAACTCTGGTAACATTGTGATGAATGGATCACAGAGATGTAAGACTAGAGGGCCACTTATGAGTCAGTTTCCTGTATATTTCCTCATGGTGAGTAATGAGCACGAGGCCACTCTGAGCTTCTAATTTGCTTTATTAGTTTTCCATCATAGATACAGTGCTACAAAGAGTGGCAGGAGGCCCTGATGACTCAGGAGATATTTAAAGGGCGGGCAAATATATCACAGCTATATTGAGGTGTTGATACCCTCATTTTTCTTGTCAATACATTCTCTAGAGTGACCCTGATGAATGCCAGCCATCAGCATTATTTCTGGAAGCTTGGTAAACATTTTAATCTTTGTGCTCTGATCTTGATGGAGAGCAGATAAACCAAGTCTCCTGTTCTGCTTGCAGAACAATCAATACCACAGAAGAAAATGAAAAGCACTTAAGCTAAGCTTCCTGAATGGATACTCCCAAGAAACACACGAATGATTTTTTTCCCAGAAAGGTGATCTTTAGGTTTGAATCCTTTATTTAGCAATGACAGATGGTTCAGAAAGGGGGATTAATAGAGTCTCTGAAATGATGGTGATAAGGTCATAGCTGAAGACAAAAATAAAAATGTTTCCTTAGAACATGTCAGTTAGTAGAAACATCACTATTTATGAAGTATGCAGTCCTGTAAGATTAGGGTAATTCTCCTTGTAATGTAGCAGCATTGGTCCTTTATTTGATACATGTCTTTGAAGGTCTGACAGTGTTTCCTATCCTTCTTTAAAATCAGGTTTTAACCAGGTATCTGACATCTCACAAGGCATTTCATTCATTCATTCAGAACCAGAACACTGTGTGAGAGTCACTGATACCTGTTACTTTACCATTCTTAACTCTGTACGCCTAGCCTTTATTTTAGACATTACTACCTCCCAGTAAGTATTCTTGATCCTGCCCTCCAAGGCTGAATTATGGGTCCTTATTCTGTGCTCTCATAGAAGTCTCCACTTCTGAAGGCACTATACTGTAAATGCCTATTAAATTTTTTTTCTTTCCAGAGCCTTGCACTCTTTGAAGAGTTCTGCCACTCAGGTACCACTGACACTCTCTCTGTAGCCCTTAGAACAAAGCCAGATGTTTCATAGACACTCAAAAAAAATTATGGAAGAGAGGGAAAGAGAAGAAGAGAGTGGATAACATTAAAAGGTTGAGTCCTGAGTAACTAAATTTTCAGAGAAGATAATGTTAGCTATCATTAACACTCCCTCCTTTCTCCACAGTCTTTTTCTTTGACATCTGTGACTCAATTCTTTCCTCTTTTTTATTTTTTAAAAAAATTATTTATTTTAATTCGAGGCTAATTACTTTACAATATTGTATTGGTTTTGCCACACATCAACATGAATCCACCACGGGCATATACGTGTTCCCCATCCTGAACCCCCCTCCCACCTCCCTCCCTGTACCATCTCTCTGGGTCATCCCAGTGCACCAGCCCGAAGCATCCTGTATCGAACCTGGACTGGTGATTTGTTTCACATATGATATTATACATGTTTCAGTGCCATTCCCCCAAATCATCCCACCCTCTCCCTCTCCCAACAGAGTCCAAAAGACTGTTCTATACATCTATGTCTCTTTTGCTGTCTCGCATACAGGGTTATTGTTACCATCTTTTTAAATTCCATATACATGCGTTAGTATACTGTATTGGTGTTTTTCTTTCTGGCTTACTTCACTCTGTATAATAGGCTCCAGTTTCATCCATCTCATTAGAACTGATTCAAATGTATTCTTTTTAATGACTGAGTAATACTCCATTGTGTGTATGTACCACAGCATTCTTATCCATTCATCTGCTGATGGACATCTAGGTTCCTTCCATGTCCTGGCTATTGTAAACAGTGCTGCGATGAACATTGGGGCACACGTGTCTCTTTTAATTCTGGTTTCCTTGGTGTGTATGCCCAGCAGTGGAATTGCTGGGTCATAAGGCAGTTCTATTTCCAGTTTTTTAAGGAATCTCCACACTGTTCTCCATAGTGGCTGTACTAGTTTGCATTCCCACCAACAGTGTAAGACGGTTCCCTTTTCTCCACACCCTCTCCAGCATTTATTGCTTATAGACTTTTGGATTGCAGCCATTCTGACTGGCATGAAATGGTACCTCATTGTGGTTTTGATTTGCATTTCTCTGATAATGAGTGATGTTGAACATTTTTTTCATGTGTTTGTTAGCCATCTGTATGTCTTCTTTGGAGAAGTGTCTATTTAGTTCTTTGGCCCATTTTTTGATTGGGTCGTTTATTTTTCTGGAATTGAGCTGCAAGAGTTGGTTGTATATTTTTGAGATTAGTTCTTTGTCAGTTGCTTCATTTGCTATTATTTCCTCCCATTCTGAAGGCTTTTTCACCTTGCTTATAGTTTCCTTTGTTGTGCAGATCAAATCAGATCAGTCGCTCAGTCGTGTCCGACTCTTTGCGACCCCATGAACTGCAGCACGCCAGGCCTCTCTATCCATCACCAGCTCTCGGAGGTCACTCAGACACACATTCATCGAGTCAGTGATGCCATCCAGCCATCTCATCCTCTGTCGTCCCCTTCTCCTCCTGCCCTCAATCCCTCCCAGCATCAGAGTCTTCTCCAATGAGTCAACTCTTCGCATGAGGTGGCCAAAATACTGGAGTTTCAGCTTCAGCATCATTCCTTCCAAAGAAATCCCAGGGCTGATCTCCTTCAGAATGGACTGGTTGGATCTCCTTGCAGTCCAAGGGACTCTCAAGAGTCTTCTCCAACACCACAGTTCAAAAGCATCAATTCTTCGGTGCTCAGCCTTCTTCACAGTCCAGCTCTCACATCCATACATGACCACAGGAAAGACCATAGCCTTGACTAGGCGAACCTTTGTTGGCAAAGTGATGTCTCTGCTTTTGAATATGCTATCTAGGTTGGTCATAACTTTCCTTCCAAGGAGTAAGCGTCTTTTAATTTCATGGCTGCAGTCACCATCTGCAGTGATTTTGGAGCCCAGAAAAAGAAAGTCTGACACTGTTTCCACTGTTTCTCCATCTATTTCCCATGAAGTGATGGGACCAGATGCCATGATCTTCGTTTTCTGAATGTTGAGCTTTAAGCCAACCTTTTCACTCTCCACTTTCACTTTCATCAAGAGGCTTTTTAGTTCCTCTTCACTTTCTGCCATAAGGGTGGTATCATCTGCATATCTGAGGTTATTGATATTTCTCCCGGCAATCTTGATTCCAGCTTGTGTTTCCTCCAGTCCAGCATTTCTCATGATGTACTCTGCATATAAGTTAAATAAACATGGTGACAATATACAGCCTTGACGTACTCCTTTTCCTATTTGGAACCAGTCTGTTGTTCCATGACCAGTTCTAACTGTTGCTTCCTGACCTGCATACACATTTCTCAAGAGGCAGATCAGGTGGTCTGGTATTCCCATCTCTTTCAGAATTTTCCACAGTTTATTGTGATCTACACAGTCAAAGGCTTTGGCATAGTCAATAAAGCAGAAATAGATGTTTTTCTGGAACTCTCTTGCTTTTTCCATGATCCAGCGGATGTTGGCAATTTGATCTCTGGTTCCTCTGCCTTTTCTAAATCCAGCTTGAACATGAGGAAGTTCACGGTTCACATATTGCTGAAGCCTGGCTTGGAGAATTTTGAGCATTACTTTACTAGCGTGTGAGATGAGTGCAATTGTGCGGTAGTTTGAGCACTCTTTGGCATTGCCTTTCTTTGGGATTGGGATGAAAACTGACCTTTTCCAATCTTGTGGCCACTGCTGTTGTGCAGAAGCTTTTAATTTTAATTAGGTACCATTTGTTTATTTTTGCTTTTATTTCCAATATTCTGGGAGGTGGATCATAGAGGATCCTGCCGTGATTTATGTCGAGGAGTGTTTTGCCTATGTTCTCCTCTAGGAGTTTTATAGTTTCTGGTCTTACGTTTAGATCTTTAGTCCATTTTGAATATATATGGTGTTAGAAAGTGTTCTAGTTTTATTCTTTTACAAGTGGTTGACCAGTTTTCCCAGCACCACTTATTAAAGAGATTGTCTTTTCTCTATTGTATATTCTTGCCTCCTTTGTCAAATATAAGGTGTCCATAGGCGCGTGGATTTATCTCTGGGCTTTCTATTTTGTTCCATTGATCTATATTTCTGTCTTTGTGCCAGTACTAGACTGTCTTGATGACTGTGGCTTTGTAATAGAGTCTGAAGTCAGGCAGGTTGATTCCTCCAGTTCCATTCTTTTTTCTCAAGATTGCTCTGGCTATTTGAGTTTGTTTTTTTTTTTCTATACAAATTGTGAAATTATTTGTTCTAGCTCTGTGAAAAATACCGTTGGTAGCTTGATAGGGATTGCATTGCTTTGGGTAGTATACTCATTTTCACTACATTGATTCTTCTGATCAATGAATATGGTATATTTCTCCATCTATTAGTGTCCTCTTTGATTTCCTTCACCAGTGCTTTATAGTTTTATATGTATAGGTCTTTAGTTTCTTTAGGTAGATATATTGGGGTCGCAAAGAGTCGGACACGACTGAGCGACTGATCTGATCTGATCTGATCTGATTCCTAAATATTTTATTCTTTTCATTGTAATGATGAATGGAATTATTTCCTTAATTTCTCTATTTTCTCATTATTAGTGTATAGGAATGCAAGGGATTTCTGTGGGTTGATTTTACATCCTGCAACTTTACTATATTCATTGATTTTCTGGTGGAGTCTTTAGGGTTTTCTATGTAGAGGATAATGTCATCTGCAAACAGTGAGAGTTTTGCTTCTTCTTTTCCAATTTGGATTCCCTTTATTTCTTTTTCTGCTCTGATTGCTGTGGCCAAAACTTCCAAAACTATGTTGAATAGTAGTGGTGAGAGTGGGAACCCTTTTCTTTTTCCTGACTTTAGGGGAAATGCTTTCAATTTTTCACCATTGAAATGTTTGCTGTGGGTTTGTTGTATATATTTACAATGTTGTATTGGTTTACACTGTTCAGTGAAGTGAATCAGTATATGTATTCATCCATCCTAAGTTGCTTCAGTCATGTCTTACTCTTTGTGACCCCATGGACTGTAGCTCACCAGGCTCCACTGTCCATGGGATTCTCCAGGCAAGAATCCTGGAATGGGTTTCCATTTCCTACTCCAGGGGATCTTCTTGACCCAGGGATTGAACCTGTTTATCTTAGGTATCCTGCATTTGCAGGCAGATTCTTTTCAACTAGTGCCATCTGGGAAAGCAGCTAATATGTATATTAATACATATATCCCCTCCCTTTGGACCTTCCTCCCACCTACCCCGCCTCTTACTCATCTGGGTCATAACAGAGCACTGAGCTGTATAGCTCCCTGTGCTGTACAGCAGGTTCCCACTGGACATCTATTCTACACATGGTAGTGTATTTATGTCAGTGCTCCTTTCCCAGTTCATCCCACACTCTGCTTCCCTCCCTCACCCTCAGCTCCACGTGTCCATTCTCTACTTCCTCATTTCTATTCTTGCCCTGCAAGTAGGTTCATCTGTACCATTTTTCTAGATTCTACATATGTGTTAATAGATGATATTTGTTTTTCTCTTTGACTTAATCTACAAATAGGTCATGCATCTCAATATCAAAGAAGGAAACAACCCAATCAAAAAATGGGCAAAAGACCTAAATAGACATTTCTCCAAAGAAGACATACAGATGGACAGGAGGCACATGAAAATATGCTCCACATCACTAGTTATTAGACAAAGGCAGATCCTGGAGCTCCTCTTATCTCCTTGCTTTTTCTAAATATCTTTTCCAGGCACCACTCCTCAGCTGTCTGTTAGTTGCCTCTATTTTTCAGGGTTTCAACTTAGCCTGCTTTCCTTCTCAATGTGCACAATTTCCCCACACTGTCCTTATCTATCTCATTTCTTTCCCCCCTTCCTAATGATCTTATTTTAACTAATGGTGATAAATTTATATCTCTTGCCCTATAGTCTCTTCTTGAGCTTCAGACTCTTATTTTTTTTTTTTTTTTACATAATATTATTGAATTACAAAGGGGCAAAACTTTCTGCTTATCTAACTTTCATATTCTTTACCATATTTCCAAGTACTGTATAACAGTAGTAATCTAGTATGAAAAAAATCCAGGAACTGTAAAAAGTTTTCACTCCTTTACCCCCTCCTGCTGCTAAATCTTTAATAGCATTTGTAATCTCCTCTGTCATCTGAGGTTTTTCCAATCTTTTTTTTTTTTTGTATGTTTATTTTCCATCTGTATATCTTCTTTATTTTTTTTATTGTTTTAATTTTTTTATTATTATTATTATTTTTTTTTTTTTTGCAGAGGAAAATGGACAAAGGAAAGGATCAATGAGGGTGGGAGGGAAATGGGAAGAAAGAAGGGGAGTGATGGTGGGGAGGAGTATATGTAGTTTCTTAATCAATGGCTTTCTGTTTTTAATCACAAAGAACACTTAAAAAAAATCATGTTGAATTCATCCTATATTAGGAGGTTTGTTCTCGAAATGAAAAGTTCAGGGAACAAAAAGTCCAGTTTGGGTGTCCTCATCTTAGGCACATCTTGGTATTTTGTATTGGTAGGTCTATCTTTACCACAATATATTATTTAGGACAGGATCACATTTGTCACCTCTTCCTCCCTACTACCCAAAGTGGTACCAAACCCATAAAATAGTCAATAAACCTTTACAGAGTGAACAAATAAGTCTTTTTTTTTTTTTAAACTCTCCTGAGTAAACTGAATTTTTTGAGGCTCATAAGTGAATATGTTTTGCTCTTTACTTTGTCTATTACAGCCAGATTATATGAGTGGGGTATTAAAGTCTCCCACTATTATTGTATTGCTGCATATTTCTTCTATCATATTAATTAATGTTTGTCTTAGATACATCAATGCTCCAATGTTGGGTGCATATATATTTATAATTGTTATAACTTCTTTTTGGATTGTTCCTTTAAGTCGTTATGTGTAACCTTCATTGTCTCCTTTTCAGGATCTTTAAAGTCCATTTTATCTGATATAAGTATTGCTACTCCTGTTTTCTTATGGTCCATATTTGCATAGAAAATCTTTTTCCAGCCCTTCATTTTCAGTCAGTATATATCCCGTATTTTAAGGTGGTTCTCTTGTAGACAACATATATAGAGGTCTAGTTTTTGTATCCATTTGACCCTTTTTAGTCTTTTGGTTGTCTCTTGTGGACAAGGTATGTAGGGGTCTTGTTTTTGTATCGATTCAGCCAGTCTTTGTCTGTTGATTAGGGCATTCAGCCCATAAACATTTAAAGCAATTATTGATAAATAAGATTTACTTTATTGTTTTAGGTTCGAATTTATACACCCTTTTAGTGATTCCTATCTAGAGAATGTCCTTTAGTTTTTGTTGGCGAAATGGTTTAGTGGTGCAAAATTCTCTCAACTTTTGCTTATCTATGAAGCTTTTGATTTCTCCTTCATATTTGAATGAGATCCTTGCTGGATACAATAATCTAGGCTGTAAGTTATTTTCTTTCATCACTTTAATTACATCTTGCCATTCCCTCCTGGCTTGGAGAGTTTCTATTGAAAGATCAGCTGTTATCCTTATGGGAATTCCCTTGTGAGTTATTTGATGTTTTTCCCTAGCTGCTTTTAATATTTGTTCTTTATATTTAATCTTTGTTAATTTGATTAATATGTGTCTTGGGGTGTTTCGCCTTGGGTTTATCCTGTTAGGGACTCTCTGGATTTCTTGAACTTGAGTGGTAATTTCCTTCTCCATTTTAGGGAAGTTTTCAACTATTATCTCCTCAAGTATTTCCTCATGATCTTTCTTTTTATCTTCTTCTTCTGGAACTCCTATGATTCGAATGTTGTAGCGTTTGATGTTATCCTGGAGGTTTCTGAAATTGTCCTCATTTCTTTTGATGTGTTTTTCTTTTTTCTCCTCTGATTCATTTATTTCTAGGATTCTATCTTCTAATTCACTAATCCTATCTTCTGCCTCTGTTATTCTACTATTTGTTGCCTCCAGGGTGTTTTGGATCTCATTTATTGCATTATTCATTATGTGTTGACTCTTTTTTATTTCTTCTGCTGCTGCTGCTGCTGCTAAGTCGCTTCAGTCGTGTCCGACTCTGTGCGACCCCACAGACGGAAGCTCACCAGGCTCCCCCGTCCCTGGGATTCTCCAGGCAAGAATACTGGAGTGGGTTGCCATTTCCTTCTCCAATGCATGAAAGTGAAAAATGAAAGTGAAGTCGCTCAGTCGTGTCCGACTCTTAGCGACCCCATGGACTGGAGCCTACCAGGCTCCTCCGTCCATGGGATTTTCCAGGCAAAAGTACTGGGGTGGGGTGCCATTGCCTTCCCCGTTTATTTCTTCTAGGTCCTTGTTAAACCTTTCTTGCATCTTCTCAATCCTTGTCTCCAGACTCTTTAACTGTGATTTCGAGATTTTGAATTAATTTTGCTATCATTATTCGGAATTCTTTATCAGGTAGATTCCCTATCTCTTCCTCTTTGGTTTGGTTTGGTGGGCATCTATCCTGTTCCTTTAGCTGCTGGGTATTCTTTTGTCTCTTCATCTTGTTAAAATTGCCAAGTTTAGAATGTCCTTACTATATTCTGGTAGTTTGTTGAATTCTCTTTATTGAGGCGGTTTACAGGTCTTTTCAATATCTGATCTCTGCCCTGTTACAGAGGGGGCGGAGATGAACACCCAAATCTAAACCGGCCAGGTTCAGGCACTCGGATAATCCTCAGAAGCACAGACTTGGTTGAGTCTGCGTTTTATGCCCTTCCCAGATCTGAGTAGCCAGGTGATGAAATGTTCAGCGAGCGCAGCTGCTGCGACTTATCGCCTCTCTGCCGCTCAATTTTCTGGGTATAGAAACAGCACACTTTCTCAGGCAGATGTTGACCATCCAGAGCCCCAAGAAGCATGAGTCAGCACAGAAACCTACTCACAGTTCTGTTAGACAGTGTCTCTCTAGGGCTGTAATTGCCTGCCTCTGGCCCTGGCTGCCTGTCACTGGAGTGGGACGGCCTGCAGCTGGCCAACTCTGTGCAGCCCTTTGTTCCGTAGGTAGTCCTGGTGGTGTCTAAGTTAGGGCTGGCTTTTGATGTAGTAGATAACCGACAGTCTGGTTATTTCACTCAGATAGCACCTGAGATAGCCAGGCCAAATCCTTTCTCAAAGCAATGCAGGCCTCGCCGCTCCTCCTAGCCCAGCCCCCGCCTGCCAACAGCAAATGCTGGTGTCCGTGCCACTTCTCCGCAAAAGGAGTTACCGCAGGGCTCGTTTTCTCGTTTTGAAGACAATGAGTTGTCTTTCTAAGTGCCTGATGTCCTCTGCCGGCATTCAGATGTTGTTTTATAGAATTTATTCAGCATTCAAATGTTCTTTTAATGGTTTTGTGGAGGAGAAAGTATTCTCCCCGTCTTACTCATCCGCCATCTTAGCTCCTCAGCTTCAGACTCTTAAATTCCAACTACTGACTAAGCATCTCTATATGGATATTCAGCTGATATCCAAAACTCAGTGTATCCAAAATCATAAACTTTTCCCAAGAAACTGATTCAACTACTGATTCTGTTCCAAAGTCAGAGCCTCTGTATTTTTTATCTTGAAAATCTTTTTCTATCATTCTCCCATTCACCTAATGAATGAATAAGTGCAGACAATTCTATTTTCCAGGTTGTTCTTAAACCATCCACTTCTCTTTGTTTTCACTAGGCAACTCTCTCTCTTACCTGGATCCCTGCAACAGCATATCACTTGGTGTCCAATCTCCCTTTTCTCTACTACACACACCTCTAGAATTTGCTTTTCTAAAGTGCAAACCTAAAAAAACAATAAAGTGCAAATCTAATCATATTGTCAGCAACGCCTACATTCAAAACTTTTATTATTTCCAAGAATTCTCAGGAAAAAGTTCAAACTTCTTAGTGGCCTTATTGCTTGCTATTACTATTATCCAAGTGTACTCTTAGTCTTATTAAGCTAGTTACAACTCCTTAACTATTTCATGGTCTTTCTCTTCCTCTCTTCTCTCTTTGCCTCTTCTCTTTAAGTCTCTTTCCCCACCATTCATCTTTCTCCTCTCTTAGTTTCTTCTCTTTGGATCTCTCTTCCTTTTCATGCCTGTCATTTGATGGGCTAACTTTTCCTTATCCTTCTGGTTTTACCTTAGATGTCACTGCTTCCTGAGAAGAATTCTTGATCCTGTCTCCCAAGTCTGGATTATGGATCCTTGTTATGTACTCCCACAGAATTCTCTACTTCCCCCTTTTGAAGCATTTATAACAGTATATTGAGTTGGTCTATTAAAATTTTTTTTTCTAAAACTATAAACTCCTTGAAGACAGATCCTGTTGCCACTGTCTTTGTACCATGTAAAATAATACCAGGCATGTAGTGGTACTCAAAAATATTTCAGAGAGAGAGGAAGAGAAGAAGAAGAGGAAGAGGAGGAGGAAGAAGATGGGGGAGGAAGAGAAGCAGGAGGAGGAGAGGAAGAAGGAAGAAAAAGGAGAAGGAGAAGAATGAATTTGTGACATAAAAAGGTTATTAAGTCCCAAGGAATTGAATTTTCAGAGAAAATGGCTTTAAGCACATCTTTATTTATTTGTGTTTCCAACTGTGCTTAATTTCATTCATACTATGTTTAGCACAGAATTAATTATATAAATAAAATTGTTTAAAAATATATGACTAGATATTGTAAACAGTACTGCAGTAAGCATTGGAATGCATGTATCCTTTTGGACCTTATTTTTCTCCAGACATACCCAGGAATGGGGTAGTGGAGAGAAGGGATAGTTAGGGAGTTTTGGAGGGACATATACACACTGCTGTATTTAAAATGGATAACCAATAATGACCTACTGTACAGCACAGGGAACTCTGCTCAGTGTTATGTGACAACCTAAATGGGAAAAGAATTTGGAAAAGAATGGCTGAATCACTTTGCTGTGTACCTGAAACTGACACAACATTGTTAACCAGTTATACTCCAATATAAAATAAAAAGATATATGAATGGATATGCAATGGTTTTACGATCTAAAAAGAAAAAAACAGCTTTGTATACTTCAATAAACCAAATTCATAATTTGATTTTACTTCAGATTGTTTTACCTCAGTGCCCTCTGACTCAGAAAAGACATTATGTCTATGCAGCTACAAAAACCATACTCTGTCTTCCTCTCCTATATTTATCTCTGACTCCTATTGATTTTGTCTACTAAATAGCTACTTGATCTTACCTCCATGACAGATTTTTCCTTTTGTTTAGAAAGTGTTTCTCTGCCCCCACCCCCCAGTTTCTCCTTTAGTAGTTGTCGTTGTTTTTCTGTTTAACATAATCTGATTGTCCTGTCTTCAGAAGAGCTTGTATACAAATGTTGGCTCCCTGTGAAGCATATGTGAGAGTTCTTCAGAGAATCCACTGGGATCTCTTCATGACACAAATCTGTAATGGAAGAGTTTCAGTTCTGGCTCAGTCTCTAATACAAGCCCCTAACTCCTGCCATCACTACCAAGCCTCTGCTGGTGGAGTCTCCTTACCCAGTGAAATACCTGCAAAAGGGGATCGAGCCTACTTTCCTAGGTGTTCACTCAGTCCCAAGAAAACTCTTTGTTTTTTCCACATGAAACAGTAGGCTTGGGACTTCCTTGCTGATCCAGTGGTTAAGAATCCACCTTCCAATGCAGGGGACCAGAGTTCCATCCTTGGTTGGGGAAACAAGATCCCATATGCGGTGGGGCAACTAAGGCCATGCCCTGCAACTAGAGAAAAGCCTGTGTGTCACAACAAAGAGCCAGCATGCTGCAACTAAGACACAACACAGCTTAAGAAAAAAAGAAACATAGGCATTTAGGTTGTTTGATTGCATTCCCTCTCTTACTTACACCATTTATTTCCAGTTCTTTTTCATCTAAGTAGCACAGGACTATTTTGAAAGGCTTGTTGGATAATTCAGTATTTACAGAAGAAACACAATTCAAGTTACCATTCTTTAAGGAACTCTTCTCAAATAATTTTCTGGGATCTCCCTTCCTTGGCTTCTCATGGAAAAAGAAGGAAATAATCTCTTTCAAAGCACATTGCTCTCCCCCAAAAGGCTGACAACCTACTCCCACACCCCTAATCCTCTTACTATAATGGCTAATGTGGTAAGCTCTTTTTGCCCTGGTGCCTGTCAGCAAACCATATTAGGAAGTGGTAAGGTCTAGCTGTTGATAGATCTCAACCTTAAAATGTGAAGTCCTTAGGATATTTCTCCCCCTTGCTCTGTGCCTGAATCATAATTTCAGGACAATAGAAATCATTCTTCTCAACAAGTTATATGCTCAACATAAATCTCCTTTGGATGATTCAAGACAAGTCTTCAGCACTGAACTTTGTATTAATTAAGCCATGTTACTGCTAGAGACATGAATTGGAAAATTAAAAGAGATGTATATCATATTTGTCTCCCAAGCTAAGTGAATTACAACAACTATAAATGATTTTTTAAAATAATGAGATAAAGAATGACTGAATTCAAAGAGTCACAAAAATCCATGATTTGACTTTTAATATAAAGCTTGTAGTTACTTCTTGTGGTTAATTGCTCAGTCATGTCCAACTCTTTTGCGACCCCATGGATTGTAGCCCACAAGGCTCCTCTGTCCATGGGAATTCTCCAGGCAAGAATACTGGAGTGGGTTGCCATACCCTCCTTCCTCCAGGCGATCTTCCCAACCCAGGGACTGAACTCAGGTCTCCTACATTGCAGGCAGATTCTTTACCTAAGGGACCCAAATGAAAGAGGTTACATAGAGGTTTAGTCATCTATGGCCAATGCCACTCTACTTTTTATAATCTTCCCCTCCTGGGAAGCACTTTTTTTTGAGGTTTTGGGAAGGGTTCCCTTCTCTGTTTTATTTCTGATTTTACCTAATTTCAAAATATGAAAAGAAAGCTGGAATAACATTCATCTTTAAATCACCATTATATGGTATTCCTAAATATCATTATTCACACAGTTATATGAATAATGGAAATTGGTGTTTTGACAAATGTTTTAAATATTGTACAGAATTATCTAATCATCATTGAAGTTTTATAGTGTAGATACTTGAAATAAATTTCTTTTTTTTTAATTAAAAGTTATTATTATTATTTTTACTTTACAATATTGTATTGGTTTTGCTATACATCAACATGTATCTGCCATGGGTGTACACATGTTCCCCATCCTGAACCCGCCTCCCACCTCCTTCCCCATATCATCCCTCTGGGTCATCCCAGTGCACCAGCCCCAAGCTTCACTTTATTTGACCAAATTTCTATCATCTTTCTTAATATTTGACTCAAAGTGTTCCAGAGACGTCAGTGCTGATCACATTCTTAAATATGCTGAGACACTGGAAATAGAAATATTGTGAATTCAGTGCTGAATGCTGAAATTTGAGCTGAAAATCCTCACGATTCCTAGCTACTTCAAAACCTGATGTGCTTTGAGCAAAGACTTGATCTTTCCTAAGGCACACTTGGTGCCAAGCACTCCTTCTGTACTGATGTGGGCTCATATGAAGACTTTATTTGATTTCTTCTTTTCTAGGACTTTTATCAAAAGGGAAGACAGGGTTACAAACTAAAGCATAAAAGACCTGTTTCAAGTGACCTTTAAATTCAGGCTTGGAAAACTGCTCAGATCTTTTCAACTTCACTTTGTCCTAAGAGAATTATTTGATTCTGTGTCTTAATAATATTACCTCTTGTAATTCCTAATGACTATTGTTGCTTGGATCAATCCTGGAACATCCTACAGATATTCTAAGTAGGATTCCATATTCTGGGCTGAATGTCAACAGTATCAGCCAGTTAAAATTTCTAACTGCAATTGATTGTTGATCTAATATTGGAATGAGGTTGGGGCATTCCTCAGGCCCAAAGGGAAAACTTTAAGCTCTAACAATAGCATGCATGCATTGATTTTGCACCCCATGCCAGGAACTGAACATTTTACAAGTATTATATTGATTAATCTTCAGAGTCTTCCCTATGAGGTAGATTCCATTATTAATTCCATTTCATCGATGGGAAGATTGAAAGCAAGAGATACAATTGTACAAAGTCACATAGTGAGCAGATGTCAGAACTAAGAGTGCATTTAAGTCTGTCTGATGCTGAAGCTGATGCTCTTAACCACTGTATGCATTTCCTCCCAGAATGCTGATAAAGCTGTCTTTGGCATGGCTTCTTTCCTGGGGCCACTTTTAAGATCAGTACCTCTAAGAAGTATGGGTATAAAATAATTCTCGCAAACATCATCATCCCAGGAGGTTATCTGTCTGTGATACTGGATTAGTGCCTAGAGACTCAAGTTTCCCCAATATTCTTTTTAACCTTTTGCAACATAATCCCTTTATCGAGAATAAAGAGAGGGTTCACGTTCAGAACAAGTTCCTTCTATCACCTTTGTGAATTTAACAAATGGGTGAATTTAACTCAGATGACTATTATATCTACTACTGTGAGCAGGAATCCCTTAGAAGAAATGGAGTAGCCCTCATAGTCAACAAAACAGTCCAAAATGCAGTAAATGGATGTAATCTCAAAAATGGCAGAATGATCTGTGTTCCTTTCCAAAACAACCATTCAATATCACAGTAATCCAAGTCTATGCCCCAACCAGTAATCCTGAAGAAGCTGAATTTGAAGGGTTCTATGAAGACCTACAAGACCTTCTAGAACTAACACCAAAAAAAGATGTCCTCTTCATTATAGGGGACTGGAATGCAAAAGTAGAAAGTTAAGAGATACCAGGAGTAAGAGGAAAATTTGATCTTGGAGTACAGAATGAAGTAGGTCAAAGGCTAATAGAGTTCTGCCAAGAGAACACATTGGTCATAGCAAACACCCTCTTCCAACAACACAAGAGAAGACTACACATGGACATCACTAGATGGTCAAAACCAAAATCAGATTGATTATATTCTTTGCAACCAAAGATGGAGAAGCTCTATACCATCAGCAAAAACAAGACCAGGAGCTGATTGTGGCTCGGATCATGAACTCCTTATTGCCAAATTCAGACTTAAACCGAAGAAAGTAGGGAAAACCACTAGACCATTCAGGTATGACCTAAATCACATCCTTTATGATTATACAGTGAAAGTGACAAAAAGATTCAAAGGATTAGATATGATAGACAGTGCCTGAAGAACTATGGACGGAGGTTCATGACATTGTACAGGAGGCAGGGGTCAAGACCATCCTCAAGAAAAAGAAATGAAAAAAGGCAAAATGGTTGTCCGACAAGGCCTTACAAATAGCTGAGAAGAGAAGAGAAGTGAAAGGCAGAGGGGAAAAGGAAAGATATAAGCATCTGAATGCAGAGTTCCAAAGAATAGCAAGGAGAGATAAGAAAGCCTTCCTCAGGAATAAGTGCAAAGAAATAGAGGAAAACACTGGAATGGGAGAGACTAGACATCTTTTGAAGAAAATTAAAGATACCAAGGGAACATCATGCAAAGATGGGCACAATAAAGGACAGAAATGGTATGGACCTAACAAGCTGATATTAAGAAGAGGTGGCAAGAATACACAGAACTACAATACACAGATAAACAAAATATATCTTCATGACCCAGATAGCCATGATGGTGTGATCACTCACCTTGAGCCAGACATCCTGGAATGTGAAGTCAAGTGGGCCTTAGGAAGCATCACTGCTAACAAAGCTAATGAAGGTGACGGAATTCCAGTTGAGCTGTTTCAAATTCTAAAAGATGATGCTGTGAGAGTGCTGCACTCAATATGCCAGAAAATTTGGAAAACTCAGTAGTGACCACAGGACTGGAAAAGGTCAGTTTTCATTCCAACCCCAAAAAAGGCATTGCCAAAGAATGTTCAAAGTACCACACAATTGCAGTCATCTCACACTCTAGCAAAGTAATGCTCAAAATTCTCCAAGCCAGGCTTCAGCAATTCATGAACCGAGAACTTCCAAATGTTCAAGCTGGATTAAGCAACGGCAGAGGAACCAGAGATCAAATTGCCAACATCCGTTGGATCATCAAAAAAGCAAGAGAGTTGCAGAAAAACATCTACTTCTGCTTTATTGACTATGCCTTTGATTGTGTGGATCACAAAAAATTACGAAAAATTCTGAAAGAGATGGGAATAGCAGATCACCTTACCTTCCTCCTGAGAACTCTGCATGCAGGTTAAGAAGCAACAGTTAGAACTGGTCATGGAACTACAGACTGGTTCCAAATAGGGAAAGGAGTACGTCAAGGCTTTATACTGTCATCCTGATTACTTAACTTCTATGCATAGTACATCATGTGAAATTCTGGGCTGGATGAAGCATAAGCTTGAATCAAGATTGCCGGGAGGATATCAATAACTTCAGATATGCAGATGACACCACTTATGGCAGAAAGTGAAGAACTAAAGAGTCTCTTGATGAACATGAAAGAGGAGAGTGAAAAAGTTGGCTTAAAACTGAACATTCAGAAAACTAAGATCATGGCATCTGGTCCCATTATTTCATGGCAAATAGGTACAGAAACAATGGAAACAGTGAGAGACCATTTTTTTGGGGCTCCAAATCACTGCAGATGATGACTGCAGCCGAATTGGAAGAAAAGCTATGACCAACCTAGACAGCATATTAAAAAGCAGAGATGTTACTTTGCCAACAAAGGTTTGTCTAGTCAAAGCTATGGTTTTTCCAGAGGCCATGTATGGATGTGAGAGTTGAACTATAAATAAAGCTGAGTGCCAAAAAATTGATGCTTTTGAACTGTGGTGTTGGAGAAGACTCCTGAGAGTCTTGGACCTCAAGGAGATCCAACCAGTCAATCTTAAAGGAAATCAGTCCTGAATATTCATTGGAAGGACTGATGCTGAAGCTGAAACTCCAATACTTTGGCCACCTGATGCAAAGAACTGACTCATTGGAAAAACCCTGATTGAAGGCAGGAGAAGGGGATGACAGAGGATGAGATGGTTGGATGGAATCACCAACTTGATGGACATGAGTTTGGGTAAGCTCTGGAGCTGGTGATGGACAGTGAAGCCTGGAGTGCTGCAGTCATTGGGGTCACAAATAGTTGTCATGACCGAGTGACTAAATGCCTGACTTACTGATCACCTTTGTAGTTGACTATCTTTTTTATCCTGATTGTCCCAAGAAAATCCAGTCTTGAATTTTGTAAACATTGAGAGAATTTTTAGTTTATTACCTGGAACTTCAGGAAGAAACAGTTAGAACTAGACATGGAACAACAGACTGGTTCCAAATAGGAAAAGGAGCACATCAAGTATGTATATTGTCACCCTGCTTATTTAACTTACATGCAGAGTACATCATGAGAAACGCTGGGCTGCAAGAAGCACAAGCTGGAATCAAGATTGCAGGGAGAAATATCAATAACCTCAGATATGCAGATGACACCACCCTTATGGCAGAAAGTTTAGAGGAACTCAAAAGCCTCTTGATGCAAGTGAAAGAGGAGAGTGAAAAAGTTGGCTTCAAGCTCAACAGTCAGAAAACTAAGATCATGGCATCTGGTCCCATCACTTCATGGCAGATAGATGGGGAAACAGTGAAAACAGCATCAAACTTTATTTTGGGGGGCTCCAAAATCACTGCAGATGGTGATTGCAGCCATGAAATTCAAAGACGCTTACTCCTTGGAAGGAAAGTTATGACCAACCTAGATAGCATATTCAAAAGCAGAGACATCACTTTGCCAACAAAGGTCCATCTAGTCAAGGCTATGGTTTTTCCAGTGGTCATGTATGGATGTGAGAGTTGGATTGTGAAGAAAGCTGAGCGCTGGAGAATTGATGCTTTTGAACTGTGATATTGGAGAAGACTCTTGAGAGTCCCTTGGACTGCAAGGAGATCCAACCAGTCAATCCAAAAGAAGATCAGTCATGGGTGTTCATTGGAAGGACTGATGTTGAGGCTGAAACTCCAATACTTTAGCCCCCCGATGCAAAGAGCTGACTCATTGGAAAAGACCCTGATGCTGGGAAAGACTGAAGGCAGGAGGAAAAGGGGATGACAGAGGATGAGATGATTGGATGGCATCATCGGCTTGATGGACATGGGTTTGGGTGGACTCCGGGAGTTGGTGGTGATGGATAGGGAGGCCTGGCGTTCTGCGGTTCATGAGGTTGCAAAGAGTTGGAAATGATTGAGCAACTGAACTGAACTGAACTGAACCTGGAACTTCTGTGATTATGTCACTTTGACTGTGAGAGAACTTCAATTTATGTGGAGTCAGAATCTCTATTTCCTGTTTTAACTCTTGTTCCAAAGCTTTGTATGATTAGGATGGTGACTTCTTCCTCCCTTCCATGTGGCAGTAAAGATTCCAGTATTTTCTTATGTCCCCTTTGTGGGCCAGGTTACTGCATCTACTAAGTGAGCTACTTGGTAGAGTATATTATCTAATTTTCTTGTAGCAATTTATATTATTTTTCTTGTATCGCTAATAAATCAGACACATATATAACTGAAACACCATTTTCCTTTCATTTTAATTTCCTTAATTATCTCCCATTACCAATCACAAAAAGAAAATTTATCTTTTCATTAATTCATTTCAATTAAAAAAACTCTTTTGGGTAATATCCACACTCAAGTATTATCATCTCAATTACTCAACTCTTTTTACAAGTTAGCGTTTTTCTTTATGGGTCTTTCTCATCCTATTTTTAGTTGAATGGCAGCATGAAGGACATGTTAATACTTTGTATCATTTTTTTGTGCTGTTACTTATTCTCTACTCCAAAAATGTTTATATTTTGCCACCTCAGAGATGTAAATGTGATATGATTAGTTTGCTTTCTAATGTGTTTCATATAGGTCTTCTAGTTTACTATTTCATGTCATCAGCAAAACTTTGCCTCAGACCTAGCATGTAGCATATAATCTACTTGTGTCCGCCAAAGCGCCCTCTCTTTCATTTCCCTCCCTCCTTTTACGCCCCCTCCGCCCTCTACCAAATAGGAATTCTCCACATATTAACTCAAAAATAAAAAACCTGGGGGAATTTTCCAATAAGCAGTCTATAATTAGAGATACATTTTTCATCCTAGTCATTTTGGTTATTACTCATAGAAACCTTCATGTTCAAAATACAGCCCCAAAACCCATTTTTCATGGGTCAAGGCTTAGAGCATTCCAATTTTATTACAGAATATTTAAGTCCAGGACCACAACTCTTATGGGATTCTGCCACTGCACATGGTCTTAGAGGTCAGAGGCAGTGACCTCTGTTGTCATTACAAGCTACATTTTGCTGTGAAAACAAAAAACAAACAAGAAAAATAAAGTTCAGTGGCATAAACCAATGAAAACTTATCTCTCGTTAATGCAACACATCCATTCTAGCCCAGCAGGGTTCATTATTTGTCACCCAGGGGCCCAGAGACAACAGAGTGGCCACCTTTTTGAATAATGTCAGGCATGTTTCAGAGAGAAAGAGCATGGTAAATCATCAGATCAGATCAGATCAGATCAGTCGCTTAGTCATGTCCGACTCCTTGCGACCCCATGAACTGCACCACACCAGGCCTCCCTGTCCATCACCAACTCCCGGAGGTCACTCAGACTCACATCCATCGAGTCAGTGATGCCATCCAGCCATCTCATCCTCTGTCGTCCCCTTCTCTTCTTGCCCTCAACCCCTCCCAGCATCAGAGTCTTCTCCAATGAGTCAACTCTTCGCATGAGGTGGCCAAAGTACTGGAGTTTCAGCTTTAGCATCATTCCTTCCAAAGAAATCCCAGGGCTGATCTCCTTCAGAATGGACTGGACTCCTTGCAGTCCAAGGGACTCTCAAGAGTCTTCTCCAACACCACAGTTTAAAAGCATCAATTCTTTGGTGCTCAGCCTTCTTTACAGTTCAACTCTCACATCCATACATGACCACAGGAAAAATCATAGCCTTGACTAGACGAACCTTTGTTGGCAAAGTAACGTCTCTGCTTTTGAATATGCTATCTAGGTTGGTCATAACCTTCCTTCCAAGGAGTAAGTGTCTTTTAATTTCGTGGCTGCAGTCATCCTCTTCAGTGATTTTGGAGCCCAGAAAAAGAAAGTCCGACACTGTTTCCACTGTTTCTCCATTTAATTGGCTCTTATAGCTTCTAATAGAAGTGACTCTCACATTTCAAATTCAGCCACATAACCACTTCCATGCTTAGGGTGAAGGAATGCTATTCTACTTTGTGCCTGGGAGAAGAACCAGGAATACTGGGAAAACAACAGCACTACTTCCATGATAGGATGTATCTTTTTTTTTTTTTTCTAATGTGGATTGTTTTTAACTTTTTATTGAATTTTTTACAATATTGCTTCTGTTTTATGTTTTGGTTTTTTGTTTGAGAGGCGTGTGAAATCTTAGCTCTCCCACCAGGGATTGAACCCACACTCCCTGCATTGGAAGGGAGTGTTTTAACCACTGGACCACCAGGGAAATTCTGTGATAGGATACTTCTTTTGTCTTAAGACTGTTGTCTTAAGATTTTGTCTTCTACTATAATTTCAGTCTCATGAGAAGGATAGAAAGGGAGGAAATGGACACTTTTAAATTTTGGATTCAGATTCCCTTATGACTGATAAATAGCACTGAATCACTTGTGAACTATGAAAACTTCTTTTGGGACTCAGGCCTAAGATTCTCACCAGATGGAGGCTGGGAAGACCCCTGATTCTCAGTTTGTTTTGCTTCATTTATAGGAACAAGAAGGAAAGACACCTAAGCCCAGGAAAAATGGTACTAAAGGAATGTCTTCTTCCTATAGTCTAGGCTAGAGTCAAAAGAAACATTCCACTGTTAAGCTTCTATTTAGCAGGAGATGCCACCCACACAGGGACAATGGCCTTGTTTATCTGAACATTCCAGCTAGATGGGTGCATGGAGAGAGAAGACATCTAAAAACTTAAGACTGTAGAGCAATTAGGGCACAAATCATGAATTTAACTCTCTTTACTATAACTCTAAAAATGTCCAAATACAGCCTAAAAGAGAAAGTCTGAGTCGTTCCTTCTCAAAATTGGAATGAAAGGTGAGTGCGTGAATTCCTCTTAAAGGATAGCAGTGACCTTAGGTAAGGATTATGTGGACAGGTTCTCTAATAAGGAGAAGAAATTTCTGGAGAACATTGAATTTCTATCTCCTTAACTATTAATTTAAGGTTTGTCCCTGGTGGCTCAGACGGTAAAGCATCTGCCTGCAATGCGGGAGACCGGTGTTCGATTCCTGGGTCGGGAAGATCCCCTGGAGAAGGAAATGGCAATCCACTCCAGCACTCTTGCCTGGAAAATCCCATGGATGGAGGAGCCTGATAGGCTATAGTCCATGGGTCGCAAAGAGTCAGATACAACTGAGCGACTTCACTTTCACTAGCTATTAATTAAAGAAAAAAAAAAAAAAAAAAAAACCAAAAATCCTGCAGCTGCAAGGTTAATAGGTTTAGAGGATTACTTTATATGTTAAAAGCTACAAGACTGAGTGGCTTAATAACACGGGATCGTTTATTTTACCTTCCCAGAGTTGATTCAGTAGCATAAGCATGTCCTTAAAAACCCAAGTGCTTTCTTTTTTTCCTGCTCTGCCATCTTTGCTATATGGGTGGCATTTCTCCTCATGGTCACAGTACGGCTGCCTCAGCTCCAAACACTAATTACATCCTCATAGAGAAGATCCAAATGCAGGGAGGGCCAAGTCCCCATCTATGTGCCTTCTAACAAGTGAGAAAAATGTCTTTAGAGGCACGCTGTCTTAGATCTCATGTGCCAGATTGCTTTACATACCCACGTTTATACTGATCACAGTAAGGGTAATGGAAATACTCTAATCAATATGCATCGCCTGGGGCTGAGAAGTACTCATCTTCCTTGAGCTCAGGGAGAGCTGACTATCCAATCAAAATGGGAGTTCTGCCAGCAAAAAGTACATGGAAGAGAGACACGGCTCATGGTAACCTCAGAATCAAGACACAGAGAGGTGCTGTGGTTTCTTCCCTTCCATTCTGTGAAAAGTTGGTGGCAGAGTTAGATCGAGAACCCTGGCCTCCTATCTCCTCAGCACCGTGACTTTTCTTCTGTGTCTTTGTTGCTTTCTCTACAAAAGGGTTTGGCGTAGTGTTTGCTTAAGTTTTATGGTGAGTAAGCATCATCATCCTAATTAAAAAAAGACCTGCTGAAGGGATTATTTCCATGTGGAACAATGAAACAATCACCTAAATAGCCACAGCTCCGTTCACAGATGCTGCTGCCTGGATATGGGAAGAGTGCTGACTTACTGCACAGCTCTGCTGCGGCTATATCCTCACCCCACCTCTGACCAGCTGGTACACCTCGTCTCATGCCTTTCCTAGCATTTGCTGGCTGTGATGTATGTCCCCTGCAAGAAGGAAGAAAAAAAAAAATCTCTCCTGGGGGCTTGTACTGCAGACTAGCAATCTGCCCTTTTGGCCCAGTATTTCTGCAGAGCTGACACACACATAGTTCTTTGCACAGAGATGCTGAAACCAAGTGCCTCGTCATTGCACTGACTCAGACAAAGAGCTGGAGCCGCTCTGGATACTCCCTCTGCCTTTTGCCTTCCAGAGGCTTAGGTGCATATTTTAAAATCCTTTGGGACTGCAAAAGAGAGAAGATAAATAGGCACCCACTCATTGGTTGGGTCTAGGTAAGCTGATATTATCCCATTGAGCAAACAGGGGAGGAGAATTCACCAGTGAGGAGGGAGATTGCAGTTCAGATGGGGACTGCGGAGTTCTGTCTAAGTCAGCATCACCTTGTCCTGCAGAGCTCTCAGGTGACCCCTGGCCAAGGACACTGCAAGGACAGTGTCATGTGGTCGGACACAGAAAATGGATGCTTCGGAAGCCAATCTGCATTGCTTTTTAATTACCTCTTCTTGGCTTCTGAAGATGATTTTCTTTTTTTATAGCAAAAAGCCCAGAAGAGAAGAAAATGTTCTTTCTTCAGAGCTAACCATGTCCGTACATTAACCTTTAACATTGATTAAGATAGATGCTGTTTCAACCCCTGATGCTTTTAGAGAAGATTTGAATTCGGGTGCCCAGCTCTTGGCAAGCTTGCATTCAGCTTCTGTGATGTCCCTCAGTCACCTTGGGTTGCTAATGACAGGGTAAACATCCAGTCACCTAGAATTAGTGTGACCACAACAAACGTGGGCTCTGGAGCTCAGGTTCTTTTTCCTGTCTCCTGGGCAGTTACTCAGGCACCACCAGGTCTTGTGGTCATAAATAGCTGTAAAGCAATCCACACAGTGCCCCACATGAGCAGGACTGACTGATCATAAATGCAGTAGCAATTCAGAGTAGGCACTTGTGCTGAGGTTATCCTGGAGAGCTTACTGAGTAGGAGGAAATTGATTATTCTATTGGGGAAAATAATGATGTTTAAAACATAATCATATCCACTTTCTTTTAGGGAGGGAGGTGAAAAATGAATAATTCATAAAGCTTATTTAGTTTAAAAAATGTATAGGAAGTTTATCTTTTTCTCATTAAAAGCAGCACCTGCCTCCAGTCACTTGACTGAGTTCTTTTGGATGGTGGTAGTGAGGGACCCAGCATTGTGGGTACAGGCAAAAGGTGCCCAGTGGTGTTCATTTTGCCAAAAGAAAGCATGTCCTCCACAAGAAGACTGACAACTGAAATCCTGAGAACTGCAGCTGGCAGGAAACAAAGAGGCTGAGTTAGAATTTTTTTTCTTAAGCATCCGATCGTCTGTCCCACCACACCCACCTGGTAGAAGCTCCTGTGGGTCCTGCCAGAAACAAATCTCAAGATGAGTTTTTACAAGCATTTAGATCAACTGTACTGATTTTTTTTTCCTCTTTTTCTTTTTTGTGAAAGCAGAGATCTGATGGTGCAATGAGGTAGTCCGTAACTAGAGCAGGCTAGCACACAGAGATAGAGGGTTTGCAAAAACTGCCTCATTCTTCCAGCAGGGATATCTGCTCTCAGAGAGAAGGTGCATTTGTTACCCCGACATGGGTGGCTTGGGCCATCTGACCTTCAGTGGGGTAGGTAATGGATACACTCACAGGAAAAGAATCCCTTACTGTGAACTCTGAGTTTATTTGTTATTCATGGGAGTAGCTTGAGTTTTGCATGAAGTAAAAGGAAGGTGACTAGGCATGAGCTTGCTCATGTATCTTCTTCCTTTTCAGAATTCTCTGAGTGTTGGGAGGCGTTATAAACTGATTACTGATGATTTAGCTTATCCCACACACAGCCTACTCCCCTGCATAAAAGAATCCAAACTTAAGAGGAACAGCGCAGAGTGAAAGAGACAGGCAGAGGTCAATGCAGCCGGTTGCTCTGAAGCTGAAATCCCAGGAAGGTTCCCTCCCCCTCTTGCCTCCAAATCCAATTTGTGCTGTTTTTTTGCTCCCCAGCTTCCTGCTCCTCCACTACCTTCCCGGGGCAAGTTTAGGGTTGCAGGCAGTTTTATTCAAGGACAGCACGCTGCTGGGAGCAATTCGCTCAGGGGAGGAAATGAGCAGGATGTATTTTCATAGGCGCCTAGTGCTGGGAGGGACCTGGTGAGACTATGGATCTCCAGTCCCCTTCAAGAGAAGGTTGCCAGTAAATCAGATTATGTGGCTGACCTCTCGTGAATTCTTAGAGGGCTTCTTTCTTTTTCCTTAGGGGGTGAAGAACATCTTGGATGACACTTGGCTAGTTGCTGTTTCATATTCTGAGGATAGATATATTATAGATGGATTTCATTGTTCATTTACATTCTGAAGCCAGGGCAAACCTGGTTCTCAGACCACAGCACTAGCCTGACCAGCATTCTCCTGTCTAGAGGCTCCAAACTCATCACAGAAAAAATGGGAGAGTGAATCTCCTAAAGACCAGCCTTGGATATAAGCTGACTTCTCTCAGGGGTGTGGGCTGAATGCCCCCCTTGTCTCTTCATCACCACTGCCTTGTTTCTTTCACATATCTTAACCTCCTTGTCTCTCTCTCTGCTTCCACAGATTTCTGTTGTACCCCACAGGGACTGAACTCACTTTGGTTTTTGGAGAATGTGTCTTATTTTCCACTGGAAGTAGGGAAGAATATTCATCTTTACTTCCTGCACTGAAATGACTTCTAAAATGATTTGGTTATGAGAGAGTCAATTGCAGCCCTTCATAAACGAAATCTTAGAGAATTTTGCTTAAGAAAAAAAAAAATCCACAAGAACCACCAGATCATAAACCTTCTCTAATGAAAACAACAATACCCCCAATACTATCCAAGGTGCCTTCAGAGGAAAATACATTTGAACATCAAAGATAGAATTCCTTTGAATTATTTATACCAATTCAGTTACATAAACATTTACAAATGTGTTAATAGCAGTGTCAATAGTTTGGTGATGTAGAATGAAAGAGGAATTATCACTGGCTGGAAGCCTTATTGTAAATTTCTTCGTGTGTGTGTGTGTGTGTGTGTGTGTGTGTGTATGCATACTTACATACACACTCAGTGGCTCAGCCATGTCCAACTGTTTGTGATTCCTTGGACTGTAACCTACCAGGCTCCTCTGTCCATGGGATTTTCCAGGCAAGAATACTGGGGCTAGTTGCCATTTCCTTCTCCAGAGTATGTTCTTGATCGTGGGGTTGAATCCTCATCTCTTACGTCTCCTGCATTGGTAGGCAGATTCTTTACCACTGCAGTACCTGAGAAGCCCAACTGTACATAAAACGTTCTCTTGATGTTTATCTCTTTGTCACTGTTACATCTTGAATCCATATCATCTCCTTACTCAGAGCAAGATGGCTTGAATATCCTCAAGAGCATTAGTACAATATTGCCTGTTGAATAAGTTTAATATTGTATATTGTGTCATACCCTAAGTTTGAGGGTATCTTTCTAGGGTATCAGTCTATAAAACAAAGAGCCTGCTCTTTCGTAAGACAATGTAAAAGGTGGCATTTCAGAGTTTGGTGTTTTAGATGTTGCTATTTGTGTCTGCAAAAAATCCCCAAAACCAAACAACTAAAATAAGGACTAGAAACCCCTCCAGGAGTCTAGGAAAGCTGAAAGAAAGCCTAGACAATCTCAGACCTCAATCTCTCTTTAGCTGCCCTCTCACCCTCCACTCGGGTTGTAGGGAAAATCAGTGCCTCCATGGCGTATGCTTGGACTAAGGTGTCTTGTCTACAGCTGTACACCTCAATGTTCCTCCTTCCTTTACCCCATCAAGATATCTTGATGTGCATTCCATTTGACCCAAGCACTCAATTAATTAGTTTCATAAATAGACACGCTTAAAGTATTGGCCAGATGTGTCTGGAGCCACAGCAGGGCTTTATCTTTGACAGACCTTGGTGGGTGGGGAGTCGGGGTGGGTACAGGATGTGAACTCTGATAGATAGGGAAGAAAAAACAAAAGCGGGATGTGGAAAGTTAATGTGCTCTTGCTCACCAGAGTCCCTGTCTGCCTCAAAAAGCCTGGAGTTTGCACACAAGTGAGAACTTATTTTGAGTTAGATGATGTCAAATTGCAAGAAGTAAGGAGACAGAAGGTGATTTGAAGGGCCTCTGCGTCTAGACAATATGTTAACTTTGCCACTGTGCATCAGAACTTGTGATACTTAACTGGTCAGGTGATAGAAATAGAAGTATAAATAGATTTGAAAGTCAATCATAGTTAGAAAATAGGCTGATGGCAGAATTTCAGAGCATAAGTAAGACATTACTTCATAAGTAAAGGTGATAAGTGACTGACACATTCTGAATCAATATGAAGAAACAAACATTATAGGAGATAGACAATTGTTAATAAGATTAAGAAACCTAGTAGGAAAAATTAATAATAAGCATGAAATGGCAATTCACAGCAAAAAGAACAAAGGCCCACTAAGTGTAAAAAGTAATGAAAGTTATAGAACAAACAAAATGTGATCATTTTTTTCCTGTTAATTTGGCAAAGATTTTTTTTTAAAAGATATTGACCAGTATTGATGAGGATATGAAAAAAAGATAAATCCATTTTGTAGTCAATACATTTGACTATAAGTCAAGACTATACATTTGTATAAGTTTCTTGAAGGGTAATTTGGTGGTTTGATTAAAAATGTATATAATGTTCAATTCATTACTTTTAAACAATACAACTTTTAGGAATCAATTTCCATAAAAATAAGTTGCACACAAAGATTTAATATAAATATATTAATTGCAGTTTTGAATAGTAAAATATTAGGAAAAAATGCCTATCAGAAGTTAAATTCAGATTGTTGGGTTATTACTTTGCTATTAAGAGAACCAGAAATTTGTCAATACAAATTGATTCCATCACATCTTCCTAAGGAGATTGGAGGGAAATATATTTCTATATATAGGAAAAGAAAAGTGTCAATGGAAGGCAAAGTTACATGTTAGCTGTGCTCTGAAATTCAGACAATTTGGGACATATAGAGAAAATTTTATTTTATCAGGTCAGCTTGAAAGATCTTGAGGGGCAAAGTAATATTCTTTGCCCTTTTCTCTGGATTGTCTCAGAATTAACCACTTCAGTGACTCAAAAATCCATATTCATTATACCAATTGACATGAGCCTGCAAAATAGCAAAAAAGAAAAGAGTAAATATTTCCTTCTCAATCACTATCATTGGACTTTCTCTCTGACTTTCCTCAAATATCCAGTCTTGTGTAACTTTTTCTGGTGTGGACTATAGTTGGTAGAAAAAGATTTAGTTACCTTGATAGAAATGTATGATTGGATTTTCTAACATTTCAGAAGAAGCTCTGCCTGGAACGATGTGTTTTCAAAGACAGAAGAAAGTGAGAATAGCAATGGCTATGAATGCTGAAATTTATCCCTTCAAAACATCACTGCTTAAAAAATGCAGTCATAATGCATATTCTTGAACTTGAGCAATATACCTTCCACTGCTGCTGCTACTGCTGCTAAGTCGCTTCAGTCATGTCCGACTCTGTGTGACCTCATAGTCGGCAGCCCACCAGGCTCCTCTGTCCATGGGATTCTCCAGGCAAGAACACTGGAGTGGGTTGCCATTTCCTTCTCCAATGCATGAAAGTGAAAAGTGAAAGTGAAGTCGCTCAGTTGTGTCCGACCCTCAGCAACCCCATGGACTGCAGCCTTCCAGGCTCCTCTGTCCATGGGATTCTCCAGGCAAGAGTACTGAAGTGGGGGACATTAACTATTTGCCCTGTTTTCTAAATCTACCTTGAGAAGAATAAGGGTGAGGGAAGAAAAGGAACATTGCTATGACAGTGGAGGGCAAAAATGTCCACAAATTATGTATGTCCTGGTGCATATAATTTGTATAATGTCACAAGGTCAAGAAATTAAAAACTATGGACATGAAAAGTAACATCACGAAAAATGTAGAGTTTAGTGAAAAAAAGCTAACTATGATATGTACAGTCTGAATTTATTAGTGTAATTATTTTACATATTTATAGAAAAAGGGTATATGATAATTTTGATAGATAACTCAAAGTATTAAGAAGACACATGAGTCACATTTCTTTCAATGCAAAAAAAAAAAAAAGATCAAACTTTTAAATCGTGATTATGGGATATTTTTTAAATCATGAAAATCAACTAATACTTCCAGCATGATGAAACAACTGAATCAGTCTTTTTTTCCTGCCATAAACTTCTGGAAAACAGAGTATATATATGGAACAACTGTCTGTCGGCATTGGAAAGCAGGTAGCACATGACTGAGACTTTTGAGAGAAGAGTAAAGACCAAGATAAGAAAGAAAATCATCCAGGATTTCCACTTGGAAGAACCTTCTGTATGGTGGGGAAGGATAACTCAAGCAGAGGAAATTGATATTCCAGAGTCAAGACCATAAAGATTAGAATATTAGGGTTTGGGTAACTTGAGACATCTGAAATATATAGGCAAGAACATTGGAGAGGTGGGAACTATGCAAAGAAGTATCTCCAGAAATCTGTACAAAGAGCGTTTGGAGACTGACTGAACACTAAGGTCTGTATGGAGAAGACTCTTAAGACAGCAAGGAGATCCAACCAGTCCATCCTAAAGTAAATCAGTCCTGAATATTTATTGGAAGAACTAGTGCTGAAGGTGAAGCTACAGTACTTTGGTCACCTGGTTCAAAGAGCGGACTCACTGGAAAAGACCCTGATGCTGGGAAAGATTGAGGGCAGGAGGAGAAGCGGGTGATAGAAGATGAGACGGTTGGATGACATTATCTACTGAATGGACCCGAGTTTGAGCATCTCCAAGAGATAGGGAAGGACAGGGAAGCCTGACATGCTGTAGTCCATGAGGTCTCAGAGAGTCAGACATGGCGGAGAGACAGAACAACAACAAAGGTCTGTCTGTAGAAGCTGAGATTCCAGGAGCTCAACAGAATGGTAGGGCATGTTGAAGTCCTCACGAACCATGGTGGAGATACCTCATGGAACACTCAAGACATTCTGCACATGGCTCGGAAGGATCACACCTTAGGAGAAGAGCTCAGATCACTTTGAGGTATAGGCTATTCTGGATGTACCCCCCAAAATCTTGAAAACCTGTCTCAAGAGACTCAAGGAGGTCCATGTATGTCTCTGTTACTGGCCAAAATAAAAATTAACATCTTTAAGTGGGGACAACGAAATCCAGATGTTCAACAAAGCAGTATTTACAAATCCTAACTTCGCAGGCGACTCAGTGGTAAAGAATCTGCTTGCACTGCCAGAGATGTGGGTTTGATTTCTGGGTTGGGAAGATCCCATGGAAAAGGAAATGGCAACCCATTCCAGTATTCTTGCCTGGGAAATCCCATGGAGACAGGAGCCTGGAAGGCTGCAATCCATGGGGGGCTGCAAAAGAGTCAAGTAAACAACAACAGCTGTGAATGATGTGGATATTGGGAAAAATGAAGGGGAGGTAAAGAGGGAGAAGCAATAAGAGGTAAGATGAGAGGATATACGGGAACTCTGTGTTTTCTTGTCATATTTACAAAAAACTATAACTGCTCTATAAAGTCCAAGCCCACCAGGCTCCCCTGTCCATGGGATTCTCCAGGCAAAAGTACTGGGGTGGGGTGCCATTGCCTTCCCCGAAATTAAAACATTGCTTAGCAGAACGTTAAGAAGATATGAGAAAAGAAGAAAGTTCACAAAACATCTCAGAGGTCATAAAAACCTAAACTTCCATCTTAAGAACCCAGGAAGAAAGAGCAAAGTAAACTCAAATAAGTGGAGGGGAGGGAATAAAAAGATAAGAGCAGAAATTAGTAAAATGGAAAATGAATAAAATAAAATAAAGAAGATAAGTGAAAGCAAAACTGTTTATTTGAACACATCATTTTAATTTATAGAACTCAAGCTAGATTAATCAAGAAAGGAAGGAGAAAAATACATATTATTATTATCAGGAATAATTAAAAGAACACCGTCAGATATGCAATAGAACGGAAATGATAGTAAGGGAATATTATGAATTACTTCAAGCCAACAAATCTGAAATTTAGAAAACTGAAATTGGAAAAATTCTTTGAAAGAGACAAATTACCAACACTAATACTTTTAAGATGCTTGCTCCTTGAAAGAAAAGTTATGACCAAACTAGACAGCATATTAAAAAGCAGAGACATTACTTTGCTAACAAAGTTCTGTCTACTTAAAGCTATGATTTTTCCAGTAGTCATGTATGGATATGAGAGTTGGACTATAAAGAAAACTGAGTGCTGAAGAACTGATGCTTTTGAACTGTGATGTTGGAGACGACTCTTGAAAGTCCCTTGGACAGCAAAGAGATCAAACCAGTCCATCCTAAAGGAAATCAGTCCTGAAATATTCATTGGAAGGACTGATGCTGAGGCTGAAACTCCAATACTTTGGCCACCTGATGTGTAGGACTGACTTATTTGAAAAGATTGAACGCAGGAGCAGAAGGGGATGACAGAGGATGAGATGGTTGGATGGCATCACCAACTCAATGGACATGAGTTTGAGTAAACTCCAGGAGCTGGTGATGGACAGGGAGTCCTGGCATGCTGCAGTCCATGGGGTCAGAAAGAGTTGGACATGACTGAGTGACTGAACTGAACTGAACTAATACTTTAAAAATCAGAATAAATGAATTTGCTTAAGACACTGTAATAAGGTAAGAGAAATAAAGTAATTACAGTAGACAGTAAAAGAGCAAGTCAAATAATCTCTGTTTATAGTTGATATGATTTTTTTGAACATTGAAAAATCTAAGATGTCTAAAAAAATTTAGGTCTAATATGCAAATTTAGTAAGATTGCAGAATGCAATATGAGTAGTGATATCAACTGTTTTTCCATATACTAGCAGCGAGCAAATGGAAATCTATTTACAATAGTATAAAATATGCAATAATTAGGAATAAGTTGAACATAAGATAGTCAAGACTGCTATGCTAAACTACAATACATAATATTGCTGAATGAAATTAAATATTTCTGCCCTCCATAAATAGGATGATAATATGTTCATGAATTGCAAGGCTCAGTATTATAAAATGTTCATTCTTTCAGAATCAATATATGGATTTCAATGCAATTCCAATTTAAATCTCTGCAGGTTTATTTGTGGAAAATCACAAGGTGATTCTAAAATTTATATCGATATGTAGAAGTCTAAAAGAGCCCATATAGTACTAGTGGAAGTGTATGATGGCATATCTGATTTGAAAAAATCATAAAGAATGCATGTGTGTAAAAGATAAAATTCATAAAGTATCCAATTAATGTTTTTATAAGTTAGATTAGTCAGAAGAGTGGGAAGGTAAGACAATTAGTATGCATGTGTCTGTAAAGACCACTGTATCAATAGGAAGTTTCAGTTCAGTTCAGTCACTCAGTCATGTCCGACTCTTTGCGACCCCATGAATTGCAGCACGCCAGGCCTCCCTGTCCATCACCAACTCCCAGAGTTCACTCAAACTCACATCCATCGAGTTGGTGATGCCATCCAACTATCTCATCCTCTGTTGTCCCCTTCTCCTTCTGCCCCAATCACTCCCAGCATCAGGATCTTTTCCAATGAGTCAACTCTTCACATGGGGTGGCCAAAGTACTGGAGTTTCAGCTTCAACATCAATCCTTCCAATGAACAGCCAGGACTGATCTCCTTTAGGATGGACTGGTTGGATCTCCTTGCAGTCCAAGGGACTCTCAAGAGTCTTCTCCAACACCACAGTTCAAAAGCATCAATTCTTCGACGCTCAGATTTCTTCACAGTCCAATTCTCACATCCATACTACATCCAGTTCTCACATCCATGACTACTAGAAAAAACATAGCCTTGACTAGATGGACCTTTGTTGGCAAAGTAATATCTCTGCTTTTTAATATGCTGTCTAGGTTGGTCATAACTTTCCTTCCAAGGAGTAAGCGTCTTTGAATTTCATGGCTGCAGTCACCATCTGCAGTGATTTTGGAGCCCCCCAAAATAAAGTCTGACACTGTTTCCCCATCTATTTCCCATGAAGTGATGGGACCAGATGCCATGATCTTTGTTTTCTGAATGTTGAGCTTTAAGCCAACTTTTTCACTCTCCTCTTTCATCAAGGGGCTTTTTAGTTCCTCTTCACTTTCTGCCATAAGGGTGGTGTCATCTACATATCTGAGGTTATTGATATTTCTTCCTGCAATCTTGATTCCAGCTTGTGCTTCTTCCAGCCCAGTGTTTTTCATGATGTACTCTGCATATAAGTTAGATAAGCAGGGTGACAATATACAGCCTTGACGTACTCCTTTTCCTATTTGGAACCAATCTGCTCTTCCATGTCCAGTTCTAACTGTTGCTTCCTGACCTGCATATAGGTTTCTCAAGAGACAGGTCAGGTGGTCTGGTATCCCCATCTCTTTAAGAATTTTCCACAGTTTATTGTGATCCACACAGTCAAAGGCTTTGGTATAGTCAATAAAGCAGAAATAGATGTTTTTCTGGAATCTTCTTGCTTTTTTGATGATCCAGCCGATGTTGGCAATTTGATCTCTGATTCTTTTGCCTTTTCTAAAACCAGGTTGAACATCAGGAAGTTCACGGTTCACATATTCCTGAAGCCTGGATCGGAGAATTTTGAGCTTTATAAGCGTGTGAGATGAGTGAAATTCTGTGGTAGTTTGATCATTCTTTGGCATTGCCTTTCTTTGGGATTAGAGTGAAAAATGACCTTTTCCAGTCCTGTGACCACTGCTGAGTTTTCCAAATTTGCTGGCATATTGAGTGCAGCACTTTCATAGCATCATCTTTCAGGATTTGAAATAGTTCAACTGGAATGCCATCACCTCCACTAGCTTTGTTCGTAGTGATGTTTTCTAAGGCCCACTTGACTTCACAGTCCAGGATATCTGGCTCTAGGTGAGTGATCACACCATCGTGATTATCTGGGTCATGAAGATCTTTTTTGTACAGTTCTTCTGTGTATTCTTGCCATTTCTTAATATCTCCTGCTTCTGTTAGGTCCATACCATTTCTGTCCTTTATCAAGCCCATCATTGCATGAAATATTCCCTTGGTATCTCCGATTTTCTTGAATTGATCTCTAGTCTTTCCCATTCTGTTGTTTTTAGGAGGAGGTAATACTAGCATCCATTCTAAACAACTATTGTCAAGCAAGTCTTATTTCAAGAAGTATCATCATCATCATTGCTGTGTGCACAGAGATTCCTCTTCTCCCATGCTCCCTTTTCTTCTTTTTGGGCTAAAATGCAGTGATTAGTGTTTCCAAAATCTAGCTCTTTCTTTTTCATTGATGACCTTTGTTGGAGGGAGGAGGGAACCTCGAAGAATGTAAATGGTTGGTCATAGCTAACCCTAGGAAACAGCAAACAACTTAGAACATTATTTTTTCTTAATTCATCCTACATTATTTATTACTTATTCAAAAGTCATCTAACTGCACATTTTTACTATATTAATCCTTTTAAACAGCTATTTGCTACTGTCTTCTTAACCTTTGTTTTTGTTTTGGGGGAAAAAGGGAATCAACCTACATTCTTCATTGGCAAAGAAACGTGTGTATAAATCTAAGATATTGAACATATAATTTTAAAAGACATTAATCTAGCTAATTCTTCTGCCATCATGTAGATGCTCTTTTCATGCATTTATTCATTCCTTATTTCTTCTTTATGACACTACAATATGGGCATGCCTCATTTTATTGCTCTTTGCTTTATTGTGCTTCATAAATATTTCATTTTTACAAATTTAAGGTTTGTGGCAACCCTGGGTCAAGCAAGTGTATCAGTGCCATTTTCCAACATCATTTGCTCACTTCATGTCTCTTTGTCACATTTTGATAATTCTTGCAATATTTTAAACTTTCTACCTGCAAAACGATAACAACTTGCTGAAGGCTCAGATGATAGTTAGAAACTTTTAGCAATAAAATGTTTAAAAATTAATGTGTATATCTCTTTTTTTTAGCCATAATGCTATTGTACACTTAATAGACTGAAGCGTAGTACAAAGTCTCTTTTATACGTACTAGCAAACCAAGAAAATTCACATGACCTGCTTCGCTCCAATATCTGCTTTATTGTGATGCTCTGGAACTGAACCAGAAATATCTCCAAGGTTTACCTGTATGCCCAAGATTATGCTAGGTGCTGTGGTGAACAGTGGAGAAAAAAAGCAAAGGAAATTAAGACCTCTATCTTCTGTGTAATGCACAGTCACATAAACATTGTCATTGAAATAGGGCACAAACAACATAGCTGGTGTGAAATACTCAGTGGAAGTTTTACAGAGGAGAAGATCATTGAAGTATAATCGAGAGAGCTTCAAACAGAAAAGGAGACAGATTTTTCAATGCAAGGATAAAACAAGGTAAAATTTAGATTCTGACCACCTTGTAAACCATTCTTAAGGGCTTACGTGTCCAAACACTGAACAGATAGAGGCTTACTGGATTTGAAAAAAAGAAGTACAAGGAATAGCTTTTGTATTTCCATATGCTAGGTTACATTCTGTAGGACAAATTGTTTAGCACTTGTGGGTCTGCTTCTGCATTTCTCAATCATCAGATCAGATATATTTTTAGCATATAGTGATTGGTTCTCAGCAGGTGGTGAAGATGAAATTTGTACTTATCCTTTTTATTAAGCTAAAAGGACTACAATAACCACCTCCTTGCAGTTTAAAACATTATAAACAGTTTCCTCCCTCTAAGATAGAAACTTTGAAGAAGTGTGACTCACTGATCTTGGGGGAAAAATTTAATCCATGAAAGAATCCTTTTACTTAGGCAAATAAAGACTATGTTCCCACCTCTTATTCTTGTGGAAGACCTGAATGCAATGAAACACTCCAGATGTTAACACTTTAGCCTGAAAAACAGTATTCTGGAGAGCAATGTAATACAGATATTTCTTTTTTTAATTTGTCCTTTATTTTTTTTGTAGATTACACTTACAAATGGGATATTTTCCCCTGAAATTTAGTTTCGTGTCTCCAAACCTGCATATCATATCCTGTTCTTGGGGAACTGTGGCTGTGTTCATCTTAGTTTCATTATTTTCAGATGATGTAGAGCTGGGATGTAGATTTTGGGAAGGACTTGAAAAGTTTGATGAGAAACTAGGAGGAAAAAACTTTAGGAAAGAAAGCAGCCTAGAATTGTTTCAGCATAATGTTGTCTGGGTTGTGAAATTATGGACCTGGTTTTATTTACAATTCAATAACCATAACCTTGGGAAGGGGCTTCCCAGGTGGCGCTAATGGTAAAGAAGTTGCCTGCTAATGCAGGAGAGTCGCAGGTTCAATCCATGGAGAAGGGCATGGCAACCCGCTCCAGTATTCTTGCCTGGAGAATCTATGGATAGAGGAGCCTGGCGGGCTACAGTCCATAGGGTCAAAAAGAGTCCAACATGACTGAGGCAACTTAGCATGCATGCCTGCAACCTTGGGAAATGTAGTGACATCATAAAAAATTCCTGACCAGAAGAGCCTGATGAAGGGTGGAAGAACTGCTGAGTACCCGATTCTAGCTTAGGGGCCAGCTGCAACAAAATTGTCTTGAGAAACATTTAAATGATCCCCAGTGATAAACTCTCTAGTTGTTCCAAAATGTTAGTGACTTTCAATGTTTCATTTTCATTTTCAATGAGAGGAAAGGATTTCCACTTAAAAACTTATAAACAACAATAGTTGAAAAGATAAAGTTGATGAAACACTGAATCAAATTGGCTATTGACTTGGACCACTGTGTCTTGGCCATTAAAGTGAAGTTAGGACTCCATAGACTGGTTAACTGTGTATATTATAAATAATACACAAATAATGGATTATTATTTCATACATAAATATAATGACAAAATGTTATTTTAATGATAGTGATAAGGTAAAATGTAGATAAACTTGGTTGGCAGAGAAATCTAGGGTTGTTGGAGAAGACTCTAGATGTGGTACTTTATTATGTAACATGTTTACATTTTTATATTTGCCAAAATTATGTCAGTTTTCTGAGGATGAGTCAGTTATTTTATCTTAATTATCTAAAAGACAAAGCATTTTCTCCTGACATTACCTCATTATTCACGAGATAAATTAACCTCAATTGTAAAACAGTGAAGAAAGGGCAAAAGTACATGGAACCCTATTGAAATTCATGCTTAATCTACTTACAAATTCAGTGCAAAATTCAGCACAGACACCTACTTAGACTTCAGACTCATTTACTTCATCCAACTTAGGGGTGGTTAGGGCGACAAAAATAAAAAGTGATATAATAATGTTAGCAACAGCTGTGGGTTCTGAGTTTTATATATCCTATTGACTTTGTATTGGATACCAGAAAGTATATACATGGTACTGAAATCATATAAAAATGTACAGGATTAAGATCCAGAAGTGTGTTAGTCATTCAGTCATGTCTGACTCTGCAATCCCATGGACTATAGCCTGCAAGGCTCCTCTGTCCATGGAATTCTCCAGCCAAGAATACTAGAGTGGGTAGCCATTCCCTTCTCCAGAAAATCTTCCCAACCCACAGATTGAACCTGGGTATCCTGCATCGCAGATGAATTCTTTACAGTCTGAGCTACCAGTAGTAGCTATTCAGTTGCTAAGTCATGTCTGACTGTTTGTGACCCCATGGAATGTAGTGCGCCCAGCTTCCCTGTCCTTCACTAGCTCCTGGAATTTGCTCAATTTCATGTCCATTGAGTAAGTGATGCTATCTAACCATCTCATCCTCTGCCGCCCTCTTCTCCTTTTGCCCTCAATCTTTCCCAGCAGCAGAATCTTTTCCAATGAGTTGGCTTTTTGTATCAGGTGGCCAAAGTACTGGAACTTTAGCTTCAGCATCAGTCCTTCCAATGAATATTCAGGGCTAATTTCCTTTAGGATTAACTAGTTTGATCTCCTTGCAGTCCAAGGGACTCATAAAAGTCTTCTCCAGCACCACAATTCAAAAGCATCAAATACTGAGATCATATAAAAATGTACAAGATTAAGATCCAGAAGAAAGGAGTCCATTTCCAGGTTGCTATGTTAATGTGCTTTGTTATCAAGCTTTCTCCTCCTTTCTCTTGCCTTCTTCTTCTTCTTTTCCTCCTCCTTCATCATCATCATCCTTATCCATCAGTGAATGACATGATTTGTAGCAGCCTGGGTCTAACAAATTAACATAACAGTTACTTTATGGCTATAAAGTATAGTTGAATTCTGTTTATATACTCAGAAAGAGGGAACAAATGGAACATTTAACACTTACTAGGTGCTAGATTTTACAGTTTGTAAGAAACATGTTTTCCTATTTTACATGGAGTTTCTTTAGAGAGGTTAAATTGCTCAATGACACATTGCTGGTAAGTGCCAGTGAGTCAGAAACCAAAAATAATTTGGCTTAATTCTAAAGCCTATGCATTGCCCATGATACAACCTAGCTTTCTATCTGATCTCATGGCTGGATAAACCTGCAAATGCTCTCCTAAAGTCTATTAACAGTGGTGAATAACTTTAATCAGAAAGAAACTGTGTGAAAGAAAGCTAGTACTTATTGAGAGGAGATATGCTTGGAGCTACTTTGAAATGCAAGGGTTATGAACAATGTGTCCACATGAATTGTTGGAATTAGAGTGTGAAGAGGGCTACGTCTAACACTGACTATAGAGAATGGTTCTGAGTGAATGTTCAATACCACAGATTATGACTCAATGGATCTGGTGAATTTTCAAGCGGAAGTCGCTCAGTCATGTCTGACTCTTTGCGACCCTATACAGTTCATGGAATTCTCCAGGCCAGAATACTGGAGTGCGTAGCTTTTCCCTTTTCCAGAGGATATTCCCAATCAGGGATTGAACCCAGGTCTCCCACACTGCTGGTAGATTCTTTACCAGCTGAGCCACATGGGAAGCCCAAGAATACTGGAGTGGGTAGCCTATCCCTTCTCCAGCGGATTTTCCTGACCCAGGAGTTGAACCGGGTCTCCTGCATTGCAGGCGGATTCTTTATCGACTAAATTTCCAAGGCATTTTCACTTATGTTATCATATGTTAACTTTTCATAACAATCATGGCACCTAGCTAGGGCAAATTTATTCATTTAATTATTTCTATGAAAACATTGAAATCCAGAAAGTTATGTTGCATATTAGTTAGTATTTTAAAAAAATTTCTGTATATGTTATTTTTATATATCATATAATTCTTATCTATAAGGTTTGGGTATTAAATGGTAATACAGGTACAGCCACTACAGAAAACAGTATGGAAGATTAAAAGTAAAATTGCTCTAGGATCCAGGCTTCCCTACTGGCTCAGATGGTAAAGAATCTGCCTTCAATGCAGGAGACCCGGGTTTGATCCCTGATCAGGAAGATCCCCTGAAGAAGGGAATAGCAACCCACTCCAGTATTCTTGCCTGCAGAGTTCCATGGACAGAGGAGTTTGGCAGGCTACGTCCATGGGTCGCAAAAAGTCACCCAACTGAGTGACTAACAGTTTCATTTTTCACCATTTGATCCAGGAATTCTACTTCTGGGAATATATCCAAGGGAAGTAAAAACAATAACTTGAAAAGGTACCTGAACCCTCGTGTTTGTAGCAGCATTATGTGCAATAGCCAAGACATGGCTACAACCTAAGCATCTACTGACGGATGAATAGATAACAAAGTTGTGGTATATAGATAATATTTCATTGTTTGTATATAACATTAACATCATTAACATTGTATATAGCCATTAAAACGAGGACATCCTACCATTTTCTACATCTTGGATGGATTTTCACTTACTATGTTAAGTGAAATAAGTCAGAGAAAAGCATACTATATGATTTCACATATATATGGAATATTAAAAACAAACACCACCACCAAACTCATAGAAAAAGAAATCAGACTTATGGTTACTGTAGGTGGAAGATGGGGGAAGTGGAGATTGGAGGATGGTAGTCTAAGGGTATAAACTTCCAGTTACAAGATAAATTAACACTAAGCATACAGTGTAGAACAGAATGACTATAGCTAACCCTGCTGTATGTATATAGAAAAGATGTTGAAAGTAAACCTTATGAGTTCACATCACAAAGAGAAATTTTTTCCTTTTCTTTTTATTGCCTTATGAGAACATAGATGTTAACGGAATCTATTCTGGTAATCATTTCACAATACATGTGAGTCAAACCATCATGCCCAACACCTTTAACTTACGCAGGATGTATTTTAATTATTTCTCAATAAAACTGGAAAAAAATAAATGGGAATAGAATTTCTTGCTCTTTGACCACTGCTTTTGAAAGAGAAATATGAGAATTTGACTAAGATATGCCTTGAGCTGAGTAAACCTTTTGATTTAATACAGAATTTCTTAGTTATTTTTTTAATCCCCAACTCCCCAAAGAAGCTGATGGGTTGACCCTTGGTGTATCTTTTAGCTAATAATATCAGATCATAATTTTGATCTGAAAGCAAATATACCAATCCATTACTTAGGAAAATAAATACCTAATTGGAGTAGTACAAAAAGGAGGTACTAACATGTTGAAGCTTAATTTTCTAGGGGTTTTACATATATTACTTTCATATTACTTTATTTTACCTTCACATTCAGTGATTCACAGATGAGTGATTTAGGTCAGTAATTTCCATTTTTTAAATGTAGAAGGGGAACTCTGAGGGATTAAATAATTACCCAAGGTCATGTAGCTTCATTTTGCAGGATAAAAACCAGACTGAAGTCTTCTGTCATCAAAATTCATCATCTTTTTAGATCAGCTTGGAATGTTACTGTTCTATTCTTCCCTCTCACCTACTTGGCTTACATTGACCTCTCAGTGGCTCTTAAACTGCTATGGGTCTTCTCATTTTACTATGGACATATTTTGTTGCCCTGAAATATGCATCCTCCTTCTTGCTGCCAGTCTTTGAAGTCCAGCTGAAATTTTATTGCTTTGAGAAAATCTTGAGAAAACTGAAAGTGATCTTTGCATTCTCTGTACTGTAGTAGAACTTGATTGTATTATTTGAATGTCATTTATTGCTAATTATTTTTTCATGTCATTAAAAGTTTTCCAGCTGATTTAAGGTTTTTGAGGGTAGGGACCACTCCTATTAAATCGTATCTCAATGGTGAACAAAGTGGCATGGAGTAGTTGTTCAATAAATATTGTTTGAATTTTAGTAGAGAGTGCTTAGTGAACAACTATTCTCAGATTTAGAGAGAGCCAGACTTTACTAATAAGCAGTGTTAAGTCATTTTAAATATTGACAGCAACATCAATGGAGCAAAAAGATTGTCAAATGGAAATTTTTCTAGTCTTTCTAGTGGCATAATATTGATGATTTGTACTAGGCCACTACTTTTATTCTATATGTTGCTGCTAAGCTTCTAAGTCACTTCAGTTGTGTCTGACTCTGTGCGACCCCATGCACGGCAGCCCATCAGGCTCCCCCGTCCCTGGGATTCTCTAGGCAAGAATACTGGAGTGGGTTGCCATTTCCTTCTCCAATGCATGAAAGTGAAAAGTGAAAGTGAAGTCACTCAGTCGTGTCTGACCCTCAGCGACCCCATGGACTGCAGCCCTCCAGGCTCCTCTGTCCATGGGACTTTCCAGGCAAGAGTACTGGAGTGGGGTGCCATTGCCTTCTCTGATTCTATATGTAGATATTAATAAAGCCCTTCCAATTTTCACCTTAAAACAAAATAAGTTTTTTTCTATCTTTTTAACAGTATATATATATATTTTGCTTATCACATTTTAATCTTTTTTTTTTTCCCATTGAATATTAAAGTAAGTGCCAGTAAAGTGTCCCTAAAGTAAGTGCCACCTTCACTCAAAACAATCTCATGTGGACTCAGTCTGAACTAACAAGATTTCATGGGGTCTTTGCGAATCCTCCTGGTGCTGATTTAACACATGAATATTTTAGGTTTTATTGTACAGGAAACAGAAAACTTGTCTTATAAAGCTTTTAAGAACTGAATTTTCTGCAAGCAACTCCCTACCCTCACACTATGACCACCTCCCATAATATGATATATTTTATGTGTTTAATACACATTTTCTAGGTTAAATGTAGAAATTTGAGATTTTTTTAAATGGCCAATTGAATGTCACATCCACAGAAGAATTGAAGTGCTCTTGAAAATCTTTTCCTCTTATCCTCTCTCTTTGGAGGCAGATCTTAACATTGATGTTTAAGGCTAGAGGATAACTCACTTTCAAGAAGTCAGTCTAGGCATGTGGCACGAAGACGTGGTTCAATTACCAAAGTAGAAATATGCCTGATTAGCCTCATTTGGTCTTCGGCGTCCTCAGTCATCTTAGATGACTTATGCCATACTGCAGTTGGAACCTCAGAATTTCCAATGGTTTAAAGCACTGGTGATGTTTAATTAAAATTTCTCATATTTATAAAATTGCATAAAGTAAAAATTATGTTTCTTACAATAATGCAGTGGTACTGTCAAGAATTGAGCTAATAAAGCTAATTTAAGTTCTCGTATAACCTTTGGCAATGGCACCCCACTCCAGTACTCTTGCCTGGAAAATCCCATGGACGGAGGAGCCTGGTGGGCTACAGTCCACAGGGTCGCTAAGAGTCGGATACGACTGAGTGACTTCACTTTCACTTTTCACTTTCATGCATTGGAGAAGGAAATGGCAACCCACTCCAGTGTTCTTGCCTGGAGAATCCCAGGGACGGGGGAGCGTGGTGGGCTGCCATCTACGGGGTCGCACAGAGTCGGACACGACTGAAGCGACTTAGCAGCAGCAGCAGCAGCATAACCTTTAGTCTGCTTCCTTTTGGAAAGAATCTAAAAGTTATAATTTTCTTCAACAAATTAATACAAAGAGAAATTTAGAATGATCTCTAATTCACCCTTGCACGTAGGAAAAGTTTATTGTGTAGCACTTGTATCATATTTTTAATTTTGTAAAGTACTTTTATCTATTATTTCATTCAATTCATCATCATTGCAAATCTTAGATCTTATTTATTAAAGTGGAGATGAAACAAGAACATTGTCTTTAGATTCATAAGACCAAATTTTAAGCAATATGTCAACTAACAATGACTTAATATATTGTTGTGGTGAAATTCTATGTGGATCTGTAGCTCTCATAAATCAGAAGTTCATACAAAAAATAGTCTAACACAAAGTTAGTTTTTCCTAAACCATTTATAGACTCAAGAGGGACCTTATTTAATCATTTAACTTATTAATAAGGGTAAAGTAAAATTTTCTGTGAGGTATACTCTAAGATTTCAGTGGCTTAGCACATAGCAATCCAATAAAATTTTGACCCTTTCTTTGTGCTAGTCTTTCAAAGATCCAGTTCCTTTCCATCTTGTGGCTCTATTATCCTCAATGCCTCAGAGAGAGGCCCTCTGAAGAGGAAGGAGAGGGTAAAGAAGGTCTATCTGTTTCTTAACCACATTAGCCTAGAGGTGATATACATCATTTTTACTCATAACGCATCATCAGGAACTAATAACGTGGAGATTTTCTGTGTCCCAGAAGAAGAGAAATCAGTCTTGGTAAAAATCTAGACCTACTATGCTACCTTTTATTTTTGAGTTACTTAAAAATATCTCCTAATTCCCATGTACCTTTCTTTATATACTTAAAATCAACTAGAATTGATTTTTAAAAATTTAACCAGAAATTATAGTTAATAGAATAATGGACACAGAGGAAGATCTAAAGACAAACATGTTGGTTCTAGGGATACTCTTATGCATTGAAATAGAGTGGTTTTGACTCAACAAGGCAGGCAGATGACACACCTTTATATTTTCTCTTTTCTTAAAAGGCATTAAAGGAAACAAAGGTAAAGAAAACAAACAAAAGCAAAGCAAAGTATCACCCTTAATGAAACATTTGGGGGTGGACCCTTAGTAGAACAGAGATTGCAGTAACTTTGTGGAAGATGGAAAGAAGGTGAGAAGACAGAGGGCCGATTAAGCAGAGTGAAGGAAATTGGGTTCTAAAATACATTTGGCTGGTGGGGTCCGCTGAGGCAGGAGCAGCAGTCCCTTATAGAGCTACAGAACACTGGTTATCAGAGTAAGATTCTCAGATTGTCAGTGTCATTGGCGTCTGATCAATAGTTATAAACGTTAACTCTCAGGCCTTACCCAGATCATCTGAATCAGAAACCGAGGGTGCTAGTCTGAATTGTGAAATGATTTAATGATACAAATGAACTTATTTATAAAACAGAAACAGACTCACAAACTTAGAGAAGGAAGTTATGGTTACTGGTGGGAAAGAAGAAAGGAAGGACTAGTTAGGGCGTTTGGGATGCATTTGTACATACTGGTATATTTAAAATGGATAACCTACTCCATAGCACAGGGAACTCTGCTCAGGGTTATATGGGAGCCTAGATGGGAGGGGAGTTTGGGGAGGAGATATATGTATATGTATGACTGTGTCCCTTTTCTCTCCTCCTGATACCATCACAACGTTGTTAATCACCTATACTCCAATATAAAATAAAAAGTCAAAAAAAAAAAAAAGCTATAAAATTAGACGTTTGCATTCTGGCACCCCCAACCATCTCCCTGGCCACTTCTGAGGTGAAGCCTGATGATGGCTTCTCTGGTCACATAAACAGATCATCCAATCAGCATGAGGCAATTTTGTAACATTTCAGAGTAAAGAAAAAAAAATCAAAAAGAAAATATAACCCCAACAGAAACTAAGATATAGAAGATTTCGCTTTGGTATAGAAGTAATCTTTAAAATAACTCAGTACCCTCAGAACAACTTAAGAAAACATTATCTTTGTAATTAGATCAGAGAAGGCTTGAAAAATAAGTAAGTAGAGAATAAAAAATATTTTTTTTTGAAAATCAAAACATTAGTGAAAACATTAATATATAAAAATTCCAATCATACAATTAAAATATAAGTTTTAGGAAATTTTTTTGCTACCTGAAGAAATAGACAAATAGAAAAACTAAATGAAAAGATGAGAGAACTGAAAATGGAGGTGGTCATTTGACTAACAGGAGATACAGAGAAAATATGTAGAAGGTTAGAGGAAATGTTAAAAGATAAATTCCTACAGATGAAGTACAAGTGCTCTCAGATTGAAAGGGTTTAAATACCACAAATTATAAAAATGCTACTAGGCATATCAATGACATTTTATAATGCCAGAGTAAATGAAAAATTCTAAAATCTTCCAGAGAATAAAGTATGTTCCCCTATAAAGGAATGAGACTCAGACTAATATTAATTTCACATCTGCAATACTGGATACTAAAAGAAAATATATAGTAAATATTAATATAATATGGCAAATATTATCCTAACCACTGGACTGCCAGGAAATTCCCCAGGGAATTTTTGAATACCAAGTAAAATTCTCATCAGGATGAGTGAAGAAGATGTTTACAGAAACTAAATGAGTTTACTTCCCAGACAAACTTTCCTAGGACCTTACCTGAGGATATACTTTAGCAAAATTAGGAGAGTAAATAAGAATGCAGACAACATAGACTCCAGGGAAAGATAGATTGAAGGTAGGTGAGAAAGGCAGGAGTCCCAGAATGGCAGCTTTGCAGCACTTTAGACAAAAGTAAGGGAACAGAGGAGTCAAGAGGGAGGCACTTAGCAAAAAAACAGCATTTCATACATTTGATATTATCCTCAAGAAGGTAGAACTATTTAACAATGTAATACAGTAAACAAAATGAAAAATTAAGAAGGTACTTAGAAACTCCAGAAAAATTCAAAAGCTATACAAAAATCAAAACCAACTACTTGACTCTGAAAAGAATAGTACCTACTAAGGAGTAACAAGCAAAACATGATTCTATTTTTTATGATCAAACTATAGCTAATCTAGAAGATAGTTTTACCCTTGGAAAAGAATGTAAACATTATCCACCTTGACAGTTTAAAGGCAAGAGATGTTGCTTATAGTATCTACAAAAAGAAATATAATGGTGGACATTTATTTAAAGTTACAAAAATAACTAAAAGAAAAGCAAAAAAAGAAGATAAGTATTACATTGGTGGGATGGGGCTTGGATGATATGAGAATTAGCTCATGTCAGAGTAGGAAGTCATTATCTTAAAGACTGAAAGTAATCATCAGAAATACAATTGTAGAAATAGCTTTAAAGGTTAAAAATTGTTACTCCTGTATGAAAAACTAGAAATTGGAAGATATAGGGCAAAAGATTTTTGTTTTTCATTTAAACATCTCCACTTACTGCTTTTTTCAAGTCATATGAATGAATAAATCCATTTAATTAAAATTTATAAAAAAATAAAACATTTTTTTCCTTAATTAGTAGAGGACACAGTTGGTTGCCTACTGATTTTTTTATTCACCTTCTTCTTTATTGACAGATCTCCAGGATTCTTTGTACAGCTGCTTCCTTCATGCAACTGAATGTGAGGAAGGTGACTTTATCACCAACAATGAGGTTCAAATGGCAACCCACTCCAGTACTCTTGCCTGGAAAATTCCATGGATGGAGGAGCCTCGTAGGCTACAGTCCATGTGGTCACAAAGAGTCGGACACAACTGAGTGACTTCACTTTTTTCTTTTTAAAGGTTCATTTGCATTTACCTAAATTATCAAAGTATTGATAATTCCATTTTCTAATAGATAGATAGGGTTAGTTATTTGTATGATTCAGTTCTGACCAAAGAGAAAAGAGGTGTGTCTGCTAGCAGCTTTTGAAAAAAGACTCCTCTTTTTTAAAAAAGGTACAAAAAAAAGGTGTTGCTATTCATAGGTATGACTTCTGGAACTCTGCAGGCCAACTGACAGCCCCCAGGGCGGCTAGTCTGGGGACAGAGAAGAGATGCTAAGGATATTCAAACAGATGATAAAAAACTTGGGTCCTTGGTGAGGTTGATAAAAACTCAACTCTCAACTCAGCAACTCTCTGAAGTTATGGAATCATGCATTCCAAGGACTTATTGTATGTAATACCTTTCCTTGAAATACCATTTGTCTTAGAAGTCCAGCTGAAATTTTACCTCTTTGAGAAAAGTCTTGAAAAAACGGAAAGTGATCTTTTGAATTTGATATTCTTTTCTTTGGGGTTGAGGGCATGAACTCAAAAACCATTCTTTCTCAGGATGTTTTCAAACAGAAGTAGGTTGGGATTAGGCTCTGAGGGCTCTCCCAACAGTGTGATTGCTTTTTTTCCTCTTTATTGACATTAAAAAATTGATTTATTCATTGCTTTTATTGAAGAGCATAAAGAGCTAAAAAACTAAAAGACCAATCCAGTTCATCATAGATATTCAAAACATAGAAGTAAATAAAAGAAAGCACCTATGATTCTGAGCTAATTCTGAAATTTAAATATTATTTGTACTCAAATTAATTCTTTCAAATCAACTTGGAAAATCACATAACTATATTTAATTCCTCTGAGAAGAATTGTTCATTGTTCGGTTCCAACTGTCTGCTAAATTAAACTGTGGTGATTATAATGGTTATAACAAAGCTGATATGAAAGAAGGTAATAACTTTAGGTATAAAACAAAGCTTTGGAAGAATTTTGCAACCTTAAAATAAGGAGAACAGATTTTTCAATGTACTAGAACTTTAGGGGTGGTGAAGACCAAAGTGTAACATCACATATCCTTAAATTTTTATTTTATTTTAGGAAACATGACCACCAAATTCTATCAAACTATGTTTTCCAGATTCTTTTACCATGACTCATTAGACTATTTCTTTTTCTTTTCAACTGGTAGTAATGAAGATTTTGTTTCTTAATTCCTAAAGAAACAAAACTTTTAATTTCTTTAAACTTCAACAAAAAAAGCATTTCTCCCACTGTTGCACTCCCTTCCTCTTGCAAGGACCAATATGTTCTCTGTACCCATGAGCTTGCTGTTTTGTTGTTGTTGTTGTTGTTTTTTTGATATTCCACATGTAGGTGATGTCATACAATATTTGTTGTTCTCCGCCTGACTTATTTTCCTTAACATAATACCCTTGAGGTCCACTTATGTTGTTTAAGATGGCAAGAGTTCATTCTTTTTATGGCTGAATGTTATATAACCATGGAGAAGGGAATGGTAACGCACTCCAGTACTCTTGGCTGGAAAATCCCATGGACAGAGGAGCCTGGTAGGCTGCAGTCCATGGTGTCTCAAAGGATTGGACATGACTGAGAGACTTCCTTTTCACTTTCATGCATTGGAGAAGGAAATGGCAACCCACTCCAGTGTTCTTGCCTGGAGAATCCCAGGGATGGGGGAGCCAGATGGGGTGCCGTCTATGGGGTCGCACAGAGTCGGACACGACTGAAGCGACTTAGCAGCAGCAGTATATAACTATATATATATATATCTCACAATTTCTTCATTTATCCATTAATGGACATGATCATTGCAGATTTGATTTGCATTTCTCTGATAATTAATGATATAGAGCATTTTTTAATGTACCTATTGGTCATATGTATGTCTTCTCTAGAAAAATGTTTATTCAGATCTTTGGCTTATTTTTAAATGTTTTTTTTAGTTACTGAGTTTATGAATTCTACATGTTTTCAGTATTAACACTTTACCTGATATATGATTTGCAAATATTTTCTCTTTTTGGTAGATTGCCTTTTCATTTTGTTGATGGCTTCCTTTGTTGTGCAGAAGCTTTTTAATTTGATGTAGTCCCACTTGTTTATCTTTGCTTTTGTTGTTTTTGCCATTGGTGTCAGATTTGTAAAAAATCATCAAGACCCATGTTAAGAAACTTCCTGCCCATGTTTTCTTCTAGTAATTTTATAGTTTCAGGTCTTATTTTTAGATCCTAAATTCATTTTGTGTTAATTTTTGTATATGATATAATATAGTATATCATATACAGTTTCATTCTTTTGCATGTGGCTATCCATTTTTCCCAGCACCATTTTTGAAGAGACTGTCCTTTCTCTTTGGTCATAAACTGAATAAATGCCCATGTATGTGTGGATTTAATTCTGAACTCTCTATTCTGTTTTATTGATCGATGTGCCTTTTATGCCAATATTATATTGTTTTAATTATAATAGCCTTGTAATATTGTTTAAAATCAGGGAGCATGATATCTCCAGCTTTGTTCTCTTTCAAGATTGCTTGGATATTTGGTGTCTTTTGTAGTTTCATACAAATTTTAAGATTATTTGTTTCCAAACCTATGAAGAATGCTATTGGAATTTTGATAGGAAATTTCATTGAGTCTATAGATTACATTGATACTTTTGATCTGTGGTGTTGGAGAAGACTCTTGAGAGTCCCTTGGACTGCAAGGAGATCCAACCAGTCCATTCTGAAGGAGATCAGCCCTGGGATTTCTTTGGAAGGAATGATGCTGAAGCTGAAACTCCAGTACTTTGGCCACCTCTATGCGAAGAGTTGACTCATTGGAAAAGACTCTGATGCTGGCAGGGATTGGGGGCAGGAGGAGAAGGGGATGACAGAGGATGAGATGGCTGGATGGCATCACTGACTCGATGAATGTGAGTCTGAGTGAACTCTGGGAGTTGGTGATGGACAGGGAGGCCTGGTGTGCTGTAATTCATGGGGTCGCAAAGAGTTGGACAAGACTGAGCGACTGAACTGAACTGAACTGATAGATTACATTGGGTATAGAGACAATTAACAATATTAATTTTCCCAATTCATGAGCATAGAATATCTTTCCATTTATTTGTGCCTTCTTCAGTTTCTTTCATTAATGTTTTATAGTTTTCAATATGCATGTCTTTCACATCCTTAAATTCATTCCTAGGTATTTTTTCCTTAAAATGCAGTTTTAATTGAGATAGTTTTCTTAATTTCTCTTTCTGATAATTTATTATTAGTATATAGAAACTCAATAGATTTTTGTATATTGATTTTATATCATGTAACTTAATTCATTTATTAGTTCCAGTAGTGCATTTAATGGAGTTCTACACATGTATATATATTATATATATGGGCTTCCCTGGTGGCTCAGATGGTAAAGAATCTGCCTGCATGCAAGAGACCCGAGTTCAGTCCCTGGGTCTGGAAGATCCCTTGGAGAAGAGAATGGCTACTCACTCTGGTATTCTTGCCTGGAGAATTCCATGGACAGAGGAGTCTGACAATCTACAGTATGTATATAATATCATGTCATCTGCAAATAGTGATAGTTTTACTTCTTCCTTTCCAGTTTGGATGCCTTTTACTTCTTTTTCTTGCCTAATTGCTCTGGTTAAGACCCCCAATCTATATTGAATAGAAGTAATGAGTGTGAACATCCTTGTCTTGTTTTTGATCTTAGAGGGAAAAGTCTCAATTTTCACTGTTGAGTGTGCTATTAGCTGTGCACTTGTTATATATGGCCTTACATATGTTGAAGTACATTTCCTTTATACCTATTTTATTGAGAGATTTTATCATACATGGATGTTGAATTTTCCCCAATGCTTTTTTTTAGTACCTATTGAGATGACTATATGATTTTTATCCTTCATCTTAATGATGTGTATCAAATTGACTGTGATGTTGAAATATCTTTGCATCCCTGGAATAAATCCCATTTGATCATGTTGTGTAATTCTTTTAATGTACTGTTGAATGTGTTTTGCTATAAATTTGTTAAGGATTTTTGCATCTATGTTCATCAGGGGTATTGGCTTGTAATCTCTCTCTTTTTTGGTATACTTGTCTGGTTTTGGCATCAGAGTAATGTTGACTTTATGAAACATGTTAGGAAGAATTACTTCCTTTTTATTTAAAAAGATTGAGAAAGATTGGTATTATCAGTAATTCAATTCTTTGAATGCTTGGTACAAACCAACAGTAAAGCCATCTGGTCCTGGACTTTCATTTGTTGGAAGGTTTTTGACTATAGATTCAGTCTCCTTACTAGTAAATTATCTGTTCAGATTTTCAATTTCATCGTGACTCAGTCTTGGCAAGCTGTATGTTTCTAGGAATTTATTCTTTTTAATCAGTTTTTTTTTCCAGTTTGTTTACATATAATTGTAGTAATCTCTTATGAATATTTCTGTTTCTGTGGTATCAGTTGTAACATCTCTTTCATTTTTGATTTAATTTATTTGAATTCTCTTTCTTTCTTGGTGAGTCTAATGAAAGTTTGTCAGTTTTGTTTACCTTTTCAAAGAGTCAACTCTTAGTTTCATTGTCTTTTACGTTGTCTTTTTAGTCTTCATTTCTGCTCTAATCTTTATTTCCTTCCTTCTACTAACTTTGAGCTTCACTTGTTCTTCTTTTTATGTTTTTTATGTTGTATGTCTTTTATGATGTCTCAAGGCCATGTTCAAAAGAACATTCCTGATGTAAGGAAGTGAAGTGACAAGCTCAAACTCTAACTCCCTCTTGAAACCCTCAATTTGAACCCAGGTTGTGAGTGTCAGCCATGAGCCTGCATATTAGCTCATGCTAACTTTATCAACAAATTAATTGCTTCTAAGTTTGTTAGTTCTCATGGTTCTGCCATTGTATTAATATGAACAGGGATACTTACCTTTTCTAATGAAAAACAGCACTGGTATCAAAGGTATCACCTAAGGGACTTTCAAAAATGATTTCTCTCTATTGACTTTTATTGCCTAGGCTACCATTAGTCTTTTCTTTGCACATAGTTGATAGAAGCCTGAATAGTAGCCATCTCTCAGATGACAGCCAGAGGAGAGATTTGTAATTTGGCACTAGCTTTGATGGAGATAGTCTAGGATTTATGGTTTTGGTGAGTGGAAACCAACCAGGATAAAATTAAGATATTATAGCTTTTGGAACAAAGATATTTTTGGTCAGTTTTCTTGGGCAGTTAATTTATGTTTGGCAGATTGTTCTCAAAGTAACAGCAATGAATAGAAATAACTTTACCCTGAATGGCCTTTTGGGGAGCATATTCCTCTTAATGTCTCAATTTATAGGGCCTGGGATCTACAGAATTTGGTAACAGATACATAAGCAGAGATGTTCTGCTGAGTATTCAATATTCTTTTTACATAGGCATCATTTTTCTTGATGTTGCTGCTGCTGCTGCTGCTACTAAGACACTTTAGTCCTGTCCGACTCTGTGCGACCCCATGGACGGCAGACCACCAGGCTCCCCCGTCCCTGGGATTCTCCAGGCAAGAACACTGGAGTGGGTTGCCATTTCCTTCTTCAATGCATGAAAGTGAAAAGTGAAAGTGAAGTCGTTCAGTCTTGTCTGACTCCCAGCGACCCCATGGACTGCAGTCAACCTGGCTCCTCCGTCCATGGGATTTTCCAGGCAAGAGTACTGGAGTGGGGTGCCATTGCCTTCTCCGTTTCTTGATGTTAAAGTGCATCAACTCTCTGGTCTAGTGAGTCTTCATATGCAAGGAGGTGAGAGTATTATTATGTTTTTGGATGGGCAAGCTGAAGTACAATAACTCAACATCTCTCTAATTGTCAGAATTAGGGCCATGTATAAGACTGAAATCTCCTGAATTCTGACTTGTCCATGGTACCTGAGCTGACTCTTTCTTTGCATTTTCTGAACTAGACAAGGTATCTGAGTTGTCACAGCAATAGAAAATTGAATATCCAAGGTCAGTGCTTCAGAGTTCTTTGGAAGATGGGCTTTAATTCTTTGTCATAATGTGTCAATGAGGAGCCAGGTGAATTTGAATAATCTTAGGTGCATATGCCCATGCTCAGACGACTCTTGAAACATTTGACAAGAGTAGAAATTTATCTAAGGGTATTCTTATGAGCTTTATGTAATTTTCTTATAGCATATTCATATCTTCATCAGCCTTTCATTCTCCAAGTTACACGTCCAGGAAAACAGGCTTTTATTTCTGCCTGGTGAGATTCCGTGTAGGAAAAATAATAGTCACTGCTTCTGCTTTGGACAACTTTTTTGTTTCCGTGGAACTCTGGTCAACTGATTTTAACTAAAACTTCTTCTGTTTCCTTATATTCTACCACTCAGTTGGCTGTCCTTGGGTTCTCTGGTTGAAACACTGTGGGCACTAATATAAATCTTGAGATATTAGTTTTAAAGTGTTATGGTTTAAAGCTTCTGGGATCGCTGGTATATAATTTCCCCTTATTCTTCACACTGCTAGGAAGTTGGAAAGAAAGAAGAGTGTTTTGATGAACACAGAGAATCCCTTTGATGACTCCAAAGCTCATAGTTTATCATGAAGCTTATCCTATATTAATTTTCTCACCTTTGTAGAATTGATTAGTTACCTTATAGTTTTTACTCTTTAAGAAAATATTATATTAGAGGCTAATGAATAAATTAGGAGTCACAGTGATTATTCATATTAGCTATGAATATGTGTCCTTCATATTTGCTATAAAAAGTGTCCCTTCCAAATTCATATGTTGAAATCTAATCCCCCAAGGTAATGATATTAGGAGGTGTGGGGGTAGTCTTTGGGAGGTGAGAAAGGTCTTTGCTGCTGCTGCTGCTAAGTCACTTCAGTCGTGTCCGACTCTGTGTGACCCCATAGACGGCAGCCCATCAGGCTTCCCCATCCCTGGGATTCTCCAGGCAAGAACACTGGAGTGGGTTGCCATTTCCTTCTCCAATGCATCAAAGTGAAAAGTGAAAGTAAAGTCGCTCAGTCATGTCTGACTCTTAGTGACCCCATGGACTGCAGCCTACCAGGCTCCTCCATCCGTGGGATTTTCCAGGCAAGAGTACTGGAGTGGAGTGCCATCGCCTTCTCCGGAGAAAGGTCTTTAGGAGGTCATTAAGTTATGTGGGCAAAGCTCTTATAAATGAAATTAATAACCTTATGAAAGAGATCTGAAAGAGTTCCTTCACCCTTTCTATCATATAAGAACACCACTGGCAAGAAGGCACTCTCTATGAACCAGGAAGCAGATCCTCACTAGACACAGAGTCTGAAGGTGTCTTCATTTTGGACTTCCTAGCCTCCAGGACTGTAATACATTTCTTTTTTATAAACTACCCAGCCTATGGTATTCTAAAATAGTAGCCTGAATGGACTAAAGCAGTATTCTAAAAGATTATATTTTTAAGACTAAGATTTGGGGAAAAAAAGGAAGATTGACTCTGAATAATTTTTTTCCAAAATTAAGAAGTGTTTGTTTATAAATCATTAAATATTTGGGAAGGAAGGGATAAGCTGATGATAAAGAATGGTAATGTGGCTAAACAATGCAGGCAAACAATGTGATGACTTAAGAAAAATCATGCCCTTTAAAATAAAATTCCTGGAAAGGATAATACAAGTAAATTTCCAAAGTGTTATTTTGGTTAAAAACAACGCAACATTTCAGTACACATTTCAACCAATAAGTCAAATAAATATGCTTAATAAATGTCAGACTTTTTCAATGTTGTTCCATGTATTGAAAAGAAAACAGAGCAAATGTGAGTTATTGGAGAAGCTTCCATTCAAGTTGAAGAGGCATGATACATTATAAGCAACAGTTAAAGCAAAACACAGAGAGCAGCTGAGGTCCGGGGTTCTATTGGGCAAAACAATTCTCATGCACCATTAGTGTTTTATGCATGGAAAGATGAAATCAATAAGGATTGCTTTTATTATGATGGCTCCATTGGAGTAGATAGGGAAAATTGTATTTATGATTATGGAGCTTTCCAGTTCTTATAGTTATCCTATACTTAATCAAGTCAAGTGAATGGAAAACTAAATATTTCTATTATGTTCAAATATTTGAAGTGGAATTATCTTGTAAAGTTTTCTATTATTTCCAGATTATGTTTATTTAGTGTTAATTCAAAGGATAAAAAAGAAGGGGAACAGGATGGAGGGAGACCTGGAGAAATGGAGGAAGAAAGAAAAAGAACTTTTAAACATCCTATAGGAATTCTGTTTGTTTGCCTTCAATAATGAGATAGAATTTACTCTAATAGCAAGTCAAAGGATAATTTTCACTCTGCCATTTCTGTACACTCTATTGTGGCCACAGGACTGGAAAAGGTCAGTTTTCATTCCAATCCCTAAGAAAGGCAATGCCAAAGAATGCTCAAACTACCGCACAATTACAGTCACCTCACATGCTAGTAAAATAATGCTCAAAATTCTCCAAGCCAAGCTTCAGCAATACATGAACCGTGAATTTCCAGATGTTCAAGCTGGTTTTAGAAAAGGTAGAGGAACCAGAGATCAAATTGCCAACATCTGCTGGATCATCAAAAAAGCAAGAGAGTTCCAGAAAAAAAAAACTATTTCTGCTTTATTGACTATGCCAAATCCTTTGACTGTGTGGATCACAATAAACTGTGGAAAATTCTTTGAGAGAGGGAATACCAGACCACCTGACCTGCCTCTTGAGAAATCTGTATGCAGGTCAGGAAGCAACAGTTAGAACTAGACGTGGAACAACAGACTGGTTCCAAATAGGAAGAGGAGTACATCAGGCTGTATATTGTCACCCCGCTTATTTAACTTATATGCAGAGTACATCATGAGAAATGCTGGGCTGGAAAAAGCACAAGCTGGAATCAAGATTGCTGGGAGAAATATTAATAACCTCAGATATGCACATGACACCACCCTTACGGCAGAAAGTGAAGAAGAACTAAAGAGCCTCCTGATGCAAGTGAAAGAGGAGAGTGAAAATGTTGGCTTAAAGCTCAACATTCAGAAATGTAAGATCATGGCATCCGGTCCCATCTCTTCATGGCAAATAGATGGGGAAACAGTGGAAACAGTGGCTGAATTTATTTTTTGAGGCTCCAAAATCACTGCAGATGGTGACTGCAGCCATGAAATTAAAATACGCTTACTCTTTGGAAGGAAACTTATGACCAACCTTTGCTAAGTCGCTTCAGTTGTGTATGACTCTGTGCGACCCCATAGATGGCAGCCCACCAGGCGCCCCTGTCGCTGGAATTCTACAGGCAAGAACACTGGACTGGGTTGCCATTTCCTCTCCAATAGGACCAACCTAGACAGCATATTAAAAAGCAGAGATATTACTTTTCCAACAAAGGTCTGTCTAGTCAAGGCTATGGTTTTTCCAGTAGTCATGTATGGATGTGAGAGTTGGACAGTGAAAAAAGCTGAGCGCCGAAGAATTGATGCTTTTGAACTGTGGTGTTGGAGAAGACTCTTGAGAGTCCCTTGGACTGCAAGGAGATCCAACCAGTCCATCCTAAAGGAGATCAGTCCTGAATGTCCATTGGAAGGACTGATGCTGAAGCTGAAGCTCCAATATTTTGGCCACCTGATGCAAAGAGCTGAGTCATTTGAAAAGACCTTGGTGCTGGGAAAGATTGAAGGCAGGAGGAGAAGAGGATGGCAGAGGATGAGATGGTTGGATGGCATCATCAACTCAATGGAGATGAGTTTGAGTAAACTCCTGGAGTTGGTGATGGACAGGAAGACCTAGCATGCTGCGGTCCATGGGGTTACGAAGAGTCAGATATGACTGAGTGACTGAACTGAACTGAACTGAACTGAATTACTGTGTAAATAACCTGCATTCTCTACACATATTGCAGTCAAATTTGGTTAAAGAAACAGCATTAGCTAGCTCAGAGAGCTGTCCAAGGCATTTTTAATGAAACCTTTCCAGAGCATCCCTCCTATACTTCCTCCTATTATCTACTTGACCTTCAAAAAGAAAAAAATAAATCTTTTAATCAGATGTTCAGGACTGTGTGGGTTTCATAGACAGTACATCTTCACTAAATCTACTTTAGCTCTAGAACCTATACTTCATTAAATTTGTGTTGCTTTCATATTTTTCACTTTATTAGCAGCAATTAATTTTCTACACATCTATTATTGGTCTCTAGTGGAGGTGATGGAATTCCAGTTGAGCTATTTCAAATCCTGAAAGATGATGCTATGAAAGTGCTGCACTCAATATGCCAGCAAATTTGGAAAACTCAGCAGTGGCCACAGGACTGGAAAAGGTCAGTTTTCATTCCAATCCCAAAGAAAGGCAATGCCAAAGAAGGCTCAAATTACCACACAATTGCACTCATCTCACACGCTAGTAAAGTCATGCTCAAAATTTTCCAAGCCAGGCTTCAGCAATATGTGAACCGTGAACTTCCTGATGTTCAAGCTGGGTTTAGAAAAGGCAGAGGAACCAGAGATCAAATTGCCAACATTCACTGGATCATGGAAAAAGCAAGAGAGTTCCAGAAAAACATTTATTTCTGCTTTATTGACTATGCCAAAGCCTTTGACTGTGTGGATCACAATAAACTGTGGAAAATTCTGAGAGAGATGGGAAGACCAGACCACCTGATCTGCCTCTTGAGAAATTTGTATGCAGGTCAGGAAGCAACAGTTAGAACTGGACATGGAACAACAGACTGGTTCCAAATAGGAAAAGGAGTACGTCAAGGCTGTATATTGTCACCCTGCTTATTAAACTTATATTCAGAGTACATCGTGAGAAATGCTGGACTGGAAGAAGCACAAGCTGGAATCAAGATTGCCGGGAGAAATATCAATAACCTCAGATATGCAGAGGACACCACCCTTAGGGCAGAAAGTGAAGAGGAACTAAAGGGCCTCTTGATGCAAATAAAAGAGGAGAGTGAAAAAGTTGGCTTAAAGCTCACCATTCAGAAAACGAAGATCATGGCATCCAGTGCTATCACTTCATGGAAAATAGCTGGGGAAACAGTGGAAACAGTGTCAGACTTTATTTTTTGGGGCTCCAAAATCACTGCAGATGGCGACTGCAGCCATGAAATTAAAAGACGCTTAGTCTTTGTAAGGAAAGTTATGACCAACCTAGATAGCATATTCAAAAGCAGAGACATTACTTTGCCAACAAAGGTCTGTCTAGTCAAGGCTATGGTTTTTCCTGTGGTCATGTATGGATGTGAGAGTTGGACCGTGAAGAAGGCTGAGCGCCGAAGAATTGATGCTTTTGAAGTGTGGTGTTGGAGAAGACTCTTGAGAGTCCCTTGGACTGCAGGGAGATCCAACCAGTCCATTCTGAAGGAGATCAGCCTTGGGATTTCTTTGGAAGGAATGATGCTAAAGCTGAAACTCCAGTATTTTGGCCACCTCATGCGAAGAGTTGACTCATTGGAGAAGACTCTGATGCTGGGAGGGATTGGAGGCAGGAGGAGAAGGGGACGACAGAGGATGAGATGGCTGGATGGCATCACTGACTCGATGGACATGAGTCTGAGTGAACTCGGAGTTGGTGATTTACAGGGAGGCCTGGCGTGCTGCGATTCATGGGGTCGCAAAGAGTTGGACACGACTGAGCGACTGAACTGAACTGAACTGATAGGTCCCCAACTGCTTGAAAGGAAAGATTGTTCACACATGATTTGAGGTTCTGTCTTAACCTTGCATGCTAAAGATTACATGATGCTTTTTCTAAACATACTATTTAGGTCCTTTGCCACCATTTCTCTTTAGGGAAAATGTCGGATGAGGTGGTGTTTTACTCTCAAAGATTGTTGGTGCAGTGAAACATGTCCCAGTAGTGCAGACAGCTCAGGTTCAGTTTTACAGATCTGAAAGTAATTCATTTAAAGCAGCGACTTACTCATGTATGAAGCACTTGACTTTTAAAACCATCTGGCTTATAGTTTCAGAAATAACTCAGCAGCCTTTCAATTGTCCCCTCATCTCCCATTCTAGGAGAGGCCATACCATTTCATTTCAGAAATGGCAAAATCTTGATTGACTGCCAAGTATCAGCTTTCAGTGCATTTTTGATACTTCCATTTACACACCCTCCCAGAGATCAAGGTTGTATGTGGAAAAGCTTATGGTGTCTTTGCTCTGGCTTTGGTGTTAAAGCAAATGAAGTTGCTGTAAAATATATAATTGCACAACTTGAGATACTACAATATTATTTCCTCCAGTTTTAAAACTGGGCAAAATACAGCACAAATTCTTCAGATAGCTTATTGACTTCTGGATCAATATTGACTTCTCTCTCTCTTTTTGTTGCATATGTGCTTATTTTTCTGTTTAGCCTTTACTGTTTGCTCTGGCTTCGGTTGCGTAGCTTTTGGTGGGATAAATTTATTTCAGTTTATCATCTAACTATGCAGAGAAAAACCTTGTGCTGCCTTTTAGAATTATACACAAGAAAGTATTAGGGCTATAGCAGAATATATTCTTATTTTTTAAAATGTCCCAGTGTGTACTTAGTGATTGTTTTTATAATCCTAGTTTATGTAGAGAGTTTATAATTAGCTACATTAAAATGTAGTAGACAAGAGAAATAAAACATCTGCTTAATTTAAGATTTGTTTTTGATGCTGGTTATGTATGTAACATTCCTCTCTGGGATGCAAGTTTCCTGGAATTACATTGTTACTCTTGTTTCTTGCATTTCTTGAATATCTCTCTGCACCTATCAAACTGAACTACTTCTTTTTTTCCCCTAGATATTTGCACACTTTCCTGTTTTGCAGCCTTTTCTGTTTTCTTGTGTTTCTCTAACTTCAGTTAACTCTTCTAAAAGAAGTACTTCTTATCACCTCATGTCCAAACTCTGTCCTTCCCTTTTCTGTATTCTAAACCACTGCTTCTTTCTGTGGACCAGCCATTGCAAATTTTTTCTTTGACCTCCTAGAGCACTTACTTTCCATTGTTTCAATTTTTTAATTAATTAACTAATTTTAAATTTTAATTGGATGCTAATTACTTTGCCATATGGTGGTGGATTTTGCCATACATTCACATGAATCAGCTATGGGTGTACATGTGTTTCCCATCCTGAACCCCTCTCCCACCTCCCTCCCCATCCCATCCCTCAGGGTCATCCCAGTGCACCAGCCCTGAACACTCATACACTGAACCTGGACTGTTGATCTATTTCACATATGATAATATACATGTTTCAATGCTATTCTCTCATATCATCCCACCTTCACCTTCTCCCACAGAGTCCAAAAGTCTGTTCTTTACATCTGTGTCTCTTTTGCTGTCTCACATATAGGGTCATTGTTACCATCTTTCTAAATTCCATATATATGCATTAATTTACTGTATTGGTGTTTTTCTTTCTGACTTACTTCGCTCTGTATAATAGGCTGCAGTTTCATCCACCTCATTAGAACTGATTCAAATGCATTCTTTTTAAGAGCTGAGTATATTCCATTGTGCATATGTATCACAGCTTTCAAATCAGGTCATCTGCTGATAGACATCTAGGTTGCTTCCATGTCCTGGCTATTGTAAACAGTGCTGTGATGAACATTGGGGTGCACGTGTCTCTTTCAATTCTGGTTTCCTCAGTGTGTATGTCCAGCAGTGGGATTTCTGGGTCATATGGCAGTTCTATTTCCAGTTTTTTTAAGGAATCTCCACACTGTTTTCCTTAGTGGCTGTACTAGTTTGCATTCACACTAACAGTTTTAGAGAGTTCCTTTTTCTCTGCACCCTCTCCAGTGTTTATTCTTTGTAGACTTTTGGATCGCAGCCATTCTGACTGGCGTGAGATGGTACTTCATTGTGGTTTTGATTTGCATTTCTCTGATAATGAGTGATGTTGAACATCTTTTCATGTGTTTGTTAGCCATCTGTATGTCTTCTTTGGAGAAATGTCTGTTTAGTTCTTTGGCCCATTTTTTGATTGGGTCACTTATTTTTCTGGAATTGAGCTGCAGGAGTTGCTTATATATTTTTGAGATTAATTCTATGTCAGTTGCTTCATTTGCTATTATTTTCTTCCATTCTGAAGACTGTCTTTTCACCTTGCTTATACTTTCCTTTGTTGTGCAAAAGCCTTTAAGTTTAATTAGATCCCATTTATTTATTTTTGCTTTTATTTCCATACAATGGGAGGTGGGTCATAGAGGATCCTGCTATGATTTATGTCAGAGAATGTTTTGCCTATGTTTTCCTCTAGGAGTTTTATAGTTTCTGGTCTTGCATTTAGATCTTTAATCCATTTTGAGTTTATTTTTGTGTGTGGTGTTTGAAAGTGTTCTAGTTTCATTCTTTTACAAGTGATTGACCAGTTTTCTGAGCACCACTTGTTAAAGAGATTGTCTTTTCTCTATTGTATATTTTTGTTTCCTTTGTCAAAGAGGTGTCCAAGGAGTGTGGATTTATCTCTGGGCTTTCTATTTTGTTCCATTGGTCTATATTTCTGTCTTTGTGCCAGTACCATATGGTACTTAATGACTGTAGCTTTGTAGTATAGTCTGAAGTCAGGCAGGTTGATTCCTCCAGTTCCATTCTTCTTTCTCAAGATGGCTTTGGCTATTTGAGCTTTTTTTTTTTTTTTTTTTTTTGTATTTCCATACAAATTGTGAAATTATTTGTTCTAGTTCTATGAAAAATACTGTTGGTAGCTTGATAGGGATTGCACTGAATCTATAGATTGCTTTGGGTAGTATATTCATTTTCACTATATTGATACTTCCTATCCATGAACATGGTATATTTCTCCATCTATTTGTGTCATCTTTGATTTTTTTCATCAGTGTTTTATAGTTTTATATATAGACATCTTTTGTTTCTTAGGTAGCTTTATTCCTAAGTATTTTATTCTTTTCATTGCAATGGTGAATGGAACTGTTTCCTTAATTTGTCTTTCTGTTTTCTCATGTTAGTGTATCAGAATGCAAGGTATTTCTGCATGTTAATTTTATATCCTGCAACTTTCAGATCAGATCAGATCAGACGCTGAGTCGTGTCCGACTCTTTGTGACCCCATGAATCACAGCACGCCAGGCCTCCCTGTCCATCACCAACTCCCGGAGTTCACCCAGACTCACGTCCATAGTCAGTGATGCCATCCAGCCATCTCATCCTTTGTCGTCCCCTTCTCCTCTTGCCCCCAATCCCTCCCAGAATCAGAGTCTTCTCCAATGAGTCAACTCTTCACATGAGGTGGCCAAAGTATTGGAGTTTCAGCTTTAGCATCATTCCTTCCAAAGAAATCCTAGGGCTGATCTCCTTCAGAATGGACTGGTTGGATCTCCTTGCAGTCCAAGGGACTCTCAAGAGTCTTCTCCAACACCACAGTTCAAAAGCATCAATTCTTCGGTGCTCAGCCTTCTTCACAGTCCAGCTCTCACATCCATACATGACCACAGGAAAAACCATAGCCTTGACTAGACGGACCTTTGTTGGCAAAGTAATGTCTCTGCTTTTGAATATGCTATCTAGGTTGGTCATAACCTTCCTTCCAAGGAGTAAGCGTCTTTGAGTTTCATGGCTACAGTCACCATCTGCAGTGATTTTGGAGCCCAGAAAAATAAAGTCTGACACTGTTTCCACTGTTTCTCCATCTATTTCCCATGTAGTGATGGGACCAGATGTCATGATCTTCATTTTCTGAATGGTGAGCTTTAAGCCAACTTTTTCACTCTCCTCTTTCACTTTCATCAAGAGGCTTCTTAGTTCCTCTAAACTTTCTGCCATAAGGGTGGTGTCATCTGCATATCTGAGGTTATTGATATTTCTCCCAGAAATCTTGATTCCAGCTTGTGTTTCTTCCAGTCCAGCATTTCTCATGATGTACTCTGCATAGAAGTTAAATAAACAGGATGACAATATACAGCCTTGCCGTACTCCTTTTCCTATTTGGGACCAGTCTGTTGTTCCATGTCCAGTTCTAACTCTTGCTTCCTGACCTCCATACAAATTTCTCAAGAGGCAGATGAGGTGGTCTGGTATTCCCATCTCTTTTAGAATTTTCCACAGTTTATTGTGATCCACACAGTCAAAGGCTTTGGCATAGTCAATAAAGCAGAAATAGATGTTTTTCTGGAACTCTCTTGCTTTTTCCATGATCCAGCGGATGTTTGCAATTTGATCTCTGGTTCCTCTGCCTTTTCTAAAACCAGCTTGAACATCAGGAAGTTCACTGTTCACATATTGCTGAAGCCTGGCTTGGAGAATTTTGAGCATTACTTTACTAGTGTGTGAGATGAGTGCAATTGTGTGGTAGTTTGAGCCTTCTTTGGCATTGCCTTTCTTTGGGATTGGAATGAAAACTGACCTTTTCCAGTCCTGTGGCCACTGCTGAGTTTTCCAAACTTGCTGGCATATTGAGTGCAGCACTTTCACAGCATCATCTTTCAGGATTTGGAATAGCTCCACTGGAATTCCATCACCTCCACTAGCTTTGTTCCTAGTGATGCTTTCTAAGGCCCACTTGACTTCACATTCCAGGATGTCTGGCTCTAGGTCAGTGATCACACCATCGTGATTATCTGGGTCGTGAAGATCTTTTTTGTACAGTTCTTCTGTGTATTCTTGCCCCCTCTTCTTAATATCTTCTGCTTCTGTTAGGTCCATACCATTTCTGTCCTTTATCGAGCCCATCTTTGCATGAAATGTTCCTTTGGTATCTCTGATTTTCTTGAAGAGATCCCTAGTCTTTCCCATTCTGTGGTTTTCCTCTATTTCTTTGCATTGATTGCTGAGGAAGGCTTTCTTATCTCTTCTTGCTATTCTTTGGAACTCTGCATTCAGATGCTTATATCTTTCCTTTTATCCTTTGCTTTTTCCTTCTCTTTTAACAGCTATTTCAAAGGCCTCCCCAGACAGCCATTTTCCTTTTTCCATTTCTTTTCCATGGGGATGGTCTTGATCCCTGTCTCCTGTACAATGTCACGAACCTCATTCCATAGTTCATCAGACACTCTATCTATCAAATCTAGGCCCTTAAATCTATTTCTCACTTCCACTGTATAATCATCAGATCAGATCAGATCAGATCAGTCGCTCAGTTGTGTCCGACTGTTTGCGACCCCATAAATCACAGCACGCCAGGCCTCCCTGTCTATCACCAACTCCCAGAGGTCACTGTCATACCTGAATGGTCTAGTGGTTTTCCCTACTTTCTTCAATTTCAGTCTGAATTTGGCAATAAGGAGTTCATGGTCTGAGCCACAGTCAGCTCCTGGTCTTGTTTTTGCTGACTGTATAGAGCTTCTCAATCTTTGGTTGCAAAGAACATAATCAATCTTATTTCGGTGTTGACCATTTGGTGATGTCCATGTATAGAGTCTTCTCTTGTGTTGTTGGAAGAGGGTGTTTATTATGACTAGTGCATTTTCTTGGCAAAACTCTATTAGTGTTTGATCTGCTTCATTCCGTATTCCAAGGCCAAATTTGCCTGTTACTCCAGGTGTTTCTTGACTTTCTACTTTTGCATTCCAGTCCCCTACAATGAAAAGGACATCTTTTTTGGGTGTTAGTTCTAAAAGGTCTTGTAGGTTTTCATAGAACCGTTCAACTTCAGCTTCTTCAGCATTACTGGTTGGGGCATAGACTTGGATTACTGTGATATTGAATGGTTTGCCTGGAACTGTATTCATTGATTAGCTCTAGTAATTTTCTGGTGGAGTCTTTAGGGTATTCTATACAGAGGATCATGTCATCTGCAAACAGTGAGAGTTTTACTCTTCTTTTCCAATCTGGATTCCTTTTATTTCTTTTTCTTCTCTGACTGCTGTGGTTAAAACTTAAAAAATTATGTTGAATAGTAGTGGTGAGAGTGGGCATCCTTGTCTTGTTCCTGACTTTGGGGGAAATGCTTTCAATTTTTCACCACTGAGGATAATGTTAGCTGTGGATTTATCATATATGGCTTTTATTATGTTGAAGTATGTTCCTTCTATGCCTGCTTCTAGAGTGAAAGTGAAGTCGTTCAGTCATGTCCAACTCTTTGTGACCCCATGGACTGTAGCCCACCAGGCTCTTCTGTCCACAGGATTCTCCAGGCAAGAATACTGGAGTGGGTTGCCATTTCCTTCTCCAGGGGATCTTCTCGACCCAAGGAACAAACCCAGATCTCCCACATTGCAGGCAGATGCTTTAACCTCTGAGTCACCAGGAAAGCTTTCTGGAGGGTTTTTTTTTTTTTTTATCATAAATGGATATTGAATTTTGTTAAAGCCTTTCTCTGCATCTATTGAGATAATCGGGGAAGGCAGTGGCACCCCACCCCAGAACTTTTGCCTGGAAAATCCCGTGGATGGAGGAGCCTGGTAGGCTCCAGTCCGTGGGGTCGCTAAGAGTCGGACACGACTGAGCGACTTCACTTTCACTTTTCACTTTCATGCATTGGAGAAGGAAACGGCAACCCACTCCAGTGTTCTTGCCCGGAGAATCCCAGGGACAGGGGAGCCTGGTGAGCTTCCATCTATGGGGTCGCACAGAGTCGGACACGACTGAAGCGACTTAGCAGCAGTAGCAGCAGCATTGAGATAATCATATGGTTTTTACCTTTCAATTTGTTAATGTGGTGTATTACATTAATTGATTTGAGAATATTGAAGAATCCTTACATTCCTGGGATAAGGCCCACTTGGTCATGATGTATGATCTTTTTAATATGTCATTGGATTCTGTTTGCTAGAATTTTGTTAAAGACTTTTGCATCTATGCTCATCAGTGATATTGTCCTGTAGTTTTCGTTTTTTGTGACATCTTTGTCAGGTTTTTGTATTAGGGTGATAGTGACCTCATAGAATGAGTTTGGAAGTTTACCTTCCTCTGACATTTTCTGGAAGAGTTTGAGTAGAATAGGTTTTAGCTCTTCTCTAAATTTTTGGTAGAATTCAGCTGTGAAGCCATCTGGCCCTGGGCTTTTGTTTGCTGGAAGATTTCTGATTACAGTTTCAATTTCCATGTTTGTGATGGGTCTGTTAAGATTTTATATTTCTTCCTGGTTCAGTTTTTGAAAGTTATACTTTTCTAAGAATTTGTCCATTTTTTCCAAGTTGTCCATTTTATTGGCATATAGTTGCTGATAGTAGTCTCTTATAATCCTTTGTATTTCTGTGTTGTCTGTTGTGATTTCATTTATAATTTTGTTGATTTGATTCTTCTCCCTTTTTTTTTCCTTAATGAGTCTGGCTAATGGTTTGTCTATTTTATTTATTTTCTTAAAGAACAAGATTTTAGCTTTCTTGATTTTTGCTATGGTCTCCTTTGTTTCTTTTGCTTTTATTTCTACCCTAATTTTTATGACTTCTTTCCTTCTACTAACCCTGGGGTGCTTCATTTCTTCTTTTTCTAGTTGCCTTAGGTGTAGAGTTAGGCTATTTACTTTTTTCTCTCTTGTTTCTTGAGGTAAGCTTGTATTGCTATGAACCTTCCCCTTAGCACTGCTTTTACTGAATCCCATAGGTTTTGGGCTGTTGTGTTTTCATTTTCATTCATTTCTGCATATTTTATTTCTTTTTTGATTTCTTCTGTAATTTGTTGGTTATTCAGAAGCATGCTGTTTAGCCTCCATATGTTTGTATTTTTAATTTTTTTTTCCCTGTAGTTGACATCTCATCTTATCACATTGTGATCAGAACAGATGCTTGAAATGATTTCAATTTTTTTGAATTTACCAAGGCTAGATTTATGGCCCAGGATGTAATCTATTCTGGAGAAGATTCTGTGTGCACTTTAGAAAAAAAGGTGAAATTCATTGCTTTAGGGTGAAACGTCCTATAGATATCAATTAGGTCTAACTGGTCAATTGTATCATTTAAAATTTGTTTTTCCTTGCTAATTTTCTGTTTAGTTGATCTATCCATAGGTGTGAGTCAGGTATTAAAGTCTCCCACTATGATTGTGTTACTGTTAATTTCCCCTTTCATATTTGTTAGCATTTGCTTTCCATACTGTGGTGCTCCTATGTTCAGTGCATATATATTTATAATTGTTATATCTTCTTCTTGGATTGATCGTTTGATCATTATATGGTATCCTTCTTTGTCTCTTTTCACGGACTCTATTTCAAAGTCTATTTTATCTGATAGAAATATTACTATTTCTGCTTTCTTTAGGTCTCCATTGCATGAAATATCTTTTTCCAGCCCTTCACTTTCAGTCTGTATGTGTCCCTTGTTTTGAGGTGGGTCTCTTGTAGACAGCATATATAGGGGTCTTGATTTTGTATGCATTCAGTCTTTGCCTTTTGGTTGGGGCATCCAACCCATTTACATTTAAGGTAATTATTGATAAGTATGATCCCATTGCCATTTACTTTGTTGTTTTGGGTTCAAGTTTATAAACCTTTTCTGTGTTTCCTCTCTAGAGAAGATTCTTTAGCATTTGTTACAGAGCTGGTTTGGTGGTGCTGAATTCTCTCAGCTTTTGCTTGTCTGTAAAGCTTTTGGTTTCTCCTTCATATTTGAATGAGATCCTTGCTGGCTACAGTAATCTGGGTTGTAGGTTTTTCTCTTTCATCACTTTAAATATGTCCTGCCATTCCCTTCTGGCCTAAAGAGTTTCTGTTCAAAGATCAGCTGTTATCCTTATGTGAATCCCCTTGTGTGTTATTTGTTTTTTCCCTTGCTGTTTTTAATATTTGTTTTTTGTGTTTGATCTTCATTAATTTGATTAATATGTGTCTTGGGGTGTTTTGCCTTGGGTTTATCCTGTATGGGACTCTCTGGGTTTCTTGGACTTGGATGGCTATTTTCTTCCCCACTTTAGGGAAGCTTTCAACTATTATTTCAAGTATTTTCTCATGCCCTTTCTTTTTGCCTTTTTCTTTTGGGACTCCTATGATCCAAACGTTGGGCATTCAACATTGTCTCAGAGGTCTCTGAGGTTGTCCTCATTTCTTTTAATTCTTTTTTCTTTTTTCCTCTCCACTTCATTTATTTCCACCATTCTATCTTCCACCTCACTTATCCTATCTTCTGCCTCAGTTATTCTACTGTTGGTTCCCTCCAGAGTGCTTTTGATCTCAGTTATTGCATTATTCATTATTGACTGACTCTTTTTTATTTCTTCTAGGTCTTTGTTAAACATTTCTTGCATCTTCTCAATGCTTGTCTCCAGATTATTTATCTGTAACTCCACTTTGTTTTCAAGATTTTGGGTCATTTTAACTATCATTATTATGAATTCTTTTTCAGGTAGACTCCCTATCTCCTCCTGTTTTGCTTGGTTTGGTGGCCTTTTATCATATTCCTTTACCAGAAAAATATTTCTCTGCCTTTTCATCTTGTTTAGGTTGCTGTGCTTGAGGTGGCCTTTCTGTATGCTGGAAATTTGTGGTTCCTCTTTATTGTGGAGGTTCCTCCCTGTGGGTGGGGTTGGACAAATGACTTGTCAAGGTTTCCTGGTTAGGGAAGCTTGTGTTGGTGTTCTGGTGGGTGGAGCTGGAGCTCTTCTCTCTGGAGTGCAATGAACTGTCCAGTAGTGAGTTTTGAAGTGTCTATGGGTTTGGTGTGACTTTTGGTCCCCTGTATTTTAATTCTCAGTGTTATGTTCCTGTGTTGTTGGAGAATTAGCTTGGTATGTCTTGCTCTGAAACTTGTTGACTCTTGGATGGAGCTTGATTTCAGTGTAGGCATGGAGGCTTTTGGATGAGCTCTTGTTGATTAACATTTCCTGGAGTCAGGAGTTTTCTGGTGTTCTAAAGTTTTGAATTTAAGCCTCTTGCCTCTGGCTTTCAATCTTATTCTTATAGTAGCCTCAAGACTTCTCCATCCATACAGCACTGATGATAAATCATCTAGGTTAGTGGTGAAAAAAGATTCTCCACAGTGAGGGATATCCAGAGAGGTTCATAGAGTTACATAGAGAAGAGAAGAAGGAGGAGGGAGATAGAGGTGACTGGGAGGAGAAGAGGGGAAATCAAAAGGGGAGAGAGCAATCTAGCCAGAAATCAATTCCCTATTTGCTCTCCACAGTCTGGAACACTCAGAAAGATTCATGGAGTTCAATAGATAAAAAAAGAGGGAGGAAGGAGATAGAGGTGACCAAGAGGAGAGGCTGCTGCTGCTGCTAAGTTGCTTCAGTAGTGTCTGACTCTGTGTGACCCCATAGATGGCAGCCCATCTGGCTCCCCCGTCCCTGGGATTCTCCAGGCAAGAACACTGGAATGGGTTGCCATTTCCTTCTCCAATGCATGAAAGTGAAGTGTGAAAGGGAAATCACTCAGTCGTGTCCGATTCTTAGCGACCCCATGGACTGAAGCCTACCAGGCTCCACTGTCCATGGGCTTTTCCAGGCAAGAATACTGGAGTGGGCTGCCATTGCCTTCTCCGGAAGAGCAGAGGGGTGGAGGTGGAGTGTCAAAAGGAGAGAGACCAGTCTAACCTGTGATCAGTTCCTTAAGTGTTCTCCACAGCCTGGAACACCCAAAGAGATTCACAGAGTTAAATAGAGAAGCGAAGGGGGAGGGAGGAGATAGAAGTGACCTGGGGGAAAAAAAGGAGAGTCAAAAGGGGAGAGAGCAATCTAGCCAGTAATCACACTCGTAAGTAAAAATGGATACTGAAGATTGGATTCTTAAAGGTACAAAATTGATTTAAAAAAAAAATACCAAAAGCAAAGATTAAAAATCTAGAGTAGAGATTAGACTCTCAAAAATACAATATAAAAAAATGTTGGGAGCCGGTTCTTGAATTAGTGCTCCGCCCATGGCAAAGGTCATGAGGAAGGAGGCTTGACGTACACAAAGGTGGGGTCTAGCCTCAGGAGCCCCTTGGAGGTTCTCGAGCATCTACCCCCAAAACCAGAGCCTGCCTGCTTTACTACTTGTGCTCTCACCTACACCTCTGACTTTACGGGGGGCTGTCCCCCACTACCTCTCTCTGAAAAAAGAGTTAACTTAAAGCTTCAGTTAATAAAAATTCCTGGGTGTGACAGGAGTGTTTTAACCTACAAACTCCTCTGAAGGTTCTTTAGCCCACCTGACAGGCTTGTCCAGGCACATGTGATTACTCACAGCCTCCAAACAGTGGGAGGCACGAGATGCTCTTAACCTTCTAAAAACAGGTTCTTTAGAGAAGTTAGAAAACTATTAGCATAAGTATAATGGGCTGATTAGAAATTGTATTGGTGAAGGGTTTTTCATTTGTTGAGCCAATGATTGCTGCTAAGTCTCCACTTCCCCTGCCCTTATACACATTAATGAATATATAGAAAAGATAAGTATTAACCTTTGATATTAGTCACTAGACTTTAGGCTAAGTAAATTCTTTCCCTGACTAAAACCCACTACACCCTCACCCTATAGGAATGTAAACTTATCTAGTGGAGACTGTTTTAAGAATAATCACCCTGGAGAAATAAGTGACTGACCGCTATCACAAGGAGAAGGTCATAAATTGTCAACAGGCCCCCTGGCCGGAAGATGATGTAACACCCCTAAGATCTCTGTATACATTTGTAAGACCCCGCGTGACTTTTGTATAACATCTCAGTGTATAAAAGTAAACCAGGGAAAATAAAGGATGGGATCAGTTCCTGGAAAGACTGGTCTCCCCATGTCGCTCTCTCTCTCAAATTCTGGCTGAGTCTCCATCTGGGGCGCGGGACCCACCATGCTTACTAATTATGCCTGGGCTTCTAAGATCGGACCGGGGAGGCCTCAGTGTCTCCTCTTCTTCGGGAGAACGGAAAGACGCCTGCGGCCTACGTAAGTGGTGCAAACTTCTTGTCTTGAAGTTTTATTGGTCCCCCGCGTAAACCAAGCTACTCAGCCTCTTTTCTCCACTGAAATTTCCTACTGAGCTATCCTCGTTCTAGTATTCTTTATATCTCTAATTATAACTATCGTGTCCTGACCCTCACCGACGCCGTCCTCGCTTCGAAGTCCCTGGATCAGCTGGGGCTGGTCCCCAGCAAAAAAAAAATTGCAAAAATTATAAAAAACATATATATGAAATTTGCTTAAAAAATAGGGTCTTGTTTTTGCAAGGTAATAGTAGGTTTTAAAAATGAAAATTAAAGGAGTAATAAATAACTTAAAATTTTTTTAATTAAAAAATGATAATAGTAAAATATATCTAGGAATTTCTCTGTAGCTGTTGAGGGCAGTGTGGGGTCAGTTCAGTTTCAGATAGTTCCTTGTTCCAGTTTATACTTCTTCTCAAGGTCTATAGGCCCCTTCCAATGTAGTCAATGCTATTTTAATCTGTAGCACCTGTCACTTCCAAAGTGGTTCCCTCTTCTTTGTTTATTTTGGCTTCCTCTGCAAGTCTGTTCAGTGTCTAATTTCCACCCTGACACAAGGGGGCAAAGGTGGTCATTTATTTAGGCTCACTTGTTCAATTGTGCTGTGGGGAGGGAGGAACACTGCAAGCAAATATCACTGGTGTGTGTGTGTGGAGTGCTCGCAGTGTCTGGGCCACACTGGGTTTGCCCCCACTCACTGAGTGTGTGTTTTCCCAGTCTACTCTGCTTAGGCTCCAGGTTGCTCTGCAGGGGAACTGTCTAAGGCGGGCCCTGGGTTGAATGCACTTCCCAAGTCTAAGCTGCTCAGGTTCAGGTTCTCAGGTATTCCACAAAGGCACAGACTCGGTTGGGCATGTGTTTTGTGCCCTTCCCAGGTCCGAGCAGCTCAGGTGACCAGGTGCTTGGTGAGTGCACACTCCCGAGGGGTGTGGTGCATCTTATCACCTCCCCGGTCCCAGCCCCTCAGTTTCCTGGGTGCACAGTGGGAGTGCTGCCTCAGGTGTGCTGTGTGTCTCCTCTGAGGAGCTGATCTCTGGCTGTAACCCTCCTGGCAGATGTCAACTGTCCAGGATTCCAGGAAGACTTTGTTAGCAACTGGGAGCCTGCTTGCAGTTTGGTAGAGGATGCCATCTCTGGGGCCGAGTTTGCCCCTAGCCTTCTGGCTCTGGCTGTCGCCAGCCTGCCTCCCTGCCTCCAGGAGGGGATGGGCCCGTCTGCTACTGGCTAGCTCTCCTCTGGTATTCGCTCAGTCCATTGTTCCGTGAATGGGCCCAGCAGTGCTTTAGGTTAGATCTTTTCATGGGAAAGAGAGATCTTTTTTTTTTTCTCTCTCTCTCTCTCTCTGGCTCTCTCCCACAGTTTGGGTTGCTATCTCATGTTAGCTCCCTCAGATTGTCCTCAGGGCATTCAGACCCAGTCCTTACCCTAAGCAATGCAGCCTGCGCCTCCCTGATCAGCCCCGGCTTGCTGGTGATGATGCGAGCATTTGGGCTACTTGCTTGCTGGTGATGATGCGAGCATTTGGGCTACTTCTCCGATGGGAGTTGTGGTTAGGCGCATAATCTGTGGGTTTTATTTATTTTTTCCTCTCGGTTCTGTTGCCCTCTGAGATTCCAAAACTCCCCCAAGACCCACTGGTGAGAGGGTTTCCTGGTGTTTGGGAACTTCTCTTTTACAGCTCCCTTCCCAGGGTGGATTTCCATCCCTAACTCTTTTGTCTCTCTTTTTATCTTTTATATTTTGTCCTACCTTCTTTCGAAGACAATGCGCTGCCTTTCTGGGTGCCTGGTGTCCTCCGCCAGCATTCAGAAGTTGTTTTGTGGAATTTGCTCAATGTTCAAATGATTTTTCAATGAATTTGTGGGGGAGAAAGTGGTCTCCCCATCCTATTCTTCTGCCATCTTAAGACTGCCCCCGTACATCATTTCAATTTTATTCTCTTTCTTTTTATATTTCTTCTATCTATCTATCTTCTCTCCATTCATCCATTTATTTATCCATTCATTCTCCATTCATCTACTTAGTTTCATTTTTTAAATCTTTTCTTGTAGCTCTGTACACTGATTTATCCTTGTATTCTTTCACTATATTCAGCATGCTTTAATTGTGATCTTATAATAGCTATTCATTAAATATTTATTGATAAGTCAATGAATGAAAATCTCTGAAGGTCATTGCTGCATAATAGATTTTTTAAAAATTGCAATAATTACAAACTCCCTAACTTGGTTAACTTGATTCTTATAATCATTTCAAGTTTTGGCCTTGGTTCTGTTTTTTGTTTTTTTTTTTAATCACTCTCATTATATAAAGCAAGTGGGTAGTGGATTATAAATAGTTAAGATTAAGAACATAAAAATGGAAAGAGAAAACAGGAAACATCTTTTCTTGTTCTCTTCCCTATCATAAATTTATTTTGTTTCCTTTATAAGAATAAAGGCAGAAAATTCCATTTTTCTTGAGCATTGTGAAACCTATCAAATTATCTCTCTAATGAGGAGAATTTTTTTTAATTAGATATTTCTTGAATACTTTTTGCAGCAGATGAGTTTTTTAAAACCAAAATATAAAAGTTTCAAATTTCCTCTGACACAATCTGCTATGTATCTTTCACCATGTACCATTATATTTGGAAGGGAATGATTGTAAATTATTCAAGGTTTCAAGAGTGATTGTAAATTATTTTGTCATAGACTTTGGAATATATTTTGGAGGACAGCAAGGTGGCATTGACTTCAAAAGTGTAGAGCAGTATCATGAAATGCCATAGTTTTCTTTACAAAGGTATTAATACATCACTCCTTGGGAGTGTATGTCTAAATCAACTTTAAATTGCATTTTCAGTCTGCACAATCTTAGAAGAAATGAATGTTTAACTCTAGGATTCACTCTATGTCTATTTGATAAAACTTGGTTTATATAGATTGCATCATTCCAGTTAAAGACTCAAGGACATCTCTAGGACTTGACTAAGGATAGGTACTTGTACTGAACTTTGAAAAGAAGATTCTGTGAAAGGCATAATATAATAATTCTCTTCATGCTGTGAGCAGCATGGAAGACATTAGACTGGAAGAAGAAAGTGTTGGATACTTGGAGAAACTGCAGGATCAGAAGCTAAGAGCCATCTGTAATCCAAATGGACAAGTCTCCCTGAATGTAGCAAGATTTCATTCCATTCCCAGGCAAGCAAACAGATTGATATAAAATGAAGTAAATTTGGCTAGTTTTGGAGGAATATTGCCTGCTTTGAAATTTCTGGACAGCTCTAATGTTCACTGTTGGTACAGTAAGATCTTTTAGCTAGTGAATTTGATGTAATACAAGGTAAGCTGCATGAAAAAAAAAAAAAAAAGTGGCCACGGTCTCATAATTGGTAAATGCCCCAATAGGGGGCACATTACTGTATCCCTCTAGATACCAACAACTCAAACTTACCAAGAGATTCCAGAGATCTGGAAAGTTTGCCTTCCCATCTTCAAGTGGATGGCAAATAAATGAAATGCTGCTAGTCCTTCATTCATTTATTCATACTAGTTTTTATTGAACACCTTTTCTGAGTCTTTTAGCCCCTAAGGTGTTGGAGATGTAAGGATGAACACAGAATATCTCTTTTCTCTGAAGGAGCTTACCTATAGTGGGAGAGTGGTAGACTGATTGTATGGTGGTAGTTTAGTTGCTAAGTGGTGTCTGACTCTCATGACCCCATGGACTACAGCTCCCCAGATCCCTCTGTCCATAGGGTTTCCTGGGCAAGAATACTGGAGTGGGTTGCCATTTCCTTCTCCAGGGCATCTTCCTCACCCAGGGATCAAACCTGCATCTCCTGCATTGCAAGTGAATTCTTTACTGACTGAGTCACCAGGGAAGCACAGACTGATTGTACTGCTGCTGCTGCTGCTAAGTCGCTTCAGTTGTGTCCGACTCTGTGCGACCCCATAGACGGCAGCCCACCAGGTTCCCCCGTCCCTGGGATTCTCCAGGCAAGAACACTGGAGTGGGTTGCCATTTCCTTCTCCAGTGCATGAAAGTGAAAAGTGAAAGTGAAGTTGTTCAGTCGTGTCCGACTCTTAGTGACCCCATGGACTGCAGCCCACCAGGCTTCTCCGTCCATGGGGTTTTCCAGGCAAGAATACTGGAGTGGGGTGCCATAAATGACCCCAATTCTTCATTCTATCTGTATATGAATCATTTGACTTGAAATTTTGAATTCTTCTGGCTGAAAAGACAGTGTATTTCTATGCACCTTGATTCTGAGTTTGAGCATGTGACTTGCTTTGGCCAATGGAATTTTAGCAGAGGTGGGCATGTGACGAGCCCATCTCAGCTCAGAAGAACCATCTGTTCTAAATCATCAATTCATAGACCTATGAGCAAATAAAGGTATATAGTTTTTAGTCCTTGAATTTTAAGGTGGTTTGCTTGTTATAGTTCAGTTCAGTTCAGTTCAGTAGCTCAGTCGTGTCCGACTCTTCACAACCACATGAATCACAGCACGCCAGGCCTCCCTGTCCATCACCAACTCCCAGAGTTCACTCAGACTCACATCCATCGAGTCAGTGATGCCATCCAACCATCTCATCCTCTGGTGTCCCCTTCTCCTCCTGCCCCCAATCCCTCCCAGCATCAGAGTCTTTTCCAATGAGTCAACTCTTTGCATGAGGTGGCCAAAGTACTAGAGTTTCAGCTTCAGCATCATACCCTCCAAAGAAATCCCAGGGTTGATCTCCTTCAGAATGGACTGGTTGGATCTCCTTGAAGTCCAAGGGACTCTCAAAAATCTTCTCCAACACCACAGTTTAAAAGCATCAATTCTTCAGTGCTCAGCCTTCTTCACAGTCCAACTCTCACATCCATACATGACCACAGGAAAAACCATAGCCTTGACTAGATGGACCTTTGTTGGCAAATAGTAGAAAGTGCTTAATATGGGAGATATAGAAAAGTCAGTAGTCACAATTTAGAGTGATAAAACGATAAAGGACATGATAAAATGCACACAGGGGAAACTTCTGCTCTGGAAGATGAAGTAGTACTTATTCCTAGTTCTCTTGGTAAGTTCAACTAAAATTTTTAACATTTATATAGAAACTAACATAAGATGACTTGGAAAAGTGTAGAGATGAAGGCAGATGAGTGATGGTTCTCAAAACCCAAGGAATGATATGATGGTTAATTGCCTGGGTTCCTTTTCTGTCTGATATATACCAAACTTTGAGCTGAAAAAACTGGCAACCCAGAAATATTGCCAGGTGCAGAAAAAAAAAAAAAAAAAAAATCCCCAACCAAAGCTTTCTATCCAAAGGACCAGAAGAGAGGAAGCATAGCAATACAAAATTATTTTTCCATGATAATTGTCCTGCTCCAGACAAACATCATCAGAAAATACTGTGGCCCAACCCCCATCCCACCAACAAATTAAAAAGTTTAATTTTAAAAAATGCACTTGGGGTGATGGAGAGCTAGCCACCTTCCTTGAGTTTTTATTATTATTATTACTTCCTAAGTATTTTGCTCCATGATATTGGAATCACAAGTGATTATTTTTTGATATATTCGATTCAACAAAAAAAACTAGTATGAAAACATCCCAAGCAGATAAATGGTGTGAGAAGGGTTGGATATGAACCTATTTATAAAAGTTCTTGTGCCTTTGGCCTGGTTTTGATATTCTCATCACAGGTGAAATTTTAGTTGACTGTGTGTGTGTTTATTTCTGGGCTCTGGATTCTGTTTCACTGTTCTATGTGTCTATATGTCAGACATACTGATTTGATTGCCATAATTTTGTAGTAAAGCTTGAAATAAGGAAGTTTGATGCCTCCAGCTTTGTTCTTTCATATTCCTTTGGCTATTTGGGACCTTTTGGTTGTTGTTGTTCTATATGAATTTTGAAATTGTTCTTTTTATTTAATGTGAAAAAATGTCATTGGAATTTTGATGGGAATTGCATTAAATGTATATATGGCTTTGGGTAGTATGAACATTTAAACAATACTAAGTCTTTTGATTCATAAACATGGGATATCTTTCCCTGTTTGAAGAATTGTCTTCATCAATGTCTTTCATCAGTGATTATAGTTTTTGATTATATATTTTTCACTCTGTGGCTAATCTTTAATAAATATTTTAGTTTTAAATTATCAGATTCTATTCACCTCTTTCTCCCCTACATTATTGCTTACCTCATTTATTGCCTAGAAATTTAGGAGGCCTGGAGTGGCTTGGGAGACATGGGTTCATACATGAAGGGAGACACTGTATATAGAATTACACAGACTAGAAAAGTAACACTTAAAACTGATAAAGCTATTCATTCTATATTTATGCATTTTTTTCATTGAAGTAGAATTTACATGCATTGCAATGCAAAGACTATATTTGTACAAATTGGTGAGTTTTGATAAACATATTCACTGATGTAGCCATCACCATAATCAGAACATAGAACTACCCCAGAAACCTTCCTTATTACCCCTTCCAGTCAATCCTCACCAGACATATATAATTGACCTTCTGATATCTCTTTTCATAGATTAGTTGTAACTTGTCCAGTTTGTCATCTAAATGGAATCATTGAGAATGTGTTATCTTTGTCTGACTGGAGGGCCGTACCAGTTTACTTTCTTACTGGCAATGCTTCATGCTCATGCTAAGTTATAGAGAAAATGACAAATATTCAAAAGACACTCATCTTCCAGAAAAATAGTTTATCACATGCTATCTGATTTTCATGTTTGCAGTTGATCATCATCTTTTGAGTGAACTTCCAGAAATCTTGATGCTGTAAACATCAACTTTCTAACATACAGTTCAAAACTCAGACTCACAGCTCCTTGACAACCCAGACGCTGACATTAACTCCACCAAGCATACATCCTCTCAGGGAACTTTGATTTAGAAATGAGTAATGTGAAGAAGGCAATGGCCCCCCACTCCAGCACTCTTGCCTGGAAAATCCCATGGACGGAGGAGCCTGGTGGGCTGTAGTCCATGGGGTTGCTGGGAGTCGGACACGACTGAACAACTTCACTTTCACTTTTCACTTTCATGCATTGGAGAAGGAAATGGCAACCCACTCCAGTGTTCTTGCCTGGAGAATCCCAGGGACGGTGGAGCCTGGTGGGCTGCCATGTATGGGGTCACACAGAGTCAGACACGACTGAAGCGACTTAGCAGCAGCAGCAATGTGAACAGGCTCAACAATGAGCTCCCATTTTGCTGGCAAAAATATCATTTTGTTTATTTTGGTTTTGGGATAATGCTCTTGGAAATTTAGTCTTGAATCTGTTACTTCAGGTCTTCTAGTGATTCTGTGAACTATCTCATATTGTTTGATATTCAGCTTAACTATCCAGAACCTATCCAAATTACTTGTAGCCAGGAACTCTGAGTAGGGCACTCTATGTACCATGGAATTCACATGTCTTAGTTTACTTCCTCCACTAATCTCAAGTAGTATGTATTGCAATTTTGCTGACTCTTGACATTTTAACTTGCTTCAAAATTATCACAGAAAGTAGATTTTGATTTAGTATATGCCTTGGATTAGATGTATTTTGATACATTTTAATTCTTTGAAAGCTATTTATTTCCTCTATAGCTTAGAGAATCTGAGTGGTGTTACATTCACAAGAAGAGTCAAAACTGACATAGCGCTCCTTGCTGTTGTTCAGTGGCACGGTCATATCTGACTCTTTGTGACCCCATGAACCACAGCACGCCAGACTTCCTTGTCCTTCACTATTTTCTGGAGTTTGCTCAAATTCATGTCCATTGAGTCGGTGATGCCATCCAACCATCATCTTCTGTCATCCTCTTCTCCGCCTGCCATCAGTCTTTCCCAGTATCAGGGTCCTGAAGTTGGCACTTCATATCATGTGGCCAAAGTATTGGAGCTTCAGTGCTTCAGCATCAGTCCTTCCAATGAATATTCAGGATTGATTTCTTTTAGGATTGACTGGTTTGATCTCCTTGCTGTCCAAGGGACTGTCAAGAGTCTTCTCCAGCACCACAGTTCGAAGGCATCAATTCTTTGGCACCCAGACCTTTTTATTGTCCCACTCTCACATCCATACATGAGTATTAGAAAAACCATAGCTTTGACTATACTATAGTACTTCTAGTAGAACTATCACATATGTAATTTAAAATTTTCCAGAAGCCACAGTAAAAAAGTAAAAAGTAAACAGGTGAAATTTATATTAATATTGCATTTTATTTGACTCAAGTATCAGATCACATCAGATCAGATCAGTCGCTCAGTCGTGTCCGACTCTTTGCGACCCCATGAACTGCAGCACTCCAGGCCTCCCTGTCCATCACCAACTCCCGGAATTCACCCAAACTCATGTCCATCGAGTCAGTGATGCCATCCAGCCATCTCATCCTCTGTCGTCCCCTTTTCCTCCTGCCCCCAATCCCTCCCAGCATCAGAGTCTTTTCCAATGAGTCAACTCTTCGCATGAGGTGGCCAAAATACTGGAGTTTCAGCTTTAGCATCATTCCTTCCAAAGAAATCCCAGGGCTGATCTCCTTCAGAATGGACTGGTTGGATCTCCTTGCAGTCCAAGGGACTCTCAAGAGTCTTCTCCAACACCACACTTCAAAAGCATCAATTCTTCGATGCTCAGCCTTCTTCACAGTCCAGCTCTCACATCCATACATGACCACAGGAAAAACCATAGCCTTGACTAGGCGAACCTTTGTTGGCAAAGTGATGTCTCTGCTTTTGAATATGCTATCTAGGTTGGTCATAACTTTCCTTCCAAGGAGTAAGCGTCTTTTAATTTCATGGCTGCAGTCACCATCTGCAGTGATTTTGGAGCCCAGAAAAACAAAGTCTGACACTTTCCACTGTTTCTCCATCTATTTCCCATGTAGTGATGGGACCAGATGCCATGATCTTTGTTTTCTGAATGTTGAGCTTTAAGCCAACCTTTTCACTCTCCACTTTCACTTTTATCAAGAGGCTCTTTAGTTCCTCTTCACTTTCTGCCATAAGGGTGGTGTCATCTGCATATCTGAGGTTATTGAGATTTCTTCCCAGCAATCTTGATTCCAACTTGTGTTTCTTCCAGTCCAGCATTTCTCATGATGCTCTCTGCATATAAGTTAAATAAACATGGTGACAATATACAGCCTTGACGTACTCCTTTTCCTATTTGGAGCCAGTCTGTTGTTCCATGACCAGTTCTAACTGTTGCTTCTTGACCTGCATACAGATTTCTCAAGAGGCAGATCAGGTGGTCTGGTATTCCCATCTCTTTCAGAATTGTCCATAGTTTATTGTGATCTACACAGTCAAAGGCTTTGGCATAGTCAATAGAGCAGAAATAGATGTTTTTCTGGAACTCTCTTGCTTTTTCCATGATCCAGCAGATGTTGGCAATTTGATCTCTGGTTCCTCTGCCTTTTCTAAACCCAGCTTGAACATCAGGAAGTTCACGGTTCACATATTGCTGAAGCCTGGCTTGGAGAATTTTGAGCATGACTTTACTAGCATGTGAGATGAGTGCAATTGTGTGGTAGTTTGAGCATTCTTTGGCATTGCCTTTCTTTGGGATTGGGATGAAAACTGACCTTTTCCAGTCCTGTGGCCACTGCTGAGTTTTCCAAATTTGCTGGCATATTGAGTATACAAACTATCTAAATATCTAGTCAACTTAACAGCTTATTAATGATGTAACTTACATTATTTATTTGAATTAAATTTTCAAAACCCAGTGTATATTTTACAGTTATAGTATATCTGTTTAAATTAGCCACAATTTCAAGTGCTGGATAACCTACAAAGACTGCTAGCTGCCATGCCAAACAGAGCATGCATGATTTACCATGGTTTACCCAAAAATGTCAGCACAGAGTAGAACTGAAATTGTTGCAGGAAGGGGAACCCCTTCCAGAGCCGGAAACTGAGCTCTTGTCTAACACTCAGAAATGAATTGTTCAAGAAGACACATGTGCTGGGAAAGCAAGAGATCTTATTGGGAAAGGGCACCTGGGCGGAGAGCAGTAGGGTAAGAGGGAGACCTGCTCTGCCGTGTGGCTCCCAGTCTCAGGTTTTATGGTGATGGGGTGCACGCCTTGTTTAGCCAAGGTGGATGCCAGTGAGAAGGATTCTGGGAGGTGGTCTGACAATGTGGTGTCTTCTTTTGACCTTTCTCAAACTCTTCCTGTTGGTGGTGGCTTATTAGTTTCATGTTCCTTACCAGGACCTCCTGTCATAAAACAACTCATGCAAATAGTTACTGTGGTGCCTGGCCATGGTGGGCAGTTTCAGTCAGCGTGCTTCCCCTAACAAAATGAAAAAACATTTAGGACAATGCTAAGCCATATGGGGTGAGTTGGATATTAATAGAATCAGATGATTTATCCAGGGGTAGAGCTAAACCCCAAATGGTGTTTGTATCAGGAATAAGGATCCAGATTCTAAAGATGATGGTGTGTATTGTCAATAGATTATCTTCTTAGGCAAGTAATTTATCATTTTTCATTTTTCTTTTTTTACTCTTGTAACCCATCCCTTTGTTCAAATGGTACCCATCTCACAATGATTGCACTCTGCCTTGACTGCCAGCTAATGAATATTTAGATATTCTTATAATCAGGTTAAGTAACAACTCCACATTCTCTGGCTGTATTAAATAACAATGCTGAACGAGTCGTCAGTCCAGGTACGATGCCCAATAACAAATGCCTGGGGCTGGAGCACTGGGACGACCTGGAGGGATGGTGTGGGGAGGGGAGTGGGAGGAGGGTTCAGGATGGGGAACACGTGTATACTGGCGGCGGATCCATCTTGATGTATTGTAAAGTTAAGCAAAATAAAAAAAAACAATAAAAATTTAAAAAATAAATAAATAAATAACAATGCTGAGTGCACCTTTATTTGTTCAAGCAAATGATGTCTCACGTGGAGTAGGTAGTCAAAAAATTTCAGGTTCCCATCCCCCTTTTTAAAATGCTCTGTGGGATTTATTTATTTATTTTGGCCAAGCCTTAGTTCCTTGAGAAAGGATCAGACCCGCACCCCCTATATTGGAAGTGCAGAGTCTTATTCACTCTGGGAAGTTCCCTCCTCCTTTCTAATGTTCCTAGTCAATTACCCAGTCCCAGCAAAAGTGTGCAACTCTTAGCAGTTGGACCATTTTCCATAAAATATGAGCTATTAGAAGAGATAATTGCTTCTAGATGCCTTGTTCTATTCTCTGATATATTAGGTTACATCTTTTTTTGCCTGTCTCATGGGATTATGGATCACATGAAATGGGACAGATTATGAGAACTTTTAAAAATTAATTGTGCAAGAATTATTGAAAAAATTGTGTAATAATATTATTTATTATTACTAAATAAATGTTATTTAGCAATAAAATAGTATTATCCACTAGTTTTGTGGTGTCATGAAGTATTTTCTTAAGAAAATCTATTTCTATTTAAAATTTATTTTTACTTAAACTCAAATTTAAAAGGTTATTATAATTTGTTAAGGCAATTATTAACTGTCTCTTTTCTAAATAAGCAATACAAGTTCTAGTCACTGGCATTTTATTTTAAAAAATTTAATTCGAAATTTGAATGCTTTCAGTGGAGGGAAATACTTGCATGAGTTTGTATTATGTTTTGATCTATGGAGGGAAATGAGAGTTTAAAAAAAAACAAAAAACAGAAGGAGTTTCATTGATAACTCACTGAAAAAACTGAACAAGGTTATAGCAAAAACTACAGTAGTTTGCACGGAACAGAGTTTCTTCATAATTGCAGACCTCATTATCCGAAGCCAAACTGACATTGATGTGTGGGGAGGAAGGAGACAGATTAAAGAATCATTTAGCTTTGCTAACAGAATGGTGATACAAATAGGCCTGGTATCCACCAAGCTGGGGAGGAAAATGAAAGACCATGACCCTTCGATGCCATTTGACCTGTTAGAGTACAAATGTGTCAGATATCTTATCTAAGATTAGTATTTCTCTTTTATTGCTCTGTCAGTATAATAGAAAAACTCTGATTTTTCCTTCCTGAGTAGAGGAAAACCCCATTATTCCTGTCTGTGTGTTTCTTTCTTGTGAGTCTCTTACTGTTATATAGAACACCTCACTTTTTGTCACTTCTATTCACCAAATATATGGAGATTTTTCATGACACCAACCAGTTCTCTGTGACATCAGCTGTGTGTCTTACAATTTAACTCAGTGCTGACTCCTAGTACCAGGAAATAGTGTCAGCTCTTACAGATTAAGGGTTCAGTCCTCCAAGACTTCTCCCCACCCCCAATGCATACTTCAGATGCCAGGTACAAGTACAGGTTGTAACCTGTGGAATGTACCAATTAAATTGGAATCTCTGGACAAAAAGGACTCAGAAACATAAGTATATCTTATAGGTCCTAAATGATCCAGCCATACAGCTGGGATTGAAACTTCCTGGTGATGATGCAGCTGTGAATGGGTTCCTTCTAGGAGCTGCTGTGTCATAGGACTCACCACCTGCTGACTTCTTAGATCTCCCAGGAAAATTGTGTCTGTGTGCTGTAGTTAAAACAGGGGTGAAACCAATATAAAATGGAGTGCTCTCCATTTTTCTCACAGCCTTCATTTAACTTTAGATATTTTCTTTTAGATAAGTGGGCATTCATGACAGTTTCAAATATCTTTTCTATTTACTACTTAAGGCAATGTACCAGTTTCTGGATAAAGGATTTTGTGAGTTAGTTGTTTGAAACGCCACTAACAAAAATATCTGTCTGTTGGGTTATGTTTGTGTGTGCTACGTGCTCAGTTGTGTCTGACTCTTTGTGACCCCATGGACTGTAGCCTTCCAGGCTTCTCTGTCCATGGGAATTTTCATGCAAGAAGACTGTAGTGGGATGCCATTTCTACCTCAAGGAGATCTTCTCAACTCAGAGGTCAAACCCATGGCCCTTAACATCTGCATTGGCAGGCAGATTTTTTACTATTGTGCGACTGGGAAGCCCCTACAGGATTCCACTTTTGTTTATTTTTTTCATTACTGATGTTGGATTCCCTATATTTTTATATTTCCTTTGGGTATCTTAGTTATCAGCTAATAGGGAGAAAGATGCTTATGTTTCATAATAATGATGATGATTATGGTTACAACCACTATATATTGAGTACATAAAGACATCATAGCCATCAACTACATGATTGATCACATTCAATCTTTGCAATAATTTTGAGAGGTGGATAGTGTATCTGTGGTTTAAATGATACTCCAGTTGTCATCCTACCTGGCAATCTTCAGCTAAATTGTGAAAAATGACAAAAGGCAATCTATCACGTGACATGGTAGTGATGGGTTCCAGGGCAAAGAGGAGGGTGGAGAGATGGATTAATGCAAGCCATTCTAGTACCACCAATTCCAGCCCATTCAGGACCAAGCTCCATGAGAAAGGAGCTTCAGAAAATTAGAAACCACTCCCCAGCAAATATTGTTTATAAGTTGTCTAATGAGCCCAGTTTCGTTCTTTCTTCCAGCAGTGATTTCCACCCTTCCTTGTGTAACAAACCTGATGAAAAAATTTTAGTTTGGTGTCCACAAAAAATCTAAAACTTAACTGATTGAATCTATTGGATTGGCCAAAAAAGTTTATTTCCACCACATTGGATGGAAAACCCTGAATGAACTTTTTGGCCACCCCAATAATCTTCACCACGTGTGGAAAAGTTTTCTTTTCTTTTGATTTTTATTAATGTGTAGATGACTTTCAATGTTGTGTTTATTTCAGGTGTGCAAAGTGAATCAGTTATAATTATACACACATCCACTCTTTTTGGACTAATTTTCTTGGAGGGTTCTTGACAGTCTGATGCCTTGGATGGTTCCCGTTGGAAAATGCAGCCTCATTTTTAATGTCTGAGAACTAACTAACAGCCATGACCATCTCATTTTCTGTTTACCCATTTTTCTGGCGGCTGAATTCTGCCTCAGAGCTCCTTTGTCCCATCCTTGTGTGCATGCTTAGTGACTTCAGTTGTATCCAACTCCTTGTGACTCCATGCACTGTAGCCTTCTTATAGTGTTCATGGGGTTCTCAAGGCAAGAATACTGAAGCGGTCTGCCAGTCGCTCTCAGGACTGTAGCCTGCTAGGCTCCTCTGTGCATGGGATTTTCCTGGCAAGAATATTGGATTGGGTTGCCATGTCCTCCTCCAGAGAATCTTCCCAATCCAGGGATCAGACCCACATCTCTTGTGTCTCCTGCATGAGCAGGCAGATTCTTTACTGCTGAGCCACCTGGGAAGCCCTGTCCTATCTTTTACAAATGTTTTTATTTTTTAAAATTGTATTGTTTGTCCAGTGTGTATATGTGTGTGTGTGTGCATGTGTGTGTATATGTGTGTCTACACACATTTTCTTTATCTATTCATCTGCTGACAGATACTTAGGTTGCTTTCATATCTTGCCTTGTTTCACCATAAATGAGCTTATCTTACCTGATGAGAATGGCTCCTGCCTCAATAGCTGGATGTGTACATTCTGTTTGATTGATCTATCAATCAATCAAAAAAAAAAAAAAAACACTGAGGGTTTTTTTTTAATTGGGATATAGTTGCTTTACAATGTTGTGTTAGTTTCTGGTGTACAAAGAATTGAATCATCTATATGTGTACATATATCCTATCCTTAGATCTACCTCCCAGTCCCCCATTGTACCCCTCTAGAGGTCATCACAGAGCACTAAGCTGAGTTCCTTGTGTTATACAGCAGCTTCCCACTGGCTTTTTTTTTTTTTTCCCCTTGATCTTAAGGCTTTATTTGCTAACGCTGATGGAGATATTGATTAGGAATGCTAGGAACAGGATTTGGAGGAGGAAAATTAGAAATGTTATTTTCTTAGAATATACTTTTAAAATTTTAATTGGAGTACTTTACAATATTGTGATGGAATTTGCCATACATCAACATGAATTGGCCAGAGGCATACATGTGTCCCCACCCCCCTGAACTCCCTTTCCACCTCCCTCCCCACCCTATCCCTCCAGGTTGTCACAGAACACCAGCTTTGGGCATCCTGAGTCATAAAAACTCCCACTGGCTATCTGTTTTACATATGGTAATGTGTGTGTTTCGGTGCTATTCTCTCAAATCATCCCACTCTCTCCTTCTCCCACTGAGTCCAAAAGCCTATTCTTTATGCCTGTGCTTCCTTTGTTCCCTGCGAAGTAAGTCAGAAAGAGAAAGACAATTATTGTATATTAATGCATGTATATGGAATCTAGAAAGATGCTAAGGATGATCTCACTAGCTGTTTTACATTTGGTAGCGTGTACACGTTGATCCCAATCTCCCACTTCTGCTTACGTGATTTTTCCTTTTCCTTACTCTCTTGGTTATTTGTAAGTATGCTGCTTTTCCCTTTAGGATGGAAATGCATGGTCAGTTTTCCCAATTTCTTATCTTGTCTACAAGGACATCCTCTGCTTTCCTCTGAAATAAAGTGCTCCACATGGTATGTGTCCAGAAGAGAATTGCCTCTGACACTTGTGTTTATCTGACTTGAATTTCTTATCAGTGTTTCTGCAAAGAAGCTGCTTTGATTCTCACGCCACTGGGATTTCCAGGGGCCTGCCCTGTTTTTTCCTCCCTGTTGTCTCCTTCAGAACTTTGGTGACATAAGCATTAGAGAAACTTCAAAAAACATTTAATCGGTCATTGAAGATTTTCTATCTTGAAAAGGAGAAATCTCAGCCACAGCTCAGGATTACCTGTATCTCATTATGAAGGCAGAAGAACATAACATTTTTGAAGGCTGAGAAGGTTTCATTCTACCTGGGCATGTCACAGTGAAAGGAGTATATGGGGTTGACATTAGGAACCTTGGCCAAAAGTATTATTAAGCTGTTGTTGTTTAGTTGCTAAGTCATGTTCGACTTTTTTCTGACCCCACGGACTGTAGCCTGCCAGGCTCCCCTGTCCATGGGATTTTCTAGGCAAGAATACTGGAGTGGATTGCCATTTCCTCTTCCAGGGGATCTTCCTGATCCAGGAATTGAACCTGCAGCTCCTGCTTTGGCAGGCATGTTCTTTACCAGCCAAGCACTCGGAGAAGCCCATTAAGCTGTTAATCCCTCTGAATCATTGTCAGTCCATTTCCAGAATGCCAAAGGTTTGCAGTATACTGATGAGCCTACTCTGTTCTTTCTCTGTCTTATCTCACCAGGAGCTTCTCACCCAGGTGTTCAAAAATGTCAATATTTGAAATTTCAACAGTGATCTCAACTCTGTAGAGACAACACTTAGCTGGAGAATTGATCGGAAGCTTTGAACAAGAAGGTCAGGTTGCAGAGGGATAAAACTCCCAACAGGGACAGTCAGGAGAAAAAGAATGCTTTGAAGAGTTTATTTTGAGTCATTGGCTGACTTTTATTCTCACGATCTTCAAAAGTTCAGTAGCGGAAAGAACTTCCAGCTTGATAACCTGGGATATCACCTCTCACAAACACATTTGTCCTTTCAGATGTTTGCTGAGCCCTGGCATGAAAACTAGCCCCTATGCTGTGATAGGCAAGACATCCAGCCACAAAGCACTTTTTTCTAGATGGATTCTAGCAGAAAATTGACCTTGCCCTGAAAACTTGGAGGTAGACGCCCTTGGGAGTAAGTGACAAAAAGGAATTAAGCAGAAGGTTCTTTCAATTACTTAAGATCAGTCAGGGTATGCTGCTGCTGCTGCTAAGTCGCTTCAGTCGTGTCCGACTCTGTGCGACCCCATAGACGGAAGCTCACCAGCCTCCCCCGTTCCTGGGATTCTCCAGGCAAGAACACTGGAGTGGGTTGCCATTTCCTTCTCCAATGCATAAAAGTGAAAAGTGAAAGTGAAGTCGCTCAGTCGTGGCCGACTCTTAGCGACCCCATGGACTGGAACCTACCAGGATCCTCCGTCCATGGGATTTTCCAGGCAAAAGTACTGGGGTGGGGTGCCATTGCCTTCCAGTCAGGGTATATTTTTTTAAATTTCTCTTTTTCATCCTTAGTAGTTAAAAGTAAGAGTCCTAATCTTTCTTTCAAAAAATTTCTGGCCAACTCAATGATCCCCATTAATTATCTCTCTGTTAAGTACTTTCATTTGTCTCTAGGTTTTTGAGCAAGACAAATCTGTTCTATCTCAGAAGCTGGTGTGATTTTAATCAGGGCCTGCTGTAACAGATACCTTATGTTTATGAGCAGAAATGATAGAAAGAATTCCATTTATTCACTTATGGATCTTGCAGGAGAAATTTGACTTCTTCATGCTTTAACAGTAAAAAAAAATTTTTTTTTAATTTCTTACAAAAAGAAAGAAAAAAAAGAACCCAAACATCTCTTGGAGCTACCAAACAAAGGGGAAATTTCTTCCCATTCTTTCTTTTTTCTCTTGCCTTCTAAGCAAACCTTTGTTCTCAGTATGGGGAATAGATGTTTCTTTCATAACAGCAGAATTGTACTGTTTCAACTGCCTTAGTAAAATTAATAGCACAAAAAAGAAAATGTTGGTTCAGAAATTTAGTATAAAATCATAGAAAAGCAAGCATTTATTGAATGCATTAAATAAGTTAAACCTAGTACTCAGTTCTTGATCTACAGTAGGTTTTCAGTTCTCCTGCATGAGTGCATGTGTGTGTGCTCAGTTGTGTCTGACTCTTTGTGACCTCATGGTCTGTAGCCTACCAGTCTCCTCCATCCATGGGATTTTTGAGACAAGAATACCTGAATGGATTGCCATTTCCTACTCCAGGGGATCTTCCCAACACAGAGATCATACCCAGTTCTCTTGCATCTCCTGCATTCTCAGGCTGATTCTTTACCACTGAGCCCATCTAGGAAGCCTCAGTTCTCTTAACATTCTCTAAATTATTGTCCATTTTACAGGTAAGAAACTAAATGCTCATAAACATTAGGTAACTTATTCAAGGTCATGTAGGTAATAAATGGCAGATCTTGGATTTAAATTTGGGATTGTCTGATTTTGGAATTCTATTTCATATCCGTAACACAATACTTCCTTTCAGTATGAAGTTACTTTATAAAACTTGTGGAAAAAATATGTTTTATTCTATTAAGTTTCAGGTAACCACTGAATCTTGCATGCATGCTCAGTCGCTGAGTTGTGTCTGACTCTTTGTGAACCCATGGACTGTTGCCTGCCAAGTTCCTCTGTCCATGGAATCCTCCAGATAAGAATACTGGAGTGCGTTGCCATTTCTTTCTCCAGAGGATCTTCCCAATGCAAGGATCGAACTTGAATCTCTCTCACCTCCTGCTTTGGCAGGCAGATTGTTTACCACTGAGACACCAGGGAAGCCCAAGCTTTCCGTTACAGTAAAATTAAAGCCTTTGAATGCCAAATGTGATACCCTTAGCCAGGGAAATGATATCTAGACATGGAGTGTTTTATCTAAAGGATGACTTTTAATAGGTAGGTATCATTGGAGAATAAATATACTGCAGAAATTTTAAATGAGATCAAGAAGATTTAGTCTCTCTTCCTCTAGAAAGGTTTTAAATAATGTGGTGTGACTTCATTTGTTTGACAACCACACAAGTAGATTAGAGGAACTGGATAAAACCACTGACCCTTGGGAGAGAGTGATAAATCAGGAACTTGTGATTAACATATGCACATTACTATGTATAAGGTAGATGATCAGCAAGGACCTATTTATCATACAACACAGGGAATTTTATCAATATTCTGTGATAACCTATATGAGAAAAAAACCTGAAAAAGAGTGAATGTATGTATAGCTGAATCACTTCGCTGTATACCTGAAACTAACAGAAAATTGCCAATCAACTATAATCCAATAAAAATTTGAAAAATACTGATTTTTTTCATATACATCACCCAATTTAGTGAGCAGGGGGAAAAATGGAAACAGTGAGAGACTTCACTTTCTTGGGCTCCAAAATAACTACAGATAGTGATTGCAGCTATGAAATTTAAAGATACTTGCTCTTTGGAAGAAAAGTTATGGCAAACCTAGATAGTTTGTTAAAAAACAGAGATATCACTGCCGACAAATGTCCATATAGTCAAACCTGTGGTTTTTCCAGTAGTCATGTATAGAAGTGAGTGCTGGATAATAAAAATGGCTGAGCAACGAAGAATTGATGCCTTCAAAATGTGGTGCTGGAGAAGACTCTTGAGAGTCCTTTGGACAACAAGGAGATCAAAACTGTCAATCCCAAAGGAAATCAACCCTGAATATTAATTGGAAGTCTGATGCTGAAACTGAAGCTGTAATACTCTGGCCACCTGTTGCTAAGAACTGACTTATGGGAAAAGACCCTGATGCCGGGAAAGATTGAGAGCAGGAGGAGAAGGGGCAACAGAGGATGAAATGGTTGAATGGCATTACTGACTCAATGGACATGCTGCTGCTGCCAAGTTGCTTCAGTTGTGTCCGACTCTGTGTGACCCCATAGATGGCAGCCCACCAGGCTCCCCTGTCCCTGGGATTCTCCAGGCAAGAACACTGGAGTGGGTTGCCGCTTCCTTCTCCAATGCTTGAAAGTGAAAAGTGTAAGTGAAGTTGCTCAGTCGTGTCTGACTGTTCGCGACCCCCAGGACTGCAGCCTACCAGGCTCCTCTGCCCATGGGATTTTCCAGGCAAGAGTACTGAAGTGGGTTGCCATTGCCTTCTCCGCAACAGACATGAGTTTATGCTAATTCCAGGAGACAGTGAAGGACAGGGAAGCCTAGTGTGCTTCAGTCCGTGGGGGTCATAAAAAGTCAGACACGACTGAGCAACTGAACAACAAAAGTGAGCAGGAGGCTGGAGTTCAAGGAAGTTTGTTGACATCAAATCGTCATACTTGTCACTGGCCCAGGTATCTTCTGAGCACACAAGGTTTATAAGCATTGGCTTTGGAACAAAACTGACTTGAGATTGAGCTTAAGTTCCAACACTACCCAGTTGTATGGTTTGTGGGAGTTTTTGCATGTCTCAGGGACTGTGTCCTTATTCATAAAGAAGGAGTAACAATGGTAATAGTCACCAGTCATATGCTGGTAAATGGTTAACATCCAGTTCTCTGGAAGAAAAACAAAACCCAGAAAACTGAGTTGTTGTATTTGCTGATTGCTCTTAAGTAGGTAATCCCACCGTGGCTAATTTCAAGGTACTATGTGATGTCACTGAACATAGATTAGGGAAAAGATGCAAACAGTAAAGAGATGCTCTCACCAACTGGTACAAGCTGGCTCCAACACATCACTGCTTATCACAGAAGGCACTGGGAGGCTTGAACAGCTACTGCTCTTAACGTGCTTAGCACAGGGTCTGGCAAATAGCAGGTGCTCAGTAATGTTCACAGGTATTTCCTGGTATTCCTGACTCCTAGTGGAGTACCTCTTTAACTGTATCAGGCTGCTTTTTATAATGCTGCACACAAGCTTATGAATCATGTCTGCAGTGGGACTGGGACTGGACTGATTAATGCAAGTGCACTGTTGCTTGTCCCTTGATGCTGCCAGCACCCACTTAGTGCATTCCTGTTGTTTTGGAATCACAGTTGAAATCATTTATCAAACTGAGTCTGCCTGAGGGTTTTCTTCCCACTTGAATGGCATCACTCCATTCTTTATGTCCTATTCTACAAGGTCAGCCTCTGGCCCTATCTGCTTCTTGGAGAATTTTATTGGTTTTTGACAAGGAGCATCTGTTCCTCCTTCCAAGAGTCCTCCAGATATCTGTAGTCATTGCCTCCGATGACTTGGAGAATAGCCTGAGCATGTGTGTGAGGTTTTGGCAGCCTGTGCGTGCATGTATACATCCTCAGTTGCTCAGCTGTGTCTAGCTCTTTGAGACCCCACGGACTGTAGCCCGCCAAATATCCTCTCTGTCCATGGGATTATCCCAGCAAGAGTACTGGACTGGGTTGCCATTTCCTCCTCCAGGGGATCTTCCTGATCTAGAGATAGACACTGAGTCTCCTACGTATCTTGCATTGCAGGTGAATTCTGCACTTGCAATCAAATTGCACTTCTCTCCTAGCTAAGGAGCTGTCTCATCTAATGTATCTCAGATTATGAAACAGAATAGTTTCCAAAAACCCACTCTAGTTGAGACAGTCTGTGACTCTCTGGTTCCTCATTCTCTAAATTCTTTCATAGTACCACAAATTAAATGTATTTAAGTCTTAGAGAAGAAATTCAGAGCAAAATGAATTTGTCTGTCTGCTTCTATTTGTCTACTTTCCTCCTATGTCCTTTTTAGAATATCCATTCTTTTCACATAAGGTGCTTAAAGACTTAATGCTGATTTTTCTAACTCCTGTTGGGTGTTCTTCTCATTGTTTCCAAGCTCCTAGCTGTTAAGTGAAAGAATGGTTCTTCTTTATTTATTTACTGTCTTAAAAAATTGTATTATTGGAGTATAATTGCTGTACAATGTTGTGTTAGTTTCTGCTGCATAATGAAGTGAATCAGCTATATGCACACATATACCCCCTGCCTCACCTCGCCCCCCCACCCCATCTCACCCTTCTGGGTCATGCCAGAGCACTGAGCTGAACTCCCTCTGCTATACAGCAGCTTTCCCCTAGCTGTTATACCCATGATAGTGTACATAGGTCAGTGCTACTCTCTCAGCTCATCTCTCCCTCCCCTTCATCCACTGTGTTCACGTGTCCTTTCTCTACATCTGTGTCCCTATTCCTGCCCTGCCAATAGGTTCATCTGTGCATTTTTCTAGAGTCCATATATATGTGTTCATATATGATATTTGTTTTTCTCTTTCTGACTTCACTCCAGGAGACTTTAGGTCCATCCACATCACTACACATGACCCAATTTCATTCAAAAGGATGGTTCTAAGCTAATCAAATAAAATGATTTCCAATGACGTTTTTTAGCTTTCAATATATAATTCCTCCTAGATTGTGTAATTTAGATTATTGGAATGTTAATTTATGTTCCTCCAAAAGGTCCAAAATAATAATGCCAATAGACAGCTATGAACATTGTGGCAGGGATATACAGGATGGTACTGGGGTGTGCTCTGGTAAAAGACAGGGATTTGGGGGTACAAGTATCCTTAAAATAGTGCAAGATAGGCATGACTGCAGATGGTGACTGTAGTCATGAATTTAAAATTGCTTGCTCTGTGGAAGGAAAGATATGACAAACCTAAACAACAATTAAAAAATAGAGACATTACTTTGCAGACAAATGTCCATATAGTCAAAGATATGGTTTTCCCAGTAGTCATGTACAGATGTGACAGATGGACCATAACAAAGGCTGAGTGCCAAAGAATTGATGCTTTTGAACTGTGGTGCTGGAGAAGACTGTTTGAGAGTCCCATGGACAACAAGGAGATCAAACCAGTCAATCCTAAAGGAAATCAACCCTGAATATTTATTGGAAGGATTGATGCTAAAGCGCCAATACTTTGGGCACCTGATACAAAGAGCCAACTCACTGGAAAAGACCCTGATGCTAGGAAAGATTGGAGGCAAAAGGAGAAGAGGGCAGCAGAGGATGATATGTTAGATGGCATCACTGACTCAATGGAATTTGAGCAAATTTGGGGAGATAGTGAAGGACAGGGAAGCCTGGTGTGCTGCAGTCCATGGGGTCACAAAGATTCAGACATGAGTTAATGACTGAACAACTATAACAACTGACATGATATTGCAGTGTGACAAAATGAATTTTTTTTCTAACTCAAGTAGTGTTAACAAAACAACCTAGGCAATGATATTCTAAAAATCTCTGTCAAATTTTCACATCTAAAATGATCAGATCTTTAGCTTCTTTAATATGCATGGCTTAATGAGCTATGGCTCATTAGAATCATATATAGAGAGAAGAGGATTGTGTTTTGTTGGAAAAATTTCCTGGACTCTGAAACTAGTATGATTCTGTATCATTTTTCTGGGCAAAACAGCTACTAGAACAGACCACCATATGCCAAGTGGGTAGTAATTCCTACGAGTTTGGAAGAGTCAGTTGACAGAAGTATTCCATGTATGAATTTTATCTTTTATGGAGTTTTACATTCTTCCCAATAAATGGAATTTTGAATATTTCATAAATACCTGTTAGTGTCACTAATTTCTTTGGGTGCTCTGTGTCACTGAAAAAATGAAGTGAAAGTGTTAGTCACTCATTAGTGTCTGACTCTTTGCAACCTCATGGACTATAGCCTGCCAGGCTCCTCTGTCCATGGGATTCTCCAGGCAAAAAAACTGGGGTGGGTAGCCATTCTCTTCTCCAGGGCATCTTCCTGACCCAGGGATCCAAACTGGGTCTCTTGTATTGCAGGCAGATTCTTTATCATCTGAGCCACCAGGGAAGCTACTCTACATCAGTAGATTCACATATTTTATTGGGACTACTTGGATTTCAGACATTTGGTACCTTACTTTGTTCCTTCCATGTCTCTTATTTGGCTCAAGAGGGATAAGGCATTTGCATCTGCACACTTAGTGGAGGTTCTGCAGAAACTGTTTTATTGGAGCTATTTATGATTGTTGATTTCTCACTTGAACATCTTCATGTGCTGAACTAATCTGTCAACCAAACATATTGATTGAGCACCCCTGTTTACAAGGCAGCAGGCTGGGGTTGTTTCCAAAAACAATAATGCATTATATATCTATCAAAGGCCTTTCTGGCAAAAGAAATCTCCATGCACACAATCTTATTTTATTCTCTCTGAGAGAGATTAATGGAAAATAGATTCAATTCCATCTTTGCATCTATTCATACAAGCCCCCAAAATGTTTTTTGACCTGCTCAAGGTCATGCAGAGAGTGAGAGTGAAAAACTGACAAATTGGAATCAGAGAATAAATTAAGTGGACACAGGATTTTTAAGTCGTGGGCTCATGTAGGACTCAGGATTTCCTTTATGCATATTTTGGAAAGCTGGTTTCAGCAAAAACAATTTGTGCAGGGGGTAATCTGATTATTGACACTATCCATCTTCACAACGCAAGGTCAGCATTGACTTTCACTTTGCCGTTCTCAACAGCTGGGCAAGGTAAGCATAATCACAGGCAAATTTCAACTATTTGGCTTGTTCAATTTGTGCTTACCCACATGGGTTCTTCAAATACAAAAAAAAAAAAAAAGCTTCTCAGGCATATCATAATTTTCACTTCTCAGAGCTGAGATCTTTTGATTAGGACTTACCAAGAGCAAGACTTTGACCTTCAGTCCATTTTGGGGTGGGGAGAAACGTGTGTTTGCCTGTATTTTCTAAATGCTGAAGTAGAGGTTGAGTTGACAGAAACCATTGACCTTGAGAACATACCGACATCTTCATTTTCTTGTTTTATCTTAAATAGAAGTTAAAAAAACCCAAACAACCAAAATCCAAGAAGTCACCCAAAACCAAACAAAACCAAAACATTGGAATTATAACCCATAAGCACCAGTTTAACTACTTACTTTGAAATACAATATTGCTAGTTGCCATAATTATGTGGGCAAGGCATGTGTGCTGAGGTGAGGAGAGGTGGTATTCTTGTCCATCTCATTATCGGTCAGATGTTTCCATTTCTTCACGTGACTGGTGGTCTTTCATTGGATGCACGCATTGTGAGCTTTCCTTTGTTGAGTGCCAAACGTTTTTGTATTGCTCTAAATACACTTTGCCTTAATTTTAACATGCAGTTAAGAAACTTGGAAACAGTTAAATCCTTTGGAATTCTAATTAAGTCAAAGCTCACTCTGCTTGCCACACAGCAGACCTCACAATTTATTAATTTATTAATTGGAAATGAGGTGTTGAGGCAAGGAATACAACTTTATTCAGAAATGCCAGGCTTCCAAGAAGATGGCAGACTCAGTTCAGTTCAGTCCAGTTCAGTCACTCAGTCATGTCCGACTCTTTGCGACCCCATGAATCGCAGCATGCCAGGCCTCCCTGTCCATCACCAACTCCCAGAGTTCACTCAAACTCACGTCCATCAAGTCAGTGATGCCATCCACCCATCTCATCCTCTGTCGTCCCCTTCTCCTCCTGCCCCCAATCCCTCCCAGCATCAGAGTCTTTTCCAATGAGTCAGCTCTTTGCATGAGGTGGCCAAAGTACTGGAGTTTCAGCTTTAGCATCATTCTTTCCAAAGAAATTCCAGGATTGATCTCCTTCAGAATGGACTGGTTGGATCTCCTTGCAGTCCAAGGGACTCTCAAGAGTCTTCTCCAACACCACAGTTCAAAAGCATCAATTCTTCGATGCTCAGCTCTCTTCACAGTCCAACTCTCACATCCATACATAACCACTGGAAGCACTAATGTCCCCAGATAATCATCTCACTGGGGTCTGGATGCCAACTTCTTTTTAGAACTCAAATAGGTGGAAGTTAAGGCAGTAAAGTAAAAGGACATTAATCTTGCAAATATCTCTTGAAATGGCCATCCTTGGCAGGGAAGTGGGATGTGCTGTGTGCTAATTTCTTCCTTCCTATGGCCATTCACGAGTGGACAGGGTCAGGATGTTTCAGTGAACAGGGGCATTTTAGTTTAACATTTCAGGCCAAGGGACAGGGTTCCCCGATGCAGGGCATTATGTATAGACAGTATCCTTTCAGTGAATGAAAGCAAAGAGAAGCAAGGGTTAAAGTAAAAGAAACAGATCCAACATGGAATCAGACTTTTTTCTTCCCTGTAAAAGAGTCTTGCTTTTAGGGTAGGATCAGAGCAGTACCATTCCCCACTAATGAAGCAAAATAATTCTGAGTACTCTATGCAATATGCAATGCTCCATGAATGATAAGGTTTTCCAGTCTGTCCAGTGAGAGTAGAGACTATCCCCAGACGTGTATGGCTACTGGGTACTGCTGCTTCTAATCCTTCAAACAGCTTTTTCTCCTGACCTTAGGTAATTTCCTCACTTGCAAATACTGGAGTGATGAATAATCCAGCAAGATGGTCTAGAGATCTCTGGGGTTCTCTCTGTGTACAGAACTTTGGTACTGTCTAAAGAGTCTTCTTGTGGGTATTATCTCCTGAGAGCTCAGGTTGCCTTGCTCTCTCAGACTCTTAGTTCTCTCTGCTCGACTCAGGGAGTCTGCAGGTCTCAGCCAGAAAGAAAAACACCAATACAGTATACTAATGCATATATATGGAATTTAGAAAGATGGTAACGATAACCCTATAAGCAAGACACCAAAAGAGACGTATGTATATAATAGTCTTTTGGAATCTGTGGGAGAGGGAGAGGGTGGGATGATTAGGGAGAATGGCATTGAAACATGTATAATATCACATATGAAACAAATTGCCAGTCCAGGTTCGATGCATGATACTGGATGCTTGGGGCTGGTGCACTGGGATGACCCAGAGGGATGGTACGGGGAGGGAGGAGGGAGGGGTGTTCAGGATGGAGAACACGTGTACACCTGTGGTGGATTCATGTTGATGTATGGCAAAACCAATACAATATTGTAAAGTAATTAATCTCCAATTAAAATAAATAAATTTATATTAAAAAAGGCAAATGTGTGGAATCTAGAGATATGATACTGATGAACCTATCTGCAGGGAAGGAATTGAGATGCAGTTGTAGAGAATGGACTTGTGGACACTGTTGGGGAGGGAGAAAGTGAGACAAATGGAGAAAGCATCAACATATATACACTGTCAACATATATACTATCAGGTGTAAGATGGATAGTTGGTGAGAAGTTACTGTGCAGCATAGGGAGCCCAGTCTGGTGCTCTGTTATGACTTGGAGGGTTGGGATGGGGGAAGGAGAGAGAGGCTAGGGTAGGAGGGGATTTTTGTTGTATGGCAGAAACCAATACAACATTGTACAAAATTATATATATATATGTGCATGCATGCTCGGTTGCTTCACTTGTGTCCAACTCTTTGCAACTCTATGGACTGTAACCTGCTAGGCTCCTCTGTCCACGGAATTCTCCAGGAAAGAACACTGGAGTGGGTTGCCATGCCCTCCTCCAGGGTATCTTCCTGACCCAAGGGTTGAACCCACATGTCCTGTGTCTCCTGGATTGCAGGTGGATTCCTTGCCACTGAGCCGTTAGGGGAACCCCGTATGTATTTATATATAAAACCAATAGAGGCTGGGCCAGGGAATATCACTTCATGATAACTAGCTCTTGTTTAGCCAGGTCAGATCTGGGGATGGGCTGAGAAATAAGTGTCCAGATACCTGAGTGCTTACTAGAAGGAAAGGATGTTTGTACCTTTCTCCTATGGCCATGACTTTTCTTTTCCTTAAAGTGACAGTGCTCTTGAGTTACGGATCAATAGTTATAATCTACTTATTGGGATATCAATATGGTGCAGTCCTTTCAAAAAAACATCAATATTTACCACAAGAGATCAGATCAGATCAGTCGCTCAGTCGTGTCCGACTCTTTGTGACCCCATGAACTGCAGCACGCCAGGCCTCCCTGTCCATCACCAACTCCCGGAGGTCACTCAGACTCACATCCATCGAGTCAGTGATGCCATCCAGCCATCTCATCCTCTGTCGTCCCCTTCTCCTCCTGCCCCCAATCCCTCCCAGCATCAGAGTCTTCTCCAATGAGTCAACTCTTCACATGAGGTGGCCAAAATATTGGAGTTTCAGCTTTAGCATTAGCATCATTCCTTCCAAAGAAATCCCAGGGCTGATCTCCTTCAGAATGGACTGGTTGGATCTCCTTGCAGTCCAAGGGACTCTCAAGAGTCTTCTCCAACACCACAGTTCAAAAGCATCAATTCTTCGGTGCTCAGCCTTCTTCACAGTCCAGCTCTCACATCCATACATGACCACAGGAAAGACCATAGCCTTGACTAGGCGAACCTTTGTTGGCAAAGTGATGTCTCTGCTTTTGAATATGCTATCTAGGTTAGTCATAACTTTCCTTCCAAGGAGCAAGCGTCTTTTAATTTCATGGCTGCAGTCACCATCTGCAGTGATTTTGGAGCCCAGAAAAAGAAAGTCTGACACTGTTTCCACTGTTTCTCCATCTATTTCCCATGTAGTGATGGGACCAGATGCTATGATCTTCGTTTTCTGAATGTTGAGCTTTAAGCCAACCTTTTCACTCTCCACTTTCACTTTCATCAAGAGGCTTTTGAGTTCCTCTTCACTTTCTGCCATAAGGGTGGTGTCATCTGCGTCTCTGAGATTATTGATATTTCTCCCAGCAATCTTGATTCCAACTTGTGTTTCTTCCAGTCCAGCGTTTCTCATGATGTACTCTGCATATAAGTTAAATAAACATGGTGACAATATACAGCCTTGACGTACTCCTTTTCCTATTTGGAACCAGTCTGTTGTTCCATGACCAGTTCTAACTGTTGCTTCCTGACCTGCATACAGATTTCTCAAGAGGCAGATCAGGTGAGATATTTATCATTAAAAAAAGATCTTTCCCAATTTAGAGGAATTACTTTGTTTTTTATCTGATACAGAAATACAGCAGATTCCTATAGTGCATTTGTGCACTTAATACAGAAGACTGTTTGTCAAGGAGAAGCTTGTGAGTGGTTTTTATGAATTTCCTTTACACTTTCAAAGATTTGATCTTTACTCATCTGTTGGGAAACTACTCAGTTTTTTTTTTTTTTTTCCTTTCAGTTCTGTTGGGTTTTGCTTTATAGCTTTTGATGCTCTGTTGTTTGGTGTATACACATTGAAGACTGCTAAGTGAATTGACCCCTTTATTATTGTGTAATGATCCTCTGTCTCTAATAATTTTCTTTGCTCTGAGGTCTACTTTATCTAATATTAGGATAACCTCTTCTGCTTTTCTTTAACGCTTGCATGCTATTTCTTTTCCCATATTTTTACTTCCAACCTACTATATCATATTTGAAAAGTGGGTTTCTTTATGCCAACCAAATAGTTCAGTAATTTTTTTTTTTTAATTCACTCTGACAATTGAATCGAACACAACTGAAGTGCCTTAGTATGCATGACAATCTCTGGTATATTTAAGCCATTTACAGTTAAAGTTATGATATGTTAGGGCTTAAGTCTGCTATTTTATTTTTTGTTTTCTGTTTGTTCCCTCTGTTTCTCATTTCTCTAATATCCTTTTCTTGTCCACCTTTTGGTTCCTTGAACTTTTGTTTAGAATCCACTTTATTTGTCATGATTTTGAATATACCACTTTGCATAATTTTCTTAGTGATTGCTCTATATATTACAATATACATATATAGCCTATCATTATCTACTGGTAATGAAGTTTTACCACTTAGAGTGAAGTGTAGAAATCTCATTTTCATTTAGGCATCTCTACCATCTCCACTTAAAAAATACAGCATTTTTAGTATTGGGTTGGCCAAAACTTCATTTGAATTTTTCTGTAAGATCTTATGGCAAAATCAAAATGAAGTTTTTCACCAACCCTCTATTTTCTCTTCATACATTGAGTGCCACATTGGATAATATTATATTTTTCTTCCACTATCAAAGGTAGTTTTAAAAACTCATGAACAGAAAGATAGCCTATTTTACTGAGTTGATTTTGACCCATTCTATTGATCTTTCTTCCTTTGCAGATTTCCACATCTCCTCTGTTATACTTACTTTCTGTTTGGAGAACTTCCTGTGATAATTCTTTTTTGTTTGTTCATGACAAATTCTCTTAACTTTCTCTCCTTTGAGAACGTCTTTATTTCCCCTTCACTGGTAAAGAATATTTTTGCTGGGTATAGAATTCAAAGGTAGCATTTCTTATTGTAAGCGTTTTAAAAATATTGTCTTGCATCCCATTGGTTTGATTGTTTCAGATGAGATACTTACTGCCATTCAAATCATGGCTCGCCTGGGTGAGTCCTTTATTTCTAGCTGCTTTCACTAATGTTTTCTTTGTCTTCCACTTTTAGAAGTTTAATTATGATGTGTCTTGATATAGATTTCTTTCGGTGAATACTGTTTGGCGTTTCATTCTTGAATTTGTAGGTTTAGGGTTTTCACAAATTTGGGACATTTTTAGCTATGATTTTTGTGAATATTTTTTTAACTTCACATTTTTTTCCCCTGTCATTCTGGGACTCTGATGACAAATTTTAAATCTCTTTTTACTGTCCCCCAGGTTTCTAAGCCTCTTTTTTTTTGCTTTTGTTTTTTTGGTTTACTTTTTCCCCCCATTTTTCCAGCTGTGTAAATTCTATTGATTTGTGCTCAGTTTCAATGATTTTTTGTATGCCATTTCCACCTTACTTTTGAATCCATCCAGTGAAGTTTCAAGAAAAATTATCACAGTATTTCTTAGGTCTGTAATTGCACTTTGGTTCCTTTTTATAACTTTTTTCCTTGGGATTTTCTTTTTTCCCCATCTTGGTGTCATGAGAATCTGTAATTTCTTGCTGAAGTATTTTTATGGTGGATCCTTTATAATTCCTGCTAGTTAATTTCAACATGTCACTCATCTTAGTGTTGGTGTCTATTTTTGTCTTTTCTTCCCCAAGTTGTGATTTTCCTGGTTCTTGATAGTTATATCTTTTATTTTAGCAGATTATTTTAAACCTGTTTAGGTTTAGAACACACATCCTGGTCTGCTTTGGGGGCTGTAATTTGATATCACTTTATTTTCAGAAGATTGGACCCAGGACTCTACCTTTATTAGGATCTGATGGTGCAACGTCGAGTTTCATAGAGTCACTGTTTATTGGCTAATTTAAAGTACAAAAACAGGAATTAGGGCACAGGAACAGAGACTCAGGGTCACTCCAATGATGAATCATTTAGGTTACCCCAGACTTTCTGAAAGAGGGACCCTCATGGCTGGGGGTGGTCTTCAACTGGTTACTGTCCTAATAGCTGTGTCATATGGTTTGCAATGTATTTGAATCTTTCAGTACATGTATGTATGCACATGTGCACAAACACACCCACACAGACAGACACAGCTTAAAATTTTTTTTTTGAACTTCAGGTACAGAAGGTTGAATTAATCATTCCCTTCAGTATATGGCATATTGTCATCACTGGCCTGTATAAGGCACTCTTTAGATTTTTCTCTTCTTTATCATTAAATTCTTGCTCTCATTTTATCCCCATGAATACGTGCTCCAAGGACTTTGATACATGGCCCTGAATTGGTATGTGCTTATAAAATATATAATGTTGTTTTTCCAGTGTGTGTCTCCAGTTTACCTAAAGGGGGCCTATCAACTGTTTTTTTTTTTTTTTTTCCCTTGCAATAAACTACATTCACTGTGTATACATCTAGTTTATATCATTTAACACTTACATGAATGTTAAGTGCATCTACCACATTTTATTTTGTGATGGTTACATGGATTATCTTCAACTTCCCAGCATAATCAACAAGTCTGAAATAATTATTCTCATTTTAGTTTCTTTATGGATTTATATGAGAATTTCTCTAGGATATATTCCAAAAACTGGGATGTCTGATTGTATGTATAGATAATAATGTAAAGACTCAATTTCACAAGGATTAATGGAGTACTTTCCCAAATGGCTATTCCAGTTTATCCTCTCCTTTGCAACCTAGAAGATTCCTGTCTAAACATTCTTTGCCAACATTTAGTATTATGTAGTGGGCTTGAAGGGTTGTTTTATTTTGGATTTGTCTGACTGCTAGAGAATTTGGGGCTTCCCTGGTGACTCAGATGGTAAAGAATCCACGTGCAAAGCAGGAGACCCAGGTTCAAACCCTGGGTCAATAAAATCCCTTGGAGAAGGGCATGGCAGCCCATTCCAGTATTCTTGCCTGGAGAATTCCATAGACAGGGGAGCCTGGTGGGCTCTAGTCTGTGGGGTTGCAAAGAGTTGGACACGATTGAGTGACTAACACTGTCACCTTTTCGATAGAGAATTTGAACATTTCTTCCCATATTTGATGGATCTAAAAAAAATAAAAATCAAAGGGAAGCAAACTCATGCTGACTTCCTAATGTGTGTGTATTTTATGTGTTGAATGCTTCCTATCAACTCATGCTGAAGGCATTACTGTATTCTCATTTTCAAGATGAGAAAGCAAGGTTTAGATGATTATGTCAATAGTCTAAGTTCACACTGGGATCCCTTTGTAATCCAGCCTGTCTGACCCAAGCTCAAGATTAACACAGTTCATTACTCTGGGCATTAGAATGTTCACTGAAGAGGTTAAATGGAATTTTTTCCCCTCTTGGCAGAAGCAAAGGAATTGGGTGGGGGAAATGAAGGCAACTGCATAGTTCTGCAATTTCCTCTAAGAAAAAAGAAATTGCCAACATGGCTTTAAGTAATGGGCAAGTAAGTTTGGTTGGGCTGACATCTTACTTCAGGTTCTGAGTCATTAAAATTCATTCCCAAACACTTGCTGTACCTGCTGTATGCACAGTATCCTGAAGAGACTATGAATGCTGTTGAAATAAATTAGATATGAACCTTGTCTCAAGGTACTTTCTATTCAGCTGAGGATTAAGTGAAAATAGCCACAATTCTGAGTAGCATGCAGGAAGGTGCAGGCACGGACTCAATCCTCCATAGGCACCTAGTGTCAGCACTCAGGGCTCAGTGCATGCAAGACCAGGTAGAGGTCACCTTCAGTGATCGGTGTTGTTTTCAGTACCTTCTGATTAAAAGAAACTTTCTGATGTTGTAAATAACAAGCCAGATAGATGTTGGAGAGGGTGAAAACTTTAAGATTTTTTTTTTTTGGATACAGACCATTTTTAAAGTCTTTATTGAATTTGTTACAATATCGCTTGTGTTTTATATTTTGATTTTTTGGCTCTGAGGCATGTGGGATCTTAGCTCCCATACCAGGGATTGAACCTGCACACCCTACCTTGGAAGGTGATGTTTTAACTACTAGGTCACCACATAAGTCCTTGAAACCTTTATTTTAATAAAAATTCTGGGATTCCCAAGGACACCAAAAGTAAACTAAAAAAACTAAGATTGTGATGCATTTAAGGGCAGCTTCATATTAAGGCAAAAAGGAAAAAAAAATAATGTGACTCCCCCATCTCCCAAAATGTTTGGCCCCAGCATTCTGCCCTAAACCAGCTTGAGTGAATGTAACAACCTGAAACTGACACAGCTTCATGGAAAAAAGCCCATTTGTTTCTTCAATTTACCAGCCTACTTCCACCTACCAGTGCACACGCATTTGGCTAAAGCTCCTCCCATGCAGACTGGTTGACCTGCTGCAGGAAAGGACTACCCCTGACAGTCCAGAAGGGGTAAATTATTGCAAACTGGCACCTTTCAGGTCAGCGAACCTCTCTGATGTTCAGCACCTCACATCCTTTGTCTCTCTTCTCCAGTGATCTTCAGAGTGTTAAGGCATTTATCAGGAAGAAAAAAGATAGTTTCAAAAACTCCCCAAGAAGTATGTACACTTTATTAGTAGCTTTCATTGAGAGAGTTTTCCCCAATTTTGTATCAGTATGTAGAAAATCTCTGATATAACCTGGAGAAGTAGATATTATTCCCATTTTATAGATGAGAAAACTGAGGCTTAGAGAGGTGATTATTAATACCTGAGTGAGTTCACCAGCAACTTAGCGGCACATCTAACCCATGAACTCAGGCTGCCTAAGTCGAAAGCCCATGTTTTAAACCCATCATTTTAATATAAAGAGGGAAACATTGGACTTTTGCAAAGCCCAGTTCATGAGGCATCTAAAGCTGGAAAAATAGAAAATCATGCAAGAAAGAAAGTGTAGTAAAAATGGATCAGAAAGGACTTTCCTGGTGGTTCAGTAGCTAAGACTCTGCTCTTCCAACTCAGAGGGGTCAGGTTCGATTCCTGATCAGGGAACTAGATCCTTTATGCCGTAACTAAGAGTTCTCTTGTCACAGGAAAAAGATCTTGCATGCTACAACTAAAGATTCTATACGCTGCAACTAAGACCTGACACATCCAAATAAATAAATAAAATATTTTCCAAAATGAACCAGAAGAATGGAAACAAAGGGTATCACCAAGGAAAAGGTAGCCCCTCCCTTCTCCACATTTTTTCTGAAGTCTTTAATAAATTGCTTGGGGTTGGTCCAGATGTCTTTTCTATTCCAGGGAGACCAAAGCAGGGGATTGGTTTTTAAAAAGACTGTTAGATTAATGGATGAAATATACTGCAGTCCTAAATAGCTTTCATGATTTCATTATTTACAAATTCACCGAGGCCATGCATTGCCAGCTCCAGGACACAGGTCTCTTGGGTCAGCCCAGTAATGGCTTTGGGTGCCTCCAGACTAATCCATCTCAGGCACTGGATGACATTTATAGGAAAGTTAAAAAAACCTTTGGCCCAGTTAAAGAAACTCACGAAGTAGAAAATATAAATATACTAGATTTACATATACAGTTACAAAGGAAAATATGAACATGTTAAAAAACAGATGTACAGATATCATTCTGGGTGAGACAACTGTAGGATGGAGCCAATAAAGAAGAAATGAAAAAATTTCCCAGAACCACTGGTTAAGAAATTTAGAAGTAGAGGCCACCAGAGTTTTTGGAGAACAAATGATGCTTCTGAGTTCAAAGAAAATGAAAATTTAAGGCTGTATTGTGGGGTAGAAAATGGCAACCCACTCCAGTATTCTTGCCTGGGAAATCCCATGGACGGAGGAGCCTGACGGGTGGCAAAGAGTCAGCCACGACTGAGTGACTGAGCACGCATGCAAGGGTATATTGTATGATTTAGTTGATCATGCCAGCAAAAGTTGCAAATGGGAAGAAAAGAGCAAAACAGGTGAAGGGCAGAAGGGTGACAGGTATAGTCAGTGGAATAGTGAAATTCATTGCAGCTTAAGCCTGTGTCTAAGATAGAAGGTTTTTGAACAAGTGAAGTGTTTGCAGACCTCCATCTGTAGATAGGATAAAAGTTAATAAGTAGATGATGATGATGCAGTTTTTTGGAAGTGAACCAGTTTCTGTTTTAATCAGCTAAGTATCTCCTTTGGACAGAGGTGGAGAGAAGAGGGAGCTAGCTTTCTTTCCCATGTCTAAGCAGTTTCAAAGTATCCTCAAGGCACTTTTGCTTCTTCCCTTATTTTATTCTCTTCTTTCCCTTCCTTCCAGAACTCATTATTTTAACTTTAAAAGTATTTTCACTGTATATATGTACCACATCTTCTTTATCCTTTCCTCTGTTGATGGACATCTTGGTTACTTTCCTGTCCTGTAGCTATTGTAAATAGTTCTGCAATGAACACTGGGGGTACATGTGTTTTTTTGAGTTATGGTTTTCTCAGGGTATATGCCCAGTAGAGGGATTGGTGGCTTGTATGGTAGTTCTGTGCTTAGTTTTATAAGGAATCTCCAAACTGTACTGTTCTGTTCTATGGCTGTACCAGTTTACATTCCCATCGGCAGTGTGAGAGGGTTCCCTTTTCTTCATACCCTCTCCAGCATTTATTGTTTGTAGATTTTTTTTGATGATGGGCATTCTGATTCAGCCTTCTTCAGCGATCAATGCAAAGAAATAGAGGAAAACAACAGAATGGGAAAGACTAGGGATCTCTTCAAGAAAATCAGAGATACCAAAGGAACATTTCATGCAAAGATGGGCACAATAAAGGACAGAGATGGTGTGGACCTAACAGAAGCAGAAGATATTAAGAAGAGGTGGCAAGAATACACAGAAGAACTGTACAAAAAAGAGCTTCACGACCCAGATAATCATGATGATGTGATCACTGACCTAGAGCCAGACATCTTGGAATGTGAAGTCAAATGGGCCTTAGAAGGCATCACTACGAACAAAGCTAGTGGAGGTGATGGAATTCCAGTGGAGCTATTCCAAGTCCTGAATGATGATGCTGTGAAAGTGCTACACTCAATATGCCAGCAAATTTGGAAAACTCAGCAGTGGCCACAAGATTGGAAAAGGTCAGTTTTCATCCCAATCCCAAAGAAAGGCAATGCCAAGGAGTGCTCAAACTACCGAACAATTGCACTCATCTCACACGCTAGTAAAGTAATGCTCAAAATTCTCCAAGCCAGGCTTCAGCAATATGTGAACCGTGAACTTCCTGATGTTCAAGCTGGTTTTAGAAAAGGCAGAGGAACCAGAGATCAAATTGCCAACATCCGCTGGATCATGGAAAAAGCAAGAGAGTTCCAGAAAAACATCTATTTCTGCTTTATTGACTATGCCAAAGCCTTTGACTGTGTGGATCACAATAAACTATGGAAAATTCTGAAAGAGATGGGAATACCAGACCACCTGATCTGCCTCTTAAGAAATCTGTATGCAGGTCAGGAAGCAACAGTTAGAACTGGTCATGGAACAACAGACTGGTTCCAAATAGGAAAAGGAGTACGTCAAGGCTGCATATTGTCACCATGTTTATTTAACTTATATGCAGAGTACATCATGAGAAATGCTGGACTGGAAGAAACACAAGTTGGAATCAAGATTGCCGGGAGAAATATCAATAACCTCAGATATGCAGATGACACCACTCTTATGGCAGAAAGTGAAGAGGGGCTAAAAAGCCTCTTGATGAAAGTGAAAGTGGAGAGTGAAAAGGTTGGCTTAAAGCTCAACATTCAGAAAACGAAGATCATGGCATCTGGTCCCATCACTTCATGGGAAATAAATGGGGAAACAGTGGAAACAGTGTCAGACTTTGTTTTTCTGGGCTCCACAATCACTGCAGATGGTGACTGCAGCCATGAAATTAAAAGACGCTTGCTCCTTGGAAGGAAAGTTATGACCAACCTAGATAGCATATTCAAAAGCAGAGACATTACTTTACCAACAAAGGTTCGCCTAGTCAAGGCTATGGTCTTTCCTGTGGTCATGTATGGATGTGAGAGCTGGACTGTGAAGAAGGCTGAGCGCCGAAGAATTGATGCTTTTGAACTGTGGTGTTGGAGAAGACTCTTGAGAGTCCCTTGGACTGCAAGAAGATCCAACCGGTCCATTCTGAAGGAGATCAATGCTGGAATTTCTTTAGAAGGAATGATGCTAAAGCTGAAACTCCAGTATTTTGGCCACCTCATGCGAAGAGTTGACTCATTGGAGAAGACTCTGATGCTGGGAGGGATTGAGGGCAGGAGGAGAAGGGGACGACAGAGGATGAGATGGCTGGATGGCATCACTGACTCGATGGATGCGAGTCTGAGTGACCTCCGGGAGCTGGTGATGGACAGGGAGGCCTGGCGTGCTGCGGTTCATGGGGTCGCAAAGAGTCGGACACGACTGAGCGACTGATCTGATCTGATTCTGATTCAGCCATAGAAAGGAATGAAACTGAGTCATTTGTAATGATGTGGATGAACCTAGAGCCTGTAGTACAGAGTGAAGTAAATCAGAAAGAGAAGAACAAATATTGTATATTAATGCATATATATGGAATCTAGAAAAATGGTACTGTTGAACCTATTTTACATCTATGAAAGTCAAAGACTGCATTTGCTCATAATCTAAAAAAACAGAAACCAAACCAAAGTTAAACATTGAGACATGTATAAATTAGAAATGTTCAAGAAACAAAAAAAGAATGTTTTGATTCAAGATCTTTAAAAATAGTAAACATTTAGGTGAAATAAGGAGCTAAGAGCTACTTTGGATGCTGAAGAGTTTTCAGCTAATTTTTATGACTGCTGTAAAAATATACAAACGCACACACATATGACTCTTCCACACTCTTTGGGGCGGTAAAGCCATACTTTCTAATTAGATGTATAAGACTTGGCTTGCTCAGAATCGGTTTTGGTTCTCAAAAAAATGATTTGTAGCAGCTGGGAGTTTTATACCCTGTGCTATTGTTAGAACTACTAGCCTAACTGCTCAGAAACAGGCCTTGGAACATGTTCTCGACTTTTATTGCTTTGAGGGTTCTCTATTGGACTTTTGGGCAATTGTTTCAGAGAAATAGAGGATGTTCAGAGGGATTCAAGTCCAGTGTTTATTTAGCACTTATTTGATGAGTGTTTTAGAGGAGATAACTTATTTAATGCTCACAAAAGTCACTGGCATTAGGTATCCTTGGAGACTCCATTTGATAGATTAGGAAACCAGAAGATATTTTACAACTAGTTATACAGTTATACAGCTAGTTAGTAATAACAGTGTGATCTGAACTCAGATAGTTTGGAGCAAGCCCATATACATAAGTACTGCCTCCTACATAAGTGCCTGTGACACCCTCCTCCCCTGCCTCAAAGGAGAAAAATATTCTGCTAGGGGCACAGCTTGTTTTATTAGACTTTGCTTTACAGTGCTTCACAGATACTGCATTTTTCACAAATTGAAGGCTTGTGGCAACCTTGAAGTGAACAAGTCTTGTCAGTATCATTTTTCCAACCACATTTGTTCACGTCATGTCTCTGTTTCACATTTTGATAACTCTCACTATATTTCAAACTTTTCCTTTATTATTATATTTGCTATGATGATCTGTAATCAGTGACCTTTGATGTTATCATTGCAAAAAAAATTGCAATTTGCTCAAGGTTCAGATGATGATTATAATTTTTTAGCAATATTTTTTTGCTTAAAGTTTCTATTTGTTTTTTAAATTAGTTTTTTATTGGAATATAGTTGTTTTACAATGTTGTATTAGTTTCTGCTGTACAGCAAAATGAGTCAGCTATATGTTTACATATATTTCCCCTTTCATGGATTTCCTTCTCATTTAGGTCTCCACAAAGCACCAAGTAGAGTTCTCTATGCTGTGTAATAGGTTCTCATTAGTTACCTATTTTATACATAGCATCAGTAGTGTATATACGTCAATCCCAATCTCCCAGTTCGTCCCACCCTCCCTTGCCCCTTGGTATTCATTCGTTTGTTCTCTACACTGGTGTCTCTATATCTGGTTTTGCAAATAAAATCATCTATACCACTTTTGTAGATTTCACATATATGCATAATTCTAATGTCACTCTGTATGACAGTCTCTAGGTCCATCCACTTCTCTGCAAATGGCAGAATTTCATTCCTTTTGGCAATAAAGTATAGTAAAATTAAATTATGTATCTATATTTAACATAATACTATGCACACTTTATTGATTAAATTATAGTGTAAACATAGCTTTTACATGCATTGAGAAACGCCCCAAAATTCATGTGACTTGCTTTAGGGAATATTTGCTTCATTGCAGTGGTCTGGACCTGAAACTGCAGTATCTCTGTGGTATATCTATACTTCATCAGCCCCTGGAAAAAGGTGTTTTCTTGTTTTGTAGGCATGGAAAATAATTTTAAGTGTGAAATGAGAGTGACATTCAGTAACTTAAATACTGTGCATGGGTTCATGTATGCTGAGTCACTTTAGTCGTGTCCGACTCTTTGCCACCTTATGGACTTTAGCCCATCAGGCTCCTCTATCCATGGGATTCTCTAGGCAAGAACAGTGGAGTGGGTTGCCATGCCTGCTGCCAGGGGATCTTCCCGACCCGGGGATTGAACCCAGATCCCTTATGTTTCTTGCATTGGCAGGCAGGTTCTTTATCACTAGCGCCACCTGGGAAGCCCTATAAATACTGACAGGGCCCTGAATATATTGCTTCATGCTTCTAAGCCTTTGCTCTCAACATTTCCCCAGTCCACAGTTCCCTCTTTCTGCTTCCCTGGCTACAAAAACTTACGGTGGGGGATGGGGATTAAAGTCCACGTCCCCTATTCCAAACTGGTTTATGTGATTTTGTGTTGTTCCTCCCAGTCATGGACATCCTTGACACTTTGAGTTTGTTTCATTTAGAGACAGATGGATAAAGTGAAAAGGGCACTGAAATTGAAGTCAGAATAACTGTTTAAGATTCAACTCAAACATTATTTGCTGGGTGACCTTCAGCAGATCACATCTCTGAGACACCCCCTTTTTTCTAGCCAGTTTTAATAAGGAACAGATTTATCCATTTAGGAAATGAACTTTATCTAAGGATTAATCAAGATTACAAATGTAAAAACGTTTGTAAATTGTGAATGCACTCTACAATGTGTACTATGGTGTCATTCTAATCTCTTTTCCTCAGCTCCTGGAAATTCTAATTTTAACACATTTATATTTTCTTTAACACCAAGCTTCGTGTCTTGAATGTAAGGGGTGCTCAATGAACATTTGCTGATTTGATTTGCAGATGAAGGTGATTTCTCCCCAGCCCCACCCCACAGGGAGCTATTTTTAGTTTTTTTATAGATACCCAGTTTATCTGCATTGGTACATTGACAGGTATTTTTTCTCATGTTATGTGTTTACATTCTTTACATTTTGCCTTTCTGTTTTGGGAATATATATTTTCAAGTGACAGGTGTGTGTGTGGGAATTTCTACTTTTTGCAAACTTGAAGATGAGGGAGAATGAAAGAATAAGGTATAACATATAGAAGAAAAAACTGGATTCATGTTTTGGTGAGACAGAAACCGCAAATGAGAAGAAAAATTAAGGCTGGACTTGTTGTTTGTGGAGGTGGATTAGATGATGTTGAAAAGCTACCAATATTCTTCATTTTTTTGAGTGGAGATATGCATGATAGCTGTTTCAATTCTTTGTGTTCGAATGGGATGGAGATTTTAGGGCCCTCTGTGGGGAGTTAATTTAATCTGGCCTATAGGATGAAGCTAACATATGGCCAGTTCCTCCTCCATAGTCCAGGGCAGCTCCCCTTCCCTATTATGGGGAAAGACCTGATCTTTTCTGTGTGTGTTGCAAAGCAAGGGAGGCAGTTGGTTACATTCCTAAATGCTGGTTGCACTTTGTGGGCTGCTTAGAAACGATTGCTAAGGTGTTTCCCATCCTTTCAGTTCCCTGCTACCACCTGGGTTCCTGAGGGACATCCCAGAGCTACAGAAGGATGGGCTGATGGGCGGGTGGCTAGATTGCTGCTCAGCCTTACCACCTGGCTCCATAACTGCTCCATCTGTCAGTTGTTCCGGGCAGCTGAAGAGTCCAGCAGTTCAAAGCTCCACTCCAGGCTGCTTCTGAGCATTTCTTTATTCTCCCAAGACCCGATATTCTGGCCAGGGAGAGGGCATTGGAGCCAAGAACTTCTCATCCCAGCAGCCCAGGGTGAATAGAGTTGGCAGGCAACAGGCCCCACACTGCTCTGCTCCTTAGGAATTTGCATAAGAATTGTTGTGCTTATTTCTATTCATTTTACCATTTTCTCTTTTCATGATTTGTCTGTGAGAAGTTTGGGATGAATTATAAATTTACTTATCCAATAAAGTTTGGAGGTAATGTAAGGTGGTACTTCAGTAATGGCACAGATAAGAAAGTCGAGGGTTTATTTAGTAAATCTGAAAAGAAGAAAATGCTGTTAGTGTTGGAGGAATGTTGGCCTAGCAGATCCAGGGAGGCTCCTTCCTGGGAAACTGAATTGACACTTAGGCAGATGTGTGTGCTGTCCATTTCCAAGCCCATTTTAACAGCCATGTTTTAAGGATTCAGATTACCTATCTGTGTTGTAGCTGCAAAATGCAGACAGAGGAGCAAATGAGGTTCCTTTATTGATTTTCTATTTGTACCTAACAAACTACCTCGCGCTTGACTGCTTAAACCACACACATTTATGCTCTCACAGTTTCTGTGGTTTAGGAATCCAGGCTTGGCTGAACTTGGTCTTCACCTCAAGGTCTCACCAGGCTACAATGAAAAGTGTCAGCTGGACTGTGTTTTCATCTGAAGGCCCAACTGGGGAGGCATCTACTTCTAAGCTCACTCATGTTGTTGCAGAATTTATTTCTTTGTAATTTTAAGACTCAGGGCTCAATTCCTTGCTGGCTGGCAATCAGAGGCTTCTTTTAGCTCCCTGGGGCTCCATGTGATTCATTGTCACTTGGTCTCTGACACACATTTTCTGGTAACATGGCTGCTTGCTTCTTCAAAGTCAGAAAGAGAAAAAGAGAGTGAGTCTACTAAGACAGAATCTTATATAATGTAACATGATCATGAGAATGACCGGCGCCATATTTTATTGACCAGATGCAAGTCTTGCCCACAAAAAAGGGAAACCAAGAGGTGGGGATCATGGGCTACCCTAGAGACTATCCCCTGTTTCAGAATCCACTATCAGATGGGCTGGTTAGGTTTGCTTGTTGTGGACAGAAATTAGACTCTGGTTCTCAAGCAGTCCTTGTATAAGTGTACAGTAATGTGTGGCCATGAAACTAAGTTCTGCTCATGCAACTGAGGAGAACTGATGTTTATATTTTCCCAACCTGGCCCTTGGATATCTTCACTATAAATTCCACACTGTCCTTCTAAATCCTATTCTTGAACAGAGAGGACTACAAGGACTCAGAAGAGGGCAGAGGCATGAAAGATGAAAAGAGATGCCTGAGTGACCATGTAGACCAGAGCACAACCCCGTCCATCTGCATTGGACAGTGATATGATCAAAACATGAACTATTACTGTGTTAAGTGTATTACTATTTTTTTTTTTAAACTTCTGTCATCATGGCTCAATACTAGTTTCTCTTTACATGCTTGGATTCAAAGATGGCTGGGAAGGCTCTCACCTCAAAACATGTGGGTAGAAATGCTTAAAATTCCATCATTATGCATTCATTTCTTAAGTGTTATCATTGTCTTGTTCATAGCATCTTTTGAAACAAAACCATCTCATGAAAGAGAAATACATACATCTTTAAATACCAGTGGGCCTGACAAGAGAAATGGGATAATAACTCCTGAGAGAAAAGAAGGCAGAAAGACAGACAGATGAAGGGTAGATAGTAATTTATTTTACAGAGGTTTGTTGAGTATCTACTGTGTGGCAGGTAATATGTTAGGCTTGAAATATAAAGAATACTGTGCCTCAATCTCCAGTGAGTTAACCTTTTAATATTTCAGAGGTGAAGCAGCACCTTACACTAAATGTGTACATATGTGTGGTCATGATTCTTTATCCCCCACAAAGCTGTTGTTAAATAAATGAGTGTTTTCATTCATACCATCTCAGGATCAAGGAAATATGCCATGGCTGGAGGCTTTTCATATGATGCTTCAGTTAATGACACTGTAATAAGATATTATTAACCCCATTTAACTCTTACTTATCTTTCAACACTCTTAATTATCTGGAAAATTTATCTCATCTCACATTAGATCACCTTTCCTTATTAATCACTCTTACAGTGGCAAGTGTCTTATCTCCCCAGGACCTCAAAAAGTTGCCATTATGTTTATATGATTATTAAATTTACTTTTAGCTTCCTTACCATACTGCAAAATGTATGAGGAAAGGGACCATGGACGTTTTTGCTCCCTTTTATAATCCGTCATTGATTTATAATCCATGTTTGTTGAATGGATGAATAAATATGAAATCAACTTGTCAAATTTCTAATAATGTGGGAAAAGGAGATTATCGCTCAATGACACCTGAGTTGGTTCCATGGAGTAACTGTTACTTGACTGCACTTTCCTATAGACCACTAATCATCAACTCAAATCATGGTCTGACCACCCAGACATCATAGAGATCGCACTTCCTTTCCTACCCATTCCTTTTGTCATGCGAGTGTGTGTTCCTCAGTTCTTTTTCTTGTCACAACAAAGATTTGGAGTGATGGATATTAAAGCCCCCTCAGCGTGTCACAGCTCTTAGGTCTTGGATAGACCGTGTTATAGCTCTCAGGTCTCGAATGGACCATGTTATAGCTCTTAGACAAATCAGTGTTACAGCTCAGTGTTACAGTTCTATTTTATTTAGAAGATAGCAGGAAAATCCATCTTAGAGGTGTGAGGGCACGTCGATCCAAAGACTCAGGGAGAAGAGCGCTCCAGCGCGTGGGAGAGAGAGAGAGGCTAGCTTTGGCTCCTCTATTTATATGTTTCTCTCTCCCTGGGCCCGTCCTATGTAAATTGGGCCAGCCAGGAGTGTTGTTTGTTTTACCTGAGGTCCTCACTCTGATCCTCAGACCTTCTTTTGTTCTATTTTTGCGGGCTTTTCCCTTCCTTGTCTGTTAGCCACCGCCACTTTGGACTCCTTTTCCCTATTCTACCTACCTAACACTTTCATCACTATTATACCTCTTGTAGACAAGTCAGGTTTTAGAGATGGTCTGTAGAGTCAGAGGGTATTTTCATAATAGCAGCAACACAAAAAACTTAGAATTAACTTAACAACTCAGATATTAAAAGTCTTTCCATCCCTGTACCATAATTTTTCAGTGGCCACTTTCTCTGTAAGTGCTTACCTCTTAAAAAGTCATGTCTCTTCCTACACATCCCCTTGTTTATTTCTCCAGCATATCAATATACCCTTTCTTCTATCTCTTCATTTCATTCTATTTCCATTTCTCAAGGCCTCTGTGCTTTGCCTTCTAACTTCCTCAGGGAGATAATTTCCTAAGAAAACTCTGTTGTCCACCAAAGGGTGGCTCTGGTGCTGATAATACTTTGATTTCCCCCTTACCCACATGCATTTTCTCTTTCAACTTCATCGGAGAGTCATTAGGACACTCACGAGTTGCACCTCTATGCCCCTGTGCACCTCATGACTCATGACTATTTGTGGAGAAAAACTTGACAGCCTTAAGACAGATTCCTTGGCTCCACTGCATTACTACTGAATCCAGGTCTCTGAGAATGATCCTAGACTCTCTATTTTTAACAAGCCCCCTAATGATTATCATATACATTGAAGTTTGATTTAAAAAAACAAACTGGGACCTCCCTGGAGGTCCAGTGGTTAAGACTTCTCCTTCCAACGCAGGAGATACAGGTTCAATCCCTGGTTGGGGAGCTAAGATCCCATATGCCTTGTGGCTAAAAACCCAAAACATAAAACAAAAGCAATATTGTAATATATAAAATAAAGAGTTTAAAAATGGTTCACATCAAAGAAATCTTTGAAAAACAGAAGGAAAATTGACTTGGTAGAGTCCTATCTTGCTTTCAGTTCACTCCTTACTCCATTGTAGTCAGCCTCATTGGCACATTTACCTTTTTGGTTTTGTCTTTATTTTTATCATGCATCCTCAGTATAACAACTTATTCTCTTGCCCTCATTATACCACTTCTAAAGGTTTAACTTCTTTTCAACTGTTTCTTTTCTATGAATAAAGAATAAACAGAAATCTCTCTTAAGAATTAAAACAATCTTCCTGGCCTCTGCCAGCCACCACCAGCCTTATTTCTCTCTTTCTATTCAGAGATAAATTTCTCAGGGGCATTGCCTACATTCACTGTCTCATTTTCTGCACCTCCCATTCCCTCCTTAGCCCACTGCAGTTTGGCTTTTTGCATGGCTATGAAAAAATTCTCACCAGAGTCTCCATCCATTTAAATATTATTTTTCAGTTCACATTTTAATTGGTTCTTTAACTTCTTTGCATCTGTGACATCCACTCTTGCCTACTTCCGCTTTACTCATCTGTTCATATTGTCTCCGTCTTCTTTATGTTTCTTCTTCCCTTAAGTGGATCTAAAATTTGAGATTTATTAAGACTCAGTTCTAAACCTCTTTCCATAGCCACTCTGACTAAGGTTAGTTTCTCAAGAATTAGCAGGTAGTGTATTTGTTAAGGAGTATTCTTGGGATCCACACCTATGGATGGGAGATGGATTCCAGGTTTGGTTGAGGGAAGTGTTGATCTGTGATAAAGATCCAACCACAACCTCAATCAACAATATGGGGAACTCTGAAGCCGAAATGGTTCTTCAGTGTTTCTGGGTTGGGTCATGATGACCTGGCCTTTATAATTTCTTGTATATTCTTTGTCCAACCTGGAAATAGATATGACATGATTTTTGGAGATAAATACTCCTGAGGTATCTGACAGATAAGGGCTCTCAGCCGTTGGCACTCTCAGCAAGGGAAGCAACTGGTAGTTACATAAAAGAGAACTTGGGGGATCACTGCAGTGAACTCAAGATACTTTTTTTTTTTTTTTGGTCTATTTGCAAACTCATCTACAATTATTCTTACAGGGAAGAACAAAATCTAACTACATGTTCAGTCTGTTTCTTTAACTTTAACCTTTGCTTCTTGTTGCTTTTGTTCAGTGAAGGGACACTGTCTCTACATAATGACCTGCCTTGGGGAACCCTGCCCCTTTGCCTGAATGTTTAACCAAAGTGCCTTTGTTCAGGGAAACATACTGCCCTGTGAATGGCTGCAAGAAAAAAATTAACACATTCCCTCCCCAAGGCTGGCCATTCCAGGAGATATTTGCTTTTTTACTTTAGTTCCTCACCTCATCCCCCACCTTTGTTCTGTAAAAGAAACCAACATTCAGACCCTAATAGGATGGTTATTTTGAGCCACTAGTCTTCCATCTTCTTGGTCTGTCAGCTTTTCTAATAAAGTTATATTCCTTACCTCAATACTTCAACTCCCAATTTATTGGCCTATCATGCTGTGAGCAGAGCAAGCTTGGACTCAGTAACATTAGTTACTTTAGTTACTCAGTAACATTAGTTTTGTTGGCCTTGTCTCTGAGCTCTAGCTCCATATTCCCAACTGTCTGCCCAGCATCTACAATTCGATGTCAAGGGTATCCTCAACTTCTCACATCCAAACTGGACTCAGTGCCTTTGTCGTTCTCCCCAAATACCATAACTGTTTTTGTTTTTTTTTTCTCTTCTCCTTTCTTAGTAGGCGACACCATCACCTGTATAATCCTAAAGATCATCATTCTCTCTTCCCTGATCTTTTATCAATTCCCACATGGAATAATAACTCACATTATGTTATGTTGTTTTGATATTTTGACATCGTTGGAATCCATCTCCTGCTTTCTCTTTTCACTGCTAAGTCTTGAGTTCATGTTCTCATTATTTCATGTCAAGGATTCTTAAGTAACATTCTAATGCATCTCTTCCCATCATTCTTCTGTCTTTTCAGTTTCAACAATCTTTTTATAACTTGGATTGATCAAATCTCTATTCTGCTTAAGGCCCTGAAATAATTTTCTTGTTGTATTAAGATAAAGACTAATATCTTTAACATAAACTGTTGGGCGGGGAAGGCAATGGCACCCCACCCCAGTACTCTTGCCTGGAAAATCCCATGGACAGAGGTACCTGATGGGCCGCTGTCCATGGGGTCGCTAAGAGTCGGACCCGACTGAGCGACTTCACTTTCACTTTTCACTTTCATGCATTGGAGAAGGAAATGGCAACCCACTCCAGTGTTCTTGCCTGGAGAATCCCAGGGACGGGGGAGCCTGGTGGGCTGCCGTCTATGGGGTGGCACAGAGTCGGACACGACTGAAGCGACTTAGCAGCAGCAGCAGCAGCAAACTGTTGGGTTCCTGCATATCTCACCAAAATAATCTCATGGTCAAGTTTTAGCCACATTGGCCTTCTTCATATTGATTAAGTATGCCATGTTCCTTCTAAACTAGGCCCTGGACATGTATTTCCTTTCCCTGAACAACACTCTTACCCCACCTCCTACAATTACTTTTGTCTGTATATGGAATTCCCATTCAAGCATTAGATTTCACATCAGTAGTTATTTCACTGAGATTTCCCTGAGTTCCCCAAACTGTTCTGAGTTCCGTTATAATGTCTCATAGTACACTTTTCCTTATAAAAAATTGCAATTACTTCCAAGTATACATATATTTGTTGGATAATTAGTAGCTTCTTTTTTTAAGTAGAGTATTATTTCCACAAAAGTAAGGACCTTATTTTTGGTATGTGGAAGGAAAACAGCTCAGCTTCCCATATCTAAAGGTATACCAAACAATTTTCAGAATAAATATTGCTGGAGTGGATTGCCATTTCCTTCTCCAGGGGATCTTCCCGACCCAGGAATCGAACCCAGGTCTCCCACATTGCAGGCAGATGCTTTACCATCTGAGCCACCAAGCAGGAAGATTTTTAAAGATAAACCAAACAATTTTTGGAATAAATATTCTTCACAGATGGTTTTTCTATAATCATCAAGTAGGTGGAAGATGTTAATGGTTCTCAAGATACTTAAAAACCCATCACTAGATTGCATGGCTACATGGGGGCAGAATGTAGGCGAAGAAATATCACAGAGAAAGTAGAAAATGCAAAGCTTCTTACAGAGGCTAGACATTAAGCCTGGTGTGTGGGTGTGAGAGGAGAAGGAAATTACCAGCAATGCCCAAGAATCTAACATTCTCAGATAAAATAAACATTAACACAGTACAAAGTATTGGGCTATGAAATTTTAAGTTAAAAATTGATTATATTTCTCCTTCTCTGACTTACTTCGTATGACATTCTTTTCCTGTGGAATCCAAAAAGAAAAGTTACAAATGAATTTACTTACAAAATAGAAACAGACTCACAGATTTAGAGAGCAAACTGTATGGTTGTCTGAGGGAAGGTTGAGAAGAAGATATAGTTAGGGAGTTTGGGATGAGCATGTACACCATGCTATATTTAAAATGGATAACCAACAAGGACCTACTGTATAGCACAGGGGACTCTGCTCAATGTTATGTGACAAGCTGGATGAAAGAGAAGATTGGGGGAGAATGGATGCATGGCTGAATCCTTTTGCTATACCCTGAAACTATCACAACATTGTTTGTTAATTGGCTACACCACAATACAAAATAAAAAGTTTTTAAAAATCATTCACTCAGGGAAAGTATCCTTTTAAAAATCTGCCATGATTATGATTTCCATCTCTTTAATCATTCTTAAATACTTTGAGAAAAGTAGAAATATTGTGGCATTTCAATATATTAATGATGGGCATAATCAAATCTAGCAAAAAACAGGAGGTACACTGAATTCAGTAAAAGCTACCATGAAAGAACAGCTGATGTAGAACTGATCTCCCATGGTGAATATCTATAAATTGGGGTTATTATAAAAGTAATTGCTTTTGTACATAAGGTCACAAACAGGATTCCCTGGTGGCTAAGACAGCAAATAATCTGCCTGTAATGCAGAAGACAGGCTTCCCTTGTGGCTCAGCTGGTAAAGAATCCACCTGCAATGCGGGAGATGTGGGTTCGATCCTTGGGTTGGGAAGATCCCCTGGAGAAGGGAATGGCTACCCATTCCAGTATTCTGGCCTGGAGAATTCCATGAAATGTGTAGTCCACGGGGTCACAAAGAGTCAGAGAAGACTGAGCGACTTTCACTTGTATCTTATACTAATGCAGGAGACATGGGTTCTACCCTTGGGTTGGGAAGATACCCTGCAGAAGAGAATTGCTACCCACTCCAGTATTCTTGCCTGGAGAATTCCATGAACAGAGAAGCCTGGCAGGCTGCAGTTTATGAGGTCGCAAAGAGTTCAACAAGACTGACCAACTAATACTTTCACAAACAGCAAAGGATTATAATTTTTGAGAAAAGAAACAAATGGAATGAGCCCTACCATCAAAAGGAAAAAAAATATGTAAAAAATATTTTTTAAAAGATTTTTGTTTTTTTGATGTTCATCATTTTTAAAGTCTTTATTAAATTTGAGACAGTATTGCTTCTGTCTTATGTTTTGTTTTTTTGGCCACAAGGCATGTGGTATCTTAGCTGCTCGACCAGGGATTAAACCAGCACCCCCTGCATTGGAAGGTGAAGTCTTAACCACTGGACCACCAGGGACATTACTTTAAAAATGATTTTTGAAGATATTTCTGGATTGTAGGCCAGGGCAATGAACCATTGACGACTCTAGCAATTTCCTTTAGTATATATGACAGATAGTTCAAGGAGGACAAAGTGGCTAGAATTTCTGAGGGAAGGACCCAGGATGAGGAAGAAATATATAGAAAGAACTCTGGAAATGTGAATAATTATTTTCATGCATCTTTGGCTGAGGACTTTGCACATGTGTAGTATAAAACCCCAAGGAGTTAGATAGGAACAACTTCTGAAGAAAGAGCAATTATTGGAAATCTTTAAGGTGAACAACTTCCAGACCTTGCATTGGAATAGAAAACATTCAGTTTTTTTTCCCATCTAAAGTGGGAAGATCTCCTTAAATACATAGGGCATTGAGTGGAGACCATAGTATGATGATACATTAACCTCAGGAAATACTATAGACCCACTCTGAATAGGTTGAAAAATAAACCTTGAAAGGATAAACCTAATCTGCAAATAATCTAACTACCTTCTAGGTGACTACAATAAAATCTAGCAGTCAATAACATAAAGTACATAGCATTCAGTATTCAGTAAAATTTTTTGCTGGTTATGTAAACAAGTAAATATGATCTGAAATCAAGAGAAAATAAGTCAAGAGAAACAGATCAAGAATTGATGGAGATGATGCAATAAGATCATGACATTAAAAAAACTGTCATTAATATACTCTGTATGTTCAAGGATCTAAAGGAAGATGCCATAAATATGTATGATAAAATTTTTAAAGCAGCTACAAAAGTGGATACTAGAACTCTCACATGAATGAATAAACAACTCATTACAGAACAGTTTATTCTATGTGTAATATAAACTATTAGAAGATAAAAATAAAAATACTATCATGTGTATGTTTAGTCACTCACATGTCTGACTCTTTGTGACACCATGGCCTATAACCCGCCAGACTCCTCTGTCCATGGAACTCTTCAGATAAGAATACTGGAGTGGGTTGCCACTTCCTGCTCCAGGGGATTTTCCTGATCCAAGTATCAAACCCTTGTCTCTTGTATGTCCTGCATTGGGAGGTGAACTCTTTACCACTAGGACCATTCAGTTCAGTTCAGTTCAGTTCAGTTGCTCAGTCGTGTCTGACTCTTTGCGACCCCATGAATCGCAGCACGCCAGGCCTCCCTGTCCATCACCAACTCCCAGAGTTCACTCAGACTCACGTCCATTGAGTCAGTGATGCCATCCAGCCATCTCATCCTGTCATCCCCTTCTCCTCCTGCCCCCAATCCCTCCCAACATCAGAGTCTTTTCCAATGAGTCAGCTCTTCGCATGAGGTGGCCAAAGTACTGTAGTTTCAGCTTCAGCATCATTCCTTCCAAAGAAATCCCAGGGCTGATCTCCTTCAGAATGGACTGGATGGATCTCCTTGCAGTCCAAGGGACTCTCAAGAGTCTTCTCCAATAACACAGTTCAAAAGAACCATTGGGAAGTCCTAAAAATACTATTAGTAGCACACATATCTTGGTCTAGTTATGGATAAATCCAATAAAATTTGTACAAGACTTGGTAATGAAAATTTCAAAATAGTGGTGAGAGAAATTAATAAAAGATATAAATATATGGAGAGAGAAACCATGTTTGTGAACTGGGAGACTATATTATTAGGGTATCAGTTCTCCCCAAATTGATCTGTAGTTTCAATGTAACCTCAGTAATCTCTGAAGGCTTTAAAAATTTATTATTTGTTTTGCAGTATTACTTTGCCCTTTGATCTGTTAAAAAAAAGAAAACCAGCAGAACAAAGACTGTCACTCAGCATCCAGTTATACAAAGGGTTAAATGGAAACTTCCAGCAGAGCCATCAGGGGAACTGAGGATGGTAAACACAGGACAAGTCATTTTGTGTTTTGGATAAATGACCCCCTAAAGAGTTATGCATATTTCAAGAAGAATTTCAGTGATTCCAGATTCTTGCATCTTCCCATAAGGAGAAGAGCACTAAAATGGAAATAACTTGAGATATCTATTTTTTTGTATTGGCAGTAATCTCTTATCAAGGTGTATGATTGACTACATGTATTTTCAAGCAAAAAAAAAAAAAAAAAAGTCATATATATTTTGGCTCCTCCCCTACCACCCTTACCTCTGTGGATCAGTTCTTCAGAGCTACTGAATGGCTACCTCCTGGTCTATAGTCCTCAGTAAGACCCTGAATAAAATTTAAACTCACAACTCTCATGTGGTGTGTGCTGTGCTTAGTCGCTCAGTTATGTCTGACTTTGTGCGACCCCATGGACTGTAGCCTGCCAGGCTTCTCTGTCCATGGGAATTCTCCAGGCAGGAATACTGGAGTGGTTTGCCATGCCCTTCTCCAAGGGATCTTCCCAACCCAGGGATCGAACCCAGGTCTCCCACATTGCAGGCAGATTCTTTACTGTTTGAGCTACCGGGGAAGGTTGGGACATCTTTCTCATGTGGTACAATTTTCTTTAAGTTGACAAATCTCATCTCTGGTGGGTCCAATGATTTCCAGTTTGTTCACCTTCTTGTAAGGATGGGAGTGCTAACTTCTAAGCTCGTTTCATGTAAGAAACTGCCCCTGTGTTTTATAATTTATTTGCTAACGAAGATTCCATTTTATACTCTAATTATTTACTATTACTTTTAGAATGAAAACACTTATCTTGCAGAAGATAAATGTGCTAAATAAATGTGCATAAAAATAAGAATTGGAATTAAAATTTAATTATATAAATTAATTAGTAGGGGGTATTTAGATAAATCATGCATTAGTGATACCATGCAGCTATGAAAAATATGAGACAGATTTATATGTTGATAAGGTGATAAGAGGAGATCACAAGGTTCATAGTTAAGTAAAAAGAAATGAAGATTTGACAGTATAATTTGCCCCCATTTATGTATTGTATAGGGCCATGTGTCCATTTATCTTTGTAGTAGAAATAATGTTGTCTGAAATAGTAAATAAGAAAAGAGTAAAATGAGTTGTTTTTGAGAACTGAGATCTAAGGATTTAAGGTTGGATGGAGACTTTTCACAGTGTATCCTTTTGTGTCATTTGATTTTAACATATTTCTTTAAAAATACAGTTAATAAACCATTACAAAATGAACTTGCTTGAAGTTCCTTTGAATTTTTGTATAGTGTGTCCATTTGATTAATGAAACTGGTCCTACTTGTCCTTTCTGGTCTTAAGAAATAAAATAATGGAAACTTTTTTTTTTTCCTAGAAAAGAGAAAGCATCTGTAAAGTGATCAGAGAGAACAAAACCAATGTTTACAAATAAAAAGAGCTCAGCAGAGGTAGTGAGACATTCAAACATAGATATGGAGACATTTTAAAGCTTTATGTTCCCATTTTACTAGCTATCAGAGAGAAATATTTGCCAGCAACAAAGCAGTATTGATTATAGCAGCTGAAGATAAAAGCTAGCTTGTAGGGAGTAGGTGTTAAATGACAAACATAATTAACTAGGAAACTTTGTCTTCCAGTGAGGTATTTGTTTATTAGCTTGTAGCTCATTATAGTTACTAGTTCTCATGGCCAGACTGCAATAGTAATTTATTCCTTCCATTTTTCAAAATGCTTCTGAACTTTATTCTTTACTGACATCTTTGGTGATCAGAGGTAATAGGTAGTATTCTCATTTTCAAAATGCATTTGTAGTAACAGTATCATATTCAATGGTATTCCTAAAAGAAGCTTTAGAAATACCCTTCATACCTTAACCTGCAACTTTGCAGCTAACTGAATCCAAATTTCTCATACATAATCTCCCCAAAATACAAAATTCAACACTAAGTACAATAAAACCATACATGACTCATGATTTCAGGATTTCACTAGTAAGGGACAGACAATATCATGAACTTCAAGTAACTTTTGAGAAAAATAAGCTGAATTACAACACAGCTGCTCGAGAAACTGGATGCTGGAGGTCTTAAGAGATTTCATCAAAATTTTGATGGACTTGGAAGAGGAGAAAGAGGTATTTAGATGAAACACAGAAAAAATCACCCCAGAAAGAGAAAAGTGTCAACACTGAATGATAAAATATATGTGGTAGGAAAAAAAAAATGGTTTCTAAACGTGTCCATGTGCTAATCACCAGGAATCTAAATATTCTACATTACTTGAAAAAGAAGACTTTGCAGATGTGATAAGGGTCAGACATTTGAGATGGAAATGTTCTGGATTCTCTGAATAGCCCACTGTAATCACATAAGTCCTTAAAAGTGTTGAAGTTTGCTTTTAACAATAGCCAAGACATGGAAATGACAGAGAAGTAGATGAAAAAGATGTGGTACAGATATACAATGGAGTATTGCTGCTGCTGCTGCTAAGTCGCTTCAGTCGTGTCCGACTCTGTGCGACCCCATAGACGGCAGCCCACCAGACTTCCCCATCCCTGGGATTCTCCAGGCAAGAACACTGGTGTGGGTTGCCATTTCCTTCTCCAATGCATGAAAGTGAAAAGTGAAAGTGAAGTCATTCAGTCATGTCTGACTCCAGCGACCCCCATGGACTGTAGCCCACTGGCCTCCTCTGTCCATGGGATTTTCCAGGCAAGAGTACGGGAGTGGGGTGCCATTGCCTTCTCTGAACAATGGAGTATTACTCAGCCATAAAAAAGAATAAAATGATGCCATTTGCAGCAACATGGATGGATGTAGAGACTGTCGTACCGAGTGGAGTAAGTCAGATTAAGAATGACAAATATCATTGATATTGCTTATATTAACTTATATGCAGAGTACATCATGAGAAACGCTGGGTTGGAGGAAGCATAAGCTGGAATCAAGATTGCTGGGAGAAATATCAATAACCTCAGATATGCAGATGACACCACCCTTATGGCAGAAAGTGAAGAACTAAAGAGCCTTTTGATGAAAGTGAAAGAAGAGAGTGAAAAAGTTGGCGTAAAGGTCAACATTCAGAAAACGAAGATCATGGCATCTGGTTCCATCACTTCATGGCAAATAGATGGGGAAACAGTGGAAACAGTAGCTGATTTATTTTTCTGGGCTCCAAAATCACTGCAGATGGTGATTGAAGCCATGAAATTAAAATACACTTGCTCCTTGGAAGGAAAGTTATGACCAACCTAGACAGCATATTGAAAAGCAGAGACATTACTTTGCCAACAAAGGTCTGTCTAGTCAAGGCTATGGTTTTCCAGTAGTCATGTATGGATGTGAGAGTTGGACTATAAAGAAAACTGAGCACAGAAGAATTGATGCTTTTAAACTATGGTGTTGGAGGAGACGCTTAAGAGTCCCTTGGAAGTTGATCTCCTTGCAAGGAGATCCAACCAGTCCATTCTAAAGATTAGTCCTGGGTGTTCATTGGAGGGACTGATGTTGAAGCTGAAACTCCACTACTTTGGCCACCTGATGTGGAGAGCTGACTCATTTGAAAAGACCCTGATACTGGGAAAGATTGAGGGTAGGAGGAGTAGGGGATAACAGAGGATGAGATCACTGGATGCCATCCCTGACGCAATGGACATGGGTTTGGGTGGACTCTGGGAGTTGGTGATGGACAGGGAGGCCTGGTGTGCTGCAGTTCATGGAGTCGCAGAGTCGGACATGACTGAGTGACTGAACTGAACTGAACTGAATATATGGAATATAAGAAATAATTGATACAAATGAACTTATTTATAGAGCAGAAATAGAATCACAGATGCAGAAAACAAACATATGATTACCTGTGGGGGAAAGGCAAGTTCAGTTCAGTTCAATCTCTCAGTCATGTCCAACTCTTTGCAATCCCATGGACTGCAACATGCCAGGCTTCCCTGTACAACACCAACTTCTGGAAATTACTCAAATCATGTCCATTGACTCGGAGATGGCATCCAACAATCTCATCATCTGTGATTCTCTTCTCCCCCTGCCTTGAATCTTTCCCAGCATCAGGGTCTTTTCAGTGAGACAGTTCTTTGCATCAGGTGGCCAAAGTATTGGAGTTTCAGCTTCAGCATCAGTCCTTTCAATGAATATTCAGGACTGATTTCCTTTAGGATGGACTGGTTGGATCTCTTTGAAGTCCAAGGGATTCTCAAGAGTCTTATCCAACACCACAGTCCAAAAGCATCAATTCTTAGGTGCTCAGCTTTCTTTATAGTCCAACTCTCACATCCATACAGGACTACTGGAAAAACCATAGCCTTGACTAGATGGACCTTTGTTGGCAAAGTAATGTCTCTGCTTTTAAATATGCTGTCTAGGTTGGTCATAACTTTCCTTCCAAGGAGCAAGCGTCTTTTACTTTCATGGCTGCAGTCACCATCTGCAGTGATTTTGGAGCCCCCCAAAATAAAGTCTGCCAGTGTATCCACCGTTTCCCCATCTATTTGCCATGAGTGAAGTGAAGTGAAGTGAAGTCGCTCAGTCATGTCTGACTCTTTGCAACCCCGTGGACTGTAGCCTATCAGTTTCCTCTGTCCGTGGGATTTTCCAGCCAAGGGTGCTGGAGTGGATTGCCATTTCCTTCTCCAGGGGATCTTCCCGACCCAGGAATCGAACCCAGGTCTCCAGCATTGCAGGCAGACACTTTACCGTCTGATCCACCAGGGAAGCCCAAAGTGATAGCAAGTCATCAAAAATAGTGTTGGGACCGGATGCCACGATCTTAGTTTTTTGAATGTTGAGTTTTAAGCCAAATTTTTCATTCTCTTATTTTCATCAAGAGGCTCTTTAGTTCTTCTTCACTTTCTGCCATAAGGGTGGTGTCATCTGCATATCTGAGGTGATTGCTATTTCTCGCGGCAATCTTGATTCCAGCTTGTGCTTCTTCCAGCCCAGCATTTGTCATGATGTTCGCTGCATATAAGTTAAATAAGCAGGGTGACAATATACAGCCTTGATGTATTCCTTTCCTGATTTGGAACCAGTCTGTTGTTCCATGTCCTGTTCTAACTGTTGCTTCTTGACCTGCATACAAATTTCTCAGGAGGCAGGTCAGGTGGTCTGGTATTCCCATCTCTTTTATCCATAGTCAAAGGATTTGGCATAGACAATGAAGCAGAAACAGATGTTTTTCCAGAACTCCCTTGTTTTTTTGATGATCCAACGGATGTTGGCAATTTAATCTCTGGTTCCTCTGACTTTTCTAAATCCAGCTTGAATATCTGGAAGTTCATGGTTCATGTATTGTTGAAGCCTTGCTTGGAGAATTTTGAACATTACTTTGCTAGCATGTGAGATGAGTGCAATTGTGTGATAGTTTAAATATTCTTTAGTATCATGAACATTGACATTTTAGGAATCAGAGAACTAAAATGGACTGGAATGGGTGAATTTAACTCAGATGACCATTATGTATACTACTGTGGGCAAGAATCCCTTAGAAGAAATGAAATAGCCAACATATTCAAATAAGAGACTGAGATGCAGTACTTGGATGTGATCTCAAAAATGACAAAATGATCTGTTCATTTCCAAGGCAAACCATTCAATATCACAGTAATCCAAGTCTATGCCCCGACCAGTAATGCTAAAGAAGCTGAAGTTGAATGGTTCTATGAAGACCTACAAGACCTTTTAGAACTAACACCCAAAAAAGATACCCTTATCATTATAGGGAACCGGAGTGTAAAAGTAGAACGTCAAGAAACACCTGGAGTAACAGGCAAATTTGTCTTTGGAGTACAGAATGAAGCAGGGCAAAGGCTAATAGAATTTTGCCAAGAGAACGCACTGGTCATAGCAAACACCCTCTTCCAACAACACAAGAGAAGACTCTACACATGGACATCACCAGATGGTCAACACCAAAATCAGATTGATTATATGCTTTGCATCCACAGATGGAGAAGCTCTATACAGTCAGCAAAAACAAGACTGGGAGCTGACTATGGCTCATACCATGAACTTCTAATTGCCACATTCAGACTTAAATTGAAGAAAGTAGGGAAAACCATTAGACCATTCAAGTATGACCTAAATCAAATCTCTTATGATTATACAGTGGAAGTGAGAAATAGATTTAAGGGATTAGATCTAATACACAGAGTGCCTGATGAACTATGGATGGAGCTTTGTGACATTGTACAGGAGACAGGGAGCAAGACCATCCCCAAGAAAAATAAATGCAAGAAAGTAAAATGGCTGTCTGAAGAGGCATTACAAATAGCTATGAAAAGAAGAGAAGCAAAAAGCAAAGGAGAAAAGGAAAGATATAACCATTTGAATGCAGAGTTCCAAAGAATAGCAAGGAGAGAGGGGAAAGCCTTCCTTGGTGGTCAGGGCAAAGAAATAGAGGAAAACAATAGAATGGGAAAGGCTAGAGATCTCTTCAAGAAAATTAGAGATACCAAGGGAACATTTCATGCAAAGATGGGCTCGATAAAGGACAGAAATGGTATGGACCTAACAGAAGCAGAAGATATTCAGAAGAGGTGGCAAGAATACACAGAAGAACTATACAAAAAAGATCTTCATTACCCAGATAATCATGATGGTGTGATCACTGACCTAGAGCCAGACATCCTGGAATGTGAAGTCAAGTGGACCTTAGAAAGCATCACTATGAACAAAGCTAGTGGAGGTGATGGAATTCCAGTTGAGCTATTTCAGATCCTAAAAGATGGTGCTGTGAAAGTGCTGCATCCAATATGCCAGCAAATTTGGAAAACTCAGCAGTGGACACAGGACTGGAAAAGATCAGTTTTCATTCCAATCCCAAAGAAAAGCAATGCCAAAGAATGCTCAAACTACTGCATAATTGCACTCATCTCACATGCCAGCAAAATAATGCTCAAATTATCCAAGCAAGGCTTCAGCAATATGTGAACCATGAACTTCCTGATGTTCAAGCTGGACTAAGAAAAGGCAGAGGAACCAGAGATCGAATTGCCAACATCCACTGAATCATGAAAAAAGCAAGAGAATTCCAGAAAAAAAAAACATCTATTTCTGCTTTATTGACTATGCCAAAGCCTTTGACTGTGTGGATAACAATAAACTGTGGAAACTTCTGAAAGAGATGGGAATACCAGACCACCTGACCTGCCTCCAGAACTGGACATGGAACAACAGACTGGTTCCAAATAGGAAAAGGAGTAAGTCAAGGCTGTATATTGTCACCCTGCTTATTTAACTTATATGCAGAGTACATCATGAGAAACACTGGGCTGGAGGAAGCACAAGCTGGAATCAAGATTGCCGCGAGAAATATCAATAACCTCAGATATGCAAGTGACACCACCCTTGTGGCAGAAAGTGAAGAACTAAAGAGCCTCTTGATGCAAGTGAAAGAGGAGAGTGAAAAAGTTGGCTTAAAGCTCAACATTCAGAAAACTAAGATCATGGCATCCGGTCCCATCAGTTGATGGCAAATAGATGAAGAAATAGTGGAAACAGTGACAAACTTTATTTTTGGGGCTCCAAAATCACTGCAGATGATGACTGCAGCCATGAAATTAAAAGACACTTACTTCTTGAAAGAAAAGTTATGACCAACCTAGACAGTATATTAAAAAGCACAGACATTACTTTGCCAGCAAAGGTCTGTCTAGTTAAGGCTATGGTTGTTTCAGTAGTCATGTATGGATTTGAGAGTTGGACCATAAATAAAGCTGAGTGTCAAAGAATTGATGCTTTTGAACTGTGGTTTTAGAGAAGACTCTTGAGAGTCCCTTGGACTGAAAGGAGATCCAATCAGTCCATCCTAAAGGAAATCAGTCCTGAATATTCATTGGAAGGACTGATGTTGAAGCTGAAACTCCAATACTTTGGCCACCTGATGCAAAGAGCTGACTCATTGGAAAAGATCCTGATGCTGGGAAAGATTGAAGGCAGGAGGAGAAGGGGACGACAGAGGTTGAGATGGTTGGATGGTGTCATCGACTCAATGGACACGAGTTTGAGTAAACTCCAGGAGTTGGTTATGGACAATGAAGCTTGGTGTGCTGTAGTCCATGTGGTCGCAAAGAGTCAGACATGACTGAGTGACTGAACTGAACTGAGGGAAAACCACTAGACCATTCAGGTATGACCTAAATAAAATCCCTCATGATTATACAGTGGAAGTGACAAATAAATTCAAGGGATTAGTTCTGGTAGACAGAATGCCTGAAGAACTATGGATGGAGGTTCATGACATTTTACAGAAGGCAGTGATCAAGACCATCCTTAAGAAAAAGAAGTACGAAAAGGCAAAATGGTTGTCCAAGGAGCCCTTCCCTATAGCTGAGAAAAGAAAAGGCAAAGGAGAAAAGGAGAGGTATACATTTTTGAATGCAGTGTTCCAAAGAATAGAAAGGAGAGATAAGAAAGCCTTTCTCAGTGATCAATGCACAGAGATAGAGGGGGAAAGGCAAGAGAAGGATCAATTGGGTGACTGGGGTCAACTGGGATTGACATATACATACTACTATATATAAAAGGAAATCAGTCCTGGGTGTTCTTTGGAAAGAATGATGCTAAAGCTGAAACTCCGGTACTTTGGCCACCTTATGCGAAGAGTTGACATTGGAAAAGACTCTGATGTTGGGAGGGATAGGGGCAGGAGGAGAAGGGGACGACAGAGGATGAGATGGCTGGATGGCATCACTGACTCAATGGATGTGAGTCTTAGTGAACTCCGGGAGTTGGTGATGGACAGGGAGGCCTGGCATGCTGCGATTCATGGGGTCACAAAGAGTCGGACACGACTGAGAGACTGAACTGACTGATATATAAAAGAGTTAATAACAACCTGCTCTATGACATAGGGAATTCTACTCAATATTCTGTAATGAACTACATGGGAAAAGAATCTAAAACAGAGTGCATATTTGTACATGTATAACTGATTCACTTTGCTATATACTTGACACTAATACCACATTGTAAATCAACTGTACTCCAGCAAAAATTATTTTTTAAAAAAACTGGCTACAGTTATCAAGAGAGAGAGATGTAAGTGCAGAAGAAGGAAGAGAGATGTGATGTTGCTGGCCTTTACAATGGAGGAAGAAGGCCACACGTCATCCAAGGAACTCAGGAGACCTCCAGAAGCTGAGAAAGGCAGGGCCATGGATTCTCCCATGAATTGCTAGGAAGAGCACAGCCCTCTTTACGCCTTGATTTCAGTGCAGTGAAGGGCAGTTTTTGGACTTCTGACCTCCAGAAGTATAAGAATTTAGCCAAGGCTTTTGGTGAGGATGTGGGAAACAAGGCAGTTTTGTACATTGTTGATGGGACTGCAAACTGGTCTAATCCTTAGGGAAGGGATTACAGCAATATTTAAGAAAATCAAAGATTCATTTTACATTTTGACCCAGAAATACTATTCCTAGGAGTTTATCCTAAAGCTGTATCTCCAACAATATAAAAGTATAGGTGCGCAAGGATATTTGTTGCAGTGTTTCTTGTTTGTAATTTCATGTATTGGGCCATCTTGAATGGCCATGCATAGACTAGTAGTTTGGTACGATTTAGTGCAGATGCTATAAAAGAATGATGAAGATCTCTTGAGAGATTGAGATTGACATATACACACCACTATACATAAAACAGATAACTAATAAGAATCTACTCTATAATATAGGGAACTCTACTCAATACTCTGCAGTGACCTAAAAGAGGGGATATATATAATATATATATATATATACACACACACACAACTGATTCACTCTGCCGTATGACAGAAACTAACAACATTGTGAAGCAACAACACTCTAATAAAAGTTTAAAAAGAAAAGAATCGTGAAGATGGTTATTATCAGATATAAAGTTATTCCCAGGAAACTGAGTGCAGAGAAATATCTATAGTACATAAACTTTTGATTAAGAGAAAAGGAAAAGTTAAACTTATAGACATCTATTTTACAAAAAACGTTGTAGAGGACAGTTGACTAGAAAATAATGATTGGCATCCTATAGGAGAGAATGGGAATGAGGTGGACAGGGTGAGGATGACCGTTTTCTAAGCGTACTTATTAGATAGCTTTGACTTCTTGAAGCTGGGATAATGTTGTAAAGTAACCATAAAATTAAAAATAAAACAGAGCCAAAAAAAATTGCGTGTAAGTATTTCAGAAGAATAACGTTGTTCCATTGAATGGAGAGGAAATATAACCTGAGTAGCTTTTTTTTTCTTTAAATTGGGAGATAGTTGCTTTACAGTGTTGTGTTTGCTTCTGCTGTGCAACAGAGCAAATCAGCCATATACATACATATATCCCCTCACTCTTGGATCTCCCTCCCACCTTCCCTCCATCCCACACCTGTAGGTCACCACAGAGCACCGAGCTGAGCTCGCTGTACCATACTGCAGGTTCCCATTAGCAATTTATTTTATACATGGTAGTGTATTTATGTCAAACATAATCACTTAATTCATCCCACCTTCCCCTTTCTTCCACCCTCTCTGTGTCCACATGTCCATTGTCTACGTCTGCATCTCTATTCCTGCCCTGGAACTAGGTTCACTTGTACCGTTTTTTTCCCTCTAGATTTCTCATACGTGTGTTAATATTGGATGTTTGTTTTAAGCTCAGTGTTTTGACTTTGTGCCCTCAGACTAAAGTTTTTTATTTTTTTTTTAAGTTACAAATAGATATTGAGATATAGCTAGTAACTTTGTTTGAAGTGCTATGGGTTAACTATTGTAAACTCCTTGCTATGTATGTTACAACTGGGCCAGCAAGTAAATATATTGAGTATAATGTGAGCTACATTTCTTGCTATCAGAGAAGCGAGTTGAAGATACACAAAGTGGGGAGACTAAAATAAACTGTCTGGGGTGGTCACTGAAAGTTTTACAATGAATTCATTTACATATATATATTTGTGTATTCACCACAAATATTTGTTATGCATATATGCATGCTTGTATATGTTATTTGAATAGCTTATTTATTTCTATCCATTAAACTTTGGTTATTAATTTCGTTGGAATAAAGCAGCAAAAGATATTTGTATATATGACATGTAAATTATGTCTTTTATCATAATTAAATTTTCTTTTAAGCCAATATTCCTACTCACTTGTATTGGCTGATTTATGAACTCATGTGTGTGTGCTCTGTTGTGTCTGACTCTTTGCAACCTCATAGACTGTAGTCTTCCAGGCTCCTCTGTCCATGGAATTTTCCAGGCAAGGATACTGAAGTGGGTTGCCTTTTCCTACTCCAGCGGGTCTTCCCAATCCAAGGACTGAACTCATGTCTCTTGAATCTCCTGTATTGACTGGTGGATTCTTTACCACTGCACCTCATAGGAAACCCAAGGTCTTAGTTGCAGCATGTGGATCAAGTTCCCTGACCAGGGATCGAACCTGGGTCCCTTGCATTGTGAGCACAGAATCTTAGCCACTGGACCACCATAGGAGTTCCTATTCTCTGATTAGGGTGATGTAATCTGAACTGTGCTCAGAGAAAGGAAGAAATAATTCTGGATTTAGAAAATTAACCATGATGATCTGAGTGAGTACTGTAATTGAGAATTGCTTTCACACATTTGTGATAATTAATATCACAGGTAATCAATTAATCTTAGCTATAGCTGTTTAAAGTTTATGATTTAAAAATGTCCAACAGCATTTGTAAAAATCCAATTCTTATTAATATGTTAGGGAAATTAATTATATCTGGCCAAATATCATTATGCCAAGTTGTATGACTAAAAACTAAAAAACCATCAAGAAAGATACTATTTGCAAAAAGATTGCATTTACGATAACCATTTGTGAGAACACATTGTGTTAGGAAGATAAAATTCAATAGCAACTTTATGGATTCTTCCACAAGGCAGTAAAATAGTAAAGAGCTTTTTGTCTGGAAGCAGAAGTCTACCTGGGGCCTCTGTGTGACTTTTATAAGGCCATTTAATCTTCCTGTACCTTGAATTCTTCAAGATGGAAATACCTGTCTTGGGTGTTCAGTGAGGATTTAAATATGGTGGCATGTGAAAATGCCTAAGAAAGATAAGATGTTACGCAAATACTAATTGCTGTAGATATGTTTGTCTGCTCCATTTTAAATGAGAGTTTGGCAGCTTAAATCCCCACAACTCTCTTAGACATTTCACTGCTTGCGTTGTTGACTCATAATAAACAGAACAGCCTCTCACTGCTGGGGCTGCTGATTCATTTCCTGAACATGAGAGGAAATAAAAAGATAATTGGTTCTACTTTTATTGATTGCTGGATGTCTCAGAGTTTTTAAAAAATAAAAATTTTGAAAAGATTAAGACAGGCTTGAAAGCCTGGTAAATTTTATCCAGTCAGCTTAAATAATGAGGAGTTAAATCTCAATACTGTGAGATGTAAAAACTCAACAAAGGAGAAACAAAATATTTTTACCATCTAATATAGGTGGTAGGACCTTTGGGGCATCCCAAAAACAGTTGCAATTTTATTTCAAACTTGATTTAGAAATACAAACTACTACTTGCCTGATACTGTAACAAAGTATTTGGAAGTAATTGAATGCTGGATCATCCTTCTAAGGGTCAGTTAATATGTCAATAGTATTGAAGATGTGATCATGAAAAGTGTCATGAGATGATGTTGTAGAACAGGTCTCTGAAGTGTTCTCATCCCATTTAACTGTACCTTTATATCCACTGAGCAGAAATTCCTCATTTCCCCCTTCTCCCATCCCCTAGTGACCACTGTTCTATTTTTTTTGTAATTAAATTTAATTGGAGTAGTTGCTTTACAATGTTGTGCTAGCTTCTGCTGTACAGCAAAGTGAATCTGCCATATATATACATATATATATATATATATGTATATATATACACACATATACATATACATGTATCCCCTCTTCTTTGGGTTTCCTTCCCATTTAGGTCATCACAGAACACTGAGTAGAATTCCTTGTGCTATACAATAGGTTTTCATCTGTTATCTATTTTATACATAATATTAATGGTATAAATCCCAATCTTCTAATTCATCCCACCATATGAATTAGGTATCCATATATTTGTTTTCTACATCTGTGTCTCCATTTCTGTTTTGCAAATAAGATCATGTACAACATTTTTCTAGAGAACTATTATTCTACTGTCTACTTCTGTATCTTTGACTATTTTAGATACCCCATATAAGAAGAATCATGCAGTGATTTCACTCAGCATTATATTTTTCAGGTCTATCCATACTGTCACAAATGGCAAAATTTCTTTCTCTCTCTTATTTCCTTGTGAGGCTGAATAATATTCTATTTTCTGTATGTACCACATCTTCTTTATCATTTATCTGTTAGGTTGCTTTCACGTCTTGGCTATTGTGAATAATGCTGCAATGAACATGAGAGTACAGGTAACTCTTGGAGAGCTTGATTTCAATTCTTTTGCATGTATACCCAGAAGTGAGATTGCTAGATCATATGGTAGTTCTCTTTTTCAAGTTTTTGAGGCATCTCCATACTGCTTTACATACGTAGTGCCTATAGTTAGCAGTAAGGTATTGCATTCTTAAAAACTCATTAAGCAGGTATATATCAGATTCTGTTCTTATAAAAATAAAATAAAACAAAGCAAAAATCCCCATAAGGACACAGAGAAACATTTGGAGGTGGTGTGTGTGTTTATTACCTGGATTGTGGTGATGTTAATATGACTATAGACATGTCCAAACTCATCAGATTATATATATTAATATATATATATATACACTTACATGCATATTTATGCTGCTGCTGCTAAGTCGCTTCAGTCGTGTCTCACTCTGTGCGACCCCGTAGATGGTAGCCCACCAGGCTCCCCTATCCCTGGGATTCTCCAGGCAAGAACACTGGAGTGGGTTGCCATCTCCTTCTCCAAGCAGGAAAGTGAAAAGTGAAAGTGAAGTTGCTCAGTTGTGTCTGACTCCTAGTGACCCCATGGACTGCAGCCTATCAGGCTCCTTCATACTAGTTACTTCCTTAAAAAGCTGAAAAACATGTCATGGGAGTCAACTCAAATTTTTATATATTTTTTTTTTCTTTTTTTTTTTTAATCAAGAATCTCTTTTATTGATTATCAGAAACATTACAAACATCTAGTATGAACAAATTGTAACATGATAGTGTTTAGTTTGAACAATTAATACATTTCAGATATAATATTATACATATTTCAATGCTATTCTCCCCAATCATCTCACCCTCTCCTGGTCCCAGAGTCCAAAAGTCTGGTCTATACATCAGTGTCTCTTTTGTTGTCTCGTAAATAGGGTTATTTTTTACCATCTTTCTAAATTCCATATATATGCGTTAGTATACTGTATTTGTGTTTTTGTTTCTGGCTTACTTCACTCTGTATAATAGGCTCCAGTTCGATCCACCTCCTTAGAACTGATTCAAATGTATTCTTTTTAATGGCTGAGTAATATTCCATTGTGTATATGTACCACAGCTTGCTTATCCATTCATCTGTGGATGGACATCTAGGTTGCTTCCACCTTCTGGCTATTGCAAACAGTGCTGCTATGAACATTGGGGTACACGTGTCTCTTTCAATTCTGGTTTTCTCAGTGTATATGCCCAGCAGTGGGATTGCTGGATCATAAGGCAGTTCTATTCGCAGTTTTTTGAGGAATCTCCATACTGTTCTCCAAAGTGGCTGTACTAGTTTGCATTCCCACCAACAGTGCAAGAGGGTTCCCTTCTCTCCGCACCCTCTCCAGCATTTATTGCTTGTGGACTTTTGGATAGCAGCCATTCTGATTGGCGTGAAATGGTATCTCATAGTGGTTTTGATTTGCATTTCTCTGATAATGAGTGATGTTGAGCATCTTTTCATGTGTTTGTTAGCCATCTGTATGTCTTCTTTGGAGAAATGTCTATTGAGTTCTTTGGCCCATTTTTTGATTGGGTCATTTATTTTTCTGGAATTGAGCTGTAGAAGTTGCTTGTATATTTTTGAGATTAGTTGTTTGTCAGTTGCTTCATTTGCTATTATTTTCTCCCATTCTGAAGGCTGTCTTTTCACCTTGCTTATAGTTTCCTTTGTTGTGCAAAAGCTTTTTAAGTTTGATTAGGTCCCATTTGTTCATTTTTGATTTTATTTCCAATATTCTGGGAGGTGGGTCACAGAGGATCCTGCTGTGATGTAAGTCAGAGAGTGTTTTGCCTATGTTTTCCTCTAGGAGTTTTATGGTTTCTGATCTTACATTTAGCTCTTTAATCCATTTTGAGTTTATTTTTGTGTATGGTGTTAGAAAGTGTTCTAGTTTCATTCATATGGAGGGGTCTTGTTTTTGTATCCATTCAGCCAGTCTCTGTCTTTTGGTTGGGGCATTCAACCCATTTACATTTAAGGTAATTAATGATAAATATGATCCCGTTGCCATTTACTTTGTTGTTTTGGGTTTGAATTTATATATCCTTTTTGTGTTTCCTGTCTAGAGAATGTCCTTTAGTATTTGTTGGAGAGCTGGTTTGGTGGTGCTGAATTCTCTCAGCTTTTGCTTGTCTGTAAAGCTTTTGATTTCTCCTTCATATTTGAATGAGATCCTTGCTGGGTACAATAATCTGGGCTGTAGGTTCTTTTCTTTCATCACTTTAAGTATGTCTTGCCATTCCCTCCTGGCTTGGAGAGTTTCTATTGAAAGATCAGCTATTATCCTTATGGGAATTCCCTTGTGTGTTATTTGTTGTTTTTCCCTTGCTGCTTTTAATATTTGTTCTTTGTGTTTGATCTTTGTTAATTTGATTAATATGTGTCTTGGGGTGTTTCGTCTTGGGTTTATCCTATTTGGGACTCTCTGGGTTTCTTGGACTTGAGTGATTATTTCCTTCCCCATTTTAGGGAAGTTTTCAACTATTATCTCCTCTAGTATCTTCTCATGGTCTTTCTTTTTGTCTTCTTCTTCTGGGACTCCTATGATTCGAATATTGTAACGTTTAATATTGTCCTGGAGGTCTCTGAGATTGTCCTCATTTCTTTTAATTCGTTTTTCTTTTTTCTCCTCTGATTCCTTTAATTCTGCCATTCTATCTTCTAATTCGCTAATTCTATCTTCTGCCTCTGTTATTCTACTATTTGTTGCCTCCAGAGTGTTTTGGATCTCATTTATTGCATTATTCATTATATGTTGATTCTTTTTTATTTCTTCTAGGTCCTTGTTAAATCTTTCTTGCATCTTCTCAATGCTTTTCTCCAGACTATTTATCCATGATTCCATTTTGCTTTCCAGATTTTGGATTAATTTCACGATCATTATTCGGAATTCTTTATCAGGTAGGTTCGCTATTTCTTCCTCTTTTGTTTGGTTTGGTGGGCTTTTATTCTGTTCCTTTACCTGCTGGGAATTCTTCTGTCTCTTCATCTTGTTTAAATTGCTAAGTTTGGGGCGTCTTTATTGTATTCTGGTAGTCTGTGGAGTTCTCTTTATTGTGGCGTTTCTGCACTATATGTGGGTTTGTACCGGTGGCTTGTCGAGGTTTCTTGTTTATGGAAGCTTGTATCGGTGTTCTGGTGGGTGGAGCTGGATTTCTTTTCTCTGGGGTGCAGTGGAGTGTCTAGTAGTGAGTTATGAGATGTCTATGCTTTTGGGGTCGCTTTGTGTAGCCTGTGTATTGGAGCTCAGGCTGTGTTCTTGTTTTTCTGGAGAATTTGCTTGGTATATCTTGTTGTGGAACTTGCTGGTCTTTGTGTGATGCTTGGTTTCAGAGTAGGTATGGAGGCTTTTAATGAGCTCCTGTCAATTAGTGTTTCGTGGGATCAGGGTATGGACTTAAGCCTCCTGGTTCCAGTTATTGGTCTTATTTTTACAGTAGTCTCAAAAACTTCTTCTTCTATAATGCATTCCACAACTGGACTGCTCAGAGATGTTCACGGAATTATACATAGAAGGAAAAAGGGAGGAAGGAGACAGAGGTGGTCAGGAGGATAAAAGGAGGGAGTGTGAAGGAGAGAGACAGATCTAGTCAGTAATCAGTAAAGAAAAGAAAAAAGGAAAGGAAAAAAGCAAAGGACAAAAAGGAAAAAAGAAAAAAAAAAAAAAACAAAACAGGGTCCCAAAAGTTATATCTAAAGGTGGAGATTAAAGAAGTACTAGAGGATAAAAAAATAATAATAATAAAAAAAATAAAAGAAACAAAACAAACAACAACAAAAAAAAAAATTAAAAGGGAAAAAAAAATTTTTGTTTTCCTTTTTCCAATTAAAAAATAATAAAAATTTAAAAAATATATATATATATATTAAAAAAAGAAAAGAAAAAAAAAGGAAATAATGATGGTAAAAATAGTAACAATATATATAAGAGTTTCTCTAATATTGTTGTGGGTTCAGTTCATTTTCAGCTAGTTCCTTGTTCTGGCTTAAATTTCTCAAGATCTATAGGCCCCTTTCTCTGTGGTTGGTCTGTATAGTTCTTTGTTCTGCGCACGGTTCGGCGGTGTTCTGGGCCAAGGCCCGCCACTCGTGTGGTCGGCGCTGCACAATCTGGATTGCCGGTCCAAACTACTCCAGTTAGGCAGCACTCCAGACAATCAGGCGAACGAAGTCTGCGCTGAGGCCCGCAGAGGGGGAGGGGTCGGCGACGGGAATGGCGGGCGGGCGGGTGGGGGAGGGGATGGGGTGGCCCTCGTGGGAGCCACCGGCACAGCGGGCGGGGGCACGCCTGCGCGGGAGTGGCCGGCGGGGGAGCGTCCAGTGGGGGGAGAGTCCCGCGGGGGAGCGTCCCTCTGGGGAGCGCCGGCAGCGGAGCGTCCCGCGTGGGAACGGCCAAGGCGTCTCCCTGCCCAGCCCCGGCTCCCCAATGGCAGATGCGGGCGTTTGCAGCGGTGCTTTTCCGCTGCGGAAGTTACCGCAGGGCCCGCAGTCTGTGGGTTCTAATTGCTCAACTGTTCTCCTCCCTGTTATGATAGTCTCCGTGTTTCCCAGGTTCGGCGCAGATTCCGCAGGGAGAGTGTTTCCTGGTGTTTGGAAACTTCTCTTTTAAGACTCCCTTCCCGGACAGAGGTCCGCCCCTCCCTCTTTGTCTCTCTCTGGCTTCTATATTCTTTCCTACCTCCTTTAGAAGGCAGTGAGTTGCTTTTCTGGGTGTCCGACGTCCTCCGCCAGCACTCTGAAGCTGTTTGTGGTATTTACTCGGCGCCCAGATGTCCCATTGATGAATTTGTGGAGGAGAAAGCGTATTCCCCGTCCTAATCCTTCGCCATCTTAACCGGAAGTCAACCAGAATTTTTTTTTTTGTTTTGTGTTGTTGGAGACTTTTCTTTTCCTTCCCCTGCACTGCGATGCCACCCCTCTCTTTTTTTTGAGGGATGGCCGGGGGGTTTTTTTTTTATGAATTATTTTTAATTTTGAATTTCTTTATTTTGTCCACCTCCTGCGAGGAGTTGACTCTTTGGAAAAAAGTCTGGTGGGGGGGGGGGGAGGGGGGAGGGGGAGAAGGGGGGGGGAGAGGAGAATAGGTGGGGGGGGTATATTTATTTTTGTGTGTGGGTTTGTGGGGTCGCGGGAGGTGGGTGGGTGGTGGGGGTGTTTGGGGATTTGTTTTTTTTTTTTTTTTTTTTTTTTTTTTTTTTTTTTTTTTTTTTTTTTTTTTTTTTTTTTTTTTTTTTTTTTTTTTTTTTTTTTTTTTAGTTTTAAAAAAAAAAAACACAAAAATAAACATTCTAATTTTTTTTCCTTCCCAGATCCGAGTAGCGCAGGTGATGAAATGTTCAGCGAGCGCAGCTGCTGTGACTTATCGCCTCTCCGCCGCTCAGTTTTCTGGGTATACAAATAGCGCACTTTCTCAGGCAGATGTTGACCATCCAGAGCCCCAAGAAGCGTGAGTCAGCACAGAAACCTACTCACAGTTCCGTTAGACAGTGTCTCTCTAGGGCTGTAATTGCCCGCCTCCGGCCCTGGCTGCCTGTCACCGGAGTGGGACGGCCTGCAGCCGGCCAACTCTGTGCAGCCCTTTGTTCCGTAGGTAGTCCTGGTGGTGTCTTAAGTTAGGGCTGGCTCTTGATGTAGTAGATAACCGACAGTCTGGTTATTTCGCTCAGATAGCGCCCGAGATAGCCAGGCCAAATCCTTTCTCAAAACAATGCAGGCCTCGCAGCTCCTCCTAGCCCAGCTCCTGCTTGCCAATAGCAAATGCTGGTGTCCGTGCCACTTCTCCGCAAAAGGAGTTACCGCAGGGCTCGTTTTCTCGTTTTGAAGACAATGAGTTGTCTTTCTAAGTGCCTGATGTCCTCTGTCGGCATTCAGAAGTCGTTTTATAGAATTTATTCGGCATTCAAATGTTCTTTTAATGGATTTGTGGAGGAGAAAGTATTCTCCCCGTCTTACTCGTCCGCCATCTTAGCCCCTCCCCTGTTTGGTTTTTTTCAAGTATTCAGTTTATTATTACACAGGAAGCTATTGTACCTGACATATATAAGTGTATAATAAATGTTAAGTTTAATGATTATAGGGCTTCCCAGGTTGCCCTAGTATTATAATCGTAATGCCTGAGTGCATGCATGCTAAATCGCTTCAGTCATGTCCACTCTTTATGACCCTATGGGCTGAAGCCTGCCAGGCTCCTCTGTCCATGGAATTCTCCAGGTAAGAATACTGGAGTGGGTTGCCATGCTCTTCTCCAGAGGATCTTCTTCCTGACCCAAACCCAAGTCTCTTGCAACTCCTGAATTGGGAGTCAAATTCTTTACCACTAGTGCCACCTGGGAGTTATCCAGTTTCAAAGGATGAAATTTTTTAATGTCTATAATAGACTATTTTGCTATGTTAAACTGCACCTACAGGTATAATGTAAATTCTTACATATGGTAACAGAGTGTGATTCTGTTGATGATATTCTAACATTCTTCATTTTTCAGCAACTTTTCCCTTTGTGAAAGATATCTAACATTTTCCAGCCAACTTTTTTACTCTGGGAGCTATTGCAATGAGTCATAGCTGAGTTCATTAAGTGTTTGTGCTTCAGGAATGCCACTGAGACTGAGTGGCAGGTTTTAAGGGATGTAAACCATTGTGTGGAAGAGAAAATAAGAGGACATGGAGGCTATGGAAATTTATCTCCCTGCAAATCTTCCCTTTTGGTTTTCTCCTGGGGAGAATGTCCTTAATTCACTCCTAGCACTGAACACCATCCAGGAGGATTTGTTACATAATCTCCTCCAGAAGGCAATGGCACCCCACTGCAGTACTCTTGCCTGGAAAATCCCATGGATAGAGCAGCCTGGTAGGCTCCAGTCCATGGGGTCGCTAAGAGTCGGGCACGACTGAGTGACTTCACTTTCACTTTTCACCTTCATGCATTGGAGAAGGAAATGGCAACCCACTCCAGTATTCTTGCCTGGAGAATCCCAGGGACAGAGGAGCCTAGTGGGCTGCTGTCTATGAGGTCGCACAGAGTTGGACACAACTGAAGCGACTTAGCAGCAGCAGCAGCTCCTCCAGTTTGCTGCTTCTTCTCTCACACTTTAATCATTTCAGGGCCCTATGAAGTACCAGGCACTTGATGACTATTTTATTTCAGATATATATATATATATATATATCACACATATATATATATGTGATATATGTGTGTGTGTGTGTGTATAGATAGGTAGATAGATAGATAGATAGTCCCATTTGCAGCAACATTAATGGACCTAGATATTGTCATGCTGAGTGAAGTGAGTTAGACAGAGAAAGAGAAATATAATATGATATCCCTTATATGCAGAATCTAAAAAATAATGATACAAATGAACTTATTCCCAAAAGAGAAACAGACCCACGAATTTAGAGAATGAATTTATAATTACTAGGAGAGAAAGATGGACGGAGGGATAGACTGGAAGTTTGGGATGGACATGCACATACTGCTATATTTAAAATGGATAATCAACAAAGACCTACTGTATAGCACAGGGAACTCTATTATGCTCAATATTATGTAACAACCTACATGGGAAAAGAATTTGAAAAAGAATGGATACATGTGTATGTAAAACTTAATCACTCTGCTATATAACTAAAACTAAACAGCATTGTTAATTAACTATACTCCAATGTAATATAAAAACTTATATGTGTGTGTGTGTGTGTGTCTAGTACCCATCCTTAAACCTTAAGAACTATGACTATAGATAGGGAAAGACTGATTTGATTTCAGGTGAGAATGTGTGACTAGCAATAGTTAGTGGGATGGGTTTTAACCTGGCTGAGCCAAAACCTACCTCTGTGACTTTAGGTCCAGGTAGATCTCAGAGATTTTGCAGGTTTGGTTCCAGACCACTGCAATAAAATGAATACTGCAAAGAGCAAGTCTTACGGATTTTTTGGCTTCCCAGTGCATATAAAAGTTACATTTACACTATACTGTAATCTATTCAGTGTGCAATAGCATTATGTCTAAAAAAAAACAACAATGTATGGACCTAAATTAAAAATACTGAAATTACTGAAAAGTGCTAGTTATCATCTGAGCCTTCAGAGTCATAATATTTTTGTCATAGAAATATCAATGATCAATGATCACAGACCACCATAACAAACACAATGATAATAAAAAGTTTGAAATACTGAGAGAAATAACAAAATCTGACTCAGAGACATGAAATGGGTAAACATTGTTGTAAAAATTGTGCCAAGAGACTTGCTTGACAAAGGGTTGCCATAACCTTCCATTTGTTAAAAGAAATGCAATATTTGTGAAGTGCAATAAAAGCAGAGCACAATTATTGTGCCCATAAATTATTGGGCCTGTGTGAGGTATGCCTGAAATCTTTTAGAATGTCCTCAACCAGCAGCTTTTGCTAGAGTACAGCCTCTAATAAGCTATTTATATTTTATTAAAAATCTAGAAGAGAGAAATATTTTTTTTTTTTTAAGAATTGTGATATAGTGTCTATTCACTTCTAAGATATAAGTTTTATTGTTGGCTTAAGTGAGACAATTGGGAGACTACATTTTGGAACATTTGCCTAATCACCTTTATGTACTTCTATTTTGATGTTTCATCCTAAGAATTTAAGATGTCAAAGCTGAGCTTAAGCCAGGATGTGTCAATTATTGGCTGGATGATGTGAGAGCTTCTTATCCATGTTGTCTACATTTCTTAATTTGCAAAAGGTGATAATAATAAATACTACTTCATAAAGTTTTTGTGAGAATTTAATGACATAAAGAAAATATAAGTCCCTATAGCTTTAAAATAATTTGTAGCTTAAAAGAAAAGCCATATGAAACTCATTTTGGTGTATTTGTTGTAAAATCTGCTGTAAAATTTGTTGTTAACGTCATTGCCAGTTTTCAATGTCTCCTATAAAGAGTTTCATTTAGGCTTTACTACCAGGTTAGAAAGAACTCTGCCTTTTCGAGAAAGCAATTTTTTTCCCCACACCTACCACTACTCTGTGGTAGTAAGAATGAGATAATTTCTCATAGTTACTTTTTGTCCTGGCTGCAGAGAAAATCAGGGTGATATTTGTACCTCCCAGAATGTATATCAGCTTGTCTGGTTGATTATCTCCTTCCTTCTATTTTTTGTGGCTGTGATTTAAAAATTCTTATTTGCCTACCAACATAGTTTAAAGGTCTTGCTTGAAGCCATCTTGAATCCTTTTTGACAGAGGAGTGATCTGAATTAAGTCAGAATGTCCCTTAGAATCTCAAGGTCTGTTTTCTCATCTGGCAAAATGCTTTTATTGGAAGGCTGACAAAATCAGGTCATGTAGTTGAGTGCATTTTCAAAAACCCGACATTATATATAAGTCAGCCCTGTCCGGCCATAACAGAGCAGCAGCCACCGACATGACGTCAGTGCCTCTTAAATGCTCTTCAGCAGGACCCTCATTCCTGAGCTCAGAATTCATTCCATAGTGTGTCTTGAAAGTGAACTTGCACTTGGAATGATGCATACCCACATCATGGCTCACTGACCCTGGATAAAAGGGAAGATCACTGGGATTTGGAATCCTGATAATGACAATAGTGAATCTAGTGGTGAGAGCCTAAAGAAATATGAGAAAGGCGATAGGAGAAGAAGCTGTCTGAGATGACAGTGATGGCTTTAGTCCATTTCCTTCCCACAGGGCAGGTCACGTCTCAGGGAAGCCCATATGTAGGGTTGGTCTTTCCCAGTACCTATGCCCCTGGCAGCTTCATGTGTAGAGAGATTCAAGGGAGAGTTTTCCATCAGAAAAAATCTAAGATCAGGACTTCCCTGGTGGTCCAGTGGCTAAGACTCTGCTCTCCCAATGCCAAGGTTCTGGGTTCCATCCCTGGTCAAGGAACTAGATCCCACATACCATGGGACTAAAAATCCTTCATGCTGCAACTAAAACCTGGCAAATAGACAAATACATCAAATAGATATTTTTAAAAATCTTAAGATCTTGACTCAGGAGCTAAATAACAACCAACTAGGAGCAACTGTAGCCTCTAAGGTTTTTATTTATTTTTATTTTTTAATATATCATGTTTATTTTGTTTACATATCTTATTAACTTTAAAAATAATGCATAATTACTGCAGTTTTAAGCGGGGGCAGAAACTATAGAGTCTGCTACTGCTAAGCCACTTCAGTCGTGTCCAACTCTGTGTGACCCCATAGAGGGCAGCCCACCAGACTCCCCTGTCCCTGGATTCTCCAGGCAAGAACACTGGAGTGGGTTGCTATTTCCTTCTCCAATGCATGAAAGTGAAAAGTGAAAGGGAAGTCGCTCATTCGTGTCTGACTCTTCGCGACCCCATGGACTGCAGCCTACCAAGCTCCTCCACCCATGGGATTTTCCAGGCAAGAGTACTGGAATGGGGTGCCATCGCCTTCTCCATAAAGAGTCTACCACAATTTAAAATTCTATCATGCAGAAAGATGTGGAAAAAATGGAAACAGTGGCAGATTTTGTTTTCTTGGGCTCCAAAATTGGTGACTGAGTTCAGGAAATTGGAAGAAAAGCTATAGCAAACCTAGACAGCATGTTAAAAAAGCAAAAACACCACTTTTCTGACAAAGGTCTGTATAGTCAAAGTAATGATTTTACCAGTAGTCATATATGGATGTGAGAGTTGGATCATAAAGAAGGCTGAGCACCAAAGAATTGATACTTGCAAATTGTGGTGCTAGAGAAGACTCTTTTTTTTTTTTTTTTAAATTTATTTAACTTTACAATATTGTATTGGTTTTGCCATATATCAAAATGAATCTGCCACAGATATACACATGCTCCCCATCCCAAACCCTCCTCTCTCCTCCCTCCCCATACCATCCCTCTGGGTTGTCCCAGTGCACCAGCCCCAAGCATCCAGTATCGTGCATCGAACCTAGACTGGCAACTCGTTTCATATATGATATTATACATATTTCAATGCCATTCTCCCAAATCATCCCACCCTCTCCCTCTCCCAGAGTCCAAAAGACTATTCTATACACTAGTGTCTCTTCCTCTTGAGAGCCCCTTGGACAGCTGGAAGATCCATCCAGTCAATTCTAAAGGAAATCAACCTTGCATATTCATTCATGGAAAGGACTGATGCTGAAGCTGAAGTTTCAGCACTTTGGCCACCTGATGTGAAGAACCAACTCATTGGAAAATACCTTGATGTTGGGAAAGATTGAAGGCAGGAGGAGAAGGGGCCAACAGAGGATGAGATGGTTGGATGGCATCACCAAATCAATGCACATGAGTTTGAGCAAACTCTGGGAGAGGGTGAAGGACAGGGAAACCTGGTGTGCTGCAGTCCATGGGGTTGAAAAGAATCAGACACGACCTAGCAATTGAACAACAACATGCAAAAATAACCACAATTATCCTGCTTCTTTGTGATTTTTACCACAAACATACTTTTGTTTCATTTACTTAAAAAAAAAATATGTCCTACTGTATCATCTTGAGCCTCAATATTTTCTTTCATCAATTGGCTATGGTAATATCTATTTCAGAACTTATCTAAGGATTAAGCAAAATACGTGGGTAGAAACAGCCTGAAGCATAGTAAATGCTGAATAAATGTTAATTAATTTTGAATTGAATCAGTGTTTGGCTTCAGATCTGCATCTTTCTGCTTGCTCCATTAGATACCTTATTTCTGTTGAAGTCACCGTACAGGTGAACAGAAACAAATGCACACACTGGGAATCATCTTGGGGTTAGAACCATCAACATCTGCTTTCTGGTTAGACAAATGTGATTGGAAAAAATAAAGGAGCACCAAATTTCCTTAGGACTGAAACACTGCTGTTGCAGCAACTCAACTGAGAAAGCCAACCTTTCAAGTAAAGTGGTGTCAAAATAAAACTGAGCACAGCTCTATTCCTCTACAATAGGAATTACAAGCAGGAAATACAAGAAGGCCACTGTTTGGCATGGAGCATTACTATGCTTTTTACCTAGGAAATCTTATAAAATTTAAAACTCTGGATGAGAATGTGTCTCCATGCATAACTCATCACTCCCCAGGGGACTGGTTTTCCAAGCTCTGGCAAAGATGATGGAGATCAGAGCACCTGCTCGCAGGTTTAGCCTTGATATTGCCATGTCCTCTGGCAATGGGGCTTCCGTTAGGTGGCTCTGACAGTAAAGAATCTGCCTGTAATGCAGGAGACCTGAGTTCTATCCCTGGGTTGGGAAGATCCCGGGAGAAGGAAATGGCAACCTACTCCAGTATTCTTGCCTGGAGAATCCCATGGACAGAGGAGCATGGTGGGCTACAGTCCATGGGGTTGTAAAGAATCAGACACGACTGAGTGACCAACACTTTCACTTCCATTGCCCTGTCTCCAGGTGATTTTGTCAGCTCTGGCTAAATTTGCTGTGGCTGAACCAGGGTAAAATATGAAACAGCAAAGAAAATAAAACACAACCTAAGCAGTCTTTTCCTTGAAGATGGAGTTATTATGGATGTTATTGGGGATGGAGTTACAGTGGAGGAGTGATTAGGAACCAGCATTTTCACTCAGTGGACATCAATAAGGAACTTGCCAAGTGCCCATGAGAGAAGCCAAGTGTGGAGCAAAATAACTTAAAAGGCAGGCAGAGAATTGGTTGTTTGCTGAAATGGTATGACAGGGTCAGAGCAGGAGGCAGAGACACTGCTCATCCAAAGACAGTTGTAACTTTCTGAAACACTCTAATCCTCTCTTCCTACTCCTCTTCTACTGAGGTAACACTTAACTATTACAGGAAGCCATTGGTTTTCAGTGGTTTGAGAAAACAATCTGATCAGCCTCACTCTTTCCCTTCTTTATTTATGTATGCACCATCCACCCATTCACACAATTTTTACTGAGAGCCAACCCTATGGCAGAAAGTGAAGATGAACTAATTAGCCTTCTTGATGAAAGTGAAAGAGGACAGTGAAAAAGTTGGCTTAAAGCTCAACATTCAGAAAACTAAGATCATGGCATCTGGCCCCACACTTCATGGCAAATAGATGGAGAAATAGTGAAAACAGTGGCAAACTTTATTTCATTGGGCTCCAAAATCACTGCAGATGGTGACTGAAGCTATGAAATTAAAAGACGCTTGCTCCTTGGAAGAAAAGCTATGACCTTCCTAGACAGCATATTAAAAAGCAGAGACATAACTTTGCCAACAAAGGTCCATCTAGTCAAGGCTATGGTTTTTCCAGTAGTCGTGTATGGATGTCAGAGTTGGACTATAAAGAAAGCTGAGCACCTAAGAATTGAGGATTTTGAGCTGTGGTGTTGGAGAAGACTCATGAGAGTCCCTTGGACTGCAAGGAGATCCAACCAGTCTATTCTAAAGGAGATCAGTCCTGGGTGTTCATTGGAAGGACTGATGTTGAAGCTGGAACTCCAATGCTTTGGCCACCTGATGCAAAGGGCTGACTCATTTGAAACGACCCTGATGCTGGGAAAGATTGAAGGCAGGAGGAGAAAGGGACGACAGAGGATGAGATGTTGGATGGCATCACCGACTCAATGGACATGTGCTTGGGTAAACTCTGGGAGTTGGTGATGGACAGGGAGGCCAGGCATGCTATAGTCCACGGGGTCACAAACAGTCTGACACAACTGAACTGAACTGAACTGAACAACTGTAAAGAGCCCATTTGGAGATTTTAATATGAATCAAATATGTGTTCTGTCTTTTAGGAGCTCACAGTCTAGTGAGGGAAATAATGGTTTGAGTATCAAGTACAACAAGAAGAAAACTATTGATAAGCTTAGGAGAGGAGATAGAAGCAGGGTGCCTGATTATCAGTAAGAATGGCTGGTCCATAGTATGTAGGACTTGATGCTGCCCCCTCTCTGTCCTGCAGGGTTAAGGGTCTCAGTCCTCCCCATCCATCCACAGGGCCCTCCAGGATGCCTCTTCCCTGAATGAGCTCTGCACAATGCCCTGTTTTCCTGGGTCACCAGTCCTTTAAAGACCTGCCCATCTATCCAATTCCAAATCAAGAGGTGGTCAATCACCTCTTGAGATGTACCTGAGAGTCCCTGTGGGCACATTTACAAGAGACGTTGGTGTTGGTAAGAACTGACCTGCATGTCCTTAAGCCTGTTCAGTACTCTAATTCTATGAATTTATGATGAGTCTGAAATGGTTTCTTAAAGAAGCAGATGGAATTGCATATAGAGCTGCAGGGTGGAGGGATTTAAAAATTTCTTCTCTCTCCCTCTGTCTACTGTTTTTGTGTGGCCTCTGAACGACCTGCAGGTGGTACCCAGATAGGACGTACATATCATGTAGGGCCCAGGAGAGCTCTTTCTTAGCAGAGCCTGTGAATGGAATAAACACAATAGGAGACATCTGCGGCTGGGCCAGGATGAGCCTGGACCTGTCTGCAGGGCTGTTGATAGGCAATGGTGACTCAGAATAGAATGCCCCCTCCCGACTCATAAGCTGCAGTCAGAGAGGAAGCAGGGGACTGGAGGCGGCTTCCCAGAGCCATTCTTTGCAGGATGATAGGTTTTGCAGCTGCCCCAGCCTCTGACTCATTCATCTCCAACAGGCAGGTCTGAGCTGAGGGCTCTTTGAACACTAAGAAGGAAAACAAATCAACAGCACACTGCTGTTTAGATGCATATAGGTTTGAAGACTGTTGGCTGCCTGTAAGAAAGAATAGGGAAGTTTAAAAAAGTACCAATGCACAGTGCCCACCCTGAACAGTTGGGCCTGGGCATTTGTGGCTCCTGAAAGTTCTGTAAGGGATAATAATGAGTGGGAAAGAAAGAAAACTGAAGTTATTGCAAAATGATTCAAGCCTAGGATAACTAGTGAGTGGTAGTCTATAAAGTTTGTTCTTTTTTACTCACAAAACCTCACACCTGGATGATCTCGTATGCAATTTAATTTGACCCTCAAAACACCCAAGAGGAAAGAAGAGGAATTATTAACCCCGTCTTGCCTGTAAGGGCATGGCTGTCCAGAGTCAGAAAGTGATTTCCTGAGATCCTAAGGAACGTATGAGATCAACAATCAAACCTAGATGTTCTGGTTTGTAAGCCAGAGTTCCTTCTCATTTACTACCTAGAAGTTCATTTCTCAGAACTGAGTGCCCTGGCCTTCTGTGCTCATAATTCTGCTCCAGCTTGCTTCTATTTCCACCTCTGCTCCTGGGAAAATTGATATATTCTTGGGGAGAGGGAATATAGATCGATGTAGTATAATGTGGCCAAGCCGGGGTTATCTTCTGGGGTAATCAAGCATTTGAAACAATGCCATTTGATTGTTTCAGGTGTAGCTTATAGAACAGTGATCCTCAGCCTTGCCTGCATATCAGCCATGCTGGGAATTTTTAAAACTCTCAAACCCAAAGTCATACCCAAAACGAATTAAATCAGAATCTCTTGGGCCGGGGTGGGTGGAGGGTGTGGGGGGTGGGGGGTGGTGCAGTCTCAGTATTTTTAAAGCTTTTCTATGATTCCAGCATGCAGCCAATATGATGAAGCTTTATAAGACTGAAACAGAGAAATAATCTGTGAACATTTGCAGAGTATTTTGCTCTAGAATATCATTCAGATGCTTATTTTGCATTGTATGTGTGGATTCTGAGGAGCCTGGTGGGCTAAAGTCCATAGAGTCACAGAGTTGGACGTGATTGATGTGACTTAGCAGGCACTCATGTGTGGATAAACAAGCTCCTACAGGTGACTTCTTTATTTCCATACCATTTTAATTATTCATAATCTAACATGGTTGGTACCAACATGACTCTGCCATGTTGGTACGTCATCTCTGTATCTCCAACAATGCAGCTTTAATCTGTTGGGATGCTTTCATTTGTAAGAAATAGATAACCTACCTCTAAATGTCTTAAACAACAAGAATATTTGTTATTCTACATCACAAATAGGGCAGCTTCATATCTGGCTAACTCAGTTGCTCAATGACATTAGCAAAGACCCAGGTTCTTTTCACCTCTGATTTGTCTTCCTTCATGTGTTGATTTTGTTCTTAAACTTGAGCTTCATGGTCAAAAAATAGATGCCACTATTCCAGACATTACAACAATGTCTGATTGAAGAAATTATTTTTGTCTACTTTTTAAGACCCAAGAAAATTTTTTCTAGAAACTTATCAAAAAGTTTTTTCAAATACCTCATTGACCAGAATTGGATCACACAAACACCACTGCAAATGGCAAGGAAACTGATGTTTGCCTAATTGGCATAGATTCATCCAAAATATTACCTCATCTGGGATAGAATCATTTTTCCCTAAGCAGTGGCTCCTTGAACAAAACTGGGGTTCTTTTGGCCAGGAAGATGAAGGAGGTAGTGGTATGTCAAGAAGCCACTCATGTCTGATGAAATATAAGGAGCTGGATTTGGACCTAAAAGACAAATCTCAACACTTGCACTCACAATTTTTATGACTGAATAAGTCACAGTCTCTCTGAGCCTCAGTTTTCTATCAAATGGAGACAATAGTAACTGTATCACAGGATGGCAATAAGGATAAAATGTGTGAATGTGCTCAGAAATCAGAAGACAGTACCTGAAACATACTAGGTACATAATATGTGTTGATACCCGCCTTCCCTTCTTATTGATACTTTTCCCTTCCATCATTACCAACCAGTTAAACATCAGTTAAATAGTGAGCCTGGTTGGGAAGATCCCTTGGAGAAGGAAATGGCAATCCACTCCAGTACTATTGCCTGGAAAATCCCATGGACAGAGGAGCCTGGTAGGCTACAGTCCATGGGGTCGCAAAGAGTCGGACACGACTGAGCAACTTCACGTTCACGTTCACAGGTAGTATAAAAAAATTGGTTGGAAAAGGCATAGAGAGAAACAGGAGACAAAGTAGATAAGAAAATCATGAACATTCTAAAGGGTATGTGAGACTTTTTTGCCTTTCAAATACTTCTAATCAGTATTTATTATGTTTTATTTACTAACTTAGAATGGACATCATGCTTGAGAATGATTTTTAGAAACAAATGCTTGAAAGAGAAATATTACCTAAGACGTGGTAACTGTAGAATGAGACTGAACAGAGTTGCTTTTATCTGTCTCCATCTTTGTGAAGGGGATGATATAGTCTATTTATACATACATGTGGATAGAAATACCAAAATGACTCACCTTGTTTTCTGTTGCACATACTTTTGAGTCCCTGGGCAGCTGGAGAAGGGAGTGTTCCTGGAAATCTTGGCAGCCTAGCCTCAAGGCATTGGAATATCTCTGTGATTCATCCTCAAGGCTCTTCTTCAGTTCAGTTCAGTTCAGTCACTCAGTCCTGTCTGACTCTTTGCGACCCCATGAATCGCAGCACACCAGGCCTCCCTGTCCATCACCAACTCCCAGAGTTCACTCAGACTCAACGTCCATCGAGTCAGTAATGCCATCGAGCCATCTCATCCTCTGTCGTCCCCTTCTCCTCCTGCCCCCAATCCCTCCCAGCATCACAGTCTTTTCCAATGAGTCAACTCTTCGCATGAGGTGGCCAAAGTACTGGAGTTTCAGCTTCAGCATCATTCCCTCCAAAGAAATCTCAGGGCTGATCTCCTTCAGAGTTGACTGGATGGATCTCCTTGCAGTCCAAGGGACTCTCAAGAGTCTTCTCCAACACCACAGTTCAAAAGCATCAGTTCTTCGGTACTTAGCCTTCTTCACAGTCCAACTCTCACATCCGCCTTGACTAGACGGACCTTTGTTAGCAAAGTAATGTCTCTGCTTTTGAATATGCTATCTAGGTTGGTCATAGCTTTTCTTCCAAGGAGTAAGCGTCTTTTAATTTCATGGCTGCAGTCACCATCTGCAGTGATTTTTGGAGCCCAAAAAAATAAAGTCTGACACTGTTTCCACTGTTTCCCCATCTATTTCCCATGAAGTGATGGGACCAGATGCCATGATCTTCCTTTTCTGAATGTTGAGCTTTAAGCCAACTTTTCACTCTCCACTTTCACTTTCATCAAGAGGCTTTTTTGTTCCTCTTCACTTTCTGCCAAGGCTCTTCTTACAGGAGGTGAATTCAGTTGAAAGACATTCACTGAGACAAACTGTATCACCATCTAAAGTCCTAGCTCTGTTAATCTCTTCTGTTATCTTGAGATGCTTATTAAAATCAAATCCCTCAACTTCAAGAGATACCTAAGAGCACACAACTGGACTGTAAGGCAGCACTGGGTGGCAGAAGTGTTTTTGAATGTTTATCTGCCCTCTCAGTTTCCTTGAAATGAGTCCTTCCTGTTTCTTCTTTCTCCTCATTTTGCTCTCTCTTTTCTTACTCACTTTCTTCAGAACCTGACCAGGGAAAAGATCTCATATTAACCATTTATAATTCAAGGGAAATGTAAATTCATGTGTTCCTAGTTCTGATAGAGATCCTCATTTTATATTTGAGTTATCATTTTGTACCCAGAGAAATCCCATGTAACATATTTTGAGGCAAAGAAACTCAAATCTTGCAACACAGGTAGACACCATTTTCAAGCTCAATCTGTCTCTAGTATCCATTATTCTGATATTGCCTTCAAGAAAGGTTATTTTAGGATGAAAATCTGGAATTGAAAAGTTGGAGTCATGGATGTTGGCAGAAAGTGGGCATATTGAAGAGATTCCTGGGTCAAGGATGAAGCAGAGTTGAGTAACCATATTACCTGCACTCTCCAACACCAAACCAAAGTCAGCCAAAAGAAAATCTGAAAGGTAGATGTCACATAAAGTAGCATCAGAAAAGTCAAGGACTAAATGAGGTAGATGTAGATACCCAAGTGTATAGATCATTGTCCAGAGGCAAAGATGACCAATTAATTATATGTTAGTCTACATTTTCCTCTTTAGAGTCACTGCTTGTCTATATTCTGTGCTTAGTAAACAGAGTTTCACATTTAGATTCTTACCTTGATAATTCTTATTTATCATCCAATAGACGCTTTCAATACCATTCTGAAACCATGTAACTCAAATTGGGACTTGAACCCTTGGTGTTTTAACTGAAATCACACATGTGGTCTCAGAACTTAATGAAACTAAGGTCCTTGATATCTCATCACAGAAAGAATTCAGTGAGAGACAAAGTGATAGGTAAGAAGTGGATTAATTTAGAGAGAAACATTCCACAGACAGAGTGTAGGCCATCTCAAGTGGTGACAGTGGCCTTGAAACATGGCGTGGTTGGTGTTTATGGGCTGGGTAATTTCAGAGGCTAATGCGTGGGAGGATTTATCCAACTGTTTAGGATAAGGGGTGGAGATTTCCAGGAATTGGGCCACTGCCCACTTTTTGGCCTTTGCTGGTCAGCCTCAGAACTGTAATGGGCTGGTGGGAGTCTAATTTAGCTTGTTACTGGAAGTCAACCTGTCCATCATCTTGGACTTATTTGGTTCTAATCAGTTGATGTCATATGTCCTTGGGCTATGTCATTCTTTTAAAGGTTGTGCCCTGCCCATTTCCCTCCTCTTTCAGTTCTTTTTAAAGTAGGCTATACTCTAATTAGGCTTCACTGGTGGCCCAGTGGTAAAGAATTTGTCTGACATTCAATATCACAGTAATCCAAGTCTATGGCCCAACCACTAATGCTGAAGAAGCTGAAGTTGAATGGCTTTATGAAGACCTACAAGACCTTCTATAACTTACATCAAAAAAGGATGTTCTTTTCATCAGAAGGTACTGGAATGCAAAAGTAGGAAGTCAAGAGATACCTGTAGTAACAGGCAAGTTTGTCCTTGAAGTACAAAATGAAGCAGGGCAAAGGCTAATAAAGTTTTGCCAAGAGAACACACTGATCATAGCAAACACCCTCTTCCCCACAACAACACAAGAGATGATTCTACACATGGCCATCATCAGATGGTCAATACCAAAATCAGAGTGACTATATTCTTTGCAGGTGAAGATAGAGAAGTTCTATACAGTCAGCAAAAACAAGAGCAGCAGCTGACTGTGCCTCAGATCATGAACTCTTTATTGTCAAATTCAGACTTAAATTGAAGAAAGTAGGGAAAACCACTAGACCTTTCATGTATGACCTAAGTCAAATCCCTTATGATTATACAGTGGAAATGACAAATAGATTCAAGGGATTAGATCTGATAGACAGAGTGCCTGAAGAACTATGGACAGAGGTTCATTACATTGTACAGGAGGCAGCGATCAAGACCATCCCCAAGAAAAAGAAATGGAAAAAGGCAAATGGTTGTCAGACAAGGCCTTACAAATAGTTGAGAAAAGAAGAGCCACTAAAGGTGGAGGAGAAAAGGAAAGATATATGCATCTGAATACAGAGTTCCAAAGAATAGCAAGGAGAGATAAGAAAGCCTTCCTCAGTGATCAGTGCAAAGGAATAGAGGAAAACTATAGGATGAGAAAGACTAGAGAGCTCTTCAGGGAAATTAGTGACACCAAAGGAATATTTCATGCAAAGATGGGTACTATAAAGGACAGAAATGGCATGGACCTAACAGAAGCTGAAGATGTTAAGAAGAGGTGGCAAGAATACACAGAACTATACCAAAAAGATCTTCATAACTCAGATAACCATGATGTTGTGATCACTCACCTAGAGCCAGATATCCTGGAGTGTGAAGTCAAGTGGGCTTAGAAGGTGTTACTATGAACATAGCTAGTGCAGGTGATGTTAAGACAAACATCTGAAGCAAGTCATCCTTGATCCTTTCCTTAGCAAGGAAATAGTTTCTCTCTTTTATTTTCTTGCAGTAGATCAGAATTATCCTGGTGATATTTGATATTATTGATAATAATATCTTTAAATGATATTACTTCTTTAAAATATTTTTGTCTCAATTTTCTCATCATTAGAATCAAGGTGGAGTTCGGAAAAATGTGATAAACTAGACTATCTCTTCAGGAGTCTTCCCAATGCAACATTCCGAAAGTCTATGAATGCTGTTCAGTGGAACTAGATGTCATTTCTTATGAGAAGAGAATATAACTGCTATCTTAAACCTTAAATAAAGGATGGGTTTGTTAGAAACATCTTGGTGTCCATGAAAGTGGCTTTAAAACAAAAATTCAATTTACATTATTTATACAACCTTATCTTCAAGAAAGGGCTTTGCTGGTGACTCATACGGTAAGAATCTACTTGCAGAATAGGAGACCTGGGTTTGATCCCTGGGTCAGGAAGATCCCCTGGAGAAGGGAATAGCTATGCACTCCAGTATTGTTGCCTGGGGAATTCCGTGGACACAGGAGCCTGGTGGGCTACGTACAGTCCATTGGTCACAGTCAGATGTGACAGACTGACTAATGTACACACACTGATCTTCAAGAACTCTATAGGTTTGAATACAATTTACGATGGCATGCACTGCAGTAATCAGAGAAAAGAGATGTGAAGGCAAGAATGTTAACACTTGTAGTTCCCTTGCCTATACAGAATGGGCTTACCTTACACATTGGTGGGACGTGGCTTCACATGAGATTATCTGAAGGGAACCAAAGGTCTCCTTCCATTTTTCTTAGCCTTCTATTTTTAACTCACCCCAATAGCTTAAATTTCATTATTTGAAATTTACGGCTTTGAGTGATTTAGGAAACAAACAAACACAGTAGCAGAAGAATATTCTTCCATAACTTTCAATCATTAACATGAGTTTATTAAATCATAGGAAATGAATTAGGCAAACTATGTATACTAGTGGGCATGGAATACAAACTTCTAGAATTGAGAGAATACGGTGCCAGCGTACCAGAAATGCAGAAAGAGACAGCGACAGGAATGTTGGCATGACACCCAAGCCTTGCCAGTGATAAAAATTAATTAAATTTTGCAGTTTCTCTGTCTTGGGAATTTTCTTGGCATTTGAGCAATAATGTCTGTTAACATCTGAAAGCCTGACCAAGGTCATAGAAAAAATTTTTACTCCTGTGGAGTCTTCACCTTTTGAACATTCTCTGTGTGTAGAAGACATTGCTCAATTTAATATTATTCAGGTCACCTTGCTTTTCATTAGCAGATTAATATAAAGGTAATCTTTAAAAAATATTTCAGAATTTCAATGACTCTATCAATACTAAAATTTATATTTATGCAACTAGAATATATTTCTCTGATTTATGGGCCAGATATTAAATGTTAATGTAAATAGCAGGAAATATTTTGGCAGAGTTTTAAGATATTAGCGTATATTAATTTCTTCCTACGTCTTGCTTACATTTGGTCCTAAGGAAAATTGGTAAGTGACTCCCTCTAGAGAGCTTTCTCTGCCATTATATTATGCAGCATTGGCAAAAGACACAGTTTGGAATGACAAAAAAAAGGTTTTTTTTTTAACTTGAAGAAAGGGAAAAAAAATCTTTGAGCTTTAAGGCACAGTCTCTCCTTTTTTAAAAAAAATATTTATTCATTTATTTTTGGCTGCACTGGGTCTTCGTTGCTGTGTGGGCTTTCTTTCATTGAAGTGAGCAGGGGCTACTCTATAGTTGAGGTGCTTGGGCCTCTCATAGGAGTGGAAGCACAGAATCTTAACCACTGGACCACCAGGGAAGTCCCTATATCAGTCTTTTTTGAACAGTTATCCTAGTTGGTGTGGAGGAGTGTGATGTCATGTAATTGGGCACTCTTTTTTAAGAGCCACAAGTATGAGAGAGGAGGAGAAGGCAAAGGCACTCCACTTTAGTACTTTTGCCTAGAAAATCCCATGGATGGAGGAGCCTGGTAGGCTGCAGTCCATGAGGTCGCTGAGGGTCAGACATGACTGAGCGACTTCACTTTCACTTTTCACTTTCATACATTGGAGAAGGACGGGGCAACCCACTCCAGTGTTCTTGCCTGGAGAAACCCAGGGACGGGGAAGCCTGGTGGGCTGCCGTCTATGGGGTCACACAGAGTCGGACACGACTGAAGTGACTTAGCAGCAGCAGCAGCATGAGAGAGGAAGTATGGCAACCATGAAGGAAATGTGTCTGATTCTTGTCTGAGTTTTTCAGGAGAATGAAAAGATGTGGAAATGGAGCCAGCCCAATAGTGAATGCAGAAGTCTCTCTAGTAGGGTGAGGTGTCCTTGGTGGGTGTGAGTTGGGGGCATGTGAGGAGGGCATCATCATGCATCTCCTGCATCTCCTGCTTGGCAGGCAGATTCTTTCCCACTGTACCACCTGGAAAATCCTATGAATGCTTTACTGATCACTATCTTGGGGCCTTGGGTATGCCAGGTATCATTTTTTTTTCCTGTGCTGTGGTTTTCTGATCTGCAAAATAGGTGTATTATAAATCTATTAATAGTCCTTACAGGGATTTTGGGATAATATGTCTCACTTTACACAATATCATAACACATGGGTGAATATTTAGCTGCTAGGTTGAGTCTGACTCTTTTGCAACCCCACGAACTGTAGCCCACCAGGCAAGAATACTGGAGTGCATTGTAATTTCCTTCCCCAGGACATCTTCCCAACTCACAGACTGAACTCACATTGCAGGTGGATTCTTTACTGCTGAGCTACCAGGGAAGCCTAGTTTTATTATAAAATGCCTATTAGAGATTTTTATTGCTAAAGAAATGTGAATTTAAATTTTTATTTATTAATTTATTTATATATCTGTATTCATTTATTTATTTTTCTGTGGATGTTGATGGCAGCCACGAAATTAAAAGATGCTTGCTCCTTGGAAGAAAAATTATGACAAACTTAGCATATTACAAAGTAGGGATGTCACTTTGCCCCACAAAGGACTGTATAGACAAAGCTATGGTTTTTACAGTAGTCATGTATGGATGTGAGAGTTGGACCATAAAGAAGGCTGAAAGCCAAAGAATTGATGCTTTTGAACTGTGGTGCTGGAGGAGACTCTTGAGAGTCCCTTGGACAGCAAGGAGATCAAACCAGTTAATCCTAAAGAAGATCAACACTGACTATGCATTGGAAGGACTGATGCTGAAGCTGCAGCTCCAATATTTGTCCACCTGATGTGAAGATCCAACTCATTGGAAAAGCCCCAGATGGTGGGAAAGATTGAAGGCAAGAGGAGAAGGGATTGACAGGGGGTGAGATGGTTGGATGGCATCACTGACTTGATGGACATGCATTTGAGCAAACTCCGGGAATTAGTGAAAGACAGGCAAACCTGGTGTGCTACAGTCCATGGAGTCACAAAAAGTCGGATACAACTTAGCAAGTGAACAACAACCTATTAGAAAGAAATACAAGTATTTACATAATATTAATTCTCCTAAAATATGACCCTAAAGTCAATATCTTAAAGGAAAATAGTAATTTGAAAATAACAAATCCACTTTTAAAAATTGTAAGAGTAAGGAATACAAACTATTAGGTATAAAATAAGCTACAAGACTATATTATAGAACATGGGCATTTAGCCAATATTTTATAATAACTTTAAATGGAGTATAATCTTTAAAAATTGCAAATCACTGTCTTATACATGTGTACCTTATAATGTAAAACAACTGTGCTTCAGAAAAAAATAAAAAGTAAAAACGGTAGATGTGTCATAATTTAATTTTGTTACTATGCATCTATTCATTCAATCACTAATTTATGGTCTTGCAAAATTTGCATTTTAGTGGAAATCTATGTACCTTATATCTAACAACATATATGTTTAGAGGGCTAGAGATCAAAATGGTAATGGGCTCAAGCTAACTGAATCTAAGTTTCTTATTATTCTATAGTAAATCTGTGAAAATAATAAATTATTTTAAATGACACATAAGAAGTAAAAAGAACAAGGTTGACTTAAATCACATTATCAGTTACTACATAGGTTTTTGGGATTGGAATGAAAACTGACCTTTTCCAGTCCTGTGTCCACTGCTGAGTTTTCCAAATTTGTTGGCATATTGAGTGCAGCACTTTCACAGCATCATCTTTCAGGACTTGAAATAGCTCAACTGCAATTCCATCACCTCCACTAGCTTTGTTCATAGTGATGCTTTCTAAGGCCCATTTGACTTCCCATTCCAGGATGTCTGGCTCTAGGTGAGTGATGACCACATTGTGATTATCTAGGTCATGAAGCTCTTTTTTGTACAGTTCTTCTGTGTATTCTTGCCCCCTCTTCTTAATATCTTCTGCTTCAGTTAGGTCCATACCATTTCTGTCCTTTATTGAGCCCATCTTTGGATGAAATGTTCTCTTGGTTTCTCTAATATTCTTGAAGAGATCGCTAGTCTTTCCCATTCTATTGTTTTCCTCTATTTCTTTTCATGGATTGCTGAGGAAGGCTTCCTTATCTCTCCTTGCTATTCTTTGGAACTCTGCATTCAAATGGGTATATTTGAATGGGAATATTTGAAAGCTTCAAATGGGAAGCTTTTCACTTCCCTTCTTTTCACAGGCATCCAGTCCTGTCACTTCACGGCAAATGGATGGGAAAACAGTGGAAACAGTGGCTGACTTTATTTTTCTGGGCTCCAAAATCACTGCAGATGGTGATTGCAGCCATGAAATTAAAAGACACTTACTCCTTGGAAGGCAAGTTATGACCAATCTAGACAGCATATTCAAAAGCAGAGACATTACTTTGTCAACAAAGGTCGGTCTAGTCAAGGCTATGGTTTTTCCAGTGGTTATGTATGGATGTGAGATTTGGACTGTGAAGAAAGCTGAGTGTTGAAGAATTGATGCTTTTGAACTGTGGTGTTGGAGAAGACTCTTGAGAGTCCCTTGGACTTCAAGGAGATTCAACCAGTCCAACCTAAAGGAGATCGATCAGTCCTGGGTGTTCATTGGAAGGACTGATGTTGAAGCTGAAACTCCAATATTTTGGCCACCTGATACGAAGAGCTGACTCATTTGAAAAGACCCTGATGCTGAGAAAAATTGAAGGCATGAGGAGAAGGGGACAACAGAGGATGAGATGGCTGGATAGCATCACTGACTTGATGGACATGGGTTTGGGTGAGCTCTGGGAGTTGGTGATGGACAGGGAGGCCTGGCGTGCTGTGGTTCATGGGGTCGCGAAGAGTCGGACACGACTGAGTGACTGAACTGAACTTAACTGAACATAGGTTTTTAAACACTAGTGTTTGAACCCAAACATTTGCTTGAAATAAGATTCCATATATACTCTACTTAAATTATGCTAATTAAATTAATAATTATTTTGATTGAATTAATACTTTGATTAAAAACTTTTCTTCCACAAATGGGTTTGGATAAAAATGAGAACCTAATCAAAAAAGGTGGTGAGACAGCTTAAAATAAATTCTTAATGAAGAAACATGATTTTCTTCCAGCAACTTCTTTCTCCCTCCCTTTTCCATAAAATGACTTCTCAATATATTAACCAAATGCAAAACATATTTCCCACCAATTCAGCTGAGATTCAAGGGATATTTCTTATGGATTTATGTAAATCACATTAAAGGTTTCTTTTGAAATAAGCAACAATAATAGAGTCTTAAAATTTTAAAAAGATACAGATTGAGTGCCACTCTTACTTATAGAATACTTATTCATGGATGCTGGAATGATTAGAAAAATGAGTTTGTGCCTTTTGAGAATTTTTTATAAATATCACATTTTCTAGACTGCTATTCTTGCATTTTCTCCCAAGTGTCTTAAAAGACTTTGTATTCAACATTATTTCCATACCCTTCTTTCATGCACTTATCTTGATTTAGTTGGAATATATCTCAAAGAATTCCTAGTCCTGGGTTCTAGTTCTAATTGTAGTACCATCAGAACTGGATTTTTGCCCTTGAAACTATTTAACCTCTGAGGAGAGGGTACACATTATATGAGGATAATTAAAGTATTGTTAAATAGTATGCCTCATTTCCACATTGTTGTTATTCAGTCGCTAAGTCATGTCTAACTCTGTGCCGCACCATGGACTGCAGCATGCCAGTCTTTCCTGTCCTTTGCTATCTCCTGAAATTTGCTCAAACTCACATCCATTGTGTCGATGATGTTATCCAACCATTTCATTCCCCTTTGCCCCCTTCTCCTCTTGCCCTCAATCTTTCCCAGCATAAGGGTCTTTTCCAATGAGTTGGCTCTTCACATCAGTTGGCCAAAGTATTGGAGCTTCAATTTCAGCATCAGTCTTTCCAATGAATATTCAGGGTTTATTTCCTTTAGGATTGATTGGTTTGATCTCCTTGCTGTCCAAGGAACTCTCAAGAATTTTCTCCAGTACCACATTTTGAAAGCATCGATTCTTCAGTGCTCAATGTTCTTTATGGTCCCGCTCTCACATCTGTACATGACTACTGGAAAAATCATAGCTTTGACTAGATGGACCTTTGTTGGCAAAGTCATATCTCTGCTTTTTAATACCTTATCTAGGTTTGTCATAGCTTTTCATTCAAGAAGCAAGTGCTTTTTTAATTTCATGGCTGCAGTCACCATCTGCAGTGATTTTGGAGCCCAAGAAAATAAAATCTTTAACTGTTTCTGCTTTTTCCCCATCTATTTGCCATGAAATGATGGGATTGGAGGACATTATCTTAGTTTTTTTGAATGTTGAGCTTTAAGCCAGCTTTTTTACTCTCCTTTTTCACCTCTTCGAGAGGCTCTTTAGTTCCTCTTCCCTTTTTGCCATTAGAGTGGTATCATCTGCATACCTGAAGATGTTGATATTCTCGACACAGGTGTAGGTTTTGATATCTTTTTGTATTCCTTTTATCATATTAACTGGATTTGAGAGTGTTAAATACATGGGCTGCATTTTTATCTTCCATCAGAGTCTTCAAAGTCAGTTCTGTGCATCTTATAATTTAGAGATGGTGAAAGAATAGCAATTAAAATACTTCAATGGAAATCATTGTTTCTAGAAGCCACATTTGCCTTTGTCTCTTTCTGCTCATTTTTTAAAATTGCGTTTCTAATCTCTGCTCTGCTATAATTAATGAGTACTATCTGACTAGTACTAGATGAAAAATCAATGCATGTCATCTACCATTAGAGCTTCCTGATTGCACAAAGAGGCTCACAATCTGAGGAGAGCAGCTGTGTGATTTTTTTCTGGTGCAAGTGTAGTTGCTGGATCACCTATCCTAGGTGCATCTGCAATTCTGTTCCTTATTTCTAATTAAGGAATAAAACTCAGCTGTTCACTTTCTGGAGTTGGCAACAAGAAGAAATTCTAAAGTAGCAGGAAGGAAAAATTTCTAGTATGTACTGCAGAAATCACAACTCAGATGCTTCATTTATGTTGGTTGCTTCTATGCAATGGGATTTCCATCAGCCACTTGTATGTAACCTTGAGAAAAGCTCTTCATGTTTGACAGCACGAGTTTCTCAGTGAGTGTTTGGTTGTTCGGTCATGTTCGACTCTTTGTGACCCCATGGACTGTAGCCTGTCAGGTTCCTCTCTCCATGAAATTTCCCAGGCAAGAATGCTGGAGAGGATTGACATTTCCTCCTCCAGGGGATCTTCCCTACCCAGGGACTGAACTTGCATCTCTTGTGTTTTCTGCATTGCCAGGCAGATTCTTTACCCCTGTGCCACCTGGGAAGTTTCTCAGTAGCCAAAACTGTATTTCTGGAAAAAATGACCACAAGATATAAATAACTCACTAGTCTAATATTCTATTAGATTGTAATCTACATGGCTTGGTCAGGGGACATGGAGACCATTGAAATGTCTGGTTGCTATTCTGAAGGAGATCAGCCCTGGGATTTCTTTGGAAGGAATGATGCTAAAGCTGAAACTCCAGTACTTTGGCCACGTCATGCAAAGAGTTGACTCATTGGAAAAGACTCTGATGCTGGGAGGGATTGGGGGCAGGAGGAGAAGGGGACGACAGAGGATGAGATGGCTGGATGGCATCACTGACTCGATGGACATGAGTCTGAGTGAACTCCGGGAGTTGGTGATGGACAGGGAGGCCTGGGGTGTTGCGATTCATGGGGTCACAAAGAGTCAGACAGGACCAGGTGACTGAACTGAACTGAACTGATGAGTGGCTGAGATTTGGGGTGAAATAGGGTAACTGACTTCCTTCCCTCTGAGATTAGAGTCATCAAGTCTCGGGGACTCAGGAACTGCAGAGTGGTTGTTATGCTCTTGCCATGCTGCTGCTAAGTCGCTTCAGTCGTGTCCGACTCTGTGCGACCCCATAGTCGGCAGCCCACCAGGCTCCCCCGTCCCTGGGATTCTCCAGGCAAGAACACTGGAGTGGGTTGCCATTTCCTTCTCCAATGCATAAAAGTGAAAAGTGAAAGTGAAGTCTCTGAGTCTTGTCTGACTCTTAGTGACCCCATGGACTGCGGCCCACCAGGGTTCTCTGTCCATGGGATTTTCCAGGCAAGAGTACTGGGGTGGGGTGCCATTGCCTTCCCCGATGCTCTTGCCATATTAGTGAGTAAAACGCTCACGTTCACTCACTGGGCTTCTCACTGTCCCTAGATTTCAGGTCATGATTTAAACCTTGCCAAGACTTTCTTCTCTTTTATCATAACTAGAAATACTAGGCCTGTATGATGGAGTTTTCTGGGCTCAAGTCTTCACCTGCTATTCTGTGCTGAGCTGCATATCTGTTGGGATATTTTCTGCTATGTGAGCAACTCTGCTGCCATTCTGAATATTTTATACATTCTGTGCATGCTTGTCAGAATAAGGGTTTTCACCAGTGATGAATTCATAGTGTACACATTGGCAGCTTTCCTGAACTGGTTACTCTAATGACATTATCAATTAGCCCTTAAAGTTGAAATTTAAAATAAATCTACTAACAAGACTTTGCATCAACTAATCACTGGAGGTGGGCCTAAAGAGGCCCTATGTAATTAAGCAGGACAATAGTGAGAGGAAATTAATTGAAGGGTGGAGCATAAAGAGCACTGGGTGCTTTCACCATAGCTTTGAAAAATTCTATAATGCAAAAGGGAATAGAAAAGATCAGCATAAGAAATGGGTTGAATCAATCAATACCCTTTATCCTATTTATTGACACATTTACTGTTTACCCCAGAGTTCTGCTGGCCACTAGAGATACAAAATGGAGGAAGAGAGGAGGAATTATTTATTTAGCCCTGTTTGGCAGATGTGACATTCATTTAAAAACACTTAATAATATTTCATTTTGACAGTATTCTGCAGAGTAGAGATTTTGGAGACAATGATTTTAGGAGTGAAGAATTATCCAAGAGGTGGAAAGACAGTGCACAAAAGAACATGGGTGTGAGTATTATTGAGAAGGAAGTCCCACTATTTGTGGATATGCAGATTATGGACTGTGATGCAGAATATGAACTGTAACTGCTGCCAGGGTTAGAGGAAGGAAGAGGCCAACCAACCAAGGTTGGGATAATCAATAAAGGAGTCAGGGCAAATAGAGAAGTAAAAGTGACTCTTAATGCATGGGTAGGATCTTCAGCAGAGGCCAAAAATATGGGCCTTATAAAAAAATAATCTCTTTTGTTACTTTTTTGTTAGGTCACTTTTTTCTTCCCAAAATAATGATTCTTTTCTTTTCTTTTTTTGCATTATACTTAAATTTTTAAAAATTGGGTTGTTTTTCTTATGGAGCTGTGAAATTTCTTTATATATCCTGGGTACAGGACATTTGTCAGATATATGATTTGCAAATATTTTCTTCCATCCTATGGATTATTTCACTTTCTTGATAAGGTTTTTAAATATGCAAAAGGTTTTGATTTTAATGAAGTCTATACCAAAGGAAGATTTCATGCAAAGATGGGCTTGATAAAGGACAGAAATGGTATGGACCTAACAGAAGCAGAAGATATTAAGAAGAGATGGCAAGAATACACAGAAGAACTATACAAAAAAGATCTTCATTACCCAGATAATCATGATGGTGTGATCACTGACCTAGAGCCAGACATCCTGGAATGTGAAGTCAAGTGGGCCTTAGAAAGCATCACTATGAACAAAGCTAGTGGAGGTGACAGAATTCTAGTTGAGCTATTCCAAATCCTGAAAGATGATGCTGTGAAAGTGCTGCACTCAATATGCCAGCAAATTTGGAAAACTCAGCAGTGGACACAGGACTGGAAAAGGTCAGTTTTCATTCCAATCCCAAAGAAAGGCAATGCCAAAGAATGTTCAAACTACCACACAATTGCACTCATCAAACATGGTGGTAAAGTAATGCTCAAAATTCTCCAAGCCAGGCTTCAGCAATATGTGAACCGTGAACTTCCTGATGTTCAAGCTGGTTTTAGAAAAGGCAGAGGAACCAGAGATCAAATTGCCAACAGCCGCTGGATCATGGAAAAAGCAAGAGAGTTCCAGAAAAACATCTATTTCTGCTTTACTGACTATGCCAAAGCCTTTGACTGTGTGGATCACAATAAACTGTGGAAAATTCTGAAAGAGATGGGAATACCAGACCACCTGATCTGCCTCTTGAGAAATTTGTATGCCTGTCAGGAAGCAACCGTTAGAACTGCACATGGAACAACAGACTGGTTCCAAATAGGAAAAGGAGTAGGTCAAGACTGTATATTGTCACCCTGCTTATTTAACTTATATGCAGAATACATCATGAGAAACGCTGGACTGGAAGAAACACAAGTTGGAATGAAGATTGCCAGGAGAAAATATCAATAACCTCAGATACGCAGATGACACCACCCTTACGGCAGAGAGTGAAGAGGAACTAAAAAGTCTCTTGATGAAAGTGAAAGTGGAGAGTGAAAAAGTTGACTTAAAGCTCAACATTCATAAAACGAAGATCATGACATCTGTTCCCGTCACTTCATGGGAAATAGATGGGGAAACAGTGGAAACAATGTCAGACTTTATTTTGGGCTCCAAAATCACTACAGATGGTGACTGTAGCCATGAAATTAAAAGACGCTTGCTCCTTGGAAGGAAAGTTATGACCAACCTAGATAGCATATTGAAAAGCAGAGACATTATTTTGCCAACAAAGGTCCCTCTAGTCAAGGCCTTTTTAAAACCAGCTTGAACATCAGGAAGTTCACAGTTCACATATTGCTGAAGCCTGGCTTGGAGAATTTTGAGCATTACTTTACTAGCGTGTGAGATGAGTGCAATTGTGCAGTAGTTTGAGCATTCTTTGGCATTGCCTTTCTTTGGGATTGGGATGAAAATTGACCTTTTCCAGTCCTGTGTCCACTGCTGAGTTTTCCGAATTTGCTGGCATATTGAGTGCAGCACTTTCACAGCATCATCTTTCAGGATTTGGAATAGCTCCACTGGAATTCCATCACCTCCACTAGCTTTGTTCATAGTGATGCTTTCTAAGGCCCACTTGACTTCACATTCCAGGATGTCTGGCTCTAGGTAGTGATCACACCATCATCTGGGTAATGAAGATCTTTTTTGTATAGTTCTTCTGTGTATTCTTGCCACCTCTTCTTAATATCTTTTGCTTCTGCTAGGTCCATACCATTTCTGTCCTTTATCGAGACCATCTTTGCATGAAATGTTCCCTTGGTATCTCTGATTTTCTTGAAGAGATCCCTAGTCTTTCCCATTCTGTTGTTTTCCTCTATTTCTTTGCATTGATCACTGAAGAAGGCTTTCTTATCTCTTCTTGCTATTCTTTGGAACTCTGCATTCAGATGTTTATATCTTCCTTTTTCTCCTTTGCTTTTCGCCTCTCTTCTTTTCACAGCTATTTGTAAGGCCTCCCCAGACAGCCATTTTGCTTTTTTGCATTTCTTTTCCATGGGGATGGTCTTGATCCCTGTCTCCTGTACAATGTCACGAACCTCATTCCATAGTTCATCAGGCACTCTATCTATCAGATCTAGGCCCTTAAATCTATTTCTCACTTCCACTGTATAATCATAAGGGATTTGATTTAGGTCATACCTGAATGGTCTAGTGGTTTCCCCTACTTTCTTCAATTTCAGTCTGAATTTGGCAATAAGAAGTTCATGGTCCGAGCCACAGTCAGCTCCTGGTCTTGTTTTTGCTGATTGTATAGAGCTTCTCCATCTTCGGCTGCAAAGAATATAATCAATCTGATTTCGGTATTGACCATCTGGTGATATGTACAAATTATTTTGCAATTGTTAATTTTATTCTATTGGTCTATATAGCTATCCTTATGCCGGCACCACACTGTTTTGATTAATATACTTTTGCACTAAGATTTGAAATCAGATGTTTGTTATTCTTTTTCATATTCAGGGCCCTTGGCCCTGAATATAAAATGGTGTATTTTATATAAATACACCATTAACTTTTCCAATTCTGAAAAAAAAAAAAAAAACTAATAATACGCTCATAGGAATTGGAGAAAGATTGCACTGAATCTGTAGATCACTTTAGGTATTATTAACACCTTTACGAAGTTCATTCTTACAATTCATGAATATGAGATATCTTTCCTGACTGTCCTAAGACAGTCACCTAACTCCTGTCCTTGCTTTCATTCTTAACCTAAACCCCTAAAGCTGTTTCTTCTCATAGCAGCCAAAGTAATCATTTTTAAATGAAAATAAGATATCATTACTATATTTTCAACCCTCTGGCTTATTATCATAATTAGAATAAAATCCCATTTCCCACTGAGCCAATGAGAATCTGCCAGGTTGATCCTTACTACTTGCTTTGTTCTTATTTTCCAACATTCCTTCCTTGGTTGCAATATTCTACTTGGTTCCAACAGTTTCAGCCTTGCCATTCCTTTACTCTGGAAGCATACTTCTCTCTCAAAAGGATGAGAGGATGTGCCAAAGGACATTTTCATATCCTTCCTCCTTTCCTAGAAAACTCTTCTTAATATTTACTTCTTCCTGATATTTACTTATCTTGTTCCCTCTCCTTGTTTGTACTAATCTCAAGGCTCTGTCTTTGGAGAGGTCTTTCCTTACTATTTTATTCACAGTTTTCTCTCTCTTGTCACCCAGTCGTGTCCAGCTCTTTGTGACTCCCTGGACTATACAGTCCATGGAATGCTTCACGCCAGAATACTAGAGTGGGTAGCCTTTTCCTTCTCCAAGGGATCTTCCCAGCCCAGGGATCGAACCCAGGTCTCCTGCATTACAGGCACATTATTTACCAGTTGAGCCACAAGGGAAGCCCAAGAATACTGGATTGGGTAGCCTATCCCTTCTCCACTGGATCTTCCTAACTCAGGAATTGAACCGGGGTCTCCTGCATTGCAGGCGGATTCTTTACCAACTGAGCTATTCCATTAATCTCACCCCATATCCTATTTTATGTTTCTTTATAGACTGATTACTAAAATGTGAGCTTTGTGTAACTAGGGATTTTGTTTCATTCACTACTGTCATTCTAGCATTTACATCAGTGCCCGATTTGTATTTGTTGTTGTCCAGTCACTAAGTCATGTCTGACTCTTTGTGACCTTACGGACTGCAGCATGCCTGGCTCTTCTGTCCTCCACTATCTCTTGCAGTTTGTTCAAATTCATGTCTATTTAGTTGGTGGTGCTATCTAACCATCTCCTCTGCCACCCTATTCTCCTTTTGCCTTTAATCTTTCCCAGCATCAGGGTCTTTTCCACTGAGTTGGCTCTGCATCAGGTGGTCAAAGTATTGGAGCTTCAGCTTCAGCAACAGTCCTTCCAATGAATATTCAGAGTTGGTTTCCTTTAGAATTGACTGGTTTGATTTCCATGTAGTCCAAGGGGCTCTCAAGAGAGTCTTCTCCAGCACCACAATTTGAAAGCATCTGTTTTTCAGTGTTCAGTGTTATGGTCCAACTGTCACACCCATACATGACTACTGAAAAAACCATAGCTTGGACTATATGGACCTTTGTCATCAAAGTGAAGTCTCTGCTTTTTAATACACTATCTAGGTCTGTCTATCATAGCTTTTCTTCCAAGGAGCAAGCATCTTTTAATTTCATGGCCGTAGTCACCATCGGCAGTGATCTTGGAGCCCAAGAAAATTAGGCAGGGACTAATTTCTGCATGGAGGAAGGAATGAGTGAATTATCCTCCAAAGAAAGAGAGGTATGGACTTCCCTGATGGTCCAGTGGTTAAGAATCTGCCTGCCAATGCAGGAAACATGGGTTCAACTCCTGATCTGGGAAGATTCCACATGCTGTGGGACAACTAAGCCCCTGGGCCACAACTACTGAGCCCACGCTTCACTCTATAGCCTATGAGTTGCAACTATTGAGACTGCATGCTGCAACTAGAAAAAGTCCATGCATAGCAAATAAGATCCAGCACAGCTAAAAATAATAAATAAATAAAAAAGAGAAGCTGAAGTAGTATAACAAATACAAATAAAATAGGATTTGGAATAAGGCAGAATTAGATTTTCAATCCCATCCTGTCACATATCAACTGTGTGATTTCTGTAAAGTATTCAGCCTCTCTGAACTTCAGTTTGGAGGACATGAAATGAACATGGTGCGATTTTATGTGTAAAGTCGTGGAAAAGCTTGGCTGATAGTTGTGTGAATCCCCTAGTACAGTGCTTGGCAAGAAGGAAGTACTTAAATAATTGCAGCTATTGCTATGGAGACTATTTCTTACCCTCAGCTAGGTTAAAATGCATGAAAGTCTTGCTCATTAGAAGACAATGATGTATTTTGGCCTCTGGACCCAGAGCTGCAGTATTTAAATTGATTGGTGTCTGACTATACAGAAGACTGGGTTTTCCTGAAATTGCTCAGCTATTTCCAGGGGCTGTTTCCTCTTGTTTATTGTCTTTTCCCTTCGAAGAAGGTATATTTTGTTTCCTGAGTCCACTAGGAATTTCAAAAGTGATGCAAGCGTATTAATAATCTGAAAGTAGCCTGCTGCCATGAGTATTATTTTGAACCTTCCAGAAATCGGAATTTCATTGGTGTCATAGTTATCTTCCTTTTAAAATGCATGTATAATTTCCTTAGTGAGCTGTTGAGAATTTAGTAAAATTCTTTAGCCAGTCTGAAAGTGTACTGTGGATGACTTAATCACAGTGCAGCCAGAAGGAAAGAGTACATACACCATACCATCCACTCAATCCCATTATTTTATTATATTCAGTTCTGTCACAGATAAGTCCTTTGTCAGGGACTATACAGTATCTAATTCCAGGGTTGTATTGATGGTGAGAATTCTGGGTTGGTACACAGCCAGGTGCAAATGGCTGAAGCTTAGTGTTTCATTCTGCTGATGTGCTTTTTTCACTCAGATTCTGGAACACCATCCCCACTGCTCCTCTTGGCTCTTGGCTCTACCTCAGGCTCTCATGTGATGTTAAAGAACACTCGGGAATCAATCTTTCAGACAGACATGAGATAAAGATTCTGACATATCTGCCCAAGGGATTGGCTTCAAGACACTAAATTTGTACAGGAAAAAAAAAAAAAAAAAAAAGGGCAGCAAAACAAATCGGACTTAAGAAACTGCCGTTCTAGAGGGTGGATGAGCACCTGGAGGATAGATGTTCTTTATCTTCTTTTTTTTTTCCAAATAATAATTCTGCATTATCTACAATGCTGAGTGGTAAACATAACATCTATTAAAGAATGCCATGATTTGACAGTTGAACCCTGTTTGCTAATATCTCACATAGCACATTATACACAGCTTGTTCTCAGTATACATCTTCCCTGCATAATGGTTCTCATCCACTTCTTTTTCCTCTGACTTTGAGTCAGCAGCCATGATGCCCAAGGGGTCTTCATCTTGTTGGCAGGATGCATTATCTTATTGGCCATCAAAAGATTAAAGAAGAACAGCTGGGGACCAGCAAGGCTGGGCTGGGGGAAGAGAACCTGCTCTGTAATAATGTAATTATTTCATTTCTCTTCTTTGACAGCTTTCTCTTATTCTAATACACAGATTCAAAGTGACTGAGTACCTCCCCACCAATCCTGTGTCAAGACAAGCCTTGTAAACTGGGGTTGTGGAAATTGTTTTACCTTCCTGTCACAGTGAAATAATGTGTTAAAGCTTCAAGCTGAAACATGGAGAAAAATAAATAGATTTTAAATGCAGCCACAGAAATCCTCACATTTCCCTCTTTATTTTCCTTAGTAACCTGAATGAATACTTAGTCCTAAGCAGTACTTTCCAGGGACATGAGGTTTATTTAATTAAGAGCTGCTCTGAAAATCTGGATTCCAGTTTTTTCACTGTAATTTAATCAGGGGACTTAAGTGATTTTAAAGAATGTTACTAAGTTTGGGTGAAAACTCAGTTGAGATTCTATGTAAATTGTGTTTCCTTTTGTTTTCTTCTTCCCATACTTAACTGTGTGCTGTGCTCTGTGCTCATTCACTTCAGTCGTTTCTGACCTTTTGTGACCCCATGGACTGTAGCCTCTAGGCTTCTTTGTCCATGGGATTCTCCAGGCAAGAATATTAGAGTGGGTTGCCATGCCCTCCTCCAAGGGATCTTCCCAGATCCAGGGATCGAACCCACGTCTCCTATACCACCTGCATTGGCAGATGGGTTCTTTACCACTAGCACTACCTGGGAAGCCCACACTTAACTCTAGACTAAAATGAATACAAATAAAAGGATCAGACGTAAGTATATATGAGGACAAAATCAGCTTTGGCCAGATAGGCATAAACTGCATTTAGTGTCTTGAAACGTTAAAAAATAATCCACAGATTATAATGAGACAAGATCAGTTATAATGAAAATGTGCTTAAACCGTTGCATTTATTGTTTTATTTATTCTTCAAAACAATTCTGGGAGATGATAGAAAGAGTTAAGTAGAAAATGTGGATAATAATAGCTATTCCACAAAGTTCTTGAAGTGTTTTAAATAAGCTAGTTAGCGACATGGATAGCAAAATGCCTTCTATACAATTTACACATAATAATAGATTCCCTTTTGAGTTTGAAATAAAAGAAAAATTGAATCTTATTGAAATCTGGTCACTTCCCCTAGGTCTTCAGTTCAGTTGCTCAGTCGTGTCTGAATCTTTGTGACCCTATGAATTGCAGCACGCCAGGCCTCCCTGTACATCACCAACTCCCGGAGTTCACCCAAACTCTTGTCCATTGAGTCAGTGATGCCATCCAGCCATCTCATCCTCTGTTGTCCCCTTCTCCTCCTGCCCCCAATCCCTCCCAGCATCAGAGTCTTTTCCAATGAGTCAACTCTTCGCATGAGGTGGCCAAAATATTGGAGTTTCAGCTTTAGCATCATTCCTTCCAAAGAAATCCCAGGGCTGATCTCCTTCAGAAAACTAAGATCATGGCATCTGGTCCCCTAGGTCTTACCACTGGCAAATAGTAGCATAGTGGTTCTAGAACCCAGGTGTTATGAGGTTCTCTTGGAAAAAAAAGGTTTTTAAGATTCTCAATTCATCTGATATTGTCATGAAAATATTTTTTCCAGCTCACAGAAAGCAGGCAGAACAAATGGACTAGTAAGGTATCAGGATCTGTGCCTTCCTTTTCAGGATTGACTATACATTTGCAGAAAAAGAAAAAAAAATGTATTAAGATTTAAAAATTCTCTTTCAAAAGGCTCTTTGGGCTTTGAATTCAGATTTGCTCATTTTTTGTGTGTCTAATAATGACTTTCAGAGTGAACTGGAATATGTATAAAAACATTCTCAGCAGTGTTATTCAAAATGTCCCAAAGTAGGACAAAAAAACACATGTTCATCAACAGGAATGGATCCATTTTAATATTTTATGTAAGGAAACACTATCCACCAATGAAAATGAATGAATGTCTGGTATTCATTCATTAATCAAGCCTGTAAGGATATCTCAAAAATATAATAATGAAAAACATGAATAATAATGTGCAAAAGAAGCCAGACTAAAAAGTCAGACTGTACAATTCCATTTATATAAGACTCAAAAATAGCAAAATTAAACTATGTTATTTGGAAATTCATACATAAATATTAAAACTATTGATATATGAAAAGCAAGGATATAATTACCATCCAAGTTAGATCAGGGTTAGTTCAGGAATGCAAGAATGTTCACTTTTGTCCTTGAAGATGGTTTTAAGGATGTTTACTTTACAATAATTTATTAAACTTTACATTTATATTTTATGGATTTTTCTGTGGAAGTGCCATATTTTACATTTCACAAGATCAGATCAGATCAGATCAGTCGCTCAGTCATGTCCAACTCTTTGCGACCCCATGAACCGCAGCACGCCAGGCCTCCCTGTCCATCACCAACTCCCGGAGGTCACTCAGACTCACATCCATCGAGTCAGTGATGCCATCCAGCCATCTCATCTTCTGTCGTCCCCTTCTCCTCCCGCCTCCAATCCCTCCCAGCATCAGAGTCTTCTCCAATGAGTCAACTCTTCGCATGAGGTGGCCAAAGTACTGGAGTTTCAGCTTTAGCATCATTCCTTCCAAAGAAATCCCAGGGCTGATCTCCTTCAGAATGGACAGGTTGGATCTCCTTGCAGTGCAAGGGACTCTCAAGAGTCTTCTCCAACACCACAGTTCAAAAGCATCAATTCTTTGGCACTCAGCCTTCTTCACAGTCCAGCTCTCACATCCATACATGACCACAGGAAAAACCATAGCCTTGACTAGACGAACCTTTGTTGGCAAAGTAATGTCTCTGCTTTTGAATATGCTATCTAGGTTGGTCATAACTTTCCTTCCAAGGAGTAAGTGTCTTTTAATTTCATGGCTGCAGTCACCATCTGCAGTGATTTTGGAGCCCAGAAAAATAAAGTCTGACACTGTTTCCACTGTTTCCCCATCTATTTCCCATGAGGTGATGGGACCAGATGCCATGATCTTCGTTTTCTGAATGTTGAGCTTTAAGCCAACCTTTTCACTCTCCACTTTCACTTTCATCAAGGGGCCTTTCATTTCCTCTTCACTCTCTGCCATAAGGGTGGTGTCATCTGCATATCTGAAGCCATTGATATTTCGCCCAGCAATCTTGATTCCAACTTGTGTTTCTTCCAGTCCAGCATTTCTCATGATGTACTCTGCATATAAGTTAAATAAACATGGTGACAATATACAGCCTTGATGTACTCCTTTTCCTATTTGGAACCAGTCTGCTGTTCCATGATCAGTTCTAACTGTTGCTTCCTAACCTGCATACAAATTTCTCAAGAGGCAGATCAGGTGGTCTGGTATTCCCATCTCTTTCAGAATTTTCCACAGTTTATTGTGATCTACACAGTCAAAGGCTTTGGCACAGTCAATAAAGGAGAAATAGATGTCTTTCTGGAACTCTCTTGTTTTTTCCATGATCCAGCGGATGTTGGCAATTTGATCTCTGGTTCCTCTGCCTTTTCTAATACCAGCTTGAACATCAGGGAGTTCACGGTTCACATATTGCTGAAGCCTGGCTTGGAGAATTTTGAGCATGACTTTACTAGCGTGTGAGATGAGTGCAATTGTGCGGTAGTTTGAGCATTCTTTGGCATTGCCTTTCTTTGGGATTGCAATGAAACTGACCTTTTCCAATCTTGTGTCCACTGCTGAGTTTTCCAAATTTGCTGGCATATTGAGTGCAGCACTTTCACAGCATCATCTTTCAGGATCTGGAATAGCTCAACTGGAATTCCATCATGATCTATCTAATCCCTGGTTGGAATGCACGACAGGTCAGATCTGCTGTCTCCCTGGCTATGAGCCATCTGAGTCAGTGATGGGGCCTGAACCTCTGGGAAAAGGCCTGAAGTTTTCCTTCATGCAGAAGATGCAAGATGAGCTAGAAATGATTTGGATAGTGTTGACACTACTTTTATGGATCATTTCAGTAAATTTTCGGGGGGGGATCCTGCAATTTTCTTCTCACCTCAATAGAAAGAATCAAACTATCCTCAGGCCCTAAAGAGAAAACACCCTTATTTTCAGCTGGCCCCCAAATATCAAGTATCACTCTGAAGTCTGTCACAACATCATTAGTAATCATTTTGCATGCTTGCTAAGCTTATTTAAGGGACCTACACATCTGTGAAATTAGGTGTGTCTGCCTCCCACTCCAGTACTCTTATCTGGAAAATCTCATGGACGGAGGAGCCTAGTGGGCTGCAGTCCATGGGGTCGCTAAGAGTCAGACACGACTGAGTGACTTCACTTTCACATTTCACTTTCATCCATTGGAGAAGGAAATGGCAACCCACTCCAGTGTTCTTGCCTGGAGAATCCCAAGGATGGGGGAGCCTGGTAGGCTGCCCTCTATGGGGTTGCACAGAGTCGGACATGACTGAAGCGACTGAGCAGCAGCAGCAGCCTCTGATTTCCTGAGTGCAAGGATTTCAGGGTGGACACACAGTTGAACTAAGTGAGCTTGAGGGTGGAGAATTCTGAACAAAAGAAACCCAGCCCTCAGGTTGGAGTAGCTCAGTTGAAGTAGCCACTGGGGCTGTGGAGCAGAGGCTGGGAGCTGGAATCTGCTAGGGATGTACGTGTGCTGTGCTCTGTCACTAAATAGTGTCTTACTCTTGGTGACTCCATGGACTGTAGCCCACCAGTCTCCTCTGTCCATAGGATTCTCCAGGCAAAAATATTGGAGTGAGTTGCCATGCCCTCCTCCAGGGGATTTTCCCAACCCAGGGGTCGAACCTGCACTGCCTGCATCTCTTGCATCGCAGGCAGATTCTTTACCATTCGGTCACCTGGGAGGCATGTTATGCCTGATCTTTTATAAAAGGAAGATACCTCCACTGGCTAGTAAACTGCCTCTGACATTTTGGGGACTAATAAATTATTATGTTAGTTAAAGACTACAGAGAAAATTATAGAGCCACTTAGTCCTTGTAACTTACTGAGCTCCTTATATCAAAGCAGAAGGATGGGATCCTCTGCCTCTTGTAATTGTCTGCAGATGCTGCACCATCTGACTAGCTGCAATACAAATGATTACCAACTAAAAAAACAGGGGTCACGGAAGGCATATCCACCACTTGTGTGATGTTAATCATGTTCAGTACCTCTGGATGCCAGAATTTCCTTATCTCTAAGCCAGGCATGACCACATTTCCCCTAAGACTGTTCTAAGGATTAAATGAGAATAAATAGATTATATATATATGTATATACACATATATTATATTATACATATATTATGTTATTTTTTAGTCACTAAGTCATGTCCGACTCTTTTGTGACCCCATAGGCTGTTGTAGTCCTTGAGGCTCCTCTGTCCATGAGATTTCCCAGGCAAGAATACTGGAGTGGGTTGCCATTTCCTCCTCCAGGGGATCTTCCCTACCCAGGGATCAAACCCATGTCTCTTGCATGGGCAGGCGGATTCTTTACCACTGAGCCACTGGGAAGCCCTAGCACATATATTATAAATATATATAATCTCTTTAATTTCATTTAATCCTATATATACATATATATATGTATGTTATATATATATATATATATATATATATATAATGTGCCACACATACCATGCTCAATAACAGAAGTCATGGTGCCATGCTTTCCCCATATGTTGGTGTTCAGTTAGATCCCTCACCTATAGGATAATAAAGTAACACCAATTTTTAGCTGAATATTTTACAATATTCATGGTTATGATGTATGAGTGATTGTTAAAGTAATATAAATAAAAATATATGTTTAATATCTATAACCAAAGTCTCTTTTATGGATCAGCTACTCTTTATAATTTTCAAAAAGAAAACATCTTTAATTTTGGTGAACCTGAGAATATCAGGTCAATTGGACTGAGCAGATCAGTTACCCTTTTATAATTTTTATTTTTATCAATTGGAATATGGCCATAGTTTAAGGGTCAGCTTTCCTACAAGATTCATAAATGAAACTTAACAGCAGTATCCACCTGCTCTCTCACCCTTTCTGCTTGCATATCGCTAAATATCATGCTTAGGCTGCATTTCTTGGTTTTTATTAATGCTTGTTTTAAGCATTGACTAGTAAATTTCTCCTCTGCTCATCCTCATCATGTGTGCCAAGTCGTTTCAGTCATGTCGGGCTTTACAACTATATGGATTGTAGCCTGCCAGGCTCCCCTGTCCATGGGATTTTCCAGGCAGAAATACTGGAGTGGGTTGCTATACCCTTCTCCAGGGTGTCAGTAATGCCTAATGTGATGTCTGGAGTCGTATTAGGCATTACTGACACCAGGGGATCTTCCCAACCCAGGGATCAAACCTGGTCTTTCAAATCTCCTGCATTGGCAGATGGGTTCTTTGCCACTAGCACCATCTGGGAAGACCCTAATCCTTATTACACATGTGCAAACAGCCTGTCACTTTCTGTGGTTTAGATTTTGTAACCTTGGTCAGATCAATGATTTTCAAACTTTAGAGTGCTTTGGAATAACTTGAATAAATATACATTCAGAGGTCCTACTCCCTTCTTTCCTTCTTCTTTAAAAAAACTTTTATTTTGTATTGGAGTATAGCCCATTCACAATGTATGATAGTTTCAGGTGGACAGCAGTGTGACTCAGCTGTACATATACATGTATGCATTCTTCCCCAAACACCTTCCCATCCAGGCTGTCACATAACATTGAGCAGAGTTCCCTGAGCTATACATTACGACCTTGTTGGTTATCTATCTTAAGTACAGCAGTGTGTACATGTCCATCCCAAACTCCCTAACTTTCCCCTACTCACTTCTGATTCAGTAATGGAGGATCCAGAGATTTTGCATTTCCAACAAGTTTCCAGGTGATGTTGATGATGCAGTTGGATTGGCCCAGGGACCATCACACTGCAGAAACTACTGGGTGACAAACCCATTTTACCTTTACATTATAAAGTATATGTTGTAAATGAGTCCTGTTGTATACCACAGTTTCTTTCCTTTTCTCATCAATATTTTCTTTTTGATCTCCCTGAAGTTAACAATTGCCCTTTTCCCATTTGATTTAGTTTGTATGTACCTATCATTAATTTATACCCAAATTCTCTCTCAATGATGTAAATCTCTCAATATGTTCAGATTCATTAGGTATTTTTTCAAGATCTTTTAGCAAAATAAATACCCCAGGGTGTTTTTTTTGACACACTCCAGTGTGGACCAGCTCACATTTTTGATTGATACACAGGTGCTATGTTGAATACTCTACTTTCTAGATCTTGTATCTTTCCTTAAAAAAAAAAGAAAGATCTAAGAATGTCTTTCTTTCTACCCTTTTACTTGATTGAAAGTTGGCTGAATAAAATTGTTTATTGAAACTAATTTCTTTTTGAAAGTATTGCTTCATGGTCTTCTGACTTCCATTGTTCTAGGCAATGAGTCCATTCTACTGCATAATCTGACACTGTCTCATTCTTGATCATTTGCAAGAAATCAGTTTTCCTTCTGGAAGTTTTAGAATCTTTTTTTAATCTTTGGTCTTCAGAAAATTTTCAGGAGTTCTGGTGTAGGTCTATTTTCATCCACTGTGCTGAGCAAGAAGTGGGATCTTCCAATCTGGAAACTCATATCCTACAATTCTGAGAAAATTTCTCCAGTTATCTTATGGCTAATTTCTTACTTTCTATTAATATTTTCTCTGTCCTGTTTTTCTGTGACTCCTATATGTGTATGTTGGACATTCTGGAAAAGTTGTCCAATTTTATTATTTCTCTCCATTTTCTAACTCTTTTAAAAATATTTATTTATCTATTTACTTATTTATTTTGGCTGCATCAGGTCTTAGTTGCGGCATCTGGGCTTCACTGCCACAAGGCATATCGGATCTTAATTCCCTGACCAGAGATCAAACCCCAGTCCCATAAACTAGAAGACAGATTCTTAACCACTGGACCACCAGGGAAGTCCCCTCCATTTTCTAACTCTTTATATTTTGGTTCTACCTTCTAGGATATTTCTTCAAATTTACTTTTTTTCATTTTTAATTCTTTATATCTCTTTCTCCCTGGAGGAGGACATGGCAACCCATTTCAGTATTCTTCCCTGGAAAATCCTATGGACAGAGAAGCCTGGTAGGCTACAGTCCATAGGGTTGCAAAGAGTCAGACACAACTGAAGTGACTGTGCACACATATCTTTTTCTGACTGTTATCTTAATATATTTTGAAGCAGCTTGTTTTTGCTTCATGGATATAATATTTTTATCTCAAAGGGTATTAATATAGATTTAAAATCTTTTTTTCTCCTTGTATTATGTCTGTGTCCTTTCTGTTGCTTTTTGTGATTTTTGTCTTTTTCAATAAAATATTTCTCAAATATGCAACAAGTATTGACCATAAATTCCTATTTAAGAGTGGGCTGCTGAAAAGTCAACAGGATGCTTTGTAGATATGGTCTGGAGAAAGCTGCCCACCTTACCAGAGTGAAAAAGGCCTGGCAGTTCTATTTCTGTGCCCCTCTTGGGAGAGAACTTTTTGAACAGACCCTGTGGTGGCTCAGACAGTAAAGCATCTGTATACAATGAGGGAGACCTGGGTTCGATCCCTGGGTCGGGAAGATTCTCTGGAGAAGGAAATGGCAACCCACTCCAATACTCTTGCCTAGAAAATCCCATGGACGGAGGAGCCTGGTGTCCACGGGGTCGCAAATAGTTAGACACGACTGAGCGACTTCACTTTCTTTCACTTTGAGCCTCCTGCACAGCTGGCCACCCCTGAGCGCCAGAGTGAGCCTCATGCAACCCTAAGGGTAAGACTCCTGAAGGGCCTGGGGCACCAGACCACCTGCTTGAGAAAAAAGGACCACAAATGTAGGCGGAGCCATCTTGGTGGTGACCAATCAGAAGAATCCTTGGAATACATAAAAACTCTCATGTAGAAGAACAGGTAGGATTCAATAGAGTGACAGGATGGGGGAAGATAGGAAATGCATACTTTGTCTTTCTATCAGGAGGAACTGTCTGTTAGTTAGAACTTTGAATCAAAGAGATGAGCTGTCTTATAGTGGGTGGGCCCACTGCCCCCAGATAAGGCAGAATTATCCAGGAATACTGCAAAAGAAAATTCCTCCTGAAATATTGTAAAGGAAATTTCCTGCTAGGGATAGATTATGTCACATATACAGATTCAGTGTACTCTAAAAGTCTTATCTATCTTTAAGATAGTCATTATTACAAAATTACAGATTTTAAAGCTACCATCAACCTTCCAAATGCTAGAAAATAGACATAAATGTTCTCAGTCAGCTTTACTTGTGATGTTTTATAAACATCCTTTGAAATGAAACAGTAAAGAAATGAAATTTCTCCTCACATCTAAATCCTTGGAGCTGATTCTGTCTTCAGGAAATATAATTTGATAGCTGCTTGGAAAGGTCAAAGTCCCTCCTCTGTAGGACACTGGCTTCTTTGCTGAGGCTAGTCCTTTATTTGATATTTTCTTGAAGAAATGACAGGCATTTGGGGAATGTGGACAAGGAGGATGGTGCGCTTCCAGTAAAGAACATGGTTTCTTCCTTGAATGGGCTTGCTGCCCAGAAGACAGGTTGATTTGCATTTTATCTGCAGTGCATCACTCATTTATGTGCAATGCTGTAGGGCTGCCAGTCTCTGCCTGGATACAGCCTCATCCCCTGGGAAGGGATGCATTCATTTGTAACCATCCAATGCTGTTTAGTTGACAAGTCAGCATTTTCATCCTCTTTTACCAAGATCCCCCAAAAAGAAACTACTGTAAGATCTTCTTTAGGCTGTCAAGGTCGCTTCAGAAGGGAGTTAAAATAAGAAGGTGTCACTGTATTTTCATTTGAACAAAGATTTAAAGACTCAAATAAGCAAGAAATGAAAAATGCAGGCTTTAAAGATTGAGTTATATTTTCAGGAGGTGTAAATCAAAGGAGATAATGGCACCTTTTTTCTTTATCTCTTTTGCTGAGATCTGGTAGAATTGGTAGAATTAAAAATGTTATTTCACTGCAATGACTTTGCTTTGTCATTTTTCTGACTAATCCATTCCAAAACCCTATAGAATAGATAATGCAGTAGAGGATTATCTAATGTTTTAAAAGTAAGCTTGTATTGATAACTCTGGCTCAGGTCTAAGGCAACATGAGAGAGTCCACAAAGTTTCAGATGTACAGTGAACAGCAGTAGAACATCCCAAGAGCACCTGCAATATGCCTCTCCAGACTTCCCTGGGGGCTCAGACAGTAAAGCATCTGTCTACAATGTGGGAGACCTGGGTTCTATCTCTGGGTCGGGAAGATCCCCTGGAGAAGGAAATGGCAACCCACTTCAGTACTATTGCCTGGAAAATCCCATGGATGGAGGAGCTTAGTAGGCTACAGTCCATGGGGACACAAAGAGTCGGACACGACTGAGCAACCTCACTTCACTGGACGTTCCCTAAAGCTTTTTCCTCATCTTCAGTCTACCATTCCCTAGATAATCTCATTCAACACCTTGTTTTGAAGTACTATCTGATGATTTCCAAACCTCAATCTCATGCCCCGATACTTATTTTGAATTTTAGAAACATCTGTCAACTATGTAATGGTTATTTATATACAAATAGATCAAATGAACTAAAAACTAACTTCTCTTTTGGGGAATAGGGTAGAAAAGGTTGTAAATCTTACTCCTCACTTCATCTCCACTGGGGTTTCTTGTGTGCTGTGTTCTTAGTTGTATCTGACTCTATCACCCAAGGAACCGTAACCAGCCAGGCTCCTCTATCCATGAGATTTCCCAGGAAAGACTCCTTGAGTGGGTTGCCATAGCCTCCTCCAGGGGATCTTTCTGAAGCAGCAATTGAATCCATGTCTCGTGCATTGGCAGGCAGATTCTTTACCATTGTGCCACCACTGTATTGGAGAAGACTCTTGAGAGTCCCTTGGACTGTAAGGAGATCAAACCAGACGATCCTAAAGGAAATAAGCCCTAAATATTCATTGGAAGGACTGATGCTGAAGCTGAAGCTATAATCCTTTGGCCACCTGATCCAAAGAGCTGACTTCTAGGAAAAGATCATGATGTTGGGAAAGATTGAAGACAAAAGAGAAGGGGTGACAGAAGATGAGAGGCCATACCATCATAAACTCAATCATCATGAATTTGAGCAAACTCTGGGGAATAGTGAAGGACAGAGGTGCCTGGTGGGCTACAGTCCATGGAGTCACAGAATTGGACATAACTTAGCAGCTGAACAAAAACAAGAAATAAAGAAAGGATTCCTTAGCTGTACATTTAAGTCTCTAATATAGTTTCTGATCTCCACTGCTTTCCTATATGGATTTTACATTTAAGTCAAGTCAATCTCAATTCTATTTGTTTATTACCCAAGATTAGTATTTTCTTGCCTTCAGCATTGCTCATATTTCTCCTTGGGATGCCCTGTCACTGGGTGTACAGACACCAATTCCTCAAGGTCCTAATAAAATGTGTCCTCCTTCTCAATGATACCCATGATCTCACTAGCTTGAATTTATCACTCTTGACTCTAAACTCTCACAATGCCTTCTTCAATTATTTATTACAGTCATTTGATAGATATCTAATCTTCCTTCCTTAAATCTGTTGTCCTTGAGGGCAGAGGCCATGGCATATTTATCACAATTACAGAAGTTTCCATTTCCTGAATATTAACCTTGACTGAGGCACTGAACTAAGTATTCTTCTGCAACATTTTCTTTATCAAAACAATCCTCTGAATTGGCATATTTTTAACCCTCATTTTATAGATGAGACACTTAATGCTTAGAGAAGAAAAGTAATTTCCCCAAGGCTAAATAGCTTCTAAATGACAAAGCTGGAATTTTAGCCTTCTCTGCCTCGAAATTCTATGTAATTAACTAGGACCATATCATGTTTTCCACAAAACCTAATTTAGTAGATGGCAGGTAAGTGAATAAAATCTGGTCAGTAATGGCTGCTGGAAAGACACCTAAGGTTTAGTGGTTAGATTTTTAGTTCATATTGAAGTTCTAACACTTTCTTTGCAGGGAATTGTGTACCATGTCTGAGCTGTTTACTCATTCATAAGGCAGAGGAAAGAGATAATAGTCACTTCCCCACCAGGGTGTTGTGAAGATAAATGAAACAAAGAACACTATAGCCTGTACTAGTAGGCTCTCAGTAAATATTAGTTGATAGTAATAAAAGTAACATTCCATTTTTACTAGTCCTCCTTGATAAGGTTAGCTGTCCTTGGAGACAGCAAGATGAAAAAAGAGGCATGCAGCCATCAGTACTCATAACAATTTCACAAAATTCACCCCACCAAGAAATACATATTATTACCTACTGGGCAAAGTCATTCATAGTTTTTGACTTAAAATGAAACTAACCAACTACATGATGCTTCACACTTGAGAGCTGTTTTTACCTCTTACATATTGATATCTCTATCTGCCTATCATCTATCTATTATTTATCTATTTATGGTTTTAAGTATAATAACAGTAAATGGACCAGTAACTTTATCACTGGGTTTCCAGAAGTAAACTATAGAGAATTCAATCTTTATGAAGTCTTTGATCCTCTTATCTGAGCTACAACTCTGTTCTTATTTATACCCTTCAGTTAGCCTCAAATATGCAGGTACAATTTGCTTCTCTTTCTCCTAATCTTGTTTCTCTAGGTAAATTTCTCCTCTTAATCTCACTGACTACAGTGATTCATCATTTCAAATACTTCTAGACATTGATATCCACAAGAATATCATCACTTCTATCAAGGCTTTTTATCCAAATGATAAATTTAAATTCTGATAATATGAGTGTACATACTTTGACTAAATTGTACTATTTTTTACTGTTACTTTTATTTTCATAGAATAAATGCCCTTTGATGTTTTATGAGATCCCATCACTAATCAGTGCTTGAAGAAATCTTGAATCTTATATTAACTCCTTATATAAGATGAATCCTACTTTCAATACCCTTTTCATTATTACAGAAAATATCAAAGACTTGTTTAAGATACCCAAGGAAAAAAGTTCTCAAGCAGGGCATGAGAAGAGAAAGTGAGAGTGAGTGTGGTATGGAAATACACAGTTAATTTTCTGGTTCCTCTGGACTATTATAAGAAAGATACATTAAGATGTCACAGTAAGGATGAACTTTGTCGGTATGTTCCCAAGTCCACAATCGAGAAATTGTAGATAGAGAATTTTCTATGCAATTCTCATTCTGTTGACATTCAAGGGGAAAATAAAGATATGAAACTCTTATGTGCCATCTTGATTTTTTTTTTTTTTTTTGCTTGTTTGTTTTCAGTTCAGTTCAGTTCAGTTCAGTAGCTCAGTCGTGTCCGAGTCTTTGCGACCCCACTAACCACAGCACGCCAGGCCTCTTGTTCATTACCAACTCCCGGAGTTTACCCAAACTCATGTCCATTGAGTCAGTGATGCCATCCAACCATTTCATCCTCTGTCGTCCCCTTCTCCTTCTGCCCCCAATCTTTCCCAGCATCAGGATCTTTTCAAATGAGTCAGCTCTTCCTATCAGGTGGCCAAAGTATTGGAGTTTCAGCTTCAACCTTCCTTTGAAGACCCTGGACTGATTTCCTTTAGGATAGACTGGTTGGATCTTCTTGCAATCCAAGGGACTCGCAAGAGTCTTCTCCAACACCACAGTTCAAAAGCACCAATTCTTCGGCACTCAGCTTTCTTTATAGTCCAACTCTCACATCCATACATGACTTGAAAAACATATCCTTGAGTAGACGGAGCTTTTGTGTAATGTCTCTGCTTTTGAATATGCTGTCTAGGTTGGTCATAACTTTCCTTCTAAGGAGTAAGTGTCTTTTAATTTCATGGCTTCAATCACCATCTTCAGTGATTTTGGGGCCCCCCGAAAAAAAAGTCAGCCCCTGTTTCCACTGTTTCCCCATCTATTTCCCATGAGGTGATGGGACCAGATGCCATGATCTTCGTTTTCTGAATGTTGAGCTTTAAGCCAACTTTTTCACTCTCCTCTTTCACTTTCATCAAGAGGCTCTTTAGTTCTTCTTTACTTTCTGCCATAAGGGTGGTGTCATTTGCATATCTGAGGTTATTGATATTTCTCCCGGCAATCTTGATTCCAACTTGTGCTTCTTCCAGTCCAGCGTTTCTCATGTTGTTCGCACAACAAATAAGCAGGGTGGTAATATACAGCCTTGACGTACACCTTTTTCTATTTGGAACCAGTCTGTTACTCCATGTCCAATTCTAACTGTTGCTTCCTGACCTGCATAAAGGTTTCTCAAGAGGCAGGTCAGGTGGTCTGGTATTCCCATCTCTTTCAGAATTTTCCACAGTTTATTGTGATCCACACAGTCAAAGGCTTTGGCATAGTCAATAAAGCAGAAATAGATGTTGTTCTGGAACTCTCTTGCTTTTTGATGATTCAGCCAATGTTGGCAATTTGATCTCTGGTTCCTCTGCCTTTTCTAAAACCAGGTTGAACATCTGCAAGTTCACGGTTCACATATTGCTGAAGCCTGGCTTGGAGAATTTTGAGCATTTCTTTATTAGCGTGTGAGATATGTGCAATTGTATGGTAGTTTGAGCATTCTTTGGCATTGCCTTTCTTTGGGTTATTTGTTTTGGGTTCTCTATAATCTAACAGGAGGTCTAAAATTCACTCTTCACAACCTGGAGGGATTTCATAAATGCAGGGTGAAATTTGGAATATTGAATATTTTTAAAAATCTCTGTGCTTAAAAAATCTTAGCAAAAATTACAGTAAACATTCAGATCATCTCTTTCAATATTGGTAGCTAACTATGTAAAAATTGCATCTTGTTTAATATAATTATAAGGGAGTCTTTGATACTACAAGATAACATTCTTTGTGCTCGTGATTGCTTGTAGAAACAGTGCTTCATTGATCTGGAGACAAAACTTTCTTCAAGCAACAATAATGTAGAGTTGCTCGCTCTGTCCTTGCTAGTCTTTGTCAGTGCACTGAGAGCCCCTCGCCGGCTGCCTGGCGCACTGAGAGCCCCACTGAGAGCACGCCCTAGAGGAGCTACTCAACGACCAAGGAAGGACGGTGGTGAGGACTGGCGCACTAAGCACGGCCGGGAGGAGCTACCCCACGACCGAGGTCAGGAAGGGCGGAGGTGAGGAGATACCCCTCCCCCAAGGTCAGGAAGGGCGGCGGTGAGGAGAGACCCCTCATCCAAGGTAAGGTGCGATGGCTGTGCTTTGCTGGAGCAGCCAGGAAGAGATACCCCACGCCCAAGGTAAGAGAAACCCAAGTAAGACGGTAGGTCTTGCAAGAGGGCATCAGAGGGCAAATACACTGAAACCATACTCACAGAAAACTAGTCAATCTAATCACACCAGGACCACAGATCAGATCAGATCAGTTGCTCAGTCATGTCCGACTCGTTGCGACCCCATGAACAGCAGCACGCCAGACCTCCCTGTCCATCACCAGCTCCCGTAGGTCACCCAGACTCACACCCATCAAGTCAGTGATGCCATCCAGCCATCTCATCCTCTGTCGTCCCCTTCTCCTTCTGCCCCCAATCTTTCCCAGCATCAGGATCTTTTCAAATGAGTCAGCTCTTCCTATCAGGTGGCCAAAGTATTGGAGTTTCAGCTTCAACCTTCCTTTGAAGACCCTGGACTGATTTCCTTTAGGATAGACTGGTTGGATCTTCTTGCAATCCAAGGGACTCGCAAGAGTCTTCTCCAACACCACAGTTCAAAAGCACCAATTCTTCGGCACTCAGCTTTCTTTATAGTCCAACTCTCACATCCATACATGACTTGAAAAACATATCCTTGAGTAGACGGAGCTTTTGTGTAATGTCTCTGCTTTTGAATATGCTGTCTAGGTTGGTCATAACTTTCCTTCTAAGGAGTAAGTGTCTTTTAATTTCATGGCTTCAATCACCATCTTCAGTGATTTTGGGGCCCCCCGAAAAAAAGTCAGCCCCTGTTTCCACTGTTTCCCCATCTATTTCCCATGAGGTGATGGGACCAGATGCCATGATCTTCGTTTTCTGAATGTTGAGCTTTAAGCCAACTTTTTCACTCTCCTCTTTCACTTTCATCAAGAGGCTCTTTAGTTCTTCTTTACTTTCTGCCATAAGGGTGGTGTCATTTGCATATCTGAGGTTATTGATATTTCTCCCGGCAATCTTGATTCCAACTTGTGCTTCTTCCAGTCCAGCGTTTCTCATGTTGTTCGCACAACAAATAAGCAGGGTGGTAATATACAGCCTTGACGTACACCTTTTTCTATTTGGAACCAGTCTGTTACTCCATGTCCAATTCTAACTGTTGCTTCCTGACCTGCATAAAGGTTTCTCAAGAGGCAGGTCAGGTGGTCTGGTATTCCCATCTCTTTCAGAATTTTCCACAGTTTATTGTGATCCACACAGTCAAAGGCTTTGGCATAGTCAATAAAGCAGAAATAGATGTTGTTCTGGAACTCTCTTGCTTTTTGATGATTCAGCCAATGTTGGCAATTTGATCTCTGGTTCCTCTGCCTTTTCTAAAACCAGGTTGAACATCTGCAAGTTCACGGTTCACATATTGCTGAAGCCTGGCTTGGAGAATTTTGAGCATTTCTTTATTAGCGTGTGAGATATGTGCAATTGTATGGTAGTTTGAGCATTCTTTGGCATTGCCTTTCTTTGGGTTATTTGTTTTGGGTTCTCTATAATCTAACAGGAGGTCTAAAATTCACTCTTCACAACCTGGAGGGATTTCATAAATGCAGGGTGAAATTTGGAATATTGAATATTTTTAAAAATCTCTGTGCTTAAAAAATCTTAGCAAAAATTACAGTAAACATTCAGATCATCTCTTTCAATATTGGTAGCTAACTATGTAAAAATTGCATCTTGTTTAATATAATTATAAGGGAGTCTTTGATACTACAAGATAACATTCTTTGTGCTCGTGATTGCTTGTAGAAACAGTGCTTCATTGATCTGGAGACAAAACTTTCTTCAAGCAACAATAATGTAGAGTTGCTCGCTCTGTCCTTGCTAGTCTTTGTCAGTGCACTGAGAGCCCCTCGCCGGCTGCCTGGCGCACTGAGAGCCCCACTGAGAGCACGCCCTAGAGGAGCTACTCAACGACCAAGGAAGGACGGTGGTGAGGACTGGCGCACTAAGCACGGCCGGGAGGAGCTACCCCACGACCGAGGTCAGGAAGGGCGGAGGTGAGGAGATACCCCTCCCCCAAGGTCAGGAAGGGCGGCGGTGAGGAGAGACCCCTCATCCAAGGTAAGGTGCGATGGCTGTGCTTTGCTGGAGCAGCCAGGAAGAGATACCCCACGCCCAAGGTAAGAGAAACCCAAGTAAGACGGTAGGTCTTGCAAGAGGGCATCAGAGGGCAAATACACTGAAACCATACTCACAGAAAACTAGTCAATCTAATCACACCAGGACCACAGATCAGATCAGATCAGTTGCTCAGTCATGTCCGACTCGTTGCGACCCCATGAACAGCAGCACGCCAGACCTCCCTGTCCATCACCAGCTCCCGTAGGTCACCCAGACTCACACCCATCAAGTCAGTGATGCCATCCAGCCATCTCATCCTCTGTCGTCCCCTTCTCCTCCTGCCCTCAATCCCTCCTAGCATCAGAGTCTTCTCCAATGAGTCAACTCTTCGCATGAGGTGGCCAGAATACTGGAGTTTCAGCTTTAGCATCATTCCTTCCAAAGAAATTCCAGGATTGATCTCCTTCAGAATGGACTGGTTGGATCTCCTTGCAGTCCAAGAGACTCTCAAGAGTCTTCTCCAACACCACAGTTCAAAAGCATCAATTCTTCGGCGCTCAGCCTTCTTCACAGTCCAGCTCTCACATCCATACATGACCACAGGAAAGACCATAGCCTTGACTAGGTGAACCTTTGTTGGCAAAGTAATGTCTCTGCTTTTGAATATGCTATCTAGGTTGGTCATAACTTTCCTTCCAAGGAGTAAGCGTCTTTTAATTTCATGGCTGCAGTCACCATCTGCAGTGATTTTGGAGCCCAGAAAAACAAAGTCTGACAGTTTCCACTGTTTCTCCATCTATTTCCCATGTAGTGATGGGACCAGATGCCATGATCTTCGTTTTCTGAATGTTGAGCTTTAAGCCAACCTTTTCACTCTCCACTTTCACTTTCATCAAGAGGCCTTTTAGCCCCTCTTCACTTTCTGACCAGGACCACAGCCTTGTCTAACTCAATGAAATTAAGCCATGCCCGTGGGGCAACCCAGGATGGGCAGGTCATGGTGGAGAGATCTGACAGGGTGTGGTCCGCTGGAGAAGGGAATGGCAAACTACTTCAGTATTCTTGCCTTGAGAACCCCATGAACAGTATGAAAAGGCAAAATGATAGGATACTGAAAGAGAAACTCCCCAGGTCAGTAGGGGCCCAATATGCTACTGGAGATCAGTGGAGAAATAACTCCAGAAAGAATGAAGGGATGGAACCAAAGCAGAAAGAATACCCAGCTGTAGATGTGTCTGGTGATAGAAGCAAAGTCCGATGCTGTAAAGAATAATATTGCATAGGAACCTGGAATGTCAGGTCCATGAATCAAGGCAAATTGGAAGTGGTCAAACAAGAGATGGCAAGAGTGAATGTCGACATTCTAGGAATTAGCGAACTAAAATGGACTGGAATGGGTGAATTTAACTCAGAGGACCATTATATCTACTACTGTGGGCAGGAATCCCTCAGAAGAAATGGAGTGACCATCATGGTCAACAAAAGAGTCCAAAATGCAGTACTTGGATGCAATCTCAAAAACAACAGAATGATCTCTGTTCATTTCCAAGGCAAACCATTCAATGTCACAGTAATCCAGGTCTATGCCCCAACCAGTAACGCTGAAGAAGCTGAAGTTGAACGGTTCTGTGAAGACCTACAAGACCTTTTAGAACTAACACCCAAAAAAGATGTCCTTTTCATTATAGGGGACTGGAATGCAAAAGTAGGAAGTCAAGAAACACCTGGAGTAACAGGCAAATTTGGCCTTGGAACACGGAATGAAGCAGGGCAAAGACTAACAGAGTTTTGCCAAGAAAATGCACTGGTCATAGCAAATACCCTCTTCCAACAACACAAGAGAAGACTCTATACATGGACATCACCAGATGGTCAACACCGAAATCAGATCGATTATATTCTTTGCAGCCAAAGATGGAGAAGCTCTATACAATCAGCAAAAACAAGACCAGGAGCTGACTGTGGCTCAGACCATGAACTCCTTATTGCCAAATTCAGACTTAAATTGAAGAAAGTAGGGGAAACCACTAGACCATTCAGGTATGACCTAAATCAAATCCCTTATGATTATACAGTGGAAGTGAGAAATAGATTTAAGGGCCTAGATCTGATAGATAGAGTGCCTGATGAACTATGGAATGAGGTTCGTGACATTGTCCAGGAGACAGGGATCAAGACCATCCCCATGGAAAAGAAATGCAAAAAAGCAAAATGGCTGTCTGGGGAGGCCTTGCAAATAGCTGCAAAAAGAAGAGAAGCAAAAAGCAAAGGAGAAAAGGAAAGATATAAACATCTGAATTCAGAGTTCCAAAGAATAGCAAGAAGAGATAAGAAAGCCTTCTTCAGCGAGCAATGCAAAGAAATAGAGGGAAACAACAGAATGGGAAAGACTAAGGATCTATTCAAGAAAATCAGAGATACCAAAGGAACATTTCATGCAAAAATGGGCTCAATAAAGGACAGAAGTGATATGGACCTAACGGAAGCAGAAGATATTAAGAAGAGGTGGCAAGAATACACAGAAGAAGTGTACAAAAAAGAGCTTCATGACCCAGATAATCATGATGGTGTGATCACTGACCTAGAGCCAGACATCCTGGAATGTGAAGTCAAGTGGGCCTTAGAAAGCATCACTAGGAACAAAGCTAGTGGAGGTGATGGAATTCCAGTGGAGCTATTCCAAGTCCTGAAAGATGATGCTGTGAAAGTGCTGCACTCAATATGCCAGCAAATTTGGAAAACTCAGCAGTGGCCACAAGATTGGAAAAGGTCAGTTTTCATCCCAATCCCAAAGAAAGGCAATGCCAAAGAGTGCTCAAACTACCGCACAATTGCACTCATCTCACACGCTAGTAAAGTAATGCTCAAAATTCTCCAAGCCAGGCTTCAGCAATATGTGAACTGTGAACTTCCTGATGTTCAAGCTGGTTTTAGAAAAGGCAGAGAAACCAGAGATCAAATTGCCAACATCTGCTGGATCATGGAAAAAGCCAGAGAGTTCCAGAAAAACATCTATTTCTGCTTTATTGACTATGCCAAAGCCTTTGACTGTGTAGATCACAATCAACTGTGGAAAATTCTGAGAGAGATGGGAATACCAGACCACCTGATCTGCCTCTTGAGAAATCTGTATGCAGGTCAGGAAGCAACAGTTAGAACTGGTCATGGAACAACAGACTGGTTCCAAATAGGAAAAGGAGTACGTCAAGGCTGTATATTGTCACCATGTTTATTTAACTTATATGCAGTGTACATCATGAGAAATGCTGGACTGGAAGAAACACAAGCTGGAATCAAGATTGCTGGGAGAAATATCAATAACCTCAGATATGCAGATGATACCACCCTTATGGCAGAAAGTGAAGAGGAACTCAAAAGCCTCTTGATGAAAGTGAAAGTGGAGAGTGAAAAGGTTGGCTTAAAGCTCAACATTCAGAAAACGAAGATCATGGCATCTGGTCCCATCACTACATGGGAAATAGATGGAGAAACAGTGGAAGCAGTGTCAGACTTTCTTTTTCTGGGCTCCAAAATCACTGCAGATGGTGACTGCAGCCATGAAATTAAAAGACGCTTCCTCCTTGGAAGGAAAGTTATGACCAACCTAGATAGCATATTCAAAAGCAGAGACATCACTTTGCCAACAAAGGTTCGCCTAGTCAAGGCTATGGTCTTTCCTGTGGTCATGTATGGATGTGAGAGCTGGACTGTGAAGAAGGCTGAGCACAGAAGAATTGATGCTTTTGAACTGTGGTGTTGGAGAAGACTCTTGAGAGTCCCTTGGACTGCAAGGAGATCCAACCGGTCCATTCTGAAGGAGATCAGCCCTGGGATTTCTTTGGAAGGAATGATGCTAAAGCTGAAACTCCAGTATTTTGGCCACCTCATGCGAAGAGTTGACTCATTGGAGAAGACTCTGATGCTGGGAGGGATTGGGGGCAGGAGGAGAAGGGGACGACAGAGGATGAGATGGCTGGATGGCATCACTGACTCGATGAATATGAGTCTGAGTGACCTCCGAGGGCTGGTGATGGATAGGGAGGCCTGGCGTGCTGCAGTTCATGGGGTCACAAAGAGTTGGACAAGACTGAGCCACTGATCTGATCTGATCTGATCTGTTGTAGGACTTGTATGTTGATGGTGCTATAAATAGGAAAGGGATGAGCAGGGGAATTAGTATGCTGCTGGTCCCAGCATCAAGAAACAAGTTCACATAGATGCTTATAAACCTCTGCCAATCTACACACTGCAAACACTCTCATTAAAAAAGAACAAACTCCAGTTGCACTCACCAGAATAACATGAAACAGATATAAACCTAGGACCCTGGAGGAAGAACCTACAGATTAAAAATACTTACTTTTATTCATAACTTAATCAACAAAAAGCTTATTGTTTCAGGAAACAGGTGAGGCCAAGATTGTTTCATCTCCTTTGGGGCACTTAGCTTCACAATGCTTCATTTTCAGTCAGTGCCTCCTGGTCCTCAGATGGGTGCTAAGGTGTAACTGTGTGCATGCGTGCTCTATTGTATCCAACTCTTTGTGACCCCACAGACTGTAGCCCACCAGGCTCCTCTGTCCATAGTTTTCCCAGGCAAGAATACTGAAGTGGGTTGCCATTTCCTTCTCTAGGAGTTGAACCCGAGTCTCCCTCATCTCCTGCATTGGCAGGCAGATTCTTTACCACTGTGTTTAAGTCTGCTCAAACTTATGTCAAATCTCAAATACCTTCTTTCTTCCAGATCTCAAGTCACTTAAGTTAGATCTTCTCAGCTATCCTTCCTAAACACTGCGCATCTTTGGATCCCCCTTTTGTCCTTTAAAATATTCTTAACATCACTTTCAGATATCAGTTCATACTTGCTGCTGCTACTGCTGCTAAGTCGCTTCAGTCATGTCCAGCTCTGTGCGACCCCATAGATGGCAGCCCACCAGGCTCCCCTGTCCTTGGGATTCTCCAGTTCATACTTACTACTGTATAATTAATCGCATCACCACATTTATTGCCTGTTTCCCTGTCTGAAATGTAAACTCCTAGAAGGCAAGAAGTTTTGTTTCTTTGTTTACTAATATTTTCCTATTGCATTGATTAGTCACTGATATATAGCGGACGTGGTGAATGAAGAAGTATCACATGAAAGTGGATATGATGCAGGCAGTTACTGACACTGCAGCCAAGGAGTGTGCAGGGGATTATTTTATAATAGGAGACAGAAAGCTATTAAAGAATAAATGGCTTCTAAGTAATGGATGTGAGTTTGCCAGCCATGAGATTTTCTTTTCAAAGTTGAAAAGGTCTATAAAATCCTGTTTCACACCAGAGAACATATCTTTATAAAGGCATATTTGTGGACAATATCAGCAAAGTTTAAAAACAAAAGAAATGCTGCAGAAAGCAACCATGGCAGAATTCATGATTCTTGAAATCCAGTCATCTTTACGGATCTGTGAAAATGCTGAAGACAGAAAAAGCAAAGTAGAATTAATAAGGTAGATAAAATCATGTACAATAAAACCCATAATTATAAAAATTTCATTTGAAGAAACTGAAGTACATTTTCTAGACCCAGGTACAGACCAGTAGGAGTCATAGAAGACTTAATCTTTACAGTTTTGATATTTAATGGTAATTTTAATATATTTCACTCTAACATTTTAGAAATTGATCTTGTAAAAATTGTTTTCAGTTTGTCCACTTAAGAATCCCTCTTTGGGGGATTTCCCTGGTGGTGCAGTTGTTAAGACTTCACCTTCCAATACAGGGGGTGCAGGCTTGATCTCCTGTCAGGGAGCTATGATCCCACATGCCTCATAGCCAAAACACCAAAACATAAAACAGGACCAATACTGTAACAAATTCAAATAAAGACTTTTAAAAAATGGTTGACATTGAAAAAGATCTTTTAAAACTGTCCCTCTTTTTATCACACATTGATCCTGTGTAGCTTGATGTAGCTTGGTTTCATTTTTTTTTTTTAAGAGCAATTTTAGGTTCATAGAAAAATTGAATGGTAAAAGATTGCCCACAGAGCATAGAGTTGCTCATATTGACATTTCAGAATCACTCAAGTCCGGACTGTGCTCCATCTGTTCATTCCTCCCCAAAAGTCCCTGGCAACCATTGATCTTTTTATTGTCTCCATAGTTTTGCCTTTTCTGGAATGTCATGTAGCTAGAATCATACCAGTATATGGCCTTTTCAGGTTGGCTTCTTACACATAGTCATATGCATTTGTTTCCTTCATATTCTTTTATGGTTAATAGTCATTTCTTCCTGGAGCTAAATACTATTCCATTGTCTGGATGTACCACAGTTTACTTATTCATCATGTGTTGAAGGTCATCTAGGTTGTTTCCAAGTTTTGGCAGTGATAAAGCTGCTGTAAATATCCACATGCAGGTTTTCTGCAAATATAAGCTTTCAGGTTTTTTTTTTTTCTTGGGGATGGGGTGGGGTTAGATACCAAGGAGTGCAATTGCTGGAATATATGAAGAATTGATGCTTTTAAACTATGGTGTTGGAGAAGACTTTAGAGAGTCCCTTGGACTGCAAGGAGATCCACTCAGTCCATCAAAAAGGAGATCAGTCCTGAGTGTTCTTTGGAAGGACTGATGTTGAAGCTGAAAGTCCAATACCTTGGCCACCTGATGCAAAGAACTGACTCATTTGAAAAGACCCTGATGCTGGGAAAGATTGAAGGCAGGAGGAGAAGGAGATGACAGAGGATGAGATGGTTGGATGGCATCACCAACTCAATGGACATGAATTTGGGTAAACTCCGGGAGTTGGTGATGGACAGGGATGCCTGTTGTGCTGCAGTCCATTGGGTTGCAAAGAGTCAGACACAACTGAGTTACTGAACTTAGCTGACTGATGATAAGAGTATATTTAATTTTGTAAGATACTGCCAAACTGTTTTCCAGAATGTCTGTAACATTTTACATTCCTACTAACAATGAATAAGACTTTCTGTTCTCCACATCCTTGCCACTATTTGGTGCTGTCACTGTTCTGGATTTTGGTCATTCTAATAAGTATGTAGTGGCCTGTCTTTGTTTTAATACATATTGCTATATTTAAAATAGGTAATCAATAAGGACTTACTGCATAGCACAGGAAGCTCTGCTCAATATTCTGTAATAATCTAAATGGGGAAAGAACTTGAAAAAGAATAGGTATACGTAAAACTGAATCTCTTTGGTGTACATCTGAAATCAACACAACATTGTTAATCAGCTATATTCCAATATAAAATTAAAAATTTTTAAAGAAATTTAAAAAATAATTTGCATTTCCCTGATTAACTATGATGTGAAGCATCTTTTTATATGATTACTTGCCATCTGCATATCTTCTTTGGTGAGGAATCTGTTAGAGTCTTTACCCTATTTTTTAATTAGATTATTGGTTTTCTTATTGTTGAGTTTTACACATTCTTTGTGTGTTTGTAAGAAACAGTCTCCATCAGATGTGTTTTTGCAAATATTTTTTTGCAATCTGTGGCTTATCTTCTCATTTTTTGACATTGTATTTCACAGAGCATAAATTTTTAATTTTAATGAAGCTTGATTATCATTCTTTCTTTCATGGATTGTGTCTTTGGTGTTGTATTTTAAAAACCATCTCCATAACCAAGATTATCTAACTTTGCTCTTGTGTTATTTTCTAGGACTTTTATAGTTTTGTGTTTTACATTTAACTCTATGATCCATTTTGAGTTAAATTTTGTGAAAGGTATAAAGGCTGTATCTAAATTAATTTTTTTTTTTTTTTTGCAAGTGGATGTCCAATTGTTCCAGCACCATTGGTTGAAAAGATTATTATTGCTCCATTGTTTAAACTTTGCTCCTTTGTCAAGGATCAATTGAGTATATTTATGTCAGTCTTGTCTGTTTCATTGATCTATGTGTCTGCTCTTTTTGCAATACCGTACTATCTTGATTATTGTAGCTTTATAGTAAGTCTTAAAGATAGTAGCACCAGTTCTCCAACTTTGTTTTCCTCAGTATTGTGTTGGTACTCTGGGTCTTTTGCCTCTGCACATAAATGTTAGAATCAGTTTGTCAATGTCCCCAAAATAATTTGCTGGGATTTTGATGGGGGTTGCATCACATCTACAGATCAAGATGGGGAAAACTGCATCTTGACAGTATTTATTCTTCTTATTCATGAACATGGAATGCTTCTCCATTTATTTAGCCTTCCTTTGATTTCATTCATCATACTTTTGTAATTTTCTCATAGGGATCTTATACATAATTTGTTAGACTTACACCTAAGTATTTAAACTTTTTGGTGCTAATGTAAATGACATGTTTTTAATTTCAAGTTCCACTTGCTCATTACTTGTAGATAGGAAATTGATTGAATTTTGTATATTAAATTTGTATCCTGAAATCTTGTTATGTTTATTAGTTCCAAGAGTTTCTTTTTTGTTATTTTTGATTCTTTTGGGTTTTCTACATAGACAATAATGTCATTTGTAAACAAAGACATTTTAATTCTTCCTAATAGTACTTCATTCCTTTTGCTTCCTTTCATTAGCTATAACTTCAAGTGTAATGTTGAAAAGAAGTGGTGAAGGGATATTCTTGCCTTGTACTTTTAGTAATAAAATTAGTAAGGTTTTAGTAAGAAAGTTTCAAGTTTCTCACTATTAATATAATGTCAGTTGTAGGGTTTTTGTAGACCTTCTCTATCAAATTGGGAAAGTTTTCTCTAGTACTAGTTCACCAATAGTTTTTATCATCAGTGGGTGGTGAAATTTGTCAAATGCTTTTTCTGCATCTATTGACATGATCATGTGGTTTTCCTTTTTTAGTCAGTTGATGTGATGGAGTATGTTAACTGATTTTTAAATGTTGAGTTAGCCTTGCATACCTGAGATAAATCCCACTTGGTCATGGTGTGTAATTATTCCTATACATTGTTGCACTAGATTTGCTAATATTTTGTTGAGGGCTCTTGCATTGATATTCAAGATAATTACTAGTCTATAGATTTCTTGCAATATCTTTGTCTACTGTTGATAGTAGGGTAATGTTGGCCTTATAGGATGAGTTAGGAAGTATTCCTTCTGTTTTTGCTTACTAAAAGAGGTTGTAGAGAATCAGCATACCTTCTTTGTAAATGTTTTATAGACTTCACCAATGAACCCATTTATGCCTAGTGTTTTTTCTCTTTGGGGGGATTATTAATTATTGGTTCAATTTTTTATAGATATAGGTCTATTCAAGTTTTCTATTTCTTCTTGTGTGAATTTTGGCATCTTGTGTCTTTCAAGGAATTGGTCAGTTTCATCTAGGACTTGTTCCTGATCTTAGTGGTAAAGCTTTTAGCATCTCATCAGAAAGTATGATGTTATCTGTAGATACCTTTATTTTTTAACTGATTGAGAATTCATGAATTTCTGACATTAGTAGCATTAAGCCTGCTTTGGTAGAACAGAGTCTCACTCTGTCCTTTGACAGTTACATGACTTTTGCCAGTTATTGAAGCTCTCCAAGTCTCAATTTTTTTCTGTTAAATGGAGAAGTAAAATAAAAGAGATTGTGAGAACACAATGTGACAACATATTGTAGCACAATTAACACTTTGCTAATACCTAAATCAAATCCCTTATGATTATACAGTGGAAGTGAGAAATAGATTTAAGGGCCTAGATCTGATAGATAGAGTGCCTGATGAACTATGGAATGAGGTTCGTGACATTGTACAGGAGACAGGGATCAAGACCAACCCCATGGAAAAGAAATGCAAAAAAGCAAAATGGCTGTCTGGGGAGGCCTTGCAAATAGCTGCGAAAAGAAGAGAAGCAAAAAGCAAAGGAGAAAAGGAAAGATATAAACATCTGAATGCAGAGTTCCAAAGAATAGCAAGAAGAGATAAGAAAGCCTTCTTCAGCGAGCAATGCAAAGAAATAGAGGAAAACAACAGAATGGGAAAGACTAAGGATCTATTCAAGAAAATCAGAGATACCAAAGGAAAATTTCATGCAAAAATGAGCTCGATAAAGGACAGAAATGGTATGGACCTAACGGAAGCAGAAGATATTAAGAAGAGGTGGCAAGAATACACAGAAGAACTGTACAAAAAAGATCTTCACGACCCACATAATCATGATGGTGTGATCACTGACCTAAAGCCAGACATCCTGGAATGTGAAGTCAAGTGGGCCTTAGAAAGCATCACTACGAACAAAGCTAGTGGAGGTGATGGAATTCCAGTGGAGCTATTCCAAATCCTGAAAGATGATGCTGTGAAAGTGCTGCACTCAATATGCCAGCAAATTTGGAAAACTCAGCAGTGGCCATAAGATTGGAAAAGGTCAGTTTTCATCCCAATCCCAAAGAAAGGCAATGCCAAAGAATGCTCAAACTACCGCACAATTGCACTCATCTCACACGCTAGTAAAGTCATGCTCAAAATTCTCCAAGCCAGGCTTCAGCAATATGTGAACCAGGAACTTCCTGATGTTCAAGCTGGATTTAGAAAAGGCAGAGGAACCAGAGATCAAATTGCCAACATCTGCTGGATCATGGAAAAAGCAAGAGAGTTCCAGAAAAACATCTATTTCTGCTTTATTGACTATGCCAAAGCCTTTGACTGTGTAGATCACAATCAGATCAGATCAGATCAGATCAGTCGCTCAGTTGTGTCCGACTCTTTGCGACCCCATGAACTGCAGCACGCCAGGCCTCCCTGTCCATCACCAGCTCCCGGAGGTCACCCAGACTCGCATCCATCGAGTCAGTGATGCCATCCAGCCATCTCATCCTCTGTCGTCCCCTTCTCCTCCTGCCCTCAATCCCTCCCAGCATCAGAGTCTTCTCCAATGAGTCAACTCTTCGCATGAGGTGGCCAAAATACTGGAGTTTCAGCTTTAGCATCATTCCTTCCAAAGAAATCCCAGGATTGATCTCCTTCAGAATGGACTGGTTGGATCTTCTTGCAGTCCAAGGGACTCTCAAGAGTCTTCTCCAACACCACAGTTCAAAAGCATCAATTCTTCGGCGCTCAGCCTTCTTCACAGTCCAGCTCTCACATCCATACATGACCACAGGAAAGACCATAGCCTTGACTAGGCGAACCTTTGTTGGTAAAGTAATGTCTCTGCTTTTGAATATGCTATCTAGGTTGGTCATAACTTTCCTTCCAAGGAGCAAGCGTCTTTTAATTTCATGGCTGCAGTCACCATCTGCAGTGATTTTGGAGCCCAGAAAAACAAAGTCTGACACTGTTTCCACTGTTTCCCCATCTATTTCCCATGCAGTGATGGGACCAGATGCCATGATCTTCGTTTTCTGAATGTTGAGCTTTAAGCCAACCTTTTCACTCTCCACTTTCACTTTCATCAAGAGGCTTTTTAGCCCCTCTTCACTTTCTGCCGTAAGAGTCGTGTCATCTGCATATCTGAGGTTATTGATATTTCTCCCGGCAATCTTGATTCCAACTTTTGTTTCTTCCAGTCCAGCATTTCTCATGATGTACTCTGCATATAAGTTAAATAAACATGATCACAATAAACTGTGGAAAATTCTGAGAGAGATGGGAATACCAGACCACCTGATCTGCCTCTTGAGAAATCTGTATGCAGGTCAGGAAGCAACAGTTAGAACTGGTCATGGAACAACAGACTGGTTCCAAATAGGAAAAGGAGTACGTCAAGGCTGTATATTGTCACCATGTTTATTTAACTTATATGCAGAGAGCATCATGAGAAATGCTGGACTGGAGGAAACACAAGCTGGAATCAAGATTGCCGGGAGAAATATCAATCACCTCAGATATGCAGATGATACCACCCTTATGGCAGAGCGTGAAGAGGAACTCAAAAGCCTCTTGATGAAAGTGAAAGTGGAGAGTGAAAAGGTTGGCTTAAAGCTCAACATTCAGAAAACGAAGATCATGGCATCTGGTCCCATCACTTCATGGGAAATAGATGGAGAAACAGTGGAAGCAGTGTCAGACTTTCTTTTTCTGGGCTCCAAAATCACTGCAGATGGTGACTGCAGCCATGAAATTAAAAGACGCTTACTCCTTGGAAGGAAAGTTATGACCAACCTAGATAGCATATTCAAAAGCAGAGACATCACTTTGCCAACAAAGGTTCACCTAGTCAAGGCTATGGTCTTTCCTGTGGTCATGTATGGATGTGAGAGCTGGACTCTAAAGAAGGCTGAGTGCCGAAGAATTGATGCTTTTGAACTGTGGTGTTGGAGAAGACTCTTGAGAGTCCCTTGGACTGCAAGGAGATCCAACCGGTCCATTCTGAAGGAGATCAGCCCTGGGATTTCTTTGGAAGGAATGATGCTAAAGCTGAAACTCCAGTATTTTGGCCACCTCATGCGAAGAGTTGACTCATTGGAGAAGACTCTGATGCTGGGAGGGATTGGGGGCAGGAGGAGAAGGGGACGACAGAGGATGAGATGGCTGGATGGCATCACTGACTCGATGAATATGAGTCTGAGTGACCTCCGAGGGCTGGTGATGGATAGGGAGGCCTGGCGTGCTGCAGTTCATGGGATCGCAAAGAGTCGGACACGACTAAGCAACTGATCTGATCTGATCTGAATACATATTAAGTACTCAACAAATGAAGGTAAATGCCGGGAGCAGGAGCTCTGCCCGTGGCAAAGGTCATGAGGAAGGAGGCTTGGCATACGCAAATATGGGAATGAGCCTTAGGAGTCCCCCTGGAAATTCTTGAGCATCTACCCCCAAAACCAGAGTCTGCCTACTTTCTGCTTTGTACTCTCACCTACACCTCTGACTTTACGGGGGGCTGTCCCCGACTACCTCTCTCTGAAAAAAGAGTTAACTTACAGCTCCCGTTAATAAAGTTCCTGGGTGTGATAATGTTTCAACCTACAAACTCCTTTGGAAGTCCTCTAGCCTGCCTGAATAGGTTTTTCTGGCCACATGTGATTGCTCAGAGCCTCCCAAATGTGAGAGGCATGAGATGTTCTAAACTGTCTAAATACAGATTCCTTGGAGCAGTTAAAAAATTGATTAGAAATTGTATTGGTGAGGGGTTTTTCACTTGTTGGGCCGATGTTTGCTGCTAAGTCTCCATATCCCTTACCTGCTGTGTCCCTGGCAGTGTATTGATTAATATAATTGGTGTAAGTAGTAGCTTTAATGTTTGTAACCTTGGACCCTTGAGTTAATTCTTTTTCTTGTTATAGCCCACCACACCTTTGCCCTATAGGAATGCAACTTTATCTAATGCTTTTGGAGGGTGGCGCCTGACTAATCACTTATAGAGAAAAATAAGTTTTCTGAAGAAAGGGTCTTAAAATGTTAACAGGTCTCCTGGCCAGAAGATGATGCAAATTACCTAAACTTTTGCATATGATAAGTTTGCAGGAAGAAAGCCTGACTTACTGCATGACTCTACCCCCTTCCCCCATTATCCTCTATGCATAACTTAAGGTATAAAAACTACTTTGGAAAATAAAGTGCAGGCCTTGTTCAGTGAAACTTGGTCTCCCCATGTCGTTCTTTCTCTCACTTTCTGGCTGAATTACTCAGCCTCTTTTCTCCACTGAATTTCCTCACTGAGCTATCCTTATTTCAGCCTCTTTTCTCCATTGAATTTCTTCACTGAGCTATCCTTATTTAACTACTCTTTATATCTTTAATTAACATTTAAATAAGCTGTTGTTTCCTGATTGCAGATGCTGTCTCCTCTTCGAATTCCCTGGATCCACCAGGGCTGGATCCCAGCAGGTAAATAATGGAATGTGCATTTACAAAAAAATAATGTCATAAAATTTCCTCCAAACACATATGAAATACAGATTTACTAAGTTTGTGGTGATTCCAGTGATAATACTTACAAAACGTATTTGTTTTGTAAAACTTGGGTTCAAGTAAAATTTCTTTGCACAATTTTTTGAAAAAGAACAATAAAATGAAAATGTAACCCTCTCTTATTGCTTTTGCATTTATGTCCTTTTATCAGATTAAGGTACCTGAAATTACCCTTCTGAGGACCTACTGTAATAATGAGTTGAGTGTATGTTCAAAAACACTTTTAGAAAATTGAAATGGTGAATAATAGAGAAAAGATAACTGTCAGCTAACTTCTAACCTATAAAATGGATTTTTTTTAATATTGTAGCATATATGGGAACATAAAATGTCATGTATCTTGTAAAACATCAGTATCAGAAGGATAGTTTATGATTCACTTTACAGCATGGAGGAAGCAGATTTAAGGAATTTTGCACAATGATGGAGTCATATCATAGAATTGTTTTGATATACAGTGTCAAAAATGTCTCTATTTTTATTAAGTTGGTATAAGTTTTACTAAACAGAATCCATATACTATGCATGAATCTTTGTATTCCACATGGTTAAAATGGAGTCTTTTCAACATTGATAGAGCTCATATGATGTAGGAAAATTCTCAGAAGAAATGGACAAATAGAGAAACAGAACTAACTCCACCTCTGTTTTACATCTGGGAATGAGAATTAAAGTACCACAATTTATATTTCCCAAGGTCTTTGATGAAATCAGCAATTAAAAACTGATTTTACAATTTTTGTAAAATCATTTTGTAAAATACATATTGTAAAATGTATTTTACCAAAACTATTTGTAAAATAGTCTGTAAAAGACTTTCTTCTACAATTAATCAAATGTACTGAGAAATAGAAGATTTTCTTTCTTGGGGAGTGGTGGTGGTGTTTTAGTCACTAAGTTGTGTCCAACTCTTGCGACCCCATGGACTGTAGCCTGTCAGGCTCCTCTGTCAATGGGATTCTTGGGGGTGGTATGGGAACCATAATTGGGAGTGCCAAAATAATTTGTAAATCTCTGTATTGGAGAGTTGTGTTAAGTGGTGTCAGGTTTTAATTCTGGAAGTACGAATTATCTCCTAGCATATCTGATAGCTTGTGATAATACAGTGACAGATATAGAGTAAAACAGAAATACTCTATTTAAGGAAATTGTATTTTAATGTTTTAATCAGCTCTACTGCACATTGCTTATGTATCTGATTAAAAATCATTGAATCAAAGATTCCCAGTTTAAAATGAACTCTGGCTACAAGCCTCTGATGAACCTTCTCCAATTTCCTACTAAATACCTATGAAGGAAGAAGGGTATGACACCCCGTGGTAAGTTGATTCAGTTGTGTCCAACTCTTTGGGATACTATGGACTATAGAATGCTCCTCTGTTCATCTAATTCTTCAGGCAAGAATGCTGGAGTGAGTTGCCATTTCCTTCTCCAGGGGATCTTTGCAACTCAAGTCTCAAACCCATATATTTTACATCTCCTGCATTGGCAGGAGGGTTCTTTACCATTAGCACAACCTGGGCAGCCCATATGATACTCCAGAAGAATATAAAGTTAGGACTGACAGATAACTATCAGAATCTGTAAAAAAATTTTAACTGGGAGAAAACTGAACCAAAGAAATGCAAATATTTACACAAGACAAAAAGTGTTAAAGCTATTATAAAAACACTTTTCCATCTCTGCACTGCTCCTCTCCCCACTGCCAGACACATGTAAACTCTCACAGTCTGTTCCTTTCTGCTAAAAAAAAAATGGCCCTTTTGTGTATGGGTGCTGTTTTTTGGGCATCCAGGTTATTTTTGTTCTTCCTCACTAAGTGAATATATTCATTTAGGGCACCAAGAAAACAACTTATATTTAGGATGATAATAAAGGTTGATAGCACCTGAGGAGCTGTAGTTTCCACAAGTAAATCACAAATTCACTTCACTAATGATGTACCTGTGGCTCAGCAGTAAGGAACCTGCCTGTCAGTGCAGGGGATCCTGGAGATGTGGTTTCAAATCCTGGGTCAGGAAGATCCCCTGGAGAAGGAAACAGCAATGGACTCCAGTATTCTTGCCTGGGAAATCCCATGGACAAGCAATCCAGGGGAGAACAGTCCATGGGGCTGCAAAGAGTTGAACATGACTCAGCAACTAAACAACAAACAACAATACATTATATTATATCAACATATGTATCAACCTGTATTATATATTATATATAAACTATATATGAGAGAATTTACATGTATATATATATGTAGAATTTGGTTCTCTGTAAAATCTCTATATGTTTACATATAATATATAGTAGAGGTATATATATATATATCTTTATTTATTTATTCAAAATAAATTTTGAATAAATATTTTATTTTATTTATTTATTCAAAAGCAGAGACATTACTTTGCCAACAAAGGTTCGTCTAGTCAAGGCTATGGTTTTTCCTGTGGTCATGTATGGATGTGAGAGCTGGACTGTGAAGAAGGCTGAGTGCCGAAGAATTGATGCTTTTGAACTGTGGTGTTGGAGAAGACTCTTGAGAGTCCTTGCACTGCAAGGAGATCCAATCAGTCCATTCTGAAGGAGATCAGCCCTGGGATTTCTTTGGAAGGAATGATCCTAAAGCTGAAACTCCAGTACTTAGGCCACCTCATGCCAAGAGTTGACTCATTGGAGAAGACTCTGATGCTGGGAGGGATTGGGGGGAAGAGGAGAAGGGGACGACAGAGGATGAGATGGCTGGATGGCATCACTGTTTCTATGAACGTGAGTCTGAGTGAACTCCGGGAGTTGGTGATGGACAGGGAGGCCTGGCATACTGCGATTTAAGGGGTCGCAAAGAGTTGGACACGACTGAGCAACTGATCTGATCTGATCTGATATCCTTATTTTCACTTTTCTTTGATTTTAAAGTTAAGAAATATTCTTTTAATGACAATATGATTGCTTATGTTGTTTTTGTAGGTTTTTTGTTTGTTTGTTTGATCTTTTCTGTTGATCTCACTCATCCACTTGGAATATTTAGTGCATTTATCAGTTCAGTTCAGTTGCTCAGTCGTGTCCGACTCTTTATGACCCCATGGACTGCAGCACAACAGGCATCCCTGTCCATAACCAACTCCTGTAGTTTACTCAAACTCATGTCCATTGAGTTGGTGATGCCATCCAACCATCTCATCCTCTGTCGTCCCCTTCTCCTTCTGCCTTCAATCTTTCCCAGCATCAGGGTCTATTCAAATGAGTCAGCTCTTCGCATCAGGTGGCCAAAGTATTGGAGCTTCAGCTACAACATCAGTCCTTCCAATGAACATTCAGGACTGATTTTCTTCAGGATGGACTGGCTGGATGTGCTTGTAGTCCAAGGGACTCTCAAGAGTCTTCTCTAATATCACAGTTCAAAAACATCAATTCTTCAGTGCTCAGCATTCTTTATATTCCAAATCTCACATCCATACATAACCACTGGAAACACATAGCCTTAACTAGACAGAACTTTGTTGGCAAAGTACTGTCTGTGCTCTTTAATATGCTGTCTAGGTTGGTCATAACTTTCCTTCCAAGGAGCAAGCCTCTTTTAATTTCATGGCTGCAGTCACAATCTGCAGTGATTTTGGAGCCCAAAAAATAAAGTCTCCCACTGTTTCCACTGTTTCAACATCCATTTGCCATGGAGTGATGAAACCAGATGCCATGCTTAGTTTTCTGAATGTTGAGCTTTAAGCCAACTTTTTCACTCTCCTCTTTCACTTTCATCAAGAGGCTTTTTAGTTCCTCTTCACTTTCTGTCATAAGGGTGGTGTCACCTGCATATCTAAGGCTATTGATATTTCTCCCAGCAATCTTGATTCCAGCTTGTGCTTCCTCCAGCCCAGTGTTTCTCATGATGTGCTCTGCATATAAATTAAATAAGCAGGGTGACAGTATACTGCCCTGATGTACTCCTTTTCCTATTTGGAACTAGTCTGTTGTTCCATGTCCAGTTCTAACTGTTGTTTTCTCACCTACATATAGGTATCTCAAGAGGCAGGTCAAGTGGTCTGGTATTCCCATCTCTTTCAGAATTTTCCACAGTTTGTTGTGATCCACACAGTCAAAGGCTACTATTTAGATAGAATGAGAATTCTAGTCTGGTGTTGTATCCTAAAATAGGATCCTTGGTGGTAGTTTAGCTGCTAGGTTGTGTCCAGCTCTTTTGCAGCCTCATGAACCGCAGCCTGCCAGGCTCCTCTGTCCATGGAATTCTCCAGGCAAGAATACTGGAGTGGGTTGCCATTTCCTTTTCCAGGGGATCTTCCTGACCAAGGGATCAAACTTGGGGTCCTACATTGCAGGGAGATTCTTTATGGACTGAGCCACCAGGGAAACCCTAAAAGAAACTCTTTACTTGAGAGCTTTTGAAATTCTTTTTCAGATCTGGAGTTGAAGAACTGGTTAATATGTATTTTTATTGTCAACTCTTTCATCCTAATATTCTGAGAAAATGGTGAGCACCCTGACATACAGTTAGAGCATAAAGAACTTAGTTTCCATGCTCCTTTGTTGCATAAATCTACCACCAGAGGCCTTCTGGAGTTGATTTTCTGTTCTGTCTTCACACAGGAGAGCTTGTCCAGATTTTTTCCTTGAACTACTATAAGAAGGGAAGGTCTTGATTCTTGATGATGATGGTGATGAAAATGATGACAATAGTGGCTGCCACATACTGAGTGCTTATTTTAAGCTAGTTACCATGATTAAAGCTTTGCACATATTCTTTCATCTCCTTTCCACAAACCCTTGAGGTAAGTACCATTATTATCACTATTTGACATTTTAGAGTAATGAAAGTCACAGAAAGAGTAATTAACTAACCTGAGGTTGCATGGAGAGAAAATGGTAGAGCTGGGAGGCTTCATTTTCACAGTTTGTTATAGCGGAACTCCAGGGTTTTCTAGCAAATATGGTTCAGAATGCTTTGCCATGCATCATTATCTTCCCTCTGCCCTTGCAAATTGGGATTTGTTAGCAGTATTCTGCTGGTATATCTTTTGTTACTACACTTGAAATCATATTGCTTTCCAGAGAGAGTGATTATGAGTTGATTCTTGCTGTTTCTAATCAATATATTCCTATTTGTTCAGTATTTAGCAGAGTGTGACTTCATGTTTTCTAAGATGTGGATAGCATTATTTTCTAATATCTAATGCTGCTACATATTTTCTCCCAATTCTCTATTCCTTTGGTCATTTTAATGTACTTTAAGAAGGAAACTGGCTTAGATGTTTTTATTCAAAATGCCATCATTCTAGAAAGTGCTTTAATCTCTGTTTTAAATTTCTTCTTAGATAACTTAATGAACTAGTCTCCATCTCCATCATTTACTTCATACTCTCAAATCCATGATGATGTGTTATTTAGCATCACTTTGGCTCTTTTCTTTTTATGTTATGATTTATATCATTAGCCTGCTGATTCATGTCAGCTTTAGATTAGTAGGTACCTACTTTTGATTTGATTCAACACATTAGTGAGATTTTTAATCAAATAGCAAAAGACTTTCTCTGTGGGGCTACTAACTATGATCCACTCAATCTTTTTTTTTTTTAAAAGACACCAGGATAAACTAAATAGGCAAATACGTTTTCCTCTTGTATTTTAGCATTTAAGGAAGATCAAATATATTTCGATGTGTTCTTTTGGATGGTCCTTTGGAGAACTACTCTTAAAGCCATAGCTGCATTGTTATTTAGTGATGTTAATTTTCATTTATTTTTTCCTATATGAACAAAGGTTGTTGAAACATTCTCTTTCTCCTTTAAAACTGCTTAATTATCTGTAGCAAGAAGATTTAATGGCTATGTTTTGCCCCAAGTAAATGAATAGAAGTTGAACATAGTTTCTACTTAAGATACTAAAAACAAATGATAATAATGCAAGAAATAATCTTACTAATTAAGAAAATAACCATATAACCTAACATTTGACTTGAATGTCATAGGATCTGGCTGTAGGAGAAACCTCTGCTCTGGAAGCCCATGACCTTTCAAGGTTAAGGAAAAAAAAAAAACACGTGGTGTTCAGACAAATACAATTCATTAGCACTTCTCAAGTTCTTATTAATACAGGTTTTCATTTTCCCTAAGAGCCCTTAAAATCTTTGCAGCAGAAGATATTTGATTAGTCACAAAAGCATTTCACAATGCACAGAGCTGATAAAAGAGGAGAGAGAGTCTAGGTGGAATTAAACCTTGGTTGGAAAGTTGAAATTTGTCGTCAGCTGTTCTTGAAGCTTAACACATTATAAATTTATGCAGTGCATATGGCAAGTGAGTGTGAATTGGAGGCTTGGGTGAGCCAAACTTTCTATACATAAGCATGTATTTCCTTGTACAAAAGAAGAAAAATGTAAAGGACTAGTCCTGGAGGGAGTTTCTCTTGGTGAGAAAAAAATGTATATACTTATCTTGAAATTAATTTGTTTGATGCAAAGGGCAATAATGAAGATATACAATATCATTCTTAGTCATCATAGTTTTCTTTCTTTCTTTTTTTTTTTTGATGTGGACCACTTTAAGTCTATTGAATTTGTTATAGTATTGCTTCTGTTTCATGCTCTTGTTTTTTGGCCATGAAGCAAATGAGATCTTAGCTCCCTGACCAGGGATCAAACCTGCGCTCCCTGCATTGGAAGTCTTAACCCCTGGACCACCAGGAAATTCCCTGTGGTTTTCTCTGTAACTAGATTCATGCAATATTCTCAGGGTCAATCTGACCATCAATCTTTCTATCTGAGTCAGATAGAAAGAAAGTTTTGTTTTAATATAATCAAATCTTGGCCAAAATCTAAGCATATGAGGCCTGAATTCGGAAATGATAAAAGTCATGAGTTAGTTTAGACAAAGACATACAAAAGAGAAGAAAAAAAAAGCCTGTGGGCTAGAAATAACATACTGGTCACAAAGAGAAAAAAAAGTTATTTGTCATCAGTGCCCTGTGTTAATGAAAATGGGTAGCTGAGAGCTCCTGGGTGCATTTGACACCTTGAGGTCTTGCTGAGAATGCAGCTGCTGGCTCTATATATAGACTTAATTCTGATGCGGAGGGAATAAAAGCATACATACCGTAGTAATGAGATTACTGGGACAGCTCCCAAACCGAGACAGCTGAGCCAAATCAATATATGCATTTTTCTTCCCCTTAAAACTGCCGAGCTCATTAGAAAGACCAATATACTTCATGGTTAGACCTCTAGAACTCAGAGACTGTGTGTCAAGCTCCCTGCAGCATTTTGCAAATTAAAAATTTAAATGCAAAGATGATTCCAAAACAGGACCACATCATCAAAATTACAATTTCCTTGGGATAAGCATTCCTATTTCTCTCTCTTTCTTTTAATTCCCTTATGCATTTTAGGAAAGTGGACTGGATATAGTTTTCTGACTAGTATGCCATAATCGGAGACCATATGGTACAGTGAAACATATAGAGACTTTTAAGTTATGCATATTGAGGGTTACAGTCCAAGCCACTCTATGCATTAGCTGTATGACCTTTGTGTATTCACTTAACAACAGATCAAAACAAACTCTTTCCCCTTTGCAAAGCTGTACATTTGGAGAATACAAAAATCTAGAAGTCATTCTAAGGAAATGGTTAATGATGAAGATAAGTACTCAACTACATTTATAACCCTTGCAGCATTATGTTTACAATTGAAAATAAAATATTTAATAATAAAAAATTGCTTCCCTGGTGGCTTAGACAGTGAAGAATCTGCCTGCAATGCAGGAGACTCAAGGTTGATCCCTGGATCAGGAAGTTCCCCTGGAGAAGGGAATGGCAAGCCACTCCAATATTCTTGCTGGAGAATTCCATGGACAGAGGAGCCTGGTGGGTTATAGTCCATGGGAGTGCGAAGAGTTGGACATGACTGAGAGACTAAGTAACGTAATATGTTTATACAAAGCGTTATTATGCAGCCACATGCATGATAATTTAAAAGAATATTTTTATGTAATGGTAAAAGAAAATATGTTATCATATTAAAAACAGAATTCACCTACTAGTATGAATTCTGTGATATGACTGTTGTATGTGTGGTCGTGTATCTGCACAATACTCCTATAGTATTTATACACACACATATAATACATAGAAAAGGACATCTAGAAAATTGTGGACAGTGGTAAATATTGTAAATGGATCTTTTTCCTCCTTGTTGCTTCTTTGCATTACTAGGTATTCTGTAATAAACATAGTATTCTTTTTTTAAAGAATAAAACTAAACAATAATATTTTAAAATAAAAAGACTGAGACACGCTTCAATCAAAGGAATATCATAGCACATAAATTGGTAAGTATAAACTATTTACATAGAAATTCAGTCTGCTTTTAGCGAGAAGTCATGAGGCACATGGGCTTCCCTGATAGCTCAGTTGGTAAAGAATTTGCCTGCAATGCAGGAGACCTTAGTTGGATTCCTGGGTCAGGAAGATCTGCTGGAGAAGGGATCAGATCAGATCAGATCAGTCGCTCAGTCATGTCTGACTCTTTGCAACCCCATGAACCGCAGCACGCCAGGCCTCCCTGTCCATCACCAGCTCCCGGAGAAGGGATAGGCTACCCATTCCAGTATTCTTGGGCTTCCCTGGTGGCTCAGCTGGTAAAGAATCCACCCACAATGCGGGAGACCTGGGTTCAATTCCTGGATTGGGAAGATCTCCCTGAGAAGGGAAAGACTACCCACTCCAGTATTCTGGCCTGGAGAATTCCATAGGCTGTATAGTCAGTCTATGGGGTCGCAAAGAGTGGGACATGACTGAGTGACTTTCACTTCCCTGAGGCACACATTATGAATCCCAGTGTGTGAGAGGGGCAGAACAAGAAGACAAGAGTCTGAAGCTGAATCTGATTAAGGAGACACACAGTAAATAGCCCAGACTATTCATAAACTCCTTAAAAGGTCTCTCAAACCAAAGAGAGGGATAGGGCAATTTTGTAATAATAGACAAAGATGGCATTTTTGTCTAGGGGAACTCTTCAGTAATCACATCCACATCTATGGAAAAGTGTAAAGGCTGAAAACTGTAAAAAACAAAACAAAACAAAAAACCAAGCATAACAGCTGTAACTGCTTCTCCATGGAGTAAAATGGCCATGTGTAAGGTCTGACATCAGATAGGTGAGTTTAAGTCCTTATTTTACCATTTACTCACCATGTTACCTTGGTCACTTTGACATTTCTGAAGCTTACTTTCTTCGTCTGTTGAAAGGGAATAATAAGAACGGTCATTATCTCAATCACAGTTAACACTAAGGGCTATGTTCTAAGCACTGCTTGTAACATCCCCTTAGGGATGAAGGGAGATTTGTCTGCAAAGAATTTAGCCAGGTGACCAAGATCATAGTGCTCAATAAATGCTATTAATGGTTCTTAGGACAGCTGCAAGCATGTAAATGGTAATTATTTAACAACTGTTATTTTGTGTCTATAATTCACACAGCTCTATATGGTAAGGCAGGGAAGGATAAAAAGACAAATAAGACACATTCTCTGCTCCCAAGGACTCTACAGAAGAGAAGGAAATGCTGAGTAAGGTCTCATGTAAAAGCGATCAACCTCATGGTGCCAAAGAGAACTCAGTCTGCTTGTTTTGGAATTTTATCTCAAGATGTCAAGGGTATCATTCTCCTTGGGACCTGAGGCTAGATGGCTACATAGACTGGGAGGGGGTCACCTTTTATTCCTGCATGTTAAGTTGCTTTAGTCATGTCCGACTCTGAAACCCTAAGGACTGTAGCACACCAGGCTCCTCTGTCCATGGGATTCTCTAGGCATGAATACTGGAGTGAGTTGCCCTCACTTCAGTGAGATACCCTCCTCCAGGGTATCTTCCTGACCAGGGATCGAACTGGTATCTCTTACGTCTCCTGCATTGGCAGGCAGGTTCTTTACTACTAATGCCACTTCTCTATTTTAATTAAAAAAATTAAAGCAAATATTTGATTTCTATTTTGAAGGTTATCATAAAGTTGATATAACTTATTTGACTCAGCTGAGTCTGAAAGTCAAAAACTATTAGTGTCTACTGGGAAGATAAAAGAGTTATTCTATTGTTTTGTGTCTTCTAAAAAAGATATAATGCCTCAGATCACATTCTTTTAAAAAAAAAAAAAAAAAGAAAAGCACTTTCTTTTTTTTCCAAACATGAGAAAAATGATCTATAAATAAATGACCATTGCAGTTTTAAAAAATCACATTATCTTGTATTTGCATTTTTCTCTTATGTTTTTCAAAGTATATTTCCAGTCACTTGACTCTTTCAAAAGTCTTGTGAGATAGCCAAAAGCAGTATTGTTTGTCACATTTTGTTGATGATGAAAATAGGATATCCAAAAGTTAGTGACTTTCTTCAAAGTCATGAAAGGTGATGGAACTGGTCTCAGGTCCATGACTCCTGATTCTTACCCTGAAAGTGTTTTATGTCTATTATAGTCAAAAATATTTTAACACATATTATACAGATGATTTATATAATTTGTATATTTGAAGACACAGAATTAAAAGAGTGCCTAAGATTTTTAAACTGGTTTAGAGAGGTTTCATGAAAAGGCCATTCTGGTATTTCACAAACCTGAAACTGCAGTCCATTGCTAACACTGATTATCTCCTGGACTGTATACACAATGAGATCATTCATCTCCAGATAGAATATTCAGTTCACAGAATTTGGTCTTGCTGGACCAGATTCCCTGTCCTAGTTTCTGTAATGCACTAAAGCCCTCTGACGGCATAGCAGAGACTGATGACATGGTAAGTATTTATTAAAATATCCTTCCTTTTTAACATTTATGAGTATAGTCCAAGAAAATAAAATTAAAGTTGCTTCTCAAAAGAAGGAGTGCAAAGCACATGTTAAAAGATTCTTCGTGATTAATAATGAATAAAGCTGTGAAACATTTGGCAACTGTATTTGGATGCACTAGGGTATTGTTTCTTATATATTTGTCACATGGGGGAAAATATAGCTTCCACTTGCAGGATTTAATATATCCATACAATTAAAAAAGATATTAATAAACTTCCATTTCCAAAACTTCAATCATTTCATGAAAGTTAAATAATTTATTCCAGAGGAGGACTGTTAATAATCCAGAGGCCTCATATATTCTAATGTTCATTTTTTATTTAATAGAGTCATGCTATTATTTTAATAAATTTGAAATTAGTCTTTGGTCATTAATAACAGAAGTGAGTTCCTCTCACTTAAAAAATAGCAAGGATTCATTAAAAAATAGCAAGGATTTTAAAAAATAATTTTTAAAAGCCACATACATGTACTGTTCAGTTCAATTCAGTTCAGTCGCTCAGTCATGTCAGACTCTTTGCGACCCCATGAATCACAGCACGCCAGGCCTCCCTGTCCATCACCAACTCCCGGAGTTCACTCAGACTCACGTCCATCGAATCGGTGATGCCATCCAGCCATCTCATCCTCTGTCGTCCCCTTCTCCTCCTGCCCCCAATCCCTCCCAGCATCACAGTCTTTTCCAGTGAGTCAACTCTTCGCATGAGGTGGCCAAAGTACTGGAGTTTCACCTTTAGCATCATTCCTTCCAAAGAACACCCAGGGCTGATCTCCTTCAGAATGGACTGGTTGGCTCTCCTTTCAGTCCAAGGGACTCTCAAGAGTCTGCTCCAATCAGATCAGATCAGTCGCTCAGTCGTGTCCGACTCTTTGCGACCCCATGAACCGCAGCACGCCAGGCCTCCCTGTCCATCACCAGCTCCCGGAGGTCACTCAGACTCGCATCCATCGAGTCAGTGATGCCATCCAGCCATCTCATCCTCTGTCGTCCCCTTCTCCTCCTGCCCTCAATCCCTCCCAGCATCAGAGTCTTCTCCAATGAGTCAACTCTTCGCATGAGGTGGCCAAAATACTGGAGTTTCATCAATAACCTCAGATATGCAGATGTCTGCTCCAATACCACAGTTCAAAAGCACTGATTCTTCAGTGCTCAACTTTCTTCAGAGTCCAACTCTCGCATCCATACATGACCACTGGAAAAACCATAGCCTTGACTAGACAGACCTTTGTTGGCAAAGTAATGTCTCTGCTTTTGAATATGCTATCTAGGTTGGTCATAACTTTTTTCCAAGGAGTAAACGTCTTCTAATTTCATGGCTGTAGTCACCATCTACAGTGATTTTGGAGCCCCAAAAGATAAAGTCTGACACTGTTTCCACTGTTTCCCCATCTATTCCACATGAAGTGGTGGGAACAGATGCCATGATCTTCGTTTTCTGAATGTTGAGCTTTAAGCCAGCTTTTTCACTCTCCTCTTTCACTTGCATCAAGAGGCTTTTTAGTTCCTCTTCACTTTCTGCCATAAGGGTGGTGTCATTTGCATATCTGAGGTTATTGATATTTCTCCCAGCAATCTTGATTCCAGCTTGTGCTTCTTCCAGCCCAGCATTTCTCATGATGTGCTCTGCATAGAAGTTAAATAAGCAGGGTGACAATATACAGCCTTGACATACTCCTTTTCCTATTTGGAACCAGTCTGTTGTTCCATGTCCAGTTCTAACTGTTGCTTCCTGACCTGCATATAGGTTTCTCAAGAGTCAGGTCAGGTAGTCTGGTATGCCCATCTCTTCAGAATTTTCCACAGTTTATTATTATCTACACAGCCAAAGGCTTTGGCATAGTCACTAAAGCAGAAATACATGTTTTTCCTGCTCTCTTGCTTTTTGATGATCCAGTGGATGTTGGCAATTTGATCTCTAAATATAAAAAAAAATAAAGAAGAAAATAAACACTTGTAATCATACAAAAGATAACTACCTTTAACATTTTCATGTGTTTCCATTATGTATCTTTTTTATCCAATTAAGATTTTTAAATATATCTCTCCATATGTGTTATGTAAAATTATATAGTTTTTCTGTAATCAGAGATTATATTGTATAATCGTAGAGAGGTCGTGTTGTATAGAGATTGTATACACTATATTGCATGATTTTTTTCTTTTCACATAGAGATTTTTCTTCTAAATTTTTTTCCCTTGAAACTAAACAAGAAGAGATAACTAACCTTGAGAGTCTTGTTATAGAAGTCTAACCAGGTCCACCAAAATAGACAATTTCTTTGAGTTTCATGCTTTTCTCTTTCATGTGAATTTTGCATTGCAATATTCATCCATGTTAGTTTTAAAGAATTGTCCCTCAGATATATTTAAATGAAATTGACAGTCTGGAGATAAGTAATGTTTATCCTATGTGTCAAGCATCATCTCACATGTAGGGGAACAGAGGAGTGACAATATACAGCCTTGACATACTCCTTTTCCTATTTGGAACCAGTCTGTTGTTCCATGTCCAGTTCTAACTGTTGCTTCCTGACCTGCATATTTCCTTTAGAGGAGTGTAGACAACCTCATGCTGGCGCAGTGATAAAGAGTCCACTTGCAATGCAGAAGACGTGGGTTCAATCCTTGGGTTGGGAAGATCCTTTGGAGGAGTAAGTGGCAACCCACTCCAGTATTCTTGCCTGGGAAGTCTCATGGACAGAAAAGACTGGCAGGCTACAGTCCACGGGGTTGCAAAGTGTTAGACACAACTCAGCAACTAAACAACAAGACAACCTCATATGGACAGCCATTGCCTGTATGATTAACTGGTTCTCTGATTTGTCGATTGTTTTGAGTGCATAGTTTTCCATTGCATCATTGTACTGTGAATTTATTGTCTCTTTTCTGAATGAACTTGTGTTTATTCTCCCTCACTTGACTAGCAACTTTAAAAAAAAAAAAGAAAGAAAGAAAAAGAAAAAGGGCTACACTGCTCAAGAGAAGTCTTTTTGCCATGAAAAATCAATACGAGTTTTCTTTAGTATCGGTAACTACAAATATAGAGAGACCCTGGAGTCGGGTAGACTTGAGATTAAATCATGTCTCTGCTTCTTAACAATTGGTTTACTGTATATTTACCCTCCCCATGGATCAGACTTTGGTCTTTCAGATGGGAACATCTACCTTATGAGATTTATGTGATGATTCAGTTAGATATTTTCAGTCCTTGGTAAATTTTGCTCATTCTAATGATCATTTGGTACTTTAATTTTTACAATCTCTCTATGAAACATTCTCTCTTTCTGTCCCCCACCCTCACCATTCTTGCCCTTCCCACCCCCACACTGGAGTTAGCTCCTCCTCAGCAGAGGTTCCCTTCCCCAGTAGAAACAATATGGGCCATAGGAAGCATGTCTATTTAGGCCGTTTGCACCAAGAAGGTTTTCCTAGTGCAAATCATTAAATTTAAGAGGCTCCAAACTGGCATATAGTGATGGATCACCAATACATCATAAAGAAAAGTGCCCTTACCTAGCTGTGTCTTTTGTTTGTCTTCTTCATGGTTAGCAGGTGGCTGAGGATCCACTTATTGGATTCCAAGATCCTCCTTTTCTAGAGATAAGGTTAATTTAATTCTGATATTTATAAAAAGGAATGAAATTATGTCATTTGTAGAGACATGGAAGGACCTAAAGACTGTCATACAGAATGAAGTCAGAAAGATAAAAACAAATATAGTTTATTAATGCATACGTGTGGAATCTAGAAAAATGGTATGCTGCTGCTAAATCGCTTCAGTCGTGTCTGACTCTGTGTGACCTCAGAGACGGCAGCCCACCAGGATCCCCCGTCCGTGGGATTCTCCAGGCAAGAACACTGGAGTGGGTTGCCATTTTCTTCTCCAATGCATGAAAGTGAGAAGAAAAGGTGAAGTCGCTCAGTCATGTCCAACTCTTTGTGACCCCATGGACTGCAGCCTACCAGGCTCTTCCATTCATAGGATTTCCAGGCAAGAGAACTGGAGTGGCAGCCCCATTGCCTGCTGGGGTCCAGCCCTGGTGGATCCAGGGAATTCAAAGGGAGACAGCTTTGGCGATCAGGAAACAATAGATCAATTAAGCATTAATTAAAGATATAAAGAGTGGTTAAATAAGGATAGCTCAGTGAGGAAATTCAGTGGAGAAAAGAGGCTGAATAATTCAGCCAGAAAGTGAGAGAAAGAACGACATGGGGAGACGAAGTTTCGCTGAACAAGGCCTGCACTTTATTTTCCAAAGTAGTTTTTATACCTTAAGTTATGCATAGAGGATAATGGGGGAAGGGGTAGAGTCATGCAGTAAGCCAGGCTTTCTTCGTACAAACTTATCATATGCAAAAGTTTAGGTGATTTGCATCATCTTCTGGCCAGGAGACCTGTTAACATTTTAAGACCCTTTCTTCAGAAAACTTATTTTTCTCTAAAGGTGATTAGTCAGGCGCCACCCTCCAAAAGCATTAGATAAAGTTGCATTCCTATAGGGCAAAGGTGTGGTGGGCTATAACAAGAAAAAGAATTAACTCAAGGGTCCAAGGTTACAAACATTAAAGCTACTACTTACACCAATTATATTAATCAATACACTGCTAGGGACACAGCAGGTAAGGGATATGGAGACTTAGCAGCAAACATTGGCCCAACAAGTGAAAAACCCCTCACCAATACAATTTCTAATCAATCTTTTAACTGCTCAAAGGAATCTGTATTTAGACAGTTTAGAACATCTCATGCCTCTCACAGTTGGGAGGCTCTGAGCAATCACTTGTGGCTGGAAAAACCTATTCAGGCAGGCTCAGATCAGATCAGATCAGTCGCTCCGTCGTGTCCGACTCTTTGCGACCCCATGAACCGCAGCACGCCAGGCCTCCCTGTCCATCACCAGCTCCCGGAGGTCACTCAGACTCGCATCCATCGAGTCAGTGATGCCATCTAGCCATCTCATCCTCTGTCGTCCCCTTCTCCTCCTGCCCTCAATCCCTCCCAGCATCAGAGTCTTCTCCAATGAGTCAACTCTTCGCATGAGGTGGCCAAAATACTGGAGTTTCAGCTTTAGCATCATTCCTTCAAAAGAGATTCCAGGATTGATCTCCTTCAGAATGGACTGGTTGGATCTCCTTGCAGTCCAAGGGACTCTCAAGAGTCTTCTCCAACACCACAGTTCAAAAGCATCAATTCTTCGGCGCTCAGCCTTCTTCACAGTCCAGCTCTCACATCCATACATGACCACAGGAAAGACCATAGCCTTGACTAGGCGAACCTTTGTTGGTAAAGTAATGTCTCTGCTTTTGAATATTCAGGCAGGCTAGAGGACTTCCAAAGGAGTTTGTAGGTTGAAACACTATCACACCCAGGAACTTTATTAACGGGAGCTGTAAGTAAACTCTTTTTTCAGAGAGAGGTAGTCGGGGACAGCCCCCCATAAAGTCAGAGGTGTAGGTGAGAGTACAAAGCAGAAAGTAGGCAGACTCTGGTTTTGGGGTTAGATGCTCTAGAATTTTCAGGAGGACACCTGAGGCTCGATCCTGCCTTTGCGTATGCTGACCCTCCTTCCTCATGACCTTTGCCACGGGCGGAGCTCCTCCCATCAGCTCCTGGCAATTTCCTTCTCCAGAAAAATGGTATCAGTTCAGTTCAGTTCAGTTGCTCAGTCGTGTCAGACTCTTTGCGACCCCATGAATCGCAGCACGCCAGGCCTCCCTGTCCATCACCAACTCCCGGAGGTCACTCAGACTCACGTCCATCGAATGGGTGATGCCATCCAGCCATCTCATCCTCTGTCGTCCCCTTCTCCTCCTGCCCCCAATCCCTCCCAGCATCACAGTCTTTTCCAATGAGTCAACTCTTCGCATGAGGTGGCCAAAGTACTGGAGTTTCACCTTTAGCATCATTCCTTCCAAAGAAATTCCAGGGCTGATCTCCTTCAGAATGGACTGGTTGGATCTCTTTGCAGTCCAAGGGACTCTCAAGAGTCTTCTCCAACACCACAGTTCAAAAGCATCAATTCTTTGGTGCTCAACCTTCTTCACAGTCCAACTCTCACATCCATACATGACCACAGGAAAAACCATAGCCTTGACTAGAAGGACCTTTGTTGGCAAAGTAATGTCTCTGCTTTTGAATATGCTATCTAGGTTGGTCATAACTTCCTTCCAAGGAGTGAACGTCCTTTAATTTCATGGCTGCAGTTAGCATCTGCAGTGATTTTGGAGCCCAGAAAAATAAAGTTTGACACTGTCTCCACTGTTTCCCCATCTATTTCCCATGAGGTGATGGGACCAGATGCCATGATCTTCGTTTTCTGAATGTTGAGCTTTAAGCCAACTTTTTTACTCTCCTCTTTCACTTGCATCAGGAGGCTTTTTAGTTCCTCCTCACTTTCTGCCATAAGGGTGGTGTCATCTGCATATCTGAGGTTATTGATGTTTCTCCCAGCAATCTTGATTCCAGCTTGTGTTTCTTCCAGTCCAGCGTTTCTCACGATGTACTCTGCATAGAAGTTAAGTAAGCAGGCTGACAATATACAGCCTTGACGAACTCCTTTTCCTATTTGGAACCAGTCTGTTGTTCCATGTCCAGTTCTAACTGTTGTTTCCTGACCTGCATACAGATTTCTCAAGAGGCAGATCAGGTGGTCTGGTATTCCCATCTCTTTCAGAATTCTCCACAGTTTATTGTGATCCACACAGTCGAAGGCTTTGGCACAGTCAATAAAGCAGAAATAGATGTTTTTCTGGAACTCTCTTGCTTTTTCCATGATCCAGCGGATGTTGGCAATTTGATCTCTGGTTCCTCTGCCTTTTCTAAAACCAGCTTGAACATCAGGAATTTCACGGTTCACGTATTACTGAAGCCTGGCTTGGAGAATTTTGAGCATTACTTTACCAGCATGTGAGATGAGTGCAATTGTGCGGTAGTTTGAGCATTCAAAATGGTATAGATGGCCTTATTTGCAGAGCAGAAATAGAGACACAGATGTAGAGGACAAGTGTATGGACACCAGAGGGGAAAAGGGTGGGGTCAGAATCAATTGGGAGATTGTGATTGCCATATATACACTTCTATATCTATAGAATAGATAACTATATCTATAGAATAGATAACTATTGGGAAGATATAATTATAGCACAGGGAGCTCTACTTGGTGCCCTGTGGTGACCTAAGTGGGAAGGCAATCCAAAAGAGAGGGGACAGAGGCATATGTGAAGTTGAATCACTTTGCTGTACAATAGAAACTAACACAACATTGTAAAGCAAATATAATGCAATAAAAATTAATAAAAAGAGGTCACAAAGTAGAGGTTCAGAGTAGCCCTCTAACACATTTTTTAATCCTCACAGCATTTTAAAAATAAAACAGTCATCAACATTTAAGAACCAGAAAAAAAAATTCTGAGATTTATCATATGAGATAGATAGTTTTTTCCCCCCAAACTCTGCTCTAGTGCTTCTTTTTTTCTTGCTACCTTTTTCTAAGAAAATTTCATGAGTGTCACGATTTTTTCATGTAATGATTATTTCTGATTTTCTTCTCCAGCCCAGGTATTTCCTCTAAACTTAAGGCCCAAGGATCTATGAACATATCCATGTGTATGTCTCACCATAGTCTTGAATTTGACACATAAACAGAACCTATCTGTTGTTCCCCTAGACATGGTATTCCTCTGATATTCACCATTTCAGTGACTGGCACAGCCCTTCAATAAGCTGGGTAAGCCAGAATTCAAGAATACTTTTGACATGTCTTTCTCTTTCTCCCTCTCTATTTCATGAATCACTGAGTCTTGCCTATTCATTATATGTCAAATTAAATGCCCTAAAATCCTTGCCACAGCTCTTATCTATTCTCCTATGGCCTCTCACTGGATTACTATAATAGCTTCCAAATAGGATTTTCCTATTTTTCTATTTGACTCTTTGTAATTCTCTCTATATACAGTAGCCACTCTTTGAAACATACAGATGTGGCCAAAATGCTCCTAGATTTTCCTTGCTTAAATCTTTCATGGTGAATGCTGGAGTCCAGTCACATCACTTAATGACAAATAGATGGGAAAAATGGGAACAGTCACAGACTTTATTTTCTTGGGCTCCAAAATAACTGAGGATGGTGACTGCAGCCATGAAATTAAAAGACACTTGCTCCTTGGAAGAAAAGCTATGACCAACCTAGGCAGCATATTAAAAAGCAGAGACATTACTTTGCCAACAAAGTTCTATCTAGTCAAAGCTAGGTTTTTCCCAGTAGTCTTGTATGGATGTGAGAGTTGGATCATAAAGAAGGCTGAGTGCCAAAGAATTGATGCTTTTGAACTGTGGTGCTGGAGAATACTCTTGAGAGTCCCTTGGACTGCAAGGAGATTGAACAGTCAATCCTAAAGGAAATCAACCCTGAATATTCATTGGAATGACTGATGCTGAAGCTCCAATGATGAAGCTCCAAAGCTGAGGCTTTGGCCTCCTGATGCGAAGAGCCAACTCATTGTAAAAGACCCAAATCTTGGGAAAGATTGAGAGCAGGAGAAGTGGACAACAGAGGATGAGATGGTTGGATGGCATCACTGACTCAATGGACTTCAGTTTGAGCAAGCTCTGGAAGATGGTGAAGGACAGGGAAACCTGGCATAGTGCAGTCCATGGGGTCTCAGAGTTGGACATGACTAAGTGACTGAACTAACATGGTTAATAGGTAGGATGACTATATAATTTGTTATCTAAAATAGCACACATTTACATATGAATGAGGGGTGCTATTTATAATTATACCAATAATTAGGGCAATAAGAATAAAGTGGGAGAATCTGAGGCAAACCAGGGTGTGTGGATACTCTTCCTATAATGTTCTATGTGATTTAGTGTCTTACCAATATTTTATGCTGTATTCTTCTCATCCACTGTGCATTAGAAACATACTTTCAAATTCCCTATAATATCATACTTTTTCTCATCTCATAGATTTTGTACAGCTGTTTTTTCCTACAGTATACACTCTTCCTAACCTCTCTAAATCTTACCTTCTCCAGTATAAATCCTTTCGCATCTCTTAGAAAATGCTATTTCTTTAGGAACACATTGCTATACTCCCATTGTGCCTTATGTTTCTACTTCTGTCTGGTACATAGTAAGGTCAATAAATATTTATTATGAATGAATGAAGGCAGTGTGATTAAATAATAAATATGTTTTATATTTGTCTCTCCTACAAGAATTTTTATTTAAGATAAAATGTGGCCATGCCAGCGTGGAACACAGCATTTCCCACATTCAGTTCTGTTTGACAGTCAGCTTGTTCTGGGCTGCAAGTATAAGTTATTAAATTTTCAGGAGTTTTATGAGCCAGTTATTTAACAGATTAATTGTTAAAATTAAATTATATAAACTTTCAATGAAAAAACTTATAGTAAAAAACAGAGGCAATAAAAACTCACTTTCCATTACTTCCTAATTATTTTATACATTTTCCTATATCCTTTGCTCTTGAGATTTTGTATGAATATTGTATCTGTGTGGATGAAATGCTATATTGTGGTGTGCTACCATGCATCTCTTCTCTGCATTCAGAGATCTATCTAGGTACCTTTACAATCACTCATGGTGGAAGTATTTGCATCATGGAAATCAGAAACCGTTGCTGTTCATTGTTTTGTTGATTGTCTAGTCTTAGAAAAATGATGAAAATGTTAAGAACAAGAAAATGTTAAACTTATTGTCTGTAGCCAATCTATTGTCACTAAGGCTGGAATCAGAGGAACTATTCCTCTAAATATTTGTAAATTATTAGCTGATTCAGCAAAAAATATTGTTCATGTAATTAATGAATGAAGTTCTAACATGTATCTTCATTGTGTCACATTTCCTCTTTTTTGTTAACACAACCAACTCATCAACATTTATACCACAATACCCAGTTGTCAATTGCAACTGTAGGTTGGTTATGAACATAAACGTTTAGTAAAAATGAAGGAACTATATTTTGTGATAATTAATTGGTAGTTTAGGTTCTACAATAAAGAATATTGCATATTTTATTATTATTTGCAAATTGCTGTCTTTCATCTTTGAATTAGTTACATTTAGTGGCTCAGAAAAGAAAGATATAAGCATCTGAATGCAGAATTCCAAAGAATAGCAAGAAGAGGTAAGAAAGCCTTCCTCAGCGATCAATGCAAAGAAATAGAGGAAAACAACAGAATGGGAAAGACTAGAGATTTCTTCAAGAAAATTAAAGATAGCAAGGGAACATTTCATGCAAAGATGGGCTTGATAAAGGACAGAAATGGTATGGACCTATCAGAAACAGAAGATATTAAGAAGAGGTGGCAAGAATACACAGAAGAATTATACAAAAAAAAGACCTTCATGACCCAAATAATCACGATGGTGTGATCACTGACCTAGAGCCAGACATCCTGGAATGTGAAGTCAAGTGGGCCTTAAGAAGCATCACTATGTACAAAGCTATTGGAAGTGATGGAATTCCAGTTGAGCTATTTCAAATCCTGAAAGATGATGCTGTGAAAGTGCTGCATTCAATATGCCAGCAAATTTGGAAAACTCAGCAGTCGGACATGACTGAAGCGACTTAGCAGCAGTAGCAGCAGCAGCAGCAGTGGACACAGGACTGGAAAAGGTCAACTTTCATTCCAATCCCACAGAAAGGCAATGCCAAAGAATGCTCAAACTACCACACAATTGCACTCATCTCACATGCTAGTAAAGTAATGCTCAAAATTCTCCAAGCCAGGCTTTAGCAATACGTGAACTATGAACTTCCAATGTTCAAGCTGGTTTTAGAAAAGGCAGAGGAATCAGAGATCAAATTGCCAACATCTGCTGGATCATGGAAAAAGCAAGAGAGTTCCAGAAAAACATCTATTTCTGCTTTATTGACTGTGCCAAAGCGTTTGACTGTGTGGATCACAATAAACTGTGGAGAATTCTGAAAGAGATGGGAATACCAGACCACTTGATCTGCCTCTTGAGAAACCTGTATGCAGGTCAGGAAGCAACAGTAAGAACTGTACATGGAACAACAGACTGGTTCCAAATAGGAAACGGAGTATGTCAAGGCTGTATATTGTATCCTGCTTATTTAACTTCTATGCAGAGTACATCATGAGAAATGCTGGACTGGAAGAAGCACAAGCTGGAATCAAGATTGCCGGGAGAAATATCAATAACCTCAGATATGCCGATGACACCACCCTTATGGCAGAAACTGAAGAGGAACTAAAAAGCCTCTTGATGCAAGTGAAAGAGGAGAGTGAAAAAGTTGGCTTAAAGCTCAACATTCAGAAAACGAAGATCATGGTGTCTGGTCCCATCACTTCATGGGAAATAGATGGGGAAACAGTGGAAACATTGTCAGACTTTATTTTTCTGGGCTCCAAAATCACTGTAGATGGTGACTACAGCCATGAAATTAAAAGCCTCTTACTCCTTGGAAGGAAAGTTATAACCAACCTAGATAGCATATTCAAAAGCAGAGACATTAATACTTTGCCAACAAAGGTCCGTCTAGTCAAAGCTATGGTTTTTCCAGTAGTCATGTATGGATGTGAGAGTTGGACTGTGAAGAAAGCTGAGCGCGGAAGAATTGATGCTTTTGAACTGTGGTGTTGGAGAAGACTCTTGAGAGTCCCTTGGACTGCAAGGAGATCCAACCAGTCCATTCTGAAGGAGATCAGCCCTGGGATTTCTTTGGAAGAAATGATGCTAAACTGAAACTCCCACACTTTGGCCACTTCATGCGAAGAGTTGACTCATTGGAAAAGACTCTGATGCTGGGAGGGATTGTGGGGCAGGAGGAGAAGGGGACGACAGAGGATGAGATGGCTGGATGGCATCACCTATTCGATGGACGTGAGTCTGAGTGAACTCCAGGAGTTGGTGATGGACAGGGAGGCCTGGCGTGCTGCAATTCATAGGGTCACAAAGAGTCAGACACGACTGAGCAACTGAACTGAACTTAACTGTGGCTCAGATGGTAAAGAATCTGTCTGCAGTGCAGGAAACCTAGGTTTGATCCCTGGATCAGGAAGATCCCTTGTAGAAGGGAATGACTACCCATGCCAGTATACTCTTCTGGAGAATTCCATGGACAGAGGAGCACGGGAGGCTATGTTCCCTGGGGTCTCAAAGAGTCAGACACAACTGACAGCATGTTGGATCAGCTGCATGTCAAGGTTGTCGGTGAACTTCATTTCAAAGGATGGTGAATACTATTCACTCACACTTTCACTTTCATGTGTGTGTGGCTTAGTCATGTCCAACTCTTTGTGATTCTATGGGCTATAGCCCACTGAGCTCTTCTGTCCATGGAATTCTCTGGGCAAGAATACTAGAGTGTGCTGCCATTTCCTTCTCCAGGGCATCTTCCTAACCCAGGAATCGAACCTGGATGAATTCCAGGTGGTATCTTTACCTATTGAGCTACCAGGAGCTATATATGTATACACATATATTTTATTTTTGGAGAGTTGATGGTTGAATATTTACCAGTGTACCACAGTAGAAACCCAATAAATATATGAAAGAATATATTGTTGACACACTCTTCTATGTGCATTTCTTCTTATCAAACATAACTCTAAGAATGGTGAGATGCCGGAGTGACCGAGAGTGACAGTTGTGAGGAAGGGCGGGAGTTGGCCATAGCATTTTGCCTTGTGAACCTGCATTTGTTGGTGCCTGGAGTATGAAGACAGCCAGGGGGACAGCAGGTGCCCTCTTCCTTATTACTGTTTTTCATTATGTCTTTATTTTATGAAGAAATATTTGTTTAAAATCAGTCCTAAGTAGGATTTCTTCTAAACCTAATTTGACCTGTTCTGTTAATTAATATTTAGGGTTTCACCTTGGTACAGGTATGAAGATGTATCTTAATCTTGATTTTTGGTCTTGTTGATATTTCTCTATTTTCCTTACTTGCAATTTTGAATTGTGAATATTGTTCTCCTTTGCATGTGAGAAATGTGGTTTTTAGAAACACTTTCTTATCAGAAAAAGATGTTTCCAAGGAAAATAAATTGTTTTCCACTTTCATTCACTTCAGTGGCTTCCCCATGAGCCAGCTGACTCGTCCATTCATTGCCATTGTTAGATCAGCTTCCCTCATGACAAGGTCCTCACGGAGCTTTGATTATTTCAAAGGATGATGAATACTATTCACTCTGTGAATTTAAAAAAATTGTTTTAATTATCTTTTAGCTTTATGCAACCTATGTATGTATGATGACATCATCTTTTTATTCTCTGAAGGGAAGAAAAATAATGAAGCGAACCTATCCTCATTCTCTGTCTAGATTAACTTTAGAAATATGCTGTTCATCTCTTTCTATAATTTGAATATAGAATCTAAAAAAGAGAGAAATGAACACTTATTGTCTCTTTGCCTTAATGCTTAATGCTAGGCATTTTGCAGAGATTCAGTTCAGTTCAGTTCATTTCAGTCGCTCAGTCGTGTCCTACTCTTTGCAACCCCATGGACTGCAGCATGCTAGGCTTTCCTATCCTTTGCTATCTTCCGAAGTCTGCTCAAACTCAAGTCTGTTGAATTGGTGTTGCCATCCAACCATCTCATTCTCTGTTGTCCCCTTCTCCTCCTGCCCTCAATCTTTCCCAGCATCAAGGTCTTTTCCAATGAGTTGGATTTTCACTCATTATTATTGGAGCTTCAGCATCAGTCTTTCCAATGAATATTCAGGGCTGATTTCTTTTAGGATTGACTGGTTGGATCTCCTTGCAGTGCAAAGGACTCTCAAGAGTCTTCTCCAACACCACACTTCAAAAGCATCAATTCTTCGGTGCTCAGCCTTCTTCATAGTCCAACTCTTACATCCATACATGACTACTGAAAAAACAATAGCCTTGACTAGATGGACCTTTCTTGGCAAATAATGTTTATGGTTTTTAATGTGCTGTCTAGGTTGGTCATAACTTTTCTGCCAAGGAGCAAGCATCTTAATTTCATGGTTGCACTCACCACCTGAAGTGATTTTGGAGCCCCTCCCCCACCCAAATAAAGTCTCTCACTGTTTCCACTGTTTCTCCATTTATTTGCCATGAAATGATGGGACTGGATGCCATGATCTTCGTTTTCTGAATGTTTAGCTTTAAGCCAACTTTTTCACTCTCCTCTTTCACTTTCATCAAGAGGCTCTTTAGTTTGTCTCTGCTTTCTTCCATAAGTGTGGTGTCATCTGTATATCTGAGATTATTGATATTTCTCCTGGCAATCTTGATTCCACCTTGTGCTTCATCCACCCAGCGTTTCTCATGATGTACTCTGCATATAAGTTAAATAAGCAGGGTGACAATATACAGCCTTGACATACTCCTCTCCTGATTCGGAACCAGTCTGTTTTTCCATAGCCAGTTCTAACTGTTGCTTCTTGACCTGCGTACATATTTTTCAGGAGGCAGGTAAGGTGGTCTGGTATTCCCATCTGTTAAGAATTTTCCACAGTTTTTTGTGATCCATGCAGTCATAGGCTTTGACATAGTCAATAAAGCAGAAGTAGATTTTTTTCTGGAACTCTCTTGCTTTTTCAATGATTCAGTGGATGTTGGCAATTTGATCTCTGGTTCCTCTGCTTTTTCTGAAACCAGCTTGAACATCTGGAAGTTCACAGTTCATGTACTGTTGAAGCCTGCCTTGGAGAATTTTGAGCATTACTTTGCTAGGGTTTGAGGTGAGTGCGATTGTGCGGTAGTTTGAGCATTTTTGGCCTTTGGGACTGGAATGAAAACTGATCTTTTCCAGTCCTGTGGCTACTGCTGAGTTTTCCAAATTTGCTGGCATATTGAATGCAGCACTTTCACAGCATCATCTTTTAGGATTTGAAATATATCAACTGGAATTCCATCACATCCACTAGCTTTGTAGAGATGGCTACTAGCTTTATAGAGATGGCTTTAATTAATTCTCACTTTTAACTCTATGCATAGATAACTATTTTCATCTTTTGTATGTGAGGAAACTGAAAACTCAAAAGGTTGTCTACTGGCTCCAAGATAATGGTAGAAGCTGGGTGTAAGCTAAAGTCTGTCTGATTTTTAAGACCTGTCTTCCTATGACAATGGTGCTATTTTGTTGTTGATGATCTCTAAAATTTCAAAGCCTAGTTGTAAAAATGACAGCACAATCTGTTTTGACACTGTTCTGGTGCACAGCAAGGAGCAGAATGCAATAGAGAACAGCTTCTAGGAACATCAGGTTGTAGGTGTTTAGTTGCTAAGTCACGTCCAACTCTTTTGCGACCCCATGGAGTATAGCCCACCAGGCTCCTCTAGCCGTGAGATTTCCAAGAAAAATATTTAATGTTTCAGTGATCCCTCAAGGCTTGTTTTTGGACAACCTATTTTATCTGATTTTTGTGTTTCAGTTTCCTTCTTTATAAAATTACATAGAAGACTAGAAAATCCATTAGATTTCATTTTAGTTGTAACACTCTTAAATTTTCTTTTCTCCCAATACTCCTACTAGAGAAACACAAAAAATGATTTCTTCATGCAGAAAGTGTTCTAAAATAGTAAGCAGACTTCTCAAACTTCAGAATCATGCAAGAAGTGAAAAATGTTGGCTGCCTATTAGAGATAAACGACTGATTACATTTTTGCCCCAAACTATGTTAAAACAGCATTTTATCATTTGTATCTTGCTTTGATTGATATTAGGCAGCTGTCGACATAGACATGTAGTATTTTCCCTTGACTGAAAGCAGATCATATGAGGGTTCAGTTTAAAACATTTAAACAGAAATTGTGTTTCTCACTATGGATGATCAAAAGGTCAAGATGGTGATGGGACTGTGTCTTCTGAGGATTATTGCCATGGTTACTAAGGCTTCATATGATGCATTTAATGGAGAGCCAAGGGCCTCCTGCTTTGGAGCAGCTGGGACATTCTGACAAGGGCATGACCTGAGGCTGGAAATTGAGTCTAAAGTGATCAGCCTGTTCTGATATAAGGAATTGCCTCTAAAGCTGCAGAGTCAAATGCTGTCTCTTAGAATTCTGCAAGGATCAATTAATCAAAGGAAGCAGGACAGGTTGCCCAGGGTGAGATCAGCAACCAGAGATTCTGATGCAGTTAATTGATTCTAAAGGCAATAAAAACTGTGCTCTGGAAAATATTCTTTATCTCTGTCAGAGGAATTATATTTTTTTTCCACTCATGTAATCATAGATTCTCATCAAGCCCAGTGTGTCCATTTCCTCTACGCTATTCTTAATGGAATGCTCAGTCAGGAATTTCACAGTCCTCCTGAAGCTTTTACCTATCCTATATGAAGCTGAAAATGAAAGTGAAAGTGTTAGTCACTCAGTCATGTCTGACTCTGTGGCCCTATGGACTCTATCAGGCTCCTCTCTCCACAGAATTCTCCAGGCAAGAATACTGGAGTGGGTTGCCATTCCCTTCTCCAGAGGATCTTCCTAACCCAGAGATCAAAATGGGATCTCCTGAATTGCAGACAGATTCTTGACCATCTGAGCCACCAGGGAAGCTATATGAAGCTAAATTTATTAATTTTTAATTCTGTACTTGACACTGCATTACGGTTTTGTGTTATTTTCTCTTCATAGAAACCTTATGCATATGCATTGTTATTTTCTCTATTTTACAATCGAGAGAGCTGAGTCAGAGTTTAAGTGTCCAAGTAGTCACAGGTAGTTAGTGGTGGAACTGGTGCTTCCACTCATGTCTGTCTGACTCCATAGCATGTCTTCTTATAATACCTAGCCAGTGAGTAAATTCTGTGACTTGTCCCTCCTTAATAGTTCCTCATTCATTCCCATCTCCATTTTTCCATGGCTTTAGCATAGACCCTCATCAACGTTCACTTAATTATTACAAAAATTTTCCCAAGGGTGTATACATTGCTGCTGGTAAGTCACTTCAGTCATGTCCAACTTTTTGCAGCCCAATTGATGGTAGTCCGCCAGGCTCCTCTGTTCATGGAATTCTCCAGGCAAGAATACTGGAGTGGGTTGCCACATCCTCCTCCAGGGGATCTTCCCGACTGAGGAATTGAACCCACATTTCTTGTCTTCTGCATTGGCAGGCAGGTTCTTTACCACTGGTGCCACCTGGAAAGCCCAAAGGTGTATATATATCTACAGATTTCCCTGCCATTTGAGTGACCTTTATAAATATATAAAATACAAAGTTGATCAAGTTCTGTGTCTGCTTAAAATCTCTCAATCTACTGCATATATGTAAAATCAAGTCCAAACACCTTAGCCGAGCAACAGTATTCTTTACAGTCTGACTACAACTTGTCTTTGTTGCCTTGAATCAACTTTCTAGCTGCTATTCTTAAGAACATCCCCAACTCTCATCACACAGTTCACCAATGCCTCACCCTTTCCTGAACATGGCACATGTTTCTACTTTTTCATGTGCTTGGTTATCGATGCTTAAGGGATTATGAGACAGTAAGTAGTGCCAGGACATTGGACTTTGTTAGAGGCAGGGTGAAGAGGGCATATTTTAGTGTAACAGAAAAAAAAAGCAAGAGATTTTTTATTTCTTTGTTATTCGTTGTTATTTGCTCACTTGTTTATAATTGTAGAAAAGTTCATGAGTTATTGCATCACTCTGAGGACACCTGCCAAAGGTGAGGGCTTGATGGAAAGCCCACCGTCACAGTCCCTGCATTCAGAAGCTGCCTGCATAGCAGTGGGCAGCTGAGACAAGCAGATTTGTGGAGTACATGCTTCAGGGATGTACTGTGGTAGATCTTCTTTTTATTTTTTTTAATATAAATTTATTTATTTTAATTGGAGGCTAATTACTTTACAATATTGTATTGGTTTTGCCATATATCAGCATGAATCCTCCATGAGTGTACACGTGTTCCCCATCCTGAAACCCCCTCCCACCTCTCTCCCCATACCATCCCTCTGAGTCATCCCAGTGCACCAGCCCCAAGCATCCTGTATCATGCATCGAACTTGGACTGGTGATTCATTCCACCTATGATATTATACATGTTTCAATGCCATACTCCCAAATCATCCTACCCTCGCCCTCTCCCACAGAGTCCAAAAGACTGTTCTATACATCTGTGTCTCTTTCGTTGTCTCACATACAGGGTTATCATTAACATCTTTCTAAATGCCATATATATGCGTTAGTATACTGTATTGGTGTTTTTCTTTATGGCTTACTTCACTCTGTATAATAGGCTCCAGTTTCATCCACCTCATTAGAACTGATTTAAATGTATTCTTTTTAATGGCTGAGTAATACTCCGGGAGCTGACTGTGGCTCAGATCATGAACTCCTTATTACCAAATTCAGATTTAAATTGAAGAAAGTAGGGAAAACTACTAGACCATTCAGGTATGACCTAAATCAAATCCATTATGATTATACAGTGGAAGTGAGATTTAAGGGCCTAGATCTGATAGATAGAGTGCCTGATGAACTATGGAATGAGGTTCGTGACATTGTACAGGAGACAGGGATCAAGACCATCCCCATGGAAAAGAAATGCAAAAAAGCAAAATGGCTGTCTGGGGAGGCCTTACAAATAGCTGTGAAAAGAAGAGAAGCAAAAAGCAAAGGAGAAGAGGAGAGATATAAGCATCTGAATGCAGAGTTCCAAAGAATAGCAAGAAGAGATAAGAAAGCCTTCCTCAATGGTCAATGCAAAGAAGTAGAGGAAAAAAACAGAATGGGAAAGACTAGAGATCTCTTTAAGAAAATGAGAGATACCAAGGGAACATCTCATGCAAAGATGGGCTCAATAAAGGACAGAAATGGTATGGACTGAACAGAAGCAGAAGATATTAAGAAGAGAGGGCAAGAATACACAGAAGAACTGTACAAAAAAGAGCTTCACAACCCAGATAATCACGATGGTGTGATCACTCACCTAGAGTCAGACATCCTGGAATGTGAGGTCAAGTGGGCCTTAGAAAGCATCACTACGAACAAAGCTAGTGGAGGTGATGGAATTCCAGTTGAGCTATTTCAAATCCTGAAAGATGATGCTGTGAAACTGCTGCACTCAGTATGCCAGCAAATTTGGAAAACTCAGCAGTGGCCACAGGACTGGAAAAGGTCAGTTTCATTCCAATCCCAAAGAAAGGCAATTTCAAAGAATGCTCAAACTACTGTACAGTTGCACACATCTCACATGCTAATAAAGTAATGCTCAAAATTCTCCAAGCCAGGCTTCAGCAATACATGAACTGTGAACCTCCTGATATTCAAGCTGGTTTTAGAAAAGGCAGAGGAACCAGAGATCAAATTGCCAACATCTGCTGGATCATGGAAAAAGCAAGAGAGTTCCAGAAAAATATCTATTTCTGCTTTACTGACTATGCCAAAACTTTTGACTGTGTGGGTCACAATAAACTGTGGAAAATTCTGAAAGATATGGGAATACCAGACCACCTGATCTGCCTCTTGAGAAACCTGTATGCAGGTCAGGAAGCAACAGTTAGAACTGGACATGGAACAACAGACTGGTTCCAAATAGGAAAAGGAGTGCATCGAGGCCGTATATTGCAACCCTGTTTATTTAACTTATATGCAGTGTACATCATGAGAAACGATGAACTGGAAGAAACACAAGCTGGAATCAAGATTGCTGGGAGAAATATCAATAATCTCAGATATGCAGATGACACCACCCTTATGGCAGAAAGTGAAGAGGACCTAAAAAGCCTCTTGATGAAAGTGAAAGTGGAGAGTGAAAAAGTTGGCTTAAAGCTCAACATTCAGAAAACGAAGATCATGGCATCTGGTCCCATCACTTCATGGGAAATAGATGGGGAAACAGTGGAAACAGTGTCAGACTTTATTTTTCTGGGCTCCAAAATCACTGCAGATGGTGAGTGCAACCATGAAATTAAAAGACACTTCCTCCTTGGAAGGAAAGTTATGTCCAACCTAGAGAGCATATTCAAAAGCAGAGACATTACTTTGCCAACAAAGGTTTGTCTAGTCAAGGCTATGGTTTTTCCTGTGGTCATGTATGGATGTGAGAGTTGGACTGTGAAGAAGGCTGAGTGCTGAAGAATTGATGCTTTTGAACTGTGGTGCTGGAGAAGACTCCTGAGAGTCCCTTGGACTGCTAGGAGATCCAACCAGTTCATTCTGAAGATCAGCCCTGGGATTTCTTTGGAAGGAGTGATGCTAAAGCTGAAACTCCAGTACTTTGGCCACCTCATGCGGAGGGTTGACTCATTGGAAAAGACTCTGATGCTGGGAGGGATTGAGGGCAGGAGGAGAAGAGGACGACAGAGGATGAGATGGCTGGATGGCATCACTGACTTGATGGATGTGAGTCTGGGTGAACTCCAGGAATTGGTGATGGATAGGTCAAGTGGTCTGGTATTCCCATCTCTTGAAGAATTTCCCAGTTTATTGTGATCCACACAGGTCACAGGTAGTCTACGTGTAACCAATTGTTTCCTTTCCTTAGATGAATCTTGCAAAATGTTTTTCATTGTAATTGCAAATCTATATGATTATAAATTTAAAAAATAATTGGAAAATTATATAATTTTTAATTTTCAAAATTTTAAAAATTAAAAAGAAAAATACTTTGTTCTGCCTGAAGAATCCCAGGGACGGAAGAGCCTGATGGGCTGCCATCTATGGGGTCACACAGAGTCGGACACGACTGAAGTGACTTAGCAGTAGCAGTAGCAGGGAGGCCTGACGTGCTGCGATTCATGGGGTCGCAAAAAGTCAGAGACGACTGAGCGGCTGAACTGAACTGAACTGAATACTCCGTTGTATATATGTACCACAGCTTTCTTAGCCATTCGTCTGCTAATGGACATCTAGGTTGCTTCCATGTCCTGGCTATTATAAACAGTGGTGCGATGAACATTGGGGTACACGTTTCTCTTTCAATTCTGGTTTCCTCAGTGTGTATGCCCAGAAGAGAATTGCTGGGTCGTATGGCAGTTCTATTCCCAGTTTTTAAAGAAATCTCCACACTGTTCTCCATAGTGGCTGTACTAGTTTGCATTCCCTCCAACAGTGTAAAATGGTTCCCTTTTCTCCACACCCTCTCCAGCATTTATTTCTTGTAGACTTTTGGATAGCAGCCATTCTGACTGGTGTGAAATGGTACCTTATTGTGGTTTTGATTTGCATTTCTCTGATAATGAGTGATGTTGAGCATCTTTTCATGTGTTTGTTAGCCATCTGTATGTCTTCTTTGGAGAAATGTCTATTCAGTTCTTTGGCCCATTTTTTGATTGAGTCATTTATTTTTCTGGAATTGAACTGTAGGAGTTGCTTGTATATTTTTGAGATTAGTTGTTTGTCTGTTGCTTCATTTGCTATTATTTTCTCCCATTCTGAAGGCTGTCTTTTCACCTTGCTTATAGTTTTCTTTGTTGTGCAGAAGCTTTTACGTTTAATTAGGTCCCATTTGTTCATTTTTGCTTTTATTTCCAATATTCTGGGAGGTGGGTGATAGAGGATCCTGCTGTGATGTATGTCAGAGAGTGTTTTGCCTATGTTTTCCTCTAGGAGCTTTATGGTTTCTGGTCTTACATTTAGCTCTTTAATCCATTTTGAGTTTATTTTTGTGTATGGTGTTAGAAAGTGCTCTAGTTTTATTCTTTTACAAGTGTTTGACCAGTTTTCCCAGCACCACTTGTTAAAGAGATTGTCTTTAATCCATTGTATATTCTTGTCTCCTTTGTCAAAGATAAGGTGTCCATATTTGCGTGGGTTTATCTCTGGGCTTTCTATTTTGTTCCATTGATGTATATTTCTGTCTTTGTGCCAGTACCATACTGTCTTGTTGACTGTGGCTTTGTAGTAGAGCCTGAAGTCAGGCAGGTTGATTCTTCCAGTTCCATTCTTCTTTCTCAAGATAGCTTTGGCTATTCGAGGTTTTTTGTATTTCCATAGAAATTGAGAAATTATTTGTTCTAGCTCTGTGAAGAATACCGTTGGTAGCTTGATGGGGATTGCATTGAATCTATAAATTGCTTTGGGTAGTATACCATTTTCACTATATTGATTCTGCCAATCCATGAACATGGTATATTTCTCCATCTATTAGTGTCCTCTTTGATTTCTTTCACCAGTGTTTTATAGTTTTCTATATATAGGTCTTTAGTTTCTTTAGGTAGATATATTCCTAAGTATTTTATTCTTTTCATTGCAATGGTGAATGGAATTGTTTCCTTAATTTCTCTTTCTATTTTCTCATTATTAGTGTATAGGAATGCAAGGGATTTCTGTGTGTTGACTTTATATCCTGCAACTTTACTATACTCATTGATTAGTTCTTGTAATTTTCTGGTGGAGTCTTTAGGATTTTCTATGTAGAGGATCATGTCATCTGCAAACAGTGAGAGTTTTACTTCTTCTTTTCCAATTTGGATTCCTTTTATTTCTTTTTCTGCTCTGATTGCTGTGGCCAAAACTTCCAAAACTATGTTGAATAGTAATGGTGAAAGTGGGCACCCTTGTCTTGTTCCTGACTTTAGAGAAATGCTTTCAATTTTTCACCATTGAGGATAATGTTTGCTGTGGGCTTGTCATATATAGCTTTTATTATGTTGAGGTATGTTCCTTCTATTCCTGCTTTCTGGAGAGTTTTTGTGATAAATGGATGTTGAACTTTGTCAAAGGTTTTCTCTGCGTCTATTGAGATAATCATATGGTTTTTATTTTTCAATTTGTTAATGTGGTGTATTATGTTGATTGATTTGTGGATATTGAAGAATCCTTGCATTCCTGGGATAAAGCCCACTTGGTCATGGTGTATGATCTTTTTAATGTGTTGTTGGATTCTGATTGCTAGAATTTTGTTAAGGATTTTTGTATCTATGTTCATCAGTGATATTGGCTTGTAGTTTTTTTTGTGTGTGTGTGTGGCATCTTTGTCAGGTTTTGGTCTTAGGGTGATGGTGGCCTCATAGAATGAGTTTGGAAGTTTACCTTCCTCTTCAATTTTCTGGAACAGTTAGAGTAGGATAGGTGTTAGCTCTTCTCTAAATTTTTGGTAAAATTCAGCTGTGAAGCCTTCTGGACCTGGGCTTTTGCTTGCTGGAAGATTTCTGATTACAGTTTCAATTTCCGTGCTTGTGATGAGTCTGTTAAGATTTTCTAGCTCTTCCTGATCCAATTTTGGAAAGTTGTACTTTTCTAAGAATTTGTCCACTTCTTCCACATTGTCCATTTTATTGCCCTATAATTGCTGATTATGATCCTTTGTATTTCTGTGTTGTCTATTGTGATCTCTCCATTTTAATTTCTATTTTTATTGAATTGATTTTTCTCCCTTTGTTTCTTGATGAGTCTGGCTAATGGTTTGTCAATTTTATTTACCCTTTCAAAGAACCAGCTTTTGGCTTTGTTGATTTTTGCTATGGTCCCTTTTGTTTCTTTTGCATTTATTTCTGCCCTAATTTTTAAGATTTCTTTCCTTCTACTAACCTTGGGGTTCTTCATTTCTTCCTTTTCTAGTTGCTTTAGTTGTAGAGTTAGGTTATTTATTTGACTTTTTTCTTGTTTCTTGAGGTATGCCTCTATTGCTATGAACGTTCCCCTTAGCACTGCTTTTACAGTGTCCTACAGGTTTTTGGTTGTTGTGTTTTCATTTTCATTCGTTTCTATGCAAATTTTGATTTAATTTTTTGATTTCTTCTGTGATTTGTTGGTTATTCAGCAGCGTGTTGTTCAGCCTCCATTGTTGGAATTTTTAATAGTTTTTCTCCTGTTATTGAGATCTATTCTTACTGCATTGTGGTCAGAAAAGATGCTTGGAATGATTTCAATTTTTCTGAACTTACCAAGGCTAGATTTATGGCCCAGGATGTTATTTATCCTGGAGAAGGTTCCGTGTGCACTTGAGAAAAAGGTGAAATTCATTGTTTGGGGATGAAATGTCCTATAGATATCAATTAGGTCTAACTGGTCTATTGTATCATTTAAAGTTTGTGTTTCCTTGTTAATTTTCTGTTTAGTTGATCTATCCATAGGTGTGAGTGGGGTATTAAAGTCTCCCACTATTATTGTGTTATTGTTGATTTCTCCTTTCATACTTGTTAGTATTTGTCTTACATATTGTGGTGCTCCTACGTTGGGTGCATATATGTTTATAATTGTTATATCTTCTTGGACTGATCCTTTGATCATTATGTAGTGACCTTCTTTGTCTCTTTTCACAGCCTTTGTTTTAAAGTCTATTTTATCTGATATGAATATTGCTACTCCTGCTTTCTTTTGGTCCCTATTTGCATGGAAAATCTTTTTTTTTTTTTTTTTTTAAGGGTAGGGTGGGAGGGAAATGGGAAGGAAGAAGGGGAGTGATTGTGGGGAGGAGTATATGTAATTTCTTAACTAATGGCTTACTGTGTTTAATCACAAAGAACATTTAAAAAAATCATGTTGAATTCATCCTATATTAGGAGGTTTGATCTGGAAATGAAAAGTTCAGGAAACCAGAAGTCCAGTTTGGGTGTCCTCATCTTAGGCACATCCGGTATTTTGTATTAGTAGGTCTATCTTTTCAACAATATATTATTTAGGACAGGATCACATTTGTCACTTCTTCCTCCCTAATACCCAAAGTGGTACCAGACCCATAAAATAGTCAATAAACTATTACAGAATGAACAAATAAGTGTATTTAAAAAAAAATTTTTTTTAAACTCTCCTGAGTGAACTGAATTTTTTGAGGCTCATAAATGAATATGTTTTCCTCTTTACTTTGTCTATTACAGCCTGATTGCATAAGTGGGGTATTAAAGTCTCCCACTGTTATTGTGTTGTTGTATATATTTCTTCTATCATACTAATTAGTGTTTGTCTGACTCTTGAGAGTCCCTTGGACTGCAAGGAGATCCAACCAGTCCATTCTGAAGGAGATCAGCCCTGGAATTTCTTTGGAGGGAATGATGCTAAAGCTGAAACTCCAGTATTTTGGCCACCTCATGCGAAGAGTTGACTCACTGGAGAAGACTGTGATGCTGGGAGGGATTGGGGGCAGGAGGAGAAGGGGACGACAGAGGATGAGATGGCTGGATGGCATCACTGACTTGATGGGTGTGAGTCTGAGTGACCTCCGGGAGTTGGTGATGGACAGGGAGGCCTGGCGTGCTGCGGTTCATGGGGTCGCAGAGTTGGACAGGACTGAGTGACTGATCTGATCTGATCTGATCTGATCTAGATATATCAATGCTCCAATGTTGAGTGCATATATATTTATAATTGTTATAGCTTCTTTTTGGATTGTTCCTTTAAGTCATTATGTATAACCTTCATTGTCTCCTTTTCAGGACCATTATTTTAAAGTCAATTTTATCTGATATGAGTATTGCTACTCCTGTTTTCTGTTGGTCCATATTTGCATAGAAAATCTTTTTCCAGCCCTTCATTTTCAGTCAGTGTATATCCCCTATTTTAAGGTGGTTCTCTTGTAGACAATATATATAGGGGTCTAGTTTTTGTATGCATTTGACCCGTTTTAATCTGTTGATTATCTCTTCTAGACAAAGTATGTAGGGGTCTTGTTTTTTTATTGATTTGGCCAGTCTTTGTCTGTTGATTAGGGCATTCAGCCCATTTGTGTTTAATTATTGATAAGTAAGATTTACTTTATTGTTTTGGGTTCAAATTTATACACCCTTTTAGTGATTCCTATCTAGAGAATGTTCTTTAGTTTTTGTTGGAGAAATGGTTTAGTGGTGCAAAATTCTCTCAACTTTTGCTTATCTGTGAAGCTTTTGATTTCTCCTTCATATTTGAATGAGATCCTTGCTGAATACAGTAATCTAGGCTGTAAGTTATTTTCTTTCATCACTTTAATTATGTCTTGCCATTCCTCCTGGCTTGGAGAGTTTCTATTGAAAGATCAGCTGTTATCCTTATGGGAATTCCCTTGTGAGTTATTTGATGTTTTTCCCTTGCTACTTTTAATATTTGTTCTTTATATTTAATCTTTGTTAATTTGATTAATATGTGTCTTGGGGTGTTTCGCCTTGGGTTTATCCTGTTAGGGACTCTCTGGATTTCTTGAACTTGAGTGGTAATTTCCTTCTCCAATTTAGGGAAGTTTTCAACAATTATCTCCTCAAGTATTTTCTCATGGTCTTTCTTTTTATCTTCTTCTGGAACTCCTATAATTCGAATGTTGTAGCATTTAGTGTTATCTTGGAGGTCTCTGAGAGTGTCCTCATTTCTTTTGATTCATTTTTCTGTTTTCTCCTCTGATTCATTTATTTCTAGGATTCTATCTTCTAATTCACTAATCCTATCTTCTGCCTCTGTTATTCTACTGTTTGTTGCCTCCAGAGTGTTTTGGATCTCATTTATTGCATTATTCATTATGTGTTGACTCTTTTTTATTTCTTCTGGGTCCTTATTAAACCTTTCTTCCATCTTCTCAATCCTTGTCTCCAGACTCTTTAACTGTGATTCCATTTTGATTTCAAGATTTTGGATTAATTTCACTATCATTATTTGAAATTCTTTATCAGGTAGATTCCCTATCTCTTCCTCTTTTGTTTGGTTTGGTGGGCATCTATTCTGTTCCTTTAGCTGCTAAGGATTGCCAGGTTTAGAATGTCCTTACTATATTCTGGTAGTTCGTTGATTCTCTTTATTGAGGCAGTTTACTGATCTTTTCAATATCTGATCTCTGCCCTGTTACAGAGGGGGCGGAGATGAACACCCAAATCTACACTGGCCAGGTTCAGGCACTCGGATAGTCCTCAGAAGCACAGACTCGGTTGAGTCTCCGCTTTGTGCCCCTCCCAGGTCCGAGCAGCACAGGTAATGAAGTGTTTAGCGAGTGTAGCTGCTGCGACTTATCGCCTCCCCGCGGCTCAGTCTTCTGGGCATACAACCGACGCACCTTCTCAGGCGGATGTTGACTGTCCAGAGCCCCAAGAAGCATTAGTTAACACAGAAACCTGCTTACAGTTTTGTTGATAATGCCTCTCTAGGGCTGTGATTGCCCGCTTCAGCTCTGGCTGCCTGTCACCAGAGTGGGATGGTCTGCAGCCGGCTATCTCTGTGCAGTCCTTTGTTCCGTAAGTAATCCTGGCGGTGTCTTAGGTTAGGGCTGGCTTTTGATATGGTAGATATCCGACAGCTCGGGATAGCCAGGCCAAATCCTTACTCAAAGCGATGCAGGCCCCGCTGCTCCTCCTAGCCCAGCCCCTGCTTGCTAATAGCAAATGCTGGTGTCGGCGCCACTTTTCTGCAAAAGGAGTTACCGCAGGGCTCGTAATCTCCTTTCAAAGACAATGAATTGTCTTTCTAAGTGCATGATGTCCTCTGCCGGCATTCAGAAGTTGTTTTATAGAATTTACTCAGTGTTCAAATGTTCTTTTAACGAATTTGTGGAGGAGAAAGTCTTCTCCCCGTCCTACTTGTCCGCCATCTTAGCTCCTCCCCCTACCCCTATAAATTTAACCATTTATCTACTGAAGAACATCTTGGATGCTTCCCAATTTTAGTAATGATGAATAAAGCTTCTACAAATGTTTGTGTGCAGATTTTTGCATAAACATGCTTCAACTTCTTTGGGCAAGGAGTACCAAAGAGTGCAGTTGCTGAATCCTATGCAGGGGATGTTTAGTTTTGTTTTTTCTTAAAAAAAGAAAAAAGCCATCAAACTATTTTCCAAAGTAGCTGCACTATTGTACATTCCCACCAGCGATGAATGAGAGTTCCTATCACTTCACATTCCTCACCAGCATTTGGGACTGTCAGTGGTCCAGATTTTGGCCATTCTAATAGGTACGCAATGGTATTTTGTTATTTTTTTTTATTTGAATTTCTCTCATCAGATATGATGTGGAGTATCTTTTCATATGTTTGCTTTCCATCTGTACCTCCTTTTGAGAGGTGTCTCTTTAGTTCTTTGACCCATTTTTTAATCGGGTTATTTTCTTATTGTTAAGTTTTAATAATGTTTTGTATATTTGGGATAACAGTCTTTTATCAGATATGTTTTCTGTAAGTATTTTGTCCTAATATGTGTCCTGTCTTATTATTCTCTAGACTTTGTCTTTCTCATAGCAGAAGTTTTTAATTTTAATCAAGTCCTGCTTATCAATTATTTATTTCATGGGTTATGCCTTTATTGTTATATCTAAAAAGTCACCATCATACTCAAAGTCATCCATCTCTTGTCTATGTTATCTTCTAGAAGTTTTGTAGTTTTATATTTTATGGTTAAATCTGTTATCCATTTTAAATTAATTTTTGCACTCTTATAACCTTTATCACATATGCTGCTTTTTAAGTATTCCTCTAGATGTATTACAGAATGACTATCACATCCATTCCCTGAAATAACATTATTTGGAGTTAATATTTTTAATTTTTACTTTATATTGGAGTACCATTGATTAACAATGTTGTGTTAGTTTCAAGCGTACAACAAAATGATTCAGTTATACATATACATGTATCTATTCTTTTTCAAGTTCTTTTCTGAATTAGATTCAGCTCAATTTAGTTCAGTCATTCAGTCGTGTCTAAATGTTTGCAACCCAATGGACTACAACATGGCAGGCTTCCCTCTCTATCAACAATTCCCAGAGCTTGCTCAAACTCATGTCCATTGAGTTGGTTATGCCAGCCAATCATCTCATCCTCTGTGGTCCCCTTCTCCTCTTCAGATCAGATCAGATCAGATCAGTCGCTCAGTCGTGTCCAACTCTTTGCGACCCCATGAATCGTGTAATTTGGCCACCTTCTCCTCTTAGGAGAAGCCAATTAGGTTGGTTGCAGAATATTGAGCAAAGTTCCCTGTGCTATAGAGTAGGTCCTTGTTGGTTATTCATTTTAAATATATTAATAGTAGTGTGTACATGACAATCCCAAACTTACTAACTATCCCTCCAGAATACGTCCCCCTGGTAACTATAAGATTTAAGTTAATTTTTATGAAGAGTGTAAGTTCCATGTCTAGATTTCATTGTTTTGCAGGTAGATGTCCAGTTGTTCCAGCACCATTTGTTAAACAGATTATCTTTGTTCTGTTGTATTGCTTGTGTCAGTGTTCTGGTGGATGGAGCTGTATTTCTTCTCTCTGGAGTGCAATGAAGTGTCCAGTAATGAGTTATGAGATGTCTATGGTTTTGGGGTGACTTTGGGTAGCCTGTGTATTGGAGCTCAGGGCTGTGTTCCTGTGTTGCTGGAGAATTTGCTTGGTATGTCTTGCCATGGAACTTGTTGGCCCTTGTGTGGTGCTTGGTTTCAGTGTAGGTATGGAGGCATTTGATGAGCTCCTGTCAGTTAATGTTCCCTGGAGTCAAGGTTTGGACTTAAGCCTCCTGCTTCCAGTTATCAGTCTTATTTTTACAGTAGTCTCAAAACCTCTCCTTATATACAGCACCCTTGATAAAACATCTAGGTTAAAGCTGAAAAGTTTCTCCACCATGAGGGTCACCCAGTGAGGTTCACAGCATTACATGGGGAAGAGAAAAGGTAGGAGGGAGTTAGAGGTGACCCAAATGAGATGTGGTGGCATCAGTAGCAGAGAGAGCAGGCTAACCAGTAATCACTTCCTTATGTGCACTCCACAACTGGACTGCTCAGAGATGTTCACAGAGTTATACAGAGAAGAGAAGAGGGAGGAAGGAGGCAGAGGTGGTCAGGAGGATAAAAGGAGGGAATAAAAAGGAGAGAGACAGATCCAGTCAGTAATCAGTTCCCTGAGTGTTTTCCTTCGTTTGGAACACACAGAAATTCACAGAGTTGGGTAGTGTAGAGAGGGGTTAGGGAGGAGACGCAGGCAACCTGGTGGAGAAAAAGGAGAGTCCGTAGGTGGAGAGAGAGCAGTCAAGCCAGTAATCTCGCTCCCTAGTAAAAAGTGGGTACTGGAGATTGGGTTCTTAAATGTACAAAATTGGTAACAAATACCTAAAAGCAAAAATTAAAAATCTAGAGTAGAGTTTGGAGTTTCAAAAATACAATGTTAAGGAAAAGAAGAAGGAAAAGAAAGAGAGAAAAAGAAATAGAAAAAAAAGTCACAAAAGTTATAAAGAAAATATAGTTACAAAATTGATAACAAATACCAAAAAGCAAAAGTTAAAAATCTAGAGTAGAGTTTAGAATTTCAAAAATACAATGTTAAAGAAAAGAAGAAGAAAAAGAAAGGTAGGAAAAAAAAAGAAAAAAGAAAGAAAGAAAACAAAAACAAAACCAAAAACAAACAAAGTCACAAAAATTATAAAGAAGATATAGGTACAAATTGATAACAAATACCAGAAAGCATAAATTAAAGATCTAGAGTAGAGTTTGGAATTTCAGGAATACAATGTTAAAGAAAAGATGAAGAGATAGAAAGAGAGAGGAAAAAAACAGTCACAAAAGTTATTAAAAATATAGGTACAAAATTGATAACAAATACCAAAAAGCTAAAATTAAAAATCTAGAGCAGAGTTTGGAGTTTAAAAAATATAATGTTAAAGAAAAGAAAATAAGAAAAAAAAAAGGCATTACAAAAGTTATAAAAAATATATATATGAATTTTTTTTAAGGGTCTTTTATTTATTTATTTAACAAAGTAATAGTAGGTTACAAAAGTGAAAATTAAAGGAGTAATAGAGGATTTAAAAATAATTTTTTTAAATTAATGAGCTCCAATACACAGGCTACACAAAGCGACCCCAAAATCATAGACATCTCATAACTTACTACTAGACACTCCACTGCACCCCAGAGAAAAGAAATCCAGCTCCACCCACCAGAACACCGATACAAGCTTCCATAAACAAGAAACCTCGACAAGCCACCGGTACAAACCCACATATAGTGCAGAAACACCACAATAAAGAGAACTCCACAGACTACCAGAATACAGTAAAGACGCCCCAAACTTAGCAATTTAAACAAGATGAAGAGACAGAAGAATTCCCAGCAGGTAAAGGAACAGGATAATTGCCCACCAAACCAAACAAAAGAGGAAGAAATAGCAAACCTACCTGATAAAGAATTCCGAATAATGATAGTGAAATTAATCCAAAATCTGGAAAGCAAAATGGAATCACAGATAAATAGCCTGGAGAAAAGCATTGAGAAGATGCAAGAAAGATTTAACAAGGACCTAGAAGAAATAAAAAAGAGTCAATATATAATGAATAATGCAATAAATGAGATCCAAAACACTCTGGAGGCAACAAATAGTAGAATAACAGAGGCAGAAGATAGAATTAGCGAATTAGAAGATAGAATGGAAGGAATCAGAGGAGAAAAAAGAAAAACGAATTAAAAGAAATGAGGACAATCTCAGAGACCTCCAGGACAATATTAAACGTTACAATATTCGAATCATAGGAGTCCCAGAAGAAGAAGACAAAAAGAAAGACCATGAGAAGATACTAGAGGAGATAATAGTTGAAAACTTCCCTAAAATGGGGAAGGAAATAATCACTCAAGTCCAAGAAACCCAGAGAGTCCCAAATAGGATAAACCCAAGACGAAACACCCCAAGACACATATTAATCAAATTAACGAAGATCAAACACAAAGAACAAATATTAAAAGCAGCAAGGGAAAAACAACAAATAACACACAAGGGAATTCCCATAAGGATAACAGCTGATCTTTCAATAGAAACTCTCCAAGCCAGGAGGGAATGGCAAGACATACTTAAAGTGATGAAAGAAAAGAACCTACAGCCCAGATTATTGTACCCAGCAAGGATCTCATTCAAATATGAAGGAGAAATCAAAACCTTTACCGACAAGCAAAAGCTGAGAGAATTCAGCACCACCAAACCAGCTCTCCAACAAATACTAAAGGACATTCTCTAGACAGGAAACACAAAAAGGATATATAAATTCAAACCCAAAACAACAAAGTAAATGGCAACGGGATCATATTTATCATTAATTACCTTAAATGTAAATGGGTTGAATGCCCCAACCAAAAGACAGAGACTGACTGAATGGATACAAAAACAAGACCCCTCCATATGCTGTCTACAAGAAACCCACCTCAAAACAGGGGACACATACAGACTGAAAGTCAAGGGCTGGAAAAAGATTTTCCATGCAAATAGAGACCAAAAGAAAGCAGGAGTAGCAATACTCATATCAGATAAAATAGACTTTAAAACAAAGGATGTGAAAAGAGACAAAGAAGGTCACTACCTAATGATCAAAGGATCAATCCAAGAAGAAGATATAACAATTATAAATATATATGCACCCAACTTAGGAGCACCACAATATATAAGACAAATACTAACAAGTATGAAAGGAGAAATCAACAATAACACAATAATAGTAGGAGACTTTAATACCCCACTCACACCAATGGATAGATCAACTAAACAGAAAATTAACAAGGAAACACAAACTTTAAACGATACAATAGACCAGTTAGAACTAATTGATATCTATAGGACATTTCATCCCAAAACAATGAATTTCACCTTTTTCTCAAGTGCACACGGAACCTTCTCCAGGATAGACCACATCCTGGGCCATAAATCTAGCCTTGGTAAGTTCAGAAAAATTGAAATCATTCCAAGCATTTTTTCTGACCACAATGCAGTAAGAGTAAATCTCAATAACAGGAGAAAATCTATTAAAAAGACCAACATATGGAGGCTGAACAACACACTCCTGAATAACCAACAAATCACAGAAGAAATCAAAAAAGAAATCAAATTCTGCATAGAAACGAATGAAAATGAAAACACTACAACCCAAAACCTGTGGGACACTGTAAAAGCAGTCCTAAGGGGAAAGTTCATAGCAATACAGGCATACCTCAAGAAACAAGAAAAAAGCCAAATAAATAACCTATCTCTACACCTAAAGCAACTGGAAAAGGAAGAAATGAAGCACCCCAAGGTTAGTAGAAGGAAAGAAATCCTAAAAATTAGGGCAGAAATAAATGCAAAAGAAACCATAGCAAAAATCAACAAAGCCAAAAGCTGGTTCTTTGAAAGGGTAAATAAAATTGACAAACCACTAGCCAGACTCATCAAGAAACAAAGGGAGAAAAATCAAATCAATAAAATTAGAAATGAAAATGGAGAGATCACAACAGACAGCACAGAAATACAAAGGATCATAAGAGACTACTATCAGCAATTATATGGCAATAAAATGGACAATGTGGAAGAAATGGATAAATTCTTAGAAAAGTACAACTTCCCAAAACTGGATCAGGAAGAAATAGAAAATCTTAACAGACCCATCACAAGCACGGAAATTGAAACTGTAATCAGAAATCTTCCAGCAAACAAAAGCCCAGGTCCAGACGGCTTCACAGCTGAATTCTACCAAAAATTTAGAGAAGAGCTAACACCTATCCTACTCAAACTGTTCCAGAAAATTGCAGAAGAAGGCAAACTTCCAAACTCATTCTATGAGGCCACCATCACCCTAATACCAAAACCTGACAAAGATCCCACAAAAAAAGAAAACTACAGGCCAATATCACTGATGAACATAGATGCACAAATCCTTAACAAAATTCTAGCAATCAGAATCCAACAACACATTAAAAAGATCATACACCATGACCAAGTGGGCTTTATCCCAGGAATGCAAGGATTCTTCAATATCCGCAAATCAATCAACGTAATACACCACATTAACAAACTGAAGAATAAAAACCATATGATTATCTCAATAGATGCAGAAAAGCCTTTGACAAAGTTCAACATCCATTTATGATAAAAACTCTCCAGAAAGCAGGAATAGAAGGAACATACCTCAACATAATAAAAGCTATATATGACAAGCCCACAGCAAACATTATCCTCAATGGTGAAAAATTGAAAGCATTTCCTCTAAAGTCAGGAACAAGACAAGGGTGCCCACTTTCACCATTACTATTCAACATAGTTTTGGAAGTTTTGGCCACAGCAATCAGAGCAGAAAATGAAATAAAAGGAATCCAAATTGGAAAAGAAGAAGTAAAACGCTCACTATTTGCAGATGACATGATCCTCTACGTAGAAAACCCTAAAGATTCCACCAGAAAACTACTAGAACTGATCAATGAATATGGTAAAGTTGCAGGATATAAAATTAACACACAGAAATCCCTTGCATTCCTGTACACTAATAACGAGAAAATAGAAAGAGAAATTAAGGAAACAATTCCATTCACCATTGCAATGAAAAGAATAAAATACTTAGGAATATATCTACCTAAAGAAACTAAAGACCTATATATAGAAAACTATAAAACACTGGTGAAAGAAATCAAAGAGGACACTAATAGATGGAGAAATATACCATGTTCATGGATTGGTAGAATCAATATAGTGAAAATGAATATACTACCCAAAGCAATTTATAGATTCAATGCAATCCCCATCAAGCTACCAACGGTATTCTTCACAGAGCTAGAACAAATAATTTCTCAATTTGTATGGAAATACAAAAAACCTCGAATAGCCAAAGCTATCTTGAGAAAGAAGAACGGAACTGGAAGAATCAACCTGCCTGACTTCAGGCTCTACTACAAAGCCACAGTCATCAAGACAGTATGGTACTGGCACAAGGACAGAAATATAGATCAATGGAACAAAATAGAAAGCCCAGAGATAAATCCACGCACATATGGTCACCTTATCTTTGACAAAGGAGGCAAGAATATACAATGGATTAAAGACAATCTCTTTAACAAGTGGTGCTGGGAAAACTGGTCAAACACTTGTAAAAGAATGAAACTAGAACACTTTCTAACACCATACACAAAAATAAACTCAAAATGGATTAAAGAGCTAAATGTAAGACCAGAAACCATAAAACTCCTAGAGGAAAACATAGGCAAAACACTCTCTGACTTACATCACAGCAGGATCATCTATGACCCACCTCCCAGAATATCGGAAATAAAATCAAAAATGAACAAATGGGACCTAATCAAACTTAAAAGCTTCTGCACAATAAAAGGAAACTATAAGCAAGGTGAAAAGACAGCCTTCAGAATGGGAGAAAATAATAGCAAATGAAGCAACTGACAAACAACTAATCTCAAAAATATACAAGCAACTTCTACAGCTCAATTCCAGAAAAATAAATGACCCAATCAAAAAATGGGCCAAAGAACTCAATAGACATTTCTCCAAAGAAGACATACAGATGGCTAACAAACACATGAAAAGATGCTCAACATCACTCATTATCAGAGAAATGCAAATCAAAACCACTATGAGATACCATTTCACGCCAATCAGAATGGCTGCTATCCAAAAGTCTACAAGCAATAAATGCTGGAGAGGGTGCGGAGAGAAGGGAACCCTCTTGCGCTGTTGGTGGGAATGCAAATTAGTACAGCCACTATGGAGAACAGTATGGAGATTCCTCAAAAAACTGCGAATAGAACTGCCTTATGATCCAGCAATCCCACTGCTGGGCATATACACTGAGAAAACCAGAATTGAAAGAGACACGTGTACCCCAATGTTCATAGCAGCTCTGTTTGCAATAGCCAGAACGTGGAAGCAACCTAGATGTCCATCCACAGATGAATGGATAAACAAGCTGTGGTACATATACACAATGGAGTATTACTCAGCCATTAAAAAGAATACATTTGAATCAGTTCTAAGGAGGTGGATCGAACTGGAGCCTATTATACAGAGTGAAGTAAGCCAGAAACAAAAACACAAATACAGTATACTAATGCATATATATGGAATTTAGAAAGATGGTAAAAATAACCCTATTTACGAGACAACAAAAGAGACACTGATGTATAGACCAGACTTTTGGACTCCAGGACCGGGAGAGGGTGGGATGATTGGGGAGAATAGCATTGAAATATGTATAATATTATATCTGAAATGTATTAATTGTTCAAACTAAACACTATCATGTTACAATTTGTTCATACTAGATGTTTGTAATGTTTCTGATAATCAATAAAAGAGATTCTTGATCAGAAAAAAAAAATAAAATAAAATAAAAATAATTTTTTTTAATTAAAAAAAAGAAAGAATGATGGTAAAAATAGTAAAAATATATATAGGACTTTCTCTGATATTGTTGTGGGTATTGTGGGTTCAGTTCATTTTCGGCTAGTTCTTTGTTCCGGCTTATATTTCTCAAGATCTATAGGCCCCTTCCTATGTAGTTGGTACTAAACATGGGGTTTTAGTTTATTGCCTGTCACTTCCATGGCGGTTCCCTCTGTTACAGCTTCTTCTGTTTGCTGGTCTCTTCAGTGTCTGATTTCCACCCTGATACAAAGGGTGTGGTGGTGGACACCCTTTTTTTTTTTTTTTTTAGGCTCACTTGTTCAGTTGCACTGTGGGGAGGGAGGGACGCTGCAAATAAATAACACTGGCGTGTGCTCGCAGTGCCTCAGCCACACTGGGCCTGCCCCCGCTCATGGTGTGTGTAGCCTCCCTGCGCACTCTGCTCAGGCTCTAGGTTTCCCCACCGGTAACCATCCGTGGCCGGCCCTGGGCTGCTTGCCCCTCCCAGGTCTAAGCCGCTCAAGTTCAGGCACTCGGGTAGTCCTCAGAGGCCCAGACTCGGTTGGGCCTGCGTTTTGTGCCCTTCGCAGGTTCCAGCAGCACAGGTGATGAGGTGTTTAGCAAGCGCAGCTTCTGCGACTTATCACCTCCACGCCGCTCGGTTTTCTAGGTGTACAACCAGTGCACCTTCTCAGGCGGATGTTGACCGTCAAGAGCCCCCAAAAGTCTTAGTTAGCAAAGATGCCTGCTTACAGTTTTGTAGATAATGTCTCTCTGGGGCTGCGATTGCCCCCCTCCGGCTCTGGCTGCCTGTCACCAGAAGGGAATGGTCTGCAGCCGGCTATCTCTGTACAGTCCTTTGTTCTGTGCGCGGGCCTGGTGGTGTCTTAGGTTAGGGCTGGCTTTTCGTGTGGTAGATATCCCACAGTCTGGTTTGCTAGCCCAAATTATTTCACTCAGGTAGCGCTCAGGATATGCAGGCCAGATCCTTACTCTAAGCAATGTAGCCTGCGTGGCACCTCCCTGCCCAGCCCCCACTTGCTAATGGTGGATGCAGGCATTTGTGCTGCTTCTCCGCTGGGGAAGTTATTGTAGGGCTCGTAATCTGTGGGTTTTAATTGTTTATTTATTTTTCCTCCCCGTTATGTTGCCCTCTGTGCTTCCCAGGCTTGGCACAGACTCGGCAGTGAGAATGTTTCCTGATGTTTGGAAACTTCTCTCTTTTTAAGACTCCCTTCCCTGGACAAAGGTCCATCCCTCCCTTTTTTGTCTCTTTTTTGTCTTTTATATTTTTTCCTACCTCCTTTAGAAGGCAGTGAGTTGCTTTTCTGGGTGCCTGATGTCCTCTGCCGGCATTCAGAAGTTGATTTGTGGAATTTACTCGGCGTTTAAATGTTCTTTTGATGAATTTGTGGAGGAGAAAGTGTTCTCCCTGGCCTATTCCTCCGCCATCTTCTTTTCTTATTTCTTGAGGTATGCCTGTATTGCTATGAACCTTCCCCTTAGCACTGCTTTTACAGTGTCTTACAGGTTTTGGATTGTTGTGTTTTCATTTTCATTCATTTCTATGCATATTTTGATTTCTTCTGTGATTTGTTGGTTATTCAGAAGCTTGTTGTTCAGCCTCCATATGTTGGAATTTTTAATAGTTTTTCTCCCATAATTGAGATCTAATCTTACTGCATTGTGGTCAGAAAAGATGCTTGGAATGATTTCAATTTTTTTTTTTTTTTTTTTTTTTTTACCAAGGCTAGATTTATGGCCCAGGATGTAATCTATCCTGGAGAAGGTTCCATGTGCACTTGAAAAAAGGGTGAAATTCATTATTTTGGGGTGAAATATCCTATAGATATCATATAGGTCCAACTGGTCTATTGTATCTTTTAAAAGTTTGTGTTTCCTTGTTAATTTTCTGTTTAGTTGATCTATCAATAAGTGTGAGTGGGGTATTAAAATCTCCCATATTATTGTGTTATTGTTAATTTCCCCTTTCATACTTGTTAGCATTTGTCTTACATATTGAGGTGCTCCTATGTGGGGTGCATATATATTTATAATTATTATATCTTCTTCTTGAATTGATCCTTTGATCATTATGTAGTGTCGTTCTTTGTCTCTTTTCACATCCTTTGTTTTAAAGTCTATTTTTATCTGATATGAGTATTGCTACTCCTGCTTTCTTTTGGTCTCTATTTGCATGGAATATCTTTTTCCAGCCTTTCACTTTCAGTCTGTATGTGTCCCTTGTTTTGAGGTGGGTCTCTTATAGACAACATATATAGTGGTCTTATTTTTGTATCCAATCAGTCAGTCTTAGTCTTTTGGTTGGGTCATTAAACCCATTTACGTTTAAGGTAATTATTGATAAGTATGATCCCGTTGCCATTTACTTTATTGTTTTGGATTCGAGTTTATACTTCCTTTTTGTGTTTCCTGTTTAGAGAAGATCCTTTAGCATTTGTTGAAGAGCTGGTTTGGTGCTGCAGAATTCTTTCAGCTTTTGCTTGTCTGTAAAGCTTTTGATTTCTCCTTCATAGTTGAATGAGATCTTTGCTGGGTACAATAATCTGGGCTGTAGATTATTTTTTTTTCATCACTTTAAGTATGTCCTGCCATTCCCTCCTGGCCTGAAGAGTTTCTATTGAAAGATCAGCTGTTATCCATATGGGAATCCCTTCATGTGTTATTTGTTGTTTTTCCCTTGCTGCTTTTAATATTTGTTCTTTGTTAATTTGATTAATATGTGTCTTGGGGTGTTTTGCCTTGGGTTTATCTTGTTTGGGACTCTCTGGATTTTTTGGACTTGGGTGATTATTTCCTTCTCCATTTTAGGGAAGTCTTCAACTATTATCTCCTCAAGTATTTTCTCATGGTCTTTCTTTTTGTCTTCTTCTTCTGGGACTCCTATGATTCGAATTTTGGGGCATTTAACATTGTCCCAGAGGTCTCTGAGATTGTCCTCATTTCTTTTAATTCATTTATTAAATGAATTAATAAATGAATTAATTTATTTCTCTGATTCATTTATTTCTACCATTCTATCTTCTACCTCACTAATCCCATCTTCTGCCTCCATTGTTCTACTATTTGTTCCTTCCAGAGTGTTTTTGATATCATTTATTGCATTATTCATTATATATTGACTCTCTTTTATTTCTTCTATGTCTTTGTTAAACCTTTCTTGCATCTTCTCAATCCTTGCCTCCAGGCTATTTGTCTGTGATTCCATTTTGTTTTCAAGATTTTGGATCATTTTCACTATCATTATTCGGAATTCTTTATCAGGTAGATTCCCTATTTCTTCCTCTTTTGTCTGGTTTGGTGGGCATTTATCCTGTTCCTTTACCTGATGGGTATTTCTCTGTCTCTTTACCTTGTTTATATTGCTGTGTTTGGGGTGGCCTTTCTGTATTCTGGCAGTTTGTGGAGTTCTCTTTATTGTGGAGTTTCCTCACTGTGAGTGAGGTTGTATGGGTGGCTTGTCAAGGTTTCCTGGTGAGGGAAGCTTGTGTTGGGTTTTGGTGGGTGGAGCTGGATTTCTTCTCTCTGGAGTGCAATGAAGTGTCCAGTAATGTGTTATGAGATGTCAGTGGGTTTGGAGTGACTTTGGGCAGCCTGTATATTGAAGCTCAGGGCTATGTTCCTGTGTTGCTGGAGAATTTGTGTGGTATATCTTGCCCTGGAACTTGTTGGCCCTTGGGTGGTGCTTGGTTTCAGTGTACGTATGGAGGTGATTGATGAGCTCCTATCAATTAATGTTCCCTGGAGTCAGGAGTTCTCCGGTGTTCTCAGTTCTCAGGATTTTGACTTAAGCCTCCTGCTTCTGGTTTTCAGTTTTAGTTTTACAGTAGCCTCAAGACTTCTCCATCTATACAGCACCATTGATAAAACATCTAGGTTAAAGATGAAGAGTTTCTCCACAGTGAGGGACACCCAGAGAGGTTTATAGAGTTATATGGAAACAAGAAGAGGGAGGAAGGAGATAGAGGTGACCAGGATGAGATGAGGTGGAATCAAAAGAGGAGAGAGCAAGCTAGCCAGTAAATACTTCCTTATGTGCACTCCACAGTCTGGACTGCTCAGAGATGTTCACGCAGTTATACAGAGAAGAGGGAGGAAGGATACACAGGTGGCCAGGAGGATAAAGGGGGGAATCAAAAGGAGAGGGACAGATCCAGCCAGTAATCAGTTCCCTAACTGTTCTCCACCATCTGGAACACAAAAAGAGATTCACAGAGTTGGGTAGAGAAGAGAAGGGGGAGGGAGGAGATAGAGGAACTTGGTGGAGAAGAAGGAGAGTCCAAAGGGGGAGAGAGTGATCAAGCCAGTAATCTCGCTCCCAAGAAAAATAGGTACTGAAGATTGGGTTCTTAAAGGTACAAAATTGATAACAAATACCAAAAAGCAAAGATTAAAAATTTAGAGTAGAGGTTGAATTTTCAAAAATTCAATATTAAAGAAAAAAAAAGTCACAAAAATTATTAAATATATATATATATATGAAGTTTGCTTTAAAAAATAGGGTCTCTTTTGCAAAGCAATAGTAGGTTATAAAAATGAAAATTAAAGGAGTAACAGAGGACTTGAAAAATTAAAGAATGATAGTAAAAATAGTAAAAATATACCTAAGACTTTCTCTGTTGTTGTTGTGGGCAGGGTGGGGTCAGTTCATTTTCAGATAGTTCCTTGATCCGGCTTATATTTCTCAAGATCTATAGGCCCCTTCCTATGTAGTTGGTACTAACTACAGGGTTTTAATCTATTGCACATGTCACTTCCAAGGAGGTTTCCCTCTGTTTTGGCTTCTTCTCTTTGCTGGTCTCTTCAGTGTCTAATTTCTACCCTGATGCAAGGGGGTGGTGGTGGACAACTTTTTAGGCTCACCTGTTCAGTCATGCTTTGGGGAGGGAGGGACGCTGCAAACAAATAACACTAGCATGTGCTCGCAGTGTCTCAGCCACACTGGGACTGCCCCTGCTCACGGCGCGTGTGCCCTCCCTGTCCACACTGCTCAGGCTCTAGGTTGCTCTGCCAGGAACTGTCTGAGGCCTGCCCTGGGCTGCATGCACCTCCCAGGTCTAAGCTGCTGAGGTTCAGGCACTCGGGTAGTCCTCAGAGGCGCAGACTTGGTTTGGCCTGCATTTTGTGCCTTTCCCAGGCCCGAGCAACTCAGGTGACCAAGTGTTTGGCGAGCACAGTCGCTGCAACTTATCACCTCCCCCGTCCCTGCTGCTCGGTTTTCTGGGTGTACAACTGGCACACTTTCTCAGATGGATGTTGACCGTCCAGAATCCCAAGAAGTCTTGGTTAGCAATGAAGCCTGCTTGCAGTTTGGTAGATAATGCCTCTCTGGGGTCATGATTGCCCTCTTCCAGCTCTGGGTGCTCTTGGCTGCCTGTCACTGGAGGGGAATGGGCAGCTAGCTCTGCTTAGTCCTTTGTTCAGTGAGCGGGCCTGATGGTGTCCTAGGTTAGGGCTTTTCGCATGGTAGCTATCCCATAGTCTGGTTTGCAATCCCAAGTTAGTTCCCTCAGATTGCCCTTAGGGCATTCAGACCTGGTCTTTACTCTAAGCAGTGCAGTCCATGCCTCCCTGCCCAGCCCCTGCTTGCTAGTTGTGGATGCAGGGGTCTGCGCTGCTTTTCTGCTGGAGGAGTTACCACTGAGCACATACTCTGTAAGTTTTAATTATTTATTTATTTTTCCTCCTGGTTATGTTGCCCTCTGTGGTTTCAAGGCTCGCCACAGACTCAGCAGTGAGTGTTTCCTGGTGTGTGGAAACTTCTCTCTTCTTTAAGACTCCCTTCTGGGGACAGAGCTCTGTCTCTACCTCTTTTGTCTCTCTTTTTATCTTTTATATTTTTTCCTACTTCCTTTCAAAAACAATGGGTTGCTTTTCTGGGTGTCTGATGTCCTCTGTGGGCATTCAGAAGTTGTTTTGTGGAATTTACTCAGCGTTCAAATGTTCTTTTAATGAATTTGTGGGGGAGAAAGTGGTCTCCCTGTCCTATTCCTCTGCCATCTTAGGACCGCCCTTCTTTTTATTTTTAATAATTTTATTTATTTATTGGCTGTGCTGGGTCTTCATTGCTGCATGGGCTTTTCTCTAGTTGCAGCAATGGGGGATACTCTCTAGTTGTAGTACATGGGCCTCTCATTGCCGTGGCCCCTCTTTTGTTGGAGCACAGGCTCTAGGGCATGCAGGCTTCAGTGGTTGCAGCATGTGGGGTCAATAGTTGTGGCTCCCAGGCTCTAGAGCACGGGCTCAATAGTTGTGGTGCATGGGCCTAGCTGCTCTATGTCATGTGGGATCATACCAGTTCAGGGATCAAACCTGCCTCTGCAGGGGCAGGCAGACTCTTCACCACTGAGCCACCAAGGAAGCCCTATGTGGTGGATCTTCTTAAGATCAGCAGTATCAGGTCTGCGCACAATCATTTAAAAACTAATGACTAAATGTATAGAACGACATGTGTGTATATATTAAGTCACTTCTGTCATGTCCGACTCTTTGTAGTCCTATGGAATGGAGCCGGCCAGTCTCCTCTGTTCATGGAATTCTCCACTCAAGAATACTGGAGTGGGTCGCCATGCCCTCCAGGGGATCTTCTCAACCCAGGGATCAAATCTGGGTCTCTTGGGTCTCCTTGTGTCTCTTATGGCTGGTAGGCTCTTTACCTTTAGCACTACCTGGGAAGTCCATAGAACTACATACATATATTTATAAAACATCACTAAAGCTGTTCACCAACCCATTTTATATTCAGTAAAGTATAAATGCTTTATCATGCCAAGGGTTAAATTTAAATGTAATTTTGTAAGCTAAGATGTTTCTATTTATTTCTAGGAATTTTATGTTTCTTGAGCTGTATAATTCTAGCAGTAAACATAACCTTTGAGTATTATTCAGAATAATACTGTCAATATTCAAAATAAAATTGTTCAATGATATTTCTTTAAAATATTTTTGTAACATGTGCTTTAATTTATTATTATACCAATACATTTCTCTATAGTTAATAAAAAAAGTCATTCATGACAAGATATTCGAACTCTGCACTGTTCATTATATCATGCTTTTCAAATAGCATCTACAGATGTATTATGTGTAAATTGGATGAGCTATTAAACATATTTCAAGTAATCATTATGTGAATAATTTTTTCCATTAATGACTTGTGGAGAAGAATGTTATCTACAGGATCATATTCAGGGAGCACAAATAATTATTGTATTCGTATTTTCCTAAATAAAGCTGTCTGAATCTGATAGAAGATTATACTGTATATATTAATTTGTTTATTCATTGATTTTCCACCTCCACATGCTTTTTATTTTCAAAAGTTAAAATCACAGGGATGTAGTTTGTAGCGAATCCATTCTGCCTCTTGTTCTCTGAAAGTGAAAAAAATACAAGCTAAATTAATTTTGTAATATTTTTCATTATGTATATATAATTGCCCTGTATTCTAAAAGAAGAAATAAAGTCCTTCGTGTCTTTCCATGCCCTCAGTTCATCAGAGTATAGTTTAGTTTTGGATGTCCTGTTGTAATCTAAGAAACATAATAACGTATTTATTTTGCCAAATATATCGGTTAAAATAGTTTTTAAAAGCAACCAAGGCTAAAACACTTATATGCAATGTAAACCTTTTGTACAGTTGGTGTTGGAAGTAGCTATTAATATATAAATTGTACTACACCCAGTTTTCTCTTTCTATTTTGAGATATAATCCCATCATTGGCACATCTAAATCAGCAGCATCCAGCAGTATGACTCTCCCACTGTGAGTTTTATATTCATCACAAGAGAATGAATATTTTTAAGCTAGGAATAGGCAATATCGAATTTACTACACTTAAATGTTTGGCAGTTCTTCAGGCTGAAGAATCGTTTCCAAGTCAAGGTTTCTAGATGTATGTCTTTTTTTTTTCAATCCAGAAAATTTATTCTACCAACATGTTCCTTAGAGAGAATTTGAAATTCTTGATTCCGATACAAATAGATTACAATTTAAAAGTGAATTCTACCTATACACTTATGGTTAATTATCCTACAACAAAGGAGGCAAGAATATATGTGGAGAAAGAGAGTCTCTTCAAAAGTGGTGCTGGGAAAACTGGACAGCCATATGGAAAATAATGCAATTAAAACATTCTCTAACACCATATACAGAAATAAACTCAAAATGGATTAAATGCCTAAATGGAAAACTGGATACTATGAAATTTTTAGAGGAAAATATAAGCAGAACACTCTTTGACACAAATCACAGCAATATTTTAGGGAAATCTGTCTCCTAGAGTAACAGAAATAAAAACAAAAATAAACAAATAATGCCTAATTATACTTAAAAGCTTTTTGCACAGCAAAAGGACTGGTGCTGAAGCTAAAGCTCCAATACTTTGGCCAACTGATGTGAAGAGCCAACTCATTGGAAAAGATCCTGTGCTGGGAAGGATTGAAGGCAAAAGGAGAAGAGAATGCCAGAGGGTGAGATGGTTGGATAGCATCACCTACTCAATGGACATGAACTTGGGCAGACTCCAGGAGATAGGGACAGGGAGCCTAACCCTGCAGTCCATGGGGTTGCAGAGTCAGACATGACTTAGAGACTGAATAATAGCAGCAACATAATCCTCCTGGTGGTGATTGGTGGTTTAGTTGCTAAGTCATGTCCGACTTTTGCAACCCCATGGGCTGTAGCCCACCAGGCCCCACTTTTGTGGGATACTCCAGGCAAGAATACTGGAGTAGGTTGCCATTTCCTTCCCTAACAATCCTCCCACAGAGAGATAAATATTTAAAACAGTAATAATAATAATACAAATTCATACTCATTTTCCATATACATAAAATCACATTTGACAATAGTCATGTTATGTACTTGACCTAACAGTTAGAACTGGTCATGGAACAACAGACTTGTTCCAAATAGGAAAAGGAGTACGTCAAGGCTGTATGTTGTCACCATGTTTATTTAACTTATATGCAGAGTACATCATGAGAAATGCTGGACTGGAAGAAGCACAAGCTGGAATCAAGATTGCTGGGAGAAATATCAATAACCTCAGATATGCAGATGATACCACCCTTATGGCAGAAAGTGAAGAGGAACTCAAAAGCCTCTTGATGAAAGTGAAAGTGGAGAGTGAAAAGGTTGGCTTAAAGCTCAACATTCAGAAAACGAAGATCATGGCATCTGGTCCCATCACTACATGGGAAATAGATGGAGAAACAGTGGAAACAGTGTCAGACTTTATTTTTCTGGGCTCCAAAATCACTGCAGATGGTGACTGCAGCCATGAAATTAAAAGACGCTTACTCCTTGGAAGGAAAGTTATGACCAACCTAGATAGCATATTCAAAAACAGAAACATTACTTTGCCAACAAAGGTTCATCTAGTCAAGGCTATGGTCTTTCCTGTGGTCATGTATGGATATGAAAGCTGGACTGTGAAGAAGGCTGAGTGCCGAAGAATTGATGCTTTTGAACTGTGGTGTTGGAGAAGACTCTTGAGAGTCCCTTGGACTGCAAGGAGATCCAACCAGTCCATTCTGAAGGAGATCAGCCCTGGGATTTCTTTGGAAGGAATGATGCTGAAGCTGAAATTTCAGTATTTTGGCCACCTCATGCGAAGAATTGACTCATTGGAGAAGACTCTGATGCTGGGAGGGATTGAGGGCAGGAGGAGAAGGGGACGACAGAGGATGAGATGGCTGGATGGCATCACTGACTCGATGAATGTGTCTGAGTGACCTCCGAGAGCTGGTGATGGATAGGAAGGCCTGGCGTGCTGCAGTTCATGGGGTCGCAAAGAGTCGGACATGACTGAGCGACTGATCTGATCTGATCTGATCTGAACAGAATTAATGTGATAGCTATGACCTGTGCCAGAAAAGCCACCAGCCACTCTCTGCAGCTCTGAGCACCTTTCCCTCTGACCTACCTAGAGATCTAGCAGATTGACTGCAGCCAAAGGGGCCACTCCTACTGCAAACACTGTATAAAAGAGGAATAGTGGACCTTAGATTTAATTTGCCATTGTTTTGATCACAGTTGCATCCATAGCTGTGATAATTGTCTTTCTGGTCTACCTCCCTGGATAGCCCTCTGATCTTTAGCAAAGACAATTTCATCCATATTATGTATGCTAGCACTCACTCTCCTTTCAGTCTCCCAAGATTTTGCTCTTTGAATTTGTGCTCCAAAGCATTGCCATGACTCTGTGACTGGTCACAGAGGTTTGAAGGGGATTCAAAATATACCTGAACAAATTCTTTCTGACCCCACCCCCTCTACCCCCCCCCCCCCCCCCCCGCGCCCCCACAACCTCAGTAGTTTGCAAGGTTGTTAAACCAGTTCTCTGTTTCAAACACTTACTCTTACTAAAAGTTGTCCCTGGGGACTGTTGGTATCTTCAGTGCTGGCAAACCTCAGTTAAGACTGTCTCAGTCCATTACAGACTCAACAAAACAAAGAAACTGGGTTCTCAATCACTTTCCTCACAGAATACTCAATGCCAAAATTTTGCCAATCTTTTCTCTGCAGGCAAAGATCTTTAGTGAGTAGTCATCCTTGTTAGACTAATCAGTGAAGGTTCTGTAATACTTCATCCTCAAGGTGATGAGTGTCAGCTTACCTCACATTTATACAACTGGAAAAAGCCACACAAGCATCTCTTTTCCAGGGGGAAAAATTGTGGTCAAAGGTGACTTGTCTTCACTTATAGGGAAAGATGAGAGCCAGTTTTTACAGTTATGCTCAATCAGGTTCTCCTCTGCAGGTACCAGTTCCTACAGGAAATACTGCTAAGATAAAGTAGATTGAAAGATTCTTTTAATCAAATGAGCCCTATTTGTGGGTTGAATTTTACCATTCCTCCAAAGGCACGAATCCAAGTCCTAACCCCTCAGTAGCTCAGAATGTGAAGCAATTGGGAAACACAGTTGTTTTAGATGTCATTAGTTAAGACAAGGATTTTACTGGAGTAGAGTGGCCTCTTAATTCAATATGACTGGTGTTTTTAGAAAAGGAGCAAATTTGGGCACAGGCATGCATACAGGGGCAATGCCGTGTAAACAGTAAGATGGCCATCCATAAGCCAAAGAGAGACATCTAGAACAGATCCTTCTCTCTAAGTCCTCACATGGAATCAACCCTACCAGCACCTTAACCTAAGATGTCTAGCCTCTAGAACTGTGAGACAGTCAATTTCTGCTATTTAAGCCATTCAATTCATGGTACTCTGTTTTGGCAACCCTTGAAAACTAGTGTTAACTCTTTGCACAGAAAAAGAGTGCTTAAGACTTCTTATATTTGCACTGGACATTTTTTACTAGATTTAATGTGCAAATTCTGAAATTCTTCTCTTTACAAGTGCCATGAAAATACTAGAAGATTCACAATATTTCACCATCTAATCTACATGCCCTAAATTGTTCTATGGCCGAAAGTGGTACAAAAATCCTTCATTATAAGATGGGCTGATTTGTTTGGGGGAGAAATGGACAATTGTTCTTTTAGTAGCTGAGGTGATTCCTAGGCTCCTGGGTGGTCTGCAATATGCAGGGCTCTAGCAAGGGAGAAAAAGGTGATTTTTTTTTTCCATTTAACTTTTAAAAATTGGAGTATAATTGCTTTATAATGTTGTGTCAGTTTCTGCTGTACAACAAGATGAATCAGCTATATGTATACATATATCTCCTCCCTCTTGTGTCTCCCTTTCACACCCCCTCCCCATCTCAACCCTGTAGGTCATCATAGAGCACTGAGCTGAGCTCTCTATGCTATACAGCAGGTTCCAACTAACTATTGATTTTATACGTGTTAGTGTATATATTTATATATCAACTGGGTCATTTTTAGTACTTTCTAAAAACCTAGAATCTGTCATACAGAGTGAAATCAGAAAGAGAAAAACAAATATTGTATATTAATACATGGAGAGCTTCCCAGGTGGCTCAGTAGGTAAAGAATCCACCTGCAATGCAGGAGACACAGGAGACATGGATTCGATCCTTGGATTGGCAAGATTCCCATGGAGGTGCATGGCAACCCACTCCAGTATTCTTGCTTGGAGAATTTCATGGACAGAGGAGTCTGGTGGGCTACAGTTCATAGAGTCACAAAAAGTTAGATATGACTGAAGTGACTGAACATGCATGCATGCATTAATATATAAAATCTAGAAAAATGGTATTGATAAACCTATTTGAAGGGCAGGAATACAGACACAGAGGTAGAGAAAGTTTTAAAGATGAGCCTCTGGCTTGTATATGCCCCTGCTCATAATTGAATTCACTGCAGTACTTCTCTGAATTCTTCCTCTGAATCCAATCAAGACAGTATTACAGATATCCTTCTCAAGATTTTTAATTTCAACTTTTCCCACATGGATAAAAGTTTGCTAAATTCTATTGGGTTTACCCCATTTTTTTAAAGCAAGGTGGGTGGAATATATTGCATTCCAAAATAAGTATTGTCAAGGTTCATAAATGTTAAGGTTGTATTAGTAACTTGGAGAAGCTCATTTGCCTGAATGTGTGAATATTGAAAACATGAAAGAGCATATTTATGTCTCTATAATTGGATCCATGTAATTATTTACTGTAGGAAGTGAGGCAGCATCCCACAGGAATTACCTTCTTTTGAAACTTATTTCAATTGTCTTTTGTGTTTAGAAACCATTGAGTCATTTAAAAGTCATTCCCAAACTTTAAATACAACTGTATTCTAAAAATGACAAGCACTTTCTAGTCAAGATGTTTCTATATCCAGAAACTGAAGTTGCTGTTCTAAATATCATCTTTACAGAATACTTCAGTACAAAGTGTGCAAAACATTGTTTTTGGTAATTTTCTCAAGAAAACTGCTTTATTCCTTAAGAAAAGGCTGTTTTAAAAAGGTATATCCTATATGATTTCATGTATGTAACATTTGTAAGATAAAGTTATCAAGATGGAGAACAGTTTACAGATTGTCAGGGGTTAGGAATGGGAGAGGAGTTAGGTCATAATAAAAAGGTAATGCAAAGAAGGTTTGCAGTGATGGTACAGTTGAGTGTCTTGATTTTGGTGGTGGTTTGGAAGATACACAGGCTTTCCTTGTGGCTCAGTGGTAAAGAATCTGCCTACCAATGTACGATAAGCAGGTCAGGAAGATCCCCTGGAGAAGGAAATCTGCTCCAGTATTCTTGCCTGGGAAATCCAATGGACAGAGGAGCCTGGTGGGCTACAGTCCATGGGGTCACAAAAGAGTTGGACATGACTTAGTGACTAAGCAACAATAGCAGGCAGGTACACATGTGATAACATTGCAAAGATACACACACACACACATGCACAAATGAATGCCTGTATAACTGTTGAAAGATGAATAAGCTTTATAGATTGTATGAATATCCTGATTTTGGTTTTATACTACGGTTGTGTTATAGGTTGGTTTAACTGTGGAAGGGTGCACAGGGTTTCCTTGTGCAGTTCTTTGCAACCTCCCAGAAATCTATAATTTTTTCAAACTGAAAGTTATAAATACTGAACCTATGGAAAGAAAAAAAAACCTAAAAGTCTTGAAATTAATGAATTACCAATCTTGAGTCTGTACAGAAGTCTATTCAGCCTATTCTGGGACATTGATTCAATCATTGCTCTTATGTATTTCCAGCATCCATGCTTATTCTAAGTCCTCTGTCTATTTCAGTCTTTAAAGAAAACAAATCTCCCTTGATTCCAATTTATTCTTCAAAACATTGTTTGTTTTCTTTTTTATTGCTAAGCCTCTTTATATATGTATGCATGCTCATTTGCTTCAGTCGTGTCCAACTCTTGAGACCCTATGAAGTGTAGCCCGCCAGGCTCCTCTGCCCATTGTATTTCCCAGGCAAGAATACTGGAGTGGGTTGCTATTTCCTTCTCCAGGGGATCTTCCCAAGCCAGGGGTGAAACCCTTGTCTCCCATGACTCCTGCATTGCAGGTGGATTCTTTACCTCTGAGTCACCAGGGAAGCCTATATATATATAGCCGCACTCAGTATTTCAAATTGTACTATAAGCATCTTGACTGGGACCTATGTTTCTTGACTGGGAACTATTTAGAGAATCTCTAAATGGAGTGACTGGGACTTATTAATTTCTGGATTCCCAACAGTTTGCTATCTTCTTTGGAAATTTTGATGCTAGTTATTGTCTGAGAGATGATAAAGCTCATTGTAACTTTTACCCACTTGAAAGCAGGCCAGTCTGTCCTGGATCCTATGTCTGGTACAGGGAGCTTGGCCAGGACCTGATTTCGTCTTACTCCTCCTGAGACACAATAATCATCAGATCAGATCAGATCAGTCGCTCAGTCGTGTCCGACTCTGCGACCCCATGAACCGCAGCATGCCAGGCCTCCCTGTCCATCACCAGCTCCCGGAGGTCACCCAAACTCTCATCCATCGAGTCAGTGATGCCATCCAGCCATCTCATCCTCTGTCGTCCCCTTCTCCTCTTGCCCTCAATCCCTCCCAGCATCAGAGTCTTCTCCAATGAGTCAACTCTTCGCATGAGGTGGCCAAAATACTGGAGTTTTAGCTTTAGCATCATTCCTTCCAAAGAAATTCCAGGGCTGATCTCCTTCAGAATGGACTGGTTGGATCTTCTTGCAGTCATAGAAAAGACCTAATCCAAGGGTTAATAACAGTTCCTGTTTACACAATTTTAATTCTCACCACATTTTATCTTATTTTTTAAACCTTAACTGTAACATGGAATTGATAACCTTTTTTTTTTTTTTTTCTGTTGGGGAAAAAGAAAACCAAAACCTTAAAAAGAAAAAATGTACAGCAAGTCAGTACATAAATAAGAAAAGAGAATATGATCCCAAATGGAACCTCTTCAGTTGTGAATGTGTACTTTTCTTATAACTTATGAAATAGCAGCCTCCTAAACTGCTAGTGAAAATAAATATGAAATCGTTCTCTAGCATTATTATTACTTTTTGTTTTAGAAAAATGACTTTTAATGTTTTTGTTACACCTATGCTGTATGTCAGATTCTCAGTCTGTCAACAATTTTATAAGAACTGGAAAACTTATTTTAAAAAGGAAAAAAATATTATGCCAGTGACAATTGGTATGTTTACTTGGAAGAGCAAGAGCATGTCTGTAATCAAAAAAAGATGCTTTCAGCTAATTAGTTTTATTAAAAATGCGTTTATAGTGTTTCTTTCAACATTGTACTCATTTTCATTATATGTAGAACTACCTTTACATTTTATTTATGCATATAATTTATGGCTAATTATATCTACCTTCATTATGTACTATTCGTTTTTTTCCCCTAGAGCTGCACTTTGGCATGCTGAGAACTTGTGTTGTTTGAAATTATTATAAGAAATATAAGTGGTTCTTATAGCCATGTTGTGTGTGTGTGCCCAGGTGTTTAGCGGTGTCTGGCTCTTTACGACCCCATGGACTGTAGCCCACCAGGCTCCTCTGTCCATGGGGTTTCCCAGGCAAAAATACTGAGTGGGTTGCCATGCCCTCCTCCAGGGAATCTTCCAAACCCAAGGATCAAATCCACATCTCTCGCATCTCCTACATTGACAGGTGAATTCTTTGTCTCTAAGCCACCTTGGAAGTCCGTATCCAAGTTATATCTTATTAATTATTCCAGTTCATGGATGATCCTTGATCATCTTTAAATCTCAGCCTGTAGCCCAGAACACAGACTGGGTGGATAATCTTTACATATGCATCAAATTCAATTGAATTGTTCAGTATCTAATTACCATTTATTTGAGAATCGCTATTCCCTATAGTCATTGTTTTCATACCCCATACTTTCATCTGCCCAGGCATGATTCGTGAAGAATGTCTTCACTTAAAATGTCAAGCTGATTAAATATTCGAGAATTTTAAGTATGCAGTATCTTGGGTAGAGTAATTCAGGTTTGCCCAGGACTGTCTTAGTTTTAAAATGAAAAGTCCCACAAATAGGAACCCATTCAGTCCTGGGCAAATTGGTAGAGCTGATTATCCTAATCTTGGAACATTCTAATATTTAAAAAAACATGTTGAAAATCCATGTTCCATGTATTTATTTCATACTTCTGGAAACTGTAAGATTTGAGTAAAACTAGACTGAATACTTTATCCACCCCACTTGACTCTTCTTATTTATCATAAAACCATTCAGTAAAATCTGATAAAATGTTACATAGCCCAGAAAACTGGTTTCCTATGGATAATGCCTTGGTTTTCCCCTAAATCAGGATATTTGGAACTGTCTTACCCTTGGTTATTTCTCCACTGATCTCCAGTAGCATATTGGGCCCCTACTGACCTGGGGAGTTTCTCTTTAAGTATCCTATCATTTTGCCTTTTCATACTGTTCATGGGGTTCTCAAGGCAAGAATACTGAAGTGGTTTGCCATTCCCTTCTCCAGCGGACCACACCCTGTCAGATCTCTCCATCATGACCCGTCCATCCTGGGTTCCGGGAGTTGGTGATGGATAGGGAGGCCTGGCATGCTGCAGTTCATGGGGTCGCAAAGAGTCAGACATGACTGAGCGACTGATCTGATCTGATCTGATCTACCCTTGGTTAGTTATGCTGCACATGTGATGAATAGCACTCCTGGTATTGTTGAAACAATGAAATATTCACTGCTTGTTTTTGTGAATCAGGAAGAAATATGGCATAATCATAGTGATATAATTTATATCTAGTTTCATATTCTTGATATGAAGAATATAAGTAGATTAATATTCATATTAGTGCCTTTGTGGTGATATTGCTGCAAATAGAAGAAATATTTCTTGCTTACTTACTAAAAAGATGCACACCTTAAACATCATACCTGTCCAACTCTTTTAAACCCATTATACTTTTTAATAAACTAGGCAAGATGGTACATAGGATATTGTTTTTCAGTGTGCGATACTCATATCACCTGCTTCAATGTCAACCCAGGGGGTTCCTTACTATTATCCTGGGTGTCTACATTTAACAAGATTCCAAGTTATTCCAATGCCCCGTAATATTTATAGACCTCTAGTAATGTAAGTGCAGGCATCTCAAGGGGCACTAATGGCAAAGAATTCTCTTGCCAATGCAGGTGACACAGGAGACTTGGATTCGATCCTTGGGTCACAAAGATCCCCTGGAGTAGAGAATGGCAACACATTCTAGTATGCTTGCCTGGAAAATCCCATGGACAGAGGAGCCTGGTGGACTATAGTCCATGATGTCAGAAAGGGTTGAACACGACTGAGCATCTGACAAGCTAGCAAGTAATTCAAGTGTTATGGTATTTCTAGAGAAAAGACTCAGTTTTGAATCCAGACTTTCTAATTTATTAGAATCATGTTTTGGGTAAAATTACCTATATTCTCTGAATTTTAATGTCCTCATCTGCAAAATGGAAAGATACACTAGCTATCGTAAGGGTGATGTAGTTCAAGTGACACGTGAAAGGGGAAATGTTTGATAAACCGTGAAGTTCAGGAACAATTGCAGGCTACTGGCTAGGGTCCTTCTCTACAGATCTCTGCTCTGCTCTGCTAAGTCACTTCAGTCGTGTCCGACTCTGTGTGACCCCATAGATGGCAGCCCACCAGGCTCCCCTGTCTCTGGGATTCTCCAGGCAAGAACACTGGAGTGGGTTGTCATTTCCTTCTCCAATGAATGAAAGTGAAAAGTGAAAGGGAAGTTGCTCAGTCGTGTCGGACTCTTAGCGACCTCATGGACTGCAGCCTACCAGGCTCCTCTGTCCATGGGATTTTCCAAGCAAGAGTACTAGAGTGGGGTGCCATTGCCTTCTCACTACAGATCTCTAAGTTATATTAAAGAAAAGTTATTTCATAGTGTTTACATGCAAACTACTTAACTTCATTTATTAAGGATGCATGTCTATTTAAGTAAGCGAACTCATTAATTCAAATAAGAATCATTTTTAAGGATTTTTTTGTCTGATTTGATTGGTTGTACGTAAAAATATAAGCACCTTTGATAAAAAGACTACTGTTACATGAAAGCAAACCGAGAATAAAATATGAGACCTTTTCAATTCTGTGGTGCTGATTAAAACCTTTTGTAAGTAATTGGACAGGAAATTGCAGATTTGAGAGGCTCCAACAGATGCGAGAAGGCAATGGCACCCCACTCCAGTACTCTTGCCTGGAAAATCCCATGGACAGAGGAGCCTGGAAGGCTGCAGTCCATGGGGTCGCCAAGAGTCAGACATAACTGAGCAATTTCACTTTCACTTTTCACTTTCATGGACTGGAGAAGGAAATGGCAACCCACTCCAGTGTTCTTGCCTGGAGAATTCCAAGGACAGGGGAGCCTGGTGGGCTGCTGTCTATGGGGTCGCACAGAGTCGGACACGACTGAAGCGACTTAGCAGCAGCAGCAACAGCAACAGATGCCTGTTACAAACTGAAACAACAACTGCTTACCAACTGCTTTTGATTCAATATGTCCAACCCTCTGCTTTTGGAGCATTTTTGAGAAGTAACACACTGCCCTAAGACATCAAAAGAAAGACTGCAATTAGTAGCCTTAGTCTGACCTTTTTTGTACAGAGCCTGCCAGATTTCTCTGTCCATGGGATTCTCCCATGGCAACCAACTCTGGTATTCTTGCCTGCAGAATCCCACAGACAGAGGAGCCTGATGGACTACAGTCCATAGGGTCACAAAGAGTCAGACACAACTGAAGTGACTTAGCATCACATAATATATATTAATGAAAGGGGAGAAAAAAAGAGCACATGGAAAAATCATAAAGAAGAGAAGAAGAAATTCTCAGAATATAACTGGGTTGATTAGAGAAAGTCTCTGAATGAGAAAGGTCATACAAAGTTTCTAATGTAGAGCACAGGGAACTAAATCCAATCTCCTGGGATAAACCATAATGGAAAAGAATATAAAAAAGAATATATATTTATGTGTATAACAGTCACTTTGCTGTACAGCAGAAATTACACATTTTAAATTAACCACAATTCTAAAAAAGGATTATAGTTCTTTTCCCCTCTAAGTGATCAGATGATGCTCCTATGAGTGATGAATCCAGTCACAAATGAAAAATATTTATCTAGGAAAAAATATTTTAGTCTTAGATACTTTGAATGTGTGGTAAAATGTGAAAGTGAAAAAATACATTGGAGACATGAGACCAAATCCTTTATTTCTTAAAATTGTTTTGAATATACTCCATCCTCCCCTCCATCTCCCTGCTAGTATCCTTGTTCAGACTTTCATTCCTCTCATCCTCTTGCATGGGCTAGCAATAATCACCTTAGTTGTCTCTGAGTCTTTCCATTGTCTCCACTGTACTTCCTTGAATGCAAATACGTTTCTGCATTTCCTTACTTAAAACTCCTAATGGTCTCTCTTATGCCTCCCACCCTTTGTCCTCATTTACCAAAACATATCCAAAATCCTTAGTGTGACACACAGGGAATTTTTCTCTCCATCTTTGCCTTAATTCTCTTGCCTTCTCCGTCTCTCACTGCCTCCATGCCCCAGCCTCTCGCATTCCCAAGAAAGGTATCAGTAATTGATGTCAGTGGATTTTCCCTACTTCACTATTCCTGACTCTCTCAGAGACAGTGGACAGTGACCCCGCAACAAGGCAAAAAGAGGTCACGGCCACTCTTTCTGCATCAAACACATAGTCAAAAAATTTTAATTATCGAAATAAAAGATTCTGACAGTCTTCAGGAAAGAAGCACAAATGCAAGAGTCAAGAAGTGGTGATTCAAGGAAGTGAGAGTATTCTATAACATAAATGCTTCATCTCTATTAAAAGTTCAACTTTTATCCAGAAAGCTGCACAGTATCAGTGCTCTTTTTGCTCAACAGGGTTAAGTGGGAGTGAGACTGAGGAAGAAGGCTAGAGCTGCCCTAGAGCACTGGCTGTTCTTTCCAGGTGACACAGTGGTAAAGAATCCATCTGCCAAGGCAGGAGATGCAGGTTTGATCCTTGGGTTGGGAAGATTCCCTGGAGGAGGAAATGGCAACCCACTCCAATATTCTTGCCTGGGAAATCCCACAGACAGAGGAGCCTGGTGGGCTACACTCCATGGGGTCTCAAAGTGTTGGACAGAACTGAGCATAGCACAGAGCACTGGCTGTCATTTTCTGTTTTTAAGCTTGGTTTGGGGAGTAGATTGCTAACTGACCTATCCCCAAATGGCTATGCATGCTGTTTTGGGGACAACTGAGCTGGGTAAAGACTTCAAGTCTCCTCTGTCACATTCTCCCTACTAAATTAAAGAAAGTAAACCTCAAACCAAGTTCTTCCATAATTAAAGGACTCGTTAGAAAATACCACAGAATAATCCTGCAACCTGTTCTATAACCACTGTGTCTCTTTTCTTGACAATAACATTTGTTTAGTGCTTAATAAGTGTAAGCTCCTCTTGCAAAGCACTTGACACACATTATCTTATTTACATTCATACTTTTCACAGCAAACCAACAAGGCAGATGTGGCGCTTATGCCCATTTTACAGATGAGAAAATTGAGGTTTGGAAACATTAAATAACACACTCTAGATTTTACTCAGAGTGGCTGAACCAGGATTCAGACTCAGAAAATCTGACTCTAGATGCTAGAAAATATTCTATGTCTTTTAGGAAACTCATCACTATTATGCATGGATGGGGTCTTCAGGAAACCACTGTTTTAGAGACAAGGTTGAGTTACATTTAGCATGAAATTAAAAGACACTTGCTCCTTGGAAGAAAAGTTATGGCAAACCTAGACAGCATATTAAAAAGCAGAGACATCATTTTGCCACAAAGGTCCATATAGTCAAAGCTATGCTTTTTCCAGTAGTCATGTATGGATGTGAGAGTTGGACCACATCAGAAGGCTGAGCAATTGATGCTTTTGAACTGTGATGCTGAAGAAGACTCTTAACAATCCCTTGGACTGCAAGGAAATAAAACCAGTCAACTCTAAAGGAAATTAACCCTGAATGTTCACTGGAAGGACTGATGCTGAAGCTGAAGCTCCAATACTTTGGTCACCTGATGCAAAGAGCTGACTCATTGGAAAAGACCCTGATGCTGGGAAAAATTGAGTACACAAGGAAGAGGGAAACAGAGGATGAAATGGTTGGATAGCATCACTGACTCAATGGACATGAGTTTGAGCAAGCTCTGGGAGATGGTGAAGGATGAGGAAGGCTGGCATGCTGCAGTTCATGGGGTCACAAAGAGTCAGACACAACTGAGCAACTGAACAACAACAGCAGTCCTCATCAGGCAACCAGAATCTTAACACAATTTAGATTTCCAAATCAAGCTCTATTACAAGGAAGCATAGCAAAACCCTCAGTGTTACATTCGGTTCACGCAAGGCCAGGAAGCAAGTTCTACAAATGTTAGGTTGAATGCTAGTAATTTTCCTAATGATTGTATGCTTCTAAAAGTCAAGAAAATAATTTTCATGTAAATCCAGACCTAACAACTTTTCTCTATCAAAATTAGCTCTGAACTAAAAAAGAAGATATCTGAATGTGGGGAGAGGGTCTCATCCAAATATTGACAGAAAAAGTCTTTCTATAACCATAGACATATTGCAGCAATGGATTTAAACTTTAAAATATAAAAGCAATTGTGGATCATAATGGCTTCTCCATTTTCCTGACAGTCCCTTACACATTTTAACACATTGATTTTTCAATGTAATTTTATAGGCCATCAATATCAAGACATTAAACCAAACCTAAATGTGTTCTCCTCTGATAGAGCTAATGCCAAACATATAAATCTTAACTTTTGGCATCTTACCATTTTTTCCTTTAGCATGTTTCCAGAAGGACTGTCTAGAGAGAATAAATCCATGGTTCACTTGGAAACTGATGCTTCTTTAAATGAATACTATTAGGGGGTGCAGTTAACTTATTTATTTATTTATTGAAGTGTAACTGGCAGAATATTAGATTAGTTTTCACATGTAAAGTATAGTGATTCAATATTTGTACCCATTATGAAATGAACACCACTGTAAATCTAGCTACCATTTATCATTGTATAATGTTATTACAATATTATTGACTCTGCTATCTATGCTGTTCATTACACCACTGTAGCTTATTTCTTTTATTAATGAAAGTTTGTACTCTTAATTTCCCTTAACTATTTAACTCATCTTTCTACTCCTCTCACCTCCAGAAAGCACCAGTTTGTTTTATGTATCTATGACTCTATCTCTCTTTTGATGTGTTTATTCATTTGTATTGTTTTTTAGATTACACATATAAGTGAAATCAAGCAATATGTACATACATATCATACAATATGTATCTTTCTGGCTCTGACTTATTTCACTTATCATAATATCTTCTAGAGCCATCCATGTTGTTGCAAATGTCAAGATTTCAGCACTTTTTAAAAAATGTCTGAGTAGTATTCTAATTGTATATGTGTATGTATTGATGCTTTTGAACTATGATGTTGGAGAAGACTCTTGAGAGTCCCTTGGACTGCAAGGAAATCCAACCAGTCCATCCTAAGGGAGGTCAGTCCTCGGTGTTCATTGGAAGAACTGATGCTGAAGCTGAAACTCCAATACTTTGGCCACCTGATGCGAAGAGCTGACTCATTTGAAAACACCCTGATGCTGGGAAAGATTGAGGGCAGGAGGAGAAGGGGATGACAGAAGATGAGATGGTTGGATGGCATACTGACTCAGTGGACATGGGTTTGGGTGAACTCCGGGAGTTGATGATGGACAGGGAGGCCTGGAGTGCTGTGGTTCATGGGGTTGCAAAGAGTCAGACACGACTGAGTGACTGAACTGAACTGAACTGATGTATATATATATGTGTATATGTACCAGATCAGATCAGATCAGATCAGTCGCTCAGTCGTGTCTGACTCTTTGCGACCCCATGAATCGCAGCACGCCAGGCCTCCCTGTCCATCAACAACTCCCGGAGGTCACTCAGACTCACATTCATCAAGTCAGTGATGCCATCCAGCCATCTCATCCTCTATCGTCCCCTTCTCCTCTTGCCCCCAATCCCTCCCAGCATCAGAGTCTTCTCCAATGAGTCAACTCTTCGCATGAAGTGGCCACAATATTGGAGTTTCAGCTTTAGCATCATTCCTTCCAAAGAAATCCCAGGGTTGATCTCCTTCAGAATGGACTGGTTGGATCTCCTTGCAGTCCAAGGGACTCTCAAGAGTCTTCTCCAACACCACAGTTCAAAAGCATCAATTCTTTGGCACTCAGCCTTCTTTAGAGTCCAACTCTCACATCCATACATGACCACAGGAAAGACCATAGCCTTGACTAGGCGAACCTTTGTTGGCAAAGTGATGTCTCTGCTTTTGAATATGCTATCTAGGTTGGTCATAACTTTCCTTCCAAGGAGTAAGCGTCTTTTAATTTCATGGCTGCAGTCACCATCTGCAGTGATTTTGGAGCCCAGAAAAAGAAAGTCTGACACTGTTTCCACTGTTTCTCCATCTATTTCCCATGTAGTGATGGGACCAGATGCCATGATCTTCGTTTTCTGAATGTTGAGCTTTAAGCCAACCTTTTCACTCTCCACTTTCACTTTCATCAAGAGGTTTTTTAGTTCCTCTTCACTTTCTGCCATAAGGGTGGTGTCATCCGCGTATCTGAGGTTATTGATATTTCTCTCAGCAATCTTGATTCCAACTTGTGTTTCTTCCAGTCCAGCATTTCTCATGGTGTACTCTGCATATAAGTTAAATAAACGTGGTGACATATATATGTACATATACATATGAATGAATACATCCATTGTATTCATTACAATGAATACATCCAATGAATGTATTCATCTATACATCATATAGATGAATACATCCATTCATCTATCAGTGGGCACTATGATTTCTTCCACATCTTTGCTCTTGTAAATAATACTGCATTGAAACTGGGGATCCATATATCTTTTTGACTTAGTATTTTTGTTTCCTTTGGAAAACTACCCAGACGTGGAATTGCTGGATTGTATGGTAGTTCTAGTTTTAATTTTTTGAAAAACCTTTATACTGTTCTACACAGTAGCTGTACATCTTACATTCCCATTGATAGTGCATAACAGTCTCTCTTCTATATTTCCTCATCAACATTTGCTGTTTCTTTTCTTTTGGCTAATATCCATTCTGACAGGTGTGAAGTGACATCTCAAGGTTTTGATTTGAATTTCCCTGATGATTACTGTTGTTTTCCTCTATTTCTTTGCATTGATTGAAGAAGAAGGCTTTCTTATCTCTCCTTGCTGTTCTTTGGAACTCTGCATTCAGATGCTTATATCTTCCCTTTTTTCCTTTGCTTTTTGCTTCTCTTCTTTTCACAGTTATTTGTAAGGCCTCCCCAGACAGCCATTTTGCTTTTTTGCATTTCTTTTCCATGGGGATGGTCTTGATCCCTGTCTCCTGTACAATGTCATGAACCTCCGTTCGTAGTTTATCAGGCACTCTATCTTTCAGATCTAGACCTTTAAAATTATTTCTCACTTCCACTGTATAATCATAAGGGATTTGATTTAGGTCATACCTGAATGGTCTAGTGGTTTTCCCTACTTTCTTCAATTTCGGTCTGAATTTGGCAATAAGGAATTCATGATCTGAGCCACAGTCAGCTCCCAGTCTTGTTGTTGCTGACTGTATAGAGCTTCTCCATCTTTGGCTGCAAAGAATATAATCAATCTGATTTCGGTGTTGACCATCTGTTGATGTTCATGTGTAGAGTCATCTCTTGTGTTGTTGGAAGAGGGTGTTTGCTATGACCAGTGTGTTCTCTTGGCAAAACTCTATTAGCCTGCTTCATTCCTTATTCCAGGCCAAATTTGCCTGTTACTTCAGGTGTTTCTTGACTTCCTACTTTTGCATTCCAGTCCCCTATAATGAAAAGGACATCTTTTTGGAGTGTTAGTTCTAAAAGGCCTTGTAGGTCTTCATAGAATCGTTCAACTTCAGCTTCTTCAGTGTTACTGGTTGGGGCATAGACTTGGATTACTGTGATATTGAATAGTTTGCCTTGGAAACGAACACAGATCATTCTGTTGTTTTTGAGATTGCATCCAAGTGCTGCATTTCAGACTCTTTTTTTGACCATGATGACCACTCCATTTCTTCTAAGGAATTCCTGCACACAGTAGTAGATATAATGGTCATCTGAGTTAAATTCACCCATCCCAGTATATTTTAGTTCACTGATTCCTAGAATGTCGACGTTCACTCTTGCCATTTCCTGTTTGACCATTTCCAATTTGCTTTGATTCATGGACCTAACATTCCAGGTTCCTATGCAATATTGGTCTTCACAGCATCGGACCTTGCTTCTCTCACCAGTCACATTCACAACTGGGTATTGTCTTTGCTTTGGCTCCATCCCTTCATTCTTTCTGGAGTTATTTCTCCAATGATCTCCAGTAGCACACTGGGCACCTACCGACCTGAGGAGTTCCTCTTTGAGTATCCTATCATGTTACCTTTTCCTACTGTTCATGGGGTTCCCAAGGCAAGAATACTGAAGTGGTTTGTCATTCCCTTCTCTAGTGGACCACATTCTGTCAGACCTCTCCACCATGACCCGCCCGTCTTGGGTGGCCCCACATGGCATGGCTTAGTTTCATTGAGTTAGACAAGGCTGTGGTCCGTGTGATCAGATTGACTAGTTTTCTGTGATTATTGTTTCAGTGTGTTTGCCCTCTGATGCTCTCTTGCAACACCTACTGTCTTACTTGGGTTTCTCTTACCTTAGACGTGGGGTATCCCTTCATGGCTGTGCCAGCAAAGCACAGCCGCTGCTGCTTACCTTGGATGAGGGGTAAGGAGGGAAAAACAACAGAATGGGAAAGACTAGAGATCTCTTAAAGAAAACTAGAGATACCAGAGGAACATTTCATGCAAAGATGGGCTCGATAAAGGACAGAAATGGTATGGACCTAACAGAAACAGAAGATATTAAGAAGAGGTGGCAAGGATACACAGAAGAACAAAAAAGAGCTTCATGACCAAGATAATCACTATGGTGTGATCACCACCTACAGCCAGACATCCTGGAATGTGAAGTCAAGTAGGCCTTAGAAAGCATCACTAGGAACAAAGCTAGTGGAGGTGATGGAATTCCAGTTGAGCTATTTCAAGTCCTGAAAGATGATGCTGTGAAAGTGCTGCACTCAGTATGCCAGCAAATTTGGAAATCTCAGCAGTGGTGACAGGACTGGAAAAGATCAGTTTGCATTCCAATCCCAAAGAAAGGCAATGCCAAAGAATGCTCAAACTACCACACAATTGCCTTCATTTCACACGCTAATAAAGTAATGCTCAAAATTCTCCAAGCCAGGCTTCAGCAATATGTGAACTGTGAACTTCCTGATGTTCAAGCTGGTTTTAGAAAAGGCAAAGGAACCAGAGATCAAATTGCTAACATCCGCTGGATCATGGAAAAAGCAAGAGAGTTCCAGAAAATCATCTATTTCTGCCTTATTGACTATGCCAAAGCCTTTGACTGTGTTGATCACAATAAACTGTGGAAAATTCTGAAAGAGATAGGAACACCAGACCACCTGACCTGCCTCTTGAGAAACCTATATGCAGGTCAGGAAGCAACAGTTAGAACTGGACATGGAACAACAGACTGGTTCCAAATAGGAAAAGGAGTACATCAAGCCTGTATATTGTCACCCTGTTTATTTAACTTCTATGCAGAGTACCTCATGAGAAATGCTGGGCTGGAAGAAGCACAAACGGGAATTAAAATTGCCAGGAGAAATATCAATAACCTCAGATATGCAGATGACACCACCCTTATGACAGAAAGTGAAGAGGAACTAAAAAGACTCTTGATGAGAGTGAAAGAGGAGAGTGAAAAAGTTGGCTTAAAGCTCAACATTCAGAAAATGAAGATCGTGGCATCTGGTCCCATCACTTCGTGGGAAATAGATGGGGAAACAGTGGGAACAGTGGCAGACTTTATTTTGGGGGGCTCAAAAATCACTGCAGATGGTGATTGCAGCCATGAAATTAAAAGATGCTTACTCCTTGGAAGGAAAGTTTTGACCAACCTAGATAGCATATTCAAAAGCAGAGACATTACTTTGCCAACAAAGGTCCATCTAGTCAAGGATAAGGTCTTTCAAGTAGTCATGTATCGATGTGCGAGTTGGACTGTGAAGAAAGCTGAGCACCAAAGAATTGATGCTTTTGAACTGTGGTGTTGGAGAAGACTCTTGAGAGTCCCTTGGACTGCAAGGAGATCCAACCAGTCCATTCTAAAGGAGATCAGTCCTGGGTGTTCTTTGGAAGGAATGATGCTAAAGCTGAAAGCTGAAACTCCAATATTTTGGCCACCTCATGCGAAGAGTTGACTCATTGGAAAAGACTCTGATGCTGGGAGGGATTGGGGGCAGGAGGAGAAGGGGACGACAGAGGATGAGATGGCTGGATGGCATCACTAACTGAATGGACATGAGTCTGAGTGAACTCCAGGAGTTGGTGATGGACAGGGAAGCCTGGCGTGCTGCAATTAATGGGGTCGCAGAGTTGGACATGACTGAGCTACTGAACTGATGATTAGCGTTGAGCGTCTTTTCATATGCCTCATGACTACCTTTATGTCTTCTTGAGAAAAAGTATCAGTTTAGTTCATCTACCTTTTATTTTTTAATGTTGAGTTATATGAGTTTCCTGGATATTTTGGACACTAACCCTTTGTCGGATATACCATTTGCATGTAACCTCTGTTATTCAATACACAGCATTTCCATTTTGTTGAAAGTTTCTTTTGCTGTGCTACAGCTCTTTAGTTTGTTGTCACATATGGCACCCCACCCCAGTACTTTTGCCTGGAAAATTCCATGGACAGAGGAGCCTGGTAGGCTCCAGTCCATGGGGTCGCTAAGAGTCGGACACAACTGAGTGACTTCACTCTCACTTTTCACTTTCATGCATTGGAGAAGGAAATGGCAACCCACTCCAGTGTTCTTGCCTGGAGAATCCCAGGGCCGGGGAGCCTGATGGGCTGCCGTCTGTCGGGTCGCACAGAGTTGGACACAACTTAAGCAACTTAGCAGCAGCAGCAGCAGCATGCTTATTTTTGCTTTTGTTTCCCTTGCCTGGGGAGAGAGATACAAAAAAGCACTGAAGACTAGTGTCACAGACCATGCTGCATATTATTTGTAACTTTTCTCCTTTTCCTTAGTTAGGCTGGCTAGAGATTTATCAGTTTTATTGACCTTTTCAAAAACTAACTTTTGGTTTCATTGATTTTTCTCTGCTGTTTTCCATCTCTTTAATTTCTGTTCCTATTTTTAAATTTCTTTTCCTTTCCTTGTTTATGTTTAAACTGTTGGTTTTTTTTTTAAACATCTAGTTTCCTGAGGTAGAAGCTAGGTTATTGATTTTAAATATTTCTTCTTTTTGGATATATGCATTTAGTGTTCCATAATTTCCCTAATTATAACTTTTATTTCATCCTACAAATTTTGATAACATATATTTTCATTTCATTTTGTTGATAACATTTTAAAATTTATCTTGAAATTTCCCTTTGGGTCTATGTGTTATGTAGAAGTATATTTGTTACTTTTCAAACATCTGAGGATTTTCCAGCTACTTTTGTTATTGATTTTCATTTTAAATATCCATTACTATCTGCAAATATGATTTGTATAATTTATATTGTTTTACATTCATTAACGTGTATTTTGTGAGCAAACATGTGGTCTATTTTGGTAAATGTACTATGTAAGCTTGAAAAGAATGTCTGATGCTGCTGCTGCTGCTGCTAAGTTGCTTCAGTCATGTCTGACTCTGTGCGATCCCATAGAGGGCAGCCCACCAGGCTTCCCTGTCCCTGGGATTCTCCAGGCAAGAACACTGGAGTGGGTTGCCATTTCCTTCTCCAATGCATGGAAGTGAAAAGTGAAAGTGAAGTCGTTCAGTCGTGTCTGACTTTTAGCGACCCCATGGTTGCAGACTACCAGACTCCTCCATCCATGGGATTTTCCAGGCAAGACTACTGGAATGGGGTGCCATTGCCTTCTTCTGTTGTTATTGAGAGGAGTGTTCAAAAAATACCAGATCAAGTTGATTGATAGTGCTGTTCAAGTCCATTATAGTTTTACTGATTTTCTGCTTACTTGATCTATTCATTATTGATGGGGGCAGCAGCAGCATAGGGTGTTAAAGTCTCCATCTATAACAATGTATTTATTAATATTTCTCCTTTCTGCTTTTAGATCATGTATTCTGGTGATCTATTGTTTGACAACTTCAGGATTCTTGAAGAATCGTTTTATTGAAAAATTGACCCCTTTACCATTACATAATGTCCTTTTTTATAACTAGATACTTTTCTCTGATCTAAATTCTGCTTTTCTTGGTCTAAAATTAATGTAACTACTTCAACTTTCTTTTGATCAATATCAGTAAGATAAACCTTTTCCATTTCTTTACTTCTAGCCTATTAGAATTTTTATATTGAAGGTGAATTTTTGGTAGACAAAGTAGTCAGACTTTTTTTTTAATCCGTTGTGATGATCTCTGTTTTAATTGGTATATTTTAACATTTGCAATGCTTTTTATTCCTTATGTTTGTTCTTTGTTTTGTTTTTTTTTGCTTTCCCCCCTTTTTTGAGCTTCTCTAGTTTTAATTGAACGTTTAATATAATTTTATTTTATCTATTCTGTTTTAAATAAATGGTTGTTATCCTAGAGTTTGCAATATTTTTAAGCTAATTTAAATCCACCTTCAAATAACTATAGTACATTATCTACAGTGCATTCATTTTATAACAGAGTAGAATCATCTCTTAGTATCCATGGGGGGCTTGGCGCCATGGTCCCCCACAGAAACCAAAATCCATGGATTCTAAAGTTTCTTGTATAAAATGACATAATATTTGAACATATCCTATTCATATCCTCCCATATACTTTAAATCATCTCCAGGTTACTTATAATACCTAATACAATGTAAATGCTATGTTAATAGTTGTAAATTCAATGTAAATTATATGGAAATAATTACCAGCATCTGGCAAATTCAAGTTTTGATTTTTAAACTTTCTGGGACTTTTTTCATACATTTTTGATATGTGATTCATTGACTCCACATATACGGAACACACCCATATGGACTGCCAATTGGGTTCCTAACTCCTCTCATATTTCTTAGCATTTCTGTCATTCATTTAATTTATTTATATGCTATCATTGCCCAATACTTTACTATTATTGATTTAAATGGAGTTATATTTTAGATTAGTTAAGAATTAAAAAATTAAAAGTTTTATTTAATCCTTATCTATTCTTTTTCTGATTTACCTCATTTCTTTATGTAAATATATCAAAGTTTCTGACATATATCCTTTCACTTCTCACTGAAGCCTTTGTAGGACAGTTTGTCTGGCTGTAAATTCTACCCATTTTTATTTTTCTGAGAAAGTATATTTGTCCTTTGCTTTTTAAGAATAATGCCACTGAAGCTGAATTCTAATTTGGTGTTTTCCTTTCTCTCACCACTTTAAATATATGTTATTATTAACTATATAACTATAGTTATGTTTGTGTATATTATAATGTATGCTGTACATTAGGTTTCTATAGCTTATTTATCTTATGACTGAAAGGTTTTACTCATGATAAGAACTCCACATTTCCCCCCACCAGACTGGGTAATCATCATTCTACTTTTCTGTTTCTACAAGTTTGAATTTTAAAAAATTTCACATATATCTGAGATCATGCAGTATTTATCCTTCTGTGTTTAGCTTATTTGATGTAACACGTTCTCCCAATATCATACATCTTGTTGCAAATGGAGGAATTTTCTTTTTTCCTTAAGGCTGAATAATCGTTGTTGATTAGTCCCTAAGTCTGACTCTTTCGAGACCTGATGGACTTTAGCGTGCTAGGATCCTCTGTCCATGGGATTTCCCAGGCAAGAATATTGGAGTGGGTTGCCACGCCCTCCTCCAGGGGATCTTTTCGATCCAGGGATCAAACCTGTGTTTTGTATGGCTCTTGCATTGGCAGGCAGATTCCTTACCACTGAGCCACCTGACAAGCCTATATTAAGGTCATGCAGGGAGATCAAACCCCAGTCAATCCTAAAGGAAATCAACCCTGAATATTCATTGAAAGGACTAATGCTGAAACAGAAGCTCCAATACTTTGGCTACCTGAAGCAAAGAGCCGACTCATTAGAAAAGACTCTGATACTGGGAACAATTGAAGGCAGGAGGAGAAGGGGATGACAGAGGAGGAGATGGGTGGCATCACCGACTCAATGAACATGAGTTTAAGCAAGCTCTGACAGATGCTGAAGAACAGGGGAAGCCTGGTGCGCTGCAGTCTGTGGAGTCACAAAGAGTTGGATACAACTGAACCATTGAACAAGAACAACAACAACAATATTTATAATTGTATCCTTTTATGAATTGACTCCTTTGCCATTATAAAATTACCTTCTTTGTCTCTTGTTACAGTATCTGTCTTAAAGTCTATTTTGTCTTACATTAACATAGCTATGATCTCTGTTCGTTTCCAAGGCAAACCATTCAATGTCACAGTAATCCAAGTCTATGCCCCAAGCAGTAACGCCGAAGAAGCTGAAGTTGAACAGTTCTATGAAGACCTACAAGACCTTTTAGAACTAACACCCAAAAAAGATGTCCTTTTCTTTATAGGGGACTGGAATGCAAAAGTAGGAAGTCAAGAAACACCTGGAGTAACAGGCAAATTTGGCCTTGGAATATGGAATGAAGCAGGGCAAAGACTAATAGAGTTTTGCCAAGAAAATGCACTGGTCATAGCAAATACCCTCTTCCAACAACACAAGAGAAGACTCTATACATGGACATCACCAGATGGTCAACACCGAAATCAGATCGATTATATTCTTTGCAGCCAAAGATGGAGAAGCTCTATACAATCAGCAAAAACAAGACCAGGAGCTGACTGTGGCTCGGACCATCAACTCCTTATTGCCAAATTCAGACTGAAATTGAAGAAGGTAGAGAAAACTACTAGACCATTCAGGTATGACCTAAATCAAATCCCTTATGAGTATACAGTGGAAGTGAGAAATAGATTTAAGGGCCTAGATCTGATAGATAGAGACCATTCAGGTATGACCTAAATCAAATCCCTTATGAGTATACAGTGGAAGTGAGAAATAGATTTAAGGGCCTAGATCTGATAGATAGAGTGCCTGATGAACTATGGAATGAGGTTCGTGACATTGTACAGGAGACAGGGATCAAGACCATCCCCATGGAAAAGAAATGCAAAAAAGCAAAATGGCTGCCTGGGGAGGCCTTACAAATAGCTGTGAAAAGAAGAGAAGCGAAAAGCAAAGGAGAAAAGGAAAGATATAAACATCTAAATGCACAGTTCCAAAGAATAGCAAGAAGAGATAAGAAAGCCTTCTTCAGTGATCAATGCAAAGAAATAGAGGAAAACAACAGAATGGGAAAGACTAGGGATCTCTTCAAGAAAATCAGAGATACCAAAGGAACATTTCATGCAAAGATGGGCACAATAAAGGACAGAGATGGTGTGGACCTAACAGAAGCAGAAGATATTAAGAAGAGGTGGCAAGAATACACAGAAGAACTGTACAAAAAAGAGCTTCAAGACCCAGATAATCATGATGATGTGATCACTGACCTAGAGCCAGACATCCTGGAATGTGAAGTCAAATGGGCCTTAGAAAGCATCACTACGAACAAAGCTAGTGGAGGTGATGGAATTCCAGTGGAGCTATTCCAAATCCTGAAAGAGGATGCTGTGAAAGTGCTGCACTCAATATGCCAGCAAGTTTGGAAAACTCAGCAGTGGCCACAAGATTGGAAAAGGTCAGTTTTCATCCCAATCCCAAAGAAAGGCAATGCCAAGGAGTGCTCAAACTACCACACAATTGCACTCATCTCACACGCTAGTAAAGTAATGCTCAAAATTCTCCAAGCCAGGCTTCAGCAATATGTGAACCGTGAACTTCCTGATGTTCAAGCTGGTTTTAGAAAAGGCAGAGGAACCAGAGATCAAATTGCCAACATCCGCTGGATCATGGAAAAAGCAAGAGAGTTCCAGAAAAACATCTATTTCTGCTTTATTGACTATGCCAAAGCCTTTGACTGTGTAGATCACAATAAACTATGGAAAATTCTGAAAGAGATGGGAATACCAGACCACCTGATCTGCCTCTTAAGAAATCTGTATGCAGGTCAGGAAGCAACAGTTAGAACTGGTCATGGAACAACAGACTGGTTCCAAATAGGAAAAGGAGTACGTCAAGGCTGCATATTGTCACCATGTTTATTTAACTTATATGCAGAGTACATCATGAGAAATGCTGGACTGGAAGAAACACAAGTTGGAATCAAGATTGCCGGGAGAAATATCAATAACCTCAGATATGCAGATGACACCACTCTTATGGCAGAAAGTGAAGAGGGGCTAAAAAGCCTCTTGATGAAAGTGAAAGTGGAGAGTGAAAAGGTTGGCTTAAAGCTCAACATTCAGAAAACGAAGATCATGGCATCTGGTCCCATCACTGCATGGGAAATAGATGCGGAAACAGTGGAAACAGTGTCAGACTTTGTTTTTCTGGGCTCCAAAATCACTGCAGATGGTGACTGCAGCCATGAAATTAAAAGACGCTTGCTCCTTGGAAGGAAAGTTATGACCAACCTAGATAGCATATACAAAAGCAGAGACATTACTTTGCCAACAAAGGTTCGCCTAGTCAAGGCTATGGTCTTTCCTGTGGTCATGTATGGATGTGAGAGCTGGACTGTGAAGAAGGCTGAGCGCCGAAGAATTGATGCTTTTGAACTGTGGTGTTGGAGAAGACTCTTGAGAGTCCCTTGGACTGCAAGAAGATCCAACCAGTCCATTCTGAAGGAGATCAATCCTGGAATTTCTTTAGAAGGAATGATGCTAAAGCTGAAACTCCAGTATTTTGGCCACCTCATGCGAAGAGTTGACTCATTGGAGAAGACTCTGATGCTGGGAGGGATTGAGGGCAGGAGGAGAAGGGGACGACAGAGGATGAGATGGCTGGATGGCATCACTGACTCGATGGATGTGAGTCTGAGTGACCTCCGGGAGCTTGTGATGGACAGGGAAGCCTGGCGTGCTGCGGTTCATGGGGTCGCAAAGAGTCGGACACGACTGAGCAACTGATCTGATCTGATCTGATCTGAACATAGCTATTCTCATTCTTTTCTGATTTCCATTTACATGGAATATCTTTTTCTATCCCTTCACTTTCTACCTGTGTACATTCTTAAATCTGTAGTGAGTCTCTTATAGGTAACATGTAGTTGTGGGTATTATTTTTAATCCATTTTTTGGAGAGTTTAATCCATTTACAATTAATTATTAATAGGTAAAAATTTACTATTGACATTTTGTCTTTTTTTTTTTTTTTTTTTTTTGCTGCTTTGTAGTTCTTTCTTGGACCCTAATTGTGAAAAAAACCCTATGAGTTTCCTGGCAGAAAATTCCCAAAACGTGTGGGATCCCCTTAAACTGAGTTCCTAGGAGTTTCTTACTTTCATGCTAGCTGACACTCAGTTTCCAACAATAAATCTAAATTGTGAATTTTCCTGTCAGTTAATGACTTCCATTTTGCCTCTTCCAGTAAGCAGATTCCCGCTGTGTATCTTACTGGATACCACTGTCTTTCCAGATTTGGGGTCTGGTGTTTTGGTCTATGTCCTCAGTTCTCTGAAGCATGTGAGAAAAGTCTTTGCTTTTTAGATTGTCAGCTCTGTTTTTTTGAGGACTCTCACCCTCCAGCAGGTGGGCTTAGACTTTTTCTGTTGGTGAAGGCAGAGGACCAGGAGAAAAGTGGATGTGCACAAGGTCTCCTGGGGTCTAAGCTTGTAAATGGCTCAGAGTCTCTTCCATCACATTCTGTTGGCCAAAGCAAGACAGTCATGAGACCAGCCTAGAAGTAAGAGGTGGAGGAATGAACGGTCATCACTTCTTGATGGCAGAAGCTTCAGTTATACTGCAGAGAGTGTGGATACAGGCAGACGTGGAGAATGAGACATTTTTTGTAATCCATCTTCTTTAGTAAACACATATCGGAATGAGGGGTTGAATTAAATGACCACTGTAGTTTGTTCCAACGCTGGGACAGAAACTTAATCACACTTGAAAGAAATTAATGATTCTTTTGTCTCAGAACTGTGGCTTCCTAAAAGATGTATACCCTGCAGTGCCTCTGACAGGGATAATTGTTGATTTTAATTCTTAACAAGAATGTCTAGGTCTGTCAGTTTGTTTCTCCAATAAGCAGATACCAGGGTAGAATTCAGTGTACAAGGGATTCATAGGAAATACCTGTACAGGTAGGGAAAGCTTTAAATCTGTAATGCTGTTTAGATACCGGTGCAAGAAAAAAAAAAAAAAAAAAAAGGATGGAAGGCTTTGGGTAGAGACAGCCTCAGATCTCAGTGCAGTTCTGGGGAGTTTGGGCCATGCCAGTATATAGAACGGACCCAGTTCAAATATCTCTTCTATGTTCAGTTACTGGCTGGGAGCTGCCTAGGTAAAATGTATTTTTGTGTGAATACGAAGGTGTGTCTCACAGTGAGGCACCGGAAGGTTTGAGCAAACTCCAGGAGATAGTGAAGAACAGGGAAGCCTGGTGTGTTACAGTCCATGGGGTCGCAGAGAGTCATACAGGACTTAATGACTGAACAACAACGATACTCCCTACATCAGCTTCTATTGAAGTGAATTCCAGTGGTCATGTATGGATGTGAGAGTTAGACTGTGAAGAAAGCTGAGCGCCGAAGAATTGATGCTTTTGAACTGTGGTGTTGGAGAAGACTCTTGAGAGTCCCTTGGACTGCGGGGAGATCCAACCAGTACATTCTGAAGGAGATCAGCCCTGGGATGTCTTTGGAAGGAATGATGCTAAAGCTGAAACTCCAGTACTTTAGCGAAGTACTGGAAGAGTTGACTCATTGGAAAAGACTGTGATGCTGGGAGGGATTAGGGGCAGAAGGAGAAGGGGATGACAGAGGATGAGATGGCTGGATGGCATCACCGACTGGATGGACATGAGTCTGAGTGAACTCTGGGAGTTGGTGACGGACAGGGAGGCCTGATGTGCTGTGATTCATGGGGTCGCAAAGAGTCAGACACGACTGAGCAACTGAACTGAACTGAAACCCTATCCTACCATAAAGAGGGCTGTAAAATAAAATAAGTACTCAAAATTATAAGGGCCAAATTATTTTGTGTTGGTCATATTAATATAGTCAGACCCAAGACTAACTATGGACATGTGGGTGTGCTCATTAATGTCTAGCCCTTGGCAACCCCATGGACTATAGCCTGCTAGGCTCCTCTGTCTGTGATATTCTCCAAGCACGAATACTAGAGTGAGTGGCCATTTCCTCCTCCAGGGGATCTTCAGGAGCCAGGGATTGAACCTGCATCTCCTGCATTGGCAGGAGTATTCTTTACCACTAGTGCAACCTGGGAAGCCCCTGCATGTATGGGATGCATGCGGGCAGGAGTGAGTATAACAAGAGGAATAGAATCCTGTGGGTGGATGCCAAAATTGTCAATGGAAGACACTACTCAAGCACCAAAAAATGTTTGCTATGGATAGTATTGGACATGCCTCAAACCAGGCCCTTCAACCCCCTACATACGAAGCATGAATATTATGTCTTCCCTATTATTTATGTTATCCTTTTTGCAATGTCTCTTATCTGTTCTCCACTTGTCAAACATCCATACTTAATATATCTGCTCTGTCAAGTCTCCACTTCTATGACCAGTATAAAGACAACACCCTCCCTCTAAACACCTAAAGAACATTGTTGTCATGCTGCTTTTTACATCTTAATGTATTTGCTCATAAAATTACTTAGCTTGCTATGTTATTTAGAATTTATGTTGAGAGCAGACTTTGGGTCACCAACTTTTATAATTTTTTTTCTTGTTCTTTTGAGTATTGTAGAGAAAGAAAAAGAAACTGAGTGGAAAACCACCCTCTTTTAAAAACATGTTCAGCCAAAAAGATGTATGTATATGATGTAGGGATAGAAAAGTAAAGGTTATTTGATGTCGTAAAAAGAATTCCAAATCTTCAGACTATGCTTATCTGCAGATACAATCTTTGTATCATTTTCAGTCACACTGAAACTATATAGGCAGTATCTATGGGACTTTGGAAATTAGTAAGTCTCCCTCCCCTAGGATTCTTTATTTTCACACTCCTATTGATTCTATCTCACATCTCTGACAACTCTCCATCCTCATTATCAGCATCATATTGGTTGGATGTGTAAAAACATTAGTAAACACAAACCTGAATTAAATAGAGTTGAGAGATCAGAGAGGGAATTCTCAGGTTCTATGATGGTGGCAGCACTCAAAATAAGGAAGAAAATCTATTTCTTTTCTGGCAACAACCCAGTCAATGAAAAGTTATCAACTCTGTTTATGATAGCCCTCCCAATTACCCTTTCCCTTCTTTATAGAAGAGTTTTCCATCCTTTGCTTTGCAGGGATTTGCATGTAGCTTGCCATGGCGGCAGAACCCCAGTTGCAATTCTCTGCTGATATTGCATACATTTTTTTGTTGTTGGAGAATTAACTGACAAGTTCTGTGTTTTAGGTCAATGGATAGTAGTGGTAGCCACATAACTCTCCTCCCTGCTCTCATTCAAATTCATTTATTTACCAGCATCTGGACTCATTATATATAAATTATAAATATGATTATGTCATTTCTCTGTGAGAAACAGTGAAGTGAAGTGAAAATGAAAGTTGCTCAGTCATGTCCGACTTTCTGTGATCCCGAGGAACAGTCCATGGAATTCTCCAGGCAAGAATACTGGAGTAGGTAGCCTTTCCCTTCTCCAGGGGATCTTCCCAACCCAGGGATCGAACTCAGATCTCCCGCATTGCAGGCGGATTCTTTACCAAATGAGCCACCAGGGAAGTGTGAAACAGTAGTTCACTAGAAATTTGAAAACATTCAAATCCCAAATATTCTTCACGTGATTTTCTTTCTAGTGGAAGCTCTTGAATTTTTCTTCATGTATTATAACTTTTAAATCTGGAATTCATTTCTTCAGCTCTGAAAAATTTATTCTGTTACTGTTTTTATAAGATTCTTCCTTTTTTCTTTGTTCTTAAATTTTTCTAGATAGATCTTCTGGCTTTCTTACATTTTAATCTTAATTTCCATTTTGCAGTTTTTCACTGGGAGATAGAAATGATTTATCAGAATGTTGTTTCCCAAACTTGCTTACAAAGATTATGGTTTTAATGAGCTTGACCTCAAAATCTATTTTGATGTGCTTAACCTTTCTGTTAAATGATGAACTAGGATTAGTTTTCATTTTTCCCCTGCTATCTCTTCAGTAGTTTCACACATCTCATCTTGCACTGATGGGTTTGCTAAGAGTTTAAGTTAAAAAGTCACTGATGGAAAACTCACAGACCTTCTCCTATGTAAGGAAAAACCCAGTTCTTCTCTATTATATGTTTCTCTTCATTGTGTGTCTCCATTACCTTCTCAAGAACACTTCAAATCTGGTCCCCAAATATACAAAGTTTTCCCCACTCTCACCAAGTGGTTCTCCTGCTATCTTAAATTTAATTCGACTCTGACATTCTATCCAGAGATAGCATCAGATTACACAGGTTGAGGGTCCAGTCTTACAAGACTGCACACTGCCCAACTTCAGATGCCATTCACAGGCCCAGGGTTTTACATTAGTTCTGACCAACAGGCTTTAAATCAGAGGTTCCCATAAACCTCTCGTCCACTTCAATTAATTTGCTAGAGTGACTCACAGAATTACTGAGTTTTTATGGAGGCTTGATTTCATAGGCATGATTAACTGAATCATTGGCCATTAGCCATTAATTCAGCTGCTAACCTCTTCCCCTGCTGCAGAGGTGAGGGGGTGGGACTGAAGTTTCCAGCCCCCTAATTACCTAGGGTTTCTAGGTGGTACTAGTGGTAAAGAATCCACCTGTCAATGCAAGAGACTTGGATTCAATCCCTGGGTCAGGAAGATCTGCTGGAGAAGGGAATGGCAATCCATTCCAGTATTCTTGCAGGGCAAATCCCATGGACAGAGGAGCCTCACGGGCTATAATTCATGGGATTGCAAAGGAGTTGGACACAGCTTAGCGACTAAAACAGCAACAATAAACCACCTAGTTGGCTCCTTTGGCAACCAGCTCCCATCTTTAAGTGCTTTACAAAAGTCATCTTATTAACATAATTGCTGTTCAGTAGTTAAGTCATGTCCAACTGTTTTGTGACCCCATGGACTGTAGCCTACTAGGTTCCTCTGTCCATGGGATTGCCCAGGCAAAAATACTGGAGCAGGCTGTTATTTCTGACTCCAGGGTATCTTCCTGAGCTAGGGATCTAACAGGAATCTCTTGTATTGTCAGGCAGGTTCCTTATCATCTGAGCCACTGCTAAGTCACTTCAGTCGTGTCCGACTCTGTGCGACCCCATAGACGGAAGGTCACCAGGATCCCCCGTCCCTGGGATTCTCCAGGCAAGAACACTGGAGTGGGTTGCCATTTCCTTCTCCAATGCATGAAAGTGAAAAATGAAAGTGAAGTCGCTCAGTCGTGTCCAACTCCTAGCGACCCCATGGACTGGAGCCTATCAGGATCCTCCGTCCATGGGATTTTCCAGGCAAAAGTACTGGGGTGGGGTGCCATTGCCTTCCCCATATCTGAGCCACTAGGGAAGTCTATTAACATGATTTAAGACACTGTTATCACTTTCAATACTTAAGAGAAATTCTGAGACCTGTGAGCCAGGAACTATGCACAAAGATGAAATATATATGACAAATGTATTTTATCTGAATGGACAAATATATATTTCTTATATACCACATTTACCAAGAAGTACATTCACATCACTTTTTTTTTTTTTCTCTTTAAAGTGGTGAGATAAATTGGGTTGTTAGAAGTGAGGGTAAAGTTCAATGTAACATAAATTTAGAAAGTAGGTCAAGTCCTACATCTGTGTCAGGAATAAAAAATGAGTCCAAGATTCAGAAAGGGAATATTCAGTAATTGACACAAAGAGAGAGCTCCCCAAAGTCAAAGTCATTTGTCAGTTGGTTATGGAATTCAGGAACTCTAATCAACAGCATAAACTCAAGGGATGGTAACTCCAGGCTATTCACTGTAGAATTTATAAGGTATAAAAAATTTTAGAAGTAGAGGCTATAAAAGAAAAGAAGAGAAAGGAAGAGAGGGATACCAGTGGTCAGGCAGCGTAGAATAAGAGGAAAATCACTGGATTTGAAATGGAGTTTCATTTTGGTTCAGTTCTTGAGACCAAGGGCCAGGCAGATGTGATGTCTATTGTGGTTCATGAGCCTGTCATTAAACGCAAGCATGAAAAAAAGTATGTGACATCTTGGAGAAGTATACTTTTTATAAACTTAATAATTCTTATGACTCACAAAGTATTTAAATTTACAGTAGGATCAATGATACATTTTAATTGCATTTTATTATAATAAAATTACCATTTCCTTTATCATCTTTTTCACATTAGAAAATTGTCACTAAATGAAGGTGATGGATCTCAAAATACACAAAAAACATAAAAATACATTAAAAACTGTGTAAATTTTGGTCCATTAAACAAAAGGAGATTTAGCTGAGAATTTATGATGACCTGCTCCACATGCAAGGAAATTGATGTCTTCAAAGGCTGTGGTGACTTTTTCTAGTGTGGTTGGTAAAATATATGGTGAGTTTAACACATTGAAACATTAATTTTACATTCTTTGTGTTAGCATTTGTCTATGGTCATTAGTCCTACCCACAGCAGAAATAGATAGTAAATGACTCTAAGATTATTTATTGAAAGAATTCAGAAATAAAAGAAATCTTGTTAGCAAATGGAAAATATTACTAGAAAGTGTATAAAGGTTTCTTTTATGTACTAACGCCCACTTGGCTGGCATCAGTAAGATGCTACATGGCACTATTTACAATAGCTAGGACATGGAAACAACCTAAATGCCCATCAGCAGACGAATGGATAAAGAAGATGTTGTAGATATATAAAATGGAATATTAATTAGTCATAAAGAGAAACAAAATTGTGCCATTTGCAGAGACACGGATGAACCTAGAAACTGTCATACAGAGTGAAATAAGTTAGAGAAAAACAACTATTGTATAAATTGTTAATGTGTGGAATCTAGTAAAATGGTACAGATGAACTTACTGGCAAAATAAAGAAACAAACATACAGATGTAGAGAACAAAGTTATGGATTCCAAGGAGAGAACAGAAGGATGGAATGAATTGGGAAACTGGGATTAACATATAGACACTACTATATGTTACAACATATATTTATATATGTTAGTTAACATATTACTATGCTAGTAAACACATTACTATATGTTAGTGGAAACAGTGTCAAACTTTATTTTTCTGGGCTCCAAAATCACTGCAGATGCTAACTGCAGCCATGAAATTAAAAGACGCTTACTCCTTGGAAGAAAAGTTATGACCAACCTAGATCACATATTCAAAAGCAGAGACATCACTTTGCCAACAAATGTTTGCCTAGTCAAGGCTATGGTCTTTCCTGTGGTCAGGTATGGATGTGAGAGCTGGACTGTGAAGAAGGCTGAGCGCCGAAGAATTGATGCTTTTGAACTGTGGTGTTGGAGAAGACTCTTGAGAGTCCCTTGGACTGCAAGGAGATCCAACCAGTCCATTCTGAAGGAGATCAGCCCTGGGATTTCTTTGGAAGGAATGATGCTAAAGCTGAAACTCCAGTATTTTGGCCACCTCATGCGAAGAGGTGACTCATTGGAGAAGACTCTGATGCTGGGAGGGATTGGAGGCAGGAGGAAAAGGGGACGACAGAGGATGAGATGGCTGGATGGCATCACTGACTCGATGGATGTGAGTCTGAGTGACCTCCGAGAGCTGGTGATGGACAGGGAGGCCTGGCGTGCTGCAGTTCATGGGATCGCAAAGAGTCGGACACGACTGAGTGACTGATCTGATCTGATATGTTAGTATAACATATATACACTATTGTATCTATAAAATAGATAACTAATAAGAACCTACTGTATAGCACAGGGAAGTCTACTCAGTGCTCTGTGGTGATCTAAATAGGAAGAAAATACAGAAAGAGGGGATATATGTATATGTAGAGCTGATTCACTTTGTTGTACAGTGGAAAGTAACAGCATTGTAAAGCAACTATATGACAATAAAAATTAATTTAAAAATTAAAAATAAAAGTTTTAAAAAAGATGCTTATGAGGCTACTAACAAATGGACTGACTAGGTAGACTCTGGAGAATAATTCTAGCTCTAAGAATAGACCATAAATTAGTCATTGATTTCTGAACCATTCCCTACATGAAATATTGTTCTTAGAATATTAGAATATGCATCTTTTCATTTACAGTTGCCTCTGGGAAATGTTTTTCCTTTATTCTTAGCCCAACCTTTGCAGCTTGAAAACTCAGCATGTGTCATTCCACAGATAAACCTTTACTAATGTTATTTTTTATTTAAATATTAAGTCTCCATGTTCCCATCTGCATAGTATGATGTTTTTTACACTATCTGAAAATTAAGGGTCATCAGTCAGTGTTTCAGAGAAGGCAATGGCACCTCACTCCAGTACTCTTGTCTGGAAAATCCCATGGACAGAGGACCCTGGTGGGCTGCAGTCCATGGGGTCGCTAAGAGTCAGACACAACTGAGTGACTTCACTTTCACTTTTCACTTTCATGCATTGGAGAAGGAAATGGCAACCCACTCCAGTGTTCTTGCCTGGAGAATCCCAAAGACGGGGGAGCCTGGTGGGCCGCCGTCTCTGGGGTCTCACAGAGTCGGACACAACTGAAGTGACTTAGCGGCAGCAGCAGCAGCAGCAGCAGCAGTCTGTGTTTCACATGGACTGCATAAACATTAGGGCAGGACCTTATATAACTATGTTTTCCTAGCTTCTCACACAATACCTACTAGACCAGTTATCCTCAACAAAGCAATGAAGTAAAAGAAAACAGCATGGAATTTATAATTGGAAGACCTGAATCTGAGTCCCAGTTCAGTTTACTTCTAGCCATTTCACTTTGGGGAAATCAATAAAACTCTCCAATGGGGATAATAATAACTTCGTTATATGCTATTTGAGAGGTAAATGTGAGATTTTGTAAAGCTACTTTGTAAGCAAAAACTCTCTACGCTAATATTACCATTATTATTCTACAAAAGGAAAGAGGTGTCATAACTGCCCTCTCATTATACCAGACAAATGCTGATATCAAATGCCTTTCCATTTAAAAAGTATTGAATCCCTCTACAAACATGCTTCCCAACTAAAATTCTATTATGAAACTCAGAAGTATCAAAACTCTTGATAAACAACACTGAGGGAGGTTATCATGTTTGAATGCTTGAAGTCAAGTGTGGGGCAGGAGTGGGCTTAATCTGCCAATAAATCACAGAAGGGGAGATAGGGAACAAAAAAGTCATGAGGTAGAATTTGAATTTTGTTGTTGTTAGTCACTAAGAGTCATGTCCTACTCTTTGCAACCCTATGGACTATAGCCCTCCAGTCCATGGGATTTCCTAGGCAAGAATACTAGTTTCATTTCATTCTCCAGGGTATCTTCCTTACCTAGGGATCGAACACACATCTCCTGTGTCTCCTGCATTCGCAGGCAGATTCTTTACTGCTGAGTCACCAGGGAAGCCCATTAGAGCTTGATTTTATCAATCTTTAAATGAATAATTAGAAAACACTCTTCTATAAAATTTATGAGTAAAGAAATTCCTATTCAGAAATCACAACTATAGATATTATCTAAAAGCTAACAATTACAGGAAACCTGGTTTTGATGGTTTCTCTTATCAGTGGTTGTAGATTAAAAAATATCCAGCAACTTTGGGAAAAGATGAACTAAATTATGACGTATGGATTTTCCTTCCTTTGAAATAAAATTTTGTCAGTCTCTATTTGTATGCTGAGAAGCCCTGAGTAAAAGTGATTTGATATGTGTCCAGAAAATCTGAAAGTAACTCCCATGTAGAAGTGAAAAAAAAAAAAAAAGAAATGACATTTATTTAATTTATGTAAACAGCCAAGTCAGGATTTCTGCACTGGGATAGGAGCAAGGAGACCAATGCTCCTGCCCAAACCAAGTAAAAAAGTCAGATAAAATAAAAATTTTTAAAAAGATTTAATGTGCCTGAGAACAACAGAATTGTGGGGACTAGAGAGTAAAATTCTAGGGAGAGGAAAGCTTTTAGTTGGTGAAATCCAGACATTCAGCTCTCACTGCAGACATTATCTCATTCAGGGCATGGGCTGAGTCTGGGCTCAGCCTAGGTTGCAAGCTACTGCTAGAGTATAAAACAAGCACCACAGATTGGAGCAGTCATGAAGGGTTGGTGTGTGCTCCGTTGTGTCCAACTCCCCATGTTCTGTAGCCTGTCAGGCTTCACTGTTCATGGAATTTTCCAGGCAGAATACTGGAGCAGGTTGCCATTTCCTACTCCAGGGGATCTACCCCACCCAGGGGTGGAACCCAGGTCTCTTAAGTCTCCTGCATTGGCAGGTGGGTTCTTTACCACTACAGCCACCTGGGGAGTAACAGATTTAGAGATGTGGACATTTTAAAACAGATGGCCAATTTCCCTTTAATACAGGAGCTGAACTACAAATCTACATAGAATGCGAGACTAAAGAACTAAGCCCAAATCTCAGAAGAGCTGAGTGGAATTTCCCACAGTTTCCTGCTATTTAGAAAACAAATACTTGCAAGAGGCAGGAAACTTGAAGGCAAGAGGTGAGAACTGAAAACTCTTTTAGGACTGGTGAGCTGACACAGATGCGAAGTTCCAACTTTTTCCCTGGAGGCACTTGCAGATCTGATACAGCTATAATCTGAGAATACAGGTTTGACCTCTGAAAGAGGACCATTGCTGTAGACAGAGAAACCAGCAGAGCTTTTGTGATTTACTCAGAATTGGAGTGATAAAATTGGAAACTTGATGGGACTTTAATCACAGCTGGCCTCCTTCTCAAGACAGTTGTCAAGCTGTGATGTTGTGTGGGATGGGAGGCTAAAGAGCTAAGCTGAAACCCCCTGGAATTAGAGCAGAAATTCCTGGAGTTTTTCATTGCTGAGGAGACAGAGATTTACAAAGAAATCAGTGGAAAACCATGAAAGGCCATGCCCTAGGAACAGGTTCAAAAAGGAAGTTGACTGAGTCTTACCACACTGTACCTCAGATTGGCCCAGAGAAGCCTTGATAAGATTAATGAGCTGGTCTCCTGCTAACTATTTAGTAAAGGAAATGGGAAACCTTTTTATAGTAGATAAAATAATTGGAAGCATCTGCACATTTTTTTGCCCAAATATATGGCATTCAATAAAAAATTACTAAACATGTGAAGAGACAGAATATAGGATCAAATGCTAAGACACAAAACAGACACTAGAGGTAAACCAGTCAATAGTCCAGATACTGGAGTTAGCAGACAAGTTCTTTAAAATTTAAAAATAAATTTGATTAGAAAGTTCTAGAAAAAAGAGGGAAAATAGGAATATTGTACAACTTTAACATGGAGTTAGAATACATATAAAAAGTCAAATGGACGTTATGGAGCTGAAAAATAACACTCTGAATTGGTGATTTTAATAGCAAATTGAACATAACAGTAAGTCGTATCTGACTCTTTGCAACCCCATGGACTGTAGCCTGCCAGGCTCCTCTGTCCATGGGATTCTCTAGGCAAGAATACTGGAGTGGTTTGCCATTTCCTTCTCCAGGGCATCTTCCTGACCCAGAGTTTGAACCTGGGTCTCTTGCATTATAGGCAGATTCCTTACCAACTGAGTCATCAGGAATGTCTGAACATAATAGAAGACAGAACAGAGACTAGGAAAATCAGTGAAAAATATCCAAAGAGAAGCACAGAGAGATAAAAAGAGAGTTAAAAAAATATAGAACAGTCTTTTGGACTCTGTGGGAGAGGGAGAGGGTGGGATGATTTGGGAGAATGGCATTGAAATATGTATCAGATCAGATCAGTCGCTCAGTCGTGTCCGACTCTTTGCGACCCCATGAACCGCAGCACTCCAGGCCTCCCTGTCCATCACCAGCTCCCGGAGGTCACTCAGACTCGCATCCATCGAGTCAGTGATGCCATCCAGCCATCTCATCCTCTGTCGTCCCCTTCTCCTCCTGCCCTCAACCCCTCCCAGCATCAGAGTCTTCTCCAATGAGTCAACTCTTCGCATGAGGTGGCCAAAATACTGGAGTTTCAGCTTTAGCATCATTCCTTCCAAAGAAATCCCAGGATTGATCTCCTTCAAAATGGACTGGTTGGATCTTCTTGCAGTCCAAGGGACTCTCAAGAGTCTTCTCCAACACCACAGTTCAAAAGCATATCATATATTAAATGAGTCGCCAGTCCAGGTTCAATACACGATACTGGATGCTTGGGGCTGGTGAACTGGGACGACCCAGAGGGATGGTATGGGGAGGGAGGAGGGAGGAGGGTTCAGGATAGGGAACACATGTATACCTGTGGCAGATTCATTTTGATATATGGCAAAACCAGTACAATATTGTGAAGTTAAATAAAATAAAATTTTAAAAAAATTTACTAAAATTATCATATGCTGGACTGTGATGGAAGCTTTACAAACTCAAATAATTAATAAAATTTAGTTAAAATGTCTGCTCTCCAGTGGAATTAAGCCAGAAAAAATAATAAAAAGATAACTTGAACATTACCAATTTTTTAGAAATTAAACAACACACTCCTAAGTAATTAGTAGGTCAAAGAAGAAACTGCAACTGAAATTAGAGAATCTTTTGAATAGAATTACAGCAAAGATACAACTTAGACAGCAACTCATGAGATTCAGCTAAAGTAAGACTCAGGCAAATTTTTAATTTTATATGTATGTATTAGAAAACAAAGAAAATGGTACATTTTTTTAAAAGAAGGAAAATGAAATTAAATATGAGAGAAGGAAAATAATAAAGTTAACTGTAGATATTAATAAAGTATAAGAGAATACAAAGACAAAAGTTGATTCTTTTAAAATTAACATTAATAAAAACCTAGAAAGAGTGATCAAAAAAAATGAAAAAGAGGGATGGAAGGAAAGAAAGAAGAAAGGCAGCAAGGGAGAGGAAACACAAATTATCAATAGAAAGAATGAACATCACTACATATGCTACACACATAAAAGTGATGAGGATGTTAGAAACAACTTTCTGCCAGTAAGTTTGACTATTTGGATGAAATAAACTCCTTAACAAAAAACTACTCAAACTGAAAGTAATGGGAATAAAAACCTCTTGCTTAAATAGTTAGCAAAGAAATTGAACTCATTATTTAATACCTTCCATATATAAAAATAACAACAAAACTCGAAAACATCCTCATGTAATTATACCAATGAATGTTTCCAAATATTTAAGGAAACAAATCCCACCAATTTAAAAATATTATCAAGGAATGAAAACAAAAGGAATATTCCGTATTCTTTTTGAGGCCAATATAACCTAGAATTCAGAACCTGATAATGACATTGCACAGCAATCTTTCTCATGGACATAGATGCAAAAATTCTTAACAAAATTTTAGCATAGTGAATTCAGCTACACATACATACATACATATACATATATATATATTATAATTATATATGATAATACATCTTGATTAATCTCTCCATGAATCAGTTCAGTTCAGTTCAGTCACTCAGTCGTGTCCAACTCTTCGTGACCCCATGAATCACAGCAACCAGGCCTCCCTGTCCATCACCAACTCCCGGAGTTCACTCAGACTCACGTCCATTGAATCAGTGATGCCATCCAGCCGTCTCATCCTCTGTTGTCCCCTTGTCCTCCTGCCCCCAACCCCTCCCAGCATCAGAGTCTTTCCAGTGAGTCAGCTGTTCACATGAGATGGCCAAAGTACTGGAGTTTCAGCTTTAGCAGCATTCCTTCCAAAGAAATCCCAGGGCTGATCTCCTTCAGAATGAACTGGTTGGATCTCCTAGCAGTCCAAGGGACTCTCAAGAGTCTTCTCCAACACCACAGTTCAAAAGCATCAATTCTTCGGCACTCAGCTTTCTTCACAGTCCAACTCTCACATCCATACATGATCACAGGAAAAACCATAGCCTTGACTAGATGAACCTTTGTTGGCAAAGTAATGTCTCTGCTTTTGAATATGCTATCTAGGTTGGTCATAACTTTCCTTCCAAGGAGTAAGCGTCTTTGAATTTCATGGTTGCAATCACCATCTACAGTGATTTTGGAGCCCCAAATAATAAAGTCTGACACTGTTTGCACTGTTTCCCCATCTATTTTCCATGAAGTGATGGGACCAGATGCCATGATCTTTGTTTTCTGAATGTTGAGCTTTAAGCCAACTTTTTCACTCTCCACTTTCACTTTCATCAAGAGGCTTTTTAGTTCCTCTTCACTTTCTGCCATAAGGGTGGTGTCATCTGCATATCTGAGGTTATTGATATTTCTCCCAGCAATCTTGATTCCAGCTTGTGCTTCTTCCAGCCCAGTGTTTCTCATGATGTACTCTGCATATAAGTTAAATAAGCAGGGTGACAGTATACAGCCTTGACATACTCCTTTTCCTATTTGGAACCAGTCTGTTGTTCCATGTCCACTTCTAACTGTTGCTTCCTGGCCTGCATACAGGTTTCTCAAGAGGCAGGTCAGGTGGTCTGGTATGTCCATCTCTTTCAGAATTTTCCACAGTTTATTGTGATCCACACAGTCAAAGGCTTTGGCATAGTCAATAAAGCAGAAATAGATGTTTTTCTGGAACCCTCTTGCTTTTTCCACGATCCAGCGGATGTTGGCAATTTGATCTCTGGTTCCTCTGCCTTTTCTAAAACCAGCTTGAGCATCAGGAAGTTCATGGTTCATGTATTGCTGAAGCCTAGCTTGGAGAATTTTGAGCATTACTTTATTAGCATGTGAGATGAGTGCAATTGTGCGGTAGTTTGAGCATTCTTTGCATTGTCTTTCTTTGGGATTGGGATGAAAACTGACCTTTTCCAGTCCTGTGGCCACTGCCGAGTTTTCCAAATTTGCTGGCATATTGAGTGCAGCACTTTCACAGCATCATCTTTCAGGATTTGAAATAGCGCAACTGGAATTCCATCACCTCCACTTGCTTTGATTGTAACGATGCTTTCTAAGGCCCACTTAACTTCGCATTCCAGGATGTCTGGCTTATGTGAGTGATCACACCATCATGATTATCTGGGTCATGAAGATTTTTTTTGTACAGTTCTTCTGTGTATTCTCCATGAATCAGATCAGATCAGATCAGATCAGTTGCTCAGTCGTGTCTGACTCTTTGTGACCCCATGAATCACAGCACATCAGGCCTCCCTGTTCATCACCAGCTCCCAGAGTTCACTCAGACTCATGTCCATCGAGTCAGTGATGCCATCCAGCCATCTCATCCTCTGTTGTCCCATTCTCCTCTTGTTCCCAATGCCTCCCAGCATCAGAGTCTTTTCCAATGAGTCAACTCTTCGCATGAGCTGGCCAAAGTACTGAAGTTTCAGCTTTAGCATCATTCCTTCCAAAGAAGTCCCAGGGCTGATCTCCTTCAGAATGGACTGGTTGGATCTCCTTGCAGTCCAAGGGACTCTCAAGAGTCTTCTCCAAAATATGAGTAAGCTAATATTTGAAAATCAACCAGTGCAGCATTTCTCTATATTAGCAGGAAAATGAAGTGTGTGAGGGAAATCAAATTATCTTTTCTCTTGGTTCTGAAAAACATTAGAGAAATCTCAACACCATTCAGAGTTAAAAAAAAAAGAAAGAAAGAAACCTTTCTGTAGACTAAAAATACAAAAAGCATTTCTTTATTCTGGTAAATATGGATGAATTTGTCATTGTATTAAGGCAAAAAACCAAATATGCAGAATGCATACTGTGTAATTCTAGTTATACAAAATTAAAAACCAAGGAAGAATAATTTATGCTGTTAGAGGTCAGAACAGTGGTTACTGTTTTTCTCAGTCTGCTTGGGCTGACATAACAAAATATTGTGAATTGGGTGGCTTATTCAACATCAGATCAGATCAGATCAGTCGCTCAGTCGTGTCCGACTCTTTGCGGCCCCATGAACCGCAGCACGCCAGGCCTCCCTGTCCATCACCAGCTCTCGGAGGTCACTCAGACTCACATTCATCGAGTCAGTGATGCTATCCAGCCATCTCATCCTCTGTCGTCCCCTTCTCCTCCTGCCCCCAATCCCTCCCAGCATCAGAGTCTTCTCCAATGAGTCAACTCTTCGCATGAGGTGGCCAAAATACTGGAGTTTCAGCTTTAGCATCATTCCTTCTAAAGAAATTCCAGGATTGATCTCCTTCAACATAAATTTGTTCTTTTCTGGAGGCTGGGGAGTCCAAGATCCAGGTGTCAGTTTTCATTTTGAGGCATCTCCTCTTGGCTTGTAGGTGACTGACATCTTGCTGTCTGTGCACAGGATCTCCTTTTTGTGCATGTATAGGGAGGGATCAGGGTCTCATGTATCTCTTCTTTAAGGGCACTAATCCCATCATGGGGGCCCCACCCTCAAGGTCCCATCTAACCCTAATTATCTCCCTAAATCCCATCTCCAAATGCCATCACATTAAAGTTAAGAGCTTCAATAAATGAATCTTGAGAAGGTACAAACATTATCTACAGCATCATCATTCAAGAGAAAGTAGTGATTGAAGTGATGGCCAAGTTCCGATTATTAATTGGTCACTGTTTTCATGGATGGGATCACTGTAAAAATACAACAATTTATACATTTAAACTCTGAGCACATTTTGGTGTACATTTTATGTTTTTTTAAAAAGTTCTCAGAAACTTTACATGGTGTCCTTCTTGTATATATTATAACTTTATGGCTCTTGCTCCTTTTAAGACTTATGGAGCTGGTCAAGATAATCTGTATCGATTTCAATCACTTTTCCCATCCTAGGTTTTACTTACTACTATTACTACTAAGTCGCTTCAGTTGTGTCCAACTCTGTGCGACCCCATGGACTGTAGCCTACCAGGCTTCTCTGTCCATGGGATTCTCTAGGCAAGAACATTGGAGTGGGTTGCCATTTCCTTCTCCAATGCATGAAAGTGGAAAGTTAAAGCGAAGTCACTCAGTCATGTCCTACTCTTAGCAACCCCATGGACTGCAGCCTACCAGGCTCCTCCATCCATGGGATTTTCTGGGCAACAGTACTGGAGTGGGGTGCCATTGCCTTCTCCAGGTTTTACTTAGCATTTCTCAAAAAAGTTGTCCAGTTTTCTAAATATGAAGCCTTTTTTGAACATGATTGATGAAAATTCAACACAAACAACAAATCTATTTACAAATTACAATTTTTAAGATTTAAAATACAGAATTGGATTGGATTTCCTTCTTGACTCTTTTTAACTTTGGATCCATTTTGTTTTTATTGCTTCCTATTCCCTGCAGCTCTATTCTTACAGAGCCGTGGCAGGACATTTAAAAATTTCAATAGAAAACATTAGAAGGCAAGTCATGCTATCACTAGTGAGTAACTGCTGGGAACCTATTTTCTCAATTTTCCTGTACATTGTGTGCTTTATATTCTTAAGATGACAATATATTGTGTATTTGAATCGTCAAAAATTGAAAGTGAAGTTTAAGATATGTGTATATAAAGCACATATATACTATGTTGGTGAAATAAAGGTAATTAAAAATATAGAAAAAAATTGAGCAAGAACTTAATTTCTTGTTGGCCTTCCTACAAAATTCTGAATCATTCTATTTCATGCCTTGAGTCGCCAGGGTGCTATTAGTATTGCGGGGAAAGGTACTTGGAAGACAGGTAAATGAGGCTCAAGTTATGGTACTTTTCTCATCCTGGTTTCCCTGGAAAATCATAAGTAGCTACTGCTTTTACTGTCTTTTTTTTTTTTTAAGGGGGAAAGCCAAGACTAGTGCAAATTTGTCCTTGACCTGTATTTGTGAATATATAAGAGAGAAATGAAGGGAATCTGTTTCTGGGGATGCTAACCAAATGGTTTTAATTGCAATACCCCTAGAGATCTGAAGGGCTTTCCAGGTGATACTAGTGGTAAAAACAAAGAAACAAACAACCTGCCTGCTAATGCAGGACACACAAGAGACCTGCATCCCTGAGTCAGGAAGATCCTCTGGAGGAGGAAATGGCAACCCACTCCAGTATTTTTTCCTGGAGAATCCCATGGACAGAGAAACCTGGTAGGCTACATCCACAGGGTTGCAAAGAGTTGGACACAACTGAAGTGACTTAGCATGCACACACACAGAGATCTGTAACTTTGTATTTCAAGGGCATGAGCTAAAAGGTGGTGATAGAGAATGAGTTTTGACCCCTCATAAACAGGCTATGGCACCCCACTCCAGTACTCTTGCCTGGAAAATCCCATGGATGGCAGAGCCTGGTGGGCTGCAGTCCATGGGGTTGCTAAGAGTCAGACACGACTGAGTGACTTCACTTTCACTTTTCACTTTCATACATTGGAGAAGGAAATGGCAACCCACTCCAGTGTTCTTGCCTGGAGAATCCCAGGGATGGGGGAGCCTGGTGGGCTGCGATTTATGGAGTCGCACAGAGTTGGACACAACTGAAGCGACTTAGCAGCAGCAGCAGCAGCAAACAGGCTATTGGTCTGGGGCCGTAGAAATCTGTCCTCTTTCGCAGAGGCTGACTCATATAGCGTTAGAATGAAGCTGTTTATGTTGTCTCACTTTTTAAAACTGTTGTTTATAAGCTCTATGACAAAGGCTGCTAAATAAATCTTCCTGCTTGGAATTAACATATATATAACGCAACAAGAGAGGCAATTTTCTTGTTCTTAATGACCCTGGCCCATGAGTTTAAAATAACTTGGTCTACTAATCACTAAGCAGATTTTCCAAATTGCCAAATAAATATTTACCAGTATGAGAATCCTGTCTAATTGTGCAGATTTTCATCATCCTTTTGGAAATATAAAGTAATAAAATGTTGTTAATATCTACTTTAGAGCATTGCTGTAACCCTTGAATTGCCAATGATGGTCCAAACAAACAAAAAAAGTTTATTCATTAAATCATTCAAAGTGATTCCTTTCCCAGTATTTGCTCATCCTTTATCTCAATATGGGTTAAGCCTTTCTAATTGGTCCTAATTTGCTTTTCTTTGCCTTTGACTCCCCTTCTCTGCCTCCATAGAGGCAGATAGACTTCATCTCCAAGTCTATCTTTATAAAATGCAGATCTGAGCATGCCACTCTTTTAGTTAAAATCTTTCCATGTATCCCCATTGCTTTCAGAGGAAAACTTGAAGTCTAACTTAGAATATAAGACATTTCATCACTTGGACTTTGCCTAGCTATTGAGCTGAATGACCTTGACCAGTGCATCATAGCTTCTGCATCTCAGTTCACTCCTCTTCAAAACTGGGATAATGGATAATGAAGGTTCTACCTCACAGGGCCCTGGTGAGGATTAAATGAAATAAGACATTTAACAGACTTTGCTCAGTGTCCTGAATGGAGTAAGTGAGCAAGATGTTGGCCATATAACTATAATTGTATAACAGTAATTTTAATGGCTGGGCTTCCCAGGTGGCTCAGTGTAAAGACCCTGCCTGCCAATAAAGGAGATGCAGTTTTGATCCCCGGGTCAGAAAGTTGCCCTGGAGAAGGAAATGGTAACCCACTCCTGTATTCTTACCTGAAAAATCCCACAAATGTAAGGAGCCCGGTAGGCTACAGTCCATGGGATTGGACAGCAACTAAACAACAAGAAGAGCAATAATTATAATTGTTATCTCCAACCACTTCCACCACACACTCTCTTTCCAGTCTTAACAAACCTTACTGGTTGCCACATCAAGTGCTTCTTTCGTTCCACTGCACCCAGCCATTTAACTTGGTACAATTCAGACACCAATTCCAACCTATGTTTTTGATTTTTTTACACATTGATTTCCTTGGGACATTCACCAAATGTCCCATAAATTTAACTCGATTCTGATATTATCTGCCTGGACTTAACATCAGATTCCACAGGTTAACCTGGGTCCAGTCGTACAAATCCACTTCCACTTCAGATGTCCATCTTAAGTGCAGGTTCATATCTGTGCCTCTGGCTGCATATAAATGAAAGGTTGCCATGACTCCCCTCCTTGGTTGATTCATCTGCAAGGAAGGCTCACAGAACTCAGGAAATCAGTTTACTCACCAGATTACAGAATTCTTACAAAGAATGTTGAAGGTAACAGCCAGATGAAGACATCCATAGCGTGAGATCTGGGAGGGTCCTAAGCATGGGAGCTTCTGTCCCCATGGAGTTGGGGTGCATCACCTCCAGGTACTCACCAACCTGGAAGCTCTCTGAACCCTGCCCTTGGTGTTTTAAAAAGGCTTAATTACCTAGGTACCAATTGATTAAGTCATTGGCCATGAATGATTGCAGCCCCTCTCACTCCCTGTGAGGTCAGGAGTGTGGTACTGAAAGTTCCAATCCTCTAATCCCAAGGTTAGTTCTACTGGCAACCAGTCTCCATCCTTAGGGATTTTCCAAAAGTCACCTCATAATCATAAAGAAAAACATCTTTATTGTGCCCATTACAGGAAATATCAAAGGTTTTACAAGCTCTGTGCCAGGAACAACAGTGATCTAAGAAAAAATAGGTATTTTTTATAAATCACAGTATTATACCTGGCTATCTTCTTTGAGTTTTATCTGAAGAATGACCTGCTCAGAATGATCTGTTCCAGTAACATTGTACAGAGTGTTTCTACTGCATGTGCCTTTCACTTGGCTTCCTTTGTCTTTTCTGCACCATTCTTGCTATGCCTGCAGTCTTCGGTGAGACAATCAAAGCATGTTATTGAAGGTGGGGAGATAGAAACTTAATTTAAATGTCTGTGGATTTCTCTTCTTCTTCTTTTTATTATTATTATTATTTTTTTTTTATGTGGACCATTTTAAAAGTCTTCATTGAATTTGTTTTTGGCTTCACTGGTAGCTCAGCTGGTAAAGAATCTGCCTGCAATGCAAGAGACCCTGGTTTGATTTCTGGGTTGGCAAGATTAACTGGAGAATGGATAGGCTACCTTCTCCAGTATTCTTGGGCTTCCCTGGTAGCTCTTCCCTGGTAAAGAATCTGCCTGCGATGTGGGAGATGTGGGTTCAATCCCTGGGTTGGGAAGATCTGGAGAAGGGAATGACTACCCACACCAGTATTCTGGCCTGGAGAAGTCCATGGGGTCACAAAGAGTCAGACACCACTAAGGGACTTTCACTTTAATAGAATTTGTTATAATAGTACTTATGTTTTATGTTTTTGTGGGTTTTTTTGGCCACAGGCACGTCGGATCTTAGCTTCCTGACCAAGGATCAAACCCCCTGCTTTGTAAGGTGAAGTTTTAAACACTGGACCACCACAGAAATCCCATCTGTGGATTTCTTAAGTGAAAATATAGTACTAATTGCCTTCTTCTAGAAGTTTATTTATTTATTTATGAGCTTTTTTTTTTTTTTTTTTGTATTTATGGTTTTATGTCTCTATATTTTTCATCCTTTACTCAGTTGCTTAGTCATGTCTGAATCTTTGTCACCCCATGGAATATAGCTAGGCTCCTCTGTCCATTGGATTTCCCAAGGAAGAATACAGGAGTGGGTTGCCATTTCCTTCTCCAGGGGATCTTCTCAACCCAGAGATTGAACCTGTGTCTCCTGCATTAGCAGGCAGATTCTTTATCACTGACTCACCCAGGAAGCCCCTTGCATCCTTTAGGTGAATACAATGTCACCAAATGGTTCTTTTCTCTATAGCTTGGCAGAGCTCTGTCCCTTTGTTATCCTAGGGAACCCTGACAAGCATATCTTAGGATGGAGTCAATTTTTGTTGTAATACAAAGAAAGAGATGAGAGCATTTTCAGTCTTTGATTCTGATGGATGGAATGGCTGTGAGATGCACCTCAGTATGACAGCTGAAGGCCTCTTTCCTAGGGTTTGTAGGTGACAATCTGAAATGGCCACAGCAGGAATTGTCCCTGGGTAACCCGATAATCACAATGCCAAACTTCTACAATGAGGCCCAGAGCTCCTGGCATTTTGAAGTCATTGCTGCAAGGAAAGGCAAGTTTAATTACTGCAGATGAAATAAATCAGAAGGATCTCATTGGAAATGCAGGCATACCAGACAGCCTTAGCTGCAGTCCTCTCAGCCATCTGCCAATAAGGGTAATTTGTTTTAGCTTCTGAAGGAACAGACTGCACAGTCTAAGGGGAAAGCTTAAAGGCAGAGACTACAAATGCCTGTACACTCTCTGCCTTTAGGAAAGCAACTAAGGAAATGTTGATGAAATTGAGGGGAAATAGATTCAGTTCCAGTACCTGGGTGCCCTCTCTGACCCACTTCATCTCCACCCACACAGCCTAGTTTACAGCTTCTGGAAACTTTAATTTTCACTGTACCTTAAATATTCTCCTCACACCTTTGCACAAACTAGGACTGACTGTATCCTCTACCTGAAATGCCCTTTCACAACACAGTTGCCGAGGAGGAGATGGTTGTAGGCATCATTCACTCAATGGACATGAGTTTGAGCAAATTCCGGGAGATGGTGAAGGACAGGGAAGCCTGGTGTGCTGTAGTCCATGGGGTTGCAGAGTCAGACACGACTGAGTGACTGAACAAAAACGCATTTGTCTCTCCTGTGTTGCATCTTTATATATGTCTATCTCCTTACTAACCCATAAGGATCTTGAGACACATGTAATTTCATGCTTATGTACCTACACTTATCCATATCTCAGTATTTGTTAAATCCTTGAATCTCTACACTTCTGCCTGAATCTCTACATAAAACATATAGTACCTACTCAGAACAAATATTAGCATATACAACATATTTTTGGAGTATCTACTCTTAGAGCTAAATCTGACCACCTTTTGTGCATTTTCTCATTTAATTTCCCAAAATGCATATGATCTTGATGTTGTCATCACTGCAATTCTATAGAGGTATGTAGTGCCAAGGAACTTCAGTGATGAGTGCCATGTCACAAAGCTTGTAGGTGGCAGAGGTGGTTACTTCCATCAAATCAAATGATTCAAGGATCCTAGAATTTTACCTAGCACATTCTGCTTAGCTGGTACTGAATTGTGGAGTGTAGTTTGTTATAAAACAATATTATTATAAATTAAATTTTAGTCACTCAGTCATGTGTGACTCTTTGCAACCCCATGGACTGCAGCCTGCCAGGCTCTTTTATCCATGGAATTCTCCAGGCAAGAATATTGGAGTGGATAGTCATTTCCTTCTCCAGAGAATATCCCTGACCCAGGGATTGAACCTGGGTCTCCTGCATTGCAGGCAGATGCTTTACTGTCTGAGCCACCAAGGAATAGCACAATCATAAAAACATTAATATTTTTTATAGCAGTAATCTCACCCTGGCAACATAGCTCATAAAAATAATTCTGTAAAAGAGAGAAGCCAGAATATGGGGATTTGGGATTGACATATATATATACTATTGATATTATATATAAAATAGATAACGAATGAGAACGTATTATATAGCACAGGGAACTCTACTCAATGCTCTTTGGTGACCTAAGTGGGAAGGAAATCCAAAAAAGAGGGGATATATGTATATGTATAGATGATTCACTTTGCTGTAGAGTAGAAACTTATACAACATTGTAAAAAAGCTATACTCCAATAAAAGCTTGTATTTTTTTAAATTTATTTAAAATGATAAATCCTGAGTGTGAATATTCAGAAGAAAGACAAATAGGTACAGCTTATGAATAGACTTACATCTCTAGATTAATATTGTTGATGGTTGCTTCTTATAATTTTCTATGTTTTAATATATTTATTTAGAAATATTGTTTTAATATATTTTAAGTATACCTCAAGACTAGTCTATCCTTGTTAAGTGACCAAGGAAATTTTTTTTCCTAAAGTAACTAAATAACTTCATCTTCATTTCTGCAATAGGGTTCTTGGATTTCTAATCACAAAACAATATAATCACAATAATATTAATAGCTAACAATTGTTGAGCTTTTAGGTACACATGGTTCTAACATTTGCATGTGTTAAACCAATGTTCAAACAACCAACAGTTATTCCCATTTAACAGGTGAGAGATGGAGGCACAGGAAGGTTAACTTAACCCCTTTCATCAGAAAAAGGAGGGTGTAGTTATAAACCCAAATATCTGGCTCAAACTCTATCCTCCCAAGTGGCTCTAGTGATAAAGAACCCGCTTACCAATTCAGGAGACATAAAAGATACAGATTGATCCCTGGGTTGGGAAGATACCCTGGAGGAGGAAATGGCAACCTACTCCAGTATTTTTGTCTGGAAAATCCCATGGACAGATAGGAGTGAAGCAACTTAGCATCCATGCATGTGTCCTCACCTCTAGCCCTGAGCACTAAGGTGGACCCCTCTGGACCTCTCTGAATCTTCCTGGTTTATTCCACACCTGGACTAGGTCTGTTCCTTGGGTATAATGCTTCCGGCATGCAGTTTCCTCTCTCAGTTACTGATACACATGAAATCCAGAAGTCAAGATCCAGCTCCAGCTGTTGCTCAGATTTCCATGGTAGCCATTACCAAACTTACATTTCAGTACCCCCTGTGACACTTAATGTACTTATTGAAGATTTTTAGTTGTCTCAGCAACTGTGTCAAGGATTTTAAGACTACCTTCAGATTTGGTAATTTTCTAGAAGGACTCAAAGAACTCAGTAAAACTGTCATCCTCTCGATGAACATTTATTACAAAATGAAATCATACAGATTAAAATAAGTAAAGGAAAAAGGTTCATAGTGCAGTACTCCAGAGGAAACCAGGCTTAACTTTGCTATTGTGCTCTCCCAGTAGAATCATATAGACAGCACCTACCTCTCCCAGCAATGATATGGGACGATACATCTGAAGCATTGCTAATGGAAAAATTCATCTGTGCTTTGGAGTCTAGGGGTTTTATTTTCTCATAGGTCAGTCCTATAGGCATAGAGTGCCTGCATGACAGACCTTAGCTACTCAGCGTCTTTCCCTCCAGTTTCCCAGAGGCCACACTGATACACCAACACTGAGAGCCTAAGCAAATAAAAATATATGTGCTCATCATAAATCACATTATTGTTATAAATCTAATTTGTCTCAAATCCCTAGGTATTTAAAGATACTCTTATCAAACAGAAAATTACAGAGACTTAACCCTAGGATTTCTTTGGAGGGAATGATGCTAAAGCTGAAACTCCAGTATTTTGGCCACCTCATGCGAAGAGTTGACTCATTGGAGAAGACTCTGATGCTGGGAGGGATTGGGGGCAGGAGGAGAAGGGGATGACAGAGGATGAGATGGCTGGATGGCATCACTGACTCAATGGATGCGAGTCTGAGTGACCTCCGGGAGTTGGTGATGGCCAGGGAGGCCTGGCATGCTGCGATTCATGGGGTCGCAAAGAGTCAGACATGACTGAGGGACTGAACTGACTGAACTGAGAGGTTCTCTCACACAAACTTGCACATTTCTTTAGAATGTGCAGGGTTTAAGAACTCAAGCCTACTAAATTAACCCTTTGTTAGTCGCTAGTAGTGTCCAACTCTTTGCAACCCTGTGGACTATAGCCCACTAGGCTCCTCTGTCCATGGGATTCTCCAGGCAAGAATACTGGAATGCGTTGCATTCCCTCCAGAGGATTTTCACAAACCAGGAGTTGAACCCATGTCTCCTGTATTGGCAGGTGGATTCTTTACCAGTAAGCCACCCGGGAAGCCACCAAATTAACCCTTGACTGCATAGCAATAGAATTGTATCCTCATCAAACAATAGGAAACTCTTACGGTCTTAGTAGAGTTCAGTTCAGTTCAGTCGCTCAGTCGTGTCCAACTCTTTGGGACCCTATGAATGGCAGCACACCAGGCCTCCCTGTCCATCACCAACTCCCGGAGTTCACTCAAACTCATGTCCATAGAGTTGGTGATATCATCCAGCCATCTCATCCTCTGTTGTCCCCTTCTCCTCCTGCCCCCAATCTTTCCCAGCATCATGAACTTTTCGAATGAGTCAACTCTTCGCATGAGGTGGCCAAAGTACTGGAGTTTCAGCTTCAGCATCAGTCCTCCCAATGAACACCCAGGACTGATCTCCTTCAGAATGGATTGGTTGGATCTCCTTGCAGTCCAATGGACTCTCAAGAGTCTTCTCCAACACCAGAGTTCAAAAGCATCAATTCTTCAGCTCTCAGCTTTCTTCACAGTCCAACTCTCACATTCATATATGACCACTGGAAAAATCATAGCCTTTACTAGATGGACATTTGTTGGCAAAGTAATGTCTCTGCTTTTGAATATGCTGTCTAGGTTGGTCATAACTTTCCTTCCAAGGAGTAAGCGTCTTTTAATTTCATGGCTACAGTCACCATCTGCAGTGATTTTGGAGCCCAGAAAAATAAATTCTGACACTGTTTCCACTGTTTCCCCATCTATTTCCCATGAAGTGATCAGACCAGATACCATGATCTTCGTTTTCTGAATGTTGAGCTTTAAGCCAACTTTTTCACTCTCCTCTTTCACTTGCATCAAGAGGCTTTTTAGTTCCTCTTCACTTTCTGCCATAATGGTGGTGTCATCTGCATATCTGAGGTTATTAATATTTCTCCCGGCAATCTCGATTCCAGCTTGTGCTTCTTTCAGCCCAGTGTTTCTCATGATGTACTCTGCATATAAGTTAAATAAGCAGGGTGACAATATACAGCCTTGACATACTCTTTTTCCTATTTGGAACCAGTCTGTTGTTCCATGTCCAGTTCTAACTGTTGCTTCCTTATCTGCATACAGGTTTCTCAAGAGGCAGGTGAGGTGGTCTGGTATGCCCATCTCTTTCGGAAGTTTCCACAGTTTATTATGATCTACACAGTCAAAGGCTTTGGCATAGTCAATAAAGCAGAAACAAATGTTTTTCTGGAACTCTCTTGCTTTTTTGATGATTCAGCGGATGTTGGCAATTTAATCTCTGGTTCCTAGGCCTTTTCTAAAACCAGCTTGAACATCAGGAAGTTCAGGGTTCACGTATTGCTGAAGCCTGGCTTGGAGAATTTTGAGCATTACTTTACTAGCGTGTGAGATAAGTACAATTGTGCATTAGACTGAGCATTCTTTGGCATTGCCTTTCTTTGGGATTGGAATGAAAACTGACCTTTTCCAGTCCTGTGGCCACTGCTGAGTTTTCCAAATTTGCTGGCATATTGAGTGCAGCACTTTCACAGCATCATCTTCCAGGATTTGAAATAGCTCAACTGGAATTTCATCACCTCCACTAGCTTTGTTCGTAGTGATGCTTTCTAAGGCTCATTTGACTTCACATTCCAGGATGTCTGGCTCTAGATGAGTGATCACACCATTGTGATTATCTGGGTAGTGAAGATCTTTTTGGTACAGTAGGGGAGATCAGCCCTGGGATTTCTTTGGAAGGAATGATGCTAAAGCTGAAACTCCAGTACTTTGGCCACCTCATGTAAAGAGTTGACTCATTGGAAAAGACTGTGATGCTAGGAGGGATTGGGGGCAGGAGGAGAAGGGGACGACAGAGGATGAGATGGCTGGATGGCATCACTGACTCATCGGACGTGAGTCTTAGTGAACTCCGGGAGTTGGTGATGGCCAGGGAGGCCTGGCGTGCTGCGATTCATGGGGTCCCAAAGAGCCAGACAACTGAGCAATTGAACTTAACTGTACTGAACTGAGACAGTTCTAAAAGATGAATTATCTGATTTTTGCCACTTCTAGCTGAATATCAAGTACAAATCTGTTGTTTACTTATGACTCATTATTAATGGCATGAGAATCAATTTTTATAACATCTTGAAGTAAGTAGAATTATTTATCACTATATTAAATGACCTTCAACCATTGTGTTATTTATTCCTCAGAATTTTTTCTTTATTTTTTTCTGACTTTTCTTTCATATTACTGTCAGGGTTTAGCATAATTTCTTACTGCTTTCTATAAGCCTTCTTTTAGATTTAATGCCTTTCATATTTCTGATCTTAATGAATCAGAAGTTCTATAATCATGGTCATTTGACTGAGAAAATGTGGATTCTAAGTAAGAGGCTGAGATTTAATGCATACTCTTTATCATGTGCAATATAGATGACTACAGGCTTCTTTTCCTCCAGCAGGTTCTTGGTTGCAGTCTAGAGATGTGACATTACTAGATAGATGCCATTAAATAAGCTGAGTTGTGTGGGAAGATGTAACTACTTATCTGTACTCTATGTTTTTTAATCTCTAAAAGATATATAAGTACACTATAATATTTATTTTGCAACATATTTGATTGCATATCTATCTTATACTAGTAAATTTTGGGATGGCCTTTCCAAGTCATTTAGCAAAAGATTGATTAATAAATTAATGTCATTTGGGTAAATGACTAGGAATTTCAACAAAATAAAGTTGGTTCCCTCCTTCTTATAAAAAATAAATTAAAGTTGATTACAAATGAAATGTAACTAGAAAAAAATAGTGATTTGATAAATATTAAGGGAATATTATAATGTCTCAGTGTGGCACTATAGGAAAAACTCTATAGAAAAGTGATGAAAATTTTTACCATGGTGAGAGGGTAGAGGTTGGAGATGAGGTAGGGATTGGGGAGGAATCATCATGTTAGCAAATAACAATCATGATAAAGTTAAAAATAAAACTAAAAAAAAAAAAAACCAAAAGCTGGATAAATCATTTTCATGTTAAAGATAAGGATTCAATAAGCTAGTGGAGGTGATGAAATTCCAGTTGAGCTATTTCAAATCCTGGAAGATGATGCTGTGAAAGTGCTGCACTCAATATGCCAGCAAATTTGGAAAACTCAGCAGTGGCCACAAGAACGGAAAAGGTCAGTTTTCATTCCTATCCCAAAGAAAGGCAATGCCAAAGAATGCTCAAACTAATGCACAATTGCACTCATCTCACACGCTAGTAAAGTAATGTTCAAAATTCTCCAAGACAGGCTTCAGCAATACGTGAACCCTGAACTTCCTGATGTTCAAGCTGGTTTTAGAAAAGGCAGAGGAACTAGAGATTAAATTGCCAACATCTGCTGGATCATCAAAAAAGCAAGAGAGTTCCAGAAAAACATTTGTTTCTGCTTTATTGACCATGCCAAATCCTTTGACCTTGTGGATCACAATAACCTGTGGAAAATTCTGAAAGAGATGGACATACCAGACCACCTGACCTGCCTCTTGAGAAATCTGTATGCAGGTCAGGAAGCAACAGTTAGAACTGAACATGGAACAACAGACTGGTTCCAAATAAGAAAAGGAGTATGTCAAGGCTGTATATTGTCACCCTGCTTATTTAACTTATATGTAGAGTACATCATGAGAAGCACTGGGCTGGAAGAAGCACAAGCTGGAATCAAGATTACCGGGAGAAATATCAATAACCTCAGATATGCAGATGACACCACCATTATGGCAGAAAGTGAAGAGGAACTAAAAAGCCTCTTGATGAAAGTGAAAGATGAGAATGAAAAGGTTGGCTTAAAGCTCAACATTCAGAAAATGAAGATCATGGTATTTGGTCTGATCACTTCATGAGAAATACATAGGGAAACAGTGGAAACAGTGTCAGACTTTATTTTGGTGGGCTCCAAAATCACTGCAGATGGTGACTGCAGCCATGAAATTAAAAGACGCTTACTCCTTGGAAGGAAAGTTATGACCAACCTAGATACCATATTCAAAAGCAGAGACATTACTTTGCCAACAAAGGTCCATCTAGTCAAGGCTATGGTTTTTTCCTGTGGTCATGTGTGGATGTGAGAGCTGGACTGTGAAGAAGGCTGAGCGTTGAAGAATTGATGCTTTTGAATTGTGGTGTTGGAGAAGACTCTTGAGAGTCCCTTGGACTGCAAGGAGATCCAACCAGTCCATTCTGAAGGAGATCAGCCCTGGGATTTCTTTGGAAGGAATGATGGTAAAGCTGAAACTCCAGTACTTTGGCCACCTCATGTGAAGAGTTGACTCACTGGAAAAGACTGATGCTGCAAGGGATTGGGGGCAGGAGGAGACAGGGACAATAGAGGATGAGATGGCTGGATGGCATCATGACTCATCGGACGTGAGTCTGAGTGAACTCCGGGAGTTGGTGATGGACACGGCGGCCGGGCGTGCTGTGATTCATGGGGTCGTAGAGAATCAGACAGGACTGAGCGACTGAACTGAACTGAACTGAACCAAATGAAATCTATTACAGATAAGTAAAATGAGTATTTCAATGGTAGAGTAAATGTATTACTGTGTTGTAAGTTCCAATGCAGTGTCCTGTAGGTGATAAATTTCATTTTTTTAATGAGCAAATAGTGCAGAGAAATTTTGAATATGTAATTTAAATAATTTATGTACAAAATAAATGTCATGTGAAAATATAGTCATTTAGTCAATAAAAATATGTTAGAATGAACTTTAGTTTTTCTCTCAGATTTCCAGTGATTAAGAATTAATAACAATGCTGTTCTTTGCTTTTGTTAACCACTCTGTAGGAATAATAGGAGTATTGTGATTAAATATTTTACCATAACTCATGTTTGGTCTTCTTTTCCCCCATTTATCTTTTCTTTGTTTTTCTTTTTAAGCTAAGTTTTCTTATTTGGTTTGGCTTTCTCTAATAATTTGGGAAAGATATCTATTTTTGCATGTTGTGTGTGGTTTGCTCAAACTTTAAAAATTATCTTTGTTGGTGTTTAGTTGCTCAGTTATGTCCAACTCTATAATAATTAGAAATAGGAAAATATTAACTGTCTTTCATGTAAAAGGGGAATATGTCATTTTCTATTTTCTATGCTTCTGGTGCTATTTTCTTGGATTTTAGACCTACTGTTTGCATGACTTTCTCTTGGTCACAAAGTAGAATTTTCCAAATTTATATGAAGATAGAAATCACACTAGACTTTAGATGCAAACACAAGAGTACTGACTCATACTGTTCAGCAGTGGACATGAGCATTAATATTTTCAACATGTACTCAATGTGTACTTTATTTTAAGAAAGTCAAACATTTTAAGAGTTTATTTTCAACCTCTTTATTCTAGAATAAGGTTAAATGATTTATTATTGTAAAATGAAAGGTATAAATGGAGTACATGACTGATGAAACAAAAGGAGTGTTTTTAGTAAATAATCTAATATGTAGAACTCTTGACACATTTTATTTGTCTTGAAAAAAGAAATGTACAGTTATCTCACTTTTTTTTTTTTTACTTCAATGCGCTTAAAATAGAAGAAATGAAATGACCATGGATACGGCAAATGTGGATTTTTTTTTGTTAGAAAAATTTCATCTGAAAAATACCGTAGTTCCAACTAATTCCAGACCCATTTTTACTTTGAACTTTCAAGATTTAATGTCCATGACAAATTATGTCAGATTAGAAGGAAAAACAAGGATGATAAGCTTTCCAATTCATTTAACAAAAAATGCACATGCCTAAAAAATGTATCTGATAATGATAGAGGATATAATACAACCACTATCAAAATACAGAAAAAAAAAAAAAAGTAACAAAGAGAGGAGGCAAGAGAGAAGGAAGGAAAGAGGGAGGAAAGAGGAAATAATCAGAAAGGATTTTGACTTCCCTAGCAATCAAAGAATGCAGATTAAAGCTTTTTGCTTTCATGATCATGACCATAGTTTTCATTATTAATGATGGTGAAAATGAAGGGAAAGAAGAAGTGTTCATTTCTGAGTGAAAATTCTGATAAATTTTCCAAAATTTTGTGAAGATTATCCTGGCTAAAATTCTAATCAAGAACTTTATTCACAGGACATTATCTAAAGAGGTCCACAAGGATTTATATACAAGAATGTTTGCTATATTCTTATTTTTGATAGCAAAAATTAGGAAGTACATAATATCTAAAAAACATTGTTTAAATATGTGATAGTATCTCCATAATGTGGAATTTTGAGATCATTGCTAAAGATTTGGGAGAATAGTATATTTAAAAAAAATTTTTTTTTTTTAATGTGGACCAGGTATTTAAAGTCTTTATTGAATTTGTTACAATATTGCTCTTGTTTTATGTTTTGCTTTTTGGCCTCAAGGTTTGTGGGATCTTAGTTCCCCAACTAGGGATCGAATCATTGGAAGGTGAAGTCTTAACCACTGGACTGACAGGGAATTCCGCTGGGAGCATGATCTTGATATAACATGAAAAAAAATTATCAACAGTATATAGTATTCAGTTCAGTTGCTCAGTCGTGTCCAACTCTTTGCGACCCCATGAACCACAGCAAGCCAGGCCTCCCTGTCCATCACCAACTCCTGGAGTCTACCCAAACCCATGGCCATTGTGTCGGTGATGCCATCTAACCATCTCATCCTCTGTCATCCCCTTCTCCTCCTGCCCTCAATCTTTCCCAGCATCAAGGTCTTTTCAAATGAGTCAGCTCTCCGCATCAGGTGGCCAAAGTACTGGAGTTTCAGCTTCAGCATCAGTCCTTCCAATGAACACCCAGGACTGATCTCCAAAGTCAAATCTTGGATTTCCTTGCAGTCCAAGGGACTCTCAAGAGTCTTCTCCAACACCACAGTTCAAAAGCATCAATTCTTCAGAACTCAGCTTTCTTCACAGTTCAACTCTCACATCCATACATGACTACTGGAAAAACCATAGCCTTGACTAGATGGACCTTTGCTGGCAAAGTAATGTCTCTGCTTTTTAATGTGCTGTTTAGGTATGTCATAACTTTCCTTCCAGGGAGTAAGGGTTGTTTAATTTCATGGCTGTAATCACCATCTGTAGTGATTTTGGAGCCCAGAAAAATAAAATCACCCACTATTTCCACTGTTTCCCTATGTATTTCCCATGAAGTGATGGGACTGGATGCCATGATCTTAGTTTTCTGAATATTGAGCTTTAAGGCAACTTTTTCATTCTCCTCTTTCACTTTCATCAAGAGGCTCTTTAGTTCTTCACTTTCTGCAATAATGGTGGTGTCATCTGTATATCTGAGGTTATTGATATTTCTCCCGGCAATCTTGATTCCAGCCTGTGCTTCTTCCAGCCCAGCACTTCTCATGCATATAAGTTAAATAGGCAGGGTGACAATATACAGCCTTGACATTCTACTTTTCCTATTTGGAACCAGTCTCTTGTTCCATTTCCACTTCTAACTGTTGCTTCCTGACCTGCATACAGGTTTCTCAAGAGGCAGGTCAGTGTGGTCTGGTATGCCCATCTCTTTCAGAATTTTCCACAGGTTATTGTGACCCACAAAGTCAAAGGCTTTGGCATAGTCAATAAAGCAGAAACAGATGTTTTTCTGGAACTCTCTTGCTTTTTTGATGATCCAGAGGCTGTTGTTAATTTGATCTCTGGTTCCTCTGCCTTTTCTTAAACCAGCTGTATATAGTAAGATACTAATATTTTTAGATATATAAAATATACATTTAATTATATTGTGCCAGAATAGCCAACACAATATTGAAAGAGAATAACTAGTTTGGTGAACTGACACTATCCCACTTCAAGACTTACTCTAAATCTACAGTTATCAAGACAGTGTGTTATTGGCAATAGAATGGACAAATAGATCAATGGAAGACAGTAGAGAGCCCACAAATAGACCTATATATGTAGTCAACTGATATTTGACAAAGGAGAAAAGGCAATACAACAGAACAAAGATAATCTGTTTAACAAATGGTGCTGGAACAACTGGACATCTACCTGCAAAAGAATGAAATCTAGACATGGAACTTACACTCTTCATAAAAATTAACTTAAATCTTATAGTTACTAGGGGGAAGTATTCTGGAGGGATAGTTAGTAAGTTTGGGATTGACATGTACACACTGCTATTCATATATTTAAAATGAATAACCAACAAGGACCTACTGTATAGCATAGGGAATTCTGCTCAATATTCTGTAACCAACCTAATTGGCTTCTCCTAAGAGGAGAAGGTGGCCAAATTACGCGATTCATGGGGTTGCAAAGAGTCGGACACGACTGAGCGACTGATCTGATCTGATCTGAAGAGGAGAAGGGGACCACAGAGGATGAGATGATTGGCTGGCATAACCAACTCAATGGACATGAGTTTGAGCAAGCTCTGGGAATTGTTGATAGAGAGGGAAGCCTGCCATGTTGTAGTCCATTGGGTTACAAACATTTAGACACGACTGAATGACTGAACTAAATTGAGCTGAATCTAATTCAGAAAAGAACTTGAAAAAGAATAGATACATGTATATGTATAACTGAATCATTTTGTTGTACGCTTGAAACTAATACAACATTGTTAATCAATGGTACTCCGATATAAAGTAAAAATTAAAAATATTAACTCCAAATAATGTTATTTCAGGGAATGGATGTGATAGTCATTCTATAATACATCTAGAGGAATACTTAAAAAGCAGCATATGTAATAAAGGTTATAAGAGTACAAAAATTAATTTAAAATGAATAACAGATCTAACTGTAAAATATAAAATTACAAAACTTCTAGAAGATAACATAGACAAGAGATGGATGACTTTGAGTATGATGGTGACTTTTTAGATATAACACTAAAGGCATAACCCATGAAATAAATAATTGATAAGCGGGACTTGATTAAAATTAAAAACTTCTGCTATGAGAAAGACAAAGTCAAGAGAATAAGACATGAACATATTAGGACAAAATATTTACAGAAAACATATCTGATAAAAGACTGTTATCCCAAATATACAAAACATTATTAAAACTTAACAATAAGAAAATAACCCGATTAAAAAATGGGTCAAAGAACTAAACAGACACCTCTCAAAAGAAGAGGTACAGATGGAAAGCAAACATATGAAAAGATACTCCACATCATATCTGATGAGAGAAATTCAAATAAAAAAAAATAACAAAATACCACTGCGTACCTATTAGAATGGCCAAAATCTGGACCACTGACAGTCCCAAATGCTGGTGAGGAATGTGAAGTGATAGGAACTCTGATTCATCGCTGGTGGGACCGTACAATAGTGCAGCTACTTTGGAAAATAGTTTGATGGTTTTTTTTTTTTTATTTTTTTAAAGAAAAAAACAAAACTAAACATCCCCTGCATTGGATTCAGCAACTGCACTCTTCGGTACTCCTTGCCCAAAGAAGTTGAAGCATGTTTATGCAAAAACCTGCACACAAACATTTGTAGAAGCTTTATTCATCATTACTAAAATTGGGAAGCATCCAAGATGTTCTTCAGTAGATAAATGGTTAAATTTATAGGGGTACACCCAGACAATGGAATATTATTCAGTACTAAAAGGAATGAGCTATCAAGAATAAAATGACAGGGAAGAAACTTAAATGCACATTACTGAGTGAAAGAAGTCAATCTGAAAAGGCTTCATACTGTATGATTCCAACTATATGATGTTCTGGACAAGGAAAAACTATGAGGAAGGTAAAAGGATTTGTGGTTGCCAGGGGTTGTGAGTGTGGAGAGAGGAAGAGATGAAGCACAAAGGATCTTTAGGCCAGTGAAAATATTCTGTATGATCCTGTAACGATGGATACATGTTATTATACAGTTGACCAAATGCACAAAATATACAACGCCAAGAGTGAACTCCAACATAAGCTATGGACTTTGGATGCTTATGATATATCAACACAGGCTCATCAGTTTAAGCAAATGTACCACTCCAGTGGGGATGTTGATAATGGGGGAGGCTAAGCAGCAACCAGTCCATGCTGAAGGAGATCAGCCCTGGGATTTCTTTGGAAGGCATGATGCTAAAGCTGAAACTCCAGTATTTTGGCCACCTCATGCGAAGAGTTGACTCATTGGAGAAGACTCTGATGCTGGGAGGGATTGGGGGCAGGAGGAGAAGGGGACGACAGAGGATGAGATGGCTGGATGGCATCACTGACTCGATGGATGTGAGTCTGAGTGACCTCTGGGAGTTGGTGATGGACAGGGAGGCCTGGCGTGCTGCAGTTCATGGGGTCGCAAAGAGTCGGACACGACTGAGCGACTAATCTGATTTGATCTGATCTGATGCAGCAAGTATATAGGAAACCTCTGTACCTTGCCCTCAATTGTGCTGTGAACCTAAAACTGGTCTTTAAAAAGTCTTAAAAATATTGAGTCCATCCTAGATCATGTCATGTAGAGTGAAGTAAGTCAGAAAGAGAAAAATAATTATTATATATTAATAGGTTAGATAAGTAGACACGTTTAAAATGTGCATAAGGGAATTTATATATGATGAATAAATACTAGTCTATTGTGTTCACTTTTATAATTTTAATTTTGTGTAGGGGATTAAATGGAGAAAGCAATGGCACCCCACTCCAGTACTCTTGCCTGGAAAACCCCATAGACAGAGGAGCCTGGTAGGCTGCAGTCCATGGGGTCGCTGGGAGTCGGACACAACTGAGCGACTTCACTTTCACTTTTCACTTTCAGGCATTGGAGAAGGAAATGGCAACCCACTCCAGTGTTATTGCCTGGAGAATCCCAGGGATGGGGGAGCCTGGTGGGCTGCAGTCTATGGGGTCACACAGAGTTGGACACGACTGAAGCAACTTAGCAGCAGCAGCAGCAGCAGGGGATTAAAAGCATTTTGGCTTATTTTTACAGCTTTGTATTTTTTCTAACTCTTACAAAGATCAGCTGATGATTCAGGGGAAAATGACCCCTTTAGGTGGACAGTTTTGCCAAAATAAATAGGTTTGAGTCTATCTGAGTTTTGGGACCCATCGTGGGGATCCAAAAAATATCCAGTTATAGACACTATCTTAAGAAAGAGGATGATTCTGTTGCTTTGTAGCTGGCTGAATTGTGTTCCTCGTTTCTTACCAATTTGTTTAGAGTCACATGTCCCCATAACTCAGGGGACACTGATTCAGAGGAGATTCGCTCTTGGGAGTGGGGTGCTGTATACATTTATTTCCCAAGAGTTTAGTACCCTTCCTCCTTAACTAACTGTATCTGGTGAGCTATAGAAAATTTACTGTTTCTATTTTAACTGTTCCCAGAAAACCATCAGAGGGTTTTAGCTAGAGTGTGTCTATGAATATTCATAGACAGTCAGCTTCTGTATTAGAAACCACACCCACATCTCTGCAGTATCTGCAGCAAGATCAAGGGCGTCCTTGGGGACTCACGGGGCAGCATGAAAACCTGACTGCAGTCTGCCTGCACAATGAGATGAGGTTTACTTTGCTGCATTGCCCTTTATAGAAAAGCCTTTCTGATGAACTTTTTGGTCTCTTGGAAATGGAAATGTTTTTCAGTTTCTTTTATCTGTTGTGCATGATCTGCCTAATCACAAAACCCTCATTAAGTTAAAAGTCATTTTCTAAAATCAGAGATTGATAATGTAGCTTTAAAAAGAGTATATATATATTCTTTCTGTATTATTTTGGGATGTACAATGCGGTGACATTTTGCATATAAACATGGTAATGAATGTAGAAAGGTGGTTAAATATATAGACAATATGGTTAAATATATAACTAAATATGATGGCTCATGCTATGCATCTCAATGAGACTATCATTTTGAATTTGAGTTTGATATATGAATATGGAGGCATATATGAAAGAGCTGATATATGGGAAAAGATTGGCAACTTGCCTAAAATCACATAGCTAGTTAGCTAAAGCCAGTGTATATGACTTATTCATAGGCATTATTTATGTATGTCTCTACTGTGTATGGATGTGAGAGCTGGACTGTGAAGAAGGCTGAGCGCCGAAGAATTGATGCTTTTGAACTGTGGTGTTGGAGAAGACTCTTGAGAGTCCCTTGGACTGCAAGGAGATCCAACCGGTCCATTCTGAAGGAGATCAGCCCTGGGATTTCTTTGGAAGGAATGATGCCGAAGCTGAAACTCCAGTATTTTGGCCACCTCATGCGAAGAGTTGACTCATTGGAGAAGACTCTGATGCTGGGAGGGATTGAGGGCAGGAAGAGAAGGGGACGACAGAGGATGAGATGGCTGGATGGCATCACTGACTCGATGAATGTGAGTCTGGGTGACCTCCGAGAGCTGGTGATGGATAGGGAGGCCTGGCGTGCTGCAGTTCATGGGGTCGCAAAGAGTCGGACACGACTGAGCGACTGATCTGATCTGATCTCTACTGTGTAACATGCTGCTCTGGTGGCTCAGTGTTAAAGAATCTGTCTGCCATTGCAGGAGATGTGGGTTCGATCACTGAGGTAGGAAGATCCCCGTAGAAAGAAATGGCAGTCCACTCCAGTATTCTTGCCTGGAAAATCCTATGGACAGAGGAGGCTGGCTGGTTATAGTCCATGAGGTTGTAAAAGAGTTGGACATGATTTAGGGATTAAACAATAACAACGACGACGACAAATACTATGTAACATAAACGTCAACTGGGACCTTCCCGTCCCTATGGGAAGTAAGGAACCCTCAACACAATACTTTTTGATCAGCTCGTATGGCTTAGTCTCTCATAGCCCCCTCTATTTTGAATATAATAAAGGCAGAGGAACCAGAGATCAAATTGCCAACATCCGTTGGATCATAGAAAAAGCAAGAGAGTTCCAGAAAAACATCTACTTCTGCTTTACTGACAATGCCAAAGTCTTTGACTGTATGGATCACAACAAACGGGAAAATTCTTAAAGAGATGGGAATAGCAGACCACCTGACCTGCCTTTTGAGAAACCTGTATGCAGGTCAGGAAGCAACAGTTAGAACCAGACATGGACAAATGGAGTGGTTCAAAAATGGGAAAGGAGTACATCAAAGCTATATATTGTCACCCTGTTTATTTAACTTCTATGCAGAGTACATCATGAGAAATGCTAGGCTGGATGAAGCACAAGCTGGAATCAAGATTGCCAGGAGAAATATCAATAACCTCAGATATGCAGATGACATCACCATTATGGCAGAAAGTGAAGAATTAGAGTCTCTTGATGTAAGTGAAAGAGGAGAGTGAAAAAGTTGGCTTAAAATCGAACATTCAGAAAACTAAGATCATGGCATCCGGTCCTATCACTTCATGGGGAATAGATGGGGAAATAATGGAAACAGTGAGACTTTATTTTTTTTTGGGGGGGGGGGATGGGCTCCAAAATCACTGTAGATGGTGACTGCAGCCATGAAATTAAAAGATGCTTACTTCTTGGAAGAAAAGCTATGACCAACCTAGATAACATATTAAAAAGCAGACAGCATATTTAAAAAGCATATTAAAAATCCATCTAGTCAAAGCTATGACTTTTCCAGTAGTCATGTATGGATATGAGAGTTGGACTATAAAGAAAGCTGAGTGCTGAAGAACTGATGCTTTTGAACTGTGGTGTTGTAGAAGACTCTTGAGAGTCCCTTTGGACAGCAAGGAGATCCAACCAATCAATGTTAAAGGAAATCAATCCTGAATATACATTGGAAGGACTGATGTTGAAGCTGAAACTCCAATACTTTGGCCACCTGATGTGAGGAACTGACTCATTGGAAAAGCCCCTGATGCTGGGAAAGATTGAAGGCAGAAGGAGAAAGGAATGACAGAGGATGAGATGGTTGGATGGTATCACTGACTGGATGGACATGAGTTTGGGTAAGCTCCAGTAGTTGGCGATGGACAGGGAGGTCTGGTGTGCTGCAGTCCATGTGGTCACAAAGAGTCGAACACAACTGAGCTACTGAACTGAACTAATTTTGAATATTGTCTTTTAATCTCTTTCATTTTTTAAAATGTTTTTGGAGTACAGTTGCTTTACAATGTTGTGTTATTTTCTGCTGTACTAAATAACAAAAGTGGAGAGCAATAGATTTTTGAGAACTGACTACCAACTCCCACACCCAGTGCCAGTGAATCCACAGGCATAAAGACATCAGTGGACTGAAGACTTAGGGAAGTTTTCATTTGGGAGTGAGAACTTAAAACTGAACCCAGAATGTCAATCTCTTTACAGCCTATTTCTTTCCTAAAGTTCCTGCCAAGGTGTATCCCTCTGATCTTGCTAAGCATCCTGCCTTTCTTCTGTGTTCTTTCTTCCCCTATTTTTTCTTTAAGTAAGGAATTTCAGTTCCTTTTAATGTGCAGAGTAACTCAGCAAATTTGCCTAGCTCAAATTTGCTTACCCTAACCTATCAATCTGCTCTCAAAACAAGGCTTTTCTCTTTAAAGCAAGGATGGGATGATTTGAGAGAATAGCACTGAAACATGTACATTACCATATGTAAAACAGATGACCAGTGCAAACTCAATGCATGAAGCAGGGCACCCAAAGCCAGTGCTAGGGAACAACCCAGAGGGATGGGTGGGGAGGGAGGTTGGAGGAGGTTCAGGATAAGGGGAACACATGTTTACTTGTGATCGATTCATGTTAATGTATGGCAAAAACCATCACAATATTGTAAAGTAATTATTCTCCAATTAAAATAAATTAATTTAAAAAAAGAACAGGATTATATAATATAAAACATGCTTTTCTTATTAGACACATAAGGCTTTTTCTTAAGTGTTGGTGCCTCAGGGTTCCATTTTTGACTTACCTCCTTACTCGATATTCTTCCTGGATCCCCTTTGCTTCTCCAGTGCTTCAAACTTCAGTTTCTATTGAAGTGATTTGCAAATTCCCTTCTCAACATCCACCTCCTCCTGTGCAGCAAACCCACACACAGATCTGCATACTGGACTTTGAGATTTGGAAGTCCCTCAAGCACCTTAAACTGAGCATATTCAAAGCAAATCTCTTTATATTCCCACAAACAACCTATTCTTTTCTGTACTCCTGTGTTTGCTGACACCAGCATTGTCTTCACAAACACCCAACCCAGAAATCTGGGAGCCATTATTAAGTTCTAACTTTTCCTTATACTTCATTTTGGATTACTAATAGAAATCTCTCTCCTCTAAAACCTATACTTTTCTTGCCAGAGGTGTTAGCTGTCCTTGAGACCTTCAGTATTTTTTTTTTCTCCTGCTGCTGCTGCTGCTGCTAAGTCGCTTCAGTCCTGTCCGACTCTGTGCGACCCCATAGACGGAAGCTCACCAGGCTCCCCAGTCCCTGGGATTCTCCAGGCAAGAACACTGGAATGGGTTGCCATTTCCTTCTCCAATGCATGAAAGTGAAAAGTGAAAGTGAAGTCGCTCAGTCGTGTCTGACTCTTAGCAACCCCATGGACTGGAGCCTACCAGGATCCTCCGTCCACGGGATTTTCCAGGCAAAAGTACTGGGGTGGGGTGCCATTGCCTTTCCCGTTTTTTTCTCCTAGGCTCTGAAAATACTAAGTTAGTCTATGTCCATTTGGCTTGTTCCTGTTACAATCTAGGGCTTCCCTGGTGGCTCAGTGGTAAAGAATCCATCTGCTAATGCAGGAGATAGAAGTTCACTCTCTGGGTCAGGAAGATCTTCTGGAGGAGGAAATGGCAACCCACTTCAGTATTCTTGCCTGGGAAATCCCATGGACAAGAGGAGCCTGGTGGGTTACAGTCCATGGTATTGCAAAAGAGTTGGACACGACTGAGCACACATACACATCACAATCTATTCTCTTCCACTAGTGCCAGAGAAATCTTTCTAAATGACAAATTTTACTTTTTCCTCCCATCAAATGTCAAGCCCAAGTCCATGAAGTGTTCAAGTACAATGCCTTTCACTCTCAGGCTCCAGGTGGCTATCAGACTTAACTATTTCTGTTTTCCTCCAGATTCCCAATGCTTGTCTAGCTTCTTTCCACATTTCCTAGTAAGTTGTCACATTTGATGTTTTATGTTTCTTTGCGTACCTGTGTAACTGTTGCTGCTTTTGCCTTGAAAAAGGCAATCTCATTTTTCTGTTTAATGCCTCCTCTTCTTTCTGGATCCAATCCCAAAGAATCTTCTCCACCCCTGTTCTTTTCTCTCCTATGTAGCACTAAATCCCTCTCCATCCCTGTGTTTCTATAGTAGGAATGCTTTATACCTTTAATAAATCATATGCTTTATTACACTGTAATTATTAACTTACCCCTTGGTTTCCTCACTAGATGGGAGCTCCCACATCAGGAATGCATCATATTCAAATGTATTCCCTCCTTATTTAGTGCAGCACCTAGAGCAAGCTGGGTGAATGAATACTGTTGAATTAAACAATAAGTGGTTCTTAATTATTGAGAGCTGGAAGAAAAGGGACTTCAGATGGGCTCTTGAGAAGACCTTTTATGTGACAAAGACTCTCTCCCCAAATTTTAGTCATGCTCTTTTGAGCTCTCTTTGTGACTTCACATTGTCCTTGGGTCCTTTGGTCTGTTGAGTTCAGTTTTAGCAAAAATTCTGTTAAATAAGTTTAATAAAACTCTCCCTGCCTTTTATGTTTTCTCTTAGTAATTTTCCACTCATTGACCTTTAGGTCAGCTCTTTGGCTATGAATACCCAGCTGTCTTTCTGTATTCAGTATTAAGCCCAATCTATCTCCTCTATGGGCAGGCATGGTGACCCACTCCAGTATTCTTGCCTGGCGAATTCCAAGGACAGAGGAGCCTGGTGGGCTATAGTCCATGAGTTCACAAAGAGTTGGACATGAAGCAACTTAGTACACATTGTGATAGTCTTGATAGTTGTGATAGTCTTGAAACCTTTTGCAATGGTCCTGAGTCAAATATTCCTTAACATTTTAGCTAAAGTCAGAGTAAATAATTTTTCTTTAACATATGTTGTGTTGTTCCCTTTGAGGAACATAAATGAGAATCTCTGACAGGTACACTGATTCTTCTAGACCACTTTTAAAAATTCTACAGAATTGATGTTCTTTCCAACCTATGTGTGGAGAAGGCAATGGCACTCCAGTCCAGTACTTTTGCCTAGAAAATCCCATGGACTCAGGAGTCTGGTAGGCTGCAGTCCATGGGGTCGCTAGAGTCGGACATGACTGAGCGACTTCACTTTCACTTTTCACTTTCATGCACTGGAGAAGGAAATGGCAACCCACTCCAGTGTACTTGCCTGGAGAAACCCAGGGACGGAGAAGCCTGGTGGGCTGCCGTCTATGGTGTTGCACAGAGTCAGACACAACTGAAGCAACTTAGCAGCAGCAGCAGCCAACCTATGTGATAGTTAATTTGTGTCTAAAGACTAACTTACTTGCATGTCAGAATTTGACTATCTATATTCAGGCTAATACCATTTTTAGTTCAGTTCAGTTCAGTTCAGTCGCTCAGTCATGTCTGACTCTTTGTGACCCTATGAACCTCAGCATGCCAGGCCTCCCTGTCCATTACCAACTCCCAGAGTTCATCCAAACCCACGTCCATTGAGTCAGTGATACCATCCAACCATCTCATTTTAATATTTCATTAATACATATATGTTCAATACTTACACATAAAAAACTGGTTTTATAAAATAACACAAAAGTGTATGTACATCTAAATAATTATTCAACACTGAGAGTCTCTAAATGAGATAAAAATGCTAACAAAAGAAAATCACCCAGTGTCTAACGAAATCTAAGCATTTGTTATATGCTACTTTTCCATATTTGCCTAATCAATATAATATCCTTAAGCAACTGTAGACTTATTCCAGTGATATTGACACTGATTAAATGCTAGAAAACTCTCCCAGGAGCATATGAATTGCAGTATTTTAGGAAACTCAGTACTTCATAATTGCACTTCAGTGTTTCTTAAATACTAAAATGCCTCATGCCTACCTCAAAAGATACATTAAACAGTACCTTTCCTTAGTACTTTGTTAAATATTTTTTTAGCACCTCCTGCTAGAAGCTGAGAATATGAAGAAAAATCCAGAGCAAGTTCTCGTCCTCATAGAGTTTATTTTGTAGTGCAAGAAAATGACAGTAAGAAACATGGGGGAAAATACAGCAGTGCAAAAAAAAATAGCAATATAAAAAATATAGCAATGTAAAAGAGATGGGGTTTATATAGAGGATGTTGTTTTATATGGAGTGATCTGAGAAAGATCTCTGAGAAGGTAATAATAGAGGAAAAATTCAGAGAGAGAGAGAGAGAGAAAACCATCCTGTACAAATCCCATATGAACACTCAGTGCAAAGGTGAGGTTAGAGTGTTGAATTATTCAAGGAGCAGAAGGGGCTGGTGATAAGAGAGAAGTGGTACACCGGAGATAGTAGGGCCAGATCATTGTATGGCCTCTGGGTTTTAATTTTGAGTAAGATGGGACCATGGGAGGGTTGGGAAGAGAGGAGTGATGTAGCCGTCTTTGTTTTTAAAATGATCACTCAAATCACTGTGTGAACCATAGACTTTGTGAGGACAAAGGCATAAGCAAAGAGAGTAGTTAAGAGGTGAATGTAATAATGCAGAGGAAAACGACAGCAGTTTTGACCAGCAGCGTAGTCAAACACGGGGCTGGTTTGTGGGTATATTTTTGGAGATAGGCCTGCAGGATTTGCTGATAGAGTCACAGTTGGATGAAGGAGGAAAAAATGGAAGAAGGATGCTTCCATGGTGTTTTCTCTTAACAACATGAAGACTAAGATTACTACCTACTAAGATCAGAGGAGTGGTGATTTTGGAAGGAGGGAGTTGAGTGGTGAGGAGATTAGGAGTTTGCTTTTGAATTTGTTAAAAATCTATAACCAGTGCTGTCTCTTAGAAAAGAAATATGTTGCATTTGTTCTTGCCAAGATAGCAAGAGACTTAAAGCTGTAGTTCTGCCTATGCAGTGGATCGTACACATAGATGGTCAGACATTGTAACATGAAGGTGGATTACTTGCCTCAAAACCTACGGATATGAAGATGGAAGTTAAGTGTCCCAAAGTCACCAGCAGTATTTCCATATTTCACAAAGATAGATGTGGTCTTCTAATTAGGTAATTAAGCTTCACAGCAGCTTGGGTAGAACTCTGTCCAGAGAAAGCCTGCATCTTTCTTTCTAGTGTTAAAGCACAGACAGCTTTCTCAGCTTCAGGGACTCTTCAGCATATGAAAGTATCACTTCTAGCCAAGAGGTTTCTGTGCTTGCTTATAAAGGGGACTATGTTGTCTCAAAAATAAGAAATCATCAGTGTCATCTTTCTTAAAATTATAGGCAGGTCTGGAATTTGAGATAGACATTTATGTATTTTATAACTCTTACATATACAGTATGTAATTAGATGTCCTTGCATGCAAAACTCTATGAAGTAGGTTGGACTAGCACAGTTATTCGGAGAAGGTAACGGCACCCCACTCCAGTACTCTTGGCTGGAAAATCCCATGGACAGAGGAGCCTGGTAGGCTGCAGTCCATGGGGTCGCTGGGAGTCGGACACGACTGAGCGACTTCACTTTCACTTTTCACTTTCATGCATTGGAGAAGGAATTGGCAACCCACTCCAGTGTTCTTGCCTGGAGAATCCCAGGGACGGGGGAGCCTGGTGGGCTGCCGTCTATGTGGTCGCACAGAGTTGGACACGACTGAAGTGACTTAGCAGCAGCAGCAGCAGCACAGTTAGTATCAATGTGAGCTAAGAAATCCAAAGTCCCTCAAAAAATAAAAGAAAAGGAAAATAGAAGAAACATGGGGGGTGGAAGGTGGGATGAATTGGGAGAGTAGTACTGACCTGTATACACTGCTGTGTGTAAAATAGACAGCTACTGGGAACTTCCTCCACAGCACAGGGAGTTCAGCTCGGTGCTCCGTGTTGACCTAGAGGGATGGGATGGAGGGTGGGAGGAAAACCCAAGAATAGCTAACACAACACTGTAAAGCAATCATACTCCAATAATAAAATTTTTAAAATGATAAATTACATTCCAAAAGTAGTAGCAGCACAAAGTTACAAAGATGATTTTATCAGAGCTGAAATGAGAGAAAGGTGTCTTAACTTCTGGTGCAGCATTCTTTACAACACAGTACACAAATATAATCACTGAACATTTAACTCTGTGTTTCTTAATTTCTTATGTAGGTTTTCTTTTGGACCCAGCAAGGATCCCTGCAGTCGAGTTTATGTACGAGTGTTGCTGAGATATAATTCAGAGGAAGTTATTGTCAAGTTGAGGAGGGACTTGCTTTTATTGAATGATCATAAAATATCTTATATAAGCAATTGGAGACTATCCAGTTCTTTCCGGTTGCAGAGAAATTTATCCTTCAACTCCTGGAGACAAGAATTTTAAATTCAACCAATGAAGCACAGGCAAATAGCATTACCTCACCCAAAGAATGTTTCATTGGCTGTTCACTTTCCAAGTTGCTTAAAAATAGTTTCTAATACTTTAACCCTTGTGTTTGTAAATCCTACATGATGCAGTGTTAGAGCAAACTCTTAATACTAAAGACATTCTATGTGATATACACATAATGTATGGTTAGATTAAAGAAGCAAATGCCACTTATCACCATTAAAAACATATTATAATGCCAATGGTCAATTTGATTTTTAAAAAGAAACCTTAATTTTCTTTTTTGCTGAATCATAATATCTGTATTTGCATGCTAGAAATGTATCATACTTGAGCTAAAAGAGCAAAAAGAATCACAAACGGATGATCTGCTATGTGTACGAAATCCCACAGCTTCTGAAATATCCAGTATTTTCCATGGATTATACTTTCTCATACATTTGTCTTTGGCAAGTTGGGGGTTGCTATTGGTTTATGTTCTGGAGAAGGAAGTAGAAATTTATTTATGTGTGAAAAAATGATGAATGCAGTTAAGGAATTTGTTGTTGTTGTTGTTCAGTCACTAAATCGTGTCCGACTCTTTGTGACCCCATGGACAGTAGCCCACCAGGATCCTCTGTCTATGGGATTTTCCAGATAAGAATACTGGAGTAGATTGCCATTTCCTTCTCCAGGGGATCTTCCCAACCCAGGAACTGAACCCAGGTCTCCAGGGAAGCCACCAGGGAAGCCCCCAAAATGACCGTAATTCTTAATAACTAATAGGATGATGAAAGTTTATTCCAAAAGAGAAGATCTGAGTCTTCTGTCTCTTTTACAGTTCACAGACCTAGTTCCTCTGAGTTTTAAGGTGGTTTAAAGTGTCATGATCTTGGAAAAGATCTAGATTTGACACCTCGCTCTATCACTTTCTGAACTGTAATTTCTGACAAGCTATTTGAATTACATGAGCTTTACTTTCCTTGTCTACAAAACTAGGAGAAACGGAACCCTACAACAAATAGTTGTAGGGATTACAAAAAGTTGCATAGATTCTTCCCTCTTGCCATCTTCTTTACTGTCTTCCCTTTATTCTGGGTGAAATTTTTTCATCCTGGATTGATATTTTATTGTATTAGTTGCTCAGTCATGTCCTACTCTTTATGACCCCGTGGACTGTAGCCTGCCAGACTCCTCTGTCCATGGAATTTTCCAGGCAGGAATAGTGGAGTGAGTATAGGTTGCCATTTCCTCCTCCAGAGGATCTTCCCAGCCCAGAGATTGAACCTGCATCTCTTGTGTCTCCTGCATTGGCAGGCAGATTCTTTACCACTAGCGCCACCTAGGAAGCCTATTTTGTTCTTAGCAGGAATTTTCTGGTGTCACCTTCCACTTTACTCATTCCTGTCCCATCATGAGATGCTGAAACATTTTACTCATAGCTTAACTACTTTCTGAGTCTCTAGCTAATCTCCATCAAAACAGAAAGAAGTACATAAACAGCATCCAGCTCCCAAATTAATGGATATTACTTTACCTTGAACATCTGAATGTCACAAGGATACAGCCTTAAGCTTTACCTCTGAAGTGTACTTCTTTGTTCTGAACGTCTGTCTTATTTTCCTGTTCAACTATTCAGTTCCATGACAAAATAAGTCTTAACCTTTGACCTAGCCATTGTTGGCAGCACCTACCTTTCCTCAAGAATGAGCCATGCTGGCCTCTCAAAGTATGGGGACTCTTTTCATGAGCCACAGGCTTGACCTGATTCTATGTTATAACTACTAGTAGTAACGTATTTGTCTTGATCTTTGGGGGCTTAAGTTTTTTAATTAATTGATTTTTGACTGTGCTGGGTCTTCATTGCTGTGTGCAGGCTTTCTCTAGTTGCAGCCAGCAGGGTCTATTGTCTACTTGTGATGCAAGGGCTTCTCACTGTGGGGCTTCTCTTGTTGCAGATCATGGGCTCTAGTGCTCTGCCTCAGTAGTTGTGGTGCATGGACTTAGTTGCTCCATGGCATGTGGGGATCTTCCTGGACCAGAGATCGGACCCATGTCCCCTGCCTTGGCAGATGGATTCTTCACAGTTGGATTACCAGAGAAGTCCTGGCCTTTACATTGCTGGGCAGACAATTGGCATACATCCTCCAAGATTAGTTCATTCATTCCCAGTTTCATTTTTTCATTCGTTTTCTGAGCAGGTAAACGCTATTTCAGACCCTTCCCTAAGTTCTAGGATGCAAAGTAAAATATACTCGAGTTAGTTTCAATGGTCTCAATCTGACCATGTCTCAGCTTCACCTCATACAGCACTTGTCCCAACATGACTTATAGCTGAGCCCGACATATCCTTAAATGCTACCTTCTACTATTTATAGGAAAAGATGTTCAAATGGGAAATGAAAATGCCATTAACAGATCCAAATGCATATTGAATAGTTTGGATATTTCCTGAAGTCTTTAATTCACCTGAAGACAAATAAGCAAATAGTCTTTTCCAAATAGAATTATTTACATTAAAAACAAAATAAGTTAGAAACAAAAACATCTTTAGAAGTGTTTTTAGGTAACATACTGCACTTTCCTAGGGAGAGGCAGAGCATGGGACAGAACTCTGTCTTCTGTACACAAATTCTCTAATCTTCCTAGTGGTTGATTTGTTACAGTTCTAATAAAGTTAAAGGAAATGATCAAAATCTTTCCAAGTATTTCTTGCTTTTATTTAAAAAATCAGTACCCAGCTTTCCATCAAATTGTAATAAAGAATGAAGCCAATATGTAGACTTTACAGAGTCTGCCAGAAATGTATATTTAAAATGACCTAACGCAAGGACAAATGCCCTAATGCATTTGTGGTCCTCCAATGCTTGATCCACTGGCAGCCAGACTTGCGTTCTCTGAGCCACTCCTTACAGGAACAGTGGTTGTAATTGGCAGTTGCTTTTCTCTGGTTGATCTTGGGATTAAGTCATATACTTCTGTCTAAATTTTAGTGGTCACATGGAATCTCTTTTCATGTCAAGTTGACCTTGGATTTTGTATGTGGAAATAAGGGCATAGCACAACCAGAATTTCTAGCTGGCCCTAGAACCCCAAGTTGATTTCCATGTTAGAGTTTCTCTCCCTGAATTGTTAGTTCCCATCTGAAGGTTGTTTTTGTTTTGTTTTGTTTTGTTTTAATTTGCTCCTATCAAATCTCCCTGGTGGCTCCAAGATAAAGAATCCGCCTGCCATGTAGGAGATCCAGGAGATGTGGGATCCACCCCTGGGTCAGGAAGATCCCCTGGAGGAGGAAATGGAAATCTGCTCCAGTATTATTGCCTAGAGAATTCCATGGACAAAGGAGCCTGGCAAGTGACAGTCCATGGGGTCTCAAAGAGTTGGACATAACTTAGCGACTAAATAATAACAGCAGTAATGTAGTCTCAATGATTAAGATTCTCTTGTTCTCTGTAGCTTTTCAATACATTTATTTTTGAAACAAATATTTATTGAACAATTGCAATGTGTCAGCCAGGTACTGTACTATAGCAGTAACAAGGTGAGATTTTCCCTATCTCCACAGAATTTAGAGTCTATTGAGGTGATAGGTATGTAACAAGACATTACTTTAAAATACAATGAGTATTAATAGGAGAAGTATAATACCTATCTCCTCAAGGGGCTCAATTTTGAATCTACTCAATGAGGAAATTTCCTAGAATCATAACAAGAGTTTACCTAATTGCCAAGAATACAGCTGTTCTTCCTTTCAATTTCTCCATACCATGTCCTGCCTATCTGATTCTACTCCTCAACACTGATCACTTAGAAACTCATAACTGAATCTTGTTCCACTATTTCACCATGCTCAGAGCTACCTGGTTATCTCTTCAGCTGACCTCAGTTGCAAGGTCAGCTCCTTCTAGCAGGGCTTTGGCATTTAGCCTCAAGCTAGCCACTGTGCCTTACTCTTCCTCCCAGCTCTACAAAGAGAAGTCCCAGGATTCAGTGCATATCAGACCAGTAGGCTGCAGGTGCGAAAAAAGTGTGTTACTTGCTCAGCTGTGTCCTACTCTCCACCGCCATGAGCTGTCACCTTCCACACTCCTCTGTCCATGGGATTCTCCAGGCAAGAATCCTAGAGTAGTTTGCCTTTCCCCTCCCCAAGGGATCTTCCCAACTCAGGGACTGAACCTGGGTCTCCTGCATTGTAGGTAGATTCTTTACAATCTGAGCCACCAAGGAAGCCCATTTGGCTACAAAGATCTCTGCAAATAAATATTTATGGAAATTTGGATTGGAAACTGACTTTTTCTGTAGTTAAACCATGTCACTGCCTTAAGATACAATGCATTGTTTCTTTAAGGAGCTTGTAATCTCTAGTGGAGAACCTGATTCATTCCAAGGCAATGTTATACTTTAAACTTCCTTAATGAGGTATGCACTAATTTCTCATGTGCCAAACAGAAATAATTAGTGTTGAGTTGAGGATCAAAAAGAGATAATACACAGGAAAACACTTCAGTGCATCACACCCATGTGAAATAGTTTTATAGTTGCTTGCCAAAGGATATACTATTAAGACAAAAAAGCATTACCACCATCAAAATTGGCTTGCTCATGCCCAAGAGAGTAAAATTTGTTCTTCTTTGGGTGTCAGTTTTCTTTTCTATTAAATGAATGACTTTCAAGGATTAATATTGATTCCATTATACTATTGTATCTTATCAAGGCTTAAATATTTCAGTAAGATCAATTAATAAACAAATCCATCAACATATTCATAGTCAAAGTGTTACCGAAAGGTATGTGTGGGGTCTGACTGCTCACCACTCAAAAGCCAATAAACAGGCCAGGCTGGTGGAAAGGGAAGTTTGCTCTACTTCAGATGCTGGCAGCTGAGAGGAGGAGGGTGTCGGGTATCTGTCCAAAGGCCAACTCCCCCACTCCCACTGGCAACAAGTGGGGCAAGAGCTTTTATAGACAGAGTGGGGAGGGAACTACATACAGAAACAGCACAGTCATCTCTAAGAGTCATCTTCAGATTGATCCATGGTGGTCTGACCAGCATCATCTTGATTGTTTTAGGTATAGTTAATCTTCAGTTCCAGGATCCATTTATTCCCGTCTCTTTGTGGCCAGTTCTTGGAATTGCAGCAGCTCATGTCCTGGGTTGGAGAAGGCAATGGCATCCCACTCCAGTGTTCCTGCCTGGAGAATCCCAGGGACAGGGGAGCCTGGTGGGCTGCCATCTATGGGGTCGCATGGAGTCAGACACGACTGGAGCAACTTGGCAGCAGTAGCAGCAGCATGTCCTGGGTACAGTCTGGTCATCATGTAGGTAACTTCTCCACCTGCTGTTTCAGCATCTGTAAGACAGCTCACAGGATAGGACTCAGATTATCTATAGTCCTTGAGAAAGAACTAAAGGTCCTTGACTATCTTTAATGACTGTTATTACTGTTTAGTCTCCTTTGATTGTTTTCCTTTGTTTCAGCATTTCTCACTTCTCTGATTAAACTTATTTTTTGACTAAAGTTTTCCACAGACAAAAGGAAGGCAGAGGGCATGGTAGGCAGAGGCAGGGAGGGATGGTGGTAGCAAAGACCATAGAGTCCTGCTCTGTTTCAATCACAGGGCCTGTGTGATGGGCTTCTGAAAGCATTTGCTATTTTTCATATTAGTATTACATAATTAGAATTATCATTTCTTTCTACCAAGCAGAGGATGGGATAAATAGCTCAGTATATATATATTTACTGACTCTTGACAAAGAAAAGTATTAGTAGTGTAGTGGATTTGAAGCTGCAAGTCTTGCTTTCAGGTTCCAGCTTTTCCATGGAATGCTTTTGGGCAAGTTGTGTTACCTCTCTAACAGTTCTCCCATCTGTATAAACAGCTAAAGCTTCTCTTTACAGGGCAGACTACCTGACAAGGTCATTATGAACTTTAAAAATAAAATATTTAATCATCTGAAATGTACTACATAAAACTAAATGATTATATGTTGTCTTCTAACATGTTTTATTACAAATAATTCAAGAATTTATTCAATAAAATGCATATGGCACTTGGACACTTTCAAATATTTTCAAGTATAAAAATAGCCTTAGCTCTGGCAGCCTGGATGGGAAGGGAGTTTGGGGGAGAATGGACACTTGTATATGTATGGCTGAGTCCCTTCATTGTTCACCTGAAACTATCATAACATTGTTAATCAGCCAAACCCCAATACAAAATTAAAAGTTTAAAAATACTAGCCTAAGCTCTTTTATCATTTGTAACTTAATTGATGACTTAACATTGGCAGGATTGGATTAAGATGTTAAGAAAACTCACAATTATCAGTTTGGAGGGAAAGAGCCCTATGTCCAGAGTTTGCCTCATGGGCAAAAGAGTTGTCAGGAGACCAGCAGTTGGGTACAATCTGTGCCTCACTGCCAAGGCTTTGGAGAACAACAAACTGTATTCTCTTATATATGTGGTCCATGTTCCAAACTGGAAGTACATTGTACATTTAAAAATACAGGAATGAAAACATTACCAGCATTAAGGCTAGCTCTGCTTGGAAGAGGTTTTGTGGTGCATTGCAGATAAACAGCAGCTGCACTGCTGAGTTCTGGAATCAGCTTCAGTTTCCACATGCTGCCGTGGTCAATCAGCTAAGGAAATGGAAAGAACCAGAGTTCAGCAGTGGGCCAGAAGGGATCCTGAGGCAATTTTTTCCAGGGAAAGTTTAAAAAAAATCAGGGAAAAGGGAAAAGACTCCATGTTGCACTGAGTTGCTATAAAAATCAGATTAAATGCAAAACATCGCAGGTGAGAATCCTGTGAAAGAAAATAATTAAAAAATGTAATTTGATGTAAAAGCTGTATTCCAGAAGGACATACTGAGATTAATATTCGCTACCTTTGAAAGAGATGTGAGTACTTCAGTCGTCTTTCCCAGGGCACGTGTGAACACCGAGTGCTTGATGCTGTAATGCCATTATCCCATTTATCATTCCCAACAGTCAGAAGAGTCCCATTTTATCACTGGGGAAATGGATTGGGTTTAACTGCACTAAGCTCACAAACTGGCCATTTCCAGGTTTGTTCTTTCTTACTGCTAAACCCCAACCATCATTCAAATCTGTCAAGCAGAGAAATTTTATAAAATGCACTTAAAACTTAAGTGGTTGAAAGAGCCCACGGTTGCCTAGCAACAGAGCTTTCAGAGGTAAGCAATGTGATGCGCTGAAGAAATCTCTAGAGAAGAGAGGAAACCTTGCTTCTAGCTGTAGCTTTCTTGCTTCTTTTAGTAGGGGAAGCATTTCTGCACTTGAGGGAACTCATGTATAAACTGACGTGCTTGAGTTAGATTATCACTAGGGTTCCTTTCATTATTTTATCTATGATAGGATGAAATATCAAATTAGTATCATCTCAGACTCTGAGATATGACCCTTGGGTTTAGATTCTAATTTCACTTGCTTGCTAAATCGCTTCTGTCATGTCTGACTCTTTACAACCTGTAGTCTGCCAAGCTTCTCTGTCCATGGAAGTCTCCAGGCAAGAATACTAGAGTGGATTGCCATGCTCTCCTGCAGGGATTGAACCTGCATCTCCTGCATTGCAGAGGATTCTTTACCCACTAAGCCATCTGGGAAGACCAGATTCTAATGTTTTTGTTGATTAATGCATTTTTAACCATTCCCAGTCAAATTCCTTGCTTGCCTAACCCTCTAAGTAAGATACTGTCCTGTCAATCTACAATTCTTTTGCATGATTTACTTAAATATTTCCTGAGAAAGTATAGAATACAAGGCACTATACTTGGGCTAAGGGAATAAAAATGAGTAAATCACAAACTGCATCTTCTAGGAACTTGCAGCCTTGCAGAGCCAAAAAGAAATTAAAAAATTATCTAGATATTCTATTTCTTCTTGTGCTGGACCATTTCACTTTAATCGTTGTTCCTTCTTCTGTTTTCCAGTACCTGGCAAAATGCAGTTGCTCAAATAATATTTATTGAATTAGTAAATGACTTAAAAGTGGATTTGGACAGAGGACACTGATGGGGGGAGGTGGTCAGAGTCCATAGGGGTGCACAGAGTAGGACATGACAGAGCAACTAACATTTCCACACTCACATACATATACATGTGTTATATCTGATTCTAGTGTTTAGTTGAGCATGACTATAAGAGGCTTTGCCATGAGGCTTCATAAATCATCTCCAAATGCTCAGCAAGAAGCAGAGTAAACAGACACAGGCTGGGTCAAAACTAACAGACCCAAATGTAGTCCTCATCTCTAAAGGCGTACATAAACCTAAATGAGTTTATTCACAAGCAATGTTAATTATTTCTTGATCTGGGTTATCATTTAAACACAAAAGTGTGTGATCTGATGGATGATGCAAAGTAAAGAGAAGGTCTAGATAGTGGAGATATATCTAGTCAAGTGAAATCAACATATGATTGCAGGAGGTACATTTGGCCTCAAACAAAATGGAAATCAATAAAGGAAGTAGAAAAAAACAAATTTTTTTATTAAAAGAAATCCATACTTTTTTAAAATTAGGAACTGGATAAGCAGACATAATGAAAACATGTAGCTGAAAAAGTACACTGACTGTATGACTACTGTCCTAAGTCATTACAATAGTCTCCTGACAGTAGCTGGCAAGAGTAACTTGGAAAATAACTTAATCCAGCAGTAGGATAAAAACATTATCAGTAGTACTTAATATACCTTTTTTATATGTATATATCTATATGCATGGATGTGTACTAAATTGTTTCAGTCATGTCCAACTCTTTGTGACCCCACGGACTGCAGCCCGCCAGGCTCCTCTATCCATGGAATTCTCTAGGCAAGAACACTGGAAAGGCTGACCATGTCCTCCTCCAGGGGATCTTCTTGACCCAGGGATTGAATCCCTGTCTCTTATTTCTCCTGCATTGGCAGGTGGGTTCATAACCACTATCGACACCTGGGAAGCTCATATATCTATATGTGAGTGAGAGAAAGTCAGTCAGTCATGTCTGACTATCTGCGACCCTATGGACTATACAGTCCAACGGAATTCACCAGGCTGTAATACTAGAGTGGTTTGCTGTTCCCTTCTCCAGGGGATCTTCCCAACCTAGCGATTGAACCCAGGACTCCAGCATTGCAGGCAGATTATTTACCAGCTGAACCACCAGGGAAGTCCATATCTCTACATATAGGTTTGCATTTCCCCAAAGTATTAATAAATGCCAGTGAGGCTTCAGTTATGTGTCAGAGTCCTCTACACTTCAACTGGACTCTGGCTTCAAATTTCCAATGCCATCAGGACCTGGAGAGCAAATCAGGAAATGGAGACAGAAGCCCAGGTCTGTACTCTGGAGACTGATAGTAGAAATTAATGCAAGGTTGCAACACAATTTAAAAGCAGCTGCCTGTGAATAACTACAGCAGAATAGACCCTGGGCTTGGAGAAGTAAAACCAACACTTGACTCTCAAAATGGCAGCCAGTTCCCTTCTGGATCTCTTTGGTTTTATCTAACTTGACTCAGAGATGAAGACTCACAAACTATAGTCAGGCCTGCATGACTAGAGCTGGAAGGGGCTCAGGGTGGTGATCCTGTAAAAGGTTTCAATTCTACGCATTCAACAAGGTCTCACTATAAATAGTTTACCTGTTTTAAAGACAAAATTAGAAATTGTATAGCCTTATTCCTCGGGTAACAATTCCTTTTTCTCAGTGGAATGTGTAAACCTTTAAGTCATGCACAAGATATAGAATCTGAAATAGTGCTTCCCCACTGGGACTTAATGAGAATACATGAAGACGTAGGGCCAGCAAATTAACAACCTCAGAGACAAAGGTTTACAATAAACATCGTATGCCTGTGATATTCTAGTCAAAAAGAGTGCAAGCAATAATACTGAATTCAAAACAGGGGAATTAGATAGCAAACCTGCCCTCTGGTCCTCTTTACCAGTTGGAAGAAGATACCTTTCATTTTCACATTCCTACGTTAGTCATGCACTGTGTTTTATGAAAGTGCATTATTAAAATGTTTTGATTTGTTTGTACTCTAGGATATAAAACCAACTGGGGTATCTGGGATGTGTAAGATGTTTATTCTTGCTCTTTGATTATTAATCATTGTCTTCACTTTCCCTTGCTCTTCACCGGGTATTTCAGTGTTCATAAATACCTGTCATAGAAATTATAAATAGAATAAAGGACTCAGAGTTAATGAAGCTATTTTTAACATAGTGATATTGCTGACACGAACATTTCCTGTGTGCAGTTTCTGTCCTAATTTCTTTACATATATTAGCTCCTTTGATCCTTATAACAACCTTATGAGATGGATACTGTTATATTTTACACTTGAGGAAAATTAGACATGGAAAGCTTACCAAATTTGACCAGGTTTACATGTGTAAGTGGTGTAGTTAAGAATCAAATATAGGCTTTATTAATATGAGTCCCTTCTATACACTTAACCACCAAACTCTTCTGCCTCTTAAAGATGTTGAATGCTATCAGCAATCAGAAGACCTATTTAATAAGCCTAACTTTAGTATCATCTATGAATTAGATACTAGGATCAGATGGTAAAAAAAAATCTGCCTGCAATACAGGAGTGAAGTGAAGTGAAAGTGAAGGTCAGTCAGTTGTGTCCGGCTCTTTGATACCCCATGGTCTATACAGTCCATTAAATTCTCCAGGCCAGAATACTTGAATGGGTAACCTTTCCCTTCTCCAGGGGATCTTCCCAACCCAGGGATTGAACCCAGGTCTTCTGCGTTGCAGGTGGATTCTTTACCAGCTGAGCCACAAGGGAAGCCTGGGTTCATTCCCTGGGTTGGGTAAATCCACTGGATAAGGGAATGGCTACCCATTCAGATATTCTTGCCCAGAGAAGTCCATGGACAGAGGAGTCTGGTAGGCTGTAGTCCATGGGGTCAGATATGACTGAGTGACTAACACTTTCACTTTTCAACACATACTGTAGATGAGTAACACATTTTGTCAATAGGTCAAAAAGATACATGACACAAACTACAGATGTGGGAAAAGATACCCATATTCAGATTCTGCATCTAATATTACTAAAAAAAATTTGGTGCAGAATGAGAAGCAAGTTCAGACTTTTATAGAGCCTGTCTTAGACTTGAGTTGCATCCTCATAGATTTCAGCCACAATATTTCACAGAGAAATTTGTTCCTGCAATGTTTTCAAAACTGCTGGTAAAAGTCTTTTATCACTACTGCATTTCTTGGTTTTCTTTCTGCTTAGGATCTAAATCATTTTGCATGGTCTATTTCTGTATCTGGAGGTAGGAGGGAAGACTGACTCCCACATCTTAGTTCAACCTCACAGTACCTCGATTTTGCTTAAATGTACTGTTCTCAAGGATTCAGTTCTGGGAAACATGAGGCTAGAGTTTGGGGAGGATTGGTGTTTCTTAGTAGAGGTCACCGCAGTATAAACCAAACTAGCATCTTTGTTGTATTTATGTAAATTCATGCAGCCTAATCGATAGAGCCAAAGGAAATGGATAAGAAAGAAACTGTATTACTCAGTAACATAGTTTCCTGCTCCCCTGCCCCAGTGGATTGATCATGTTAGGTAGTTTAAGGATGATGACTCCTTAGATTACATGTCATTGATATATCAGTGGCAGTAACAAGACTTCCACAAATCACAACCATGAGCTTCTGTGACTCCCAGGTCTATCTCCATAATATTTTTCACTTTGCTTTTTAATAGAGAGATCTGATACTTTAGTTTTTCATGGTCCAGGCAATCAATCCTATGCTAAATCTAGACTTAAAAACTTATGGGCTTATCAACCTAAGACATTAACAGAACTCAGGGAACTTTACAAGTTGTCATCCTTCCCTACTTCTAAGGCCTTAGAATGCCAGAGCCATCACTGCTCAGGCCCCTAGTCCTTGCTTTTTCTTTTTTCTTAGCCACAATGACTTGCAAAAATCACTCATAAAGATTTTCCCCATCAAGCAAGCAATAAAAAAGGAGGCAAAGCATTTGGGAAATGCAAAATGCTACATAAATTTAAGAGCAGTTCTGTTTATTGTAAACCTTGCATGAAAACAAATATGACTTGCTTAATTTAGGAGGAGAATTGATGTGTTCAGTGAGGAAACTGGTGCAGTGTGAAAAGCATAGATTTGGGTTCTTAGAGACAAGAGTTTTACTTTCAGCTTTGGCACTTACTAGGTAGGGGATCTGGACAGATTAATCTCTCAGAGCTTCAGTTTTATATATAAAAATATATAATATTATAATAATCATGGGCACCCATGAACACACATGTGTGCACACACACACTCACACACACACACTCACACACACCCCTCAGAGATTTGTGAGAGCTATGTGAGATAACACATAAAGTGCCCAGCAGAATGTCTATCTGACAGTTTTCCTAATGTTTTTAATGCTAAATCACTAGAGCAAATGGTGCTCAATAGAAGACAAACAGGCACATGGTGCATCCAGTAAAGTTATCACAAAGGAAGAGGAAACCCTAATGGTGTCTCATTCTTTCTCATCCTAGTGGCTCTGCTTGGAATAAAAATCCATGCAGACCTGGAATGACATTGAATGAATAGATAGAACTCTTTCTGAAACTACCCAATAACAGGTCACTGCAAGTTCATCAGTGATGGGGGAATGATGTTGATGTTGGGGAATGTACCAGAGAAACATGGTACAGAGGAAGCAATCCTGGACATGTGCCAGGTGTGGAGGGATCTGGTTCCACCCGGTTGCCAGCTAGCCAGCCCTCCAATCTTTGTGGGTGGCAGTTTCCTTACCTGAAAAAAAAATGTGGAAAATGGCCCAATAACCTGTGATAGCCTTGAACTGCATTTTAAATCTGTGAAATGAAATTCCTTCATGAAAAAGAGATTTTCCACAGCTCAGCAAATAGGCCAGCTGCTAAGAAGAGCTATAAGGTTTTTAGAGCAGGAAAGAAACCAATCTCTATTATTTCCAGGATGGGAATTTAGCTTCAGCCATCTCTGGAGCACTGGCTGTTGGCAAAGCCATGAGTTCCATCACTGAGGAGTAAAGCAGATGACTTTATTCCAAGTTGGAAATGTCACCTGTAGATGCAGCAAAATTTTTCTAACCAGTATCATTAATAGAGTTGTCCCAGACCTTGAGGATTTTACAAGAAAGTGAAAAAGAAAAAATAAATAAATAAATAAAAGAAAGGTAAGAAAAACCTCTCTTGACTTGAACACTGAGAGTGAGGCAAAGTGATTTTAAAAGCATCTTCCATTTCTATATTTTCTATTTTTATTCTACATACATAATGGAGTTCTTAATAATCTCATAGTTGTATTTGGAAATGACACAGATTAAAGGAATGCTAAAATGACTTTTCTGCTCAGAAATATAAAATGACTCTTCAGTGCCTAAATAAATTTCAAGATCTCTAAAGAAGGCATTCAGATCCTTTACCACATACAATCTATCACTTCAACATGATATGTTTTCCAGGGTTTCGTTCAACACACATTACTCAATACACATTTAAAATTGCCTTTCTTTGTAAAAACTCCTTAAGTAAGGGATTGCAGGTTAATTTTTCCGGTAGTCCTTGTGAATGTCTTACATATAGGTGGTGATAAAATATATGAAAATATAAAAGAATAAACAACATCAAGTCTTTTTTCTCAAACACAAAATGAAGGAGCAAAATAATTAAGGAAATCCAATGAAAGTGTCTTCCCTGATGGCTCAGTGGTAAAGAATGCACATGTAAATGCAGGAGATGCGAGTTTGATCCCTGGGTTGGGAAGATCCCCTGCAGGAGGAGATGGCAACCCACTCCAATATTCTTGCCTGGAGAATCCCACGGGCAGAGGAGCCTGGCGGGCTACAGTCCATAGATTTGCAAAGAGTCGAACAGGACTAAGTGACTAAACAACGAAAACAACAATGAAAGTGTCAGAGAAGGAATAGAGTGGATCCTCTTTAACTAGAGGCTTAATAGTTAAGCCTGGTGGCTCAGACGGTAAAGCGTCTGCCTACAATGCGGGAGACTTGGGTTTGATTCCTGGGTCATGAAGATGCCCTGGAGAAGGAAATGGTAGCCCACTCCACTATTCTTGCCTGAAAATCCCATGGACGGAGGAGGCTGGTAAGCTACAGTCCATGGCGTCTCAAACAGTCAATCAGGACTGAGCGACTTCACTTCCTTTTCTTTCTTAATTTAGATTAGAGAGATAAAGGACTGATTGCAAGCGAAAGACTTAGCTTGGCAGTGAACCTGTTGAAAATACTTGGAAGAAACAATCTGATCTATTGGGTTGAACATATATAGATTTGAACAAACTATTTCTGTTCAGTCAGTTATACCAGATGAGAAGCACATGAAAATCATTGACTGTTCAAGATGGTGCATCCTAATTTATAACCTGATGCTGTGTGATCTGGAGAAGGCAATGGCAATCCACTCCAGTACTCTTGCCTGGAAAATCCCATGGATGGAGGAGCCTGGTGGGCTGCAATCCATGGGGTCGCTAAGAGTCAGACACGACTGAGCGACTTCTCTCTCATTTTTCACTTTCATGCATTGGAGAAGGAAAAGGCAATCCACTCCTGTGGTTCTTGCCTGGAGAATCACAGGGATGGGGGAGCCTGGCCTGCCATCTATGGAGTCGCACAGAGTCGGACATGACTGAAGCAATTTAGCAGCAGCAGCTGTGTGATCCTGGACAAATTCCTTAACAACCCTGAGCTTAATAAAACTGATATTAAATGAGGAAATGCACAGAACAGCACAGAGCTCCATCCTTCTTTTTTTTTTTTTAAGTCTTTATTTAATTTGTTACAATATTGCTACTGATATATGTTGCAGATTTGGGGCCAGAAGGTATGTGGTACCTTCCTGACCAACGATCACACCCATCCTTCCTGCATCAGAAGGCAAAGTTTAACCACTGGACCACCAGGGATGTCCCAGCCCTTCTTAAATGTTCAGAAACATGTTAGTATTTTTCCTCTCTGCTGATTCTGTATTTCTTATTCTTGTCTTTGAGATAATAAAGAAAAAGTCATGGGCAGTCATTTAGATGATCAAAAAGCATGCACTGATTTATGACCTGTAATCTTCTGGGGTCCATTGTGAATGGGTTTTGCTTGCAACCGTTTCTGGGTCACTTTCATCTCTTTGCCCTTTTCTATATTAGTGCTTCTTGTAGATTGCAAATCAAACATGTGTCACGATACATGTAGCATGAGGCTAAAGAATTATTGACTCATTTTTTCAGAAATGGAAATTAGGGAAACTTCCCTGTGGAGCCATCATTTCTGGATGAGTTTCTGGACATTTTGACAGCTTTGCAGTTTCTGAGCTCAGAATTGTGTCCTAGGTCTATTTATCTGTCACCTCTCCTCTACCAAGCAGAGATTTAGCAAAGCGCCATAACTCTTTTAACTAAAGATTTCAGGATTTCCAAATGGGCCATGATAGAAGAATTGGCTTGGCTCCTATTGGGTCCTGCATCTTCCTGAAAGTCTAATGTGGTGCTTCTGAGGAGAAAAATGAAAAAAGTGAAAATGTTAGTTGCTCAGTTGTGTCCCACTCTTTGAGCCCCCATGAACTATAGCCTACCAGGTTCCTCTATCCTTGGAATTATCCAGGCAAGACTGCTGGAGTGGGTAACCATTCCTTTCTTCAGGAGATCTTTCCAACAGAGCACCATCACAAATCCAAAACCCTATTAAATTAACCAAAAGCACTGAAACAATTTCTCCCAGTGGTCTCATCATGTTTAGCTTATAACTTCAATGTTTTTCTATTGCTAATTTAAATCTAATATCTAATTTAAATATTTCTACCTAGCTCTCAAGCTCTTCTACTGAATGGCTTCATCTACTCATTAAATACCATCTTCCCTTTGCTCCCCAGCACCTGCTGCCCACAAGCTGTTAATGTTCTATTGGGTTATTATGGAGTCTTGCCCAAGGTCACAGCTGAAAGGCCTTGCACCTAGACCACAGAAGCAGAGCCCAGAACCAAGATCACCTCAGAAGCTGACTGAGTCCCATTGTAACTGTTGTCAAAAGCCCTCCTGATCATCACTAGCCAGCATTCTGACCCCAAATTAGGCAAAAAATACCCACCCCAGTGTTCACCTATAGAGCCCTAAGCAATCACCTAATGCCAACTTTCCAGCAGGAATTTTCTTGGTCTTGAGACTATAAAAATTGCTACCAACCCATGAAAAGCATCAGTTCACCTTAAGCCAGCCCACTGTTATAACAACATCTCCCACTCTAATAAATAATAAAATAAGTATAAATTTTATACTTATTTTATTTTATAAAATAAAATTATCCCTTCTGATGACTCTCCCTGGCCAGTTCAGAGGTCTGCACACTGCACCCGCAGTGCCCACTTTATCTTTTCTCTTTGTTCTTAATAAACTCACTCCATTCTGAAATGCTTTGTATCTTGCACCTATTTAACATAAATGCCACCTGCTTCCTGAAATGCACTCCAAGCTCCCTAGTCCCAAATCCTTTTTCTCCAAGATCAAGTTGGTCTCATCTTGTCCATAAAATTTTTCTGATTAGTCCAACTTTTGTAATTATGAATTTCTCACTCTTCCACTAACATCCTCACCATCCGCCCATCAGTGTGGACAATTCTGTCTTGGAACTGTGAATGTTTTGCTTAGATAAGTTAATGGCCTCTCCCAGTGGCCCCCAAACATTTTTGGCACCAGGGACTGGTTTTGTGGAAGACAATTTTTCCATGGACAAGGAGGGGGGAGGAGGGATGGTTTGGGGATGATTCAGGCACATTACATTTATTGTGCACTTTATTTCTATCATTATTACATCAGCTGAACCTCAGGTTATCAGGCATTAAATCCTGGAGGTTGGGGACTCCTGCTCTAGGCCAAGCCTTCCTCCTCATAATCCTATCAGCCATGTCTCTTTGTGTCCATATTTTATGCTTAAAAGAGATGATGTGAATAGGAGCAGGACCTAATGCAAAGGATGGAGAGGGTAGTTTAAGGGTTTTTTGGGGTTTTTTTTTTTTTTTTGCATGTTTCCTGAGATTATAGTGAACTGAGTTTCACAATATTTTAATGACTTAGCTAGATAAAAGCCAATTTGTTTTAGAGCCCCATGTAGTTGCATGCGGCACCAAATGCGGAAAAAGGATGAATGTTCTCCCCACCTCTGCATGAAACTAAGCAGAATTTTGACTTGTAGTCAATGGGATCTAGGCAGGCCACAGATGCCACACTCAGCTGAGGATAATTGATGAGTATCCATGAAAAGAATAGCAAGAAGAGAATTTGCTGTTTTGGAAAAAGGTGTGATTAGGGTTTTAGGAGAGTCAAAAAAGATGGTAAAGCAACTCACATCTACTCAGTGTCTTCCCAAGTTTTTTTTTTTTTTAAAAAACTAGGATTTCTCTCTCATACTAAATATTCAGCACAAAAGCCACGTTTAAGTAAACTGTGGCCAAATGTCTTCATCCTAAGTGCTTATCCCCCAGTAGCACACTGGGTGGGTGGGGAACTCTAAATAGCTTCTTACTTAGGAGAGGGATGGGCAGTGAGGCTGAAAATGCATGTTAACAATCTGCCTTCATTGGTAGCAGAGGCTGAGCATGGGATGCCCTTGTTACAGAGGATTATTTGTTCTCGTTCTGACTGTTTTAGGACATCGACAAACCATTTTCTATGCTGAGAATGGAGATGGGAAATCAGGCATGACTCATTTTTCTAAGTTAAAAACACAGTATTTCTTTTTAAATTACAAAAAGTAATCTCCATTGGCTTTTAACTAGTAAATTATGCAAACACACAAAGAAAAGTTTAATAATCTTCTTGCCTCCTTTATTTCCTTTTCTCTACAATAACCAAAGTTTTGAGCCTGAAAGATGGCCTGTCAGAAAGTCTCTGGGGTTCAAATTCATCCACAGTCATATATGAAATAGTTTACTCTGTGTTCCTTTTCTATCTGGATAAGTGCTTGCCACCTAACATGAGATTTTTTTTTCTTAAAAAAAATTAACCTTTTTTCCCCAAACTGACATAAGTAAGTGCCTTGAGAACAGGATGATTTAAAGTATCTTTTGGAGACTTCCCTGGCAGTCCAGTGGTCAAGACTCTGCTTTCTGGTGCAGGGGTGCAAGTTCGATCCCTGATCGGGGAGCTAAGATCCTATATGCCTTGGACCAGAAAGTCAAAACATAAAAACAGAAGCAATATTGTAACAAATTCAATACAGAAAGTCTTTGAAAATGGTCCACATCAAAAAATCTTTGAAAACATAAAGTATCTTTTGTGTCCTATCAGATAAATCCTTACCTCCCAAACCAACCAAACCCACACAGCACCAAGGTACACTGCAGACCATGTCTTGGGCTTCCTACCATACTCTGGTTGCCATTAGAAATACCAAAGTTTCCTTGGTTATCATTGACTTTATTAAAAAAGCTAGTTAATTAAAGGAAATCTTGTAGTCTTATTTCTAATATGTTGTCAAAATGCAAGTGCCTTAAGGAGGAACTTTGTACCTCTTGTAATTTAAGGGAAAAAATATGTTCTTAACAATACGCATGGGCTTCCCTGATGGCTCACACAGTAAAGCATTTGCTTGCAATGCAGGAAACCCAGATTCAATCCCTGGATTGAGAAGACCCTCTAATTCCAAGGGAATGGCTACCTACTCCAGTATTCTTGCCTGGAGAATCCCACGGACAGAGGAGCCTGGCAGGCTACAGTCCTGCTGCTGCTGCTGCTAAGTCACCTCAGTCATGTCCGACTCTGTGTGACCCCATAGACGGCAGCCCACCAGGCTCCCCTGTCCCTGGGATTCTTCAGGCAAGAACACTGGAGTGGGTTGCCATTTCCTTCTCCAATGCCTGAAAGTGAAAAGTGAAAGTGAAGTTGCTCAGTCGTGTCCGACTCTAGCGACCCCATGGACTGCAGCCTACCAGGCTCCTCCGTCCATGAGATTTTCCAGGCAAGAGTACTGGAGTGGGGTGCCATTGTCTTCTCGGGCTACAGTCCATGGGGTCACAAAGAGTCAATCATGACTAAGCACATACAACACATCAGATCAGATCAGATCAGTCGCTCAGTCGTGTCCGACTCTTTGCGACCCCATGAACTGCAGCACGCCAAGCCTCCCTATCCATCACCAGCTCTCGGAGGTCACTCAGACTCACATTCATCGAGTCAGTGATGCCATCCAGCCATCTCATCCTCTGTCGTCCCCTTTCCCTCCTGCCCCCAATCCCTCCCAGCATCAGAGTCTTCTCCAATGAGTCAACTCTTCGCATGAGGTGGCCAAAATACTGGAGTTTCAGCTTTAGCATCATTCCTTCCAAAGAAATCCCAGGGCTGATCTCCTTCAGAATGGACCGGTTGATAGATCAAAATTTTGGTATAAAAGAGGGAAGGATTTTAACCATAGGACTGCAAGTATAAGCATCATTGGCTTAGAAGATTTTACCATTTTTCTTGTGACATAGCTATTCCTCTTCTAAAAACCATTTTTAGTTATCTCATACAAGTGGGCATTCTCTGACTCTGCTAATAAAATTTTTTCTCAGTGATAAGAAGAAAATTACACTATCATCTGCTAAGTACTATAGTGTAATGTAAGGTAGTCTGATCACCACTACATCTAATTAAAATAGTAAATCACTTTTTAAAATCTTTCTGTACTATGAAGATTTGATTATAACAGTCCTATATTAACAGTGCCCCTTAAAGAGGTTAAGTAAACCCATTACCCAGAAGATATCAGCCCTCAGTGCCAGACTTCTTAGTCAAAAGCAGGGTGCTTTGTCAAGTCAGTCAGATTTCTAATGGCAATGACATCTTATGATGCTGTTTCAGCATTACAGCAAAGCTGGGTTCTGTCTTGATCACTCAAAGACTGGTAATCTCATGATTTACAGAAGCCACGCACTGAATTTCACGAGAGAGAAATTTACCCCTTGTATTCATACATGTGTTTGTTTGTTCAATTTCTGAGTCTTTTCATAGGACTGAGCTTCCCTGGTGGCTCAGATGGTAAAGAATCTACCTGCAATGCAGGAGACCTGGGTTTGATCCCTGGGTTGGGAAGATTCCCTGGAGAAGGAAACAGCAACCCTCTCCAGGAATTCTGTCCTGGAGAATTCCATGGACAGAGGAGCCTGACAGGCTACAGTCCATGGAGTCACAAAGAGTTGGACACGACTGAGCAACTATCACTCACTCATTCACTTCATAGGACAGTCGGGTTTCTTGTCCCCTCCATCCTCTATTGGTTGAACTCACAGATGCCAATGTATATGAGGAATTCACACAAGCCTAGTGGCAGGCACAGACTCTCATCTCTCTAATTATTCCAGACCACTTCCTATTCTACTCATTCCAATAAATTGTCCCTAAATTGCCTAGCTCTCCAATTCCAGTTAATTTTCAATATGCAATTTCTTGACACTTCTTCTACTGCATTTTAAGGACCCACTTTGTACATGTCTCTTTGGATCAGCCTCAGTTTTCTTTCTTAGTCAATTTTACATTGTCCCTCTGGCAGAATGATGATGGCATAGTCGTGGTGCTTGTTGAATCAACGCCAGGATTTAGTCTCCCCTGCCTAAACTCTCCACTGCTGCTACTGCTGCTGCTGCTAAGTCACTTCAGTCGTGTCCGACTCTATGCGACCCCAGAGACGGCAGCCCACCAGGCTCCCCCCATCCCTGGGATTCTCCAGGCAGGAACACTGGAGTGGGTGGTCATTTCCTTCTCCAATGCATGAAAGTGAAAAGTGAAAGTGAAGTCGCTCAGTAGTGTCTGACTCTTAGCGACCCCATGGACTGCAGCCTACCAGGCTCCTCCGCCCATGGGATTTTCCAGGCAAGAGTAATAGGGGAAACCAACTTGTAATATAGGGGAAAAATTATTGTGAAGATCAGAAAAAATGTCATCTTTTGATTTTCATCTAGAAAATAAATATATTAAATTTTCATCACAATTGCCTACATTATTTTCTTATTTATATGAACCAGAACTTTGATTTCTAAATTAGATTACTGAGTCTCATAAAAGACAGCTGTCTTATGTCTTTTGAAAGTTTTTTTTTTTAAAGAAGAGATGCATGCATATGTAACACCGAAACACTTTTCTGTACACCTGAAACTAACACATTATTAATCAGCTATAAACCAATATATAATAAAATTTTTAAAAGACAAATAAAATAATTTTTCATGAAATACATATAGTTTAAAATATCCAATAATATTCAAGATTTATAATGAAAGATAAGGGCTTCTGCTGCATACTTCTCCATTCCTGGTTTCCATCCACTATACACCAACCAATCAATACTATAAGTTATTTCCACTATCTCAGTATTTCTAAATAAGTCACTTATGCTTCCCCTAAGCTATATCTCACAATGCTACATAACTGGATACCCGCTTTAGAACTGTCATAAAACTTATTAGTTCTCTCTTTGGCTATGTCTAACATGCTGCTCAGCATATCCATTGCATTTTAATTTTTAATTATATTTTATCTATTTTTAAATCTACAGGTTATTTTTGTTCTTTATTTCTTTTTCTGGTCAACTTTTAACTCTTTAAAAGTAATTATGTACTTATTTCTTATTTTTGAAACTGCTAATTCTAACGTTAACTATATTTGTGAATTTTAGTCTGTTGTTTTTTCCCTACTAATTCTCACTTCTAGTGATTTAATTTCAATTCTGCTTTGAAATTTTCTAAAATGTGGTATACTGTTCATTGAATCCTTGCTAGGAGACAAAAATTGAAATTGTGATTAAAGTGGCATTCATTTAGCTTGCATCTCTGAATTCATGTTTCCCATGGAGACAATGGCACCCCACTCCCGTACTTTTGCCTGGAAAATGCCATGGACTGAGGAGCCTGGTAGGCTGCAGTTCATGGGGTCGCGAAGAGTCGGACACGACTGAGTGACTTCACTTTCACTTTTCACTTTCATGCATTGGAGAAGGAAATGGCAACCCACTCCAGTGTTCCTGCCTGGAGAATCCCAGGGACAGGGGAGCCTGGTGGGCTGCCGTCTATGGGGTCACAGAGTCGGACATGACTGAGGCGACTTAGCAGCAGCATGGTTTCTGAATTCATAGTTTCCTGTGCTTCTCTGTTGGCTCAGACGGTAAAGAATCTGCTTGCAATGAAGAAGAATCGGGTTCGATCCCTGGGTTGGGAAGATCCCTTGAAGAAAGGAATGGCTACCCATTTCAGTATTCTGGCCTGGAGAATTCCAGGGACAGAGGCTACAGTCCACAGGATTGCAAAGAGTCAGACATGACTAAGCAACTAAAACTTCTGCTTTCCTTCAGCTTCTCCTCTCTATCCTCCAGTCAGTAACTCTTCTCGCCTGTTCACTCGCTGCCAGCCCCTTATGCCCGCTGTTATACTGTACTACTGTACTTTTCAAGGTACTGCACAGCAAGATTAAACATGGTTTATTATTTTTTTTTTTGCATTTATTTTTTTATGCATTATTTGTATGAAAGTTTTATAAACCTATGACAGTACACTACTATATAGCCAATTGTGTTAGTTGGGTACCGAGTCTAACTTTGTTGGACTTAAAAACTGGATTTATGAATTGGCTCTTGGAATGAAACTTGTATTTAGGGGACTTACTGTAGAAGAGCCCACCCTAATGACCTTGTTTAACTTAATTATATCTTTAGAAGCATTATCTCCAAATACAGTAAAATTCTGAGGTACTAGCTATTAGGACTTCAGCATATGAATTTGCAGATGGGGAATCAATTCAGCCCATAACACACCTCCCTCTGGCTTCTCTATATTCATGTCCTTCATGCATGCAGAACACATTCACCCCCATCACAACAGCCTTAAATGTCTTAACTCATTCTAGCATGTACTCTAAAAGTCCAAACTTTCATCTAAATATGATCTAAATCAGGTATGGGTGAGACTCAAGGTATGACTCAACCTAAGATGAAATTCCTTTCTAGCTGTGAACCTGCTTTTGTTTCTGGCTCCTAAGAAATGGCAGCTGGGTTTTGGTCTTTATGTATCTTGCTGTCCATAATTCATATGCACACATTTATTTTTAGTCCCTTGTATTAATATTACTTGGTGTTTGGTTGCTTGAGAAAGTATTTGTCCAGGTGCAAACACTGCAGCAAAGGTCTCAGGTCCCAGGTCCCACTCTGTCTCACCGGATCCAGTCATGAATCTGAGGATGGGGAGGAACTATGTACTGTATCAACATCTAGGAGAATTGAGTCCTATGCCAAGAATTATCAATATCTCAGTTATTTTCCACTAAGTATCTGACTTCATTGGGCTTTATTATCATTACTCTAAAAAGTAACACATTTATTTTAAATCTAAACAGTAGGTAATGAACCTATCTTGTATTCAACCCTGTGCTACTGGTCCAAGGATCTGCTGAAGGTAGTCAGCTTTTAGCACAATAATTGAGAAGGTGAAAAGTGTTAGTCATTCAGTTGTGTCTGACTCTTTGCGATCTTATGAACTGTAGCCCCCAGGCTCCTCTGTCCATGGAATTCTCTGGGCAAGAATACTGGGAAGGGTTATTATTTCTTTCTCCAGGGTATCTTCCCGACCCAGGCATCTAACCCGGATTTCCTGTATTGCAGGTGGATTCTTTACCATCTGAGCTAAGAGAGGAAACAGAATAAGTATTTTTAAGTCACCTTTTAAAAAAAAGTAATAAAACTTTTCTGAGTTATTTTCCTTAGTTTTACTTTGCTATCATATTAATTCACTACACTATCTACATAAGAGTCAGTTAAAAATGCCTCCAACTTACTATTGCCTCTAGTATAAGCTGGCTCATCCTCTCTCTTGGTGAAGGACCTGATGAAGCCTTGTCTATATAGAACAGAACCCTAGAAGCCGATATCAACTTCCCCTCTGCCCCATTCCTCTCCTCACCCAGAAAAAAAGCTTTGTGAAGCCACTCTCTTCTGTCTGTCTTTACCATCCTTGGTCTCTATAAACCATGTCATCTTCTAATCTGGACAATTCATGAGTTTCTCTCTAATCCATATTTATTAGTGTCTTTTTTTCCTTTAAAGACAAGTTTGATCATGCTGCTGTCCCTGAAATCCCTTTAATAAGTCCCACAACCTTTAAGGTAAACTCACATAGAATACCCTCTACAGTCACCTTCAATGTGTGCTGATTATACATGTTTTCCTATACACCTTATCATTCAGCTACAGTAACTATTCACTATGAATGGACCCATTAAACACTGGTATCCACATAGTTTCCAGTCTGGTCTCTATTTCTAGGTTTTTCTTGTTTGCTTAAAGAGTTACTTTAAGTGAAGGAGTTCCTAGTGAAAAAGATCATATTTCGGCTGTTCTGTGATCCTGGGAATGATTTTCATTGCAACACTCTCTTTTTTAAATTAACTTTTATTGGAGTGTAGTTGCTTTACAATGCTGCATTGGTTTCTACCGTAGAGCAAAGTGAATCAGCTATGTGTATTGTATACATGCATTCTCAGTCAGTCGCTCAGTCATGTCTGACTCTTTGGGATGCTTTGGACTGTAGTCTGACAGCCTCTTCTGTCCATGGGATTTCCTAGGTGAGAATACTGGAGTGGGTTGCTATTTGCTCCTCCAGGGGAATCTTCCTGACCCAGGGATTGAACTCTCATCTCCTGTGTCTCCTGCTTTGTAGGTGGATTTTTTTTAACTGCTGAGCCACAGGGGCAGCCCTGTATGTATACATATATTCCCTCCCTTTTAGATTTCTCACTCTTGTTTCAGAGAGTTGAATATCCAGGTGAAGCCAGGGTGCAGTTGGCATTACACCGGACTTATGACTGATAATTCATTTTTGAAGGTGGGATATTGCGTGTCAAGTGTCCAGCTGGTGTTATTTTCAGCATAGAACCTGTTAAACCACCAAGGCAGCATTCAGATCAGATCAGATCAGATCAGTCGCTCAGTCGTGTCCGACTCTTTGCGACCCCATGAACTGCAGCACGCCAGGCCTCCCTGTCCATCACCAACTCCCGGAGGTCACCCAGACTCACATCCATTGAGTCAGTGATGCCATCCAGCCATCTCATCCTCTGTCGTCCTCTTCTCCTCCTGTCCCCAATCCCTCCCAGCATCAGAGTCTTCTCCAATGAGTCAACTCTTCGCATGAGGTGGCCAAAATACTGGAGTTTCAGCTTTAGCATCATTCCTTCCAAAGAAATCCCAGGGCTGATCTCCTTCAGAATGGACCGGTTGGATCTCCTTGCAGTCCAAGGGACTCTCAAGAGTCTTCTCCAACACCACAGTTCAAAAGCATCAATTGTTCGGCGCTCAGCCTTCTTCACAGTCCAGCTCTCACATCCATACATGACCACAGGAAAGACCATAGCCTTGACTAGGCGAACCTTTGTTGGTAAAGTAATGTCTCTGCTTTTGAATATGCTATCTAGGTCGGTCATAACTTTCCTTCCAAGGAGTAAGCGTCTTTTAATTTCATGGCTGCAGTCACCATCTGCAGTGATTTTGGAGCCCAGAAAAAGAAAGTCTGACACTGTTTCCACTGTTTCTCCATCTATTTCCCATGTAGTGATGGGACCAGATGCCATGATCTTCGTTTTCTGAATGTTGAGCTTTAAGCCAACCTTTTCACTCTCCACTTTCACTTTCATCAAGAGGCTTTTGAGTTCCTCTTCACTTTCTGCCGTAAGGGTGGTGTCATCTGCATATCTGAGGTTATTGATATTTCTCCCAGCAATCTTGATTCCAACTTGTGTTTCTTCCAGTCCAGCGTTTCTCATGATGTACTCTGCATATAAGTTAAATAAACATGGTGACAATATACAGCCTTGACGTACTCCTTTTCCTATTTGGAACCAGTCTGTTGTTCCATGACCAGTTCTAACTGTTGCTTCCTGACCTGCATACAGATTTCTCAAGAGGCAGATCAGGTGGTCTGGTATTCCCATCTCTTTCAGAATTTTCCACAGAATGATCTCTGTTCGTTTTCAAGGCAAACCATTCAATGTCACAGTAATCTAAGTCTACACCCCAACCAGTAACGCTGAAGAAGCTGAAGTTGAACGGTTCTGTGAAGACCTATAAGACCTTTTAGAACTAACACCCAAAAAAGATGTCCTTTTCATTATAGGGGACTGCAATGCAAAAGTAGGAAGTCAAGAAACACCTGGAGTTAGCAGGCAAATTTGGCCTTGGAATATGGAATGAAGCAGGGCAAAGGCTAATAGAGTTTTGCCAAGAAAATGCACTGGTCATAGCAAATACCCTCTTCCAACAACACAAGAGAAGACTCTATACATGGACATCACCAGATGGTCAACACTGAAATCAGATCGATTATATTCTTTGCAGCCAAAGATGGAGAAGCTCTATACAATCAGCAAAAACAAGACCAGGAGCTGACTGTGGCTCAGACCATGAACTCCTTATTGCCAAATTCAGACTGAAATTGAAGAAAGTAGGGAAAACCACTAGACCATTCAGGTATGGCCTAAATCAAATCCCTTATGATTATACAGTGAAAGTGAGAAATAGATTTAAGGGCCTAGATCTGATAGATAGAGTGCCTGATCAACTATGGAATGAGGTTCGTGACATTGTACAGGAGACAGGGATCAAGACCATCCCCATGGAAAAGAAATGAAAAAAAGCAAAATGGCTGTCTGGGGAGGCCTTACAAATAGCTGTGAAAAGAAGAGAAGAGAAAAGCAAAGGAGAAAAGGAAAGATATAAACATCTGAATGCAGAGTTTCAAAGAATAGCAAGAAGAGATAAGAAAGCCTTCTTCAGAGATCAATGCAAAGAAATAGAGGAAAACAACAGAATGGGAAAGACTAGGGATCTCTTCAAGAAAATCAGAGATACCAAAGGAACATTTCATGCAAAGATGGGCTCGATAAAGGACAGAAATGATATGGACCTAACAGAAGCAGAAGATATTAAGAAGAGGTGGCAAGAATACACAGAAGAACTGTACAAAAAAGATCTTCATGACCCAGATAATCATGATGGTGTGATCACTGACCTAGAGCCAGACATCTTGGAATGTGAAGTCAAGTGGGCCTTAGAAAGCATCACGACGAACAAAGCTAGTGGAGGTGATGGAATTCCAGTGGAGCTATTCCAAATCCTGAAAGATGATGCTGTGAAAGTGCTGTACTCAATATGCCAGCAAATTTGGAAAACTCAGCAGTGGCCACAAGATTGGAAAAGGTCAGTTTTCATCCCAATCCCAAAAAAAGGCAATGCCAAAGAATGCTCAAACTACCGCACAATTGCACTCATCTCACACGCTAGTAAAGTAATGCTCAAAATTCTCCAAGCCAGGCTTCAGCAATATGTGAACCGTGAACTTCCTGATGTCAAGCTGGTTTTACAAAAGGCAGCATTAGTGAGATGGAATGAATTGATTTCTACTTTGGATTGACCAGCACGGCTCAATACTGTGGCATCAAATGTGCTCTGTGTGCTACTTGGAAGGTACTTTTTCATTCCTTCAGCAGCATAAACACTCCAGTAGATAACAGTATCTAAATCCAAGTCTCTCTTCAGAGAGAGCACCACACACATTTCTGAGATCAAATTCATCTCCATTTACTTTCCTTGGACCTTAATAAGCATGTCCCTGAGTCAGGACCTCAGGGTTTTTTTTTTAATTTCACCATTCCTGGGTCATCAGTATAAGCTATTATATCAAGAGCCTGATGCTGATAAGGTAAGAGAATGGAAGAGTTTAAATATGAGACAAGAATGATTTTTATTATTTCTTTATTTATTGAAATCAATGGGACATTGTTATCCTTTTTTAAAAATATTAAAAAAATATATTTTGCTGTGCCACACAGCATGCAGAATCTCAGTTCCCTGATCAGGAATCAAACCCTTGCCCCTGCAGGGGAAGCTCAGAGTTTTAACAACTAGACTTCCAGGGAAGTCCCAAGAATGATTTTTAAATGCTGGATGATTTGCCTAAAATAATTTGTTTTTCTATCCAGTGAGCCTTTTTTGAGTCCAGCTGGAATGATGACAGACCTTTGAATATTTCCTTCCCTCTAATCATTACTTTGAAGAACCTGCAGAAGATGTGAAAATGAAATTGATATCTGCTGCTTTATGGCAAAAACACAGGCCCACCCACTGCACCTGGGTGGCAAACCACTTTCTAGATCAATGTTGCCTTCTCCAAGAATAAACTCTGAAGTCATTCTGTGACCACCTGTGATGTTGTTGTCATCTTGGGGCATGACTCAGTGCTCAGTAGCTAAGTTGTGTCTAGTTCTTTGAAACTCCATGGACTGTAGCCCAACAGGCTCCCCAGTCCATGGGATTTCCCAGTCAAGAATACTAGAGTGGGTTGCTATTTCCTCCTGCAGGGGCTCTTCCTGACCCAGGGATGGAACCAGCATCTCCTGCATTGGCGGCAGATTCTTTACCACTGAGCCACCTGGCATGACCAATCAGCTTCAAAACTGGAGTGGAGAAGAGTTCAGATTGTGGCTTTGGTCTGAAGCATATGATCAGATGTTTTTTGTTTTGCCATTTACAGCTGCATATCTGGGGACCGGTTATGCTTAGTTTTCTCATCTGTAAAATAATACTGGTCACAAAGCTTTGCAGAGGACATCCCACGGTGAGTGTATAAAAGTCTGGAAGTTTAGACCTGGAGTCTAAAAGGGTGCAGTACAAATGTCCTCTCTTTCCTTACCTGTTAAAGATGACCATTCATCTGGTGCATTCATTATTCAAGCAAGGAAGAAGGTTTCGTTAGAGACTGCCTCTGTATTGATGCCTACCATCCCCCGACACATTGGCTCCTTTAGAGTGTCAATAATTCTGCTGGTCTTCCTTCTGTGCACAGATGGTGGGGCAGCATCAGATAGCTTTTCTAGGCATGCTAAACTGAAGTAGAACATCACCCAGAGAGAGCCCTGTCCTGTTGAGAAAGCATCTTCCAGAACCTAGAAAGTGAAAGTGTTAGTCGCTCAGTGTTTTGGACTCTTTGTGATCCCATGAAATGTAGCCCGCTAGGCTCTTCCGCCCATGGGTTTCTCTAGGCAAGAATACTGGAGTGGATTTTCACTCCCTTTTCCAGGGGATCTTCCTGACACACTGATCGAACCCAGGTTTCCCGCATTGCAGGCAGATTCTTTACCATCTGAGCCCCAAGGGAAGCCAGAACCTAAAGTAGTTGTAAAACACAGAAAAGATTCTGAGATCACAAGCACCCCCTAGTGAGTGGCCAACAGAATGGTAAAAGGAATTGAAGCCTCAGCTGTATCCCCAAACACAGTCCTCTGTGAACAACAGCATCTCAACTACAGAGTGCCTAAACTGGGGAGTCACTACTAGGTGGATTCTCTTCTCTTTCCTGGCTGTGTAAACCTATGGATCATTGTCCCTGTGGCTCCAAAGGTTAGGAAGGTTGCTGGACGGAAAATGAAAGTGGGAGTGAGATATATTCATTTCCTTTCCAGGAGTCTGAAACTGAGGGAGTCTGCCTTTTCCCTATCAAAATTATATTTACCCGAGAAGCATGGGAGTGATTGAAAGCATACTCCTTGGAATTAGACTTTCTGGGTCGATGTCCTGACTATGATATTTAATCAGCTAGCTCTCTCTCAGTGGATTATTTGACTTTTGATCTTAATTTTTCTCAAACTGTAAAATGAGGATAATAATATTAGCTCATATGTACGAATGTAAGAGTTAGACCATAAATAAAGATGAGTGCTGAACAACTGATGTTTTTGAATTGTGGTGCTGAAGAAGACTCTTGAGAGTCCCTTGGACAGCAATGAGATCAAACCAGTCAATCCTAAAGGAAAGCAACCCTGAATAGTCATTGGAAGGACTGATGCTGAAGCCAAAGATACAATATTTTGGCCACCTGATGTGAAGAGCTGACTCATTGGAAAAGACCCTGGTCTTGGGAAAGACTGAGGGTGGGAGGAGAAGGGGACGACAGGATGGGGTGATTAGATAGCATCACCACCTCAATGGACATTAATTTGAGCAACCTGAAAGAGATGGTAGAAGACAGAGGAGTCTGGCATACAGTCCATGAGATCACAAATAACTGGACTCGACTTAACGACTGAACAATACTCACAGAGTTGTTTCAATTTAAAAATGAAATCATGCTATGAAGTGCTTAGATTAATGCTTAACAAATAGCATGCACTCAATAAATGCCGTCTTTGCTATCCTGGTAGCAAATCGCTGGTGTCCACAGCTTTTGCAGTCACTTATCTAGGATTCTCTAAGATAGTTCTAGAATGGTTTCTTCCAAACTAGCCCTCCTTTTTCTATGTCTTTCATCTCTGGAGACCCCAGAAGGTTTAAAGTTATATCTTCTTTTCTGAGCAATCGATATCCATTACGTATAGCTCAGGATAGCTTTTCCTGGAGAAAGATGTTAATGCATTCTGTCAAAGCCTTGAGGCAGCCACTTCCTTACATAATGGCTTCTGAGTTTCCTAAAAGCCTGACCTTCAGTCAGAAAGTGATCAGGAAGCTGCCAATCAGCTCACGTCTTCCAATTATTTCTCAGTCTTTGGTGATGATCCATTGTCATCAAGGGTCCACCATTGATGGAAAGCAGTCACACAGGCTGTGGCTTCTCTTGACATTTAAAATCCATTAGGTGTACCTTCAAGCATCCATGGCAGCAGTGGCCAATCTGATGGACTCCAAAAACTAAGTAAACAAGATACTACAAAATTTAAAAACAAAAGCAAAAGTCACAAGAGTCTTCAGGAGACTGGGTTATTTGGGGCTATTGACAAGTCAGCTTCAGAAGACTGGATTTCAAAACAGAGTAAACAGGGCTTGTCTTTCCAGTTAGAATCTCCAGCCAAATCTTTCAGGCTGCCAACCCAGCTCTCCTTTCTTTTCAGCGATATGCTCCTTATTTTCTCCCTCAACCCACGATCCTGGCAGACAGGGAAGTTTTGTCTGCCAAAATTCACCCAGAGCTACTTCCTTAATAATCAGGAAGAGGACTTTAACAAAATTCTTAGTGAGTTTGTTTAAAGTCACTGTTTCCTACGACTGATGTCTAACAAAGGAATGGAATCAGGCTACCTGCGCGAAGATTTAGTTTTCTATGTCGCCTCCTAGTGACCCTTCTAGGAACTTCATTGGTGGCTTATCAGATACCGAGAGACCTGCCACAGAAGTGGCAGGGAAATGTTTATAAGGAAATGTTTAGCTTTCTTTAGAAGGATTTCACAATTTTAGCACATCCAAAGTCCATTTTTTTAATTCCACAATCACCTATCAGTCCAGATGACTTGATAAAAAGGCACAGTGGCTCTATATCTGGTTGATACTTGAGAAGACAGTCAATCAGTTCTCTGTAATCACGTTTCGCACCCAGGAATTCAACCAACTGTGGATGAAAAAACATTGAAAAAAAAAATTCGAAAGTTCCAAAAGGCAAAACTTGAATTTACCACGTTTCAGCTATTATATATGTAGCATTTACATTGTATTTATAACTATTAATAAAAGAACTATTTTCTTTGCATTAGGTATTATAAGTAATATAGAAATGATTTAAAGTATACCTTTGCACTGCATAAGTATTAGATGCTCAGTCTTGTCAGTCGCTCAGTCTTGTCCCGTTCTTTGCGACCCCATGGACTGTATGTAGCCTGCTAGGCGCCTCTGTCCATGGAATTTCCCAGGCAGGAATACTGGAGTGGGTAGCTATTCCTTTTTCTATGGGATCTTTTAGAACTAACACCCAAAAAAGATGTCCTTTTCATTATAGGGGACTGCAATGCAAAAGTAGGAAGTCAAGAAACACCTGGAGTAACAGGCACATTTGGCCTTGGAACACGGAATGAAGCAGGGCAAAGACTAACAGAGTTTTGCCAAGAAAATGCACTGATCATAGCAAATACCCTCTTCCAACAACACGAGAGAAGACTCTATACATGGACATCACCAGATGGTCAACACCGAAATCAGATCGATTATATTCTTTGCAGCCAAAGATGGAGAAGCTCTATACAATCAGCAAAAACAAGACCAGGAGCTGACTGTGGCTCAGACCATGAACTCCTTATTGCCAAATTCAGACTGAAATTGAAGAAAGTAGGGGAAACCACTAGACCATTCAGGTATGACCTAAATCAAATCCCTTATGATTATACAGTGGAAGTGAGAAATAGATTTAAGGGCCTAGATCTGATAGATAGAGTGCCTGATCAACTATGGAATGAGGTTCGTGACATTGTACAGGAGACAGGGATCAAGACCATCCCCATGGAAAAGAAATGAAAAAAAGCAAAATGGCTGTCTGGGGAGGCCTTACAAATAGCTGTGAAAAGAAGAGAAGCGAAAAGCAAAGGAGAAAAGGAAAGATATAAATATCTAAATGCAGAGTTCCAAAGAATATCAAGAAGAGATAAGAAAGCCTTCTTCAGTGATCAATGCAAAGAAATAGAGGAAAACAACAGAATGGGAAAGACTAGGGATCTCTTCAAGAAAATCAGAGATACCAAAGGAACATTTCATGCAAAGATGGGCACGATAAAGGACAGAGATGGTGTGGACCTAACAGAAGCAGAAGATATTAAGAAGAGGTGGCAAGAATACACAGAAGAACTGTATAAAAAAGAGCTTCAAGACCTAAATAATCATGATGATGTGATCACTGACCTAGAGCCAGACATCTTGGAATGTGAAGTCAAATGGGCGTTAGAAAACATCACTACGAACAAAGCTAGTGGAGGTGATGGAATTCCAGTGGAGCTATTCCAAATCCTGAAAGATGATGCTGTGAAAGTGCTGCACTCAATATGCCAGCAAATTTGGAAAACTCAGCAGTGGCCACAAGATTGGAAAAGGTCACTTTTCATCCCAGTCCCAAAGAAAGGCAATGCCAAGGAGTGCTCAAACTACCGCACAATTGCACTCATCTCACATGCTAGTAAAGTAATGCTCAAAATTCTCCAAGCCAGGCTTCAGCAATATGTGAACCGTGAACTTCCTGATGTTCAAGCTGGTTTTAGAAAAGGCAGAGGAACCAGAGATCAAATTGCCAACATCCGCTGGATCATGGAAAAAGCAAGAGAGTTCCAGAAAAACATCTATTTCTGCTTTATTGACTATGCCAAAGCCTTTGACTGTGTGGATCACAATAAACTATGGAAAATTCTGAAAGAGATGGGAATACCAGACCACCTGATCTGCCTCTTGAGAAATCTGTATGCAGGTCAGGAATCAACAGTTAGAACTGGTCATGGAACAACAGACTGGTTCCAAATAGGAAAAGGAGTACGTCAAGCCTGTATATTGTCACCATGTTTATTTAACTTATATGCAGAGTACATCATGAGAAATGCTGGACTGGAAGAAACACAAGTTGGAATCAAGATTGCCGGGAGAAATATCAATAACCTCAGATATGCAGATGACACGACTCTTATGGCAGAAAGTGAAGAGGGGCTAAAAAGCCTCTTGATGAAAGTGAAAGTGGAGAGTGAAAGGGTTGGTTTAAAGCTCAACATTCAGAAAACGAAGATCATGGCATCTGGTCCCATCACTGCATGGGAAATAGATGGGGAAACAGTGGAAACAGTGTCAGACTTTGTTTTTCTGGGCTCCAAAATCACTGCAGATGGTGACTGCAGCCATGAAATTAAAAGACGCTTACTCCTTGGAAGGAAAGTTATGACCGACCTAGATAGCATATTCAAAAGCAGAGACATTACTTTACCAACACAGGTTCGCCTAGTCAAGGCTATGGTCTTTCCTGTGGTCATGTATGGATGTGAGAGCTGGACTGTGAAGAAGGCTGAGCGCCGAACAATTGATGCTTTTGAACTGTGGTGTTGGAGAAGACTCTTGAGAGTCCCTTGGACTGCAAGAAGATCCAACCAGTCCATTCTGAAGGAGATCAATCCTGGAATTTCTTTGGAAGGAATGATGCTAAAGCTGAAACTCCAGTATTTTGGCCACCTCATGCGAAGAGTTGACTCATTGGAGAAGACTCTGATGCTGGGAGGGATTGAGGGCAGGAGGAGAAGGGGAACGACAGAGGATGAGATGGCTGGATGGCATCACTGACTTGATGGGTGTGAGTCTGGGTGACCTCCAGGAGCTGGTGATGGACAGGGAGGCCTGGCGTGCTGCGGTTCATGGGGTCGCAAAGAGTCGGACACGACTGAGCGACTGATCTGATCTGATCTGATCTGATGGGATCTTCCAGATCCAGAGCTCGAATCCAAGTGTCCTGCGTAGCAGGTGAATTCTTTACCATCTGAACCACCAGGGAAGCCCATAGATTACATACAAATAATAGAAAAAAAAGATAGAAAGAACAACTTCACCATTTTATGTAAGCTACTTGAGCTTGGGAGGAGGTTAGTCTCCCGTGGGGGCCTGGAACTAATCCTCCATTGATACCCAGGGAGGACTGTAATGGATGCTATTGGGAACGTGGGGTTTGTTTTAGTTTGTGTTGCCATCACTGCAGTCCTAGGCTTCCCTAGTGGCTCAGATGGTAAAAAATCTGTGTGCAATTTGGGACACCTGGGGTCTGTACCTGAGTTGGGAAGGTCCCCTGGAGAAGAGAATGGCTCACTGCAGTCCTGGCAGGACTGATGTAAAAATATACTTGATATTCCTTGGCACCGTAACATTTAGATAATATAGTGTAACAAATAAAGATTTTAATTTATTTTTTCAGAGGATTTTTTAAAGTGACTTGCAGAAACTTACGTTGCAGAATTCATCCCCTGACCATCCTTCACCCTTTGAGTTGTACAGCCACTAGTACCTCTGAGCAATTTGACTTCTTCTCATATTTTATACTGTTTTTTCTATGGGGTTCCGTGATCCTGCATCAGTCAGTGGTTGGAGATTTGGGCACTGGTTTTGTCCAAACTCTGGGAGCCTATAAACCTTTGGCCCTCAGCCATTGATCTGCATGTGGGCTGGGGAGCATAGTCAGAGTTCAGCTGGGTTTCACTCCAGTCTTGGATTTTCCTCTTTGTGGCATTCTCCAGAGTACTCAACGCCCAGGCAGGTCATTCCCCAGTTAACTGGGAGGATGTGGGAGGCTCATCAAACCTACCATGCTTCTGCTATGCCCACATCCTTCTTGTACCATTTCAGGCTGGTCCACTCACCCTCCCTGTGATTACAACTTCAATCTAACTAAGGTGCATCTTTGTCCCATTTGTTTCCTATTGGCACTTTAAAAAATCAATTAATTAATAATTAATTGTCTTAATTCTTAAATAATTAATTAATAATTAATTCTTATAAATGGAATATAGTTGCTTTATACTGCTGTGTCAATTTCTGCTGTACAGCAAAGTGAATCAGATACATGTATACACATATCCCTTCTTTTTGGGATTTCTTTCCCATTTCGGTCACCACAGAGCACTGAGTAGAGCACTGGGCTGTATACACACACTCAGTAGTGTGTTCCCTGTGCTATACAATTGGTTCTCATGGCTGATACACGGTTTGAATTTCTTCTTCCCAACCCACAATGGCCCACTGAATGTCATTGAAAAAAATATAAATGCAAAATTAGATAAAAGGTCTTGGAAGCAGCAGCACATGTGATGGGCCTTGAAGAGCCCCAGATTCGTTAGCTTCCAGATAAATCCACCTCTGTCCAGGGCAGAGGGCGCTTGACCTAAGTGCAGAGAGCCAGTCCAGCATCTCAAGATACAACATTCCAGGCTGGTAGCAAGTTCAGTCTAAGCTGAGGCATTAATAAGGGTTGTTTGTTCATGCCTGGACAGCAAGACTTTCAGGGGGCTGAGGTGGAGGGCAGAGTTGCTTAGACAGTAGGTCTAGCAGGTGTCCATTCCCAGAAGGAGCCCTAACAGTGCTTGTGGGTTCAAGGGATAGGAGTCAAACCCTGGGGAAATGACAAGAGCCAGAAATATTAGGGCTATGAAATCGTAACTGCTCTACAACCAGAGACAGAACTGTGTCTACAAGGGGACCACTGGTTAGAGGTAGCTGTGAAAATGCTTCTGAGTCTATAGACAGTATTAGAAGAAGATCCCTAGGAAATAGAGCAGAGAGAGGCATTTGAAACGAATGTAAAGTCTTGAAGGCCTGGGGTGAGTGATATGGACGAGCATGATGAATATTACTTAAAATTAAAAAGAGGCTTAATTGTCAGAAGCCTCCTGGGGTTATTTGAAAAACAGGGCAGCAGATTAGAAGTCTAGAATGATTATCTAGGCAGGAAGCAATGAAGCGGGAGGACTTAGGGAATTCCAGACATTTATAATTGGAGAGAGAGAGAGAAATTTGAAAAAAAAAAATCACTAGAAATTGGTAGTTAGTTGAATGTGGAGCCCAGGACAGAGGAAATGAATGATGATGGAGAGTTTCCTGAAAGAGGATGTGGGAACAATAAGGAAAGTAACAAATCAAAAACAAAAAATGATTCTTTTAAAGGGAGAATAAGATATCACCAAATGTATATTGTTCATCAACACATGTATTGTTCAGGGGACTGGAATATGTGAACATCTCTCCATTTTGTCTATTAAAAAAAAAACAGTTTATAGTTGATATACAATGTTGTGTTAGTTTCAGGTATACAGCAAAGTGAATCAGTTGTACATATACATATATCCACTTTTTTATATTTTTTCCCATATAGGTCATTACAGAGCATTGAACAGTTATCTATTTTTATATAGATATGTGTGTATATGTCAATTCCAATCTCCCGATTTATCCTTCCCCCCAGCCCAGTAATCATGTTTGTTTTCCATATCTGTGAGTCTATTTCTGTAAATAAGCTCATTTATACCACTTTTTTAGACTTCACACATAAGCAGTATCACATGATATTTGTCTTGGACAGGAAGATTATTGCTTGCTTTAATGAAAGCTAGTGTATATGATACAGAATTTTTCTTTTTCAAAAATTTACATAAAATGTTTCAATTAGCATGTTTTGCTTTAAGCATGCCTTTATCAGTATTCTTTCTCAAGGAATGGCTTTAATAAGAACAGATGCTTACTGAAAGCACACTAGGTATAAAGTGCCGAGTCACTGCTATCCTTTGCTGATTTAACTAGCTCCTCCCATCAACCAGTCAGCATTGCAACAGAAATTCACCAGGAACAACCAGCTTTCTTCTTTCATTTGCAGCTTTTATTTAATTGGATCAGAAAATTTGCATTTAGCACTTAAAAACTTTATTTCAGTAAATGAAAAAATGATAGCAGATAGCTTGAGCAGTTAAGAAAAAAGATAGAGAACATAGGAGAACATGATGAGATGCTCCCTTATAAGAAAGAGCTGAAATCATTCCCAGGACAACCCCACATACCAAAGTAAGCAACTGGAGACAGCACAGAAGTTGCACACTGGAGTGCTCAAACCCATACATTGCAAGGATCTCAAAGCCTTTCATGGAAATTGTATTTCCTCTCTGCTGGAGTCAATTTTTTGAAAATTTTGTATGTCTATGAGTTTTCTGGTTAGGTTTCAAGAATTCTAAAAAATTAAGGAAGTTAGAATTGACTTCTAGGCTTTTTGAACGACCAGGAGAGCTTCATGTCCTCTTTGGCCACCCTCACAAGTTTTAAGAAAGATTTGGTAGCTGAAGTGATTTGGTAGCTGAACTGACTATTCTTTTTCCTCCTTCACGGATAGGGAATGATCAGAACAGCCACTGACCTTTTAATTAGGTAGTGGAATCTGATGACTTCCTGCACGGATTTCCTTGGCATCTCTGCAGGAGGGAACTTTATTTAAACCATAATTAGTGGTAATTATATCAGGTTCAAATTAAGAGAAGTACTTTTAATAACCTGTAATAAAAGATGTTTTTCTTCTTAGACTCAACATTGTAATTTACTTCCAAGTTTTGACTCGTGTTTTAAGTAATTAGATTAATATTTTGTAAGAACATACTAGTGTAAGAAGATTATTTATTGTTGTATGAAGCTAAAAGAATATGTGAGAAAGGATAGTTTATTTTTTTTTTTTTTTTGGTATATTAGCATATGTCTAAGCCACAGGTTGTGAATTCTACAAGTAAATGTTATAGAAAGATGCTGCTTCTCTTCAGCGTGTTCTGACTGGATAAAGAACAGCTGAGAAACTACCAGAATTTGTCTAGCAAATATCTAGGGAAGGTTAAGAAGATCTTGCTTCTAGGATCCTCAGCCTAGCCTCGCACAGCCATTTTGGATATCCAATTTCAAGCTCTAAATAAAAAGAGATGGTTAAAAGTGAATTATTTTCTGCAAAATCTATAAGCATGTTATATTTCAGTGACTCATTTATATCTGCTAATTACAGTAACCTTTTTACATTCTGTTGTACTATATTTATCCATGCTTTCCCAGATCTCCTTAGCCATGGCTGATTAAGCAGTTATTGTAAAATCGACCAGTCTGTCACAGAAGAAAGAAAGCCGTTTTGTTTTTTAATCCAGAAAGGCAAACAGTTTGCTTGCCCTAAGGACCATCTCTCTCTGCTCTCCAATGTGAGGCAGCTTCATCTTTGTGGAGTGGAAGGACCCCTTGAAAACATTTCTGGTGGCTCAGTGGTAAAGAATCTGCCTGCCAATGCAGGAGACATGGGTTTGATCCCTGGCCCAGGGAAGATCCCAGATGCAGCAGGACAGCTAAGACTGTGCACCTCAACTACTGAGCCTCTGCTCTAGAGCCCATGCTCCACAATAAGAGAAGCCACTGCAATGAGAAATGCTGGGGTCCAGCCCCGGTGGATCCAGGGATTTCAAAGGGGAGACGGCATAGGCGATCAGGAAATAATTGCTTATTAAAATATTAATTAAAGATATAAAGAGTGATGAAAATGAAGATAGCTCAGTGAGGAGGAAATTCAGTGAAGAAAAGCAGATGAAATGATAGCTCAGTGAGAAGGAAATTCAGTGAGAACATTTTGTGGAGAGAGGAGGCTGAATAATTCAGCCAGAAGGTAAGAGAAAGAACGACATGGGGAGACCAAGCTTTGGTGAACAAGGCCCCACACTTTACTTTTCAAAGTAGTTTTTATCCCTTAAGTTATGCATAGAGGATAATGGGGGAAGGGGTGGAGTCATGCAGGGACAGCAGTCCCTGAGCCAGGCTTTCAAACCTATCACACACAAAAGTTTAGGTGAGTTACATCATCTTCTGGCCCAGAGGCCTATTAACATTTTAAGGAACTTATTTTCTCTAAAGGTGATTATTTTAAAGTCAGGCGCCACCCTCCAAAAGCATTGGCATTGCATATCTATAGGGCAAAGTTGTGGTGGGTTGTAACAAAGATAAACTCAAGAGTCCCAGGTTACAAACATTAAGGCTACTACTTACATTTCAATACACTGCCAAGGACACAGTAGGTAAGGGATATGGAGACTTAGCAGCAAACATTGGCCCAGCAAGTGAAAAACCCTTCACCAATACAATTTCTAATCAATCTTTTAACTGCTCAAAGGAATCTGTGTTTAGAAAGTTTAGAACATCTCATGCATCTCACAGTTGGGAGGCTCTAAACAATCACATGTGGCTGGAAAAACCTATTCAGGCAGGCTAGAGGATTTCCAAAAGGAGTTTGTAGGCTGAAACACTGTCACACTCAGGAATTATTAACTGGAGCTGTAAGTTAGCTCTTTTTTCAGAGAAAGGTAGTGGGGGACAGCCCCCTGTAAAGTCAGAGGTGAGAACACAAAGCAGAAAGTAGGCAGACTCTGGCTTTTTGGGGGTAGATGCTCGAGAACCTCCAAGGGGCTCCTAGGCTCAGTCTTGCCCTTGCGTTACTGAGCCTCCTTCCTCATGACCTTTGTCATGGGCGGAGCGCTAATTCAAACCGGCTCCCAAAAGAGAAACCCTCACACCGGGACTAGAGAGTAGCACCCCCAGCAGCAACTAGAGAAAAGCCTGCACAGCAACAAAGACCCAGCACAGCCAAAAACAGAAGAAATAAAATTATATTTAAAAAAAGAACAAATTTCTACAAAACATTTCCTTCTCCATCCCAAAAGGGAAAGTGTATTGGGCAGGATTTCCAGTAAGAATGCTTTCTAGGGAAAACCCTCCTATTAACCCAGTACTTTGTAGAGACTCAAGACAAGTCAATGAATGGATAAATGAAGGAATGAAAACAAAAACTCTAAAATGAAGTCAGTCACACAATGCTCTTTTGTCTCCCTTTGGCAAAAATTACAAATTTTTGATAAATTTTCTATCATTAGACATAGTCATTCAAAATAAAATTATCCATCAGGTTTGGTAAATTATTGATTTGTAAGTGAAAGCTTTAGCAAAGCAATCATGAAGCAAACTGTTCCATTAGAAAGGATAACTTTTCTATAATTGTTTAGTAGCTCAGTCATGTTAGACTCTTTGCGACCCCATGGACTGTAGTCTTCCAGGATCCTCTGTCCATGGGATTTCCCAGGCAAGAATACTAGAGTGGGTTGCCATTTCCTCCTCCAGGGGATCTTCTTAAACCAGGGATCAAACTCTCATCTCCTGTGTTGGCAGGCAGATTCTTTACCACTGAACCACCAGGGGAGCCCGTTTTCTATATCTTTATTTTATTTTTGTTATTATTTCCTAAATGCATTCAGACTCTGACACTGTTAAATTTTAGCTTGCTCCTTTGGTAAGGTTGAAAACTCTTGGACTAAAATGAGCACTGCTGAATTATCTGTGAGACATTTAAACACATCACGGAAAACAATTTTAATCATCTCAATCTTTTGATAAGAACAGAGAATCTCTCCAATCAACGAGTAGGCAAAAAAACACAAAAATAAGCTAGCATTTGAAAAGGAGGGAACCTTTTGATGTGGGAACTTACCATTTTGGCACTTGAATTGGGATCTGCCATTCCTCTGTGCTCTTTATTTGCAGATTTCTATAATAAACATTTTGTTGTGTCAGGAACTGAACCAGAAGATATTATACACAGACACACATACACACTCAGACCACCCCTTTTTGATCCATGAAAAACTAAGACTGTGTAGGAATGAAGTGGGCAAAGGTGTGTGAGGGTGGGGGTGGTACTGGTTAAGTGACGTTTTCTCAGAAACCATGTTTTCTTGTTAGCCTGGCTGTAACCACCCTTCCTGTCCAGCATACTCTGAGACCCTTTTGTGTGATATGAGGATTCTGTGAAGCCTCAGACTGAATGCTGTCTTGGTCACCCCCTTCTATCCATTAAAGAATGCATAATGAGAATTGCTGATTTTATAGAGATATAGTTGAACATCTTGGTGATTAGCACCCAGCTCTAAATAATACATGTTCTATGTGTACTTGAGGATACAGGTGCAGATAAAGACTCCAGTGGTTCAGGTGATCTTAGAGACCCTGTAATCTCTCTCTCTTCTTTTTGCATCTAAGTAAATGACGACTTCGGGAAGTAAGCCCATCAAAGACACTGGAGATTGTGAGATATTGGTGCATATTCAGAGACTGCATGATTCACTCAAATTTCCTGTCATGAATAATCATCTCCTAAGGAAGGGTGAGCACTGAAGAATTGATGCTTTTGAACTGTGGTGCTCGAGAAGATTCTTGAGAGTTCTTTGAACTGCAAGGAGATCCAATCAGTCAATCCTAAAGGAAATCAACCCTGAACACTGGAAAGACTGATGCTGAAGCTCCAATACTTTGGACACCTGATGCACAGAGCTGACTCATTGGAAAAGACCCTGATGCTGGGAAAGACTGAGGACAGGATGAGAAGGGGGCAGAAGAGGATGAGATGGTTAGATGGCATCACTGACTCAATGGACATGAGTTTGAGCAAGCTCTGGGAGATAGTGAAGAACAGGAAAGACTGGCATGCTGCAATCCATGGAGTAGTAAGGAGTCAGACATGGCTGAGTGGCTGAGTAACAATGCGGTGGTAAAAATTATAATGGAAACCTATAAATCTGAGCTAAGGAAAAACATCTGGGCTCATTTATCATAAAGAAATATGTATTTTACTTCTCTGCTTTCCTATGTCTCTGTTTTAGCTCCATGTGTCTCATGCATGTGTGTGCTGATTTAGCTAATTGGTTTCTCTGTCATCAATATTGATTCGGGAAACACACCTCCTCAGTTAGTGGAAAGCCCTCTGCTGCTCAAGGCCTCTCTGGAAGCCATCATTCAGCTTGACCCCTGAGAACCACGGCTGGGTCTACAGCAGGGTGAGCAAGGCATTTGTCCCAGGAATAACATTTAAGGGCTACAGACAAACTCTGTGATCATAGTAAATAACATGTTACTGTGTTTTTTTAAAAAAATCAGAACTAATTCCCAAGAATTCATGATGAGACAGTCAGTGTTTTAAAGACAGAATCTTTGTACTTACAAGAGTCATTGTACTCCTATCACCGTAATCCCGGCCCTGCCGAGAAGTTCCTATTTCTGCCCAGAGTCAGAGAGCTGTGTTATATCACTGGATCTTTTCAAGGATCTGATGAGTGGTTAAGTGGCACCAAGATTATTAGTGATATGGACACAGATCAACACAACTAATACAGAGGAGGGACATACCAACGTGATGTAGTGTGGACTGGAGAAGCTGGTTGGAAGTCTCTCCAAGGACTCTGTGGTTCTTCGCTGGTGAAAAGAGATACTCTTAAGCCTTCAGTTAATGCTCAAACAAATAGGACTATTTCCCATGCCTACAAAATCATTTTTTGAGTCCTCCCTAGAATACAGTCATAGTAAATGTACCAATGTTGAAACACACAGAGATAACATTCTTGCCTAGGTTGTTCTCTTGTGAAGGATGAGTCAAAGATCCTACCTATAAAGCAATCATACTTTTAAAGAGTGGGAGTTTCTTTGCCTGTGTTAGTGCTAAGTTATTTCAAACTCTTTGAGACCCCATGAACTGCAGCCCACCAGACTCCTCTGTCCATGAGATTCTCCAGACAAGAATAACTAGAGTGTGATGCCATGCCCTCCTCCAGGGGATCTTCCTGACCCAGGGATTGAACCCATATCTCTGTATGTCTCCTGCATTGCAAGCAGGTTCTTTACCACTAGGGCCACCTGGGAAGCCCAGGAGTTTCTTTACATTCTGGCCTAAGTTACCCTTTGTTAAGTGCTGTCTCTTAACTCTCAGTGGTTTTTATAATACAATCAGAAAGAATGGTTCAGTGGAAACAGAACCGGGGAGAGGCCCTGGTACCAAAAATCTAACCAAGCATCATAAATGTAACTGAAAAAAGGATCCTAAACACCATCCTTCCCCAAACCACAGTTTTCCTAAGAACTAGCCTTTTGATGGGTAACTAATGTATCAAACAGACATCAGTTGAATCATTATTATTTATATAATTTTATGACAAATAATACAAAACCCTAGACAAGAGATGCAAGGACTCAAACTGTCCTATACAATCTGCTGCTGCTGCTGCTAAGTGGCTTCAGTCATGTCTGACTCTGTGAGACCCCATAGACGGCAGCCCACCAGACTCCCCAGTCCCTGAGATTCTCCAGGCAAGAACACTGGAGTGGGTTGCCATTTCCTTCTCCAATGCATTAAAGTGAAAAGTGAAAAGTGAAAGTGAAGTTGCTCAGTTGTGTCCAACTCTTAGCGATCCCATGAACTGCAGCCCACCAGGCTCCTCCGTCCATGGGATTTTCCAGGCAAGAGGACCAGAGTGGGTTGCCATTGCCTTCTCCAGTCCTGTACAATCTACACTTACAATATATCATGCTCTGTGCATGTGTGTGCTCAGTCGCTTAGTCATATCTGACTCTTTGTGACTCCATGGACTGTAGCCCACCAGGCTTCTCTGTCCATGGGATTCTCCAGGCAGGAATACTGGAGGTGTTGTCATTTCTTCCTCCTCGGGATCTTCCTGAATCATGGATCGAACCTGTGTCTCTTATGTTTCATTGGCAGGAAGATTCTTTACCACTGTGCTACCTGGGAAGCCCCATATTATTCTATATGGCTAAATTCACTCAAATATTTATTAAGCTCTTCTTCTAAGTTCCCCCATTTAATTAAAATTTCAGACTTCCCTGGTGGCTCAGACGGTAAAAGCATCTGCCTACAATCCGGGAGACCTGGGTTCGATCCCTGGGTTGGGAAGATCCCTTGGAGCAGGAAATGGCAGCCCACTCCAATACTGTTGCCTAGAAAATCCCATGGACAGAGGAGCCTGGCAGGCTGCAGTCCGTGGGGTTGCAAAGAGTCGGACACGACTGGGTGACTTCACTTTTACTTTCTAAGTTCCCCCATTTAACTAAAATTTTGGATAGCTCTTAGGGATTGTATTCTAGAAGTGCAACAAATATGCCCCAGGCCCTATTTGAACTTCTGGTAACTATTTATCGTTGATCATGTGGTCAGAGGATGAGATGGTTAGATAGCATCACAGACTCAATGGACATGAATCTGAGCAAACTCTGGGAGATAGGGGCTTCCCTGCTGGCTCAGATAGCAAAGAATCTGCCTGTAATGCAGAGACCCTGGTTCAATTTCTGGGTCGGGAAGATCCCCTAGAGAAGGGAATGCCTACCCACTCCAGAATTCTTGCCTGGAGAATTCCCTGGACAGAGGACCCTGGCGGGCTACAGTCCATGGGATCGCAAAGAGTCGGACACAACTGAGTGTCTAACACTAACAACAGGAGACAGTCAAAGACAGAGGAAACTGACGTGCTGCAGTCCATGGGATTGCAAAGAATCAGACATGACATGTGATTGAACAACAACAACATATAGTCAGGCTGCCTTCTCCTGACGACCTTCTCTGAGAGTGAAACTGCTTTGTATATTAATTTAAAGAAAATGCAATTGGGAAATCTACTGCAACAGTGCATGAGGCATAGTAGATAATTAACAGACATTAAGTGCTAAATGTATATAAACACGGGGCTAAGTGCAGTTATATACAGTTTTTTATTTAACCCTGACATTGGCATCACACAATATTTTCTGTTCATCTGAGTGGACAATGAAGACTCGTTTCTTGGGGTCACTATTGTCATAATAAAAAGTAAGCATGGATAAAAATGATAAACCACCATATTTCCACAGAAGGAGTATACAATCCTGAGTAAGAGAAGTTCAGTAAAAACCTTTCTACTATAATGTCATAGATATGTCCCTGGGGGTATGATGGGAGCTTGTTCTATAATATTGTACAGTAAAAAGCACAGGACTTATCAGAAATGGAGAGTTGGGACAAGATCACTAACCAAAAAAGATTCCTAATTTTAAAACACTAACACCACTATATTTTCATTGGCATTTGCGTCTATCAATAATCAGTTCATACTTCCTTCAAGAAATAGGTCCTTGTGTGCAGCTTCATTGGTATAATCTTATCACCAAGTTTTCTTCATTGGTTAATTTTTTTAAAGAATGCTTTTGTAACTTCTTAATCAGCACTCACACTTGTTTTCCCCTCACTGAGCCAAATACATTGGAAATCATAACTATTGTTAAAGGTACTAAACAAGGAATAACTTCCTGGGATTTCTCCAGGATTGTCATCTTTTTAAAAAAATTATTTCTATGGGTATTATTTTAATAAGCTTTCCCTTTAAAGTAAAAAGACACACAAAGAAATATATGAATAAAAAGTGTCGAGATGGGTGAATTTTCACAAATGAGCACATCTGGGTAACCAAGCTCCACCAAGATCAAAAAAGAACTTTACTGCCAGCCCTTACCCCTGCAAAATCCACTCTTCCCTGTGATAACAACTACCCTGACATCTAGTAGCATAGATTGGTTTTGTCAGTTCAAACTTAGGTAAGTTGAATTGTACAGTTTGCCTTTGAGTTTGACATGTTGTCTAGCAGTATGTTTGTGGTAGTATTACATCACCTACAATAATACGTTGTAAACATCAGTAGTGTGTCCATTTTTCCTTCTCTGTAGCGTTCCATCGTATGAATATGTAGTGAATCGTTCACCTGTTTTGTTACTAGATATTTGTATTATTTTTGCTTTTTGCAAATAATGCTGTTGGAACATTATTGCTGATGTTTTCTGATATGCACATGTACCTCTTTCTGTTGGGTGTATTCATATGACTGAAATTGCTAGATTACAGGGAATGTGTATGATCAGTTTTAGGCCATAGTATCTGTTTTACCTACTGGTTGTACCATATAAATTTTATTAGCTTTTATGAGAGTTTTCACTCAGTATATCCCCACTAATAATTGGCATTATCATCTTTATTCATTTCTAGTCATTTCATGAGAAAATACAATACAGATTTAAAAATATACACAAAACAGATTCATGGCTTAATGAAACATTTAAGGTAAATACTCTTGTATTTACTAAACTGATTAAGAAATTTCAAGTTTCCCATCATTACTGCCACCCACTTCCTACCCCTCTAAATTAACCACTTTCCAAACTTAAAGTAATGACCTTCTCCTTGCACACAATTATACTTTCACCCCTGAATATTTATCTCTCAACACTATACACTGTAGATTTTTAATTTTTATGAGAAAAAGACTTTTCCCAATATTTTTCTGCCACTGATTTCTAGTAGAATTTTATTTTGTAGACATATTTTGTATGACACCAACTCTTTTAGATTTATTAGACTTGTCTTATATCCCAGTGGTGGTTTATATTTGTAAAATTTACCAGCTGTGCACAAATTAGTATTTTATTTAATCAATATATTCTGTTCAGAAATAATGTCTTGATTTATTTGAGTCCTGCCATTCTTCCCTTGCCTACATGGAAGGAAAGAAGATCATTGATGTGGAATCATATTAGACTATTCTTTTACATTTTCCACTTCACTTAGCTTAGGGATAGTTCATTTCAAACATACATACACCTACTTTTGCAATTGATTAAAACTACTGCAATCAATATTTTCTTACATGTAGAGGATGAATATCAGGTAAGATGGGCTCATTCCTTGTCTGCTGCTCATCACCAAAGTATCCTTTATTCTCCACTCCTAGGGTTTCTCCAGGTGGACTGTCAAGAAGGAATTGAATATTGATACCAGCTGTAGTATGGGATAAGCCTGTGGTTAATAGTAAATCATCTAGGAGATTTTTAAAAGACTGATTGATACTCATGGAGGAACCAAATTTAGTGTTAAAAAAAAAAAAAACAACAACTTGTAATTCTGATGTGCAGAGAAGTTGGGAACCATGGGGGCTAACATATGAATGAGAATGAAGTGTGTAAAAGCTCAACTTGTTACACTTTTACTTGGTCTTCTGCTGCTGCTAAGTCGCTTCAGTCGTGTCCAACTCTGTGCGACCCCATAGACAGCAGCCCACCAGGCTCCCCCGTCCCTGGGATTCTCCAGGCAAGAACACTGGAGTGGGTTGCCATTTCCTTCTCCAATGCATTAAAGTGAAAAGCGAAAGTGAAGTCGCTCAGTCGTGTCTGACTCTTAGCGACCCCATGGACTGGAGCCTACCAGGATCCTCCATCCATGGGATTCTCCAGGCAAAAGTACTGGGGTGGGGTGCCATTGTCTTCAGTAAGAGGTATATACCTTCTTCCCATCAAATATTCTTTGTGGCCACAAAGTTTATACTGTCTTGGTAATGGTCCCCTTCAACACATAAAGAATACAGACCTACCTTTGAACTTGCTTCAACCTAATACACTTTTTGTAACGAATTAGTAACATGACACCCACAACACCAAAGAAAACCAGGACAAGCACGACCACCAGGATGGAGACATCTGTAACATTAAAACACATGAGTTTCAGCCGAGACATCCACCTCCGAACAATGGAATCTTAACATTTAACTGAGAAGTTACAGTTATGTTTCTGTCTTCCTTGAAGGACTTTAATTCTACCCTCCTCTGTTTGTTTTTTTTTAAATAAAGTCAAAGACCAGAACATTGTACAAATTATTATCTGTATTAGGAATGGACACTCCACCCAAGATTCCATTATGTTTAAGAGAATCCCAGTCAGTGGGAAAATTTGGATTATCAGTGTTTAACTGACTATAGAAAAGGCCTTACTGGGTTAAGGGTTCTTGGAGGAACTAATCCACATTTAACTGGAAGAGGATACATTCATTCCAGATTAACTGTAGTAAATTCAAACTTGGGTATTTAAACATTAACAATAAGAAAAATATCATACAAATCCATACAGAAATACAGCACATGTGTAGCAGACCTGGCATATAAGCAGAAAGTATTCTCACTGGTGAGTTTTCTGATATATGCAAGATATTATGTATATATATACTTTGTTGTTTCATTGTTTAGTTGCTAAGTTGTGTCCAGACCCTTTGTGACCCCATGGACTGTAGCCTGCCAGGCTCCTCTGTGCCTGGGATTTCCCAGGCAAAAATACTGAAGTCAGTTGCCATTTCCTACCCCAGGGGATGTTCCCAACCCAGGGATCAAACCCATGTCTCCTGCATTGGCAGGCGAAATCTTTACCACTGAGCCACCAGGCAAACCCCTATATATTTTTTAATGATTATTATATATTTATTTTTTGATCACAGTTCACAGAATGCAGAACTTCCCTGACCAAGTATCAAACCTATGCCCCTTTCAGTGGAAGCACAGTCTTAGCCACAGGACCACCAGGACATTCTAAGATAGTATATTATTTCGGATACTTACTGGTAACATTTAAGGTTTCCTCCCACTCCGTAGAGGCCTGAATTCCCTTGCACTGACACTCAAGTTCACCGTCATCCACCTACAAGAGCCATAAATCAAATAATTTATCACATGACTGACATAAAACTTGTGTTTTCCAACTCATTCAGCTTAGTGTTCACACACACCCAAAATACACACACTCACACACTCACGAACTTTTTATTGACTACTTAACTAATCCACAATCAAGGTTGGGAAAAATAAGGCAATAAAGTACAAGGAGCAGCTATCTTTGAAGATGGCCTTGGAGCAAGAGAAGGATTCTGACAAATTTGAAACTGAATGAACCAGATGGTTTGGCTTATCTTTCCAGAACCATCAATCTTATTGAATGAATAGCTCTTGGTAAATTTGGGCATAGCATAGTTAAAGAGAAGACTTCAACTAGATTTAGTGAGATGACATTAATGTGAGGGGAAAAAAAGCAGTGGCTTAAATGTTTACTTCATCCAAAAGCATTGTGTAATGGTTAAGGACATACACTGTTTCTATACTGAAGTCTCAGCTTTTCCTTTCATAGAATATCAGTGTGATTGCTTCACAATCTCTAAAAGAGGGCATAGAAATAGTACTTATCTTTCAGTGTCATTATGAAACTTTTAAAATTTAATATATACAGAAAACTCTTGAAAGAGTAAAACTCTATATAGTGTTACTGATTAATTTGATTTAGGAAAGATGTTACCCACAAAAGCAAACTGCTAGATACTGCTAGTATTGAACAGCGTCAAAATGAGTGAAAAAATCGTTGTTGCTTTTTTTTTGTTTGTTGTTTGTTTTTCTCAAAAGCTTTGGGCTAATGTTAATACTGGTATAATTTAACTGTAAGAGAAATTATGAGAGATGCAACTTTTTTAAAAGATATTTTTGGAAGTAGATGATTTTTAAAGTCTTTATTGAATTTGTTACAATATTGCTTCTATTTTATGCTTTGGGTTTTGAGCCAAGAGGCATGTGGGATCTCAGTTCTCTGATGAGGGATTGAACCTGCATCTCTAATATTGGAAGGTGAAGTCTTAAAGTCTTAACCATGGTCTGCCAAGGAAGTCCCAACAGACCCAACTTTAAACTTTTGGTTTAAACTTCATACATACATAAATTACTGGGTTTCTAGATTACCAGTCCAATGATAAGACATATACTTGCAATATTGGCATTATCTATGTATAACACTTGGTTTGGCTCTTTGGTTCAGTATTATTACTGCATGAAAAAATATGGATCCCAAATGTATATTTGATTTAAAAATTACCAAGCATACATATATACATATGTATACACACACTCATGGGTGCACCTGTACTTATACACAGGCTCGGGAATGAAGTCTTGTGCAAACAAGTGACTGGTAAGACATTAATTTAAAAAGGAGTCAAACCTTACAGAATTTTCATTGCACTGAGCAGAGCAATCAGTTGAATTGTAGGCCTTTTCAATAGTCACGCATTCACCATTGCTGCACACCTAGCAATGAAGTCACCAAGATCAATTAGAATTACGCACTCAGAATTTGCATTATTTGTCCTAATGAAAAACCACATGTAGAGTCTTCTGTGGAAAAGGAAATGCTCTATAAATGTTAAATAGGTATTTGAAAAAAATGCACTGTACAATCAAATATTGTTATATACAAACACATTAATCATTATGTCTATGTCCTCATGACTTCTTCAAATGTTAACCTATCAATGATTCTACCATTGTAATTGCAGCAATTTCTTCTATTATTTCTACCACATTTTCTTCTAATTTGATAAGGATCCATGTTTGTTATATCACAGTTGCTAGCTGGGCATTTTGTCAATATCCATTAATCTTATTATTATGATTTATACTTATTAATTTTGTTTTAAATTATGCTTTTGGGGGGTAAGTTTTATGACCAAATTACTGTTCTGTTGCTCTTGGTTATTACCTGGCTTACCTTAGCTCATTTATTTGCAAAGAGTCAGACACGATTAAGGGACTAAACAGTTTTTTTATCTACAATTCCTATTAAATCTGTATCAGATTTCTTAGATCTACATTTCTTACTTTAATTCACTTTCTTTTCTTTTTAGAAATTTCATCTTAGTTTTATTTTTTAAGAAGAGCAGCTTTCAATTTACTGAATTTTTATAGTTTTGATTCCATGGCTTACTGCATAAATTGCATAAAAGCAATCATGATTCATTTTGTACTCTGAAGGCAGTGCTTATGGATTTCAAATTGTATCATTTTTATAAATTTAGTACCCTTTTTAAAAATTTTAAAATAATAGCATCTTTTATTTTTTAATTAATTTTTAGTGGTGCATAGCTGCTTTATAATGTTGTGTTTATTATATGTTATATATAACATATATAGTTATATATGTTATGTTTCTTCTATGTTGCTATATAATGTTATATATCCATTAAAATATAAATTTAATTTATTTCCAAAGGATTTTCCTCTTTCTAAATATGTATCAGTTTCACAGGAACTATCATCTTTGATTTCTCAGACTGTCTCCTTTGTTCACCATCCTGGTTTCTTTCATGTCTGTTTTTTAGTCTTCTTTCCTTATGTTTACAGAGTGGGTTTTCTATATACAAGATTAAACACTGAGAAACTTTGTTTTAAAACCCATGCTGACCTCTTTTCAAGGATTTCAAGTATTTTCAAAGGAAAATACTGAGATGTTTCTTATTTTTATTTTGCAATTTTGAATGTTTACTAAAGAGATAGCTACAGAGACCAATTTTGAGCAATTCTGTATGAGAGAACAAACCAACGAATTTCCTCTTTTCTCTACTCTTAATCTCTCTGCAGTCTACTATCTTTCTATCCCACCTTCTCTTCTCTTTTTGTATTTTTTTTCTCATCTATATTGTAAATTCTGTAGTATAACTAAGGAAAAGGGCACCTAGGTGTAACGGCATATGCTTGCCCTCTTTTCCTATGCCAAATTAAATTGACCGAGAAAGAATAACTGCTAAGAGAAACTAGAATGCTTTGAAAGCATTTCAAGTTCCTCATGTCTAAAAAACTGGTAACTCAGTGTAAATATGAAAATGACAAATTCTATAAGTAGTGTCTTTGTGATATCTCTATAGACTAGCATTTGCTATGCACGACTTCCCTTATGAGGAACTGGTTTAAGAACCAACAGCATTATGAGTGGTGCACTTGTGCGCTAAGCTTTCTCTTGAAGGAATCAGGTACTCTGTGTGGTGGTGGTATCTAGTCACAGTGTGTTTGCACCATCACCAAATGTTCCTTAACAACTGCTCCCCTTTCAACCTCTTTGTTGAATCCCAGTCACTCTATGAAGGGGACCTCATACTTTTGCTTGATACCTCTGGCTGATTTTCCTTACCTGAAGTGAACAGAAAATTATTTGGTATTTTCTTTAAACTGATGCGTCCTACACTCTGTTATTGAAAGCTCTTGACCTTTCTAGATTGTGGTTGGTATACAAACAAATTTTCATAACTATTGACTCCTCCCCATTTTTATATTTATTTAGTCATTTTCATGAGGTGTGTAGCTCAGTTGTATCTGACTCTGTGACCCATGGACTGTAGCCTGCCAGGCTCCTCTGTCCCTCTATAGTTAAAATTATGTACTTGAAATATAGGTCTCTATAAAATTATTAACTTCTGATTCCTTTTTTATATGCTGAATTTTTACTTTCCAATTAACTTTACTATCTCATTATATGAATGCTACTGTAATGTTTGTGGATGATGGTGTAGAGAGAGAAGTCATGTCATAGATACTTTTCAGTTTCAAAGTTGCTGATTTTAATATAGTATTATATTTTTCAAATACTCTTGTGCTTATAAAGCTTGATGTGCTGGTTATTGTTTTTAGTATACATTCTCAAGTTTTCATCTCAGAGTGATAAAACATTTCCAAATCTGGCTTCATTCTACCTGTTCAACTTAGTTTTCTACCATTTCACCTAGAACTCCAATCACACTAAAACTGTCAGTTACCTGGATATGCCATATATTATACTTTGTACCTTTGTATATTATGTAGGTATGCCTTTTTATAAAAGCATTTTCTCAAACCATGAATAAGACAAAAAGACAACCCTCAGAATAGAAGAAAATATTTGCAAATGAAGCAATGGACAAGGGATTAATCTTCAAAATATAGCAACAGCTCATGCTACTCAAATATCAAAAAACAAGCACCCAATTAAAAATAAGAGCAGAAGACCTAAAGAGACATTTTTCCAAAGAGGACATATGGATGACCAACATACACATGAACATTTGCTCATCACCACTCATTATTAGAGAAATGCAAATCAAAATTGCAATGATACATCACCTCACATCAGTCAGAATGACGATTATCAAAATACATAAGCACAATAAATGTTGGAAAGGTTGTGGAGAAAAGGGAACCTTCTTGCACTATTGGTGGGAATGTAAATTGATACAATCACTATAGAGAACTGTATATAGATTCCATAAAAAGCTAAAAATAGAACTACCATATGGTCCAGCAATCCTACTACTGGGTACATACACAGAGAAAACTATAATTCAAAAAGACACATGCACTCCAATATTTATTGCAGCACTATTTACAATAGCCAGGGCATGGAAGCAACCTGAATGTTCATCGACAGAAGAATGGATAAAGAAGATGTGATACATATATACAATGGAATATTACTCAGAATAATATTTAAAAGGAACAAAATTGGGTCATTTGTAGAGATGTGGATAGACCTGGGGTCTGCCATACAGAGTGAAGTAAGTCAGAAAAAGGAAAACAAATATATATTAATGCATATATGTAGAATTGAGAAAAATGATCTTATTTGCAAAGCAGAAGCAGACACAGATGTAGAGATCAAACACATGGACACCAAGGGGGAAAGGAAGGAGTGGAATGAATTGGGAGATTGGGATTGACATGTATACAATATTGATACAATATATAAAATAGATAACTGATGAGAGCCCACTGTATAGCACAGGGAATTCTACTCAGTGCTTTGTGGTGATATAAATGGAAGGAAATCCAAAATAGAGGGGATATATGTAAACATATAGCTGATTCATTTTACTGTACAGTAGAAGTTAATACAACATTATAAAGCAACTATACGCCAATAAAAGTTAGTTAAAACATAGAAACATGTCTTTATTTTCTTCTGTATGTTGAAAAATGTTCATAAAGTTGAAACTGAAATGTCTCTCATTTAATGGCATAAGGAGATGCCATTCCATGTTCTCTAAGAAACGTCAGTCACTTCCTTTGGACTCTACACGTTGATCACATCACAATGAAAGCAACTGAGTTGAATTTTAATGATACTTTGATTTAATCTAAGAAATTCTCAAGTACACATATTTTTACATCATCTGTGTCCTGCACAGATACTGACATTCTAGTGGATGTCCAGTAAATACATCTGAATGAAGACTGTATGGCTACTTCATAGTCAATTAAATTCAAAACATTAAGTCTATAATTTCATTAAGCATCTACTGTAAGACACTAACTAAGCACATTTGTAACATTTACATAATTGATATAAAAATATTAAAATGAATATTTACTATAGTGTTATTGCTACTCTGTTCATTTAAAAAATGTTGCAGATTTTTTTCTGTGTTCCCATAGATAGGCCCTCTGGGGCCAATTACAGGATCCAGTGAAGTTTTAAGTGACTGAACAAGAAGTTTTAATAAAACAAAAGGCATTCATCTTACCATTCCATCGCCACATTTTGTGCCAGGTGCAACCAGGCCAAAATCCTTAGAATCATGGTATAAATAGAAGGTTTTGCATTCACTGGTATTCTGTTTCAGATGCTTCTTAAGGTGGTAGATCTTCTCTTCTCCAAGGACAGAAGAGTGATGCCCACCTGTGCAAAATATCTTTCCACATTTGATATCTCTGAAGGGAAGCAAGAATATTCTCACACTTGGGACAAGAAATAGAACTTTAGAAACTAGGCTGGCCGTGGAGTGGCCTGCTTATTTTTTTCTAAACCTAGGCTTGTCAGAGCCTAGGAGAGGCCAGGTAAGCCTCTGGACAAAGTCCTGACCCTGAAAACTGAAATGAGCAGACAAAGATACTAAATGAATATATTTCTTTATGATACCTAGGTAATTCTCATAAAGGAATATTAGCTCAAGCTTGCTGCTGCTACTGCTAAGTCACTTCAGTTGTGTCCGACTCTGTGCGACCCCATAGACAGCAGCCCACCAGGCTCCCCCATCCCTGGCATTCTCTAGGCAAGAATACTGGAGTGGGTTGCCATTTCCTTCTCCAGTGCATGAAAGTGAAAAGTCAAAGTGAAGTCACTCAGTCTTACAGGAGAATATTATTGCCTTTTCATACTGTTCATGGTTTCTCAAGGCAAGAATACTGAAGTGGTTTGCCAGTCCCTTTTCCAGCGGACTACATTTTGTCAGAACTGTCCACCATGACTCGTCTGTCTTGGGTGGCCCTACACGGCATGGCTCATAGTTTCAGTGAGTTAGACAAGGCTGTGGTCCATGTGATCAGATTGGTTAGTTTTCTGTGATTGTGGTTTTCACAATCCATGGTTTCAGATGGTTTTCAGTCCATCTGCCCTCTGATGGAGAAGGATAAGAGGCTTATGGAAGCTTCCTGATGGTAGAGACTGACTGAGGGGGAAACTGGGTCTTGTTCTGATGGGCGGGGCCAGGTTCAGTAAATCTTTAATCCAATTTTCTGTTGACCAGTGGAGCTGTGTTGCCTCCTTGTTATTTACCTGGGGCCAAACTATGGTGGAGGTAATGAAGATAATGGCTACCTCCTTCAAAAGATCCAATGCATGTACAGATACATTCAGTGCCCACAACCCTGCAGCAGGCCACCACCAACCCACACTTCCACTGGAGACGCCTGGACACTCTTGGGCAACTCTGGGTCAGTCTCTTGTGGGGTCACTATTCCTTTCTCCAAGAGGAGATGGCAAGAGTGAATGGTGTTTTAGGAATCTGCAAGCTAAAATGGACTGGAATGGGTGAATTTAACCTAGATGACCATTATATCTACTACTGTGGGCAAGAATCCCTTAGAAGAAATGGAGTAGCTATCACAGGCAACAAAAGAGTCTGAAATGTAGTACTTGGATGCAATCTCAAAAATGACAGGATGATCTCTGTTCATTTCCAAGGCAAACCATTCAATATCAGAGTAGTCCAAGTCTATTCCCTGACCAAGAATGCTGAAGTTGAATGGTTCTACAAAGTCTTACAAGATCTTCTAGAACTAACACTCCCAAAAGATGTCCTTTTCATTATAGGGGACTGGAATGCAAAAGTAGGAAGTCAAGAAACACCTGGAGTAACAGGCAAATTTGGCCTTGGAATATAGAATGAAGCAGGGAAAAGGCTAATAGAATTTTGCCAAGAGAACTCACTGGTCATAGCAAATACCCTCTTCCAACAACACAAGAGAAGACTCTACACATGGATATCATCAGATGGTCAACACAGAAATCAGATTGATTATATTCTTTGCAGCCAAAGATGGAGACAGCAGTCAGCAAAAACAAGACTGGGAGCTGACTGGCTCAGACCATGAACTCCGTATTGCCAAATTCAGACTTAAATTGAAGAAAGTAGGGAAAACAACTAGACAATTCAAGTATGACCTAAATCAAATCCCTTATGATTATACAGTAGAAGTGACAAATAGATTCATGGAATTAGATCTGATAGACAGAGTGTCTGAGGAGCCAAGGATGGAGGTTCATGACATTGTACGGGAAACAGGGTTCAAGACCATCCCTAAGAAAAAGAAATGCAAAAGAGCAAAATGGCTGTCTGAGGAGGCCTTACAAACAGCTGTGAAAAGAAAAGAAGTGAAAAGCAAAGGAGAAAAGGAAAGATATACCCATTTTAATGCAGAGTTGCAAAGAATAGCAAGGAGAGATAAGAAAACCCACCTCAGTGATCAGTGCAAAGAAATAGAGGAAAACAACAGAATAGGAAAGGCTGGAGATCTCTTCAAGAAAATTAGAGAACCAAGGGAACATTTCATGCAAAGATGGGCACAATAAAGGACAGAAATGGTATGGACGTAACAGAAGCATAAGATATTAAGAAGAGGTGGCAGGCAAGAATACACAGAAGAACTATACAAAAAAGATCTTCATGACCCAGATAATCATGACGGTATGATCACTCATCTACAGCCAGATATTCTGAAATGAGAAGTAAAGTGAGCCTTAGGAAGCATCACTAAGAACAAAGCTAGTGAAGGTGATGGAATTCCACTTGAGCTATCTCAAATCTAAAAGATGATGCTGTGAAAGTGGTGCACTCAATATGCCAGCAAATTTGGAAAACTCAACAGTGGCCACAGAACTGGAAAAGGTGAGTTTTCATTCCAATCCCAAAAAAAGGCAATGCCAAAGAATGTCCAAACTACTGCACAATTGCACTCATCTCACACACTAGTAAAGTAATGCTCAAAATTCTCTAAGCCAGGCTTCAACACTATGGGAACTGTGAACTTCCAGATGTTCAAGGTGGATTTAGAAAAGGCAGAGGAACCAGAGATCAAATTACCAACATCCATCGGATCATTGAAAAAGCAAGAGAGTTCCAGAAAAATCATCTATTTCTTCTTTATTGACTGTGCCAAAGCCTTTAACTGTGTGGATCACAATGAACTGTGGAAAATTCTTCAAGAGATGGGAATACCAGATTACCTGACCTGCCTCCTGAGAAATATGTGTGCAGGTCAGGAAGCAATAGTTAGAACTGGACATGGAACAACAGACTGGTTCTAAATCAGGAAAGGAGTATGTCAAGGCTGTATATTGTCACCCTGCTTATTTAACTTATATGCAGAGTACATCATGAAAAATGCTGGGCTGGAGGAAGCACAAGCTGGAATCAAGATTGCCGGGAGAAATATCAATAACCTCAGATATGCAGATGACACCACCCTTATGGCAGAAAGCCAAGAAGAACTAAAGAGCCTCTTGATGAAAGTGAAAGAGGAGAGTGAAAAAGTTGGCTTAAAGCTCAACATTCAGAAAACGAAGATCATGGTATCTGGTCCCATCATTTCAAGGCAAATAGATGGGGAAACAGTAGAAACAGTGTCAGACTTAATTTTGGGGGCTCCAAAATCACTGCAGATGGTGACCGCAGCCATGAAATTAAAAGAAGCTTACTCCTTGGAATGAAAATTATGACCAACCTAGACGGCACATTAAAAAGCAGAGACACTATTTTGCAAACAAAGGTCTGTCCAGTCAAGGTTATGGTTTTTCCAGTAGTCATGTGTGGATGTGAAATTTGGACTATAAAGAAAGCTGAGTGCCGAAGAATTGATGCTTTTTAACTGTGATGTTGGAGAAGACTCTTGAGAGTCTCTTGGACAGGTAGGAGATTCATCTACTCCATCCTAAAGGAAATCAGTCCTGAATATCCATTGTAAGGACTGATGCTGAATCTGAAACTCCAATACTTTGGCCACCTAATGCAAAGAACTGACTCATTTGAAAAGACTCTGATGCTGGGAAAGATTAAAGGCCAGAGGAGAAGGGAATGACAGAGGATGAGATGGTTTGATGGCATCACCGACTCAATGGACATGAGTTTGAGTAAATTCTGGGAGATGGTGATGGACAGGGAAGCCTGGCATGCTACAGCCCATGGGGTCACAAAAAGTGGGACACAACTGAGTGACTGAACTGAACTGACTCAACTTGAGTCAGGACAGTAAATTTTTTTCTTTCTTGCATAAAGCACATCAGTTGATTCTCATTTTAAAAAATCTATGAGATTGCTATTATCATAACCCCCTTTTCACAGATGACGCAACAGTTGGAAATAAAGCAAATTAAGTGACTGCCCATATTTAGAAGTATATTTAGAAGCAAAGTTGAACTTGACTCTAGGTTTTTATCATTGCATTCAGTACAGATCCTGTTTGGGAGAATACAGAAACCATGTCATACACCAGAAACAAACCCAGAAGAAGGGTTTAGCACAAGTGTTTTAGAAATTGAATCTAATATTCAATTATCCCATTCTGTCTTCAATGTTAGTGTCTATCATTCTTTCTTCTGATGACTTTCCTTCTTTCTTTTTCTTTTCCCCTTTTCTACCTATTTCCACCTCCTGCTCTTTTCTTCTCTTTCTTTTTTGCTGTTTCTTCCCCTCCTTTTCTTTCTAAGAATCTTAAATCTTTCCCATCCTTCTTCCCTGCATTCCATGATTTTCAGTTACAAAATACAGAACATAAAAACCAGTTAATTCCATCAGGGATGTGTGCTCTCTCCCTTCTTGCTCCCCTTTCTTTCTATAAAGCAAAAGTTTTAGTTGCTCAGTCATGTCCAACTCTTTGCCACCCCATGGACTGTAGTCCACCAGTCTCCTCTGTCTGTGGAATTCTCCAGGCAATAATTCTGGAGTAGGTCGCAATCCCTACTCCACAGGATCTTTCTGACCCAGGGATCAAACCCAGGTCACCTGCATTGCTTGCAGATTCTTCACCACTTGAGTCACCAGGGAAGCCCTCTCTTCCTAATCTTCTGAGTGAAAAAGAGAGACTGTTGGCTATCAGAGTAAAAGCTGTTCTGATTTTGCAAAATGATTTGAGAGGGCACATGCTTTCCTTCACAAGGTACTTACTTTTCTTCACAAGGAATTAATATGCGTCCCTTGTTTTTGCAGTATCCAAATTTATTTCCAATTGTATTCATCTTGTAGCAAATATCAGAACTGGCTTTCGCTTCTGGGATCCAAAGCAGTATGATAAAAGTAAAACAATGACAATGTGAATGTGACAAATCATCGATGCCTTACTTTTCTAATATCATTGAAATTTCATTATCACTTACATAGTAGTGAAACAAAATGGGATAAATAAATAATTTTAAAACTATCTTATTGCCTCAGGAGTGTATTTTAGGAAGGAATATGGATATAAAAAAGAAACAAACATACCTTAACCCACATACTTAGTTAATTAATGTGTGTGTGTGTGCCTTCTCAGTTGCTCAATTGTGTCTGACACTTTGTGACTCCATGGACCATAGCCCGCCAGGCTCCTCTGTCCATGGGATTCTCCTGGCAAGAATACTGGAGTGAGTTGCCATTTCCTCCTCCAGAGGATCTTCCCAACCTAGGGATTGAACCTATGTCTCCTACATCTCCTGCATTGACAGGTGGCTTCTTTAGCACTGAGCCACATGGAAAGCCAGTCAATCAATATTAGAGGTAAAATCAATGAATATTAAAGGTATTATTTAGAAAGGTGCCAGGTCATATCTGCCATAAGTGACATTATCTCCAATCTTGCCCCCAAATTCCTGAAGGACAGTAACAGAGAAATAGCAGCTATTATCTTTATCCATCATTCACTGTCACTGTCTCTTACCATGATCAAACAATTCAGAGCACTGATCATCCTGGGTGGGACAGTTCCCCATGAAGCAGTAGCCTTTTGCATTCTTGCAAGGAAATCCATTTACTTGGAATTGGTCCTTAGGACACCCCGAAGAGTGGCCAGTGCACCTCTCAGGAAAATCACATTCAGTTCTTGCTGGTCTGCATATAGACCCTGCTTTTTTCATCTGTGGAAGAAAAATGAAGAGATTGATTTGGGGGCATCCTTAGGCAGGCAATGGCACCCCACTCCAGTACTCTTGCCTGGAAAATCCCATGGATGGAGGAGCCTGGTAGGCTGCAGTCCCTGGGGTCGCAAAGAGTCGGACACGACTGAGCGACTTCCCTTTCACTTTTCACTTTCATGCATTGGAGAAGGAAATGGCAACCCACTCCAGTGTTCTTGCCTGGAGAATCCCAAGGATGGGAGAGCCTGGTGGGCTGCCATCTATGGGGTCCTACAGAGTCGGACACGACTGAAGTGACTTAGCAGCAGTTTAGGCAGGCAAGGAAGGGATAGTTGGTAGGAGGAAGTAAGTAGGTTGATCCATTTAATTTAACTAAAAGAACTTTTAAGGATGGGTTATGAGATCGTGATTTCCTTCTCCTTTCCAATGAGAATTACTATCTTTATTGGCTTGTATATAATTTTAGGAATGATAAGCTGGTGGTATTGAATTTTGGTATTAGAACAGCCTTGGGGCAGAGTTGGAATGGTTATAAAATGGGGAAATGAGCTTGTGTTCGTCTCATCTTTCCTTCTTCATTCCTTCATCCCTCTCCCCCAGCCCACCATACATAGAAAACTGGGAACCCTTGACTATAATGAGAAATCTCCACTCCCAAGAAATCAGATATTTTCAGAAGAAATTAAAATATATATGTATATATATACACATATATATTATATATTATATATTATATATTATATATTATATATTATATATTATATATTATATATTATATATTATATATTATATATTATATATTATATATTATATATTATATATTATATATTATATATTATATATTATATATTATATATTATATATTATATATTATGGCTGGCTTTCATAGGGAGGGCATGACATGGGAATATTCTCCATTTAGTCATTCAATATGTATTTGTGCTGGGGTTTTGGAGAGATTTGAAGATGAATTAAACACACTTCCTTTCCTTTTTTAGTTCATGATCCAGTGACATTAAGGAAGAGTCAGTGAATGCTTGGACAGAAGCATTTGGGTTTCTGGTCATCTTTCCTAGGGATCTATCTCTAGGTACTAGTTACTATCGCTTTTCAATTCCAGTATAACTGCTTTCCCTGTTAGTTCACTGCAATTGGGGTGCCATTTTCCCCCTCAGCTAAGGTGAAATCAGCTAGTAGTCATTGAAAAAACCCAAAAATAATGTTGGTTGTATGACTCCGCTTCTAAAATTCTAAGCACTGCTTACCCACTTCTCCACTTCCCAAACCACAGCATAGATCCGAGTTTAAAAGTCAGAGCATTTCAGAAGAGGCTCTATTGAGTACGAGCATATCTGGCTGCAATCTGGGATTGGTAATGTTAGGTCACTCAGTGATCAGACAACTCTTTGGTTCTATGTATACTTAATAAACTGAAAATAGATAAACCCGGTCCTAGCAAAGTCTCTTACCTGGCAAGATTCACAGCATTCTCCTTCAGCACAAGTAAACCCTGGCTTCAACATACATTTGCGTGCATCACAGCAAGGATTAGTGCAGTCCTGGCAATCATCAGAAATGAAAGATCAGAAGTGCTTTGTACTTCGGCTCCTGTTTAAAGAGTTAATTTACTGTGTTTCTGTGGAACTTAGCCTTAGTTGTTTTTCAGAGTTCAATTTAAATGCATGGTCCTTGACTATGATATGTGTATAAAGGCTACTGCTTACAACTAGTGTTTGGGACTTTTATTTTGTTTCCTTCCCTTGGAGCTGTTCAGTACTCTACAGCTAGTGAATTCTCACAAGCCCAAAGTTTGTGACCTTTTTGGCACCAGGGGCCAGTTATAGAAGACACTTTTTCTATGGACTGAGAGTTTGAGGGATGGTTTCAGGATGATTTAAGTGCATTATATTTATTATACCTCCGATGATACAATGGGAGGCGGAGCTCAGGTGATAATGTGAACAATGGGAGCATCTGTAAATACCAATGAAGCTTTGCTCACTCTCGCATTGCTCACCTGCTGATGTTCAGACCAGTTCCTAACAGGCTACAGACTGGTCCATGGCCTGAATTAGGAACCCCGAAGTAAGGTATTTCAAGTGGTAGAATGAAGCTGTAGCAGTATTCCAAACAATGCACATGGGCAAAAGCATCAGTTTCCGAAGTTAAGATTTTCTTCACATTTAATCCTAGACATCTGAAAACTAGAAACTGTAACCTCTGGACCTGTCACACAGTCTCCACTCTGATCATGGAGTCTTTGTGGCCATCTTACTACACTTCTTTTGAATTGTGCAATGTCTACAGCATAGCTACTAAAAATGTGGTCCTTGGACTTCCAGCATCATCACAATGTTACAGGTTGGTAGGTCCTTGGACTTCCAGCATCATCACAATGTTACAGGCTGGTAGGAATAGGATCTCAGTTCTACTCCAGACATACTGAATCAGAGTCCACATCCTAACAACATGCCGGGGTGACTGATGAGCACTTGATAATGTGAGAAGTCGTTATCTAGGACACATATCTGTATGATGAGCTCTTGAAAGAAAGAGCTTCTATGTAGGAGAAAAGCACATTAAGAATTAATTTAAAATATGCCTGCAAGGCTTATTCTAAATGTTCCAGAGACAGCTATAAATCTGTGTACATTTGGAAGGTTTCTGCTCAATTACATTTTCTAATAATGTGAACTGGTCAACAGGGATATAGACTAGTGTCATAAGGCCCCTAGTCAAACTCAACTGACTGTGAGGGATTTTGTAGAACAAATCCTACTGTGCAAGAGAGATCGGACTTAAGGAGACCTATGGGCCCTTCGCAATAGAAGAGCCAATTAACATATAAACCAGGCTAATGAGACGCTTTGGACCTGAGGCAAGATCACTACACACAATTCAAGACTTGGGAAGAAGCTTTGCAAAGAGGCTGCCCAACAGCATGTTTCCAATTCTTCTTCTTCTTCTTTTTTTTTTTTTTAACAAGGATTACCATGGTTGATTAATGGCTACATCCCTGCCTAGGTTCTAGCTGAGTTGACACTTTGTAAATTGAAAAACAGCATCATTTGCAAATACCTGAAGAAGGCCACAATCACACTCCTCTCCATCATCCAACCTGTTATTTCCACAATATGGGTAATCAGAAAACTTGTCAGAAAATGGAACATTGAACATGCATGTTAGCTTGTAATCCTTGAGAAATTGCTGGTACTGGGTTTTGCTGCATTTACTGAATTTCAGTGCAGGAATGCTAGAGATAGGACAAGTTAAAAATAAAGATTAATCATATCAATGCATAGTGGTAGAACAGCTGTGAAAATGCTAGGAAGAAATGAGAACAAAAAACAAACAGAGGACTGCTCTGGTGGTCCAGTAATTGGGAGTCTGCCTGTCAATGCAGGGGACATGGGTTCGATCCCTGATCCAGGAATATTCCACATACCTCAGGGCAACAAAGTCCGTGCGTCACAACTACTGAACCCATGCTCTAGAGCCTGTACACCACAAGAAGTGAAGCCACTGCAATGAGAAGCTCATGCACCACATCTAGAGAGTAGTCTCTGCTCGTCTCAGCTAGAGAAAAACCCACACGCAGCAACAAAGACCCAGAGCAGCCAAAACAAAACAAATAGAAACGATGGACTCTAAGTCCATTTACCTTCCTTATTCTTGCCTTACTGTTACAGCAGAGCAGTAACTGGGCTCTTTATTATATGAAATGTATTTTTGAAATACAGCCAACACAGGCTAGCTTAGTGAAAATATTCAGACTATATATCCTCCAGAATATGCTTCCTGAAGCCTGTGTGCGTACGTGCCGAGTCATTTCAGCCCTGTTCACCTCTGCAACCCTATGGACTGTAGCCCACCAGGCTTCTTTGTCCATGGAATTTTCCAGGCAAGAATACTGGAGTGGGTTGCCATGCCCTCCTCTAGGGAATTTTCCCAACCCAGGTATTGAACCTGCGTCTCTTGTGTTTGCTGCATTGGTAGGCAGTGCCAATGCAGTCCTAGCTGGGAAGCCCCCTGAAGCCTACATCTAGGCCAACCGTACCTGCTGTTTCCATGTCGCTTCTTATTGTTCCACTTAAAATAATCTATATTTTTGTCTATCATGTGTGCAAGAGTACTAGCTTCTCAATACAGGGACAGGATTATGTTCAAGATTTTAAAAAAATAAGCACTAGCTAACAGGATACCTGGCAAAAATTATTCTGTATAACATTTCTTGAAGCAATTTATTTTCGTAAACATCCTAGGAATGTGATATACTTCTTTTCAAATTGAAACTCACCTCCCTTCTATCTTCCTCTGGTTTTGACTCCCTGCTCATTATTATTGATACAATGATTAACTACAGATGGATTTTTAAAGACATTTGAGGGGGATGGTGTGTTTCCCTCCCAAATATTACTAATTATGTAGATAATGATGTAAAATTAGATATCTGTTACTAAGTTCTTACCCAGGATATATTAGGAAAATTCCAGATAATAACATAGTGCTAGTTATTCAGTTGTGACCCCATAGACTACAGCCCACCATGCTCCTCCTGTCCATGGGATTCTCCAGGCAAGAATACTAGAGGGGGTTGCCATTCCCTTTTCCAGGAGATCTTACTGACCCAAGGATCAAATCTGGGCCACCTGCATTGTAGGCAGATTCTTTACCCTCTAAGCCTCCAGGGAAACCATAGCCATATAATAACCATATAGCCCTATAACACTGAGTTTTAATCAAAGTCATTCGTCCAATATTGAAATATTTTCTCTGTATTGTTGGAATCTCACCTTCCACCACTGTTCATCACACATTTTTCCAAATCACAGGTACACGGGTAATCATCATGACTCATCCCAAGGTTATGCCCTAACTGGTGTGCCATTCTGCTCGCAATTGCATTGAGGTCAGGTAAAAGATCCTGAGGCCAAAAAAGTCTTGCATTAGAAACTTCTATAAAATAGCACACTACAGTACATAAGCTTTGAAGTAGTCACTAAGATCTGGTTTCTAGCGTCTGGCTAATTAGTATCTTATCTGAGAGATTATGAACTTAATTATCTTCCATTCTTGCACCTTAATTTCCTCACTTATATAATGAAGTTGGACAAAATCTTTTTATGGTCTCTAACATTTGTAATTTTTTTGTGTGTGAAGCAATAGTCATTATTGATTTTATATAGACTCATTCTTACAAATAGCTCAAACATATTAACATCCTAACAATAAAATAAGCATTCTTGATTATCTCCTATTACTAGATATTCAAGGGGCATAAAAATAAAAATATGTGGGTTTAGGGTTTTCAATTTATAATCTCACATTAGGCAATAATGTGATACAATCATGAGGAGGGAGTTACTACTATGAAAAAAGTTAGAAGATCAGTAATGGAAAATCAAAGGCAGCATTGATTGCTATCATTGTTCTTAGTTCTATTTTATATTTTAATTTCTATGTTAGTGGAAAATTTTAATTTCTGAAGAGGGGTGGGCTATCAGGTTACTATAAAGGAAAAACACCCCTAATTTGGTAATTTCATCTTACTCATATGACATTTAAAATGTATCCTGGATGAGTTACAATGTCATAATTGGAGTGCACAGCCTATATTAGATTAATTTGACTCTATTATACAAAATTTTATTTCTGAAATACTATAGGTGACATCATAATCATAAAAAGAACCATGGGAATGAAAAATCAGGTAGTCATCTTAATAAGTACTATCTTTTAAGTTCAAGGTCTTACAACACTGTCTTGAGCATAGCAACAGCTAGGTAAAGACACTAAAGGAAATCAACTTTGATATTTTAAAGCTTATCTTAGGGTTACTTGAACAGAATTTACTGGAAGCCTAGTGACTTGGGAAGGCATCAGGTATACAAGGGGTGTTGGCAGTTTGTAGGTGGTAGGCTTGCTAAAATTGAATGGTAAGGCCATCTAGATATGATATTTGAAGTAGTTTATACATTTTCTGAATAAAAGCAATTATGTTCACTTGCTAAACCAGCCATCAAGTTTTATGTACATCACATGTCCTTATAAATAACTATATGTAATAGGCCAAAGAGCTTTCCTAGTCTTTGTATGTTAATTCATATATTAACGTAAGTACTGAATACTCTTTTCATACGTAAGAACCTTTAAGTAGGCTTATACCATTAATAGGAGTTTGACGGAAAGTTGCTGCTGAAATCTTCAGATTTCATATTTGACTTTGTAAAAAAATAGAAATATATACCAAAATTCTATCAATGTGATTATTTTTATCATGCTAGAGAAGGTTTCAAAGGCAGGAAGAATCATCCAAAATCCAATGTTCTTTTAGATTCTGAAAAGCACTGGTTTATCTTCATTATGTATCTATAGTTTTTATAATACATTTCCCACTTAAAAAAGAAACAAGACAGCTTCATCATGACATATTTTGATGGGAATATATGATAAGATGCATACATGGTTCCTTTCAATAGAACACAGAAAATTACAGTAATTTAAGGTAAACTTTCTAATTAAGTAATGTAACATAAATAAAACACAGCTCACCTTAACAACACTGGAGGAATAATAGGGCAGGCACATCCCCCCTGGATAGGAAGTTCCATGAGCCTGTGCATAGAGCCACTTTCCACTATGAACAAGACACAAATAAACCCGTAGTTCAATTAACACAAAGACTGAAGTGAAGCGAACCCCACAGTGCTAGTACCCTGGCACATGAAAAGTGCCTTTTCTTTTTCCTGGAGTTCTGGAATGGAGGATGACCTTAGTTGATATCAAGCTCATTTTAAACCTGTGGCGTTTTAGAGGCATTGAGAAAGTCAATGTAATCTTGAAATTAAATCATAAAAATGCCCTTTCCAAAAAACATAATAATAAGATCAGAGTCCATTTGACTTAACTTTAGTTTGCCCTGCACTCAACTTTGGATAAGGTCACTTAAAAGACCGACATACTTAAAAGGGTTCAGAGGGGAAAATGCAGCATAGTGAACAAACTCAACACCATGATTAATTTGCTGTGCTTGAAAATTAAAACAAAAATAATTAACCATACAAACTCATAGAGAATTTGATAACTATTATCAGATATTTAAAAACATTTATATAAAAAAGGCCTATTCCTGGATTGTCTAAAAAGACAGATGTAGATGTGTATACTAAAGGGACCCAAATCTGATATGCTTTCAAGAAGAACATTTAGAGTTTTACCACTCTGAAAAGAACTATCATAGGTTGGAGGGCCATTCTTAGAGTATAATAAAGTGAAAGTAAAAGTCACTCAGTCATGTCCAACTGTTTGCTACGCCATGGACTATACAGTCCATGGAATTCTCCAGGCCACAATACTGGAGTACTAGCTGTTACCTCTCCAGGGGACCTTCCCAACCCAGGGATTGAATCCAGGTGTCCCAAATTGCAGGTGGATTCTTTACCATCTGAGCCACCAAGGAAACTCAGAGTATAATACAGAGAGTTCAAATACAAGAAAGGTTGTCAGGTCAGGTGACCACTCTCAATCTTCAAATTTTTTCATCAAGAAGAGATGCTATTTTTCTGTCTTCACTACTGAAATATTTATCTCCCTATATTTAAAAGTCTTAGTATTTGACTATGTATCTTGGAAGAATTTAGGATTCTGATCTTTCCAGACTCTGGGGATCTTGAGAGAATACAAGCTATGGAGATGAAACACCAGAGAAAGCACCATCTGGATTCTAGCTCATCATCACTGAAAACCAAGTCACAGCATGATAAGGGCATATATGGTATCCAATCACTTCTAGATCTATGTGAATATAGAAGGAAGACATATAAGAAACCCAACACATAAGAAGTTCCAAATATGATGCTCAGTTAAACATTTAGCATTCCCCTCCCCATATTCGTATTTGTAGACGTACTATTAGTATGAGAAGCTACTGCTCAGAATAAGAGACATTCGTGGAAGTAAAAGTTTGTCTACGTAAAACAAATTAATATTCCTAGACTAACGTATTAAATATTTTAAGGCATACATCCATGGATTAGGCAAAGGGGCTAGTTTTGCCTGCTATGAAGGTCATGATGATATTTCACTTTACCCCCCATGATTTTGGGACATAGTAGTACATGAATATGTGAAACTAAACCAGATACAGTTATTCCCCTGGAGCTATGTGTTACAGTCATTGTGATACCAGAAATGATATCTGGAGTTCTAGATTGCTCATCAATTTACCAAATGACTAGACCTGAGCTCTGATTATGGGCCTTGCAAGCTTCATAGTTCTGAGATCAGACTAAAAGTTAACATTGAGATAATGTTGTTGTTATGGTTGTTCAGTCACCAAGTCGTGTCTGAGTCTTTGTGACCCCATGGACTATAGCACTCTAGACTTCCCTGTCCTTCACTATTTCCTGGAGTTTGCTCAAACTTATGTCTTTTGAGTCAATGATGCCATCCAATCATCTCATCTTTTGTTGCCCCCATCTCCTCCTGTCCTCCCAGAATCAGAGTCTTTTCCAATGAGTCAACTCTTTGCATCAGGTGGCCAAAGTATTGGAGCTTCAGCTTCAGCATCAGTCCTTCCAACATTCATGGTTAATTTCCTTTAGAATTGACTGGTTTGATCTTCTTTCAGTCCAAGGGACTCTCAAGAGTCTTTTCCAAGACTGCAATTCAAAAGCATAAATTCTTTGGCATTCAGCCTTCTTTATGATCCAACTCTCACATCCTTACATGACTACTGGAAAAACCATAGCTTTGACTATACACACCTTTGTTGGCAAAGTGATGTCTCTAGTTTTTAATACACTGTCTAGGTTTGTCATAGCTTTCCTTCCAAGGAGGAAATGTCTTTTAATTTCATGGCTGCAGTCACCATCCACAGTTATTTGGGAATCCAAGAAAAGAAAATATGCTGCTGCTTTCACTTTTTCCCCTCTACTTGCCATGAAGTGATAGGATCAGATGCTATAATCTTTCTTTTTGAACATTGAGTTTTAAGCCAGCTTTTTAACTCTCCTCTTTCACCCTCATCAAGAGGCTCTTTAATTTCTCTTCACTTTCTGCCATTAGAGTGGTATCATCAGCATATCTGGGCTTCCAGGTGGTGTGAGTGGTAAAGAAGCCACGTACCAATTCAGGAGACCTAAGAGACATAGGTTCTATCCCTGGGTCAAGAAGATTACCTCAAGGAGGGCAAGGCAACCCACTCCATTATTCTTGCCTGGAGAATCCCATGGATAGAGGAGGAGCCTGATGGGCTACAGTCCACAAGGTAGCAAAGAACTGGACACAACTGAAGCAACTTGGCACACGTACACATCTGCATATCTGAAGTTGTTGATATTTCTCCTGGAAATCTTGATCCAGCTTGTGATTCATCCAGCCTGGTATTTGGCATGATGTACTCTGCATGTGACAGGCAGGGTGACAATATGCAGCTTTGTCATACTCTTTTCCTAATTTTAAACCAGTCAGTTGTTCCATGTAAGATTCTGACTGTTGCTTCTTGACTCACATACAAGTTTCACTGGAAACAGGCAAGATGGGCTGGTATTTCCATCTCTTTTAGAATTTTTCACAGTCTGTTGTGATCAATACAGCATATTCAATGAAGAAGAAGTAGATGTTTTTCTGGAATTCCCTTGCTTTCTCTATGATCCAATGGGTGTTGACAATTAGATCTCTGGTTCCTCTGCCTTTTCTAAATCCTGCTTATACATCTGGAAGCTCTCTGTTCATATACTGCTAAAACCTAGCTTGAAGGATTTTGAGCATATTCTATCTTAACAGCATGTGAAATGAGCACAACTGTATGGTAATTTCGGAGAAGGCAATGGCACCCCACTCCAGTACTCTTGCCTGGAAAATCCCATGGGTGGAGGAGCCTGGTAGACTGCAGTCCATGGGGTCGTTAAGAGTGGGACACGACTGAGAGACTTCCATTTCACTTTTCACTTTCACACATTGGAGAAGGAAATGGCAACCCATTTCAGTGTTCTTGCCTGGAGAATCCCAGGGACAGGGGAGCCTGATGGGCTGCCGTCTATGGGGTCGCACAGAGTCAGACATGACTGAAGTAACTTAGTAGCAGTACAGTAATTTGAACATTCTTTGAAATTGCCTCTTTGGGATTGGAATGAAAACTGACGTTTTCCCATCCTGTGGTGACTGCTGAGTTTTCCAAATTTACTGCCATAAAGAGTGCAACACTTCAACAGCATCATCTTTTAAGATTTGAAATAGCTCAGCTAGAATTTCATCACCTTCACTAGCTTTGTTTGTAGTAATGCTTCCTAAGGCCCACTTGACTTCACACTCCAGGATGCCTGACTCTAGTTGAGTGATCACACCATCATGGTTATCGGGGTCATGAAGATCTTTTTTGCATAGTTCTTCTGTGTATTCTTGTCACCTCTTCTTAATCTCTGCTGCTTCTGTTAGGTCCTTAGTTTTCTGTCCTTTATCATGCTTATCCTTTCATGAAATGTTCCCTTGATATTTCCAATTTTCTTGAAGAAATCTCTAGGAAGTGTATTTGTGGGCTGTTTTGTAGGCCTTAGGAGAAATCCTGGGATTACAGGTAGATGAAATAGGTAAAGCTGGTACTACCCTTATATAGTAGCTTTAAGGACATCAAAAGAGATGCTGCAAGACCATTATTAGGAAAAAGATCATTTACAATGTCATTTGGAAATTTTCTATATAACCACACATAATGTTTTATTCCTATGACTTTTATCCAAAAGTCAACTGCTTTAAAAATATTTTGGTTTATTTGTATTATTTTCTTTTTAAAAATAATCCATCTAATATTCAGAAAAATAGAGCAGTTACATACCTGAGTAACATACTGTGATCAAAATTTTTCCTTTTTTTAAGGATTATTTCTTGCCAAGCTGAAAAACGCAATAAGGTAGTTTCTATGTTTGAATCTACTTCTATTTTGTCTCCATTTGTCCATATTTCAAGGCCAACTAATGTCACATGAATGTTCAAGGTTTTATAAATCTGTTCAAAGGAGAAACAATTTTTCACAATGTCAAATTGCAGAAGGATCCTTTATTGTGACTATATTTCTTTATATTAAAAAAGTAATTTTGATGTGTGAAGTACATAGTCAAAAGTTCAGGCCTCATTTTATAAACAGTTGTATTGAAACAAAATGTGAGGTTGAATCATCCAGAATATTGGGTGAACTACCATGGCCAACCAAAAAACTTGACTAAAAAATCTGATTCTCTTTGAATTATAATTCTGATAGGCACTGGGCTCAGGATATGTCTAAAATAAATACATAAGTAAAGCTCTGAGATAATACCTGGCCTAAAGACATGAATTTATGAACACTGGCACACAACGGAATGAATATTCCTTATCCATCTCTCTACTGAGGTCATGAGTTGGTTTGGTAGTAGACTAGAATGCTGATATTGGATTGTCTGCAAAGGGATTTGTGCAAAAATGTTCATAACAGCTTCATTCACAGTAGCCCAGATTGGAAACTACTCAAATGAATATCAGTGGGAGAATGCATGAACAAATTGTGATTTCCATACCCTAGAAAACTACCTAGAAATGTCAGAGAACAAGCCACAAATACTCACACAGCAACATGAATGCATCTCAGGCATTATGCTAAGCAAGAGAAATCAGACACAGACAAGGACACATGGTGTAATTCCATTTGCGTGAAGCTCTTAGAGTAGAACTAATCTACAGAGAAATTTTTCAGAAAAGTGGTGTGGAGAGCCAGCAGGTTACTCCTAAGGATACAGGAATTTTGTGGGAAATGGATTCTATTATGGTTATAGGAGTGTGGCTCACATAGATGGGTTCATTATTCAAATTTTTATAGCTAAGACTTGTGCATTTCAAACTATTGAACTTACCACTCTCAAACCTGTAAAATAATAATAAGAAGAAGAATGCAGAGTTGTGTATTTCAAACTATTGAATTTATCTCCCCAAACTTGTAGAAATACAATAATTATAATCCAAGTGGTGGGCACTGGCTAGTGATATTGATAAAGGGTAGAATGATGATAATTGTTGAAATTGGATGATGAATATATAGAGGCCCATTATACTGTTCTGCTTACTTTGTATATGATTAAAATTTTCCATGAATAAAAAGTTGTAGAAATTTAAAAAAAAAACCAGTAACCTAAGTGTCATGTATTTGTTCCATGTTTACTTTTTGGAATTACTTTGTTGTGTAAGAAAACTTATTGGGAATTGCTCAAAGCCTCAAAGCAGATAAAATAGTTGAAGCTCAAACCTTGTCACCCTTATTCCCATCTGCTTTTGTAAACACATAATTGGTAGATACTTTGATGCCAGGACAAAAAGAATTTAAGCAAATATTATGAAGATTTTGAGACAAAGGACTATGTGTTACATCAATTTTATATCTCAAAATAGCCAGTACAAGTCAGTTGAAAGGAGGACTGGATGATAAACTATAAACACTGAGTTAAGAACAGAAATAGAGAGGTCAACTTGATAATATTCATAGAAGATGTAACTGATTATTAAGAAGTTTAATATTCACATCATTGCTATAACAATAATCGTGTACTAATTTTTCACTTTTTTTAACCTGCATAATAATATGACCATATAGAATTTCATGTGCTGACACAATAATCATGACTCATGGTCATTTCACAACCATGAAGAACTATGGTTTTCATACTCTTATAAAGTTAGATCTTTAGCTAAACCATGATCTCAAACCTAGCTAGATGTCCACTCCTTTGCCTTTCTTGATGAGTTAGGTCCCGTAAGATTTTTTTCTTAACCTGGGTTCTTTGGAGTCTCTACCTTCTTGGGTGGACTTCAGGTTCATAAAATTGTAATCAAGTGCAAATGGAAATGATATTTGCCATTCTTTGGATATATTCTCTTCTAGTGAGAAAATATCACTGAACTAAATTGAAAATATTTAGTACAAATTCAGCAATGTGCAACAGTTTGGGGATGGGAACTCAAGGAGAGAGATAGATCTGTGTTGTATTTGGATCCATGTTAGGGGAGTAATAAAGATAACTGCAAGAAACAGAAGAAGCAGCCCTTGAGATTCTCCCAGAGCAAACTCCCTTCTGGACTGGTGAAAACCCTTGAAAGATGGGCCTAAGAGATGGGCAGACAGAGTTAATAGTCTTCAAGCAAAGTCAGTGATCCTGTTCAGCTAGGAAAGGGGATCAGCTTGACTTAGACAGCCAGCAGAGCTTTACCAGTTTCAGAGCTGCTTCTCCTGCTGTGCCCAAGCAGGGAAACTAATTTGCAGCCCTGCTCATTGCTGAATATAGACTTCAATCTGTCTGACCAGGGACCCTCACCATGGAATCTTCATAGCCCATTCAACAGCCCTACGCCGGTAGAATTTGAATAGAGGTCAGCTCGTGACTTCCCCTATCTGCAGAGCAAAACTGGTGGCCTCACTTAACCCGGGAATTCAGTGCACAGTCAGGGCTGGTTCAGATCCCCAAACATTCTAGTGAAAAACTAGAAACAGATCAGCTGGTGAATGAAAAAAATCACTGACCTAAAGGGGTGATTTCTACAGTGTCTTTTTAGGGGGCCCTCTTTATCCTAGTAAAGGAGTTGGCTAACTCAGAAGGAGTCAGTTTTTAAAAGATGTGTAAAATTCATAGTATTATTTATTAAAGGTTCATTCTAAGTTAGACAAAGTAATCATTTTGCTGCTTTTCATAGAAATATTTCCCCTGATCTCTCTGTCTGAAGATGGATTATAAATTAGTGCTTGAAAGCCTTTTTGCTGTACAATGCAAGGTCATGGAACAGTACTTTCAAAGAATGGGTTTGATTATTCATGGTGGGTAGTCAAGTCTTTGTACACTGCCTTGTAAATTTTGTGCTTAGTAACAAATGTTTGAAACTTATCTAAATATTAAATGTCATTTACTTAGAAAACTTAAAACTTACAGTTGTGATTCATTTGTTGCTTTGATTTTTTTTTCCAATGGAATTTTGTTAATTAGCCACCTTAGAGAATTGTATTTTGGGCTGTATCAGTATCAGGATTACTACAAAAATCCAGCAGAGATCTAGCCTAAAAGTTTATTTCATTTGTGTTTTTGGCTTGATTCACACTGTGTCATATCTTACCATGTTGACAAAATTGACCATTCCCCAAACTCGGTTCCTCAGTCTACTGTGAGGTTGACTGTTTCTGCGATACTGGAAAAATAGACACTCAATTAACATTCATTGATCAGAGAAACTGAATGCAATTTCAACAAAATTATTCCCATCATGGTATATTTCAAAGAAAAAAATTAATTGGCTTTCCTTGCAGTGAGCTAAATCTAGACAACTTATGCAGAAATACACTTTTAATATAAAATAACCAGATACAGCAGTTTCTAAAGGCAGCTTTAACTTGGCACCATTTTAAGGTGTTTCTTTATAACTCTGTTCCCTGTTCACATTACATTATATAGCGATATACTTATTTATTAGGCCAACTGATAACTGTTCTTTAAAGCAGGGGTCCCCAACCTCTGAGATCAAATGCTTGATGATCTGAGATGGAGCTGAAGTAATAATAATAGAAATAAAGTACCCAATAAGTGTAATGCAGTCCACTTAGCCAAAATGGGTTGGGGACTGCTGATTTAGAGTCCATATTTATAACAAAACTTATTAAAGCTGCATAGCAACCACTATATTGCAAAAAACAACAACTTTATCAGCCCTCCTGTATCCATGGTGGCCACAGGCTCAGGAGCATATAATCAAGGATCATCCTGGAGCCAGAGATATGATGGAGAAGGACAAGAAACTGTGGCCCACCCCACTTCTCTCTACTTGGGCTTCCCTGGTGGCTTAGCAGTAAAGAATCTGCTTGTGATCCAGGAGACTGCCAGTAATGCAGGACATACAGGTTTTAACTCTGGTTCAAGAAGATCCCCTGGAGAAGAAAATGGCAGCACATTCCAACATTCTTGCCTGGGAAAGACAGAGGAGCCTGGCGGGCTACAGTCCCTGGGGTGGCAAAGAGTCAAACACGACTAAGCAATTGAGCACAAACCCACATATAGACTAAACACATTTTCAATTTTTTTGTAAGTTGTTTATCATTTCCATATGTTCATAATGGAGAGGGAGGGTTCTATTTTGGCTTCGTCTACTGTATACCCAAAGGACCTTATAATCTCTTACATATGTCCAGGGAAGCTAAAAACAGAACTTTGAACCTGGAATGAAATTCTGATGAAAATACTACTTTCCCCAGTGTTTTATAGTTTTCTATATATAGGTCTTTAGTTTCTTTAGGTAGATATATTCCTAAGTATTTTATTCTTTTCATTGCAATGGTGAATGGAATTGTTTCCTTAATTTCTCTTTCTATTGTCTCATTATTAGTGTACAGGATTGCAAGGGATTTCTATGTGTTGATTTTATATCCTGCAACTTTACTATATTAATTGATTAGTTCTAGTAATTTTCTGGTGGAGTCTTTAGGGTTTTCTATGTAGAGGATCATGTCATCTGCAAACAGTGAGAGTTTTACTTCTTTTCCAGTTTGGATTCCTTTTATTTCTTTTTCTTCTCTGATTGCTGTGGCCAAAACTTCCAAAACTATGTTGAATAGTAATGGTAAAAGTGGGCACCCTTGTCTTGTTCCTGACTTTAGAGGAACTGCTTTCAATTTTTCACCATTGAGGATAATGTTTGCTGTGGGTTTGTCATATATAGCTTTTATTATGTTGAGGTATGTTCCTTCTATTCTGCTTTCTGGAGAGTTTTTATCATAAATGGATGTTGAATTTTGTCAAAGGCTTTTCTGCATCTACTGAGATAATCATATGGTTTTTATTTTTCAATTTGTTAATGTGGTGTATTACGTTGATTGATTTGCGGATATTGAAGAATCCTTGCATTCCTGGGTAAAGCCCACTTGGTCATGGTGTATGATCTTATTAATGTGTTGTTGGATTCTGATTGCTAGAACTTTGTTAAGGATTTTTGTATCTATGTTCATCAGTGATATTGGCCTATAGTTTTCTCTTTTTTGTGACATCTTTGTCAGGTTTTGGTATTAGGGTGATGGTGGCCTCATAGAATGAGTTTGGAAGTTTACCTTCTTCTGCAATTTTCTGAAACAGTTAGAGTAGAATAGGTGTTAGCTCTTCTCTAAATTTTTGGTAGAATTCAGCTGTGAAGCCGTCTGGACCTGGGCTTTTGTTTGCTGAAGATTTCTAATTACAGTTTCAATTTCCTTGTTTGTGATGGGTCTGTTAAGATTTTCTAGTTCTTCCTGATCCAGTTTTAGAAAGTTGTACTTTTCTAAGAATTTGTCCATTTCTTCCACGTTGTCCATTTTATTGCCATATAATTGCTGATAGTAGTCTCTTATGATCCTTTGTATTTCTGTGTTGTCTGTTGTGATCTCTCCATTTTCATTTCTAATTTTATTGATTTGATTTTTCTCCCTTTGTTTCTTGATGAGTCTGGCTAGTGGTTTGTCAATTTTATTTATCCTTTCAAAGAACCAGCTTTTGGCTTTGTTGATTTTTGCTATGGTCTCTTTTGTTTCTTTTGCATTTATTTCTGCCCTAATTTTTAAGATTTCTTTCCTTCTACTAACCTTGGGGTTCTTCATTTCTTCCTTTTCTAGTTGCTTTAGGTGTAGAGTTAGGTTATTTATTTGACTTTTTTCTTGTTTCTTGAGGTATGCCTGTATTGCTATGAACTTTTCCCTTAGGACTGCTTTTACAGTGTCCCACAGGTTTTTGGTTGTTGTGTTTTCATTTTCATTCGTTTCTATGCAAATTTTGATTTCTTTTTTGATTTCTTCTGTGATTTGTTGGTTATTCAGGAGCGTGTTGTTCAGCCTCCATATGTTGGAATTTTTAATAGTTTTTCTCCTATTATTGAGATCTAATCTTACTGCATTGTGGTCAGAAAAGATGCTTGAAATGATTTCAATCTTTCTGAATTTACCAAGGCTAGATTTATGGCCCAGGATGTGATCTATTCTGGAGAAGGTTCCGTGTGTGCTTGAGAAAAACACTGGTGAAAGAAATCAAAGAGGACACTAATAGATGGAGAAATATACCATGTTCATGGATTGGCAGAATCAGTATAGTGAAAATGAGTATACTACCCAAAGCAATTTATAGATTCAATGCAATCCCCATCAAGCTACCAACAGTATTCTTCACCGAACTAGAGCAAATAATTTCTCAATTTGTATGGAAATACAAAAAACCTTGCATAGCCAAAGCTATCTTGAGAAAGAAGAATGAAACTGGAGGAATCAACCTGCCTGACTTCAGGCTCTACTACAAAGCCACAGTCATCAAGACAGTATGGTACTGGCACAAAGACAGAAATATAGATCAATGGAACAAAATAGAAAGCCCAGAGATAAATCCACGCACATATGGACACCTTATCTTTGATAAAGGGGGCAAGAATATACAATGTATTAAAGACAATCTCTTTAACAAGTGGTGCTGGGAAAATTGGTCAAACACTTGTAAAAGAATGAAACTAGAGCACTTTCTAACACCATACACAAAAATAAACTCAAAATGGATTAAAGATCTAAATGTAAGACCAGGAACTATAAAACTCCTAGAGGAAAACATAGGCAAAACACTCTCTGACATACATCACAGCAGGATCCTCTATGACCCACCTCCCAGAATATTGGAAATAAAAGCAAAAATAAACAAATGGGACCTAATTAAACTTAAAAGCTTCTTCACAACAAAGGAAACTATAAGCAAGGTGAACAGACAGCCTTCAGAATGGGAGAAAATAATAGCAAATGAAGCAACAGACAAACAACTAATCTCAAAAATATACAAGCAACTTCTACAGCTCAATTCCAGGAAAATAAATGACCCAATCAAAAAATGGGCCAAAGAACTAAATAGACATTTCTCCAGAGAAGACATACAGATGGCTAACAAACACATGAAAAGATGCTCAACATCATTCATTATCAGAGAAATGCAAATCAAAACCACTATGAGGTACCATTTCATGCCAGTCAGAATGGCTGCGATCCAAAAGTCTGCAAGCAATAAATGCTGGAGAGGGTGTGGAGAAAAGGGAACCCTCTTACACTGTTGGTGGGAATGCAAACTAGTGCAGCCACTATGGAGAACAGTATGGAGATTCCTCAAAAAACTGGGAATAGAACTGCCTTATGATTGAGCAATCCCACTACTGGGCATACACACTGAGAAAACCAGAATTGAAAGAGACACATGTACCCCAATGTTCATTGCAACACTGTTTATAATAGCCAGGACATTGAAGCAACCTAGATGTCCATCCTCAGATGAATGGATAAGAAAGCAGTGGTACATACACACAATGGAGTATTACTCAGCCATTAAAAAGAATACATTTGAATCAGTTCTAATGAGGTGGATGAAACTGTAGCCTATTATACAGAGTGAAATAAGCCAGAAAGAAAAACACCAATACAGTATACTAACTCATATATATGGAATTTGGAAAGATGGTAACAATAACCCTGTATACAAGACAGCAAAAGAGACACTGATGAATAGAACAGTCTTTTGGACTCTGGGAGAGGGAGAGGGTGGGATGATTTGGGAGAATGGCATTGAAATAAGTATAATATCATATATGAAATGAGTTGCCAGTCCAGGTTCGATGCCTGATACCAGATGCCTGGTGCTGGTGCACTGGGACGACCCAGAGGGATGATATGGGGAGGGAGGAGGGAGGAGGGTCAGGATGGGGAACACATGTATACCTGTGGCAGATTCATTTTGATACATGGCAAAACCAATACAATATTGTAAAGTTAAATAAAATAAAAATAAAATTTAAAAAAAGAGAAAATACTACTTTCTCTTTGTTAAAAAATCACAACTACAATAGAGAGCAAATGTTTAAGTGAAAACTTACCACATTATCATCAGCAACAATGAATAGTTCAATATGCTTTTCTTTTTCCTTGCTCTGGAAATGTGTGGAAAATTGAATGAAGTATAGTTAATATTTCTTATCTTAACATTTTAAGTTAAAATTTTCAAGGTGAAAAATGTTGGTATTATGTAAGGTGAGGTTGAAGAGTATATATAATAATTCTAGAAATTTAGGTAAATAAAACCCATTATGTTATTAAAACATGTGACTCTATTCATCAGGTTTTAGTGAAACTGAAGCAATATTCCATATTTTATATTCCTTCATTTCTTTGTTTAGTCTTTCAGGTAAAATAAGTGTTATAAGTAAGGAATCATGAATACAGTTTTTAACATTTAGTTTTTTTTTTCTTTTATAAAGTAAACACTTACTAAGTAAGTTCATATAAAAAAGGCCATCTATAGTTGAGAGCAGGACATATAACCAGTCAATAGGACTGACTGTATTTTTTCTACTCTTCTGTCTCCCAATCTCCCTTTGTTGAAATTTAATTTCAAGGAAACTTGTAAAACATTGGTAATTATAGATCTTTATTTTATAAAACACAGTTCCAGGAAATTCTAAGTGTTCAGCCTTCAGTATCAGGCACTAGGTACATGCATATTCTCTTGAGTATAAACCAGAGGCCTATCATTCAACTGTTTGACTAAGTTATTCTTTTCTGAGCTAACTAATCATTAATTAATAGATTGATTTAATCAGAAAACCCCTCTTAGGAATCTAGAAAGTTTCAGACACAGTGTAAACCATGGATATGTGAAGAAGACAAACACTCACAGATCTTAAGGCTAACACCTCGTGGGGATTTAAAAGGATATGAGCTAGTATGTTGCTGCTGCTGCTAAGTCACTTCAGTCATGTCCGACTCTGTGTGACCCCATAGATGGCAGCCACCAGGCTCCCCTGTCCCTGGGATTCTCCAGGCAAGAACACTGGAGTGGGTTGCCATTTCCTTCTCCAATGCGTGAAAGTGAAGTCACTCAGTCGTGTTTGACTCTTCACGACCCCATGGACTGCAGCCTACCAGGCTCCTCTGCCCATGGGATTTTCCAGGCAAGAGTACTGGAGTGGGGTGCCATCGCCTTCTCAGATGAACTAGTATAGAAAAACCTAAAACACAGAAGACTATCATTGTGATGTCATTACACTAGAAATTCCACCTTAACAATTAGACTATTTGGCTTGATGTAAGGCAGATAATCTGGTTTATCATCAACAACTCCTCCCCAAAAAAATGTGGCAAGAAAGACAAGGAAAGAAAAGACAATATTTAGGAGCGATTTCAAGATGTAAATTTCATTCCTTCCAACCACGTTTAGCTCTAATACTATAAATCTATATATTTAGGGTTGTAGATATCCACCTTCTTTGAACTTGGTGAGACAAATTGAGATTTGCTGTAGGAAATGAACACTTCCTATAAAGATAAGAAGAACAAAAAACTGACATTTCAGATTTCAAACAGTGAAGAGTCAGATTCAGGTAGCATATACACTGCTTTCATTGGGCTTATCATTTCTCTCTTGAGAAGGAAAATAAGAGGCATTTGACATGGGGTAAAAATGATTTAAAAATAAAGCACTCACTTCCATTTTGGAATCTTCCAGGGATTTAGTATTACCCTTTGGAACAGTTGTCCTGGTAAAGTTGAGCTCTGTACAAGAATAATTGGCAGGCTGCTGCATCAGGGGGTCATATTTGAACACCAAATGTTCTCCCTCATCTGAATATTTCACTGGTTCAATGAGGTATCTTTGATCTCTCACCCTGAAGAACCCCCTGTGGAAATTGGGAATACAATGTCTATTTAAAATCTCTCTCATTTTACTGCTACATTCAGTTCAGTTCAGTCACTAAGTTGTGTCCGACTCTGTGACCCCATGAATCGCAGCACGCCAGGCCTCCCTGTACATCACCAACTCCCAGAGTTTACCCAAACTCACGTCCATCTAGTCGGTGATGCCATCCAGCCATCTCATCCTCTGTCTTCCCTTTCTCCTCCTGTCCCCAATCCCTCCCAGCATCAGAGTCTTTTCCAATGAGTCAACTCTTTGCATGAGGTGCCCAAAGTACTGGAGTTTCAGCTTTAGCATCAGTACTTCCAATGAACATCCAGGACTGATCTCCTTTAGAATGGACTTGTTGGATCTCCTTGCAGTCCAAGGGACTCTCAAGAGTCTTCTCCAACACCATAGCTCAAAAGCATCAATTCTTTGGCACTCAGCTTTCTTCACAGTCCAACTCTCACATCCATACATGACCACTGGAAAAACCATAGCCTTGACTAGATGGACCTATGTTGGCAAAGTAATGTCTCTGCTCTTTAATATGCTATCTAGATTGGTCAAAACTTTCCTTCCAAGGAGTAAGCATCTTTTAATTTCATGGCTGCAGTCACCATCTGCAGTGGTTTTGGAGCCCCCCAAAATAAAGTCTGACACTATTTCCACTGTTTCCGCATTTATTTGCCATGAATTGATGGTTCTGGATGCCATGATCTTAGTTTTCTGAATGTTGAGCTTTAAGCCAACTTTTTCACTCTCCTCTTTTACTTTCATCAAGAGGCTTTTTAGTTCCTCTTCACTTTCTGCCATAAGGGTGGTGTCATCTGCATATCTCAGGTTACTGATATTTCTAGTACAGTATTTCTCTGTTCCACTTTAAGGAGTTTGCCTTTTTAAGAAGGGGAAACATATTTTAAAGCAATTATCCTCCAAGTAAAATAAATAAATTAAAAAAATAAGAAAGTGGAGTCAAGTCCTCATGTCAGCAGGTAGCCACTTATTCTGAGTGAATAAGAGGTGATATACTGATGAGATGATTGGATGGCATCACTGACTTAATGGACATGAGTTTGAGCAAAGCCTCGAAGATAGTGAAGGACAGGAAAGCCTGGTATGCTGTAGTCCATGGGATCACAAAGAGTCAGACGTGACTTAGAGACTGAACAACAACAACAAGAGGTGATGTGGCATGTGACTTTTTGCTAAGAGACAACTCGTCTGGATTTCAGAAGTCTGACAGCTCCATCTTTCCTCTGAAGCACAAGTAGAGTAGCAATTCCCACTCATGCAAGTCTGAGTTCATGCAAAAATTTTGTGAATTTGTATGTATTAATTAAAGAGTAAATATATGAAGGTACAGACACTGCTATGTGGTAATTGTGTTGTTAAAGAATAAATGAAGTATTTATTCTTACAAATACTGAAAATTGAACATGTAAAATCCTCATAAATGAAGATACAAGTTTCTTATTTTTCTACTTTGCCTCCCAACATCTTCTTCCTTTGTCCTTGAGCCCAAGATCTAGAGACAACCTATATAGGCTTTACTTCTGACTTATTTACTGTCCAGAGACTGGAAACACTGCCTAATTTAGTAAAAAGCTGCGAAGCATTGTGCTGTAATATGGTAGGAATGTATAGGATTAGGAAGTAGAAGGCCCGTTTTTGGACAGAGTTCAACCACCAGCAAAGTGAATGTTCAGGAACAAATCTCTGATGTCAGTATCCTGACCGATAACATGAGAGGCCAGGCTGGATGAATCTCAGATATCTTCCAATTCTGAATCCCTTGATCATATATTGAAAAATCAATCTTGCTTAGAGCATGTTGTATCTTTTTGTCTAAAATGAACATTAAAAATGGGCTAGACTGGATATTCATACCAAAAATATACAGTACCTTTTTTGCCATTAATTTTTCTGTATGAAGTGTCTTTAAAAAAATAAAAGAGAATGTCTTTGAAAATTCATAGAATAACTCATTTAAGTAGAAAGATACAGTGCATACCTCAGACCATGACATGTGCTGATGCTGACAGCAGAATCAAACTCATGTAAGATAGATCCTTGGTAAAAACAGTGATCCTAAAAGAGATGAAGAGGCTATTGACATAAGTACATGTTTTGGTATTATATAAATATTAATATCTATACATTTATATTCATAATACATTTTATATTCATAATAATCATTATTTTATTTTCACAAATTACACTTATATTCATTAATGCATTCATTCACTGCATTCTTGTGTTGGAAGATTTTAAAGCTACTTTAGAATCCTTTTATTTTAATTGCTTGATTATTTTGTTTAAAACAGTATATAAATTCTTCCCTCACAATTTTAACAGTCTATGAGTTGATGCTTACCTCAGAAATGTGACCCTTTTCCTTAGAAATATTATTCCTTAATCCATCTTAATATCTCTATCAAATTACCCTCCCTGTTATATCATTATACATTTCCCCCTGTTGCATATGAAATCAAATCAGTTTTTGATGATCGCAAAAATCAGGTTTCACTCTTTAACCAGGTTCCTTCATGACTTCCCTGCCTCTCTGCTTCCATCAGTTGGTATCTTTATTACTTCCTCCTTGGTGCTCCATTCATGGTGATCCCACCAATAATTTCTCTTTCCTTCAACTCCTTCTGTTCAGTTCCTGTCTATGTGTGACAATTTCTATGGCCCAAGACCTCAGACCCTCACAGACTAATATCCACTCCCTTTGTAGAAGAATGTAATCCAGCTTTCTTACTGTTCTATTTTGCAAAGAGTGCATGATGACTTGGATTTCATAGCTGATAACTGCCTTAAATAGAGGTGATATGGTTTAAAAAGTATACATTTGGTAGAAGAGAATAAAGTCATCCTTGGCTAGAAGGCTGCAGTGGGCATCTTCTGGAATGGAAAATAAATATAAAAACAGAACTTGTATCCACTGACATAATACCATAGTAAATGAACCAAAACTTATTTGGAGAATGAGAAAGGACTCAGTGTTGGTGCATCAGAAAGACTGGGCAAGGGGATTTGATTCACATAAGAGTCAAATAGATGGAGGTTTTAAAATTGTTTCATATCTTTAAGTTTTATCCTTTAGCTTAACTACTACTCCATCAGGGTACCTCATACTTCTTTGATGCCCTGCTTTACCCTTCCTCCAGACTTAACACCATTTGGGGTACAGAGAAATCAATAAGATACATTAGCAGTCATTGATTTGCTTGTTAGGCAGTGATCAGCCTCCTTTAGCACTCAGAGGATCATAGCTTCTATTCTAGGATCATTCAGTGAAGGTAGTCAATGCAAGATTAATTTCTTTTTTTTTTTTAAATTTTATACTTCTCCATTTATTTGTGGCACCCCACCCCAGTACTTTTGCCTGGAAAATCCCATGGATGGAGGATCCTGGTAGGCTCCAGTCCATGGGGTCGCTAAGAGTCAGACACGACTGAGCAACTTCACTTTCACTTTTCACTTTGATGCATTGGAGAAGGAAATGGCAACCCACTCCAGTATTCTTGCCTGGAGAATCCCAGGGACAGGGGAGCCTGGTGAGCTTCTGTCTGTGGGGTCGCACAGAGTCGGACACGACTGAAGTGACTTAGCATAGCATATTTATTTTCCACACTCTTTGACCAGTATTAGTGGGAGGAGTAAGTGGAGAGTAGTGCTTAGAAGCTCTCATGAGTGGACAGAACCAAGTTAACTCTTCAGTTTTTAAAATTTTTAAAAATTATTTATGATTATTATTTTTTAACTAACACTTCCCTCAACTTTCTGATTCTGATGTAACAATTTCTGCAACTACTTGTAAAGCTAGAATGGTTTCAAAATTCTGCAAGGAAAAAATATTTTCAAAAAAGAGACAGAGGAAGGTCCTTTAAGATACCGTGATCTGTGGATGTTTGGTGATTTCCTCTCCTTTTGTAGAGTAGTACGTCTCACTGTAATTTACGGCTAAAAGCTCCCTGGAAAAGAGGACAGGGAGATGGTGAGATTCATTTATTCTAATAAGTGAACAGATAAAGCCTATTATGTGAGAGAGATACCTCTAGGCTGCTTTCAATTCTCATCAAGATCCTTTTATGCTAAAGATAAGCAAAATCAATCCCAGTCACTTGAGAAGACTATCTAGATTTCAGGGTGTGGTACAGGCAACAAAGGAAACAGAAAAAGATCCTGGCAGTTCTAAAACTGCATCATTTTGAGAAGAACCTAGGAAAAATATTATCTAAGGAAAAATCTCTTGCCTTAAGCGCCAAAACTAATGCAAAATATTTGTGATATTATATATCACATATGTATATATAGAGCATACATTTTATCAAAATACATACGTGTTAGGTGCATTAAGATATATGTATCATGTACATATGATATATGGACTTAAAATGATTGAAGTTTTTACATTTTATGAAAAATTATACAATATTCCCTTGTGGCTCAGCTGGTAAAGAAGGTAAAGAACCCGCCTGCACTGTGGGAGACCTGGGTTTGATCCCAGGGTTAGGAAGATCCCCTGCAGAAGGGAAAGGCTACCCACTCCAGTATTCTGGCCTGGAGAAGTCCGTGTACTACAGTCCATGGGGTCGCAAAGAGTCAGACACAACTGAGAGACTTTCACTTCACTTTCATACAATATTAACTGTAAATATATATTTTAATCTCTAAAACAAAAACTTTAAATTAAAGCAGAGAGATATTGCTAAAAAGACGATAAACAAAAAGCCAGTAGATAAAGTAAAAAAGAAGTCAAATAATTCAAAGATCCAAAGAAGAGTAGGAAAATAAAGCTAGAGAAACAGAGACAAACAGAAATTAAATACAACCATATCATTCATTCATAACATTATAATGTATCATTCATTACATTAAATATTAATGGCTTAAATTTTCCAATTAGAAATCAGACTTTCCAATTAGAAATAGTGTCAGAAGTCACTAAAATGCAGCAACCAACCACTTGCCATCTTACAGGAGACACATTTTAAATGTTAAAGCACAGATAGATTGAAGAAAATGGATGAAAAACCGTACATTATGGAAACAGTAAACGTGTGAAGACAGAGCTAAATTGTATTAATATCAGGTAAAACACACTTACCAGCAAGAGTGGCATTTTATAATGACATAATGAGGAAAGAGTCAGTTCACCATAAAGAAAAAAAAAATAATAAATATGTATGAATCTAACTGCTAAGCTTCAGAATACATGAAGCAGTTATTTTGAAAATTCAAAGGATAAAAGTTCCAAATCATAATTTGATGTTTTAATACTCATCCCTTGGCAATTGACAGAACAAATAAAAGAGTAATGTAAGTAAAAATAAAAGATCTAAATAATTCTATCAACCTAGAACTCTTCTTCCAATAACTGAAAAATATTTTTTTCCCAAGGGCATATGGTATGTTTAACAAGTTAGAACATAGGTTTGGCTATAAAACAAATTGCAACAAATTTTTATTAAAAAAATGATATCATACAAATCTTGACAAAGTTTATACCAGAAATTATTAGATATTGGTATCAAATAACATACTCTTAAGAAATCCACAAGTCAAAGAAGAAATCTCAAAAGAAATTAGAAAATATTTTGAAAGGAATGATAGTAAAAATAAAACATGTCAAGGTTTTTTAGATACATCTAATTAATACTTGAAGAAAATATTACGGTTTTAAATATTTTAAATACTTATGACAGAAAAGAGGAAATGTTTCTATAAAAAAGAGAAAAGTAAACTCTAGATAAGTAGAAAAATTAATAAGGATAATAGATGGATTCTGTGAAATAAATAGATAAGAGCAATAATGAACAAATCCAAATTTTGGCCCTTTGAAAAGATGAACTAATTGATAAACCTCTTCAGATTTGTCAGAGAAAAGGATAGAGAACTCAGGTTACCAGTATTAGAAATTATAAAAGTGTTATCAGATACTATAGACATTAAAAGAATAATAAGAGAATATTATAAAAAACACTTTATACCAAAAATTTGACATCTTACATGAATGTACATTTTCCTTGTGAATTACAATTCAAAACTGATACAAAGTGAAGTAAAAAAATTTGAATACCCCTCTCTGAATAAAATTGAATTTGTAATAATAAAACCACTCCCCTCTACACACACAAATTCTCAAGGCACAGGTAGTTTCATTCATGAATTCCATAAAGCATTCTAAAACTGACATCTTTTGGTAAACATAGGAAGAGAGAATACTTCCTAACTCACTTTTGAGGCCAACATAATGTTAATATAAAAATGTGACAAACATCTCAAAAAGGTAGAAATACTTAATATTCATCATTAAAATGGTTTCAAAAACCTTTAACAAAATCTAAGTGAACTGAATACAGCAAAGAGGGTTTTATCACAAGGATGCAAGTGTGGTTTACCATTCAAATATCAATCAGTGTAAACTACCATGTGGACATTTCAGTGGATGCAGAGGTTAACACTTTCATAACTTTTGGGGACTAAAAGAGAACTTTGAGGAAAGGCACATAGAAATTTATCAATAAATATTAGTTAGCTTCCTTCCGTCCTGAGGATGTTAGCATATGCAGATTTTGAACAAATTATCAATATAAGTATGTTATTAGGTTCATATTTCTATACATTTGTCCAGTGGGAGACTAAAAGTGGAAGGAGATTTTGTTGTTATTTATTTACTTAATTTTTTTAGCTAATAGGCCAGAGTCTCAATTCTTCAGTGACGTTATCCTTATATTTTACTCAACATTTGACAATTCTTCATGATTTCAATGTTTGAGGCTGGGAGGAAGGGCTATTGTGTGTAGGATCAACAGAAAAGAAAGAAGTGGAAATTCAACAAAAACAGCAGTACCAGTTGTGAAGAGAGCTAATGAAGAAAGTTTAATGCATTAGAATTATTTAAGGTACACTAAATAACTTGATAAACTAAATTCTTCCCATCCCTTAGAGTCCTCTCCAACAGAACTCTATTTGATGTCTATTTTCAATAATTTAGAAGTCACTTTAAAAAAACATAGTTTTCAAGTTTCTTTTGTTCCACTGATTCACAAAGCATTAATGTATGAGCTCTTAAAGTGAGCGTACTCCAGGTGCCCCAGCTAGGAAGTAATTTAGGAACAGGAGAACAGTGTATATAATTGTTGTTAAATATTATTAAATTATTGAAATGATACAAGCTTATTTTAGAAGAGTAAGAATTCAGATTACGTATACATAAGAAGAGCTTAAGGAATTCACTTTACCAGAAGTTTTTAATGAAAACTAAGATACTATAGACTAATACATCTATAAGGTATTGAATTATCATAGAACTTACCTTGATTTTAGAAGGTGAATTATTAAGATTTTTCTATTTAGGTTTAGTTGATACAACAATTCTTCTTCATAAGCTTCCTGAAAAACAGTATCCATCATGTGACTTAAATGTGTGCCCACTGAGTGTGTTTTGGTGGTGGGTAGAGGGGTAGGTCCTGCCTGGAAAATCCCATGAATGGAGGAGCCTGGAAGGCTGCAGTCCATGGGGTCGCTGAGGGTCGGACCCGACTGGGCGACTTCACTTTCACTTTTCACTTTCATGCATTGGAGAAGGAAATGTCAACCCACTCCTGTATACTTGCCTGGAAAATTCCAGGGACAGGGGAGCCTGGTGGGCTGCCGTCTATGGGGTCACACAGAGTCAGACACAACTGAAGTGACTTAGCAGCAGCAGAGGGGTAGGTAGAGGGGAAAATTATGGATCTTTCAGTCTACCCAGAAACCTGGAAGTCCTTTCAGGCAAAATAATAAATACTGATAAAGCTGAATTTCTATGAAAAATTTTGCTTTCAAGTTATTCTTAAAGTTTTTTTTACATAGACCATTTAAAAAATCTTTATTGAATTTATTACAATATTGCATCTGCTTTGTATTTTACCTTTTTGGCCAACAAGCCTGTGGGATCTTAGATCACCAACCAGAGATCCAACCAGCCTCCCCAACCCCCACATTGGAAAGTGAAGTCTTAACCGCTGGACTGCCGGAGAAGTCCCCTGAAGTTATTTTTTTTTTAATTTTATTTTATATTGGAGTATAGTTTTTAAATTTATTTATTTTAATTGCAGGATAATTGTCAAGTTATTTTTTTTTTAATTTTGGTGGACTTTTTTCCAGTTATAAAATGAAATTAAATGAAAAAAATTGCATACTTGCTCTACTTTCCCCTTATTCAGAGTTATACAAGTTACTATATATCCTTATAGTTTTACTCCCCTGGATCTTCTGTTTATGTATTCTTAACAGTTGGTATACACTGTCCTATACTCTACATCTTCACATAAAAATAAATCATGACCATGAGCATTTCCTGTTCTAATATATCTTCTTTTGAACTGTGGTGTTGGAGAAGACTCTTGAGAGTCCCTTGGACTGCAAGGAGATCCAACCAGTCCATTCTGAAGGAGATCAGCCCTGGGTGTTCATTGGAAGAACTGATGCTAAAGCTGAAACTCCAGTACTTTGGCCACCTCATGTGAAGAGTTGACTCATTGGAGAAGACTCTGATGCTGGGAGGGATTGGGGGCAGGAGGAGAAGGGGATGACAGAGGATGAGATGGCTGGATGGCATCACTGACTGGATGGAAGTGAGTCTGAGTGAACTCTGGGAGTTGGTGATGTACAGGGAGGCCTGGTGTGCTGCAATTCATGGGGTCGCAAAGAGTCGGGCATAACTGAGTGACTGATCTGATCTGATCTGATTTTTTTTCTTTGATAATCTCCTTGCAAATAGTTTTTCTCTTGATCTTCAATTCTTTCCTCATCTTCTCAGACCTTTTAATGGTTGGATGTTGGAGCTCAACCAAGAGGTCAAAACCTGCTTTCTACTATCCATTGTACAAAAGCCGGTGGGCTCTTCTGGAATCTACTCTCTGAAGACTTAATCCAGACTAAGGTGAAAAGTTCCAGGATGAACCTACAAAATAAGCCTGGACAGGGCAGGAAATGTGAATATGGAGCATCTTGCAGCTGTAGAAAGTAAGGAAGTTCTCAAACAAACTCAAGCTCACATTGATGGGAACATGTCAAGAAAACAGAGTGATCAACAGAAGGATCTCCCAGTTTCCAAAGAAAAATTTGAGCAACAAACTCAATAATGTGGTTTTAGACCATAACACAAAGTATCAGTTAATATCCATGAGCCCATATTTACGTAAACAGTGATTAAACAAGGAAATTAATGAAGGAGAATAGACAAATCTCTCTTAAAGAAGAATCAGACACTTGATGCAGAAATTCACCCTCCTCCCCAGGAGGTGAAGCATAGCACCCCACCTTTGAGCATAGACTGTACTTCATGTTACGGTGGAGGGAGAACAAGTCATTGCATTAGAAAGATCTGCTTTCTTAAGGAGTGCAGGAGCAAAGTGACAGTCATGGGTCAAATGAAAAACCTAAGTCTCAAAATGGAAATGCCTGATAATAAGTATCTAAAAACAGTCATTGACATGTATACGTATGGCTGAGTTGCTTTGCAGTTCACCTGAAACTATCACAACACTATTAATCAGCTATACCCTAATACAAAATAAATTTTTTAAAAAATTAAACAAAATAATTTAAAAATAAAAAAAAACAATCATTGAATGTCTTTGACAATGCAGTGTTGCTCAGTTGCTAAGTCATCTCCAACTCTTTACAACCACATGGACTGCAGCAAGCCAGGCTTCCCTGTCTCTCACCATCTCAGAGTTTGCTCAAACTCATGTCCATTGAGTCAGTGATGATATCCAACCATCTCATCCTCTGTCACCTCCTTCTCCTGCCCTCAATCTTTCCCAGCATCATTTTCTTTTCCAATGAGTCGGCTCTTCATATCAGGCAAAAGTATTGGGGCTTCAACTTCAGCATCAGTCCTTCCACTGAATATTCAGGGATGATTTCCTTTATGATTGACTGGTTTGATGTCTTTGCTGTCCAAGGGATTCTCAAGAGTCTTATCCAGCACCACAGTTTGAAAGCATCAGTTTTTTGGCACTCAGCCTTCTTTATAGTCTGAGCCACCAGAGAAGTCCTCTTTGACAATAGTGGGCATTGAAAAGAACCTAATTTTGAAGCTTCCTCCCCATTAGGAGTATTGTGCATTTTCTACATAAATATTTATTATTTTCAGGATTAACATTTTAAATGTTTTTAAATTTTAACACTTGAATTAAACACTCTTCTCAGCAGCAGGCCTTTGTATTCCTGTGAAAGTTGTTCAGCCATGCTGTAGAATCTGTGAGGTCAACAAACCTGCAGATCAGATCACTGGGAGAGCAAAATGTTCAAGGGTGACACTCCATAGCTATCAGCTCAGAACAAATAAGGCTGTCTTGGATCAGCCTGATAAACTGTTAGTGAAACTCTTCATGTAAACTGGACACACACAAGTTGCTCAGTCGTGTCCGACTCTTTGCGACCCGGTAGACTGTAGCCCATCAGGCTCCTCCATCCATGGGATTCTCCAGGCAAGAATACTGGAGTGGGTTGTCATTTCCTTCTCCAGGGGATCTTTCCGACCCAGGGATCGAACCCAGGTCTCCCACATTGCAGGCAGATGCTTTAACCTCTGAGCCAACAGGGAAGTCCAAGTAAACTGGAGGATTGTAAATACTCCCCCACCCACCAACAAACCTTTTGTTTGCTTATTTTCTAATCCATTAAGGGATTGGTCCCCCCCCCCCCGCACCCCGCCCCACTCCACTCTCCACTCAAGCATATGTGTTAAGAGAAGTAAGAATCCTCAGAAAAGACAAGATACCGCACTTGTTTGCTTTCTGCATACCTGCGAAACAATGCATTTCATTTATTAATTCAAAGCCCATACCTGTATGTCATCCTCATGGATGTGCCAAACATCTCGCTTCTGAATCAGAGGAAGCCTTTTAGGATGAACCAGTTCTTGACCCTCTACTCCAAAGATGATCTTTTCTAAAAGGGAACATAAGCAGGGGGCCGGGGATGGGGGAGATATATTTGACATTAACTTTCATCCATGATAATTGGATAACAGATTTATTCTCATGGAGTTCATTTGTTCCCAATTAGCAGCCAGGTAGAAGAGCATCCTCACTTTAAAAGTATGGAAATTGAGACTGATATTTCTAAGTTAGGAAAATATGGACTTCCCTGGTGGCTCAGACACTAAAGAATCTGCTTGCAATGTGAGTGACCCAGGTTCGATCCTTGGGTTGAGAAGACTCCCTGGAGAAGGGAATGGCTACCCACTCCAGTATTCTTGCCTGGAGAATTCCATTGGAAAGTAGGCAAACAGATTGGGGTCCTTCAGTTTCTTACATCTTTTCACTTTATTCTGCAGGTGTGACCTTTGTCTTCTTCTCTTGCCTGTGTCTGGATCCTGCCTCCTGTTGAAGCCAGTCACTGCAATAGTTTGTTTCAATGTAAATTACTGATTTTATCTCTATAGGGCATTTGTATCTGAAGTCAACTCTCATAGCTAAATATAAGACTTTCCCATGTGAAAGGTATTTTAGATACTTTGAATCAGTGCTAAAATAAGCTCTATATTACCTATCAGATTGGTAATCATCTGTCAGGTGAGCCCTGCCAACCCCACTACAGAGTGATGTAGAGGAAAGAGCATAGGCTTTTGGAATCTGTTCTTATTGGAACCAGAGTTTTACTGCTTTATTAGCAGTATGACTATTAGTGGGGTTTCCCAAGTGCTGCAGTGGTAAAGAATCTGCCTGCCAATGCAGGAGACACAAGAGATGTGGGTTTGATCTCTGGGTTAGGAAGATGTCCTAGAGGAGGAAATGGCAACCCACTCCATTTTTCTTGCCTGGGAAATTCCATGGACAGAGGAGCCTGGTGGGCTACAGTCCATGGGGTCGCAAAGAGTTGGACATGACTGAGTAACTGAACACACATACATGACCATGAGTAATACGTCTAATCTCTCTGATCTACAGATATTAATCTCAATTTTCTTACTGCTACATGGATATAATATATAATTTTAAGCATGCTAATACACAAAGTGGCTAATGGCTAACATGTTGTCTCAGTTTTAGTTCAGTCGTTCAGTCTTGTCCGATTCTTTGTGACTCCATGGGCTGCAGCACGCTAGGCTTCCCTGTCTGTCACCAAGTCCCAGAGCTTGCTCAAACATGGTGTCTACTGCCTTGCAGATATTCAGTAAAATCCTTCTCACCATCTATCAGAGTACTTAAGATTAATACAGAACTTATAGAACTATTGAATCTCAAGATTAACCATAATCTAGTCCAAATTCTATGCTATGTTTTCAGCAAAATCAGTGAATATTAATAGTTTATCATTTACAATTTAAACTTGGTGACAAAAGAGTTGCCTCATAGCATATTAAGAAAACTATCATAAAAAGATTAACACATACCTTTAATCTGAAAAATGAGTAAAATCATGAAACATAAACTCCCGGGAAACATTCTGAATGATTCTGGCAAACTGGGACACATGTGTTTGAGAAAAGACGTGCACAGTTCTTGGTCCTTGCTGCCACAGAGAGGATGAAGACCCTAGAAGACAGACAGGCAGTTTTGATCCAGCACAAGGAAGTGTTCCTTATCGTGTTACACAATTTGTGAGGTGCTTTAGGCTAAAACCCGGAGGGTGGACGTCATGTACTAATTAAAGGTAACCACTGAGATGGTGGTGGTGGAGGAAGTGGGCTGGACAGAGATCCCTATATTATACCTGTTATAAATATGACTCCAGATGTACTAAATTATTTTTTAAGTGAAAACATCACATTTGTCTTGGAAAAGAATTACTGAAGCATGTTCATATAAACTGTGGTAGAAGAAAGTCATCTATGCTGAAAGCCACATGTAAGAACTGTTAAGGAAAATTTGATAAAACAAAGTAGATAGAAATATCAAGAACTTTTTTTTTTTCGTAGCCAAATAAAGGCCTGGACCATGTAGGACATGAGGATAATGATGTTTATGGTACTAAATGAAACACAAGATATGAATCCATATTTCATCCCCACCCTGATAAAAGAATCCAGAGAGTCACTAGGGTAAGAGGGAGAGATGAAGGGAAATAACTTTCCCTTTCTCCCTGGTTTTATTAAGATATAATTGACAACAGATTAAGGTATATGTCATACAGATTTGACAGTATATATTATGAAATGGCTCATGTCATATAGACACCACCCCCCCCCCCCGCTTTTCTTCCTCTTTTTGATTAGAACTCTAAAGATCTACTGTCTTAACAACTTTAAATATACCACCTAGCCCCATTCACTACAGTCATTTTGTACATTACATCCCTAGTACTTATTGGTCTGATAGCTAGGATAGATCACTTTCATCTAAACTTATTTATGAAAATTCACTTATGCTATAAATTACAAATAATTTCAAAAAAAAGGCAAATAAAAACTCCAAAAATACATACAACATATATAATAAAATGTGAGGGCATAGACCCTGATAATATAAAACTCTTTCAAATCAATACAAAAAGAAAACATTAATGGGCAAACGTGCAAAGGACCTGTACAAACCCTTTTTTATATGCAGGTGTTCTCTCATTATATTAGAAGAGATATACTTTTGCAATATAACCCCATATCTGCTTGGGATTCTATCCCTCCACTATCTCCATTATTGATTATCCCCATAATATTCCCATAAACTGAACCAATCTACCATAACTGGAAGTTTTCTTTAACTCTTTGTTTTGTAGGCCTGGCGTGCTGCGATTCACGGGGTCGCAAAGAGTCGGACACGACTGAGCGACTGATCTGATATGATCTGATAGCCAATTAACAGGCTTCCCTGGTGGTTCAGATGGTAAAGAAAATGCCTGCAATGCAGGAGACCCAGGTTCAATCCCTGGGTCAGGAAGATCCCCTGGAAAAGGGAATGTCTACCCACTCCAGTATTCTTGCCTGGAGAATCCCATGGGCAGAGGAGCCTGGCAGGCTACATTCCTGGGGTCACAAAAGAGACATGATTGAGCAACTGAGCACACATATTAACATATTAAAGAGTTTGGAAAAATACTCGGTAATAGTAAGCACCCAATAAAAGTAGACTATAATTATTTAACTTAATTAGGAGGAGGTTTTATAATACAGTAAATAAAAGTGAACATTTAGATCCAAACCACCTGGGTTCTGTTCTCAGCACTTATTTTTCCTACCTACAAACCTTGGACAAGGTCTGACCTCTCCATACCTCAGTTTTCTTTTCTCCCAAAATAAGTATAACAACAGTATCTTGTGGGTTCTCTGCTGGTTCAAATGGCAAAGAATCTGCCTGCAATGCGGGAGTCAATCCCTGGGTTGGGAAGATCCCCTAGAGGAGGGTAGAGTTAATAACCAGGATTAAATGGGGTTAATTTAACTGAATCACTTTAAAGTGGTATCTGCTACATATTAAAGGCTAGATAAGTGATGATTTTTTTAAAGAACTACATAAATGTTGAATTTTGCTTTTATTATTTTTTCTGTACCGATTTTATCCACTTCTCATCTTCCTCTCCTTCCCTGAGACTCAGGAGCTCTGGCTTCCTTTCTTTACCCCAACATGCTGTTTTCTCCTTTCCAAGAATCTCTGGATACACTTGTTTCTCTGCCTCTCTGTGGCCAGATTAATTCCTCAGGCTTTAATTCTTAGTTCAAGGGTCACTCTCTCAAAAAAGACTTCTCTTACTTCAGGGTCTGGAACAAGCTTCTTGTTGAAACAAAATCAGATCAGATCAGATTAGTCGCTCAGTCGTGTCCGACTCTTTGCGACCCCATGAACTGCAGCACGCCAGGCCTCCCTGTCCATCACCAGCTCCCGGAGGTCACTCAGACTCACATCCATCAAGTCAGTGATGCCATCCAGCCATCTCATCCTCTGTCGTCCCCTTCTCCTCCTGCCCTCAATCCCTCCCAGCATCAGAGTCTTCTACAATGAGTCAACTCTTCGCATGAGGTGGCCAAAATACTGGAGTTTCAGCTTTAGCATCATTCCTTCCAAAGAAATTCCAGGGCTAATCTCCTTCAGAATGGACTGCTTGGATCTCCTTGCAGTCCAAGGGACTCTCAAGAGTCTTCTCCAACACCACAGTTCAAAAGCATCAATTCTTCGGCGCTCAGCCTTCTTCACAGTTCAGCTCTCACATCCATACATGACCACAGGAAAGACCATAGCCTTGACTAGACAAACCTTTGTTGGCAAAGTGATGTCTCTGCTTTTGAATATGCCACCTAGGTTGGTCATAACTTTCCTTCCAAGGAGTAAGCGTCTTCTAATTTCATGGCTGCAGTCACCATCTGCAGTGATTTTGGAGCCCAGAAAAATAAAGTCTGACAGTGTTTCCACTGTTTCTCCATCTATTTCCCATGTAGTGATGGGACCAGATGCCATGATCTTCGTTTTCTGAATGTTGAGCTTTAAGCCAACCTTTTCACTCTCCACTTTCACTCTCATCAAGAGGCTTTTTAGTTCCTCTTCACTTTCTGCCATAAGGATGGTGTCATCTGCATATCTGAGGTTATTGATATTTCTCCCAGCAATCTTGATTCCAACTTGTGTTTCTTCCAGTCCAGCATTTCTCATGATGTACTCTGCATATAAGTTAAACAAACACGGTGACAATATACAGCCTTGACGTACTCCTTTTCCTATTTGGAACCAGTTTGTTGTTCCATGACCAGTTCTAACTGTTGCTTCCTGACCTGCATACAGATTTCTCAAGAGGCAGATCAGGTGGTCTGGTATTCCCATCTCTCTCAGAATTTTCCACAGTTTATTGTGATCTACACAGTCAAAGGCTTTGGCATAGTCAATAAAGCAGAAATAGATGTTTTTCTGGAACTCTCTTGCTTTTTCCATGATCCAGCGGATGTTGGCAATTTGATCTCTGGTTCCTCTGCCTTTTCTAAAACCAGCTTGAACATCAGGAAGTTCACGGTTCACATATTGCTGAAGCCTGGCTTGGAGAATTTTGAGCATTACTTTACTAGCGTGTGAGATGAGTGCAATTGTGCGGTAGTTTGAGCATTCTTTGGCATTGCCTTTCTTTGGGATTGGGATGAAAACTGACCTTTTCCAATCTTGTGGCCACTGCTGAGTTTTCCAAATTTGAAACAAGATACCCTTTTCTTTTCTGAAAAGTTGTTAGTTTATAACAAACTTATTCATCCAATTGCTTATCTGTTTCCTGAAACAAAATGTAACTTCCAGAAAGCAAACTCTGCTTGCTTTTTCTTACTCTGGAACCATAAATGTAGAAGTGTCTTGCATATAGACAGTGTATTCAATATAAATTTGTTCAATGCAATAAAACTAATTTGCAATATGAGTAGGATCTGCTTCCATCTTCATGTGTTTCTCAAAATTTTGAACGTAATTAGAATAACTTTAAGTGATCACTTCTACCAGCAGAGTTTCTTTCAGGTCAATACAAGAGATAGTTGAAGACCAAAGGGCATACTTAATATATCCAACCTGTCATCAAACAAATATTCATCCACATATCAGATGGAACTTACCAGCTTCATTCACAGTGATGGTTACAGACAGCATTTTAAATTGGGTAGTAGGTAGGAACCATATTGAAGTTGCCTTTATTACAGTAAAAATAGAAGACAAAATTAAATACCAGTTGTAGAATCTTAATTATTTATGGTGTCATGTTAAATGATAAGGCTTAAAGGCGTTTGTCTGATGCCTTTAACTATGGCTGAGCTAACTTTCCAGCATGTCTAAAATATTAGAGATACGGCATTATCCACAGTTAATCCAGGTGAAACAACCCAGAACTTTTAAAGAAGAAAAATGTTTGTAACTTAATCAGGTCCCATAATCAATAAGGGGAAAGCAGGCATTAAAATTTCTGCCTGACCCCATGTTCTTTTATATGCTACTGGTTTTTGGACACAGAAACAAGCTTTATTTTCTTATAATCACTCTATAATCAAGCATTCAAACCTGGAGAATATTATACTTCAATTCTGAACCCTACCAAGAGACTAGAGTAGTACAGTGAAATATTATAGCTAGTTTATATATTTTTTTCACTCTCAAGTCACAGCTTTCTGTTTTCAAAATAACAGCATCACTAAAGTATGTAAAGCTTTAAAAACAAACAAACAATTAACCCTGAAGCAGATTTCAATGAAAGTAGCTCTGGGAAGTCCAATTATCATGCAAAAGCAAATTTTAGGGATTAAACAAATATGAGAATATTCTGCTTCCTCCTTATTTCTCTGTTGCAAATTTGTGGAGCAACCTCTCATAGGAGATTTCAAATCTACTCCTATCTTGGTTTCAGTGAGGGGTTTGGAGGTTGTAGATTCTTTTTTTTTTTTTTAATATTTCAGTGATTTTTATTTAGTTTTTTGGCTGTATCACATGGCTTGTGGGATCTTAGTTCCCTGACCAGGAATTGAACCCACGTCCCCTGCATTGGAAGCATGGAGTCTTAACCACTGGATCACCAGGGAAATCCTGAGATTTTAGATTCTTGTGTCCAATCCTTATGGTTGCTAGGATCAACCCTTTATGTATGTGTCTTAGGGGCCTCCTAGCTTTGATAAGAGCATGTCTGCTTTCTCGCTTTGACCTCCCTCACAATCCACGTACCCCTTCAGGTTTCCTCTTGAGCTTCCTTCTTCCTTTCTTTTCCTCAGTCCTGCTCCTTCTCTCTGAGCTAGCAACTTAGAGAGCAAGTCCTCAACCCTTCTTAAAGACTTAGAGTGAATTGACAATCATGGAAGCCCAGGAAGTATGACAGATGATAAAGAATACACTCCAAGTCAGAAACAAGAGGCGTCCACTATGCAGACTCAAACAGCTTATTCTCTTCTGTCCTTTCCAAAGAGAAACATGGGAAAAGGGGCAAAAAATTAAGTGAATAAAGAAAATCTTATTCAAATTACAATAGAAATGGCCAAATCTAAACACAGAAATACTGGATGAAAGATTAGCATTTTCTATCTGACTTTAAAAGAAATATCATTATAAAGTATTCCAAAGTCACATTCATTAAAGGGAACTTGCAATTCTTTTTGTAGAAGCGAATTTCAGCCCATTAATTGTGTTTTCAGTGCATTGAAAAGAACACTAGGTTCAAAATAAGAAACTCTATGTTCACCTGTGAGTAATTATTCTTTCTTTGGCAAATCATTTATTTTCTTGGCCCCAGTGCTTCATGTGTAAGTTAAGGATATTAGATTGTTTGATCTCTAAGATTTTTTTTTTTTTTAACATCAGGGTGCTATGTTTCCATGCTTTTACTGAATTTCCTTTTCCTAAGACCTCTTCATTGTAAACAGAAATTTTGACTTGTTAGAACAACGACAAGTTTGGATTTTTTTTTCCTCACTATTCTTTTTTGTTGTTCAGTTGCCAAGTCATATCTCTGCAACTCCATGAACTGCATGCCAGGCTTCCCTGTCCTTCACCATCTCCCAGAGTTTGCTCAAACTCATGTCCACTGAGTCAACTATGCCATCCAACCATCTCATCCTATGTCACCCCCTTCTCCTCTTGTCTTCAATCTTTCTCAGGATCAGGGTATTTTCTAGTGAATCCTACTGTCTATAAATTGATATACACAGTAAATGTCATGATACAGATGCCATAAGAGCAATAAAAAAATTGACTTATTTTGCCATACAAAAAAAAAGTTATTCGTGGGGAGTAGCAGATCCTGAGTAAAAAGACATTTCACCCTTTAATTCTGATAATCAAATTACTTAGCTAATGATATTGAACAAATTACTTAATATTCCTAGAGTTTTGGTTTCTTCATGGCAAATTAAAGATAATAGTGCTTCCTACACCAGATCACTGTGTAGATTAAGTAAAATCATTAATGACGAGTACTAATACATAGCACCGGGGAAGGCAATGTCACCCCCACCCCAGTACTTTTGCTTGAAAAATCCCATGGACGGAGGATCCTGTTAGGCTCCAGTCCATGGGGTCGCTAAGAGTCAGACACGACTGAGCGATTTCACTTTCACTTTTCACTTTCATGCATTGGAGAAGGAAATGGCAACCCACTCCAGTATTCTTGCCTGGAGAATCCCAGGGACGGGGGAAGCCTGGTGGGCTTCCGTCTATGGGTTCGCACAGAGTCGGACACGACTGAAGCGACTTAGCAGTAGCAGCAATACATAGCACACATACTACTCTCAATTTTGTTGAAGGGTTGACATTATTCCTCACCTTCAATTTAACTCTACTTCATAACAGCTTTAGGAAATACATTAACTTCAGTGAGGTCAAAATGCTTAAACAACATAGACTTTAAGTCAATGGGTGACAAGGTATGCAATGAAATGTAATTAAGTTTTTTCCAGTTGGATAAGTGGCAACATTCATGATCCTATCCATAAGTCCAGTTCCTACAGAACTGTGTCACACATTCACCTCACTTCTCAACAAACTGTAATATTCATATTTTAATAAATTATAGTAACTTTCTTGATCTCTCATGCCCTTCCAGCAACCTTGATATTTTTATGAACCTTTTATAACAAAATCCTCTCAAGGAGTTTTCAATAATTCCTGTTCTTAGTTCTTCATTCTCTCTTTAAGTCACTCTCTTATGTTTTCTGCATTGCCAGGCAGTTACTTTACCACTAGTGCTATCTGGGAAGCCCTTCTTAGTAGCATGAACCGTCAAATGTAAGGAGATATATGTTATTCTAGCTACCCAGTGTTTGCACAGTATTTTAAGATCATCAGCTAGAAGAGTGGTGGAACTTTACTTTGAGTGATTGTTCGGTTGGTTGGTCTGTTCAGTTCTTGGTGCCCCTGCTCCTTTCATCAGTATGCCCGTGTGAGTTCTCCTATACAGTTGGCCACCCTTTCATCTGCCTACAGAAACATCTTTTTCAAGGTTGGTTAAATAGAACTCAGAGTATACTTGTCAGTCTCTTTTGCGGTTTCATCGTATTCTTCATTTCATGCTATTCTTTTCCTCCAGTTTGACAAATATAATAAATTATTCTATCAGTGAGGGGCCACCCTGCCCACCTTCCCCAAACCCAACACATCTAGTAACACATTCTCTATGATATTTCTGTTAGCCACCATAGCACACACTGGTCCTTCCTTCCCATGATTCCTAAAACCCTGCCTAGCTCTGGTGTACAGTTGGCATATTGGTATGTAAGCATCTTTGAGTGAATCTTTCTTCTCTGCTTGTTACAATAGACTTGATATAACGGAGCCTGCAGTATTGAGTGAGCTTTCTTGTTTATATCTTAATAAAGTAAAATGAGAATTGGACCACAAAAAAAAAAAAAAAAAAAAACTGAGTGTTGAAGAATTGATGCTTTGGAACTGTGGTGCTGGAGAAGACTCTTGAGAGTCCCTCGGACTGTGAGGAGACCAAACCAATCAGTCCTAAAGGAAATCAACCCTGAATATTCATTGGAAGGACTGATGCTGAAGCTCCAATACTTTGGCCATCTGATGTGAAGAGCTGACTCATTGGAAAAGATCCTGATGCTGAAAAGATTGAAGACAAAAGGAGAAGAAGGTGGCAGAGGATGAGATGGTTAGATAGCATCACTGACTCAATGGACTTGAGTGTGAGCAAACTCTGAGAGATGGTGAAGGACAGGGAAGCCTGGTGTGTTGCAGTCTATAGGGTGGCAAAGAGTCAGACATGACTTAGCAACTGAACAACAACAATGTCTGAGTTATCCTGTGCCTATCACTGCTCTCAAATATCTGCAATGATAGAGATCACTAGAATAATTTTCACCTTATCTCCTGAAGTATGTGCGAGCCCTTCGAAAACAGAGACCATGGTGAATATTCACGTCCCCGGTGGAGTCTAAGAGTAGCAGAGCTTGCATGTTGATAGTACTCAATAAATAGCAATTTAAGAAGTTGATTATAATTTATCATAACATTATTGCTGCACTCAATTTACAGATGATAAATACGAGTTTACCAGAACTGAACAAATATTCTACTAAAATTCCTATTTTCCTGAATCTTTGAGCTTCTTTGAATCTCTGTTATAGCTAACCCAAGGCTTAAAAGCCCCAGAATCATCTGGGACTAGGAGCTATTCATGGACCATGAAGTACTAGGAGCCAGGGTCATATTAATATTTCAAATAGCTTAGATATTCATTGTTCCTTTCTTCTGAAACCAGGAAAGGATGTGATACCATCTCTAGAGTCTGCCCATTCAGATTCTGCAGTTTACTTTCACCCACGAGGATACCTTCTGGCACAACTTGATCTCGGTGTGTCTGTACCAGTAGCACTTCATTAATTGTGGGGCAGAGGCTGGGAATGGCCCTCAAGCCTGTGCCAGAAACTCCCCCACAGGGCCAACGTCGTCTTCTCAGAGAGGGAACATTAAGGGAAGGAGGGGATGTTGGCACCTGGATATCTCTTAACTCAGAATGTACAGTCTTGAGTCATCCTTGAAATTAACCCCACTACTTTGTAATGATATAAAACTTACACCCTGAGCACTCTGTGAGGCATTTGCTTGTTCATTGTTAATGATATGTGGCAGGTAAATGAAATAATAACTCAGCCATTTGACAAATGAAAAAACTGAGTCTCAAAAAAGAAATTCATCCATTTGAGGATGGTCAGCAAGTGGTGGAGCTTTGTGTATATCCAAGTCCTTAAGGCAATGTGTAGTGGTTTAGTTGCTAAGCCATGTTTGACTCTTAACAACCCAACAGACTGTAACCCTCCAGGCTTTTCCATCTATGGGATTTCCCAGACAAGAATACTGGAGTGGGTTGTCATTTTCCTCCTCCAGGAGATCTTGCCAACCCAGGGCTCAAACGCAGCTCTCCTACATTAGCAAGCAAGTACTTCACTGCTGAGCCACCAGGGAAGCGCTCAAATTAATGTGTGCTGCTAAGTCACTTCAGTTGCTTTAAGCCAACTTTTTCACTCTCCTCTTTCACTTTCATCAAGAGGTTCTTTAGTTCTTCACTTTCTGCCATAAGCGTGGTGTCATCTGCATATCTGAAGTTATTGATATTTCTCCTAGCAATCTTGATTCCAGGTTGTGCTTCATCCAGCCTTGTTTCACATGATGTACTCTCCATATAAGGTAAATAAGCAGAGTGACAATATACAGCCTTGATGTACTCCTTTCCCAATTTGGAACGAGTCTGTTGTTCCATGTCGAGTTCTAACTGTTGCTTCTTGACCTGCATACAGGTTTCTCAGAAGGCAGATAAGGTGGTCTGGTATTCCCATTTCTTTAAGAATTTTCCACAATTTGTTGTGATCCGCATAGTCAAAGGCTTTAGCATAGTCAGTGAAGAAGAAGTAGATGTTTTTTCTGGAATTCTCTTGTTTTTTCCTATGATCCAACAGATGTTGGCAATTTTATCTCTGGTTCCTCTGCCTTTTATAAATCAGGCTTGAATGTCTGGAAGTTCTTGATTCATGTACTTTTGAAGCCTAGCTTGGGGAATTTTGAACATTACCAAGGAGAAGGCAATGGCACCCCTCCCCAGTACTCTTGCCTGGAAAATCCCATGGACAGAGGTCCCTGGTGCGCCGCTGTCCATGGGATCGCTAAGAGTCGGACCCGACTGAGCGACTTCAATCTCACTTTTCACTTTCATGCATTGGAGAAGGAAATGGCAACCCACTCCAGTGTTCTTGCCTGGAGAATCCCAGGGACGGGGGAGCCTGATGGGCTGCCGTCTATGGGGTCGCACAGAGTTGGACACGACTGAAGCGACTTAGCAGCAGCATGCTGATAGGGCCCATCAGATCACATCAGATCAGATCAGTAGCTCAGTCGTGTTCAACTATTCGCGACCCCATGAATCGCAGCACACCAGGCCTCCTTGTCCATCACCAACTCCCGGAGCTCACTGAGACTCACATCCATTGAGTCAGTGATGCCATCCAGCCATCTCATCCTCTGTCATTCTCTTCTCCTCTTGCCATCAATCCCTCCCAGCATCAGAGTCTTCTCCAATGAGTCAACACTTTGCATGAGGTGGCCAAAATACTGGAGTTTCAGCTTTAGCAGCATTCCTTCCAAAGAAATCCCAGGGCTAATCTCCTTCAGAATGGACTGCTTGGATCTTCTTGCAGTCCAAGGGACTCTCAAGAGTCTTCTCCAACACCACAGTTCAAAAGCATCAATTCTTCGGCGTTCAGACTTCTTCACAGTCCAACTCTCACATCCATACATGACCACAGGAAAAACCATAGCCTTGACTAGACAGACCTTTGCTGGCAAAGTAATGTATCTGCTTTTCAATATGCTATCTAGGGTGGTCATAACTTTCCTTCCAAGGAGTAAGCGTCTTTTAATTTCATGGCTGCAGTCACCATCTGCAGTGATTTTGGAGCCCAGAAAAATAAAGTCTGACACTGTTTCCCCATCTATTTGCCATGAAGTGCTGGGACCGGATGCCATGATCTTCGTTTTCTGAATGTTGAGTTTTAAGCCAACCTTTTCACTCTCCACTTTCACTTTCATCAATAGGCTTTTTAAAAAGTTCTTCTTCACTTGCCATCATAAGGGTGGTGTCATTTGCATATCTGAGGTGATTGATATTGCTCCCAGTAATCTTGATTCCAACTTGTGTTTCTTTCAGTCCAGTGTTTCTCATGATGTACTCTGCATATAAGTTAAATAAACAGGGTGACAATATATAGCCTTGATGGACTCCTTTTCCTATTTGGAACCAGTCTGTTGGTCCATGTCCAGTTCTAACTGTTGCTTCCTGACCTGCATACAGGTTTCTCAAAAGGCAGGTCAGGTGGTCTGGTATTCCCATCTCTTTCAGAAGTTTCCACAGTTTATTGTGATCCACACAGTCAAAGGCTTTGGCATAGTCAATAAAGCAGAAATAGATGTTTTTCTGGAACTCTCTGGCTTTTTCCATGATCCAGCAGATGTTGGCAATTTGATCTCTGGTTCCTCTGGTTTTCTAAAACCAGCTTGAACATGAGGAAGTTCACGGTTTACATATTGCTGAAGCTGGCTTGGAGAATTTTGAGCATTACTTTACTAGTGTGTGAGATGAGTGCAATTGTGCATTAGTTTGAGCATTCTTTGGCATTGCCTTTCTTTGGGATTGGAATGAAAACTGACCTTTTCCAGTCCTGTGGCCACTGCTGAGATTTCCAAAATTGCTGCCATATTGAGTGCAGCACTTTCACAGCATCATCTTTCAGGATTTGGAATAGCTTCACTGGAATTCCATCACCTCCACTTGCTTTGTTCGTAGTGATGCTTTCTAAGGCCCACTTGACTTCACATTCCAGGATGTCTGGCTCTAGGTCAGTGATCACACCATCATGATTATCTGGGTCGTGAAGCTCTTTTTTGTACACTTCTTCTGTGTATTCTTGCCACCTCTTCTTAATATCTTCTGCTTCTGTTAGGTCCATACCATTTCTATCCTTTATTGAGCCCATTTTTGCATGAAATGTTCCCTTGGTATCTCTCATTTTCTTGAAGAGATCCCTAGTCTTTCCCATTCTGTTGTTTTCCTCTATTTCTTTGCACTGATTGTTGAAGAAGGCTTTCTTATCTCTTCTTGGTATTCTTTGGAACTCTGCATTCAGATGTTTATATCATTCCTTTTCTCCTTTGCTTTTTGCTTCTCTTCTTTTCACAGCTATTTGTAAGGCCTCCCCAGAAAGCCATTTTGCTTTTTTGCATTTCTTTTCCATGGGGATGGTCTTGATCCCTGTCTCCTGTACAATGTCACGAACCTCATTCCATAGTTCATCAGGCACTCTATCTATCAGATCTAGTCCCTTAAATCTATTTCTCACTTCCACTGTATAGTCATAAGGGATTTGATTTAGGTCATACCTGAATGGTCTAGTGCTTTTCCCTACTTTCTTCAATTTAAGTGTGAATTTGGCAATAAGGAATTCATGATCTGAGCCACAGTCAGCTCCTGGTCTTGTTTTTGCTGACTGTATAGAGCTTCTCCATCTTTGGCTGCAAAGAATATAATCGATCTGATTTCGGTATTGACCATCTCATGATGTCCATGTATAGAGTCTTCTCTTGTGTTGTTGGAAGAGGGTGTTTGTTATGACTAGTGCATTTTCTTGGCAAAACTCTATTAGTCTTTGCCCTGCTTCATTTCATATGCCAAGGGCAAATTTGCCTGTTACTCCAGGTGTTTCTTGACTTCCTACTTTTGCATTCCAGTCCCCTATAATGAAAAGGACATCTTTGTTGGGTGTTAGTTCTAAAAGGTCTTGTAGGTCTTCATAGAAGCGTTCCACTTCAGCTTCTTCAGCGTTACTGGTTGGGGCATAGACTTGGATTACTGTGATATTGAATGGTTTGCCTTGTAAAGGAACAGAGATCATTCTGTCGTTTTTGAGATTGCACTCAAGTACTGCATTTCGGACTCTTTTGTTGACCATGATGGCTACTCCATTTCTTCTGAGGGAATCCTGCCCGCAGTAGTAGATATAATGGTCATCTGAGTTAAATTCACCCATTCCAGTCCATTTTAGTTCGCTGATTCCTATAATGTCGACATTCACTCTGGCCATCACTTGTTTGACCACTTCCAATTTGCCTTGATTCATGGACCTGACATTCCAGGTTCCTATGCAATATTGCTCTTTATAGCATCGGTCCTTGCTTCTATCACCAGTCACATCCACAACTGGGTATTGTTTTTTGCTTTGGCTCCGTCCCTTCATTCTTTCTAGAGTTATTTCTCCACTGATCTCCAGTAGCATATTGGACCCCTACTGACCTGGGGAGTTCCTCTTTAAATATCCTATCACTTTGCCTTTTCATACTGTTCATGGGGTTCTCAAGGCAAGAATACTGAAGTGGTTTGCCATTCCCACTCGATAAAGGACAGAAATGGTATTGACTTAACAGAAGCAGAAGATATTAAGAAGAGGTGGCAAGAATACACAGAAGAACTGTACAAAAAAGAGCTTCACAACCCAGATAATCATGATGGTGTGATCACTGACCTAGAGCCAGACATCCTGGAATGTGAAGTCAAGTGGGCCTTAGAAAGCATCACTACAAACAAAGCTAGTGGAGGTGATGGAATTCCAGTGGAGCTATTCCAAATCCTGAAAGATGATGCTGTGAAAGTGCTGCACTCAATATGCCAGCAAATTTGGAAAACTCAGCAGTGGCCACAAGATTGGAAAAGGTCAGTTTTCATTCCAATCCCAAAGAAAGGCAATGCCAAAGAATGCTCAAACTACCACACAATTGCACTCATCTCACACACTAGTAAAGTAATGCTCAAAATTCTCCAAGCCAGGCTTCAGCAATATGAGAACTGTGAACTTCCTGATGTTCAAGCTGGTTTTAGAAAAGGAAGAGGAACCAGAGATCAAATTGCCAACATCTGCTGCATCATGGAAAAAGCAAGAGAGTTCCAGAAAAACATCTATTTCTGCTTTATTGACTATGCCAAAGCCTTTGACTGTGTAGATCACAATAAACTGGAAACTTCTGAAGGAGATGGGACTACCAGACCACCTGACCTGCCTCTTGAGAAACCTATATGCAGGTCAGGAAGCAACAGTTAGAACTGGACATGGACCAACAGACTGGTTCCAAATAGGAAAAGGAGTACATCAAGGCTGTATATTGTCACCATGTTTATTTAACTTATATGCAGAGTACATCATGAGAAACGCTGGACTGGATGAAACACAAGTTGGAATCAAGGTTGCTGGGAGCAATATCAATAACCTCAGATATGCAGATGACACCATCCTTATGGCAGAAAGTGAAGAGGAACTAAAAAGCCTTTTGATGAAAGTGAAAGTGGAGAGTGAAAAGGTTGGCTTAAAGCTCAACATTCAGAAAACGAAGATCATGGCATCCAGTCCCATCACTACATGGGAAATAGATGGGGAAACAGTGGAAACAGTGTCAGACTTTATTTTTCTGGGCTCCAAAATCACTGCAGATGGTGACTGCAGCCATGAAATTAAAAGACGCTTACTCCTTGGAAGGAAAGTTATGACCAACCTAGATAGCATATTGAAAAGCAGAGACATTACTTTGCCAACAAAGGTTTGCCTAGTCAAGGCTATGGTCTTTCCTGTGGTCATGTATGGATGTGAGAGCTGGACTGTGAAGAAGGCTGAGCGCTGAAGAATTGATGCTTTTGAACTGTGGTGTTGGAGAAGACTCTTGAGAGTCCCTTGGACTGCAAGGAGATCCAACCAGTCCATTCTGAAGGAGATCAGCCCTGGGATTTCTTTGGAAGGAATGATGCTAAAGCTGAAACTCCAGTATTTTGGCCACCTCATGCGAAGAGTTAACTCATTGGAGAAGACTCTGATGCTGGGAGGGATTGGGGGCAGGAGAAGAAGGGGATGACAGAGGATGAGATGGCTGGATGCCATCACTGACTCGATGGATGTGAGTCTGAGTGACCTCCGGGAGTTGTTGATGGACAAGGAGGCCTGGCGTGCTGCGATTTGTGGGGTCGCAAAGAGTCCGACACGACTGAGCGACTGATCTGATCTGATCTCCATCGGTCCACATCCTGTCAGATCTCTCCACCATGACTTGCCCATCCTAGGTTGCCCCACAGGCATGGCTTAGTTTCATTGAGTTAGACAAGGCTGTGGTCCTAGTGTGATTGGATTGACTAGTTTTCTGTCAGTATGGTTTCAATGTGTTTGCCCTCTGATGCTCTCTTGCAACATCTACCATCTTACCTGGGTTTGTCTTACCTTGCGTGTGGGGTATCTCTTCATGGCTGCTCCAGCAAAGCACAGCCATCGCTCCTTACCTTGGATGAGGGGTCTCTCCTCACCGCTGCCCTTCCTGACCTTCAATGTGGGATAGCTCCTCTAGGCCCTCCTGCGCCCGTGCAGCCAAGGCTCCTTGGAGGTGGGGTTGGTCCTCCCCGCCACTGTCCCTGGCCTTGGGTGTGGGGTTATTCCTCCCGGCTGCCACCCTTGGCCTCGGGCGTGGGGGCGTGGTGTTGCTCCTCCTGCCCGCCGCCCCTGACCTCGGCCGCGGGGCAACTCCTCTCATCACCACTCCTGACCTCGGACATAGGTAACTCCTCTCGGCAGTTCCTGCGCTGCTGCAGTCTGGTACTCTCGGCCACCGCCCGTGACCTTGGACGTGGGGTGGCTCCTCTCCGCCCCGCTTTAGCGCGCCTGCCGCAGCTTCCTGCACTTCAGCGCGCCCGCCAATATGGGGTCATCTATTCAAGAAAATCAGAGATACCAAAGGAACATTTCATGCAAAAATGAGCTCGATAAAGGACAGAAATGGTATGGACCTAACGGAAGCAGAAGATATTAAGAAGAGGTGGCAAGAATACACAGAAGAACTGTACAAAAGAGAGCTTCACGACCCAGATAATCATGATGGTGTGATCACTGACCTAGAGCCAGACATCCTGGAATGTGAAGTCAAGTGGGCCTTAGAAAAGCATCACTAGGAACAAAGCTAGTGGAGGTGATGGAATTCCAGTGCAGCTGTTCCAAATCCCGAAAGATGATGCTGTGAAAGTGCTGCACTCAATATGCCAGCAAATTTGGAAAACTCAGCAATGGCCACAAGATTGGAAAAGGTCAGTTTTCATCCCAATCCCAAAGAAAGGCAATGCCAAAGAGTGCTCAAACTACCGCACAATTGCACTCATCTCACACGCTAGTAAAGTAATGCTCAAAATTCTCCAAGCCAGGCTTCAGCAATATGTGACCCGTGAACTTCCTGATGTTCAAGCTGGTTTTAGAAAACCAGAGGAACCAGAGATCAAATTGCCAACATCTGCTGGATCATGGAAAAAGCAAGAGAGTTCCAGAAAAACATCTATTTCTGCTTTATTGACTATGCCAAAGCCTTTGACTGTGTGGATCACAATAAACTGTGGAAAATTTTGAGAGAGATGGGAATACCAGACCACCTGATCTGCCTCTTGAGAAATCTGTATGCAGGTCAGGAAGCAACAGTTAGAACTGGTCATGGAACAACAGACTGGTTCCAAATAGGAAAAGGAGTACGTCAGGGCTGTATATTGTCACCATGTTTATTTAACTTATATGCAGAGTACATCATGAGAAATGCTGGACTGGAGGAAACACAAGCTGGAATCAACCTCAGATATGCAGATGATACCACCCTTATGGCAGAAAGTGAAGAGGAACTCAAAAGCCTTTTGATGAAAGTGAAAGTGGAGAGTGAAAAGGTTGGCTTAAAGCTCAACATTCAGAAAACGAAGATCATGGCATCTGGTCCCATCACTACATGGGAAATAGATGGAGAAACAGTGGAAACAGTGTCAGACTTTATTTTTCTGGGCTCCAAAATCACTGCAGATGGTGACTGCAGCCATGAAATTAGAAGACGCTTACTCCTTGGAAGGAAAGTTATGACCAACCTAGATAGCATATTCAAAAGCAGAGACATCACTTTGCCAACAAAGGTTCACCTAGTCAAGGCTATGGTCTTTCCTGTGGTCATGTATGGATGTGAGAGTTGGACTGTGAAGAAGGCTGAGCGCCGAAGAATTGATGCTTTTGAACTGTGGTGTTGGAGAAGACTCTTCAGAGTCCCTTGGACTGCAAGGAGATCCAACCAGTCCATTCTGAAGGAGATCAGCCCTGGGATTTCTTTGGAAGGAATGATGCTAAAGCTGAAACTCCAGTATTTTGGCCACCTCATGTGAAGAGTTGACTCATTGGAGAAGACTCTGATGCTGGGAGGGATTGAGGGCAGGAGGAGAAGGGGACGACAGAGGATGAGATGGCTGGATGGCATCACTGACTCGATGGATGTGTCTGAGAGACCTCTGAGAGCTGGTGATGGATAGGGAGGCCTGGCATGCTGCGGTTCATGGGGTCGCAAAGAGTCGGACACGACTGAGCGACTGATCTGATCTGATCTGATCTGATGGGGTCTCATTGATAAGATGGCTCATTAGGTCAACCTCACAAAGAATAAAATCACAGTAATCTGTGAGACTGACCAAATTGCCCAAATGGCATGTTTTCTTACTCGTGCCTATCTTCTCAAAGCTGTGAGACCACCAGATTCCAGACTTCTGGCTACGTGACCATCCCTTCAGAGAATTTTTCATTGATGGGGTATAGGAAAGACCCCGACAGAAAGGAAGGGTGCTGGTTCTTCTTAAGGGCCAGTCACTCTCTCTTTTCCCTTTAATAAATTTCCCTTTTCTTGCCTGACTGCCGGGCTCGCTCTCTTTATCTCTGCACTCGGCTCACATTTTGGTGCTGAAACCTGGGAATGAAGAGCACTGCAAATGGGTGGGTTCCTCGCATGAGCCCACCTCCGAGGGTCCCTCCCTTGGACCTTGGGAGAAACTGAGATGTGCTCCGGGACAAGACTCTCCATTTGCCTTGCTGGGCTGACGTCCACACACTGGCCCACATTTCATCCATCGATTAGAAGGGTAAGTGAAATCCCATTCTCTTGGATCCTCTCTCTCTCTCACCTCATTTCCAAGTCCTAGCCATAGGCAGGAGGATCCCCAAGGTCCTTGGGCCCTTGGCCTTATGCCCCCGTCTGACTCTGAGGTAGGGGACGCCCATTTCAAGCAGATTATTATTAGTCTCTGAGAAAGTCCTGAGAACAGGGACGCCTTTTCTCTCAGACCTTTCTCCTCGCTTTCTCTCACCCTTGTCTAACCTCCCTATTCAGCTGCAATGGGAAATTCTCAATCCCAGCCCTCAAAATCCTCTAGGATGCTTTCTCTTAAACCTTGGTTTTTCAAGGAGAGATAAGACCAAAAAGACTTATTTACTGTTCTAACACAGTCTGGCCACAGTAGACTTGATAATAGGTCCCAGTGGCCAGAAAACGAAGCACTCGATTATAATACTCTACGAGACCTCAGTAACTTATGCCGCTGCAATGGCAAGTGGTTAGAAATCCCTTATGTTCAGGCTTTCTTTGCTCTCGACCCACTCTCTGTGAGTCCTGTTCTACTTCACAAATACTCTTAGCCCACTCTGGGTCACATCCCCCTAATACAATGTCTCCTGATCCCTGTTCAGAATTTTCTTCTTCTTCCTTGACCTTTGCAACCACAGCCCACCCCCTATCACTCCCAATCCCATTCCAGATCCAGTTCCACAACTTCCACCTTAAGTCCCCTCTTCCCTCCTTCTCAAGTGCAGGCCACAGCTCCCAAACCCCATCCTCAGCCTGTGCCTGAGGCAAACTCTGAGACCTCAGCACCACCCTCTACCTTGAGGGTCCCTAGATCCCCTCCCCAGGGGAAACCTCATTGCAGGATCCTGCTCCTTCCCCTGCTCCACTGCTCCCTTTAGGGGAAGTAGCTGGAGCAGAAGGAATTGTTTGGGTTCATGTCCCATTCTCCCTCTCCCTCACCAATCTATTTCAGATTGAAAAGCATTTGTCTCCTTTTCCTCAGTTCAGTTCAGTCGCTCAGTCATGTCCGACTCCTTGCGACCCCATGAATTGCAGCATGCCAGGCCTCCCTGTCCATCAACAACTCCTGGAGTTCACTCAGACTCACGTCCATCGAGTCAGTGATGCCATCCAGCCATCTCATCCTCTGTTGTCCCCTTCTCCTCCTGCCCTCAATCCCTCCCAGAATCAGAGTCTTTTCCAATGAGTCAACTCTTTGCATGAGGTGGCCAAAGTACTGGAGTTTCACCTTTAGCATCATTCCTTCCAAAGAAATCCCAGGGCTGATCTCCTTCAGAATGGACTGGTTGGATCTCCTTGCAGGCCAAGGGACTCTCAAGAGTCTTCTCCAACACCACAGTTCAAAAGCATCAATTCTTCGGCACTCAGCCTTCTTCACAGTCCAACTCTCACATCCATACATGACCACAGGAAAAACCATAGCCTTGACTAGACAGAACTTTGTTGGCAAAGTAATGTCACTGCTTTTGAATATGCTATCTAGGTTGGTCATAACTTTCCTTCCAAGGAGTAAGCGTCTTTTAATTTCATGGCTGCAGCAGACCCCGATAATTATCTAAAAGAATTCAAGTATCTTATCCAGTCTTACAACTTAACCTGGCATGATATTTACATCATACATTCCTCCACTCTTCTCCCAGAAGAGAAAGAATGAGGATGGCAGGCCTCTCAAGTGCATGCTGATGAGATATACAGGACAGAAAACACTAAGTCCCTGGAGTGGTCCCTGTAGGGGCTGTCCCTGGAGATGATCCCAACAGGGATTATCAGGCAGGGAGACCTGGGCGAGCAGCTAATTAGCAGATTAGGAGCTGCTAATCATATGACTGCTTATCTCATTGTGGGCCTTCAAAAGGTAGGGCATAAAGCTGTCAGCTTTGATAAGTTCCAGGAAATAACTCGAAAACTAGATGAAAACCCTGCACAATTTTTAGCCAGGTTAACAGAAGCCCTACAAAAATATACAAAATTAGATCCCACTTCAGCAGAGGGCACCATTGTCCTTAACACCCATTTTATCTCCCAGTCATCCCCAGATATCTGAAAGAAACTAAAAAAGGCAGAAGAAAGCCCTCAAACCCATCAACAAGACTTTTTAAATTTAGCCTTTAAGATTTTCAATAGCTGGGAAGAACAGACAAAACTAGAGAAGGCCCAACAAAATCAGGCCAAATTCCACCTTTTAGCCACTGCCCTATGTGGTTCCAAGCCTCCATCAACCAACAAAGAAAGGAAGCCACCTGGGCCCTGCTTCAAATATGGTAAAGAAGACCACTGGGCCCACTCATGCCTAAAGTCAAGGCCTGCTTCAGGTCATGTCCCAGCTGTGGCATAAAGGGACATTGGAAGGTCGACTGCCCAAATCTCCTTCCAGGAATCCAGACATCCCCTCCTGTTCCCAAGCAGAAGTCCTCTGACTCAGCTCTGCCCAGCCTCCTTGGACTCACTGCTGAAGTCTGAAGTTGCCCAGGGCCCCAGGCCCCAACTCTCATCACCTCTAAGGACCCCAGAGTAACTCTTACAGTGGCAGATAAGCCGGTCTCCTTTCTCATTGACACAGGGGCCATTTACTCTGCTATGCTTGCCTACTCTGGAAAAACCAAGGTCTCTCGGGTCTCTGTTATGGGGATTGATGATTTAATATCTACACCATGAATAACTGAGCCTCTACCTTGCACACTTCAAGATGCCTCGTTTTCCCATTGTTTTCTCATACTCCCTAAATGTCCCACTCTTATTCTTGGGAGAGGCTTTCTCTCAAAATCCAAAGCCTCTATTACTGTCCCAAGCTCACCCTCTGATCTAGCCTGGCTACTGCTCCTCAACCCCACCTCCTCTTCCCCTGCCCCATTGCCCTCTTTGTCTATAAACCCCATAGTTTGGGATACAGATAACCCATCTGTTACCTCTCACTATGATCCAATTCATATCCATCTCAAAGACCCTCTATGTTCCTGTCAGGCGAGTGTATGCTCCTCAGTTCTGTCTCATCACAACAAAGATTTGGAGTGACGGACATTAAAGCCCTCGGTGTGTCACAGCTCTCGGGTCTTGGACAAACCATGTTATAGCTCTTAGACAAATCAGTGTTACAGCTCAATTTTATTTAGAAGATAGCAGGAGAATCCATCCTCAAAGTGTGCAGGCATGCCAACCCAAAGATGTGAAGAGAAGAGAGTGGAGGAGTGTGCCAGAGCGGGAAAGAGAGAGAGCCCTTTGGCTCCTTTTTTATATGTTTTTCCCTCCCCCTGGGCCTTCCCTATGCAAACTGGGCTAGCCAGGAGAGCTGTTTGTTCTACCTGAAGTCCTCACTCCAGTCCTCGGACCTTCCTTTGACCTTCCTTTGTTCTATTTTCGCAGACTTTTCCCCTCCTTGTCTTTTAGCCACCTCCGTTTTGGACTCCTGTTTCCTATTCTAACTACCTAACAGTTCCCCAATCAACCACAACACCCTATCTCCCAAAAACATCAACAAAGGTTAAAGCCTATCATCACTAAACTCCTACATCAGGGCCTCTTGCACCCAACTCACTCTCCCTATAATATATATATCCTACTTGTCAAAAAGCTAAATGGCTCCTATTGCATGGTCCAGGACCTGAGACTTATCAATGTGTCTGTTATCCCCAAACACCCAGTAGTTCCAAATCCCTAAACTTTTCTCTCTCTCATTCCATCTTCCACTACCCACTTCACTGTTCTAGACCTCAAAGATGCCTTTTTTACTATTCCTTTACACCCAGACTCTCAAGACCTCTTTGCCTTTACCTGGACTGATCCAGACAATCATTGCTCCCATCAATTGACATGGGCAGTCCTCCCAAAAGGCTTTCGTGATAGCCCTCATTTCTTTGGCCAAGCTCTAACATCAGACTTAACCTCTCTTGACCTTACTCCAAGTACTGTCCTTCAATATGTGGACAATCTCCTCCTTTGTAGTCCTTCACTTACATGCTCTCAACAACACACTATATACAACTCTTCAATTTTCTAGCTGATTGAGGCTATTGAGTATCTCCCATCAATACTCCCACCAATACACAATAGGTTCAGCTCTCTCTTCCTAGAGTCACCTGTCTTGAAGTCCTTTTAACACCAATGAAAAGATATATTACTACCAATAGAAAGTCCTTTATATCCACCTTACCACTCTCTACATCAAAAACAAAGATCCAGGCCTTCTTGGGGTTAGCTGGATATCTAAGCCTCTGGATTCCTAATTTCATCCTCTTGGCACAATCCCTATATCAAGCCACCTGAGGAGATCTTTCAGATCCTCTAGAGCTAAAATAAAATGTTCGTTCAGCCTTTAACAACCTTAAGCAAGCCATTCTCTCAGCCCCAGCTCTAACAATTCCTGACCTTTCTCACTCCTTTATACTCTACACTACTGAGAGACACAAAATTGCCCTGGGAGTTTTGGGACAAAATCAGGGCCTCTCTTTCACCCCTTTCACTTACCTATCAAAGCACTTATATACCACAATTCAAGGATGGCCAGCCTGCCTACGTGCTCTGGCAGCAGCTGCACACCTCGCTCAGAAAAGTAAAAACTTTCAGAATACCCCCACTGTCATTCGTTCACCACATGACTTTAAGGACTTACTTTCTCACAAATCCATGACCCTTCTATCTCCTTCACGCATTCAACTAATTCATGTCACCCTTCTCAAATCTCCCGAGTTTTCCTTTGAACGCTGTCCTACTCTCAACCTTGCCACACTTATCCCTAATTCTTCTGAGCTCCCCAGTCACACTTGCAAAGAGGCATCAGAAGACCTGATGCCCCATTTCTCCCACATTTCCTCAACCCCTTTAAATAACCCTGACTTTACTTGGTATATTGATGGCAGCTCCTCTACAACATCAAAAGGAAAAAAAGTAGCTGAATATGCAATAGTCTCTGACACCGAAATTATTGAATCCCAACCTCTCCCTTTGGGAACCTTTTCCCAAAAGGCACAACTTATTGCAGTAACTAGAGCCCTTACCCTCACAGCTAACAAGAGAGCAAATATATACACTGACTCTAAATATATTTTCCATGTCATACACTCATGCTGCCATTTGGAAGGAAAGAGGGCTCCTATCTACTAAAGGCTCTCCCATAACTAACTCCCCACTTATACTCCAACTTTTAAAAGCAGCTAACATGCCAGTTGAAGTAGGCATCATGCATTGCCAAGGTCACCAAGTGGCCTCAGACTCCATTTCACCAGGCAACGATGCCTCAGACAGAGAAGCAAAACAAGACTCACTATGATCATCAGCTCAGCAACTTATAGTAATCCCCAACATAAAGCTCTTTTACCTCCCTGAAGAAAAATCACAGTTATTACAAGAGGGAGCCCAACTACAAGGAGACTGGTTATGAAAACAGGGCTGCTATATCCTTCCCCAATCTCAGGCCACATGGATTCTTACAGACATTCATTAGATCCTACACATAGTCACTAAACTTCTTTATCATCTCCTAAGACCTCTTATTACCTATTCTAACCTCCTTTCACTCCTACAACAAATCACTCACTCTTCCATTATCCTCAGTCTCACCACAGGGAGCCCTAAAGCCTATTCCCTCATTCCCAACACATCAGGCTCAAGGACGTAACCCAGGAGAGGACTGGCAAATTGACTTCACTCACATGCCTCCAACATGAAAAATAAAACTCATAATCACTCTAGTAGACACTTTTTAGTGTGGATTGAGGCTTTTCCTACAAGATCAGAAACTGCCTCAGAGGTAACACAGTTTCACATATGAGAAATCATCCTTTGCTTTGGCCTCCCATTCTCTCTCCAATCCAATAATGGGCCAGCTTTTATCTCCCAAATCACTCAACAGGTAGCCCAATCCCTTAGCATAACCTAGAAATTAAATATTCCTTACTGACCCCAATCTTCATGAAAAGTATCAAAGGCAAATTTTATTCTCAAAATGCACCTAAACAAACTCTCTCTAACTACAAAGGCCATGGACTGAACTCTTTCCCATGGCTTTGGCTCGCCTTAGGGCTACTCCACAGGCCCCGTCTTTCCTCAGTCCTTTTGAGTGACGGAGGTCAGGGGTGGTGGCCAAGAGTGTCAGCCTATAATGGCGCAGAAGTGGACAAGAGGAGCTACCCCCCGCCCGAGGCCAGGGGCAGTGGCCGAGAGGAGCAACCCCATGTCCAAGGAGCGGTGGCTGCACAGGGAGGGCCAAGAGGAATTACTCCATGTTCAAGGTCAGGAGGGGTGGTGGTGAGGAGATACCCCTTGTCCAAGGTAAAGAGCAGCAGCTGTGCTTTGTTGGAGCAGCCATGAAGAGATACCCCACGTTCAAGTTAAGAGAAACCCAAGTAAGATGGTAGGTGTTGAGAAAGGGCATCAGAGGGTACCATAATGAAACCATAATCACAGAAAACTAGTCAATCTAATCACATGGACCACAGCCTTGTCTAACTTAATGAAACTAAGCCATGCTGTGTGGGGCCACCCAAGATAGACGGGTCATGATTGAGAGGTCTGACAGAATGTGGTCCACTGGAAAAGGGAATGGCAAACCACTTCAGTATTCTTGCCTTGAGAACCTCATGAACGGTATGAAAAGGCAAAATGATAGGATACTTAAAGAATGTGGTCCACTGGAAAAGGGAAGGCAAACCACTTCAGTATTCTTGCCTTGAGAACCCCATGAACAGTATGAAAAGGCAAAATGATAGGATACTTAAAGAGGAACTCCCCAGGTTGGTAGGTGCCCAATATGCTACTGGAGATCAGTGGAGAAATAACTCCAGAAAGAATGAAGGGATGGAGCCAAAGCAAAAAACAATACCCAGTTGTGGATGTGACTGGTGATAGAAGCAAGGACCGATGCTGTAAAGAGCAATATTGATAGGAACCTGGAATGTCAGGTCCATGAATCAAGGCAAATTGGAAGTGGTCAAATAAGAGATGGCCAGAGTGAATGTCGACATTCTAGGAATCAGTGAACTAAAATGGACTGGAATGGGTGAATTTAACTCAGATGACAATTATATCTGCTACTGAGGGCAGGAATCCCTTAGACGAAATGGAGTAGCCATCATGGTCAATAAAAGAGTCCGAAATGCAGTACTCGGATGCAATCTTAAAAATGACAGAATGATCTCTGTTCGTTTCCAAGGCAAACCATTCAATATCACAGTAATCCAAGTCTATGCCTCAACCAGCTGAAGAAGCTGAAGTTGAACAGTTCTATGAAGACCTACCAAGACCTTTTAGAACTAACACCCAACAAAGATGTCCTTTTCATTATAGGGGACTGGAATGCAAAAGTAGGAAGTCAAGAAACACCTGGAGTAACAGGCGAATTTGGTGCTGGAATATGGAATGAAGCAGGGCAAAGGCTAATAGAATTTTGCCAAGAGAACACACTGGTCATAGCAAACACCCTCTTCCAACAACACAAGAGAAGACTCTACACATGGACATCACCAGATGGTCAACACCAAAATCAGATTGATTATATTCTTTGCAGCCAAAGATGGAGAAGCTCTATACAGTCAGCAAAAACAAGACTGGGAGCTGACTGTGGCTCAGATCATGAGCTCCTTATTGCCAGATGCAGACTTAAAATGAAGAAAGTAGGGAAACCCACTAGACCATTCAGGTATGGCCTAAATCAAATCCTTTATGATTATACAGTGGAAGTGAGAAATAGATTTAAGGGACTAGATCTTGTAGAGTGCCTGATGAACTATGGAATGAGGTTCGTGACATTATACAGGAGACAGAGATCAAGACCATCTCCATGGAAAAGAAATGCAAAAAAAGCAAAATGGCTGTCTGGGGAGGCCTTACAAATAGCTGTGAAAAGAAGAGAAGTGAAAAGCAAAGGAGAAAAGGAAAGGTATAAGGATCTGAATGCAGAATTCCAAAGAATATCAAGGGGAGATAAGAAAGCCTTCCTCAAAGATCAATGCAAAGAAATAGAGGAAAACAACAAAATGGGAAAGACTAGAGATCTCTTCAAGAAAATGAGAGATACCAAGGGAACATTTCATGCAAAGATGGGCTGGATAAAGGACAGACATGGTATGGACCTAACAGAAACAGAAGATATTAAGAAGAGGTGGCAAGAATACACAGAAGAACTGTACAAAAAAGATCTTTATGACCAAGATAATCACGATGGTGTGATTACTCACCTAGAGCCAGACATCCTGGAATGTGAAGTCAAGTGGGCCTTAGAAAGCATCACTACGAACAAAGCTAGTGGAGGTGATGGCATTCCAGTTGAGCTATTTCAAATCCTGAAAGATGATGCTGTGAAAGTGTTGCACTCAATATGTCAGCAAATTTGGAAGACTCAGCAGTGGCCACAGGACTGGAAAAGGTCAGTTTTCATTCCAATTCCAAAGAAAGGCAATGTCAAAGAATGCTCAAACTACTGTACAATTGTACTCATCTCACACACTTGTAAAGTAATGCTTAAAATTCTCCAAGCCAGGCTTCAGTAATATGTAAACTGTGAACTTGCAAATGTTCAAGCTGGTTTTACAAAAGGCAGATGAATCAGAGATCAAATTGCCAACGTTCGCAGGATCATCAAAAAAACAAGAGAGTTCCAGAAAAACATCTATTTCTGCTTTATTGACTATGCCAAAGCCTTTGACTGTGTGGATCACAATAAACTGTGGAAAATTCTGAAAGAGATGGGAATACCAGACCACTTGACCTGCCTCTTGAGAAACCTATATGCAGGTCAGGAAGCAACAGTTAGAACTGTACATGGAACAACAGACTGATTCCTATTAGGAAAAGGAATACGTTAAGGCTGTATATTGTCACCCTGCTTATTTAACTTATATGTAGAGCACATCATGAGAAACACTGGGCTGGAAGAAGCACAAGCTGGAATCAGATTGCAGGGAGAAATATCAATAACCTCAGATATGCAGATAGAACCACTCTTATGGCAGAAAGTGAAGAGGAACTCAAAAGCCTGTTGATGAAAGTGAAAGTGGAGAGTGAAAAAGTTTGCTTAAAGCTCAGCATTCAGAAAACGAAGATCATGGTATCTGGTCCCATCACTTCATGGGAAATAGATGGGGAAATAGTGGAAAAAGTATCAGACTTTATTTTTTTGGGCTCCAAAATCACTGAAGATTGTGATTGCAGCCATGAAATTAAAAGACGCTTACTCCTTGAAAGGAAAGTTATGACCAACCTAGATAGCATATTCAAAAGCAGAGACATTACTTGGTCAAAAAAGGTCTGTCTAGTCAAGGTTTTGTGTTGTTTTTTTTTTTTCCAGTAGTCATGTATGGATGTGAGAGCTGGACTGTGAAGAAGGCTGAGTGCCGAAGAATTGATGCTTTTGAACTGTGGTGTTGGAGAAGACTCTTGAGAGTCCCTTGGACTGCAAGGAGATCTAACCAGTCCATTCTGAAGGAGATCAGCCCTGGGATTTCTTTGGAAGGAATGATGCTAAAGCTGAAACTCCAGTACTTTGGCCACCTCATGCAAAGAGTTGACTCATTGGAAAAGACTCTGATTCTGGGAGGGATTGGGGGCAGGAGGAGAAGGGGACGACAGAGGATGAGATGGCTGGATGGCATCACCAACTCGATGGACATGAGTTTGAGTGAACTCTGGGAGTTGGTGATGGACAGGGAGGCCTGGTGTCCTGCAATTCATAGGGTCACAAAGAGTCGGACACGACTGAGGGACTGAACTGAACTGATGCCTATTTTTGGAGGAAGCCTCCTGTTTCTATACCAATAAATAAGACGTTATAAAGGAAGCAGCAAGAAATCTGACAAACAGTGCCTCAAGATACGTCATCGCCTCAGTAATTCATGAGAAAACTGGTTAAGCAATTGGATGCCCTGGGTCCTACCTTTTCTAGATCCTCTTCTTCTATTACACTTATTCTAATTTTCGGCCAGTGTTTAATGTGTCTTTTTCAAAATTTCTTCAGGACTGCTTACTAGCCTTCACCAAACGAACTATCCACGAGCTAACTAACTCAGATTATCTAAGTTAGATTATCAAAAACTTGGACCCCACACAAATCCCCTTGACCCACATTCCAGCCTTTTCTTATATCACCCCCATGACGTCCCTGTCCCGCAGGAAGCAGTTATAGAGGATTGACCTTAGGCCCTTATCCTAAATCAAAAAGGCTGGAATGATAGGGCCCGCATGGGGCCTCATTGATAAGATGGCTCATTATGTCATCTTTTCAAACAAAGAATAAAATCACAGTGATCCGTGAGACTGACAAGATTGTCCAAATGGCACGCTGTTTTCTCACTGGTGTCTATCTTCTCAAAGCTGAGAGACCCCCAGATTGCAGACCTCCAGCTACGTGACCATCCCATTCAGAGAATTTTTCATTGGTGGGGTAGAAGAAAGACCCTGACAGAAAGGGAGGACGCTGGTTCTCCTTAAGGGCCAGTCACCCTCTCTTTCCCCCCCAATAAATTTCCGTTTTCTGGCCTGACTGCTGGGCTTGCTCTCTTTTTCTCTGCACTCGTCTTACACATCCTAGCTTTGAAAACTTGAGTCCACACAAAAATATAACGCTTTTCTTCATAATTGTCAAAACTTGGAAATAACCAAGTTGTTCTTTACTAGGTAAATGGATAAATACACTGTGGTTTCCATCCAGACAATGGAATATTATTCAGGGCTAAAAAAAAAAAAAAAAAAAAAAAGATATCAAGCATGGAAAGATAGGAAAATACCTTAAATACACATTACTATTGAAAAAGTGTAAGAAACCAATTTGAAAAAGTTACATACTATATGAGTCTAACTGTATATATGACATTTATAGTGAAAGAAAGCAGATCAGTGACTGCCTGGAACCTAGGGGAAAGGAGGCTTAGGGTTGACTGGAAGATGGGCATAAAGAATGGGGAATGGAAATGCTCTGTATGTTGGTTGTGATGACATTTGTCAAAATTCATTGAAATAGATCCTTAAAGTAAGTACACTTTATTGTATGCAAATTGTACCTCTATAAAATTGTATGAAAATACAAAGGGGACAAACGTACAAAGGGAACTAGAAACTAGAGAAGAGTGCTATCTATCTGCTCAAAGAATGGGTAGATGTTTGCAAATATTTGTCCATCTAGTGGTCACTAACTCACGCGTCATCAAATCCTCAGGAATATATAGGAGAAACCCAGAGACACCTCTTGGGTTGCTTACATGTTTCAACACATAATGCTACCTACTTTATACTGGGATTTCAATGGCCAGAAAAAAATCATCTGTTATTTGCTCATTTTCTTCTAGAAGTTTTCATGTTCTAGCAGTATTTAGCTGTTTTCCATAGGAGAGATGAGCAAGGGACTAGGAAGTATATGCTTTGTTTCTGACAGCAGGTGTCAGGATTGCCTAATAAAAGAGAAGCATATTCGAAGTTTTTTTAGTTTTATTTATTTATTTTTTAATATTTTTTTATTCTTTTTTTTTTAACTTTACAATATTGTATTGGTTTTGCCATATATCAACATGAATCCGCCACAGGTATACACGTGTTCCCCATCCTGAACCTTCCTCCCTCCTCCCTCCCCGTACCATCCCTCTGGGTCATCCCAAGGCACTAGCCCCAAGCATCCAGTATCGTGCATCGAACCTGGACTGGCAACTCGTTTCATATATAATATTAAGAAACTAATCACCTTGATGTAGCCCACTAGGCTCCTCCGTCCATGGGGTTCTCCAGGCAAGACTACTGGAGTGGCTTGCTATTTCCTTCTCCAGGCGATCTTCCCGACCCAGGGATTGAACTCAGGTCTCCCACATTGCAGGCAGACACTTTGACCTCTGAGCCACCAGGGAAGCCCTAAAAAATATGCAGGTAGTATCATTAACACATTGTGAAATTTGACATGACTGCATTGCCTTCAGTGGCAAGTAACATACTGGTAAGCTATAGCATTGATTTAATAACAGTTGTTAGAATCTGCCTGCCCAAGCAGGAGCCACAGGAGACACAGGTTTCATCCCTGGGTCCAGGAGATCCTCTGGAGGAGGAAATGGCAACCCACTCCAGTATTCTTGCCTGGAGAATCCCCATGGACAGAGGATCCTAGTGGGCTACAGTCCATGAGGTCACAAAGAGTCGGACACGACTGAGCATGCACATTGAAGGGAAAAAGGAAACACTGCCTCATCAAATGTGTTTGTGTAAAAAAATACATCCATGTATGCTACGAGCAGTATCCCAACTATAGAAATGTTAAAGTGTGGAAGGATGTTACCCTTAGTACCAAGGAAATATTGTCCCTAACCACATGCTATTTGCAAGTGGCAGGTGAGTTGCAATCTGCCACTGCCTTCCCATGTTTCAGACATCTACCCAGTTCAGTTTCCTTTGCACAGAGCCTAATTGTGGAGGGTACCTACCGAGCATCATTATACCTGCTGGCCAATACTTTAAGAAAACAATAGAGAAGTTTGAGACCACAGGGTCTGGGTTGGTGAAGAATGGTGGTGGCCCCGGTACTTGCTGATGGACACAGGAGGCCGTACCCTCCTTTCCATTTATATTTTGGTGTGATTAAGAAGGGAATGGGCTTCTCAGGTAGTGATAGGAGACGAGAACCCATCACCAATGCAGGAGATATAAGAGACATGGGTTTGATTCCTGGGTTGAGAAGATCCCCTGGAGGAGGGCATGGCAACCCTCTATTTGCCATGTTGCCAATACTCCACACCAGTATTCTTGCCTGGAGAATCCCATGGACACAGGAGCCTGGCAGGCTACAGTCCATAGGGTGGCAAAGAGTCAGACACAGCTGAAGCTACTTAGCACACGAGAAGGAAATAAATAATTGTCTCTGCTGTCTGAAAAAGGAGCTCGCAGCAGGTGCCTGCTGTTTTTTCTCTTGGCCTACAGTCGGAGCTCAATAAGCAGAGGGAAAGCAAACTAGCTAGCAATCTCCTCGCAGTGACCATCCGAAGCCTGCAACAGACTTTGATAAACTGTATCTCCCAGTGTTCAGCAGAAGCTTTTATTTTTCTTTGCTCACTTTCTTGGAGAAGGCTTTACTATTGGATACTACTTGTTTGCATTTCTCTTTTTTCAAAAAAGTAAATTAGCCCCTAATTTTTCTTGTAGCTGAGTTGTGAAAAATATCCTAGCATATTCCAGACATGAGTCCATCTTCCTCAAACTTACTATTTCTTCTGTTCTGTTTATTTATGAAAGGAAAAAATGTTGCCCTAAAAAATCAAATATCAAATGCACACTGAACATGTGCATGCTTAGTTGCACCCAACTCTTTGTGACCCCGTGGACTGTGGCCAACCAGGCTCCCTTGTCCATGGGATTCTCCAGGCAATAAAACTGGAGTGGGTTGCCATTTCCTTTGCCAGGGGATCTCCCCAACTCAGGGCTCGAACCCAGGCTCCTAATTGGCAGGTGGATGCTTTACCACTGAGTCACCTGGGGCCAATAACCCAATTAAAAAAAATAATAATAAAGTTCAAACCAAAAGTAGAACCAAGATACCAGCTTCCTCATTCAACAGTTAACCAGAGAGCAGTTTGTTCTTTTGAACTGAATGGATAAAGCTTGGCCAGAGAGGCAGTTTTCAATCCCACCCAGTGGATCAACTTTGTTAAGATGACTTGAAGGAAATGCAGGTTGGACAGGTAACTGAGGCTGCAGGAAGGCCTTAAATCAGGGACAGATGCTAAGTAATTGTGGAAGTATGTTTCTTCTCTCTGCGGTTGTAGCACGTATGCTTCACAAGCACACGGAGGGTCTGCAGTAAAGGTATTGTCTCGGGATCATAGAAACGCTGAGGATTTCCTAGGTTAACAGCGGATTTCTACAGAGGCTCTGCTGCTATATATATTTTTGCCACACGAGGGCGCACAAAGTCCTAAGTGTTGTCCACAACTTTGCAAGCAAGCTTTGAGTCCACAACACACGTCCCTGCCTGGGTCCCTCTTTAAGCTTCCAGACTTCAAATTAAAGTCCTCTCGCCCTTCTCCCGAAGTCTTCTGTTTTTTTTTTTTTTTTTTTTCCTCAGATGCAGGAGAAAAGTAGAATAGACGGAGATACAAGACTAGGAAAAGGCAGGAAATCCTTGCTCCGGGAGGTCCTGCCAATCACCTTTCCTTGGAGAGCCCCGCCCACTCTGCTCTGCGTCCCCGAAGCCAGGCTGAGCAAATCTGCTGGCTGTTCCCTGTCACTGGAAGCCCGTTCCTTGTCCAGAGCATTCCTGAAAGAAAGTGTCCTGCAGGGGAGTAAGCGGCTTTCCTGGAAATTTACAGGGAGGACCCACGCGGACGGTTCTTAGACGGGATTTTTAGTGATGAGTAAGTTCCTTGATGGCTCAGAGGGTAAAGCATCTGCCTGCAATGCAGGAGACCTGAGTTTGATCCCTAGGCGGGGAAGATCCCCTGGAGAAGGAAATGGCAACTCATTACAGTATTCTTGCTTGGAGAATCCCATGGATGGAGGAGCCTGATAGGCTACAGTCCACATGGTCACGGAGTCAGACACGACTGACAGACTTCACTTAGTTAGTAACTTAGGAAGGATAAGAATGCCAGCAAATTTGGAAAACTCAGCAGTGGGCACAGGACTGGTAAAGGTCAGTTTTCATTCCAATCCCAAAGAAAGGCAATGCCAAAGAATGCTCAAACTACCACACAATTGCACTCATCTCACACGCTAGTAAAGTAATGCTAAAAATTCTCCAAGCCAGGCTTCCACAATACATGAACAGTGAACTTCCAGATGTTTAAGCTGGATTTAGAAAAGGCAGAGGAACCAGAGATAAAATTGCTGACATCCGTTGGATCACTGAAAGAGCAAGAGTGTTCCAGAAAAACATCTATTTTTGCTTTATCGACTATTTCAAAGCCTTTGACTGTGTGGATCACAATAAACTGTGGAAAATTCTGAAAGAGATGGGAATACCAGATCACCTGACCTGCCTCTTGAGAAACCTGTATGCAGGTCAGGAAGCAACAGTTAGAACTGGGCATGAAACAACAGACTGGTTCCATATTGGAAAAGGTGTACGTCAAGGCTGTATATTGTCACCCTGCTTATTTAACTTATATGCAGAGTGCATCATGAGAAATGCTGGGCTGGAAGAAGCACAAGCTGGAATCAAGATTGCTGGGAGAAATATCAATATCAATAACCTCAGATATGCAGATGACACCACCCTTATGGCAGAAAGTGAAGAAAAACTAAAGAGCCCCTTGATGAAAGTGAAAGAGAAGAGTGAAAAAGTTGGCTTAAAGCTCAACATTCAGAAAACATTGCCACTTCGTGGCAAATGGATGGGGAAACAGTGACAGACTTTATTTTTGGGGGGAGCTCCAAAATCACTGCAGATGGTGACTGCAGCCATGAAATTAAAGGACGCTTGCTCCTTGGAGGAAAATTTATACCATCCTAGACAGCATATTAAAAAGCAGAGACATTACTTTGCCAACAAAGGTCCATCTAGTCAAAGCTATGGTTTTTCCAGTAGTCATGTATGGATGTGAGAGTTGGACTATAAAGAAAGCTGAACACCAAAAAATTGAAGCTTTTGAACTGTGGTGTTGGAGAAGACTCTTGAGAGTCCCTTGGACTGCAAGGAGAACCCATCCAACCTAAAGGAAATCAGTCCTAAATATTCATTGGAAGGACTAATGTTGAAGTTGAAACCCCAATACTTTGGCCACCTGATGCGACGAACTGACTCATTTGAAAAGACCCTGATGCTGGGAAAGATTGAAGGCAGGAGGAGAACAGGACAACAGGATGAGATGGTTGGATGGCATCACCGACTTAATGGACATGAGTTTGAATAAAGTCTGGAACTTGGTGATGGACAGGGAGGCCTGGCGTGCTGTGGTCCCTAGGGTCACAAAGAGTCAGACACAACTGAGTGACTGAACTGAACTGAACTGAAGGATCAGAAATTGAGGAAGAAACATTAATAGGTAATAACTTAAATAAATGTTAACTTATTTATTTTAAATTAATAACTTAATAATAAAATGAAATCCCTCCCAGTGAAGTATAGGGGAGGAACAAGGGGAGTGGGAAAAGTACAGAAAATTTACAATCCTGGCACTTCCCTGGAGGTTCAGTGGTTAAGACTTACCTATGCAGGGGATGCACCTTCCATCTCTGGTCAGGGAGCTAAGATCCTGCATGCTTCAGTGACTAAGAAAATAAGCCATAAAACAGAAGTAATATTGTAACAAATTCAACAAGACTTCATAAATGGTCCACATCAAAAAATCATTTTTAAAAAACGTAGTCCTTTGGGCTGATGTTTGTCAAAAGAACAGTGCCACACTGTGGGAAGACAGCTATGTATGTTTGCTTTTTATAGAGCTATGTGTCTCTTCCCATTATGAAGATTATAGTAAAGTGTTTTGTTTTTTTTTTTTTTCAAAAAGAACTTTTGTTAGCTCTGCTAAGGGAAACTCAAGAAAGAAGGTATTCCATTATTTAAGGTTAGCTTGTAACAAGGGAGGAATAACTATGTCAGGAATTTTCATGGAACATCAGGAGCAGGAAAATGAATTAGTCCAGCCCAGGAGGACAGTTGGGGCTCCAACATATTGGAAGAAGTTATGCATGCTTCCTATATGATGGATTCAATTCCTTATAAGCAGTTTCTATAAAGCTAAACTAACCATGTAAAATTCTAATTTGATTCCACAGCACTGACCTTTCAAACCTTGATTCTCCCTCTCACTGTCCTCCTATCTGTCCCTTGATCTTAATTTCTCACTGCTTTCTTAAATTCCATGGACATTATTCTCTCTGAGAAAACAGTACTCTTTTTTTTTTACACCCCCAAGATGAGTATGGGAAGACTCTCCCTTTTACAGGTTTATCTTTCTTTGATTATTGTCATTTGTCTAGGAAGTTGCCAAAATCCCGATTAGTTTTATTTCAGAAATTCAAAGTTCTGTCCATCTGGTCTCTAGGAAGAGCCTGGAGAAGGCAATGGCACCCCACTCCAGCACTCTTGCCTGGAAAATCCCATGGACAGAGTAGCCTGGAAGGCTGCAGTCCATGGGGTCGCGAAGAGTTGGACACTACTGAGCGACTTCCCTTTCACTTTTCCCTTTCCTGCATTGGAGAAGGAAATGGCAACCCACTCCAGTGTTCTTGCCTGGAGAATCCCAGGGACGGGGGGAGCCTGGTGGGCTGCCGTCTCGGGTCACACAGAGTCGGACACAACTGAAGCGACTTAGCAGCAGCAGCAGCAGGAGAAGGCAATGGCAACCCACTCCAGTACTCTTGCCTGGAAAATCCCATGGGTGGAGGAGCCGGCTAGGCTGCAGTCCATGGGGTTGCTAAGAGTCGGATACAACGGAGCGGCTTTGACTTTTCACTTTCATGCATTGGAGAAGGAAACAGCAACCCACTCCAGTATTCTTGCCTGGAGAATCCCAGGGAAGGGGGAGCCTGATGGGCAGCCGTCTGTGGGGTCGCACAGAGTCGGACACGACTGAAGTGATGCAGCAGCAGGCAGCAGCAGGTGGCAGTAAACTTGGGGATGAGCAAAGCTGAATAGATGTGAATGAAGTGAAGCTGCTCAATCGTGTGTGATACTTTGAGATCCCGTGGACTATGGCCTACCAGGCTCCTATGTCCATGGAATTTTCCAGGCAAGAGTATTGGAGTGGGTTGCCATTTCCTTCTCCAGGGGATCGTCCCGACCTGGGATCGAACACAGTCTCCTGCATTGCAGGCAGATGCTTTACCCTCTGAGCCACCAGGGAAGCCCATAGATATGAGTAGCGCTCTATGTTTCTGATATTTTGATGTTGGATGGTCAAAATGAAGAATGATTTTTACAATCATCTAGAACAGAGTGGTAGCCACTGAGAAAGGTATCCATTGAGGAGAGTAGATTTCTTTCCATTCTGTTCTCTCTGACCCTTACCTTTTCCTTCTGGTGAGCTTTTTGTTTTTTGGGGTTTTTAAAAAATATTTTTTGGTTTTTAAACTTATGCATTTATTTTTAATTTTTTATTGAAGCATAGTTAATTTAAAATGCTTTGTTAGTTTCAGGGGTAGAGCTAAGTGAATCCTGTGTGATTATATGAACTCATTTTTAGAGTCTTTACCCACATAGGCCATTACAGAGTGTTCAGTAGAGCTCTCTGTACTATACAATAGGTCCTTACTACTCATCTATTATATACAGAGTAGTGTGTATGTGTTAATCCCAATCTCCCAATTTATTCCCTCCTGCTTACTGCCTGGTAACCAGGGACCATAGCACACCAGGTTCCTCTGTCCTCCACTGTCTCCCAAAGTTTGCTCAAGTTCATTGCTCCATTAAGTTGGCGATGCTATCTAACCATCTCATCTTCTGCTGCCCACTTCTCCTTTTGCCTTCAGTCTTTCCCAGCATTGGGGTCTTTTCCAATAAGTTGGATATTCATGTCAGGTGGCCAAAGTGTTGAAGCCTCAGCTTCAGCTGCAGTCCTTCCAATGAATATTTAGGGTTGATTTCCTTTAGGATTGACTGATTTGATCTCCTTGCAGTCCAAGGGACTCTCAAGAGTCTTCTCCAGCACCACAGTTCAAAAGCATCAATTCTTTGAGGCTCAGTCTTCTTTATGGTTCAACTCTCATATCCATACATGACTACTGGAAAAACCATAGCTTTGACTATATGAACCTTTGTTTCCGAAGTGATGTCTCTGTTTGTTTTTTTTTTTAAATTTTTGAAGTATAATTCTATTTATATGACATTTTTAGTGTGATGGCTAACTTTATGGGTCAACTTGACTGTACCACAGGATGCCATTGGGCCCAGTAAAGCAGAGTGCCCTCCTTAGGGTAGGTGGGAATCATCTAATCTGCTGAGGATCTGAGTAGATCAAAAGTTGCTGCAAATACGAATCTGTTTTTTCTTCTTCCTGCCTGCCTGCTCAGACTGGTACATCTCATCTCATTTTCTCCTGCCCTTGGACACCACTAGCTCTCCTGGGTCTCCAACTGGCAAATAGCAGATTTGGATATTTCTCAGCTTCCGTAATTGTGAGCCAATTTCTCCTAACATAATTCAATCTTTCTTTCTCTTTACATATATATACATAGATAGGCAGATGATAGAGACAGACGTATTTATGTATCTATTAAAACTTATATTAGAACTCCACAAACACCATGCATACTATATTTACATTTGCTCACTCTGTGATTTAGATAGATAGATACATATCTATATAGCTCTCTATCTATTTATCTATATTACAGAGTGAATAAATATAAATATAGGATGTATGATGTTTCGCTGAAGAACTCTAAGTTTTTATATAATTTATTAAATATAGTTTATTTAAGATAATTTGTTAAGTTTCTCTCCAGAACTCTAAGTTTTAATATGATTTTTAATTGAAAATTTATACAGGCTGGTTTTTTAGTAATGGTTGTTTCACAACAAGTTCATAATATTCCTGATCATTTTAGCAGTTGACACTCATGAACCAGTCCTAGCTGTCATCAGCATGCTACTTGCTAAATCCCTGTAGCTCAAGCTGTTTTATTATAAGAAGCCTCTATTTGTTCATGAAGTGTGGGAGAAATAAGCCTAAAGAAGCCCCTTTTTCCTTGGAAGATTTGGGTGGAGTTTCCAAGTGTCTCAGTGGCAAAGAATCTACCTGCCAATGCAGGAAGTGCAGGAGACATGGGTTCCATTCCTGGGTCAGGAAGGTCCCTTGGAGAAGAAAATGGCAACCCACTCCAGTGTTCTTGCCTGGACAATTCCATGGACAGAAGAACCTGGTGGGCTACAGTCCATGGGGGTCACAAAAGAATCAGACATGACTGAGCAAATAAGCACACACACGTGCACACGCAGACACACACACACAGTGGACAGTTGCGGATATTGACAAGTCATGGCTACAGCACGGCCACCAGTGACATCAGACATACAGTGTCACTGTAACACTTGTAGAGCCAAAGCCACCGACAACATGGAGGCAAGGAAGGGGGAGGCAGCCAATCCTAGCAAGCAGGGCTTTCTGGAAAGTTGCTTGTTTCAAAAAGTTGCTTGCTTTTACCAGTATGTCTAAGTTCTTGTTCTCCTGACCCAGGCATCAGTGGAAATTTGGACATTTATTTTGAGTAAATTAAAAAAAAAAAAAAAAAAAAACAGTTTAGAGAAACTTCAAAAAGTTTGTGTGACTGGCCTCAAGTCATTTCATTCTGGGTGTTAAAAGAGAATGTGGGCTTTCTCCTCCCCATCACGGTGCCTGGCTCTCTGTGGCAGTGCTGTCAAATGACCAAAGGGAAAACTGTCTAGTTATGTGAGGCTTTACCATCTAACACAGACCTACAACAAAGCTGGAAAATATTCATTTTTGAAAATGACCACACAAACAAGTTCCTCAAAAAGGTGTGCTTTTATTCACCGACATTGTGGTTCATTAAGCCAATAGATGAATGAAGCAATTCTTGGTGGCTAAATGACAGTGTAAGCAATACAGACCTCTTCAAATTAACATTAAATGTGATGGTGAAAGGATTATACATGATAAAATAAAAAATACTTCATTAGCCTTGACATGATGTAAAAAAATATCACACTTCTAAGGAAAGCAGAATACTGAGAGTAAGAAATGACATATGAACTTTGCTTTCCTATCTTCCACCAAAGATTACACTCATCAAATGATCTTATTTTTTCATGGACTAAACTAAAATAAAAGTGGGATTAAAACACAAGTCACTTGCCATTATAAAATTGTGAATTGAGCTTGCATAATTCAGTAGAGCATTTTGCAGTGTTTTAGTCAAAGACTAATTTCTTTTGTTCTCCAAAGAAAAGAGCTAAACAACAGCTTAAAGATCCTTAAAAAATGCATTTAAAGATCAGACTTAGAAACTAGGCAGCTTCCCTAAATACATCTATTGACCTGCTGACTGGAGAGGTAAAATTACAGGAAGTGTAAGGACAAGTGAAAACCAGAATACAGTTAAGGACAATGGAAAGACTATGTAAGATTCCTGGCATGTTTGGATTTCTTGATTCTTGTCCTGGCAAGTAGCATCTCAATGAAGCAGATGTTTGGATTCATCCTCTGATCAAAAGAAAAAATTTGGAAGCCATAGTCATTATAAATTATAAAATATTATGTAATAATAGCAAATATTTATAGAATTTAAATAATTCTAACAACCCTACTGAAAGACAATACCATTAGCTTCACTTTACAGGTGAGAAAATGAAGTAAATAATTTGACTTTAAGTGCTACAGGTATTTTGTACCTAATTGGAGAAAATGATCAGAGTATCCCAAGTCCAAGTTCAGTTTTCTTTCCATGATACTAAATTGCCTATATTGGCCAGCAATGGTGCAAGCCCACCTATCATTCCAAGCCCCTAAGAAACTGAATGGTTATGGTTTGTGATGATATGCTTCTGATCTCTGCCACAAAGGAAGGAGATGGGACTAATTCCTAGCATTTCCTGTAGAGTGGATTACACTAGGGGTTCAACTGAGTGAAATGATGCTTGGTAAGAGAATGAGTGATGTGTATGCTCAGTAGCTAGTTGTGTCTGACTCTTTGCGACCCCATGGACTATAGCCTGCCAGACTCCTCTGTCCACGGAATTTTCCAGGAATGAATTCAGAAGCCCTGAATGATTGATACTCCTTATTGTATGACCTTGCTGGTCCTTTCCTTGAAGAGGTGATAGTCAGTGATCACCCAATCAAAGTTGATTGGGTGGTGGTAGTTGAATCACTAAGTCTTGTTTGATTCTTGCAACCCCATGGACTGTAGCCTTCCAAGCTCCTCTGTTCAAGGAATTCTCCAGGAAAGAATACTGGCATGGGTTGCCATTTCCTCCTCCACGGGATCTTCCAGACTCAGGGATCAAACTCATATCTCTTGTGTCTCCTGAATTGGCAGGCAAATTCTTTACCACTGATGGGGAAGCCACTTTGAGTTGATTATTTCCTTTATAATCTCTCTACAAGTTCAGTGTGAAGAAGGCTGAGCACCGAAGAATTGATGCTTTTGAACTGTGGTGTTGGAGAAGACTCTTGAGAGTCCCTTGGACTGCAAGGAGATACAACCAGTCCATTCTGAAGGAGATCAGTCCTGGGATTTCTTTGGAGGGAGTGATGCTGAAGCTGAAACTCCAATACTTTGGCCACCTCATGCGAAGAGCTGACGCATTGGAAAAGACTCTGATACTGGGAGGGATTGGGGGCAGGAGGAGAAGGGGACGCCAGAGGGTGAGATGGCTTGATGACATCACTGACTCGATGGACTTGAGTCTGAGTGAACTCCAGGACTTGGTGATGGACAGGGAGGCCTGGCATGCTGCGATTCATGGGGGTCGCAAAGAGTCGGACATGACTGAGTGACTGAACTGAACTGAACAAGTTCAGTTCCAGAAAAGAAAGTCAACAAAATTAGAAATGAAAACGGAGAAGTTACCACAGACAACAGAAATACAAAGGATCATGAGAGACTACTATCAGCAACTATATACCAATAAAATCACAACTTGGAAGAAATGGACAAATTCTTAGAAAAGTATAACTTTCGAAAACTGAACTGGGAAGAAATAGAAAATCTTAACAGACCCATCACAAGCACAGAAATTGAAAGAGTAATCAGAAATCTTCCAACAAACAAAAGTCCAGGACCAGATGGCTTCACAGCTGAATTCTACTAAAAATTTAGAGAAGAGCTAACACCTATCTACTCAAACTCTTCCAGAAAATTGCAGAGGCAGGTAAACTTCCAAACTCATTCTATGAGGCTACCATCACCTTAATACCAAAACCTGACAAAGATGCCACACACACACAAAAAAAAACTACAGGCCAATATCACTGATGAACATAGATGCAAAATCCTTAACAAAATTCTAGCAAACAGAATTCAACAACATATTAAAAAGATAATACATCATGATCAAGTGGGCTTTATCCCAGGGATGCAAGGATTCTTCAATATTTGCAAATCCATCAATGTGATATACCACATTAACAAATTAAAAGATAAAAACCATATGATTATCTCAATAGATGCAGAGAAAGCCTTTGACAAAATTCAATACCCATTTATGATAAAAAGCCTCCAGAAAGCAAGAATGTAAGGAACATACCTCAACATAATAAAAGCTATATATGACAAACCCACAGCAAACATTACCCTCAATGATGAAATATTGAAAGCAGTTTCTCCAAAGTCAGGAACAAGACAAGGGGGCCCACTCTCACCACTACTATTCAACATAGTTTTGGAAGTTTTGGCCACAGCAATCAGAGCAGAAAAAGAAATAAAAGGAATCCAGATTGGAAAAGAAGAAGTAAATCTCTACTGTTTGCAGATGACATGATCCTTTACATAGAAAACCCTAAAGACTCCACCAGAAAATTACTAGAGCTAATCAATGAATATAGTAAAGTTGCAGGATATAAAATTAACACACAGAAATTCCTTGCATTCCTATACGTTAACAATGAGAAAACAGAAAGAGAAATTAAGGAAACAATTCCATTCACCATTGCAACGAAATGAATAAAAAACTTAGGAATAAAGCTACCTAAAGAAACAAAATACCTATATACAGAAAACTATAAAACATTGATGAAAGAAATCAAAGATGACACAAATAGATGGAGAAATATACCATGTTCATGGATTGGAAGAATTGATACAGTGAAAATGAGTATACTATCCAAAGCAATCTATAGATTAAATGCAATCCCTATCAAGCTACCAAAGGTATTTTTCACAGAAGTAGAACAAATCATTTCACAATTTGTATGAAAATACAAAAAACATAGAATAGCCAAAACAGTCTTGAGAAAGAAGAATGGGTCTGGAGGAATCAACCTGCCTGACTTCAGGCTATACTACAAAGCTACAGTCATCAAGACAGCAAGGCACAGGCACAAAGACAGAAATATAGATCAATGAAACAAAATAGAAAGCCCAGAGATAAATCCATGCACCCGTGGGCACCTTATCTTTGACAAAGGAGGCAAGAATATACAATGGAGAAGACAATCTCTTTAACAAGTGGTGCTGGGAAAACTGGTCAACCACTTGTAAAAGAATGAGACTTTCTAACACCATACACAAAAATAAACTCAAAATGGATTAAAGATCTAAATGTAAGACCAGAAACTATAAAAATCCTAGAGTGAAACATAGGCAAAACACTCTCTGACGTAAATCACAGCAGGATCCTCTATGAACCACCTCCTAGCATAATGGAAATAAAAGCAAAATAAACAAATGGGATCTAATTAAACTTAAAAGCTTTTGCACAATGAAGGAAACTATAAGCAAAGTCAAAAGACAGTCTTCAGAATGGGAGAAAACAATAGCAAATGAAGCAACTGACAAAGAATTAATCTCAAAAATATACAAGCAACTCCTGCAGCTCAATTCCAGAAAAATAAATCACTCAATCAAAAAATGGGCCAAAGAACTAAACAGACATTTCTCCAAACAAGACATACAGATGGCAGACAAACACATGAAAAGATGCTTAACACCACTCATTATCAGATAAATGCAAACCAAAACCACAATGAGGTACCATCTCACGCCAGTCAGAATGGCTGCTATCAAAAAGTCTACAAACAATAAACGCTGGAGAGGGTGCATAGAAAAGGGAACCCTCTTACACTGTTGGTGGGAATGCAAACTAGTACAGCCACTATGGAGAACAGCATGGAGATTCCTTAAAAAACTGGAAATGGAACTGCCGTATGACCCAGCAATCCCACTGTTGGGCATACACACTGAAGAAACCAGAATTGAAAGAGATAGGTGTACCCCAATATTCATCACAGCACTGTTTACAATAGCCAGGACATGGAAGCAACCTAGATGTCCATCAGCAGACAAATGGATAAGAAAGCTGTGGTACATATACAAAACAGAATATTATTCAGCTATTAAAAATAGTGCATTTGAATCCATTCTAATGAGGTGGATGAAACTGAAGCCTGTTATACAGAGCAAAGTAAGTCAAAAAGAAAAACACCAATACAGTATACTAATGCATATATATGGAATTTTAAAAGATGGTAATGATGACCCTATATGCAAGACAGCAAAAGAGACACAGATATAAAGAACAGACTTTTGGACTCTGTGGGAGAAGGCGAGGATGGGATAATTTTAGAGACTAGCATTGAAACATATATATTATCATATGTGAAATAGGTCGCCAGTCCAGTTTTAATGCATGAGACAGGATGCTCAGGGCTGGTGCACTGGGATGACCCTGAGGAATGGGATTGGGGAGGGAAGTAGGAGGGAGGTTCAGGATGGGGAACACATGTACACCCATGGCTGATTCATGTGAATATATGGCAAAAACCTCAACAATATTGTAAAGTATTAGCCTCCAATTAAAATAAATAAATTTTAAAAAATTCCAGAAAAGATTCAGGAAATTCAGGAAAGGGTGGTAGTTGGTAAGAATAACTCCATTCATATATTAATAATTTGTCCCAAGTCCTTAGCCTATTCATAATTTTTGGTTGTTGCTGCCATTTTCAGATTTGGAGACTAGTTTTTACTGAAAGGAATATATCAAAAACAATTAGGTTTCCTAGCCCAACTTATGGAGAAGGAAATGGCAACCCACTCCAGTGTTCTTGCCTGGAGAATCCCAGGGATGGGGGAGCCTGGTGGGCTGCCGTCTATGGGGTCGCACAGAGTTGGACATGACTGAAGTGACTTAGCAGCAGCAGCAGCAACAGCCCAACTTATGTAGGAGTGTGTAAAATACAAAAATAATCCATGAATTATGCATTATTTAAGCATTTTATTTATTTCAAAAAAATCTTTTGGCCATGCCGCACAGGTTATAGTTCCCAGACCAGAGATCGAACTCAGGCCTATGGCAGTGAAAGTACTGTGTCTTAACTACTGGACCACCAGGGAATTCCCTAGGCATTTTAAAAGGAATAAAATTGTCAAATCTTGTATTGTGTTGTTAAATTTTATCTTCTGACTAGTTTACAATTTCAATGATCAGCACTTACACAAGAAAAGAATTTGCTCATCAATTGAGGTCTTTGCTTCCCTCATGGTTCAGCTGGTAAAGAATCCACCTGGAATACAGGAGACCTGGGTTCGATCCCTGGTTTGGGAAGATCCCCTGGATCTACTTACTCCAGTATTCTGGCCTGGAGAATTCCAGGGACTGTATAGTCCAAGGGGTTGCAAAGAGTTGGACATGACTGAGCGACTTTCACTTTCACTTTTCTGTTTGTCATATTACTTTATATTAAACTCTTTATTACATTTCAGAATTTCATACAATTTTAGCACAGGTTTCAGAAGTCCTAGTTTCATTATGACAAAATAACCACTTTTCTCATTAGTGTATTAGTATATACACAAGTCTGAGCTATTTATGTTCATAATAGTGGCTTTTTTTAATTTCTGAAATTGAGTCATTTAAAAAATGTAAAATGAAATAAATTGAGTTTTAGCTTTGTTGAACTCAGTGTCATATCTTTCTTGAATCACATAAAAATGTGAAAATGTTTGAGAACAAAGAAAGAAAAAAAAAAGGTCTTACATGTCATTGCTCAGTCTCTTTTCCACAATTAACTTCATGTTTTAACATACAGGTCATGGCTTCACAGCAAGGATTGGTACATTCCTTTAAAACACACACACACAATGCAAAAGTGAGTTCAAGCATTTTTTCCCCTATAGACTAAGTGTGCAGAATTCTGACATATGATGACAATGAAATTTCACTTTTTAAACTAAATTAATCTGCTATACAAATTTGAGTTGAAATGACCAAGGAAATTTAATGATAGGAAAAAAATGCTGAGTAATTAAAACTATCTCTTAAAAGGACAAAAATAGAATAATCTGAGAATTATCCCAAATAAATTCACCTAGATGATATTATATGTAAGTTAATTTGAAATTCAAGGGAGAATATTTCTATTCTCTTCAAACAGCTTGACAATAGAGAGAAAAATTATTTATAATCTTCGATTAATTTTACCAAGCCTGTATAATCCTGATAATGAGAACTGGTAATGAATATATACACCATACCATTCTCATTTGTGTGTATAAATGCAAAAACTTGAGTAAAATATTATCCAAACACTAGCTTATTAATATAATAATTCTCCATTACAAATTCTGCAGAGCCTTTTGTCACCAAAAATGCAAGGGTGTCTCAACAGTACACAATAAAGTAACATTATCCATTATATTAAAAGAAAGCAACTAATACTAATGTGATAGATGGCAAAAATTAGTACAAACTAGGCAAGCATTATTTAATTAACACATATTAGTAAATTTTGAACAGTGTTTTCATCATCATGATAAAGAAAATCTATCTGGTGAATAGTAAAAACACATCCAATAAAGTATAAAGAAAGAATTATTTTTATGCTATATTATTATGTAAATTCTGACAAATGCTATGAGACAAAAATATATGAAAGCATAATAATCAGATATATAATAATTATTATCTATAAATAATACTAATAATGTTTTCACTGTTTATGATATAATTCTTGAGCTAGAAAATAGAGAGGATCAATTCTAAAAACATTGAGTTAGTCACTAAGATAGCTGTTTAAGATAATAATAAAATAATGTCAAAAACAGTAATAAATGAGAACCTAAATAAAAAGAAAACATATGTATTAACAGCAAAAAGAAAAAAATTGAAAATATTTCAAAATAAACTTTCAAAATGTGCAAGAACTGCATGAAGAATTTTTTATTTAACTTCTCTGAAAAACTTCAAAGGCAGCTAATCTTTTAAGACAATACTTAATATTGTGAAAATGCCAGTGGCCTTTAGAATGAATTGTTAATTTTACAAATATCAATCAGAATCTCAACTGTATTTTCAGGCAAATTGACAAAAAAATAAAAATAAAACCAAGATATTTATGGAAGAATGAACACTGAATAATTAATATACAAACACTGCAAAAAAAATGTCAGTGAAGAAATTTTCCATTACTGATATTAAAGTGTGTTACATAGTTAGAATCATTAAAATAGCATGATGGTTGTTTGATAATATCTAGACAGAAAGAATGATTATTTTTATTAAAAATAATAAAATATCATATAAGATCCTGGAAAATGAATTTTTCATTAAAGAATTCTATATAAAGTATTTATACTACTTTTTGATAAAAAACAGCTATTTAAAAATTCAGTTGTTCTTAAGTTTGGACTCTCTAGCTCTCTAATTTTATTCAGCTACAGAAGAAGAAAGTCAACAAGATATGGAACGCATATGGGAACTGGATAATATAGTTAAAGAAAATAAGATATTAAACATGGTATAATAGTAGTTTCTCCTCTCGTGTTCTCTTCCTGCTCTCTTGTGTGTGTGTGTGTGTGTGTGTGTGTGTGTGTGTGTGTGTACGTACTGAGCACACAGCATTTTACCTGTTGAAATTAGAAATACCAAAGATTGGGAACAATTTCAGTTATCCTCCACTCTAGAAACCATATGGGAATATAAGTAAGAATGAGATAAACATAAATCTAAATTATTGTAAAGCATCAAATCACTTGTAAAATTTCATATCTCATTATAATTAACAGAATATTTACATTATTCTTTGTGAATAATTAAGTTGCACCATGTAAACTTTTAATATAATTTAATAACTTAAATTTTCTTTTTTTGTTTTGTTTTTCTTTTTTGATGTCCAGGCTTCTTTGCTTCATGGGATCTTCTCAGATCATGGATGGAACCCATGTCTTCTGCATTGGCAGACAAATTCTTTACCACTCAGCCACCAGGGGAGCCCTCAATAACTTTAAATTTCTGAATAAATAAATAGCATAGAATGATTATATATCTTCCCCATTGTCACAAAGTCTCTTAGAGTAATGGATAGATCTTGGGTTGCAACAGGTTTCACCAGTTACTAGCTTTGTATCCTTGGATCTAGATACTTAGCTTTTCTGAGTTTCACTTCTTTTCTAAATTGGGAAAATAACAAACCTGTTTTGCAGGTTTGTTGTGAGTAATAAAGGAGGCTGTGGTTATAAAAGCATTAAGCAGATTGACATGTAAAAAGTCTCTTCAAATCGTAATTCATTTTTTTAGTCTTAAATAGAACGCTTTCTTTTAGGAAAGAAAAGTCTCAAACCTAGTCTGAGACTGCTAATGAACATTCTATCAGAGATATTCTTTAGGGTACACTGATTTCTCGAAGGGGTTAGATTTTTATCAAAATTAGCCAGATGTATAGTAATTATCTTAGATGTTCTATGTTAATCCATCTTCTATAGACTTATGTGATTTTTCTTTTTCCTCTTTACGTTTTAATTTCTCCTTCTCACACACTGCTTGATGCTGCTGCTACTAAGTTGCGTCAGTTGTTTCCGACTCTGTGCGACCCCACAGACGGCAGCCCAACAGGCTCCTCTGTTCCTGGGATTCTCCAGGCAATAATACTGGAGTGTGTTGCCATTCCCTTCTCCAATGCATGAAAGTGAAAAGTGAGAGTGAAGTCGCTCAGTCGTGTCTGACTCTGTGTGACCTCACAGACCGCAGCGAACCTGGCTCCTCCATCCATGGGATTCTCCAGGCAAGAGTACTGGAGTGGGTTGCCATTGCCTTCTCCCATTGCTTGATGAAAGAAGACCAATTCTCTCTCAACGGAGAGAATTTATTTCTGGATTTTCAATTGTTGAATCTGTGTGTACATACTTAGTCTCTAAGTTATGTCTTACTCTTGGCGGCCCCATGGATTGTATCCTGACAGGCTCCTCTCTGTTCATGGGATTTTCCAGGCAAGAATACTGGAGTGGGTTGCCATTTCTTCCTTCAGGGGCTCTTCCAGACCCAGGGATATAACCTACATCTCCTGCATTGGCAGGCAGATTCTTTACCACTGAGCCACATGGGACACCCCTTTTTAATTGTTATTGTTTAACAAAACAATCAGCTGGGAGTTTATGTGGTTTAGATATTTGACTAATACATTTAAGAAAGTTCATAAGTGACACGTATAGTTAAGGATTTCCTTTTTAAAAGAATGTACACTTGCTTTATAATGTGCTAGTTTCTACTGTACAGCAAAGTAGAGTATAGTAGAAACTATATGCTTAGGTATATCCCCTCTTTATTGGATTTCCTTCCCATTTAGGACACCACAGAGCACTACAGAGTTCCCTGTGCTAGACAGTAGGTTCTCATTAGTTATCTATTTTCTGGAGAAGGATATAGCAACCCACTCCAGTATTCTTGTCTGGAGAATCCTGTGGATGGAGGAGCCTGGTGGGCTACTGTCCATAGGGTCACACAGAGTCAGACACGACTGAAGCAACTTAGCATGCATGCATGCATTGGAGAAGGAAATGGCAACCCACTCCAGTATTCTTGCCTGAAGAATCCCAGAGACATAGGAACCTGGTGGGCTGCCATCTATGGGGTCACACAGAGTCAAACACCACTGAAGCAACTTAGCAGCAGCAGCAGCAGCAACAGTTATCTATTTTATACATAATATCAATAGTGTTTATATGTCAGTTCCAATCTTCCAGTTCATCCCACACCCGTAGCCTCTAGAATCCATACATCCATTCTCTATGTCTGTGTCTCTATTTCTGCTTTGCAAATAAGTTCATCTGTATCACTTTTCTAGATTCCACATATAAGTGATACCATATGATATTTGTTTTTCTCTTTCTGACTTACTTCACTCTGTATGACAGTCTCTAGGTTCATCCACATATCTGCAAATTGCACAATTTTGTTCCTTTTTGTGGCTGAGTAATATTCCATTACATATATGTACCACATTTTCTTTATTCCTCCAACAATGGACATTTAGGTTGCTTCCACATACTGGCTATTGTAAATAGGGCTACAATGAATATTATGATGTTTGTATCTTTTTGGATTATGGTTTTCTCCAGATACATGCTCAGGAGTGGAATTGCTTGGGCATATGGTAGCTCTGGGGGCTTCCCAAGTGGTGCTAGTGATAAAGAACCTGCCTGCCAATGCAGGAGACTAAAAGACATGAGTTCAATCCGTGGGTTGGGAAAATACCCTGAAGAAAGTCATGGCAACCCACTCCAGTACTTTTGCTTGGAGAATTTCATGGACAGAGGAGCCTGGTGGACTATGGTCTATAGGGTCACAAAGGGTCAGATGCCACTGAAGCAACTTAGCACACACACGTGGTAGCGTATGCTTAGATTTTTAAGGAACCTCCATACTATTCTCGATAGTAACTGTACCAACTTACATTCTCACCATCAGTGAAGGAAGGTTCCCTTTTTTCCCACATCCTCTTCAGCATTTATTGTTTGTAGAGTTTTTAATGATGACCATCCTGAGCAGTGTGAGGTGATACCTCATTATCGTTTTGATTTGCATTTCTCTAATATCTAGTGATGTTGAGCATCTTTTCATGTATTTTTTGGCCATCCATATGTCTTCTTTGGAGAAATGTCTATTAAGGTCTCCTACCTATTTTTAGATTTTTTTCCCCTTTTTTTACACTGAGCTGTATGAACTGTTGTATCACAAGGGATATTAGTCCCTTGTTACTTGTTTCTTTGGCAAATATTTTTTTTCCATTCTGAGAGCTGTCTTTTCACCTTAATGATTTACCTCTTTTCACTGAAATTCTTATACAATCATATAGTAAGCGTATCCTGGCTTTTGAAATGCTTTACAAAAGGTGAATAAAGTCAGTACTGAAAACAAATACAAGCTTACTTTTTACTAAGATGCCAAGTTTGTCTTTAGAAAGAATTTCCAAAAGAGCATTTTAAAAGGAAAAAAAAAAAGATAACATTATGAACAGCACAGGGAGCTCAGCCTGGTCTCTGTAATGACCTAGAGGTGTGGGACGTGGTTGGGAGTGGAGGGAGGTGCAAGAGGGAAATGATATATGTATACATATAGCTGATTCACATTGTGCAGCTGACACAACATTGTAAAGCAATTATACTCTAATTAACACTAAAAAGAAAGCCACAATAACTCTCTAGTAAATTTCTTAGACCGCGGATATTTGCATACCTCAGGAGAGCCACAGTCACAGTCTTCACCTACTTCCAAAAGTTGATTCCCACACACTGGTCTTGTCATATTTTTAGGAACCAGTGCTTGCAGTAGGCATCTTGGCTTTTGAGATAGCATGTATTTTTTAAAATGTGAGCGACTAACTGTACTGAAATCCTTTGGGAATTTTGAACTGTAACCAGAAGAAAAATGAGAAATACCATGTTATATACAGTGATAAGTTAACATAAGAATCTAACTTGTCTTACTAGCTCAACGAAAACTCCAAATTTAGTATAAATGAGCCATGTTACATGTGGAGTGTGACAGAGCATGAATACTACTCTCATTGAAAAATTCTTTTTCTAGATACCCAGCTGTAGGAGTCGGAAGAATTTCACTTCCCGTGCAGATTCAATTCTGCCCGAAATGGCAGCAGTGATGAGCTTCAGCATTTGTTATCATTCACTCATCTCACTACTGAGGGCTGAGAGGTAAATGATAACAACAATGAATAGTGAAAGGAAATAACTGTAGACTTAGAGGTTCAATGGAGATATTTAACTTCCTATTTATGAGCACTTCAACAGTAAGATATGTTTATTGATTTTTCTATCACAAGTCCTTGCAAAGTGCTTAGAATTATTAAAAGACAACATTAATAACATAAAAATGAATTGATTGGTGACAGGGATTTATAAGGATGTTCTCATCTTAATTATATAAATATTTTTAGAAAAGACTGTTTTAAGCTAAAATTATTTTAAGTTAGATTAACATGATCACTATACTTGTAAACTCTACCTTGGCATATTTGGAAATCTTAAATAATGAGTTCTGCTAGCTGGTAAATCCTGTGCATCAAGAAGCTAGAGCATGAATTCATTGGAAACACAGCCATTACATTAAAAAATGTTCATCCAATTATACAGCCTGCAGCTGAATTCTTTAATATTTAAGAATTTTTTTTTTCTCTAGAGTGACAAGGTCTCACCTTAGATATTTGTTCATCACACAACTCCCAGAGGGACACTTGGTGTCATATGGGACATCAGGCATACCAAGGACGTGACCCAATTCGTGTGACATCACTCCTACAAGAGAGACACTGTTCTTTCTCTTACCCTAGTGAAAAAAAAAAAAAAGAAATATCTATTATTTGTGATTTTACTCAATTATTTGTTCATTATCATTGATGTTTGGTATTACAAAGAATAATAGTTTCACATGAAAATTATTGAATCATTGAGCTTCTTCCCCTGTCATTGGTTATTGTAAATTATAGACATTTGAGACAGCTGACAGGACATTGTAAACATTAAAAATGTTTACACTTCAAACATAAAAAATGACATTGTAAACATTTGAAATGATTTGCTATTGGAAATCTAACTGCTGAGCCAGTGCTCAATGAATATGGATTATTGATAAACCATGGTTAAATCATGATAATTCCATTATTCATTGTTGTTGTTTAGTTGCTAAGTGGAGTCTAACTCTTTTGTGACTCCATGAACTATAGCCCTCCAAGCTCCTCTGTCTATGACATTTCCCAGAGAAGAGTACTGGAGTGGGTTACCATTTCCTTCTCCAAGGGATCATCCCAACCCAGGGATAGAACCCTCATCTCCCACACTGGCAAATGGATTCTCTACCAACAAGCCACCAGGGAAGCTCATTCTTCACAGGAAGTACTAAAAGGTATCACACTGTGTCCTCAATTCCAAAAAATATTGCTATGATGCCTATGACACTGGCAGTGTTTGGCCCTGTGACACTGACATGAACTTTGTCCAACTTCCCCGGCCATAGATACTAGCAATGACTAATTTGAAGTTACCTCAGATCCCAGAGGGGAAGGCAATGGCACCCCACCCCAGTACTCTTGCCTGGAAAATCCCATGGATGGAGGAGCCTGGTAGGCTCCAGTCCATGGGATCGCTAAGAGTCGGACACGACTGAGTGACTTCACTTTCACTTTTCACTTTCATGCATTGGAGAAGGAAATGGCAACCCACTCCAGTATTCTTGCCTGGAGAATCCCAGGAATGGAGCCTAGTGGGCTGCTGTCTATGGGATCGCACAGAGTCGGACACGACTGAAGCGACTTAGCAGCAGATCCCAGAGGGCACCTGGATTTTGTTTTTGTTCTGATCTCCCTCTTCTAACTCCCTAAAACCAACTAAAGAGTGAAACCTCTAGGAGGGTCAATGTAAAGAGATATTCTGTTTCATAATCCAAGGAATCCTCAGTATAGTGATCTACTAATACAGGTTTATTTCTACTTTCATTTACTGACTCAGCAGATATACATTGTGCTAACTCTAAATAAAACATTGTGCTTGTCTTCATAGAGGTTGTAGAACCTCAGGGATCTATATGTTTACAAACCTCAATAACAGCGACGGATGATGGGGAGCACAAGGAATTCGAGGTCGCCAGTCCTGCCATTCGAGTTTTGAAGCCAACTCCACTGCGTGAAAGTTACGGGTACTTTGTCACAATCTGAGTCTTTTGAACCATCAGCTTCTGTCACCTCTGTCTGAGACTTCCCTAGTTCCCCTACCCTCTTCATATTCATGAGGTCCCAGAAAAGCCACTGCTATTCTATAGCATTAGAATGACCACATATGGCTATCCCACATCCAAGAGTCAATTTTAGTGATCTGATATGGGTCTGCAACAATCCCACAGGTGAGTTGCTAATAATAGAACTTTAGGCTCTCTGACCCCTGAACAAGGAGGTAGAATTGAACAGGAATCTCTGCCAAGAAACCTTTGGGATAACTATCTTCTCTGTCAAAATAGACCTGGCCCTGGCCAGTGTGTGCTTACCTGAGTAGCTGAGCGTGGTCATGGGTCTTCATTTTCCCCAGGTTAGAATAATGCCAATTCAGAAAGTTTTTAAAGGTGACAGCTGTGCTGGGCACCACCTTTATCTTGTCACCGTTAGACCATATTTCCATACCTACCAAGGACACTTGAACATCTATGGTATTGTAAATCTGAGGGAAGAACATTTTTCATTATGAAAATGTTTGATATTTCTTTTTCAAAAAAAAATTATTGAAGTATAGCTGATTTGCAATGTTATGTAATATCTACTGTATAGCAAAGTGACTGAGTTTTGTTTGTTTTCAGTTATACGTATTTATGTGTGTGTATATGTATGTATGTATGTGTATATATACACATATGTGTACACATACGTGTATGTGTATGTATATATATATATATATATATATATATATATCAGGCAAGCTTATGCTCTTCAGTTCTCTCTCATCGCAACAAAGATTTGGAGTTACAGACATTAAAGCCCTCGGCACATCACAGCTCTTGGGTCTTGGACAGACTGTGTTATAGCTCTTAGACAAACCAGTGTTACAGCTCCGTGTTACACCTCTATTTTATTTAGAAAATAGCAGGAAAATCCATCCTCGGGGCGTGAAGGCATGTCGACCTGAAGACGGAAGAGAAGAGCAGCACGAGGGGGAGAGAGAAAGAGAAAGAGAGAGACCCCCGGCCCTTTGGCTCCTCTCTTTATATGTCCCCACCCTCCCGGCCCTGGGTCTGCCCTGTGTAAATTGGGCTAGCCAGGAGTGTTGTTCTACCTGAGGTCCTCACTCTGGTCCTCAGACCTTCCTTTGTTCTATTTTTGTGGGCTTTCCCCTTACTTATCTTTTAGCCACCGCCACTCTGGACTCCTGTTTTCTATTCTAACTACCTAACATATATATGTTCTTTTTCATCCTTTTCCATTATGGTTTATCCTAAAATATTGTATGTAGTTCCCTGTGCTATGCAGTAGGAAAGATTTATTTAGTTTTATTTTTAGATATTTCACTGATTGCAAGTGATGGATAAATGTATCCCATTTTGAAAACAGAAAACCTAGAAGTTGCCTTTGCTACAGTACAGTGATTTTATCTTGATGTTAATCCTTGTCTACCAAATTTCCCCAAACTGCTGACCTTAATCCATTGTAATTCAACCAATTCTTATTTGCCTAAAATATAGAAAAGCCCTAAACTCCTATGTGGAAACATATGTTTATAGAACAAATATCTTACCACATTGAGTAGGTTTATCACATCAAACACAAAGCTTCTTATCACAGTTATATTCTCATTATACATCTTATACTGTAAAATACAAAATGCAAAGAGTACTTAAAACCACAAATTAAAGTGAGAAAGCTGACGGGGATTTTATAGTTTAAGAAAACGTACACATTTCAATGTAAATAAATGTCTGTTCATTCCACATCTACCTTATATGAGACTTATCTAAGAATCTGTTTCAACAAATTCTATTTCAAATGTAAGAAGTTTTTGGCAAAAAAAAACCTAAGCATTCATATAAAATATCAATTCAAATTAAGTTGAATAAATCATATTAATTTTAATGTTTTCAAGCCAATTTGATATCTTTAAAATTTAGTTATGAAGCATAAATTCTCATATATTTTAATATATGACTATAATTAATAAATTATATATAATTTTATATATATTTTATATTTACATGTTATAGTGAGAACTTTAAAAAGATATTAATAACCAACTCTTTTATGTTTCTAGTTATTGTGGTTGTTTTACTGTTGCTATCTGCCATTAAGTTTATTTCCCATATCTGAATATTTTGGCAGCAGATGAATTTTAAAAGAGCAGGAATGAATGAAAACTATTTCTGACGTGGCAGGTAGAACAGATAAGACAACCACGTGGACAGGCTTCATATTTTTCATGACAATAGTTTATTGCTTGCGTCTGCTTGATAAGAAAACTGAAAAGTTGACTTAACTACCCAAGAAGTGCTCATTTCATACTCACAAAGGCATTATCCAGCACCAAAAGCAGATCAATGTATTTCTCACCCTGAAGAAATTCTTCTATCTTTATGAAGAATGAAAGAACATTGTTAATAATGTCTTCAACCTAAGAGATTAAAAAGCTTACAAAAAGATTTATTTATTTATTTTCCTTCAGAGGAAAAGTAAATTGAAGAATAAGTAAATAAGGGTTGGACTTTACTCACACAAGCCATTTCTAGGTATACCAGTATTTCATACATCATTATTGGTTCAATTGAGATGAATGGTGGTGGGAAACTGCACTCACCTCTGGAGTTTTGAGTGCCCTTGAGGTTCGAATAAGGTCCTGTTTCCTGCCAACATTTCTTACACCACAGGTGTGATTAGTTGGGTTGAGCTCCTCCTGGTTGTATGTGAGTACAGCGTGTTCTTCTTGGTCTGTGCTTTTCAGAGGCTTTATCATATATCTTTGATTGTGATGTGTAAAATAGCCCCTGTGAGACAAAGAGGCTCATATTTCAAGATTCTCTGCCAGAGTCACACCCGCTGACCAGAGTGAAGGTATTCCTCTCCCTCAATACCAAGCTCACACATAGTTTTCATTCATATGTCTTACAGCTAACTTTTGCTAATTTAAGTTATAATCAGTGTTTGCCAATACAAAAATAGATCCTATTTTAACTATCCAGGGCATCCTGAACAAGAAGTACTAAGATGAAGCTGTCCCCCCAAATTTGAAATTTATACCATAAGCTCAGTAAATATTTGTCCATAGTTTATTTTCACATTTAGCAAATATTTCTTGGCAGATCCCAGGGATATAAGGGAGAATGTAGTAAAGGAGTAGATACCTTTCAAAGGATACCTTGCAAAGGAGTAGTTATCTTGTAGATACCAAGAATCCCAAAGAGAAAGATTGATGAGCAGATCAGCCAGAGGAACAAGTTGGAACTGGTAGTAACTTAAAGATTTTCTCTTCTTAGAAGGAAAATTAGTTCAGAAATATATAGTGAAACTGTATGATGAAATATTAGAAAGCTAACACAGCTATTAAAAAAATTACATCTACAGAAGCACTGTATGATATGGGAAAAGGCTTTTGATGTCATGTGGTATGTCCCATGTTGGACAAAGAATCGTGTATTTTATTTTACATTTCAATCATATAAATGATATTTTTGTTTATCTGTATAAAAGATTGAACCATGATCAAACACTAATAATAGTGATAATCAGAGGTAAAATTTTTTGGTGCTTATTTTCTTATTTGTGCTTTCTCACTCTTTACAAATTTTCCCTAACTGGCAAGAATCACCTTTGTAAACAGAAATACCACACAGATACATAAACACACTCATACACACAAACTTCTAAAAATTATGTTTAATGTGACAACTGAAGGGTAGCATCTTTAAGAAGATAAAATAGATGGTTTCAGGGAATGAAGGGTGGATGGATAATAAATATGAAAGTGAATCCAGATGTCATCATGTTCCCGAATATAGTACTTGTTTAAAAATTATTAACTCTAACTTTTACTAGAACTGCAGATAATGAGATAACTGTAGGGATGATACATCATTATTCACTTTAACCACATAGATTCAGCATTTTATCAATGGAGACAATTTTACTAAAATAGTAAGAAGACATGGTGTCCAGGAAGACTCAATATTATGTAACAAAATAGTGCTTGATGTTTAATATTTTTACAAGTTGTAACTCACCTCAATCCATCACAAGTACTAATGCTGGCAACAGAGTCCTTTTCATTTAAGATATGTCCTTTATAGTAGCAGTGTTCCTAAGGTTGGAAAAAAAATTTTAACTACAAAAATAAATGTATCACAGTTGTGTTGAAAACTCTTATCTTGAATATGTAAGAATGTTCTTCAAATAGTGGCTGTGACCAGACTAGCTCCCAGAAACAAAAACATGGAGAATCTCGGCAGTTTTATGGACCTCTCCATCTATGACTTTGGAAACTCTCTGTATTTGGTGGCTGAGCTGTCTTTGTAACACTAATTCACACTAAAGAAAAGTTCAGGAAATTTGAACCTAAATGGACATAGGGCAAGAGTAGACACTGCATTTGAGAAGTAACCAGTTGCTTTATGTGGTCTATAGCACTCCCCAAGAACTCTCAGGTTTGAGTGCCAACTTTGGAGAATTTAGTACCTTTGTGCAAGCTCCACTATACATTACATATCAATAAAATGAGGTATTCATTTTTTTAAATTCTAGAGTCCTCAAGAGGCCATACCACCATGTCTGAGACCCTCTGATTTATGGGTCCAACTCATTTGTTTAAAAACTGGTGTGTTAGTGGTAGCCCTTTACCAGCCTTGAAAGCCCAGAGAATTTGTCTATAGCTAGAGATTCAGACTGGCTTCCGGGGTGACTCAGTGGTAAAGAACCTTCCTGCCAAGCAGGAAACACAGACTGGATCCCTGGGTTGGGAAGATCCCCTGGAGAAGGAAATGGCATCCCACTCCAGTATTCTTGCTTGGGAAATCCCATGGACAGAGGAGCTTGGTGGGCTAGAGTCCATGGGGTCGCAAAGAGTCGGACATGACTGAGCAACTAAACCACCGCACAGAGATTCAGACATTTTGGCACTTCATATAAGCAAAGTAGGGGATCACTTGTGTAGAACAGTCCAAGAAAGCTAATGAATAAACTCTTGTTCAAAACAAATTGACTTTCCTCAGGGTCTGACATTCCATCTGCGTCTTTCTTGCCTTTACAAGAAACCTTGTCATAATAACATTTTCATTATAACAATGTCATTAACCTTTTCTTGTAGACAAGTTGGAAAAGGTACCATATTAAGATGTCACTAGCCATTCACACTTAAAGTAAAGTCACTCAGTTATGTCCAACTCTTTGCAACCCCATGGACTGCAAAGGCTACCAGGCTCCTCTGTCCATGGGATTTTCCAGGCAAGAGTACTGGAGTGGGTTACCATTTCCTTCTCCAGGGGATCTTCTCGACCCAGGGGTCGAACCTGGGTCTCCAGCATTGCAGACAGACGTTTTACCATCTGAGCCACCAGGGAAGCCACACTTAAGTATGAACTAATTTATCAGATACTTTACCCAAAACTCAATGTTAGCAAAATTCCAGATGCCCTTGAAATAAGAGAGTAAGAAGGGAACAAAGGGCCATTCTGTGGCCAAAGTCGTGTTTGTTTTTTTACAGAGACATAGATGTTTGGGACCAGAGAAGGAAATGGCACTCCAGTACTCTTGCCTGGAAAATCCCATGGTGGGAGGAGCCTGGTAGGCTGCAGTCCATGGGGTCGCTAAGAGTTGGACACGACTGAAGTGACTTAGCAGCAGCAGCAGCAGATTATTTGGGATACCATGGAGGGTGGCTCTGAGAAACGCCCTAGCTTGATAGTACTCATGACTGAGCCTTTTTTTAAAAATTAAATTTATTTATTTTTAATTGAAAGATAATTGCTTTATAGTATTGTGTTGGTTTCTGCCAAACATCAACATGAATCAACCATAGGTATACATATGACTGAGCCTTTTTATATTCTCTTCCTGTTCTTTACTTGACCTTGATCCTCTATGTCTGACACCTACACCTTGGCATCATTTCTATGATGGTGTTTTAACCAGATAAAAATTTTTATTAACTAAATAATTGATATACCATTGTGAATCTCAGGATAAATGCATTTATCACTACAAAATAGTAAATAGTGGCATAACATTTTGAGTACCTAGGAGAGAATATTTCTAACCTGGTGATAAAATGGTTTAAGGGAAAATAGACTTTTTAAAAAATAGTTGCTTCTTAAAATGCAACACTTGAGGGACTTCCCTGGTGGTCTGGTGGTGAAGAATTTTCCTTGCAATGCAGAGGTTGTGGGTTCACTCCTTGGTCAGGGAACTAAGATCCCACATGCCGAGGAGCAACTAAGCCTGTGCACCACAACTAGAGAGTCCATGCACCACAGTGAAATATTGACCATGATGCAATGAATATCGTATGTGCCACAATTAAGATCCAACACACTCAAACACATGAATATTAAAAAAAAAAGTTTAATGCAACACTTGAGAGCCTCCTACTACTCCCATCTTTTAAAAAAGATATAGTTCTTTTTTTTACCTATTGTCTCCTTGGTCATAGATGAGCCCCTTGCTTTCAAGTCCTTTGATTTTTTTTTTTAAGTTGACCTTGGACTTAGAATCTCATGATATAAGCAGGTGATCCAAGTTAAGAGTCCCAGAAAGCATTCAGACCTACCATGTTCTGAGGTCTTGTGGTGATTTCTTCTCCACCGGGTAAGTAATATGTTTCAGCATAGTCTGGTCCCAGGAGATGCCTATAGAGAGCAGAAAGTTGAACAATACTCTCATGGTGATAATTGAGGCTAATATCTCTGATCAGATCTTCAGCACTAGAGGAATGATAATGTTTACGGTGAGAAAGAGCTGACTTTCTGATGCACTGATCCTTTTCCAGTATCGTGAGTCTGCTCCTGGAGCAAATCAAACATTCAGTTATACCTCTTGGGAGGACAGATATGTCTCCCAATACTTTACTAACACAGAAATCAGAGAGTGATTTGTCTAACTTCAAATGTATTATTGGGATTCTTTGCACCAAGAACACAGCCTCTAAGCAATCTTGGAAGGGTGTTGGGTCACAAGTACACATCAAGGACCATTGCATTCAGGGAGAAGTTTACTGACTATTATTGAACTTGGTGTAACCCTATTCCCTGAGTATCTCAAGGCTGTATGACTTGAATTAGCCTTAGATATAAAAGCAGAGACATTACTTTGCTGACAAAGGTCCGTCTAGTCAAAGCTATGGTTTTTCCAGTAGTCATGTATGGATGTAAGAATTGGACCATAAAGAAAACTGAGTGCGGAAGAATTGATGATTTTGAACTGTGGTGTTGAACTTCTTCCCTAGAGAGTCCCTTGGGTTGCAAGGAGATCAAACCAGTCAATCCTAAAGGAAATCAGTCCTGAATATTCATTGGAAGGACTGATGCTGAAGCTGAAACTCCAATACTTTGGCCACCTGATGTGAAGAACTGACTCATTTGAAAAGACCCTGATGCTGGGAAAGATTGAAGGCAGGAGGAGAAGGGGATGACAGATGAGATGGTTGGATGGCTTCACCAACCCAATGAACATGAGTTTGAGCAAGCTCTGGGAGTTGGTGATGGACAGGGAAGCCTGGCGTGCTGCAGTCCATGGGGTTGCAAAGAGTTGGACACGACTTGGCTACTGAACAGAACTGAACTGAAGTGATGTATCAAATGGATAACTAATGAGAACCCAGTGTATAGCACAGGGAACTCTACTCAATGCTCTGTGGTGACCTAAATGGGAAGGAAATTCAAGAAAGGGGATATACATATATGTATAGCTGATTCACTTTTCTGTACAGTAGAACCTAACATAATATTTTAAAGAAAATATACTCCAATTAAATAAAAGTACTGGAAAGTCACATCAAAGATTTGAGTTTATCTGAGTAGAATATATTTGCAGCAAATTCCAAAATTACCAAGGAACAAAGTCGTTTGTGCAGCTGCCTTTGTTTTATACTTTGCATATAATTTCCTAGAGAAATATCAAGCTTCTTTGATAATATTAGCACAAACTATTAGCATCTAATGATCAATATGCTTCCTGTCTTCTTTGTGAAATTACACTATTTAGATTTTCAAGATTTATTTTCCTACATTTTTTTAAAGAATAATCCAGTGATTAGACTTGCAGAAAATACAACTTACTCAGCTTTTTGTAGGGAAAGAATGACTTCTTCTCCATTTAACATCATCTGATATTGAAGTTCAGGTTCATATCTTTCCTAAAAATATTTAATAACATAGTGATAATTTACATTTCTGAATCTATCTAAAATAATTATAATGATATAGGTAGCTGTACAGGATAATTACAAATGCATGTAAGATAAAAGCAGTTCTCATGCTTCTAAAATATGTAAAAGAAAACACAAATTTTACACCAAGATAGATTTCCAAAAAGTACAATAACATGGTAATAATACAGATCAAATTCACTCTAATATGTAAGATAGGGACTTATCATTTGCTCTAATGTATGGTATATAGTTCTGTACCCTAATGGATCCTAATAGGGTAATAATAAGGTATATGTTTTTACTGCTTTAAAGATAAACCAAATACACTAAAAAAGCTCAAACAAAAACATACTAAAAATCAAAATAAAAATTATAAAATGAGGAAAATATTTGCAAAAATGTAATAGTCAAAGAGTATCTTCAACACAGTAAAAAAAAATCTTGTAAATTAATGGATAATTTTATCTCCTAGATATGACTGCCATTCCTGTCTTCCTTTATTTTGTTCTCCCCACAAACTTGGAGAAATGTCCAAGCTGCTTTATTCTTTCTGATCCAGGGAGTCAGTTAACTTCCTTCCTGCTGCTTCAGTTCAGTGCAAAAAAGCATTTGAAGAAAACCTATGCCCTCTCCAGAGCAAAGGGGAGCTTTTGTATAAACGGATTTCAAAATTAAACTATTAGATGCTGACTGTGACATCACTTCTACTAGTAAAAAGATCCTTTGCTGTCTCATTAGATGACACCATGGTCAATCCATTGCTTACCTCTTTGCCACGCTTCTCTGTTTGGTTATTCTGTATCTCTCTTTTGTGTAAAATGTGTAGTTTCTTAGGATGAACTACTTCATACAGCTCTGATTCAAGTGTTTGTCTTATGGCTATTGCTAGAGAAAGAGACATAATATTGATATAAAATATGTAAATGTTTTTGTTGATTGGTTTGTTGAAATTGTGTGGAAGATAATTCCCATTGAGAAGAGAAACACTGAGAAGAATAATTTCCTTCTTCTACTTAAGCTTTGATAACAAAGAATTTTTCTTTAGCTTTCTCTCCCTCTCCTGGAAAGACATGACAATGATGAAATAATTCTTTGGAATTGTCAGTATATTAGTGCTTACCTTGAGTCTGAATGACGAGGCAGAGGATGGAGAGCAGGACCAAAGACATTCTGGCTACTGCAGGTAGCTGAGAAGTCCTACTCAGCACAAAGTTGTGATCTGACCAGTTATCCAGTTTTATCTTCCCTACTTCACTTTCCAGCTTTATCTTCCCCCTACTTCTCTTTACAAATTGAAAAAAAGTTTTAAAAATCTCAAACCTTCTTAATGGCTTTGAAAAGTTGCCAAGACACTGCACTGTCAAGATCATGAGAATGTTCCTCATTTCTGGGAAGTATTTATGTCTGTGGTTGCATCTTGTTAAGGACTCACATCTGGGCTACTACTTGGCCCTGGTGCTCCAATAGTATGGGAAAGTACCTACTAAGACTGAAATATCTATATATATACAGATATTATATATCTGTATATATAAGAAAATCTATCAGTCTGTACACGTTTTGAAAAAGTGTGGGTTGATTTTCTGGACCAGCAAAAGATATAAATGCTTATAGAGAAAACTTAAATTGAGAGAAAAATAGTTGGTCACCCAACGGCCCAAGATTATGTTTATGTTTCTTTAATTTCAGATGACTTTTTTTGGATAAAATACTAGAAACAGTATTACTTAGTAAAAAAGTAAAACAATTTGAGATTCTTGGTATCCATTGACCTGGTATTTCTCAGTTAACTCTAAATTATATTCCTATTAATAGAGTTTTCCCAATCTAAAAATCAACGCTCTTTAACTACTGAGTTTATTTTTTACTGAAACATTTGGGAGTTTGCAAGCATCAGATTGTAAGTTTTATAGTAATCTCTTCATGTCTATGCTTCTCTTTGTTTTTCTACACTCTTTTGAGTCATTTAAGTTTTCTCTATAATTTTCTATATCTTTTGCTGGTCTAGAAGATCAACATTCTACATGTATCCTATAGTATGCATGCATGTATGCTAAGTCGCTCCTGTCGTGACTGAATCTGTGCGATCCTATGGACAGCAGCCCACCATGCTCATCTGCCCACAGGACTCTCCAGGCAAGAATACTGGAGTGGGTTGCCATTTCCTTCTCTGATTTAATTGCTAAGTCACGTCTAACTCTTTGGAACTCCATGGACCTTAGCCCACCAGGCCCCTCTGTCCATGGGATTTTCCAGGCAAGAATACCGGAGTGGGTTGCCATTTCCTTCTCCCATATCCTATAATAGTTACCATTAAAATTTAGCAAAATAAAATCCTAATAACATCTAACTACCATCAACTAATACAAGATCCTGAAATGGTGTAACTCTTATCAGCATCCCACCTCTAGCCACCTTACATGTTGCTGTCAGGTGTTTTAATTCTACCATGATTTTCACCCCCTGGTCATTATAGTTAGTTTTGTGTTTTATACAGATGCTATTTGAAATTACTCATAAGCATACCATCTTCTTTTCTCCAAGATTCTATTTTGTAAAATATATTTTCTAACAAATCATCTCTTAGAGTAAACAGTACTGTGTTTTAAAATTCTTTCCCAGGAGACTATATTTATTTCGCTATATTCTTTAATGGTAGTTAGGTGGGGATACAGTTTTAGGATGACAATAAATGTACCAGCATTTGGGAACTATTTTACTGTTTTTTGTTTTTTGTTTTTTTTTTTTGAGGGGGGGACTCATATTACTGTTGAAAATTCTGCTTTCAGACTATTAAAAAACAAATTAATTATTATTATTATTATTTTGCTATTTATACAAATAACAGGGCTTCCCAGTTGGCACTAGTGGTAAAAGTACCTGCCTACCAACGCAGAAGACATAAGACGTGCAGGTTCAATCCCTGGGTTGGGAAGAGCCTCTGGAGGAGGACATGACAATTCACTCCAGTATTCTTGCCTGAAGAATCCCATGGACAGAGCAGCCTGGCGGGCTACAGTCCATAGGGTCTCAAAGAGTCGGACATGACTGAAGCAACTTAGCAGCAGCAGCATACTACTAATATTGCAATATAAATTAAATATTTATTGAGATCATGTTAATTTGAGTTTACACTAAATTAATACTACAGTTCAGGGCATTTCAAGATACCCTGATACTGTCCTTGAAAATGAAAAGTGTAAGTTGTTCAGTGGTTTCTGATTGAACAGCAGTTCTCCCGCATTGCAGGCGGATTCTTTACCGTCTGAGCCGCCAGGGAAGCCCAAGAATACTGGAGTGGGTAGTATATCCCCTTCTCCAGCAGATCTTCCTGACCCAGGAATTGAACCGGATCTACTGCATTGCAGGTGGATTCTTTACCAGCTGAGCTACTAGGGAAGCCTGATACTATCCTTAGAATTCCTGTAATAAAGTCTAATAATAGAGATTAATCTACAAATAGATACAGTTTATGCAAATGGTAAATATTGTGACTGAGGCTTGTGCATTATATTCAGGTAGATTTTAGAATACATCATTTGGTGCAGAGTGTGGGGTGGGGGGAGAGAGATTATTATTAGCTAGAAAAGAAATAGTGGAAGGAGTATTCTGGTGAGAGAAAACTAAGTGAGAAAAGCCAATGGATATGTAGAAAATACAAATGTATGTATAACCACAGTCCATTTCCATGACTTAAATATAGCATAAAAAGTATGTATTCACCCCACTCTGGTATTCTTGTCTGGGATATCCAATGAACAGAGGAGCCTGGGGGGCTATGATCTAGAGAACTGCAAAGAGTTGGAAACAGCAACTAATCAACAACAAGCTTATGGAGAGACAAATATTAAAGGCCTTGAAGACAATGGTGCATATTGGTACATATCTTAGAAATAGTTAGCTCATAAAATTATCACATTTGCTAATTGATTGAATGTAGCAACTAAGGGATATAGAAAAACCTTGAATGATTTTTAAGGTGAAGTTTGAGCAACTGTATAAATTTTACAGATGCCATCTTCCAATTTGGTCAGTTAGTGGGAGTTGCAGTTTAGTTAAAACTCATAAAGGCCAGTTATATAAATCCTGGTGTGTCCTTCAGGAGCACAGTACCATGAAGATAACAGATGTTTGAAAATATGAACGTTCAGTGAAAGAAGTTTGTAAACTGCACTATCTGCCCGAGATACTGATGCTGTTTGTTAGAGTTGATTATCAGTCTATAAATTAAAGCTGGGGAAATAACAGTGAAAGTGTTGTTTACTTAATGCATCTGGAGGGAACAAGGAATGATATATACATGTACCCCTCTGAATAAAATATCCAAGGAATTACTAAACATAGGGCTTAATTTATGATCATGAAACTAAGAAATCATGGCAAATATCTTGACCACAGAGAATTTTGTTCCCATAAAACTCAACAACTTAACAGTAATTGGAAAGTTTCATGATAAAGTATACTTGGTGATTAGGGAAGTTGTTTAAATACTGTTTAACTAGAAATAAAACAGCAACATGAATAAAAATTACAAAATCCCTTAAAATGTAAATATTTTGCATGCATTCTTTTATTTGGTAATTGTAATAGATTTAAGTCTTTGGTTCAAAGATTATGATTCCCAATTTATAGATGACTCACAGATACTTAGTATAAATCATCCAGAAGATATGTAACATCTCTCTTAAGTCACTGACATAGAAGAGTTGCTTGATATGAAAACTAAAGTATTTCAAATATTTTATTGAGAGAGATATCCATGATGGCTTCAACTGCTTCAAAGAAAAGGTCTATTTTTAAAATATGAGAGGGTAGTAATTAGTGGGTTGAGTGAGAGGTTTGAGATGAGAAGAGAGGGTTTAGAAGAATTAAACATAGGGGTTGATACATATATACTATTAGTATTATGTATGAAATAGATAACTAATGACAATATACTGTATAGCACAGGGAACTCTACTTAGTGCACTCTGGTGTCCTGAATGGGAAGAAAGTACAAAAGGAGGGGATATATGTATGTGTATGGACATGTATGGGCTTCCCACGTGGTGCTAGTGGTAAAGAACCCACCTGCAAATGCAGGAGATGTGAGAGACCCAGGGAGAGTCAATCCCTGGGTCAGGAAGATCCCCTGGAAGAGTGCAAGGTAGCCCATTCAAGTCTTCTTGCCTATAATTAAAACCTATTTATTTAATTATACAACTAAATAATTGACAACTATTTCTCCCCCAAATATAAGAATTCACCTGGCTCTCATACTCCTTCCTCTTTCCCAAGTCCTACATTGTGTTGATATTACCTAGACTTCAGTTCAGTTAAGTTCAATCTCTCAGTCATGTGTGACTCTTTGTGACCCAATGGACTGCAGCACATCAGGCCTCCCTGTCCATTGCCAACTCCTGGGGTTTACTCAAACTCATGTCCATTGAGTCGGTGATGCCATCCAACCATCTCATTCTCTGTCATCCCCTTCTCCTCCTGCCTTCAATCTTTCCCAGCATCAGGGGCTTTTCAAATGAGTCAGTTCTTCACATCAGGTGACCAAAGTACTGGAGTTTCAGCTTCAGCATCAGTCCTTCCAATGAATATTCAGGACTGATTTCCTTTAGGATGGACTGGTGAGATCTCCTTGCTGTCCAAGGAACTCTCAAGAGTCTTCTCCAACACCATAGTTCAAAAGCATCAATTCTTTGGTGCTCAGCTTTCTTTATGGTCCAACTCTGACATCCATATATGACTACTGGAAAAACCATAGCTTTGACTAGATGGACCTTTGTTGGCAAAGTAATGTCTCTGCTTTTTAATATGTTGTCTAGGTTGATCATAACTTTTCTTCCAAAGAGCAAGTGTCTTTTTGTTTCATGGCTGCAGTCACCATCTGCAATGATTTTGGAGCCCAAGAAAATAGTCTGTCACTGTTTCCACTGTTTCCCCATCTATTTGCCATGATCATGAATCAAGGCAAATTGGAAGTGGTCAAACAGGAGATGACAAGAGTGAACATCTACATTTTAGGAATCAGAGAACTAAAATGGACTGGAATGGGTGAATTTAACTCAGATGACCATTATATCTACTACAGTGGGCAAGAATCCCTTCAAAGAAATGGAGTAGCCATCATAGTCACCAAAAGAGTCCAAAATGCAGTACTTGGATGCAATCTCAAAAACAACAGAATGATCTCAGTTTGTTTCCAAGGCAAACCATTCAATATCACAGTAATCCAAGTCTGTGTCCGGACCAGTGATGCTGAAGAAGTTGAACGGTTCTATGAAGAACTACAAGACCTTCTAGAATTAACACCCAAAAAAGATGTCTTTTTCATTGTAGGGGGCTGGAAAGCAAAAGTAGGCAGTCAAAAAATGCCTGGAGTAACAGGCAAATTTGACCTTGGAGTACAGAATGAAACAGGGCAAAGGCTAACAATGTTTTGCCAAGAGAATGCACTGGTCATAGCATACCCTCTTCCAACAACACAAGAGAAGACTCTACACATGGACATCACCAGATGGTCAATACAAAAATCAGATTGATTATATTTCTTGCACCCGAAGATGGAGAAGCTCTATACAGTCAGCAAAAACAAGACCAGGAGCTGACTATGGCTCAGATCATGAACTCCTTATTGCTAAATTCAGACTTAAATTGAAGAAAGTAGGGAAAACCACTAGACCATTCAGGTATGACCTAAATCAAATCCCGTAAGATTATACAGAGGAAGTGACAGATAGATTCAAGGGATTAGATCTGATAGACAGAGTGCCTAATGAACTATGGGTGGAGGTCCGTGACATTGTATAGGAGACAGGGATCAAGACCATCCCCAAGAAAAAGAAATGCAAAAAGGCAAAATGGTTGTCTGAGGAGGCCTTACAAATAGTTGTGAAAAGAAGAAAAGGGAAAAGCAAAGGAGAAAAGGAAAGATACAAGCATCTGAAGGCAGAGTTTCAAAGAATAGCAAGAAGAGATAAGAAAGTCTTCCTCAGCAATCAGTGCAAAGAAATAGGGGAAAACAACAAAATGGGAAAGACTAGAGATCTCTTCAAGAAAATTAGAGATATCAAGGGAACATTTTATGCAAAGATGGGCTCGATAAAGGACAGAAATGGTATGGACCTAACAGAAGCAGAAGATATTAAGAAGAGGTGGCAAGAATACACAGAAGAATTGTACAAAAAAGATCTTCATGACCCAGATTATCACAATGGTGTGATCACCAACCTAGAGCTAGACATTGTGGAATGCATGAGAAGTCACGTGGGCCTTAGGAAGCATCACTACAAACAAAGATAGTGGAGGTGATGGAATTCCAGTTGAGATATTTTAAGTCGTAAAAGATGATGCTGTGAAAGTACTACCTAGACTTACACTGTCTAAAAAATAGTCACTAGCCACATGTGGCTATTAAGGTTAACATTAATTAAACTAAATATAATTGAAACATTCAGTTCCACTGTCACAAAAGTCATAATTCAAGTACTCAATAACTATGTTGCTGGTGACTCCCATGTTGCAGGGTGATGATATAGAAGATGTCCATCAAAACAGAAAGTTTTCTTGGATAGAATTACTGAGATTTTCAAATAATGGAAATTATGAATACGCTTTTGGGGGGCTATAATGATTTTGTTTTAGGATACATACATTTTATCAAGGTATTCAATCATCTCTGTTTCATATATCTCTTGTGATATACTCTGGATTTTCTTTCTTCTTATTTATTAATTTATATAAAAGGCTTTCAAGTGGGTCATTATGTCATTAATTTTTATAACCCTTAATGCTTGAGAATATTTTTGAATCAAACTCTGATAATTGAATAAAGAGTTTGGTTGGGTATAACATCATAGTTCTAAGTTCTTTTCCTTAAATATTTTAAAATTGCTATTGTATGTTTTTCTGGCATCTATTACAGCTGTTGGAAAATGTGGTTTCAATATAATCTTGGTTGTTTTCTATGTGATATACTATTTCTTTTGGAATCATTGGATTTTTTTTTCTTTGTTTTAATGTTACTAAATTTTCTATAACTACCTAGGGGCACAATTTTTTTTTTTTTTTTGTAATGTTTTGCTCCTCTTCTCCTTTTGACTCTCCATGATTTTTCTCACACCATGCTCTTTTCTCTTTCTTAAGTCTGGAAAATTCATTTCCATTATTCAAGTTATTTCCTTATCTCTACTTTTTTGAATTTTCTGTCTTTGGGGCATTTCTATTATTTGGATTTTAACATTTCTACTATCATTTATCTTTGGAAATGTTTGCTTCCTTAATGTGTTATTTTGGGGTCAGATACCTCATTTTTACATGACATTGTTACTTATTCTATTAAGCAATACATGTAGAGATGGACAGCCTCAGATATTGTCAGCTAGAAAAGCTAGGAAGTGGGAAGTTGATGAGTTTCCCACAGGCTGAAAAACCTCAAAGACCAAGAAACAAGTCAGTTACTCAACACTCACAGACAGTTCTCAGATCTTCACCGATTGCACCTAGAGAAATAGCATTAGTAAGAAAAAGTCCTTAGTTGTTAACTTCCTCTGTCGGTTTAGAGCTGGTAGGGTGAGAAAGCAACTTTCAGGGATTAGTCTCATTTCCTCTGAATTCTTACTGCTCAGGGTTTCTCTTCTGTCCTAATTTTATCCCTGAGTCTGCCAGGACTTATCCCAGTTGTGGTAGGTATAGTAGACAACACTGCGTAGTCAAAGCAAAGCTGGCAAACAGCCAGAGGAGCACAATACATCCTGTTCCTCTCTTATTTACCCTCTCACAGACTTGCCCAAGCTGCCTCCTGATCCAAGCCAAAGCCACACACAGAAATCTAAAAACAAGCCCACAGTCACTCCCACATTATCCAGGGAAGTCTTCCAGTTGTCTTAAGTTCTTCTTGGACCAAAGAAATAGTCAGCTGGGCCACATCAGCTCTTTGCTCCAAATCCCTGGATGATTTTTAAATATAAGCAAGATACGCATGTTTTCTTTCCTCACTCAATTTGCTTAGAATAAGATCATTCTGTTGAATGAGTCCCTCAAAACCCCTTTCTAGTTATGAAACCGATTTGTATCAGTGTCGCTTCTTTTTCCTATTTGCTTCTCCATTTAGTGTTTCAAGAAAAAAGCAGAGGCCTAAACCAAACAGCTCCTGTATCTTTAGTTGTGAGACCCACACATTGCTAATGGAGGTATTGTTTGAGGTCACTTGAGCCATAGCATGTGGAAGATTTACCATCTCAAGAGAAATTAGAAGATTCAAATGTAAGTTTGCTTATGGCATTATCTTCAGTTACAACAAAGTAAAAGGTGCCTATAAGTCAGTTCTTTGCATCAGGTGGCCAAAGTATTGGAGCTTCAGCTTCAGCATCAGTCCTTCCAATGAATAGTCAGGACTGATTTCCTTTAGGATTGACTGGTTTGATCTCCTTGCAGTCCAAGGGATTCTCAAGAGTCCTCAACACCACAGTTCAAAAGCATCAATTCTTCAGCACTCAGCTTTCTTTATGGTCCAACTCACACATCCATACATGATCACTGGAAAAGACCCTGATGCTGGGAAAGATTGAAGGCAGAAGGAGAAGGGGATGACAGAGGATGAGATGATTAGATAGCATCACCAACTTGATGGACATGAGTTTTAGCAAGCTCTGGGTGTTGGTGATGGACAGGGAAGCCTGGTGTGCTGCAGTCCATGGGGTCGCAACAATTCAGACATGACTGAGTGACTGAAATGAACTGAAGATATCACTACACACCTATTAGAATGGCCAAAATCCAGAGCACTGACAGCATCAAATGCTGGGGAGGATGTAAAGCAATAGGAGCTCTCATTATATGCTAGTGGGAAAACAAAATGTTTCAACCACTTTGGAAGACAGTTTAGCATAACCATACAGTCCAGCAATCTCACTCCTTGGTATTTAGCCAAATGAATGAAAACTTAAGTTTGTGCAAATACCTGAATATGGACAATTACAGCAGCTTTCTCATAACTGCCATAAATTGGAAGTAACTAAGATATCCTTCAGTAGTTGAATGGATAAATAAATAGCAGTATATCTAGAAATGGAATTTTATTCAGCAGTAAAAATAAATGAAGTACCAAGAATGAAAAGACATGGAAGAAGCAAATGCATATGGCCAGGTGACAGAAGCCAATACAAGAAAAGTTACATACATTTTTATTTCAACTGTATGACAATGGTTTCCAGGGGCTAGGGATGTGGGAGAAAAGAATCTGCAGAAAAAAAGAGACAAGTACCTTACAAATGCTTCCCAGGTTGCTCAGTGGTCAAGAATCTGCCTGCCAATGCAGGACAGGCAGGTTTGATCCCTGGGTCAGTTTGATCCCTGGATCAGGAAGATCCCCTGAAGAAGGAAATGGCAACCCAGCAACCCACTCCAGTATTCTTGCCTGGAAAATCCCATGGATAGAGGAGCCTGGCGGGCTACAGTCCATGGGGTTCCAAAAGAGTCAGGCATGACTTAGAGTCTAAACAATCACAACCATACAGTACTTTGTCTAGTACTCTAATGGTGGATATATGGCATCACTGTGTGTTTGTCCAATCCCTAGAACACATAACACTAAAAATGGACCCTATGTCAAGGCTGTATATTGTCACCCTGTTTATTTAACCTATATGCACAGTACATCATGAGAAACATTAGACTGGAAGAAGCACAAGCTGGAATCAAGATTGCCGGGAGAAATATCAATAACCTCAGATATATGGATGATACCACCCTTATGGCAGAAAGTGAAGAGGAACTAAGAAGCCTCTTGATGAAAGTGAAAGAGGAGAGTGAAAAAGTTTGCTTAAAGCTCAACATTCAGAAAACGATGATCATGGCATCTGGTCCCATCACTTCATGGCAAATAGATGGGGAAACAGTGTCAAACTTTATTTTGGTGGGCTCCAAAATCACAGCAGATGGGGATTGCAGCCATGAAATTAAAAGACGCTTACTTCTTGGAAGGGAAGTTATGACCAACCTAGATAGCATATTCAAAAGCAGAGACATTACTTTGCCAACAAAGATCCATCTAGTCAAGGCTATGGTTTTTCCAGTGGTCATGTATGGATGTGAGAGTTGGACTGTGAAGAAAGCTGAGTGCCGAAGAATTAATGCTTTTGAACTGTGGTGTTGGAGAAGACTCTTGAGAGTCCCTTGGACTACAAGAAGATCCAACCAATCCATTCTGAAAGAGATCAGCCCTGGGTGTTCTTTGGAAGGAATGATGCTAAAGCTGAAACTCCAGTACTTTGGCCACCTCATGTGAAGAGTTGACTTATTGGAACAGACTCTGATGCTGGGAGGGATTGAGGGCAGGAGGAGAAGGGGACAACAGAAGATGAGACAGCTGGATGGCATCACCAACTCGATGGACGAGAGTTTGAGTGAACTCTGGGAGTTGGTGATGGACAGGGAGGCCTGGCATGCTGCAATTTATGGAGTCACAAAGAGTTGGACATGACTGAGCAACTGAACTGAACTGAACTGATTTACAACTCCAATGGGGAATGTTGATAATGGGAGAGGTTGTGCATGTGAGGGGCAGGGAGTATATGGGAAATCTCTGTACCTTCCACTCAATTTTACTGTGAATCTAAAACTTTTCTAGAAAATAAAATCTTTTCCTTTTGTCTACAGTCATGGGAATGAACCAAAATAAAATAAGTGAACCGTGAGTGTTTGCTCCAGCTAATCAGACTATCCCAATTGCTTTGGTTTCTGCTAGAGTTACATATAGGCTTCCCTGGCTGATCAGTGGTAAAGAATCCGCCTGCAATGCAGGAGTTAGATTCCTGGGTCAGAAAAATTCCCTGGAGGAGGGCATGGCAACCCACTGCAGTATTCTTGTCTGGAGAATCCCATGAACAGAGAAGTCTGGCGGGCTGCAGTTCATAGGTTCACAAAGACAGAAGTAACTGAGCATACATGCATAGTTGCATATATTTTGTTGCTTATACTTGATATCCTTATACAAATTTCTTATTCAGCAACCAGAAAGATAAATATAAGCATCTCAAATATAAATAGTTTGTTCTTGATTCTTTACAAGTTGTTTCTGTTAATTTCTATAGTCCACGCACGTGTTCTGTTGCATTAGTCACGTCCGACTCTTTGTGGCCCTGTGGACTGCAGCCCACCAGGTTCCTCTGTCCATGGGCTTCTCCAGGCAAGAATACTGAAGTAGGTTGTCATATTCTTCTCCAGGGGATCTCCCCTACCCAGGGGTCCAAACTGCAATCCTTCATTGCAGGTAGATTCTTGACTGCTGAGCCTCCAGGGAAGCATTTGTATGGCACTAGCCTATTTATTCTGCAGATTTATTCCTCCCACACCCCTAGCCAAGCAGGAAGAACTGTGTTCCTTCTGAATCATTGATTTTTATTATTTTGTTGGCTAGTTTGTTTTCCCAGTAGTTATGTATGGATGTGAGATTTGGGCCATAAAGAAGGCTAAGCGCTGAAGAATTGATGCTTTTGAACTGTGGTGTTGGAGAAGACTCTTGAGGGTCCCTTGGACTGCAAGGAGATCCAACCAGTCCATCCTGAAGGAAATCAATCCCAAATATTCATTGGAAGAACTGATGCTGAAGCTGAAGCTCCAATACTTTCACCACCTGATGAGAAGGGCTGATTCATTAGAAAAGACCCTGATACTGGTAAAGATTAAAGGCAGGAAGAGAGGGGGACAACAGAGGACAAGATGGCTGTGGCATCACCGACCTGATGGACATGAGTTTGAGCTAGCTCTGGAAGTTGGTGATGGACAGGGAAGCCTGGCGTGCTGCAGTCCATGCAGTTGCAAAGGACTGAGCAACTGAAATTAACTTAGCTGGCTGGCTTTGTCCTGTTTATGTAATTTTATTATCCTTGTTGAGAGTACATTAATTTTACTTTATGGACACTATAAATCTCCTATCAATCTTGTTTACTTCTCTTGTTTGTTTGATTTTTTTGTTTTGTTTTCCAATAGTTTGGAAGAGAACTTGGAGCACATACTTATCAGCCATGTAAGGCTGTATGTTTTATATTTCATTGGTCTCATCCTACCCATGGCTTTATGGTTTCTGGAACATTCTTGCTTTTTTTCCCTAGGTGAGATTTTTATTTTTTTAACTTTATATTTTGTATTGAGATACAGCCAAGTAACAAACAATGTTGTAATAGTTTCAGGTAAACAGTGAAAGTACTCAGCCATATATACTCATGTATCCAGTCTCCCCCAAAATCCCCTCCCAGCCTGGCTGCCACTTAAGATTGAACAGAGTTCCCTGTGCTATAAAGTAGGTCCTTTATGGTTGCCCATTCTAAATATAGCAGTGTGTACATGTCCATCCCCAAATCCCTAACTATCCCTTCCCTCCATCCTTTCCCCGGACAACCATTGAAACACCTTGTTTTGCTTTCTAATTTTCCTGTTTCTTTTATGCTTCTTGAAACCTGCTCAATTTGTGTGTGCAAAGTATATAAATATACAAAAAGACTCAAAAATAAGTAAATAAAATGCTTTATTTCAGTCTAACCTTGATAAACCTGCTAAACTATGACTTTATACATGCTATTGTTGAATCTCATTATCTTCCTAGAATGTCCTTTTCTTTTTATTTCCTTTATAGGCCTGACAAACCTACTATTTTAAGGTTTAAATGGTACCTTCCTGAGAAACTTCTCATTCCCTTCTTTGACAAATATTTCCCATGAACTTCCTTATGCTGTTATTTTAGCAATGATTATATTTCCATATTTATTTATGTCATTTTTTAAAATGAGGCTGTGAGCCCTGGGACAGCATGGAAAGAGGTTAATATTTCTGTCCTCAAGGTCAACATAATATAAATAAACTGGCATTTTTATAAATGTTTTAAATAAAGAACAAGAAACACAGGTAAGTGTAAGTTACATAATGCATAAATCTAGAATCTGGACAGAAGAATTCTGTTAAAGACTTGTTGAGTATATAACATTTCAAGACTCTTTGTTAATCATTAGTGGCCAGAATGGAGAGAAAAAAATAGTAGTGGACAGCCAAGAGACATAAGATTTGACTTCAATATCAGACAGATTGTCACTAGTAATATTGTAGAAAAGAAATGATAGCTGGAGATAAAATGGAATTTCCATACTTAGTACTGTAACATCAAATGTGCTTTCCTGTGAAAGATAGTTTTGCTGTAGACAGTTTGTGTGCTGCTAAGTCACTTCAGTCGTGTCCACTCTGTGCAACACCATAGACGGCAGCCCACCAGGCTCCCCCGTCCCTGGGATTCTCCAGGCAAGAACACTGGAGTGGGTTGCCATTTCCTTCTCCAATGCATGAAAGTGAAAAGTGAAAGTGAAGTCACTCAGTCGTGCCTTACTCGTAGTGACCCCATGGACTGCAGCCCACCAGGCTCCTCCATCCATGGGATTTTCCAGGCAAGAGTACTGGAGTGGGTTGCCATTGCCTTCTCCGAGACAGTTTGTGTAGAAGGAACTAAACTCTTAGAGTCAGAAGAGTTGGGTTTGAGTCCCTATTTCAACATTTCCTAGCTGAGTAATCTAGAGAAAAATATTCTCATTTTATCTTTGTTTTCTCATCTGTAAAATGCATGCTTGCATGCTTGGTTGCTTAGTCATGTCTGATTTTTTGTGACTCCCATGGACTATAGTCCACCAGGCTCTTCCATCCATGGAATTCTCCAGGAAAGAATAATGGAATGGTTGCCATTTCCTTCTCCAGGGATTAATCCTGATCCAGGGATTGAACCCAGGTCTCCTGCATTATAGGCAGATTCTTTACCATCTGAGCGACCAGGGAAGCTCCAATGAAGACAATGTTAGAAGAATTAAATGGAGACATCTGTGCACACATATATACACAGACTTGTATAAATCATATTGCATTCTATAATTATACATTTTTACACCACCCTATGAACTGGACATGGAACAACAGACTGGTTCCAAATAAGAAAAGGAGTACGTCAAGGCTGTATATTGTCACCCTGTTTATTTAACTTATATGCACAGTACATCATGAGAAAGGCTGGACTGGAAGAAACACAAGCTGGAATCAAGATTGCCAGGAGAAATATCAATAACCTCAGATATGCAGTTGACACCACCGTTATGGCAGAAAGTGAAGAGGAACTCAAAAGCCTCTTGATGAAAGTGAAAGTGGAGAGTGAAAAAGTTGGTTTAAAGCTCAACATTCAGAAAACAAAGATCATGGCATCTGGTCCCATTACTTCATGGCAAATAGATGGGGAAACAGTGGACACAGTGTCAGACTTTATTTTTTTGGGCTCCAAAATCACTACAGATGGTGACTGCAACCATGAAATTAAAAGACGCTTACTCCTTGGAAGGAAAGTTATGACCAACCTAGATGGCATATTCAAAAGCAGAGACATTACTTTGCCAACAAAGGTCCATCTAGTCAAGGCTATGGTCTTTCCTGTGGTCATGTATGGATGTGACAGTTGGACTGTGAAGAAGGCTGAGCACCGAAGAATTGATGCTTTTGAACTGTGGTGTTGGAGAAGACTCTTGAAAGTCCCTTGGACTGCAAGGAGATCCAACCAGTCCATTCTGAAGGAGATCAGCCCTGGGATTTCTTTGGAAGGAATGATGCTAAAGCTGAAACTCCAGTATTTTGGCCACCTCATGTGAAGAGTTGACTTATTGGAAAAGACTCTGATGCTGGGAGGGATTGGGGGCAGGAGGAGAAGGGGACAACAGAGGATGAGATGGCTGGATGGCATCACTGACTCGATGGACATGAGTCTCAGTGAACTCCGGGAGTTGGTGTTGGACAGGGAGGCCTGGCGTGCTGTGATTCATGGGGTCGCAAAGAGTCGGACACGACTGAGCGACTGATCTGATCTGATCTGATGGTATTCTAACCTTTTAAAAAAAATTGCCAAATTTACAATCAGTTTTAATTTTGCTTTTTTATAAAATTTTTATACATTCAGTGCTTATTGATTTCCCCCAACTATCATTTCAGGGTCATTTCACATGGCAGCTCCAAATCTTGGACAGTGTTGAGTTTAACCCAGAAGTTTTGACTGAGATTTAGATGTAATGGAACAAAAGGACTATGACTGAGGATACGAAGCAAATTCTAAAAGCACTTCATAGGCAGAATAAGCACAAAGAAAAATAGAGTGTTGATGAAATATCTACAAATAATAAGTAACTCAGCCCTATTTCCTGCTTAAAAACATGCAAAACAGTAGGCTGTACAGAGAGGGCCACACCTTTGACAAAGCCAAGAATGCAATTATCTTATGGGTAGATCCTGGACATATGGACATTATCTGTCCTTCTACACGATGGACATTTCTTTTCTTTTCTCTTTTTTCTTTTTATGTTTTCATAGAAAAACACATGTCTTAGAAAATCCTATTTAGATATTGGCAATTTATGAATTGTTCATGGCATTTCATAGGTGTGGAAATTTAAAGATGCCCACAGAGTTCAAGTGATTTACTAAGTCTAAAAGGTTAGTTAATGGTAAAACCAGGGGAACTGTCTCTGCTTTTATCCCTATGTGTTGTATATTTTCCCCATATAGCAATTTTGTTGTTGTTGTTCAGTCACTAAGTTGCATTTGACTTTTTGTGACCCCACGGACTGCAGCATGCCAGGCTTCCCTGTCTTTCACCATTTCACGGAGTTTGCTCAAACTCATGTTCATTGAGCTGGTGATGCCATCCAACCATCTCATCCTCTATTGTCCCCTTCTCCTCCTGCCTTCAATCTTTCCCAGCATCAGGGTCTTTTCCAATGAGTCAGTTCTTCGCATCAGGTGGCCAAAGTATTGGAGTTTTAATAGCTTTCAAAAGCATCAGTCCTTCCAATGAATATTCAGGGTTGATTTTCTTTAGGATTAACTGAGTTTGATCTCCTTGCTGTCCAAGGGACTCTCAAGAGTATGCCAGCACCACAATTCAAAAACATAAATTCATTTTTTTACTTTTCCTTATTCTTTTCTGTACATTTTCATTCAATTTTCTCTTGACTTTCTCCAGTTTCCCTTCTGACACTTCAGCTTTCCACTAGATCTGCTCAGCCTGCTATTGGAAAACAGGACCAAAGGAATGTCTGCCTAGAACTGACTCCTGTGGACTCCATTATGGTTATAGTTACAACAAGTCCCCAGAGACACACAAATCACAGTGAGCTACTTCACAGAAGTTGAAGAGTTTACAAAGCCAGACTGGTGACAGTACTTTGACTTAGAAGGGAAAATGTTATGAGCGAAGTCGTAACACTTGGCCTGTGAGTCAGGGTCCTTGTCTATGAAAGTGTTAGTTACTCAGTCATATCCAACTCTTTGCAACCCCATGGACTGTAGCCCTCCTACCAGGCTCCTCTGTGCATAGAATTCTCCAGGCAAGAATACTGGAGTGGGTGGCCATTCCCTTCTCCGGGATCTTCTCAACCCAGGGATCGAACCCAGGTTTCCTATATTGCAGGCAGATTCTTTAACATCTGAGCCACCAGGAAAGCCCCTTCTCTATGAGAAATGCAACAATTTTTTTGCCATCGAGGGGCTGAGATTCCATTCCTTCGAAGTTAATAGGATGACCAGATGGAGACCATTATCTATAGTCAGATTATCATCATCCTCTTTTTCATTTAGACAAACTTATGGGCTTTCTTTAATGTATAATCCCCATTAGCGTTATACAATAAGGATTTCAACACATGGATGCTTGGTAAGGCTGAGAAAACAACCTGAGTTGTGGTTCTTACTAAGAAAAGAATAGCAAGAACTTTGTTTTAAAACAAGGTTCTAAAATACTAAGACTAAAGTGAGTAAAATTATCACTTAAAAGGACGCTCACCAAGAAGCAAAGTGTAAAAAGCATGACTGGGTTAGGAAATGAGAAAGTCTGAACACAATGATAGTGTGCATGAGGATGTGGACACCTAGAGATTGTCTCTAGAGGTTTTCAACAGAAAATATAGTAAAATGATATTAGGGGACTTCCCTGGCAGTCCAGTGGTTAAGACTTCACTTTTCCAGTCAGGCAGCTAAGATCCCACATGCTTTATGGCCAAAAAAACAAAACATAAAACAGAAGCCATGTTGTAACAAATTCAATAAAGACTTAAAAAATACTTTATAAAAAATGATATTAGGCTACTCAGACTTTAAACGGAATGATATTCTGAAATATTCTACAGCATGAATGAACTTTGAAAACATTGTGCTAAGTGAAATAAATAAGTTACATGAAAGAAAAAAAATACTGTATAATTCCACCTATTACAGTACCTAGAATCAGCACATCTATATGGACAGAAGGTAAAAGAAAGGTAATCAGGGCCTGGAGGAAGTAATAATGGGTAGTTATTTAATGGATACAGAACTTGTGTTTGAGGTAGTGAATGAGTTCTGAAAATAGATAGTGGTGATGGGTACACAGCATTGTGAATGTACTTAATGCCACTGAATTGTGAGGTTGGAACTGGTTAAAATGGTAAAATTTATATATTTTTTTTTTCAAGAAAACAACTAGGTTTTAAAAAACAGGCAAAGGAACCAAATAAAAATTTATCCAAAGAAGACAGACAAATGACTAACAGGTATATAAAAAGGTTCTCAACTTCACTGATCATCAGGGAAATGCAAAGCAAAATCACAATGAAATATCATCTCACACCTGTTAGGATGGCTAGTATTGAAAAGGCCAGAGACAACGTGAGTTGGCGAGGGTATGGAGAAAAGGGAAACTTTGTGCACTGTTAGTGGGAGTGTAAATTGGGACACCACTATGGAAAACAGCACAAAGATTTCTCAGAAAAATTAAAAATGGAACTACCATATGTTTCAGCACTTCCATCTCTGGATATTTATATAAAAGAAGTGAAATCAGGATCTCAAAGAGTTATCTGCAATCCCTTGTTCATTGCAGCATGCTTCATAATACCCAAAATGTGAAACAATGTAAATGCTCATCAATAAATGCTGCTGTTGCTGCTGCTGCTAAGTCGCTTCAGTCGTGTCCGACTCTGTGTGACCCCACAGACGGAAGCTCACCAGGCTCCTCTGTCCCTGGGATTCTCCAGGCAAGAACACTGGAGTGGGTTGCCATTTCTTTCTCCAATGCATGAAAGTGAAAAGTGAAAGTGAAGTCGCTCAGTCGTGTCCGACTCTTAGCGACCCCATGGACTGGAGCCTACCAGGATCTTCCGTCCATGGGATTTTTCCAGGCAAAAGTACTGGCGGGGGGGGCGGGGGGGGGGTGCCATTGCCTTCCCCGCATCAATAAATGAGTGAATGTTTAAAAATATGGTATATACATACAATGGAATAGTACTTAATCTTTAAAAAGGAAGGAAATCCTGTCATAGGCAACAGCATGGGTGAACCTGGAGGACATAATGCTAAATAAAATAAATGAATCACTGCTGCTGCTGCTGCTAAGTCGCTTCAGTCCTGTCCGACTCTGTGTGACCCCATAGGCTGCAGCCCACCAGGCTCCCCTGTCCCTGGGATTCCCCAGGCAAGAACATTGGAGTGGGTTGCCATTTCCATCTCCAATGCATGAAAATGAAAAGTGAAAGTGAAGTCGCTCAGTTGTGTCTGACTCTTAGCGACCCCATGGACTGCAGCCTACCAGAGTCCTCTGTCCATGGAATTTTCCAGGCAAGAGTACTGGAGTGGGGTGCCATTGCCTTCTCCAAAATGAATCACAGGACAAATATTGCATGATTCCATTTATATGGGGTATATAAAATAGGCAAACTCATGGTAGCAAAGCATAAAATTATGGTTGCCAGAGACTAGGGGTGGGTGAGGAATGGGGAACTGCTAATCAATAGGTATAAAATTTCCATTTTGAAAGATGAATAAGAATAGAGAGCTTCTATATAATATTGTACTTATATTAATAGATAACAATATTTTATGGTACATTTAAATATCTGTCAAGAGGACAGATGTTATGCCAAATGTTCTTACCACAATATATTTTTTAAAATTTATTTTTAAAAAAGAGTATGGACTTCAACACTAGGTGTGATAGAAAAAAGAGTTAAATTGTTTTTTCAGATTTTTTATCACATGAACTATTTTTTAAAGTCTTTATTGAATTTGTTGCAATATTATTTCTGTTTTCTGTTTTAGCTTTGTAGCCATGGGGAATGTGGAATTTCAGCTCCCAGACCAGAGACTGAACCTGCACCTCCCGCATTGCAAGGTGAGATCTTAACCACTGGATAGCCAGGGAAGTCCCGAGAGTTAAATTTTAACAAGGAGATACTTTCATAGTAAATTGCATACTATAATTTTCTCCTGCTTAGGAATTTAGTGGAAATTAAATTCAGGGCTAATTGCTAAGCAATGTCTAAAGTTGTCATTGGCAAAGCAAGGTCTTTTTCTGCAAGCAATATGTGGCAGTGATGATGAATAGGAAAGCATGTATCCCAATAATAGAAGCAGTTACTTTATTAATGAGGATGGCTTCCATGGCAAGTAAGAGGAAATCTAACTTGACAAATTTTATTGGTCATAAACAGAAGTCCCAAGAAAATACACAATGACTCAGGCAGTTATTAATCTACCAATTTATGACAGCATTAAAAGACCAGGTCATATTCTTTTCATCTTTCTGCTCTATCTTATTCAGTCTATCATATCCAGAAAGAACTAGGATACCTTTCTTAGAAATTCCCTAACATATCTCTAGACTTGTCCCATCAGCAAAAATGGTGCTGTGTTTATTTTGTTTTTAATATTCCTTGGTCCAAAGCCTACTTCAATGCAGTTACCTCAAAAAGAAGGATAAGAAGACAATAATCAAAAAAGGGTAAATGACTAAATGGAATTAGACCACTAAGAAAAACACAGCTTTTGTTTTAGGAAACTCTGCATATAAAACTCCTTAATAAATGCTTTTCAAGGGTGAGGCCAGCATCATGACAATATGAGATGTTCCTTTGTCTCTTTCCTTCAATCTACAAACAGTAAAACATCCATAACTCAAAGGTGTCTTTGTCCAACACACATGGGCAGCAGAGCATTCCACATAGCTGTCCTTCTAAAAGGTGGGTGGACTAGAAGACAGAGGAGGCGAGACCAGGGAAAGAGCAGATGCAGTGTCTGCCATCCTGGATCCCTCCAGCTGAGCCCACAGCTCCGGAGAACCAGGTAACATCAGGGGAGGCAGTCTATACAATGCTGGCCTCCTGGCTGCAGAAGATATTTGTGGCCAAGGGAACCAAATAGCAGTGGGACATGCAATCTCAGCCCTCCAACTGTGGATGCACCTGTAACTCTACCTCCTCCATCTGCAGTAATGGTACCCACACCTCCAAATCAATCAACCACTGGTAAGGAAATGAGATTATTGTGATGGATTTAGTGTGACAGAAATTTATTCAGGAGATGGAGTTAGGATTACCATTAATTTTTTTTTAATTTTATATTGAAATATAGTTGATTTACAATGCTGTGTTAATTTTAGGTATACAGTATAAGTGATTTAACTATACACACTTGTGAATCTACAGAAGATGAAATTGTTGGATAGCATCATGGACTCAATTGACACGAGTCTGAGCAAGCTCTGGAAGATGGTAAAAGACGAGGCAGCCTGACGAGCTACAGTCCATTATGTCGCCAAGAGTTGGACATGACTGAGTGACTGAACAACAACATATATCTATTCCTTTTCAGATCCTTTTCCCATAGAGGTTATTACAGAGATTTTTTTTTAATATGAAAAACTTAAAAAAAATTGAGTTCTGAAAGGGAAGAAAGTTTTAGTAGGCAATCTACCAACTCTGTTCCATCACTAGTCAACTAAGCCGATGGTTACTGTTGGCAATGTGATTGCAGTGATGACAAACCATTTGATTACTTTTAAAATGCTGGTATCTGGATGTTTATGCAAGATTTCCCAAGTTTTAAATATTGGCAATACATTCAAAACATTTGAAAATACTTTTCTGGCCAAAATCATTCAGGCCAAATAAAATAAATCTGCAGTCCAAAAACATCCTGCAAGTCACCAATTTACAACCTCTGGTTTATGTTGGTAATTTCTGGTTTATGTTAGTAATTTATTTAACTAAAACTTTTCTACTTAGTAATGTTCACTTTATGCTTGCCAGTAACTTAATTATATAAATTTCTATAAAAATTAGTTAATAAAACTTAATCAATTGTAGTGAACTTCCAATTACACAGCTAATAAGGACTACAGAAGATAATGTAGGAAAAAGATATTATATAAACCAGAGAAGGTTTATATAATTTTTTTTGTAACTAAGGTGACAGTTTCCTGGTTCAGTTAAGATACTGCTAGTTATATAATGATGAGTGTGCAATTTTCTCCCAATTTCCTGTGATTTCTTATTTTTTATCTTCATTAGATGGTGAATTAATTCCTAGCAAGTGAGAAAATAAAGGTGCACAAGTCCTTTAACAAATATTAGCCAGCATCATGGTAAAAAATGGGGTGTGAGAAAGATTAGGAAATTCACCTAATTAGAAAATCAGCTTCATAACTCATTCTTTAGAATCATCGTCTTTCCCGTAAGTATGGAGAACAGAAAACTTTAATTCATTCAAAGATTATCAAGAATATGTCTCTCTTGAAATTTTGTGTCATTAGAATGGAATCAAGAAATAGTAGTCTTGCTGAATATTGATGGCAAATAATAGTAAGGAAGTAAATACATTTCTCTTCCATCCAGATTGTCTGGTCTTCCAAGTTGATCATTTACCCGGCAACACTTGTTTAGGTGTTACTTCAGATTTTTGGATTGGAGTCCTAAAGAAAGACAAAACTCTTAAATAATGAATTTTTCCTAAAAATGTAGATATTGTATAATCTTTAACTATTAAGAAGTTAAAAATGAAGTCTTTGTAGTCACACATCCTTTTCTACAGATTCTGTGATACTTCACAATGAAGGAATGGAAACACAGGAGGGTAGAGAAAGAAAAAGAGAAAAACATCACACTGGATCCAACTATCCATATGGGTACTTATAGGAAAGAAGGTAGGGATCAGAAGAACAGTGATATCATGCTGAGTGTTTTTCTGTGGAAAACTTTCTCCATCTCACTATCCCTGGATAATATTTCTGAGAAAACAAAGAATATTGGGGTCATCACTTTCTAGTAAAGACCCTTACATCTTCTTTCACTTGGTTATTGTCCAAACTAGAGGGTAAACAGATACTAAAGCCTATTGCACAGTTATAGAGGTACTGTCCTCAGTGAACATCTTCTTGGAAGACATGGTTAGAATTTGTGTCCTTGATTCTAGGAGTGCTACAAGATTGTAACAGTTGGACTATGTATCACTAATCTTAGGTTTAGACACTGGATTATCCTTGAAAACATTAGAAGAAAGTCCTTTTATGTTTCTATGCTATAATAGAAAAAAAATAATGGTCGGCATTAAAAATGTTATTCAATTCTTGTCTTTATTGTACTCATTTCCCTACTTCAGTCATTCCTTACCTCCTTGTCATGTACTTTTTTAAAAGATTTTTTTTTATGTGGACCAATTTTAGAGACTACTGAATTTATTACAACATTGCTTCCTTTTTTTTTTTTTTATGTTTTGATTCTTTGGTCATGAGGCATGTGGGACCCTAGGACCCCAATCAGGGACTGAACCTATATCCCCACATTGGAAGGTGAAGTCCCAACCATTAGACCACTAGGGAAGTCTTGGCCACTTAATTTCTACCTGACTCTCAGGGTCCAGTACAGATTCCCCACTTAGTCAGTGGATTTTCCTCTTTTTGTACCATTTGTACCCCATTCCTTATCCCTTCACCATACTTTTCTCTGTAGTATCATCTACTTTGGCACCCATCACATCTGAGGCATTCCATGGGCTTCCCTGGTGGCTCAGACAGTAAAGAATCCGCCTGCAATGTGGGAGACCTGAGTTCAGTCTCTGAGTCAGGAAGATACCCTGGAGGAGGGCATGGTAACCCAGCTCAGTATTCTTGCCTGGAAAGTGCCCATGGACAGAGGGTCACAAAGAGTCAGACATGACTGAGCAGCTAAGCACACACAGCACAGGTGTTCCATATGTATATGACTTGCTTTCCCAGCAAAAATGTAAAAATCATTGAAAAAATGACCTTAAATTTTACTTCTTTCTTATTTACTCACAATAGAGTACCAAGTAGGAGGCAAGATTCTCAGGATCCAGTTGAGTGAATGACTCTACCTCTCCATGGGTTTTGGCTTTTATTCTGGATTTCCCTTTATGGACTCTTTTTCATACACTTCCTCTTCTAGAAAACTGTGAGTAGTAGAGGCCTATTCTATCTAGAATAAGGAAGTAAAATCTAATTTATAACACAGTTTTATGTCCTCCAAACTATGCATCTAGAGACTATTCTTTGAAGGAGACAATTCATCTTCTACAGCAGAACCATATATCCCTTTTTAACAATTATATAACAGAACTATTTTTAACAGTCAAAAACAATAGCCATACTAATCTATAGATTAGTGAGGAGGTCTTGCTTTCTCCAATATTCCTTTGGGCTACAATCTCTCAGGTTAGCGTAGAGTATCCTAAAATGGAACCCAGAGTTTGGAAGACATCATTCACATTGGGCACAAGGGTTCTTTCAAACATTGCCAGTGACCATCTGATACTTACAAGAAAAGAGGATGATACAGATGTAGAAATCAGTGGTGAAGGAAAACTTGGATTTGTAGGTAGCTAGCAAGAAGGTTAAAAAAATAATAATTAAAAAATGGGGCCTTGAAAATAGGTGTGCTTAAAAGAAAGGCTTATGTGGCTCAGCTGGTAAGGAATCCACCTGCAATGTGGGAGACCTTGGTTTGATCCCCAGGTTGGAAAGGTCCCCTGGGGAAGGGAAAGGGTACCCACTCCAGTGTTCTGGCCTGGATAATTCCATAGACTGTATAGTCCATGGGGTTGCAAAGAGTCGGACACAACTGAGCGACTTTCACTAAATCATTTTCAGATATAGAAACCTGAATATTTACATACGGGCTTCCCGGGTCTTCTCAGGTGGTACTAAGGGTAAAGAACCTGCCTGCCAATGAAGGAGACACAAGAGATGCAGGTTCAGGCCCTCAGTTGGGAAGATCCCCTGGAAGACGGCACGGCAACCCCTTCCAGTATTCTTGCCTGGAGAATCCCATGGATAGAGGAGCCCAACAGACTATGGTCCATGAAGGCACAAAGGGTCAGACATGACAAAAGTGACTTAGCATGCATGCACATATGTTTACTGCTTTCATTTAGGTATGTACATACAGTTCAGAAATAAACTCAATGCCAACAGACATAGAAAGCTAGGTTCATCATATCCATAAGATAGTTATATTAAACTTTGAAAATTGTAAAGCACTATAGAATTTAAAGAATCTTTCATTTGATAAAAATATATAAATTTAAAAAAATGAAATAATAGGTTTCCTAATTTCAGCTTCCAAATAAGCACATTTTCTGATAATGTGAGCTCAGAACTAAGATGGCACCAAGAGACTGGAGGGACAATCATAGTGACCCAGTCTCTGCACTCTGCTGGGTACAAAGCTATCAGAGATGGTTATGTTTCCATCAAAAACATTATTATCAATGTCATTATCATTAATCAATTGCTATCTAAATTTCTAAATTTGCAGGACACAACTAGGGCATTAAAGATTATACATATTACATGTATTGTCATACAAGCATACATGTTGTTGCTGTTATAGTTGCTAAGTCATGTCAAACTCTTTGAACTGTTGCCTGCCAGGGTCTTCTGTCCATGGGATTCTCCAGGCAAGAATCCTGAATTGGGTTGCCATGCCCTCTTGCAGGGGATCTTCCTGACCCAGGGATTGAAACCTTGTCTGGTGTCTCCTGCATTGGCAGGCAGATTTTTTACCACTAGTACCACCTGGGAAGCCCATAAGTATACATATTATTGTCATTATCAGGATATTGCAAAAGGAATAAAGAGTCGACCTAGAATCACACAGAGAGAGACAAAGGGAGGGAGAGGAAGCTGGCATCTACTTTTTTTTTTTTTCTTTGTTCTCTTTGCCTTTTGTAAACCACAGCAAAGCAGTCTCTACATTTTAGAGAGTCTTTTGCATTTAACAAAAGGCAAAGGTGAACTTTCTGAATGTGTAGTTACAAAGCTTGCAGTCCTTGCTACATACTAGTACTACATACTAGTGAGATAGATTTGTAAAACTTTGCTGAAGAGAGAGAGAGGATCATAAGCTGGGGTCCGCAGAAAACACACTACAGACTATGGTTCACCTCTTGGGGTTGAACAGTCTTGGCCATCTGTGGTTTCCTCTTCTGATTGTGTAGGCCAGCATCAGTGGTAGACAGTGGCCTGTACGTGAAAGCATAGCATTTACAATAATTTAGCAGTGTCTTTACCACAAGAGGGAGATTTGAGAGAAGTCAGTCCGTTTCCTTTGCCCTTTTGTATCCTTCTTGGTAACTGGTGGGCTTTTCATCTGCTCCCTAGGACATCCTCCAGGTTTCCCTTTTCTGTAATTCATCAGCACTGATTTTCTTTTTGATTCTCAACCGAGCCATGATATCTAATAATGATGGTCTTGAGTCCAACTTTTATCTAAATTATGTCTTTTAAATAAATAAAGATTTATTTTATTCATTCAATATTTATCAGAAGCCTATTCTGAGTGAATAAGTCAGTCTTCTGAAAATGCTGGAAAGATACTGTAGTGTCAAGATTATGTTTGAAAGACTGACTGATGTAGGTGCAAATCTAGATTTCATTACTTAGGTTGTAAGACTTTAAACATGCTTGCTTACCACCCTGAGCTTCTGTTTCCACATCAGTAAAAATGTGAAGTCTGTAACATTGCAGGATTTTTGTGAAGATAAATATATAATACCTTTCCATGTATAAAGTGGAAATACAAATATTTAAATCTTATTTCCTTGTGAAGATTAAATGTTCTTATGAAGATTAAATGACATAATATATGCAAAAGGGCTAAACAAGGTGCTTGCCATAAAGCTGTCATCAATACATTTTAAAGATTATATTTGTATAATGAGTATTAAAATCTTTAATAATGAGAGTTCTTCTTATTATGAATTATAAACAGTGATGAACAGAAGGAAAAAAGCAGGTCTTCCTGTGAAAAATGCCCCAATAAATAGAATACCAAGCATCTGCTCTAAGAAAAATGTATCTACTTATTTCTGAGTATTTGAAGCAAACTAAAATGAAATGTAATTTGATAATTTGGGTCCTTACATTTAGAGTGAATTAGCTGTCCCCAAAGCAGGGCCTACCTCTGGACTAACTTCTGCTTTTCTCTGGAGCTTCGGCATTGGATTACTATAGCAACCATCACAAATATGACAGCCACAGGGAGCAGCACCCCAACCACAATGGAGAAGTCTACAACAAAGAGAACAAGGGCCTCATGAAAATATGATCAGTTCACAAATTCACATCACACTGGTCCTGATTTCTTTATCACAAACGTCATCGATCCTTTTTCCAAAGAACATGTGTTCCCTGGAAAATCTCTCATAGCCAGTAAAATAAAAATGTATCTTGATAATGATTATCATAATGTTATTTACATAAAGGGGCTAAAGAGGATATCTATGCAGAACATTTTACATGAAATTGGTAAAGCATCAAAATAATTGAGAATTCTTAGAAGGAATAAATTGAAAACAAAAGGCTGGAAAATCAGAAAGTATATGAAGTAAGGGGGATGGCAGAAGAGGAAAGAAACATTTTTTAAAATTCAACCTTGGAATAAAGCAAGTAAAAATAACCTGAAGTCTTGAAATCCTATTTCTCTCAGGAGCAAATTAGAAGCTGAGACATAAAAAAGAGAACAGATGGATAATTGATAACTGATAGATGGGACATAAGTGAGTGTTCTATTGACGTTTGCTTTATATTAGAATTATATTTGGGGGGGTTATTAATATTAGAATTATATTTGGGGGGTTATTAGATGTTTTTTATTTTATCTACAATCTAGTTAATTAATACAACTTTAATCTTTTGTTATCTCATATATTAATTTCTCATGATAATCTGAAACCACAAAGACCCAGGGGTACAAGTCTGAAGAGCAATGCTAATGGCTACTGACTGCTCTCTTATTACAGAGATCACTAAATCAATAATAAGAATACTTTTTTTTTGCATAAATGCGAGAAAAGCTCACAAATGTGAACATGCATGCAGAAAGGTAGAGACCTCAGAAGTAGAATTCTAGGCAAGATAATAATTGTTCAAATACTGAATACTCTCTACCCTCCATAAAAATTTCTATCCAAAAAACCAAAGGAAATACAATTATAAGATATTTGTGTTAGAAATAGTATAGATATGTTCAGAACTTTTTTAATGAACTCAGCAGTACTTCACAGACACCCATAATTTGAAGGGCCGTGGTCTAGGGATAAAGCTAGGGCATGACGGATGGAGAGTTTTATAACAGGAAGCAGCTTTATAGTTGAAGATGGCAGTGTCTGAACAGAAAACACAGCCTTTAGTATTTCTGGAAATGTAGGTCTAAGAAATTTGAACCAGCTCTCTCACTAAACACAGCAAATTGAACTAAAAAGAAAAAGAAAAGAAAAAAGCTTCCTAAAAACACAGAAGTGCTAAAGAATAGGGGGAAATTACTCTGGAGTGAGAGAAAATTAGTTTAGAGTGATAGAGCAGGAACCTAGAAAGACAGAATGGAAAATGATTCTGGATGAAAGCCCAGAAATGCACAAAAGAATGAAGAGTAAATAAACCAAGACTGAACCTTAATGTAAACTGTAGACTTTGGGTGATAATCATGCCTCCATGTAGGTTCATTAACTGTAACAAACATTGCACTCTGGTGGGGGATGTTAGTGGTGGGGATGACTCTGCACGTGTCAGGCAGGATATATGGGAAACTTTTGTAATTTCTACTCAGTTTTCCCATGGAGTTAAAAGCTGCTCTAAAAAGTAAAGTCTATATTAAAAATAATAAAGTGGAAATTTTTATGATGGCCACTAACAGAATACAAAATAAATGCATAATCTCCAAATTAATAAAAAGAAAACTGGAGTGATTAAAATCCTTATGACGCCAATAAGATAAGAAAGAAGAGAAAAAGGAAGAGACCAGATAGGAAGAATGCACCCAAGTATATCCGTAATTATATTTAATTTAAATGTACCAGGTTTTTAAAAAATTATTATCAATCTAAAAATCTTAAATATATTTGTATTTCTAAAATGAGAGGCAAATGTAAAACATGAGATTTCAGTCAGGATGAAAATAAAAGTAAGAAAAAAGTTAAACCAAAACAATATAGACCAAAATAAAGATGGTACAGCTATAATTTTCTCCATGATCTGTAGACTTTAAAAGGCAAGAGAACTAGAGATACACACAAGCATTTCATAATGACAAGAGTGTTAATTCACTGGGAAGACATGCAATTCTTTTTGTAGCTGATATCAAGGTCTCAAAATATATAGGCATTAATAGACCCAGAATTTTCTTGGGCTACAAAATCGCTGCAGATGGTGACTGTAGCCATGAAATTAAAAGATGCTTTCTCTTTGGAAGAAAAGCTATGACAAACCTAGACAGCATATTAAAAAGCAGAGACATTATTTTACTGACAAAGGTCTGTCTAGTCAAAGCTATGATTGTTCAGTAGTCATGTATGAATGTGAGAGTTGGACCATAAAGAAAGTGGAGTGTTGAAGAATTGATGCTTTTGAACTATGGTGCTAGAGAAGACTCTTGAGAGTCCCTTGGACTGCAAGGAGATCCAACCAGTCAATCCTAAAGCAAATGAGTCCTAAATATTCATTGGAAGGACTGATGCTGAAGCTGAAGCTCCAATACTTTGGCCACCTGATGCAAAGAGCTGACTCATTGGAAAAAATTCTGAGGCTGGGAAAGATTGAAGGCAGGAGAATAAGGGGACGACAGAGGGTGAGATGGTTGGATGGCATCACCAATTCGATGGACATGAGTTTGAGCAAGCTTTGGGAGTTGGTGATAAACAGAGAAGCCTTCAGTCCATAGGGTCGCAAAAATCGGACATGACTGAGTGATTGGACTGAACTGAACTGAACTGAACTGAATAGAACTAGAAGTGATAACCAAGTTCACAATTATAGTGGGGATTTTAACACTTGTGGCTCTGTAATTGGTACAACAAACAAACAAGATATCAGTAAGGATTGATATATTACACACAACTAACAAACATGGATTAAAAAACATGGAAAACACTGTACATAACTGCATAATACATATGTTTTTCTGCACAGACAGAACACCTACAATATGGGCATATGCTGAGTCATAGAAAGTGCCAATAAATTTCAACACATTCTCAACACTGTAGATTTTCTAATCCCTATGGAATTACATTGCGTATAAGGTTAACAATAGCTAGATAATCTGTATGTGCATATACATTAAGAAATATTCAACTAAACATTTCAAGGGCCAAAAAAGAAAGCAAATGGAAAATTGAAAATAATTTGAATCTAATGATAGTGAAAATATCAGTTACCATATGGGTTACAAACTGAAAAGTAATGAGGCAAAGATTTCTTTCAAGAATTTTAAGATGAAATAAACTTAAGGAAAGGGAATTGTATAAAGCAGAATTTGAAATAGCAAAAAAAAAAAAAAAAGTTTGAAAAAGAAAAACAAACCATAAAGAATAATTAAAGTTTTAAAATTTTGTTAGGATAATAAAAAAAAAAACATTTAAAAAACATGCTACAAATCTTATAGATAATGAAAAGATAAGTAAGCATTATGAGGAATTTTAAACAAAAATATTGAAATTCAAGTGAAAGAGGAAAATGTATAGTAAAATATACTAAAACTTTTATCAGATTAGATCAGTCGATCAGCCGTGTCTGACTCTTTGCGATCCCATGAATCGCAGCACGCCAGGCCTCCCTGTCCATCACCAACTCCCGGAGGTCACTCAGACTCACATCCATCGAGTCAGTGATGCCATCCAGCCATCTCATCCTCTGTCGTCCCCTTCTCCTACCCCCAATCCCTCCCAGCATCAGAGTCTTTTCCAGTGAGTCAACTCTTCGCATGAGGTAGCCAAAGTACTGGAGTTTCAGCTTTAGCATCAGTCCTTCCAAAGAACACCCAGGGCTGATCTCCTTCAGAATGGACTGGTTGGATCTCCTTGCAGTCCAAGGGACTCTCAAGAGTCTTCTCCAACACCACAGTTCAAAAGCATCAATTCTTCGGCGCTCAGCCTTCTTCACAGTCCAGCTCTCACATCCATACATGACCACAGGAAAGACCATAGCCTTGACTAGACGAATCTTTGTTGACAAAGTAATGTCTCTGCTTTTGAATATGCTATCTAGGTTGGTCATAACTTTCCTTCCAAGAAGTAAGCGTCTTTTAATTTCACAGCTGCAGTCACCATCTGTACTGATTGGGGCAGCAGCTCGGAGGAGATACCCCACGCCCCACGCCTGAGGCCAAGGGCGGTGGCCGGGAGGAGCAAACTTGTATAAGAAAATATAAAAAACGTGAAGGTTCTTATAGCTACTAAAGACATTGGATCATTAATTAAAATATTGTTCAGAACTCTAGGCCCACTTGGCTTACTGACAAGTTTTAACCAGATGTTTAAGGAGAGCCTTCCATTCTTATACAAAATTTTCCAGGGAATTTAAATAAATGAGAACACTCCATTTTATTTAACATGACTAGCATAATCCTGTACACAGATTTACAAAGACACTATGAGAAAATTATAGGCATCACCCATGAACATAAAGTAATAGCAAACATCACCCATCAGTATCTATTCAGTTGAGTTAGTTCAGTCGCTCAGTCGTGTTTGACTCTTGCGACCCCATGAATTGCAGCACGCCAGGCCTCCCTGTCCATCACCAATGCCTGGAATTAACTCAAACTCACACCCAAGGAGTCGGTGATGCCATCCAGCCACCTCATCATCCGTCGTCCCCTTCTCCTACCCCCAATCCCTCCCAGCATCAGAGTCTTTTCCAGTGAGTCAACTCTTCGCATGAGGTGGCCAAAGTACTGGAGTTTCAGCTTTAGCATCAGTCCTTCCAAAGAACACCCAGGGCTGATCTCCTTCAAAATGGACTGGTTGGATCTCCTTGTAGTCGAAGGGACTCTCAACAGTCTTCTTCAACACCACAGTTCAAAAGCATCAATTCTTTGGCACTCAGTTTTCTTCACAGTCCAATTCTAACATCCATATATGACTACTAGAAAAACCATAGCCTTGACTAGATGGACCTTTGTTGGCAAAGTAATACCTCTGCTTTTCAATATGCTATCTAGGGTGGTCATAACTTTCCTTCCAAGGAGTAAGCATCTTTTAAATTCATGGCTGCAGCCACCATCTGCAGTGATTTTGGAGCCCCCCAAAATAAAGTCTGACACTGTTTACACTATTTCCCTGTCTATTTGCCATGAAGTGATGGAACCAGATACCATGATATTTGTTCTTTGAATGTTAAGGTTTCAGCCAACTTTTTCACTCTCCTCTTTCACTTTCATCAAGAGGCTTTTTAATTCTTCTTCACTTTCTGCCATAAGGGTGATGTCATCTGCATATCTGAGGTCATTGATATTTCTCCCGGCAATCTTGATTCCAGCTTGTGCTTCTTCCAGCCCAGTGTTTCTCATGATGTACTCTGCATATAAGTTAAATAAGCAGGGTGACAATACATAGCCTTGATGTACTACTTTTCCTATTTGGAACCAGTCTGTTCTTCTATGTCCAGTTAGAACTGTTGCTTCCTGACCTGCATATAGGTTTCTCAAGAGGCCGGTCAGGTGGTCTGGTATTCCCATCTCTTTCAGAATTTTCCACAGTTTATTGTGATCCACATAGTCAAAGGCTTTGGCATAGTCAATAAAGCAGAAATAGATATTTTTCTGGAACTCTCTTGCTTTTTCAATGATCCAGCGGATGTTGGCAATTTGATCTCTGGTTCCTCTGCCTTTTCTGAAACCAGCTTGAACATCTGGAAGTTCATGGTTCACATATTGCTGAAGCCTGGCTTGGAGAATTTTGAGCATTAGTTAACTAGCATATGAGATGAGTGCAATTGTGCAGTAGTTTGAGCATTCTTTGGCATTGCCTTTCTTTGGGATTGGAATGAAAATTAACCTTTTCCAGTCCTGTGGCCACTGCTGAGTTTTTCAAATTTGCTGGCATATTGAATGCAGCACTTTCACAGCATCACCTTTCAGGATTTGAAATAGCTCCATTGGAATTCCATCACCTCCACTAGCTTTGTTCGTAGTGATGCTTTCTAAGGTCCACTTGACTTTATATTCCAGGATGTCTGGCTCTAGGTGAGTGATCACACCATCGTGATTATCTTGGTCGTGAAGATCTTTTTTGTACAGTTTTTCTGTGTATTCTTGCCACCTCTTCTTAATATCTTCTGCTTCTGTTAGGTCCATACAATTTCAGTCCTTTATTAAGCCCATCTTTGCATGAAATGTTCCCTTGGTATCTCTAATTTTCTTGAAGAGATCTCTAGTCTTTCCCATTCTGTTGTTTTCCTCTATTTCTTTGCATTGATCGCTGAAGAAGGCTTTCTTATCTCTCCTTGCTATTCTTCGGAACTCTGCATTCAGATGTTTATATCTTTCCTTTTCTCCTTTGCTTTTCACTTTTCTTCTTTTCACAGCTATTTGTAAGGCCTCCCCAGAAAGCCATTTTGCTTTTTTGCATTTCTTTCCCATGGGGATGGTCTTGATCCCTGTCTCCTGTACAATGTCACAAACCTCTGTCCATAGTTCATCAGGCACTCTATGTATCAGATCTAGGCCCTTAAATCTATTTCTCACTTCCACTGTATAATCATAAGGGATTTGATTTAGGTCATACCTGAATGGTCTAGTGGTTTTCCCTACTTTCTTCAATTTCAGTCTGCATCTGGCAATAAGGAGCTCATGATCTGAGCCACAGTCAGCTCCTGGTCTTGTTTTTGCTGACTGTATAGAGCTTCTCCATCTTTGGCTGCAAAGAATATAATCGATCTGATTTCGGTGTTGACCATCTGGTGATGTCCATGTATAGAGTCTTCTCTTGTGTTGTTGGAAGAGTGTTTGCTATGACCAGTGCATTCTCTTGGCAAAACTCTATTAGCCTTTGCCCTGCTTTTTTCCGTACTCCAAAGCCAAATTTGCCTGTTACTCTAGGTGTTTCTTGACTTCCTACTTTTGCATTCCAGTCCCCTATAATGAAAAGGACATCTTTTTTGGGTGTTAATTCTAAAAGGTCTAGTAGGTCTTCATAGAACTATTCAACTTCACCTTCTTCAGCATTACTGGTTGGGGCATAGACTTGGATTACTGTGACATTGAATGGTTTGCCTGGAAACGAACAGAGATCATTCTGTTGTTTTTGAGATTGCATCCAAGTACTGCATTTTGGACTCTTTTGTTGACCATGATGGCCACTCCATTTCTTCTGAGGGATTCCTGCCCGCAGTAGTAGATATAATGGTCATCTGAGTTAAATTCACCCATTCCGGTCCATTTGAGTTCACTGATTCCTAGAATGTCAACGTTCACTCTTGCTATCTTCTGTTTGACCACTTCCAATTTGCCTTGATTCATGGACCTGACATTCCAGGTTCCTATGCAATATTGCTCTTTACAGCATTGGACCTTGCTTCTATCACCAGTCACATCCACAAATGGGTATTGTTTTTTGCTTTGGCTCAATCTCTTCATTTTTTCTGGAGTTATTTCTCCACTGATCTCCAGTAGCATATTGGACACCTACCAACCTGGGGAGTTCCTCTTTCAGTATTCTATCATTTTGTCTTTTCATACTGTTCATGGGGTTCTCAAGGCAAGAATACTGAAGTAGTTTGCCATTCCCTTCTCCAGTGGACCACATTCTGTCAGACCTCTCCACCATGACCTGCCCGTCTTGAGTGGCCCCACACGGCATGGCTTAGTTTCATTGAGTTAGACAAGGCTGTGGTCCATGTGCTTAGATTGACTAGTTTTCTGTGATTATTGTTTCAGTGTGTCTGCCCTCAGATGCCCTCTCACAACACCTACTGTCTTACTTGGGTTTCTCTTACCTTGGACGTGGGGTATCTCTTCATGGCTCTAGTGTATCTACGCTATGCTATGCTATGCTAAGTCACTTCAGTCGTGTCCAACTCTGTGTGACCCCATAGACGGCAGCCCACCAGGCTCCACCGTCCCTGGGATTCTCCAGGCAAGAACACTGGAGTGGGTTAAGATTTTTAACTCTTTACTCTGTTGGTATTACAAAATGATTGATACTTGAACATTTATCTAACTTTGCATTCCTTGCATAAACCCAACATGGAAATATTTAATAGTGTATCTATAAGAGCTATTAAATACTTCCATGTTGGATTTATGCAAGGAATGCAAAGTTAGATAAATGTTCAAGTATTAATCATTTTGTAATACCAACAGAGTAAAGAGTTAAAAATCTTAACCAATACATTAAAAAGTACTTGATATGATTCTTAGCAAACTAGGAAAAGAAGTGAATTTTCTTAGTCAGATGAAGAGAATCTAATATTAAAGAATACCTTTAGATAACAGGGCAAAATACTGAAAGTCTTTCCTAAGATTGAGAAAGAAATAAAGAGGCTTGCTATCTCTTTCTACTTCTGTTCAACATTGCACAAGTAAAAAAAGTACAAGAAATTAAAATAGTGAATATTAGAGAGGAAGTAGCAAAACTGTCATTTTTCTCAAACTATGATTGAATATGTAGAAAATTTAAAAGAATTTATAAGTTACTAAAATTATTGACAGTTTAGCAGAGGTGCTTCATATAAAAATAAATATACAAAAATTAGTTGAAGTTCTATATTCTCAGTTCAGTTCAGTTCAGTTCATTTCAGGTGCTCAGTTGTGTCTGACTCTACATAACCTCATGGGCTGTAGTCTACCAGGCTCCTCCATCCATGGGATTTTCCAGGCGAGAATACTGGAGTGGGGTGGCATCACCTTCTCTGATGTACTCTGCATATAAGTTAAATAAACAGGGTGACAATATACAGCCTTGATGTACTCCTTTTCCTATTTGGAATCAGTCTGTTGTTCCATGTCCACTTCTAACTGTTGCTTCCTGACCTCCATATAGGTTTCTCAAGAGGCAGGTCAGGTGGCCTGGTATTCCCATCTCTTTCAGATTTTCCCAGTTTATCATGATCCACACAGTTAAAGGCTTTGGCATAGTCAATAAAGCAGAAATAGAGTTTTTCTGGAACTCTCTTGCTTTTTCGATGATCCAGCAGATGTTGGCAATTTGATTTCTGGTTCCTCTGCCTTTCTTAAATCCAGCTTGAACAACTGGAAGTTCACGGTTCACGTATTTATTGCTGAAGCCTGGCTTGGAGAATTTTGAGCATTACTTTACTAGAGTGTGAGATGAGTGTAATTGTGCGGTAGTTTCTTATAAATCCAATTAATATATATTATATATAAAAATTCTATGGTGAAAATTATTGAATATTATTTGGCAAAATTAAAGAATGCTACATAAATGGATACTTATTTCATGTATTAGGTTGGAATTCAATATTTTATATATGGTCATTCTTTCCCAAGTGAATCTATAGATACAGTTTAGACTAACTTTAAATTCCAACAGGAATTTTGTGTGTAACTTGAAAATCTGACTGTAAAATATATGTGGAAGTACAAAAGCTAATAGCCAACACACTCTTGAAGAACAAAATTAAAGGACTGCCTCTAAGATAACAAACTTATCTTAAAGATACAATAATAAAAGAATATTATATTGGCATGTCTGTGATCAGTCATGTCAGACTCTTTGTGACCCCATAGACTGTAGCCTACCAGGCTCCTCTGTCCCTGGGATTCTCCAGGCAAGAATACTGGAGTGAGTTGTCATTTCCTCCTCCAGGAGGAGGAAATTTCCTCCCAATCCAGGGACTGAACCCACATCTCCTGCAATGGCAGAAGGATTATTTATCACTGAGTCACCTATGAAGGCATTATACTGGCATAATGATAGTCAAATAGAACCCCCAGAAAAGTAGAAATATCCCAGAAAGACACACATTCAGACACATGTGCTTTATTGGAAAATTGGTACTATAAAACATTAAGGAAGGATGATCTATTACATGGGCTTCCCAGGTGGTGCTAGTGGTAAAGAACCCACTTGCCACTTCAGGAGACACAAGAGACAAAGGATTGATCCCTGGGTCAGGAAGATCCTCTGGAGAAGGGCATGGCAACCCACTCCAGTATTCTTGCCTGGAAAATCCCATGGACAGAGGAACCTGGTGGGTTACAGTCCATGGGATCACAAAGAGCTGGACACTACTGAAATGATTTAGCACAGCACAGATCTATTACATAAATGATGGTGTGACAATTGAGTATCTATCTGGGATAAAAGTGAAATTGAACACTTGTATCATAAACAAAATAATTCCAGATACATTATAGATTTAAAATTGAAAAAGCAATAAAGTAATCCTTTTTAGAAGATCATATATGGATATACATTCATAACTTCAGGATAGAAAAAAATTCCTTAAAAAGGACACAAAAAGGAAAACTAATCATCAAGGAAATGATAAACAAATTGACTACATTACAATTAAAAGCTTCTTTAATCACATGACATCACAAAGAGTGAGAAAACACAGAATGAAGGGAGTTATTTGCAGCAC